>CM056995.1:7610538-10010538 GCA_029891345.1 Dryococelus australis | reverse complement strand
GTGAGAATCCAGTCCTCGCTCAGCCGAGAACACTTTAATAAAGAGGCATCGTGGGCCGTTCACCCTAAATGTGGCCCCCTGATGCTCCAACGTCACTGATACTGTTGTCCTTTATATATATAATCCAAGTGCCTGGTCTAGTCGAGGATATCAGAGCTTCCTCGATATGCTCAACAAAACCTATGTCGGAACTGTTGAGGCCTTTCCCATGCCAAGAATTTATTATGTTTTAATCTTTCATAGGTTAAGTGGTCATTAGGGGACCAGAACAAATAAAATGACGTACTTTATGCAACTATCAATTTTATTCATTATCTTCCGTCGTTGAGGCTCAGATATTCACATTATCCAGTCAAAAGCGGAGTACTCTAAAGCGGATAAAAAGGCGCGAATGCCAATACAAAGAATTGCATGTATATTATGTCGAAGATGACCAATTACATACTGGGTTTTTTAGCTTAATGCTCCCCGGATGAAATAAACTTGAAAACATTCCTAGATTACGTACTAACTATTATTACTTACTCTACATGATTGGTTATAAACTCGAAGGTCTGGGGAGGACGTGAGCCGCACGTCCGTTCGACAGTGAGACGATCAGGACTGCCTTGGCTTTGGCGCACTGCCCTCCGAGTGTCTGGCCATTATCACCTAATACTTGAAAAACATTTAAAGCCACAATAAAAATATATAACTTATGACTCTAGAGACGGTGGACTTACCGAGTACTTATACTTAGCAGTGTACAAGTGGCCTGTCTTGGCGCACATTGTGTGTGTTAGTTTGCAATTCCCTTTCTAAACTTAATAGGTCGATCCACAAATTGGATGACGTAAATTACATTGCTACAATTCAAAACACCTAAAACACTTCTTAATTACAAGTAATGAAAATGTAGAGTTAAATCACCACGTGGACATCACGGCATCGAACTTAAGGTTAAGAGCACCCTAACATCAATGTTCTGTTCGATACTGTTTAGATACTGATTGATACTGTCCATTACAGGCTGTGTGAAAGCATAGCCTTCACAAGGGATGAGGGCTGACAGCTGCTAAGGTGGATGTACGTTTTTTCTCTGAAGACTGAACATGGTGAATTACAAATGAATCACTTGATGATACATATTAACTCGTGTGATTACTCTGCATCACTAACGCTAACTCGTCGGGGCTCACCCTCCAGCACATGGGTAGTGTGATGATGGCCTATACACAGAACGGGCTAGGACGGGAGTAATAGCGCCGTACAGAAATTACAAAATTACATAAACCCTTAAAAGATACACGAAACAAGATGGGACCGGAGATGAGTATTCACAAAAAATACACACCTGTGTGAAAACAAGTTTAGATTGTTTGAATGCCGCGATGAAGTTGGTAGCATACCACGTGGTGCAGATTAAATTAAAATATTCCTTTATGAAAACGGCAAATTAAATTCCAAAAAACTATTACTCTGCTGAAGAAAATTATTTTAATTGCGATTTACATGATTACAGGTGTGTAGCATGCCTGATGGCGGTAAAATCAAACATTAACGTGACCACGTGGTCAAGTACGAAAAGCATCAATTTATGTGAAATTTCACAGAACCTTGACAAAATTTAACATAGAACACTGAATAAAATGTTGCTCATACGATTTTATATAAATAAGCTTTCAAAACTCAATGATGGAGTAAACATACTTGGCGTCGGTTAGCCACATGGTTATGCATGATGCCGTAAAATATTTACACATGAAAATTATCCTCATATACATACATTAAAACAAATCCCTTGAAATTGAGGGTAGCAGTACTGCAGAAATTACAATGAAATGCTACTAACATAGGTGGGTGGCACCTGATACAAGTTGCGCGGGTTGTGTTACCTCTCCGAAATCTTTCTCCTCCTTCTCCTCGATTAAGTTAAACATGCCACAATGGCGAAATAAATTAGCAATGCGGAATCATAATTCTGGAGAAATTTCTGGCAAAACATACGCAAGCTAGGGGACATAATATTGCATATTAAATCACTATTATAGTCTATCTCAATTAAGGTTTCCAGAATTCGACAGCTACTGCTGTCAACGTATGTAAAGTGTAATACAGTAGCGTCGTATTTGAAATAACGAATATCAGCTGACCGCCATGTGAAGCTTTGGTGATATCCCTGAATAACACGTTTGTTTCTTACATGGCGAAAAAAATAATAGTACACAGTACAAATTAAATAAGTAAGCATTTCGGAATATACTTAAATAATATTCCGTTATAGTATTCTGTATAAGGTTATTTAACGTGTTTATAGTTTCAAATTTGTTAACTTGCAAAAAAGATTATAATTTCAAATAATAGACAGGACGCCATGTTGTTACTGCGAGATGTGATTTTCGTGTGCGGGCGTATCAGATTAGTAATTTCCGAAACGAAATAATGAATGCTGTGTTAATAGTTATTTAAAGTTCAGCGTCTTAAAAATCCTTCATCCAATCGCCAACGACAGCAAGACATCGTATGTGTTGCCATAGGAGTCGAAGACATGATACTAATGGGAGAACACAAAAGTCATTCGGTGCTAGAAACGAGCCGCCGATTGCTTGGAATTTCTTCAAAAAAGGGCGTAAAGTAAATAGCGATAAATAATGCACGTGAATATTTGGAGCGTGGTGTATTTTGCCGTGTTTCTGACGTCAACGTATGACTTGTGCTCGTTTGTTGCATCGCAGAGCCATCAACCATACAACACTCGACCGATCGACATTAGGTCGCGGTCTTGATCAGTGCAGGCCGCCAAGAACGGCATTACACGTTTCTTGTCGCCTGTAACTCGTGGCCTCGGGTCATAATATTTAACATTCACAACAAGAGTTAACTTTCGCGATGAATGGACATGTAATCTAAACGAGTGTGTCCCGTGGGGTAAGCGGCGCCGACTATTTCCACGTCTTTCCGATGTGCGCGATGTCGACGGTCCCCGTGAGCTAATCCGGAGTGCGACTAGACTACGAGTTGTTTCAAAAGACGGTGAATAAGATTACCGCAGGAAGTGTGAAGTGGTGAGCGGTTCCCTAGCAGCATTAATTAATAGGAGCATTTTGAAGCATAATTCACGGTGATTGCACCATAATTCATTATGGAATCTGTCTGCTCCAGCATAGAGATTCGATAACATTCCATAGAAAACAGGGTGTAGCTCCGCCCTTAGTTACGAAATCTGTCTGTCATCACGTCCATTCACATTCCTGATATTAATTACATAACGATACACGCCGATTCTAAAATGTTAATTATAAGAGTAGACATGTAATCATCTGTCGAGAATCAGCTACCTAACGCATGATTTAATTTAATATCTCCCTTCAAGTGTGGTGACATTTTCGGGACGTCACATTTTTAGCCATATCTGGGCCTCCGGCGTTCACGAGTATGTCAGCAATGTGTTTTAGTTTAGCAATCTTAATTATGTACAACACCAATTTTCCTTATAATATTATTCATTAAGTTCAGTTTTTTCCATGTTTTCATTTTGGCGCCGGATTCGCCGGATTTGCGGCGAAACCGACGACATGTCGTAAGTCAGACTTTAGTACTCGAGACAACCGGCAGGGCAGACGGTAGGCTCCTCGTACCCCTCTCGGCAATTCAATATAGGCTGCATTTTTCTTCATATCCATAGTTAACGTAATTCAAGAACCTCTTAGTACTTTTATTTAGCCGAGGGGAGGTCTCCCTGCATCCTGAAGTAACATACCAGGACTTCACGGGCGTGACGCATATCACATAATTACAATCTAAGGTGATGCCTTATTTTCCACCACTAGCGACCACCGGCAGGTTCAGAGTGCCAGGTCCACTTAACTAAGGCACGCATTAACAAGTGAAGTAACATTCCATTGTACCTTTATGGTACAACGGTCATACCATAATTAGACATGTTTTATTGCGTTTAGCTCTCTTCAGTTCATCGGGTACTGCGCCCTAATCGCAGCCTTCAAATTTACAAGTGTATTTCAGTGTGTTTTGTAAATACGGGGCTTGCCTCCCTTAAGCAGGGTAACTTCAGTGGTAATATAGGCATGCGAAGTGGCCTACAGCTTCGCCAACCGGCAATGTTTTACCATTACATAATATAATGGATTAATTCACTTAGCTCTCTTTCATATTGACTGTGTATCCAGAGTCACAATAGGCCATCGGCCGTACGACCCCCCTCAACAATCGTTATCTATACCGAACGTGGCGCTGGGCACATCATTAGATCCTGTTTTCCACCTGCTCTCAGGCGGAACACGAACACACCGCCAGCACTTCTGGAAGGTCAGGCCGTCAATTTGGTGCGGAAATGTAAATATCTTAGGCAAACATTTGTTAGTAAACATGTTTAGTTTGTGTGCGGGTTTTTAGCAGACAGCATTTAAATGCTCAGCTGTAATTTCTTTTCTTAGAATGTATGTTAATGTTACAGTTAAATTAATATTTGTTTGGTCAGTAAACACCAAATAGTAATGACTTCACCAAAACATTGATGTTACATTGCTCGCCTGCGTGTTTAGACCAAAACCACGAATGCAGTTGTAATTAAATACTTATTATTTAGTCCTAATTACATTAAAACTGATATATATATATAATGTTAAGTTTGTCCAGAAAGACTATGTGAAGTACGATTTATTTCTGCGGTAAATTTTTTTTTGCTATGGTAATAAATGCTAATCGTATAGGACAACAAATGGTACTTGATTTTTTTTTAGGTTAAGATGGGCATGTATATTAAATATCCACCTTACTGTAATATTACATATGGTCATGTGTTTGATGTAATTGTCACTAGGTTTCAATACTTAATGATCACAGACCTACCAGTCCTCACAATTTGTGAGTAATAGTTTTTGTACAGGCTTATATTATTGTAATTGGTACAAATAGGTTCCGTAATTATTGATTGTAGAAGACTTTTACATTTTTAATTAACTATCTCTGTGTATGATGACAGGCCTGTCTCTTATTGTGTTTGTTCATTGCCTAAATGTAATTTTTTTTAAGGTACTGGCGCCAATTCCTTTACACAGAACTCCATACACAGAACGCCAGCAGACTTTTGTTTTCTCATAGTTCATTTTTCTGCTAAGTTGTGAATTAATTATGTTTTTTCTGATGCTCACATCAGTTAACTAAGTGAGATCGACATTCATTTTTTAATGAATTCGTTAAATTTTTCAAGAGGCATATAAAGAAGGCAATTCTGATCATACTTCGGGCCAGGTAAGTTTTTGAATTCTATGCTAAATTTTTTTAACATGTGTGATTTAATTTTTATTAAAGTGTTAATTGTAACCAACATCAACATATTACCTCGAATATTTTCCTCTTGTGAGAGTTGCAAACTTGCAAGTCCAATGAAATTTCTTGATTTAAAAAATATATTTTTTTTTTGTGTTGTGACTATTGATTTGATAGTAATTAATAATATATGTTTAATTAGTTGTAAGAATACGAATATATTTATTGATAGTATTCTGATAACACAATGTAGATGTTACCAACAGAAATAAAATAAAGATCTGCATAATCATATATTTGTCTCAATTATAGTTGACATGTTTGAAATGACAAGCAAAAATTCCCATGATGTTGCCATGTTTAGACAGTCACATGGAAAGTGCATGGTGGTGGAAGGATACCTATTCAGTTTGTTTACAAGGTACTACTTCCATACAATGTGAAAATCTGGAAACCTTACATGAGACAGACTATAGTGAAAAGGAGCTCAGGGCATGTAAATAGTTTTTTATGGAGACATTAAGTTTAGGAGACAAAATTATAAGGAATTGTATGACAATGTTAAGACTGTGGGGTTCTTGAGAAAGATGGATGAGGAAAGCACACAAAACACAAGGTTTCTGATGTGATGAAAAATTAGATAAGACAGAACACAGGCAAGGTCCCAAAAACTGCATCTCATTATTCGAGAGAGTAGACAAAGAAGGAATATTTAGATGGAAGCTTGACAATTGCAGAAAGTATAAAATGTATTTTCAAGAACAAACTTGTAAATCATTGTCTTGTGTGAAACTTAAAATTTACACAGAAATTTTTAGCAATGAATTTAATTTGTCATTTTTTAAGCCAAAAAAAGACCACTGTGGATTTTGTGAAAAGTAGCCCAGATTAAAAGAAAATTGTTCAAGGACGTTATGAGCTATGTTGAATAAATAAACAATTGAGCAGAATTGAGAAGAAATTACATTATTTATTTATTTGATATTATTCAATACATTGCTGATTCCATTACTGTAAATTACGACTCATTTGACCACATTGAGCAAGCTCTGGTTAGGGGTCTATTAGAATTAATGAGATTTTATGGCAGCTGTTGAAGAAACATGCTTATGAGGATTAAACATATACTTACAACTACAAATCAGACATTTACAGAGAGACCATTTTGATATTGCAAGCCCCAAAAGAAAGGAAAAACCATTGTATCTTGTTACGATCTTCTGGCTGTTTTACAAGTGCCGTGTGGTGAAATCCACATTTTACTACAAAAGAAAGCTGAATTATTTAAATTTTACTATCGTTGATGTTGCAGCCAAGATGGTTTTTTTTTTTGAATGAGTCCCTTTGAAACCGCGGTGTGAATGAGATTGCAAGCTGTGTATGTGCATGTAATTGTCAAGGCAAGCCAGAACATCTGTACTCTAATAACACAGCTGGTCAGAACAAAAATAAAGCTATAACTTCTCTTTACATGTATGCTGTAATGACACTGAATATTCCAAACATCACGCACGAATACCTAATTGTTGGCCTTACCCAAAATGAGGGTGATTCAATGCATGCTACAGTAGAGAGACAGCAAACCAGAGCGGTAAAATGTGGCCCAATTTATACACCATCTCAGTGGACCCCAGTGTTACAGATGGTCAAGAAAGAAGGGAACCCTTTATGTTAAAGAGCTTTGCACAAAAGACATCAAAGACTACAAGGGACTTCCAAAGCAGCTCGGATCCAAATTTGAAATCAACGAGTCTAATGAGAGGGTAGTCTAGACTTACATCAAAGTTCTTGAAGTAAGGAAGGATTCCCCTTATATCATTTTCTACAAGACAGATTACAGAGAACAAGATTTCAAGGTCATTAACATTCGCAGTCGCCAAATAGGACGTCCCTCACAAGTGGTTTTACAGGCAGCTTATGAGAAACCTCCATTTCTGGCAGAAGCTAAAGTTAAAGATCTCGGAGACTTTTGTACATCTGGACTCATACCAAAAATTCACCATGCCTTTTATATCAGCCTTAATTCCAAACAGAATCCAACACCAACCGATCCTATGGCCAGTATGGATGACAGTGAATGACGATGCAGCCAATGTAGAGAAATGAAGTAACAGCAACATTTAATTATTATGTTGATTGATTGTCAATACAAAACTAATGTAAGTATTATTAAGTAATATATAAAATTATTATATAAGAGAGGAATTTCTCAATGTAAAACAATTATAATATTATTGTACACAATTGCGTCAATATTTTCACAAAGATACCATTAATGTTTCAAGTTTCCTTTGTTGCATTTATCTTTGGTTTAGGTTTAAATGTAAATTGTAATGTATTTTTGTGTGTGTTATAATTATTATGTAACAGTTATAAAACAGAGACGATTCTACACAGGCCTAGTACAAAAAGATGTGAAACAACTTTAATAACTAGATAAATTAAATTAATTATATAATTGCAGATAGTATACCAAGTCTTTCAGACAGGCACTAGAAATATATACGAATAAAATCATGCTGAAATAATGCTGTACGGTGTCTAGGAGACCCAACGCAATGTTTCTATGAAAACAGGAGAACAGTTAATGTCAAATATGATTTCTTATTCGAGTATATAAATTTCAAATTGCTCTCATGAAAACTTGCGATTTTGCAGATGTGGCCGTATTACTCTTGGTGTGCGATGTCCCTTCTGGCGACAAGTATGCAATTTTTGAGAATTCAGAAACTACCTTAGTCCAGTAGTCATCGTCGAGTATCTCGAGGGGTCGGTCATGTGTCATCTCGCTTCGCATGCGCCCGTGCGGCAAGAATCTGTGTGCACCAAATTACTTAGTTTTTCAATTACAGGTAAATTCAAAAACTGTTTTTCGTTTAGTCGCCTGAGAACACTGCTCCTTGCCTTCTCCATTGTTTGCATTGACAGGGGAAGTTTAATTTAGATGTATTCGTTTTCACGGCCTTCACACCTTTTTGTACAGTGTAACCTTTGTCGGCGGGTAAAGCCCGACACCAATGTAATTGGCTTCTAGGAGGAGCAGTGTAATTTCACATTAAGTAAATTCACATTGAAAGAGACTTTGCATGTTTTATTTACTTATGCCTACAGGCACTTAAGAGTGCGGGACCTCACCTTTCCACCAATATCTTCAAGTGTGGAATACCAATGTCTCAAGTATTGCGTTTTTGTTTTGAATGATTTCGGAGGTGTGTGGTTAGCCCAGATAGACCACAGCGTAAGTAGCACGTAACTTCATACATTAATAGAGGAATACCAGTCTCCTGCCAAGAGGATTATCGCGTTGGTCGTCGGCCGAACGACCCTGAGTTTAACGAGAGTCTGTGCTATTAGAACTTCACGACATCACAGTGACGATGACTGGCACCTACCGGGTAAAATAAAAATTTTTCTTTAACCACTAACTTTATCGGCCTTTAAACCTCCACTCAACCCCTCATCATCCAACCCAGCACCATCAAAATGGTTCCCAACTTTTTCGCTTAATCCCCAGCTCTGAATCCATCAAATCCGAAAACCCGCTAAAATTCCGTCCAAAATTTTCCTATTAGGATATTTCAATGAAAATCATTTTCACGCTACTTTTCCTGGCTACCCGCAATGAAGGAATGCCAGAAGGGACGCAGTAAGATTAACAACAGCATTTGGATGCCTTCCAGAGGCCAGGAAAAATACCACATGGCATGAGCAAAAAGCTTTCCAAACATCAGCAGTGGCCATTGTGGAAAGTGGAGTATGAGCATTCGGCAAGTCGGCCATCTTGCGGCGGCGGCGGCGGCGTGACGTCAGTCCAACAGCCGACAAAGGAGCATGTGCGAACCAGCACCCCTACCCCCCTCAACATCCAATACTTCAAACCCGACCAGCTGCAGTACACACTGATCGTCGGAACGTGAGCGGCACCTGCTCACCCCATCCTCTACCAAAGTCCAGTGCTCTCCGCCGGTCGGTCATTACCCCTTCGACACACGCATAGGAGTGAGCTGCATGTGGAGAAGGTGCTACCTCCCTCCCCTGCCCCGACACACTACTGCGACCTGCGCCATCCTTGCCGTGATAAAGTATGTTTGTTGAATAACCATGGCTAGCTAAATGCACGGTAGTGCCAAAGGACTCTTGTGCTTGAAGTGTTTGTGCCCTAATCCGGAAAAATTTAGTGGTCAAATATGGACTAGGCACCAAATATTGTCGTTGCAATCACAAGACTAGCCTGATGAGCAACCACATTGGGAACAACCGTGAAACAAGCAGTGATGGGACAAATAAAAATATTAACGTCAGTGACAGTGCCAATATTTCAGACAATCAAAAACCAAGTTTTTCCAAATTATAAACAGCCAAGTTGATGTAACAATAATTCATGTGCAGGCCAAGGAACCCTCATCCTTAGTTGCACACCATGGCAAATACAATTTCATAAAGAGTGTCCAGATTTGCGCGAAAACATAACAAGACTCCAGTTCGTGGCTAAACAATGCAATGAGAACTTGAAAACATGGAAAACGCCCTATGATTGGGACAACTTTTTTGTGAAATGCAACAACAATTCACTACATGTCAAAAAGCAGAATTTAACTGAGAAAATGGCAGTTTTGTGTTTGCAGGGCAACAGTACACGGGCCATGTTTCACAGCGAACAGAGACTGTCGGCATTGGGAGCGCAGTTCATGTGTCATGGCTGTGCGGCAACTGCAAAGGTCAACAAACATCTGTCACATGCCCACAGCGCACACATGGCAAATGTAAACAAAATAAAGCCGAGCACCCAGTCAACACCCTACCATCAGCACCTCTCCCGCTCATACACACCACACAGAACTTACCACAAATGACGACATATTATTCTGCACCAATATTTCTGCCAAATTTACAGCCAATACTGCCAACCATTCCCAGCTGGCCCCAACACACAAACACAAAAGGAAACCACAACAGCAGGCACAAATATCTACACAGAATCCACAAAGAAACACATTCCGATTTGTTTCCAGACTTTACCTACATTCGCTGGCGAGCCAAACGAATATCCTACTGCCTTCAAGGACTGCACTGCATGACTCAGAAGGCGCAGTGTTTGCGAGGAGGAATGGGCAAGCTGTGTATGTAATCAGTTACAAAGTGACGCAAAGGCTTGGTGGAGTTTACTAATCATTATTGCTTGAACTGGGAACAATTCCCACACCCATTTCAATGATTTGGGGGAGCATTTAAGTCGTTACAAGTGCGTAGTAAACTCACGCTACAGTAACAGTAGCCCGAAGAGCTGTTATTCACCTTTATTACAAGGAAAGTGCATCTTGCGTGACGTTTTCACCCACAGCTCCCAGAACGAGAAATGGTCGAAGTAGTTGCATAAACTGTCAGGAATGAGTACCATACTGCTTTAATCCCGCTACTGAATGGCAGCTTGTAAAAGCTCATGAGAGCTGCCATTATTTTGGAACATAATGTGTATCAGCCATGCCGCAGAGTGGGCGTACAGGGAGGTTGCTGCGCGGCAACTCATCCCTGCTTCTTTGTTCTGCTGCGCAGCAACAGTGCGGCGTTCTGGTGATGTCATGCCGCTGTCCCAAGATAAACACTTTCGGCCTCCGTGCTCATCTTCCTGCTGCAATGGCAAACGCTTTGTTGTTGGCACACATTTCCTTGCAAAACAACGTGGCGATCTTCCCGGCATGAAGGGCATCATGATACTGCTGTTACCCTTGCTCGTTGCTTCAGTTGTCCCCTCATTGCGGGTGGGCGGGAATGTTGCAGGAGCGACTGAGTTCAGAAAAATTTGGCCCCAAATGTTGCGGAAAAATTTGGAAAATTTTGGCAGGTGAAAAATTACATCCCACATTGGGCTCCAAATGGACCGTGGAAATTGCCATGTGGGAGTGTGTAGGAATTCGCCACACGCTTGGGCAAGGCAAACAATGCTATGTGGCGGAAAAGAATGGTGTTAGGTTTGCTTTTCAGGGGTGGTGTAAGGTCAGGTTTTTAGAATATTGGATTTATCCCGACTATGAATCAGATGTCGCTCAAGGGCAGTGTCAATGATGTAGGTGATGTAGCATGATGACTCCTGGGTGTTCTTGGGGTGTTTCGGGCCGATCACCCAGGCATAATTCTCCGTCGTTGGTGACCTCTGCCCCTGTGCTGCTATAGTTATTCTGTCACTTACAGTTATCTAAACAGTAACATATAGGCTCGTTACACGCCGTAAGGTTGAGATCATTTTGGCAGCAAAAATTATTAATGAAAATTCCGTGCATTGCGGTGTGGACTATTCGGGCTGACCGCACACCAATCCACTTACTTCCTTTGCAGTTTACTTACACATGACAATTGATTCTGAAAACACATTTAACACGTGCAGTAAATTGGCAGGTATTTTGAATGCCCAAGTCCTAACATGCCTTGGGCGGCTAAAATAAATTGCAAACAAATCAGTTCTTTGGTGGATTTATTCAGTGAACGTTCAAATGCTTTGGTGGAAGCAACTTACATGCACTGAACAGCTTAACTGGCCGTTGGTGGTGCTATTGCAAAACCTTCACACCCTTCTCTCCATCAGGCTGTGTATCCCTTACTGACCACCTGCTATCAACTTACCTGGCTCACCATCCCACCACCCCTTCTTATGCCTCACTATAGGGCTGGGCAGGACAAAGCTGTCAAGCAGGAGCTAGCTCAGGCTGGGGTATTGAAGGAGAGTGGTTCAGTTGGCAACCAGGTATACACCTGGAAGAAAGAGGCGGCTCCACATCAGAGAGGGTCTTCATCTCAACCAGTACGTTGAGTTCTACCTCAAGTCTTATCTGGCACATACCATGGGCAGTAACTCTGCTACCACCAGCATCAAAGAATACACATACCTTCATCGCGCCAACCAACATTACAAAGGTAGTCAGGCTCCTTAATATCACATTAGCTTATTTTCCATACCCACTCACCCATCGCTCGCAAGCGCACTACCCAAAGCTCAACACTCAATTATAGAAGTGGCCAAAGCCAACAGCCTAGGCACCAGGAAAAACCCAGTACAGGTGGCGACCACTGATTAACCGTCGTCCAAGGGGGAAAGTACCTCGGCCTCACCCTCCAAATGCCAATCCCACTAAGGGTGAATGACGAGGCGATAAGCTTTTCTATCACATGAATGTTACATGAAATGATTGTAATAGGTCTCCTCAGAACACATTCATCAAGGTGTAGCCGGCTTACGTGAACATGTTGCTCATTATGTGTTACGTGAAGGCATTGTAATCTCTGCCTAACTAACCCCTGTTACATCCAGTACTATTGAAGGACTGGTGTCTGACTACAATACGTACATATAGCCTGTGAAGGGTTTCATGTAATCAAAGGTTCGACTTCTGTAAGTTCTCACAGAATCTTGATAAATTCTTGTGTGACAGAACTTCAATCTCCGCTGCCAGTATCACTCTAGGAGACTCAGCAGAGCCTCTCTGTTAGTGGGTAGGACTTCCTGGGCAACAATAAGCCTATCCACAGCATTCATGTGTGGAAACAGTACCTTCTCTCCTTACTTCATGGTACTGACAAGTGCCAGGGTCACAGTTACGACACTCGTCTCCTCCAGTCGAGAAATGTGCAAGTTTCTCCTAACCTGTACATACATCTCCAGTGGGATTTTTGGGCTCTCCCAATGTCGCGCTGTCTGGACTCCAGTCTCTATTCTGTTTCTTTCATCTGACCATTGGATCACTGCAATCCTTCATGATGGTATTTTCCAGACATCAGTTTGGGTTCTTTAGGAGGGAGAGGTCCCTTTCACACCTGTCTAACTCTTCAGGTATTGATTCCAACTCGGCAACTCCAATTTCCCCTGCATGTTCTCTTGCACAATGCACGGCGTTTACAGTTTTTCTCTGGTCCGAGACTATTTTGGCCATATTCCTTTCCATAGTCCAAAGCCCTTCTCTCACATACAAGACTTGATTCCAGGAGCACATCCATCCATCACCTGGCCTCTGACCCTCAGTATCTCGGTCTTCCTAAGTAGATTACTCTTGTAATCAACTTTGAGACAGACAGATGGAGATCAGTCTCTCACTAGTGATAACTTGTTCCCACTTCGTCACAGCCCGGAGAAGGTGGACCCTGCCCCCTCCTCGTCATTCAACACAACTAAGTTTGCATGAATGTGTTCAATCATTTTGATTGTTGTTTGCTCCAGAATTTTCTGTTTCATTGTGGCTCTGGTTAAGACTATGCCATTCTCGAAAGACATCAAATTCTTCCTTGCGTTTACCTACTTCCTTGAGATATTTCAGTACCTTGGGTGCCATTTATTTATCACTTAGCATCTCCGTCATCTTTAATAGCCCATTCTGTCTTTCAAACTGGACCAAGTTGACGGGCTGTTGTGGTTTCCTGGGAAGTGGGGGGGGGGGGGGGGGGGGGTACAAGGGATTCGGAGGTTGATGTAAATAAATAGAATTGGCACCAACTCAGACAGAGCAAGAGGCATCTCTTGGGTGTTGGCCATCCGCCCACTGTTTCCATCACTGTGGTGTAGCTGGACGGCAAGGTGATCTGCAAGTGACCCGTGTTGTGCAGAGGGAGAAGGTTCATGACATAATGTCGAATTTATGCTCGCATGCTCCACATAGTGTATATCTGCTAGGACCTGAGACCTCAGGCCGAATGGTCGTTATGGCAAGTCCCATAGGCTGACATGCATTTACGTATATGATGGACTTAGGTTAGTGGAATCTACAACAAGAGTTGCTACCGCCACTGTTTGGGCCGTGACGTACGCCTACTCTCTCGCACTGTGGTGCAGCGCTGCCTAGTAACAATACTTACTACTAGGATGAATACACGGGGTTCATTGGTAGTTGCATTTACTAAAAACCAATTACGCAGTTTGCACAACAGTATAACGATACTAAATAAAGACACAAACAACCTCGACTCCTGCTTTGCTCATTGAAACAGAAATTATATTACGTGTATGTATTAGTTAAGACCTTGTAAGGGAAGTAAAATGAATTTGAACATTGTATAAGTTTGATACGTGCCCGGTTAAGGTATGCTTGGCATGGTCGCCTAGGATTTGTACGCTAGACATATAGCGTGGTTTTATACAGGTTTATCAGTGGCTGGCGAAAGATGTTAGCTACTGACTTACTCAGATGACCTCCGTGAAGCTGATGAAGTTGAGGCTTCGATCCTTGGTCTCAAATTAACAGGTGCTGGGTTGCCCCACGCCATAATGACGATTCCAGGCAGCAGAACTTGGCATTGGCCAGGCCGTGCCTACCCTCGGTCCTATAAACCAGTCCTCTCAGAACCGGGTGGTACTCTTGGCTGGTGCGAATATGTGGCGAAAAATATACAAACACCACGGGAGCAGTTGCGACTGCTTGGCGCCTGGGTACGGCGGCGCGGTCCCTTTCTGCCTGCCTTTCCTGCGTAGGAGGGGGAAGTGCAGACCACTGTTTGGCAGCAAGAAATGCTAGGTTTCGCTCCCTATGCCTTTAGCCGTGCCATACCTTGAAAGGCATAGAGTTACGCTGCTTAAACAACTAAACAACACACGTAGTGCACCTTGAAGAGAAACAATTTATCAGTGTCAGTCCAGTAACAGCTAGCTGGCATGAGCTCAGTAAAAGTCTCCACTGATCCTCCATGCTTGGTGGGCTGATCAGAGGCGTGGAGCTGTTTGGACCACCAACGCCTCTACTGGATGTGAATTCAGGCAAGGTTGAACAGCAAGACTCAGGCTATGTTCACTTCAGAACTATCTGTGCTCGAAGCAAAGGCTTACTGCTCCTCTGTGGATGAAGGTATTCCTAGTGGTTGTGACTCCTCTGTTCCTCCTCTCCAGCACTACCAGTGCTCGGGTGGTTGGGAAGAAACAGGCAGCCGTATAATGGGTGTGTTAATTCGGTTTTAGGAAAATACTCTGTTTCTGTTGGCAGTGCACGACATTGCTCCTAGCAGGCGGAATAGCTAAATACTCTGTAAATGAAAAAGTGTAAGAATAGAGAAAAAAATTATGTTTATTGAAAAATCAATAAACATGTGACTCGTGCTACCTCCTACTGAACAGTGGAGTGCTGAAGGTTACCTACGTTAGCCAGGTGTAGGCAACCTGGTCCTAGGTTAAAATGGGAAAGATTGTTCTAGACGCGGGGAAAAAAAAAAAAAAAACTTTTACTACTAAACTGTACTAAAGAAAACGGGTGTCTAGAAGAGAATAAGTGAAGTTAACGAGTTTTAGCGTGTTCGCTGTTCGTTGGATGACTGGTCGTCGTTGTTGGAAGTAGCTGCTGGAGGCGTACTTAAGACTTGGAAGACCTCTGAAGGTCCAAGCACTGGGCCTTGTTCAGGATGTCGCAAGAGAAGAAATAATGACTGCTGGAGCCCCACTGTGCATGGACTTAGTACTGAAGTTTAGGCTGCTGCAGCAGGGTGAGGGGAAGGCACGTGACATCCTGCCATGGGAGGTGGGTACCCTCTTGTCAGTGTTCCTTGGTTCGTGCATCTTCAGCGGCATTCGGCCCCGACCAAACTGGCTGAAGCTTGTTGATACTCAGGATAGGGGGGGGGGGGGAGGGGGGGAGAGAAGTGTGCCCGTTGGTTACGTAACCTTGTGGCCACATACTCGGCCAACCGGGAGATTTAAGAGGCCGTGAATTTATGTGAAAAGTTTCGCATGCACAATTCTTACGTGGGTGGTTAAAGTAGACAACTCTTACGTAGGTTGAAGTAAGGGTATACTTCACGTATAGAGCGATGAGTCATAATCATAGTTAATTAGTAGTATAAGCGGCACGTGTTAAGTTTCTGTCTTAACTTCTTGAAAACATCTGTGCGACTACATCTTTTGTTCAATACAGTTCTCAACCGCTTTATGACTTGTTTGAGGAACCTTTATTTTATTCCATTGGTTGTCGAGCAAGGCATTCAGAAATCCTTAAGCCAAATGGAAAATTTTGTTAAAAATTAGTGTAACTAGTTAGAATGTAACAAAGTAAAGCGTGGAACATGTTAAAAAAATCCAGCTAGCACTCTGGATTCTCATCGCTGAGATCCTGGTTCAGCACTGCATGTGTCCAAGTCTTTCCTTTCAAGGAGAATGTGGCAAACAGAGCTGTCTGGAGACTCCATTTTTCCCCACCATTAAACACTTTGTGTGTTGTATTTCATCACAGGTTGAACATCACCTTCCAATGTACCTCATTCCAAGGGTCATCACTCTAGTCCATCTTGTCTGTTGGTGCACATCGTCATAATTTTACTGGCAGTGAATTAAAAATCATAATGCACAAAACACATTCCTACAACACATGTAGCTATTTCATTCATAATATAATTTAATTAGAAACATTTTGGCCCATATTTACAGTAGTATAGGCTGTTCATGGTAAAGTGAGGACTTTAGAGGCCCTAGTTTTTAAACTAAATATTGTCAAAGAAGTAATAAACACAGTGTGTAGATTTCACCTCACTCGGAAATAAACATTCAAGACTAAAATAAAATGTATTTATTGACTATTATTCCAAATGAGGGGGCTTTCAAAAGTGCTCACTTTACAGTGAACAGCCTATAGTCATAATATCAACTGTCGACAGTGGTCAAACTATAGTACCTATATGTGTAATGTTAAAACATCTTTTGTGTTACGGATCTTCAATTTAGCATGTAACAAAAGCTGTTTATAATAAATCCTTCAGCTGTAATATAAAATAAAATTGATTAAGTTTATTACATAATGGTTATAAAACCAATGATAAAAACATGACTGGATTGGCATGACAGTACAACAAATAAAGTGTTTCAGTGAGGAAGTCAAGCATACATATGTCAGTGGGTGTGGCGGCACATCTCGCTGTAGGCATGCTTGATGTGGGATAGGCCGTAGCTGCCAACCTTAGCCCCGGCAATGCGGCAGCCCAGGGTGATGCTGTCATGGAGAGACTTCCCCGAGCCCAGGGCAAAGATGGTTGCTGCGATGAAGGTGTCTCCTGCGGCCAGTGTGTCCACCACTCGTGGAGGAGGGAAGGCCAGGGACTCCACCACTGCTCCGTCTGGGCCACGTGCTGCTGCACCATGCTCCCCCCATGGGACTATCACAGTGGCACTGGCCACCAGGAAACAGCGTTCAAATAACATTTGAATATATTATTTCTCACCAGTTGTAATTAAAAATGTCTTAAGATTGGTCAAAAATGCTAAAATAATAATTTCTTATTTTGTTTCATTAACTTCGGATGTGTCGAAAATTTTCATGTACACATCTTGGAAGTGCGGTCGAGAATGAAGGAAATGACAGTGAGAATAATAAAGGGGAATGCAAACTGAAGCAATTAAAAAATATGCAAGATTATTGGCGAGGAGCAAGGTGCCACAGAAGTGCAAGGAAGCTACCTACAGGATGTATTGGGTGTCTACTGTTGTATGGAGAAAAATGTGAGTGATGAAGAGAGAGATTACAGAAATGAGAGATTAAGTTGATCACGAGTTACAAGAACAGACAGGCTGTGAAATATAAAAGTGAGGGAGACAGTTTAACAGAGCAGTCCATCCAAGACAATATATATGGCATGTCCCGGACCTACCGTACCAGCCCCTTTTCTCGAAAATGGTGCATCTAAGCTTTTCTGGGTAAAATGCTTTGTAGGCAAGACCTTAAGGATGAATTTAATGGAGAACCCTACATTGCCTATAATCTCCTGTAAACTGGAAGAAACTAAGGTAACTTCATAATTTAAAATGGGAAGCTAGTACAAAATTAGTATAGTTGAATAGAGCTCACAAAACTGAACATCTTTGGTCTGAAAAGTTTTTTGGTTTGATATCAAAATAGTCTCTGGCACACCCAATGTTGCATTTGCGCCATGCCAAGCCAGCCAAAATGAGCCAACAAGAACTGTTGATGCTAGAATTTAGCATTATTTGCATTTCCTCTCTGTGCCAATCGTCATGTCGAACAAGAGGCATTTTGGTGGTACGTACACTGTGAAAGATTTCTAGCAGGGTTTTTAATTTGTTTATGTTATTCGTGCAGTTGGCGTATTCTAACGAAGAGGAAATTTGATATGCTTATGGTGTCGAAAAATGTCGCCAGTGACCAACAAGCAGAGCTGGTTTATGCAGGGAAGTATCAATATTGTCCACGCCGGTCACAACTTGTTTTTCACAGATTGGAGGCGTGGATTCATAGAACCGTAATCGTAACAATCAAGTCACGAGACATATTAGAGATTATAGAAGTGCAGATATTCTTGTTGCAATAAATCTTCACACACATCTTACTACTCAAAGAATAGCATGGTATTCCAGGGTGAGCAAAAATACCATCTCGAAAATCCTACATGACCGTGGTTTACATCCCTACCACATTCATGTCCACCCGGCATTAAGCGAAGATGATTTGCAAGCAAGAATCACCTTCTTCAACTAGTTTTTAAATCAAAATCTGGACTTCCCAACTATCATAGTGTGGACTGATGACACCACTTTCAAAACTAATGGGGATGTAAATATCCACAATGCTCACAATTGGTCAAAAGAAAACTCTCATTGGTTATGTCAGCGAGACAACCTGCACATTTGGACCCTAAATACCTGGTGTGGATTCTGCAACATGCTCTGATGGAGTTGCTAGATGTTCGGTAGCAACATGGTTGTTAATGTGGCTGCAATAAGATGGATGTCTGACTCATTTTGCCTTGGTGGCCAGGTGTACCTTAAATAATATTTTCCTGGTCGAAGGATCGGGAGAAGGGTACCAGTAACTTGGCCACGACGGTCGTCAGACTCAGAGCTCCCCTTAATAATTCCTTTTGGGGATGCATCACAGACACTGTGTATCTACAGTGTCTTACAACAAGAGACAAAATGAAAGTTCGAATGAGGGTAGCATGCCGGTCGCTGCCAGCTGCAGATATACTCTGTGGTACCCAACGCGCACAAAGACAGGCACGAATGTACCTAGAACAAGGCAAAACACATTTGAACATCTATTACAGTAAACAGACAACAAGCAAATGTATTCTTTTGTGATAATTGTTAAACAAAAATATAATTTCTAATACAAAAACATGAATTTTTGTGCTGTTGAATTGCACAAATTATGTTTATTTTAAATTGAATGTGTAAGCAAAAGTTGACGCTGTCGGGTGAAACACGAGACAAACTATGACACAAATTACATACTGATGATATGGGCGCCAGCGGTGCTTCCCAATCACCGCACTGTTGAGACTCAGGGTTCTCAGGTATGCTGTGGGTTCTGTGTGTCCCTCTCACCCGAGTGTACTTACGATACACGTGTGCAATACTAAACAATTTTAACACCTGAAAAACACAGATGGCAAGGAAACTGTCACTACAAAATAAAAGAATGAGTCACTGTAAGACTTGTTTTATTTATACAGTACGTACAAATCATGTGCCATGAAATTTAATGATACATTCAGTCGTGTCTAGCTAACTCAGTTTGGGTGCTCCCCAGCCTGCAATTGCTCTAGCGCACGCCTAGATGAATGATCTCACCGTGGTGTATGAAAACACAATCTTCACAAGGAAAGAGAGTCGACAGCCGCTAGGGTGGACTGACGATTTTTCCGTGATGACAGGACACTGTGAATTACACAATGAACCAACTGATGATACATAAACACGTGTGATTACTTGGCATCACTAGCACAAACTCGTTGGGCCTCGCCCTCCAGTACGTGGGTAGTGTGGTGACAACCTATATACATAGCCGGCTAGGACGGAAGTATTGTCACTGTACACAAATACCAAATTACACAAATACCCTTAGAAGATTAAGGGGCACGAGATGAGTAGTCACAATAAACATGCACATGTGTGAAAACAAGTTTAGATGGCGCAGATGCCACTGGATAAATTTCGTAGCGGACCATGTGGTGCAGGTGGAATTGCAGTATTTCCTCGTGGAAACAGCAAATTAAACTCTAAACTCTGACAAATTGTTATTCTTGTTGAAAAAATTATCCTCTTTACGATTAAAGCAGTTACAGGCTTGTAGAAGGCCTGATGGCGGCAAAAGCCAACATTGAAGTGACCGCGTGGTCAAACACAAAAGCATCAATTTACATGAAAATTACACGGAACCCTGAATGACAATACATAAAATTACTGCACACGTGATATTACACAAATAAGCTCTCAAAGCACAAGGCTGGCACAGATATAGACTTGGCGGCAGTTAACCGCGTGGTTGTATGTGATATGGCCGTAAAATACTCAAACATGAAAAATACCCTTAAATACATACATGGAAACAAAGCCCTTGAAATTGCACGCAGCAATAATACAGAAATTATGATGAAACGCCTTTAGCAGAAGCGGATGGCGCCTGATTCAAGTTTTGTGGGTCGCAATATCTCTCCAACATCTTTCTCCTCCTCCTCTTCGATTAAGTTGAAAAATGCAACCAGGGTGAAATAAATTCATTAAGCGGAAGCATAAAGCTGGGGAAATGTCTGGCAAAACGTATGCAAGAAAATGTTAATTGGTATACTAAAAGTGCTATTGAAATCTGCATCAGTGCTCAAAAGTTGTAGTGCGTATGTGACTGCGTCTTACCTCGCCAGCTCTCCTAGATAGACTGCCCAGAGGCAAGCGTCGCATGGACCTACCATGGCTGCCTACGGGATTCACATAAGCAGAAGTGCTATGCACGCCGAGTAAAACTTTTATATATTGAAAATAAAAGTGGCACAAATTTTAGAATTCTCCTGTTAATTTTCTGTATTATTTTAGAGTCTCTTTATGACAGTGTTCACACCAGAATATTACTGTTTATAATCTTCATGCAGCGCACACTTTGAATTTCATAACAAAACATTTTCAAATTGACAACAAACACTTTAAAACATTTTAAGACGTTTCAAACCCTGAAAATAATATAACAAGGCACATTTAACACTGCAAAAATAATATCCCATTAGGAAAGTTCATATTTGAGCCTCTTTACACACGTGCATGTACACATGCGTGGTGAGCGCCATCATGGACTCTAGTGTCGCTGGCTGTTAGCTGGCGTCAAAGTATGTTTCCTCACTACAACCTTAAAAAGGTACTTTTATGTACATCCTCTCGTCAACGATAGGGAGATTTTTGATATTGAATCAGTGGCACAAACTAAAAGACTTTCCAGACGAAAAATGTTCCATTTTGTGAGCTATATTTAATGATAATACTGTATTTACTTGTCTGTAATGCAGACTCCTGTATAGCGCGCACTATTTAAATAACTTGGGTGCAAAAAGCCAAAATAAAAAAAATTCCAACAACCTCATACTCCTACTTCTCAACATTTCCAGCTTCTTTTTTCTCCTTTTTCTCTTTAGCAGTGACCGGCTCTCTATTTTTTGCAGTGCTAGAATGTCACACTGCCCTTATCTAAATTTAAAAAAAAAAATGGTCTCATTGTCCCTTCTCCCCCCTCCCACGAACATGGCTCGCTAGTCTCTGCCATGGAAACGAGGGATGGCGGAATTATCAACCGAGAACATCTGGGTGTTATTAAAAGGGGGTGTGGGGCTGTAAACACGTGGAAACTCTGGTTTTGTGGCGTGACAAGATGCCATTAGTAGAGGGGGGGGGGGGGGGGTTTCCGACCTACACATCACTGAAGGGTCGCTGAGAGAAAGAGAGAGAAGGGAGAGGAGTGATGTAAAAGTGAGAGATGAGACAACAGACAGTCCCGCCACTTCCCTCAACATCCCCGTACAATTTATGGCTACCACTCCCCGCTCCTCTTTTTTTTTCCGTGTATAGCGCACACCCCAGAAATGTTTTCCTTTATTTTGGGGAAAAAGGGCACGCTATACATGAGTAACTATGGTAATTTTGTTCTACCTTCCCGTTTCCAGTATATTCTATGCAATGTAGGGTTCACCATTCAATTCGTCCTTAAGGGTTTGTTGGGGAAAAAAAAAAAAAAAAAAAACTTAGACGCACAATTTGAGAAAAAGGGCTAATACGACACGTCTGGAACATTCTGTATAGCGTAGACACGTGTTGCGGAAGGTGAAGGGGAAGTAACCAAGGAAGATACTAGAACGGCAAATAGAGGCTAAGAGACAGAGGGAGAGTGTGTTAACAGAAGTGATGAAGACTAGTGGATGAACAGAATAAGCTGGAGAGGTATTTATTCCAGGCAGATCTGGCTGATGATGACTGATGATTGATGATGACAATTATGATGGTGGTGGTGATGATGATGATATTCACTCTGTGTGCAACATGTATACACATACTGTAATTGTGATGTATTTTTTAAAAATGTGTATCACCATACACTGTAACACAACATACAAATATTTATCTGTACCTGCCTAGACCACTACATTTCAGCTTTAAATTATGAGCCCAGAAAAAGTTGCCAGTTTATTTGACAAATTAAACATCAACCACATGTACATTTGAGTGCTTTTTATTGTTGCACACATCCCGGACAAATTTAAACCAAAACGAACATGCGAGGGAAAAAGTACAGAATCCCATGCTATGTGGTCTGGGGTAAAACTGAAGCAACAGCCAACGAATAATTGTGGAGCGTAGATGGTTGCCAAATGAATCTATTAAATTTCCAGGTCTCTAATTACAAGATCCATACTTCTACTCGCATGTTCTTCACTCACCCTGGTTTAGTGTGTTTTGTCATAGCTTCCAGTGTTTTGTGTGCATCCTTCCATCCATTGTGAAGAGCAAAATCTTTACCAACAAATACAAAGTCAGCCATGATGGACATCGCAAAGAGATTTTCACTATCTCTCGGTACTTCCAGTTCGACAGAAAGTCGTACGTTCGAGTGTTGTCTAGAGGACTTCCACAGAACCACACGCTCCATCATCTTGCCGACCGCATCTGTGTTTTGACCCTGCACACACAACACATACTTCTTGGACCATGTAACAACGCAGAGGCAGTATTAAGGTGTATTTAGGGAAATATTAAGTTTGAAATATTTTCAGTGAAGGGAAGCACCACATTTTGGCGTGTATAGGCCGCACCAGAAGTTTTTGATGAAAAATTAGGGATAATTAATATTTTAAGTATAGGCAGCACTGAATTTTTTGTATTCCTGTAAATATTGTTAAATAACGATTCTGTACAAACATAGTAAATTCAGACTTAATTTCTCCCCTACATAGCATCTGACAGATAATTTGTATTATGTTGCAATGTTTACAAATATACATCGCACGGCTACTATTTCACAGATGGTAATGTGACCTGAGAAAGCAAAACCACGGCAACATGTTACACAAAATGGCACCTATCAATGTACACTTGTGGAGCAGCGGCAGGTGTGAAAACTATGTAAGATATCTTTCTCTTGTACAGCATCTATGGCCGAGCTCCAACTAGTTTACATTTTTGTGTACAGTATGAAGGTTATTTTGTTTATTAATGTGAGTGAACAAATTATTGCACGAGTGAAAAGCTATTCATTTATTCTTTTTTACTTCCTTAGAAATCAAGTTAAAACATTAAAATGTACTGTATGTTGACAAATTTTTAACATGTTTTGGGGTAAAAAATTTTTTTTTACTGCCAATCTCTTATAAATAAACCCACACTCCACTTTTTGCAAGTCATTTTTTTTAATGTGCAGCCTATACATGCAGAAATACGGTACTTTATTCAGTCTTTTGAACGTTCTGGTGGTAGTTATGTGTAAATTTGTTGTGTTCTAAATTAAAAAATTTATATATTCACTACAGTTAAGTGACAATAATTATAGCCATTTGGTGTTTTTTTTTATTGCCGCAGACAGTTAAAATTTTGACAGTTTGATTAGAGTGAAAAGATACAGCAAAATGGGGTTTTTACATGCACTCATGACTTTTGAGCAAGCACTTTGTAAAGTTTTCACCTCACCTCAAAATGAATCCAGGAGTAGAGGGAGAGGTCCAGTTTGTGGAAGTCTTCGTAGGACAGGTCCAGCAAGTCTCTGGAGCTATAGAGCGCAGTCCGCGAGCCGGTACTGGTGTTGATGATCAGTGAGGCAGTGTATGGCTCGTGGTCCTCATAAATTATAGCGTGCTCCAGCGAGATTCCGTGTGCCTTGAAGTCATCCACCATGAAACTGAACACACATTCTATCACTAAAGAAAGTTTATAAAGTATACTTACTATATTTTAAAATGTATCTGCTTCCTCTTGTATTGTATGAACATTGGCGACAGCTTAAATGATATAGGAAAAAGAGTAAGATAGTTAAAAAAGTAATTCACAAGCACTGGTGATATAAATCACGTGAAAGAGAGAGTTTTGGACGGCACAGAACAATAAGGACTCCAGAACTAATAGGAGTGAAGCAAAGGTGGAGATTGGCAATGAGAGAATGCACTGTCTGGTGAAACACAAGCACCCTAACAAAAAACGCTGACCAATTGCGGAAATCCACTATGCTACACACATGTTAAATCCTAGTTTGACTATGGCCAGAATCAAACCTTATTTGTTGTGGTGAGACACAGATATGGTCGTAATGTAATTCATGTTACAGACTTACATTAATTTTTGGTTCCAGGTGTTGCAATTGTTGCCATAAGTAGGCCTTTTAAGCATTACATAGAATGTCGGAAATTAAACACCGAAACTGCAGGAGGTTATTCCTTATGAAAAATAAAGTTGAAAATATATAGGACACCATATACCTACACAGAGTATTAAAGGAGACCCGAGCCTGTGAAAATTGGGTTTTAAAAACTTACTTTTGCTGAATGCCTTGTACTTTCTGCCAGCGGTAGGGATGGCTGCGATTTACCAACAGTACGTCCCACACGGGTGAATGGGACATGCCCATTTGACATGCTATGGAGTGCGTACTAGTGGAGGGGATATAGTTGATTTGTTGACATATCACTTTCTCAAGCCAAACAGTGCATACAGACCGAGTACAGCCAGCATTACGCATGTTGTAACAATACAATTCATTATAATAATTAAACAGAACATTTGGTTAATTTTTTTTTGGGCAAGAAATGTAATATTCTATCATTATTTGAAGTGTTGGCCATGTTCTAGTGTTTATGTGTCATGCGCTTGCTTTTTCTGAAGTCGTAGTTCAGGTAGCATCAACATTTAGAGATAAAAGCTTTTTTCTACTGACGTGCACCTTACCTCGGTGGGTAAGTGGTTAGGCCGCTGACTGCCCTCTTGGAATCTTAAGTAGGCCTACCGCGGCGTAACTGACTAGTCTTATTGGCCCGACGGGTTATGCAGGGTTTACATTCAGTGGGTGGCCGCTTAATGGTAGGATACCTTTGGAAACGAGGGGAGTCAAACCCCAGAGTGAGGCAGAAAGGGATAGTTTCCCATCCAGGGAGTTCTACCTTACTCACTACTAAGGCTGTCAATAATCAGGGTGCCAGCTGTCTCAGGGAAGATGAAGTGGTGATGAAGTTAAGCGATCGTGGGGGTGGAGGTGGATGACCTGGTTGGGGGAATCGGGGTTATGCGAACGGGATGAGTGGGACAACGTGCGGGACGTAATCTGAAGAGGGTGGTGCCGCACGTGGTTTAGGAACTATCTTAGGTGGGAGTCGAACCCGTACCGATGCCAGTTTAATGGGCAGAAATTGTGTAGCTCTACTTCCGACAGGTGTCTAACCCAGATGAGAGTTTGATTATGCTCGAAGTAGCAGATGCCTGGCTGGGTACTAGCAGTAATACTGTCTATAGGTAGTGACTGTTCTAACTGGGCAAGTTGTTCTCCCTCAGGGTTGTACCCGGGCCAACGGGCGCCTAAATACTTGTACAAGGCGATTTCGTGGGATGAGCGGAGAGATTGGCTGAGGGACGGCCTCGGTAGTCTGAGACTGGGGTTCCACATTCTGCGTGTCCCCTTCACGATTGTCAGCTATTAAAGCCCTCTCTAGAGCATGGCGTTCCTTGCGCTGTCATCTACTCTGTAAGCCTCCCTTTCTGCTATACATCTGGTCCAGTCCCGTGACCCCTTCCACAACGTGCAGTCCTGGGGGTGTGACTTATTCGTTCACACCCAAGGTCCTGACGTGTAGACGAGCTGTTAGGTATTTTGAAGTCGTCGGAGGTGAGTGCGAATCCACCGGAAACCCTGGAGCTTTGTGTGCCCTTGCGGACTAAAGCCCTCTGTGAGATCTGGCTCTGTAGAGTTCGGGAAACCACACAGCTCCTCTCCAGTGGGAGTGAATTGCCTGGCACAAAATTACTAGACGCTGATAGCTAGAATTCTAATAACAATGGGAACTACAATAAAATTACAGTAAATGAAAAATAAGTTTAACGTAAATCTATTAGGTTATAATAACGACAAAGGAAAGTCCCGGATAAAATCAAATACAGTTTAATAGCTAACTGGAGAATCGTATAAGCAATTAACGTATTCAAAATCAGGCAAAGGCGAGCCTGGAAAAATAATTAATTAAAAATTGCAAAAATCTCACCTGTCAAAATTTACAGTAAAATATACTCTATCCACAGCGTAACCAAAGTTACCGGAAGTTTATCCAAGTGGTACACTAGGACGTGACGGCATGAAAAAAAAAAATTACATTTAAAAGCAAACATTCCAAATTTTTCCGTGCTTCACCTGGGAACCTAATTGGTGTGTTCTTCTTACAGGAAAATGTAGCATATACAATGCTATTTTTCAATACAATTGCAGTCGTGAGGAACATAACCAATGTTCTGTAAATGTTGTGAGGCCACACAAGGAAGGAACCAATTACACGTGGATTACCCGCTCAAAGGAAAATACATTTATGTACCACCACCACCATGATGAATGGGATAACGTAACCAATTAGTTAACAAACATACAGCGAGTGGGCGGAGTAGGAGTTACCTGGCGTTCTTCGTGCCAATGGTGCCGAGGAACTCGCAGCTGGCGCCCAGCAGGGAGAGCACAGTGCAGTTGTTGGAGGCATTGCCCCCTCGCTTCCACCACAGCTCCACACTCCTGCAACCCCACATGTTGCACTACACTCCGTTCCTCAAGAGACGGCATCATGATCAGAGCTTTCATTTTTTTATATCTTGCATGTTTTATTTACAAGACAGCTAAACAACAGTCCATCATTTACTTCTGCTACTATACATGAGTGAGAAAAAAGAAATTAAACTGCTTTTGTATAATTTTGACACGTTATGTGTGAGTAATTAATAAAATGTATTATTTTAATTTTGCAATTGGTAAATTAGTTAATAAACGGCTATGTACATATTTATTCCAAGAAAATGGCCTTATGTGCCACACTTGACAGAGAGATGGACACTATACATCAGAAATATAATTCGTCATGCTGTAGCATGTAACTCAGCAGGCTAGCATCAACAAATACAGCCAAATAACTTTAATTAATTTCCAAGGAAAACTGAATGACTTGGCGATATTGCAGACAGTGAAATGTTAAACAGTCTTAGAAAATGAACAGTACTAATACATGTACAGTAAACTCTCAATTCTAAGACCTTTCACGGTTGCCACAAAAATGTTTGTTATTGTGAAGATCTTATTGCATAAACCTTTTTAATTAAATTATTTTCATGGTTTCCCAAAAAAAGGATTATTTCGAGTGGGTCTCTATTTCAGAGGCCTGAGAAATGGGAGTTGACTATATTGTTAGCCATAGTAACTTTCTCAGAATTTGATCTGAAACATTAGTTGAAGGGGGGGAAAAAAAAAAGATTAATTTTTGAGCGTGATTATCTCTTATTTTCTATATTTAAGAAAATAAAAAGCAGAAATATAACATTTCTCTGTAGAAAAATCTAGAGTTCCTTTGCCTTCAGTTGCTTATTTTCAATAAAAAATTAGACACTGTAGATATTAAATACACTTTGCTCAAGCCATGTTACAAACAGACCACAAAGGAAAAGGATCACAGACACAACAATGTCTTGTCTCTCGTACTATTCACTGTCCCACACCCCAGAACCACAAGCTGCTAGTTAGCCAGTTCAGGAAAGAAACTAGGGACACCCCATTTCCACGGAAATAGTATTCCTGTCTAGTTGTATTTTAAAACACTAATTCAGATCTACTTTCGCTACTCTGTGGTTTACTTTTAACTGCTATACATCTTACATGCCTGCCTGCAAATCACATATAAGACATTTAGTATACTAAAATAATTTAATTTTATTTGGTCCAGTCATACACCACACTGTCTTCTGACGAAGTTAAATGGCCAATAACCAAAGTAAAACTGCTGGTATGCACATGGAATATCAAAATCTAGCATGCATGGAACTAATCTGGTGGAAATCAGATGCCTCAAAAAAGCTACGCATCCTGCTGCCGTACCTCGTCTTGGAGTCCTCGACGGGATACGAGTCGCATAAGTGGATGATGTCCAGGCAGGCTATGCCAACACAAAGGATAGTCATGGCTGGTGATGAGGCACGTTACAGGGCAGGGCCAAGTCTCTCGGCTTCACAGCACACAAATGTTTCTGGGAAACCACAGCAAACAAATACACAACGTCTACTGGGTACATAACATGTCCTTGAAAATATGTATGCAAACTGAAGCAGATACTCGTGCAATGCAAATCAAGACTTAAGCCACTGCAAGATAAACCAACACTGTAATATCTCTAATTACAGAAAAAATTGTACTTTGTTTCTACTACATTATGTTGATTTCTAAACAGTTTTGAATGTGCTGTTCAGGGCTTGTTTCATGCCCATTTTGTATCCTTACACCATAAACTAAATTAATGCTGCCATTGATCTTGATGCGTCATAATATCAGCACTTATATGTAGCACACTCGCGACTGCAGCCCATCTTGGAATGCAAGATTCCTTATGGGGCAGTCCAAAACCACTATTGAAGGAAGAAACGGAGACTGGACACGTGTCTGCACAAGCGCCTTAGGAACAGCACCCATATTAAGTCTAAAAAAAAAAACAAGTGTTCTTACAAGTGAAGCTACACGTCATAAGCGTCCACAGCATAACCCCTCCGCTACAGTCTGAATCGCCCGCTACTAAAGGACAGTAGCGGGATTTCACAATCCCGCCGCTGGACAGCAAAGTGCCACTTGCTGTAGCATTCACTGTCTCCAAGATGCACGGGCTGGCTGGGCAAAGCACATCACCACCCCACAGGGAGCGCTGCAGAGATAAGAATCCAGTCGCCTACGTGTGACGTCACAAGACCAACCCCGAAGAGGGTGGAGCTTGCTTCTCCCTCACCCTACGGAGCACCACTGAACTGAGTCGATTAGTATAAATGAGGCAGCAGGATCTGGCTTCAGAGCAGTCTGCTGCACCTTTACTGCTTTCAAAGGCTACTGGAAGGTGTCAAACTGCAAGGGTAAGCACTAGCCCCTCTCTCCCGCTGTGAGGGCCACAAGGCATAATCGAACAGGGATCACTAGTGCTAGAACTCTTCGTGCTGCATCGATAACCTCAAGGCTCCAGAGTCCTCAACTTCAATGTCCACCGGCAGCTCCGGAGAACCTACCAGCAGTCCAGAGGTTCTTCCTCCTCTTTGGGATCTCCATCTCCAGAGGCCTCCCGGATGCCAATGCCACCAAAGGGTCTGCAAATGCAGACAATCCCTTCCCTACCTAGGACTCCCATCATTGATGATGTTCCTTCTGGCAAATTCACAACAGCCACCACATTGCTTCAGCGCCCTTCTGGTGCTGCTTTATTTAGGTTCCTCTGAACATGTCCCAAATTAAATTTAAACTAATTTCATTTCATTTCATTAGTGTGGCTACTACCAATCACGTAAAATTCATATATGGAATTTAATATTACTTTATTCAGGATGCCTTCCGATTTAGAATCACCCATTCCTTTTTACATGTATTTAATATATATTTCTATGAGTGTGTAGCCCCATTGTTTAAGTAGCTTTATAACACAAGCTCATAACATTGAATTAAATTTTTTATTTCTTGAGAATTAGAGTTATCTAAATTTCACTAAGCCCATAAGGTATTGTGTATTACAATATTTTATTTTATTCTATTCAGGCCCATCTCACCAGTTAAATCTTGCACAAAGGAATATCAGGCGCCTCACGTAAGAAAGCCACAAAGGCAGCCTAACACATTTCAAATGTGGAATTCATTACTGCGTGTACATCCCTACTCCGCCTCACCACTGTAAAATGCAGAAGGAAAGGAGATCGGATTGTTCTGACCACTGAACCCACAGTGAAACCTCATCTCTCACTGCTACCACGCAAGTTTCATTTATGCACCGTACTTTCCACCCACCGCCTTAAAAAGTGGGGCAGAAACATTTATCTGTGTGTGTGAAATTGTGGAACGTTAAGTGTGCAGCACTACGCGGCAGGAGGATGTGATACACCAGTTTTGTTAAAGACATTCCAGCACCATACAACCATAAAGTTGGTATTAAACAAACACAGAGTCAATGTACAAAACTTAGTGAACAAAATCCTGAATTAAGTTGAGAAATAAGTAGATACACCAGCACCCTTATTTAAACCACCCACTCAAGTTATCTGGTAAACCTCACGTAATACACTGGTTGATTATGGCGTACCAAGATTATTTATTAGGTTATGACCCAATTCTTGCAGCATATCCTCCCCACCTAGTACCATCCTTTAGCTTGGAATACTACCTGGGTATGACTTCACCGCAGCCAGCATCGGCTGCTGTTCAGCCCCATCACCTGCAAGTTGCCAATTTCCACCAGCTAGAGCTCTGCACCCAGGGATAACCAAGGTAATGCGTTCCCCTAGTATAATTTTGTCCACACCTGATTTCGTACCCCTGTACGAACCTACACACCTATGTATTTATACAGGTAAGGCACCCCAGCGTGTTAACCTCTTGTAATAACAGTTTGACATTACTTGAAAGTCTTTTGCGATGCTGACATCGCGATAGTCTATGTACACTTCTTCCTTTACTAAGCAAACCACTCGCAGATCTGTAGTACATTGTCAGTTAGCATTGACGCTTAGGGTCAAGGGTTCAACTCCCCAAGCAGCCATCAACACACCTTCTCTACAGCAGCCCCAACGTGGCCGACACCACATGCCCCTAGCCTACATCTTAAACCAACACGACGGGCTTATGACTCAGTTCCGACCTGAGCTAGCTTGTACATTTATGTAGGTAGATTCTGTGCACTGTTAGTTCCTATTTTTCCACTCTAAAGGCAGAGTACACGTGATAATATGGTAAAACATTTATGAATTGATCAACTGGAGACCAACTGAAACAGTGAATTTGTTGCGAACGTCATATACGTTATTGCTACATCAGCTGATGACACACACCAACGTACCATATTCAAAGCACAGCTCTTTATAAAGTTTAAATATTAAATTATTTAAGACAAATTTAGCTGGTTACGTACAGTAAAAGAAATAATATTAGAATTAGCATGTTAAAAATATTCATTGCCCTTAATTGCATTTACTTCATCGTAAACATCCGACTGCATTATCTACAGTAATAATTAAAAATACTTTCATTAATCAACAAATTAAATGTGTCCTCCTTAAGTCACCCACTTGTATTAATATGATGGCTGTGAACTTGAGGAAAGAGCAGCAGTTTTCTTCAAGTTAATTATGATCATGAAAATGTTATTGTCAAAGAAGGTATCTCTAACGTTGCTACAAGTGGAAGTCAATTCTCCACTACAACACGTTGCTCACACATGTACTGCCGAAAGAACAATCAGATTTATGATTGGAATGGAGACATGACCTTTGGTTGACCCGTAAAGTTTATCTTGTGTCATTTAGTTTCATAGGGAACCTTGCATAATGACAACAAACAAGAGGCTGATAGTGAGTTGTGTGTGCAAAACTGTTTGGAGTGACAGGAAATTTCAGTTTGTCTTCATAGTTACCTCACAGTAATACATTCAGAACACAAAGGGTGTTTAACAGTAAGAATTTAAATCTTGTCTTTCAGTCAAAGTTATTTTTCCCAAAAAAAATATATAAGAAAATGTGAAAAAAACCAAACCAGTATGGAATTAAGACGATAATTACGGCTTGTTTATCCAGGTATTAGATATTGACCCTTATAAATAAACACAGGTCTTCTGTAATGTTTACAATGCTTTTCTATACAATAATGATATCGTGGAGCTTACCTGAAAGAAAAAAAGTAGTTTGGGACATGAGAATTATAGCACCCTCTGCCTTTCTTCTGAATGTTCTCAGACAAACATATATACCTTCCATTTGTACGTACTCTCATGTCGTAAGTAAAGCTAGAATCTCAGATTAAAAAACAAAACGTAAAGAAAACATTACTGTTCATTGGCGGTGATTTTATCCTTTCTTGATATCTGAACAACATTTCTTCACCTCATACTTTACCTTATACTGCAATGTTCAATATGACGCACACAGTGATTTTGCGTACAGGTCCCAAGTTACATACGCCCATTTTGCGGATGCAATGAATCAGTGTGTGAATGAAGACACCAGGGATAACGAAATGTGTTACTAAACTATGTTTACTTAACTATTTTTAATTAACAAAGTTAGGAACATCTTGTAGACAGCGAGGTCATTATATATGGACCAAATTGCTCAGGGTAGCAGGAAAGTGCAAGGAATTGGCCTGCATTTGTCTGGAGTGATGTCTGGAAAACCATCAGGATGGCTAAACAAGAATTTGATCCTGGCTCCTCTTGAATGTGTGTCCAAAGGTTAGCCATTAAGCAATCTCACTCAGTTTATTTTTTTTTTAAATAAGAAAGATATTTGGAGTGTAAAGTCTATTTATAGTTGACATAAGATGTCCTGTTTCAGCAAAGTCTGATACTGTGGTTAACAAAGAGACAGTTTTCTAGATCTGAGGTGAGTTACTTTTCATACTGCTTCAGAAGTTAATATGGGGTAAATCTATCTCTGGATAATTGGCTGTCCAGCTGGCATGTCCACAGAAGAAACAGAATTGAATGCATTTTACATACATAATGTGGAAACAGCAAAAAATTCAAATTTACTAAACTCTTTTAACATTAGTGTAGCTTGCTTCATGTTATTTATGGAACTAGGGTACACTTAGAACTGTTCATAACAAGTGAAACAGAAAATTGCCAAAATTAATCTAGCAGGTTACTTACAATATTAGCATAAAAACATAATATAAGTTGGTAGTGAACAATTACAATGGAATACCAAAAACATCTTGAAAGACTGTCTTTCGCAGTTTCCTATGAAATTATGAATAAAAGACATTTTGCTTTTAAGAAATTGAAAAGATGAAATATAAAATGAAAGTTGTTTCATAAGCTGCCAGTCATGCCTTCATCACCAGATGAGTTAATTATGGGGAGAAAAGGGTGTGGACATACATGCCAGAATGGCTTAAAATAAAAGAATAATATCCCTCCCCTTTCTCCTGAGGTAAATTTCATTTGCCATATAATAGGAAAAATTATGAGCAGCATTGTGTTATTTACACTTCAGGTGAACCTTTGCACAGAAGGTAGGAGCACTGTATAAAGGAGCGCAATGGGGGGTCTTCAGCTGAGAAAAACCATTGCCCATGACGTGGCCTCCTTTCACAGGTAGTGCTGCTGGCGTGGGAGTTAGTGACCACCCGCCTGAAACATCACCTCTTGGGGACATGAACGTAGGACAGCCACCTGACTGCAGTGAAGAGAAGCAGGCCAGCGACGTGTCCCCACACTGCATGCTAGCTGCGGCTGTCTGCATGCAGAGGGAGTGGTGGTGGTCGCTAAGGTGTTTGTAGGATTTCATATAGTATTTGCAAGTTTCATTTTTCAGTTCATTTTGAACTTTAATTTTTTTTTAATGGCATAATTTATAACAAACAAAACTTTTCCAATCATATTTTCAAAAATAAATAGTGCAGGCTTGAAACACTTGTAAATGATCATTTTTAAATCTAATTCCCACTGTATGAAGAAACTTTACAACCTTTTCTTACAATCTTACATATACGGTATAACTTCACAAATTTCAGAAAAATCATCAAAAGTCAGATAAATACATGTAACTGGTTGTAACAGTTTAATGCCAATACTATAACATCACAGAAGTAAAACCAAAATCTCTACCAACAGTCACCCTAATATTTATTGTTTAATAGAACTATTTTGACTGTTGTATCAATGATAAATTGTCACGGACCCCATCCTTCAATCATATACAGTCGAACCCTCTTAAAAAGTTTTCCGTTAGGAAGTTTTACTGCTTAGTAAGCTTTAAAAATTTTGCACATTGTCTATTACAAATACATAATTTTACCCTTTTAAGAAGTGTTCCTGTTTAATAAGCACACATTTTCTGAAACATCTTAACAGGGTTTCGCAGTATGATGTGTGCCATCACAGACAGATTACGTAACAAGCTCACTAAAGTTGTACATATCCTACAACAAAGAAAAAGAAGAAGCCCTACAGCACGGCACAAGTCAGATGTGGTGATAACAGCTCTCCGCACTGATGGTGTGGACAAAGGCACTCTTACCTGCAGTGGGCTGTAGATCCTGACTCGGCGCCTGCTGCTGTTGGCTGGAACTGGTGCCCTGTCCTGGGGTGGCGACGGTGATGCTGACAGCTGGTTGGCTCATGCGGTGGGCTGCTTGTCCTCACAGACCTGAAGTAAGGGCTGGCGATGCCCAGTGGCATGGAACTCCAAGTCGTATGCGCACTACGAGCAGGTGCGGCTCTCCGGCGATCTTCTGGGGTGGCTGCAAAAGGGAGCTAGAGGGAACTGGGAGGTGAGACCTTGCCAGTTGTTGGGTGGCGTGAGTTCACTCACGAGGGGAGGGGCCGCTGAGGGCAGACGGTACTGGGTTGTCGAGCAACTGACTAAGTTTAGAGGCAGTAGCTATCCTCTTAGCTCTCTACTGTGCACCACTTCTATGTGTGAAGGTCATACAGGGAGGTACTACGGTCTACCATACTGAGGAGGAGCAGGTGAAGAGCTCCTTGGCTAACAGTATAACCAGTAGGGGGCTAGGTCAACCACAATCAGTCCCGTCACTCCAACAGGTGAAGTACAACGTGGTGTCTAGCCACTTCGTGTCGTACGTGCGCACCAGGTATCTTTCCGTACCTGGTATACAGTATGGGTGGCATTCTAATGGGTTATGTTTTACAACGTACGTACACCCGGTCAAGGGTAGCCTGTAGTCCTACGCTAGTTTCTGTAAATAGGTTTCAAGGTGTGGTCTCCTGCTTCTTCTTAGTAGGTTTCACATCTACAAGGAGGGAAGTCACAATTACCCTAGAATAAGTACTCAGGATTAGGTAAGGTTACATGTTTATTCCCCAGAGGAATAGACAGGTGGCCCGTACTATCTCCTAGCTATCAAGGAACTGTAACTGGCTGAAGTAAGCTACAGTAAACAAGGTGAAGGGGACCTGGGGCTAAACTAAACAAGAACAGAAAAAGGCTAGGCAGCCCTGATAACTGACCCTAAATAATGTATGCTGTTGTCTAGAAGGGACTCTGGGTTCACTAACAAAGAAGTGGTGAGTGTAACGGAGGTCGAAGACTACTTCTGGGGTTGCTGGGCGAAGGTCTGCAAGACTTCTAGAAGATAGTAGTGGTCCTTCATGAGGAAGGCGTTAGGCAGAGAGCTCTAGCACTTGAGGTCGTGAAGCGAACTGTGGAGTATCAACTGGCATTTTGGAGCTGTGCGCTCGCGTATATAGGCGGCCAGCTGCGGGTCTTTTGGCTAGTCGGGTATCTTCGGGCTGGAGCTCCTCCCTTAGCAGGGCAAGCCGCATTTTCTCGGGGGAGGCTGGAAGTGCAGTTTCCTTGTGTGTAGGTTGCATTGCATTGTGGCATAGATGGCCTCGGCTGCCGTGTCCTTGGGTGATTTGTCCTGGGTTCGAACCCCGCTTGGGGTGACGTGACGTCACGTGAAGATGAGGTGGATACATATTTAATAATTATGTCAGTACGCATCGCATGTCAAAGTCAGAAAATATTAAAAAAAAAAAAAAAAAAAAAAGGAATTATAGTAGCAATGATGTTCATGGCTGCACTACCTGTTCCAAGTGCCTAGCACTATTACCATTAACATAAAAGAACAAGTTTCTTGTTAAAGTTACATGTTTGTAATGAAATTCCCTTGGGTATTTAAAAAGAAAATTCTTTAAATGTTGCTTAAGTATGAAGATATAGGAAATTAAAATGTTTCTGAATAATGTTTAATGAAAATAGCAAACTCCTAAATGAAAAAAGGGGACTACATATACAGTCAGTCTGGGATAAGTGTGTGATATATTTTTTACTGCTATTACAGTAGTAAAATATTTAGCAGATGTAATGTTACTAACATCATATGTATAAAATCACTATTTTTCAGATGATGTCCTTAATACTTGCTGCAACAGACAAAATAGTTTTAGCACTGTATTGAGTGTACCGTGCTGGGTGTCAGCTACCTGTGTATTGTACAAGGGAATCATCTTGATGGCCACCCCAAAATGGCTGCACACGCAGTCAAAACAGCGACAAGACACACTAGCTAGAGCAAACTTGGAGCACACACTACTGCCGCTTGTCTTCAGCAGAATGCCTGGCAGTATGTCCGCCTTCACTTATGTACTTCAGAAGGTCCGTCAGGCCTTCAAATTCAGTCCTGCCTTGGGGAGGATCGTTCTTGGGTAGTCGTGGCAGGCGAGAACCAACTTTCTCACGGAACTCCAACATCTAGACAAGGGAAAACATAGTTGGCTATGATGGAAAAATATTACCTGGTAGGTCATTTAGATTCACACATTATTACAGTACACAAAATAATTTTGATATAAATATTAAAATAATTAGTATGTGCATGTGTTCAAGTCTGTGAAAACGTTGATGGTAATATATTTAGGATTTATCTGAAAGACAGGATGACACAATTTCAAGGCCCATTTGACTTGAAATGAAAAGCAATGTCAGCTTGTGACAGTCTAAGTTGAACAGCGAGATGGACAAGTGACAACAAGACTTGCAGTTATCTAACTGCCTAAATGAACCAGTTTTATAATACTAGGAAAATCATTACAAAATGAGTGGAAAACTTTTATTATGTGGAACAGCGGTAACCGAGCGGTTAGCCTGATCGCCTCCCACCAAGGTGAACCAGGTTCAATCCCCGGCCGGGTCACTCCCGGATTTTCGCATGTGAGAATCATCATGTCAGGCGATGCCGCTGGTCGGCGGGTTTTCTTGGGGATCTCCCATTTCCTCCACCCCTTCATTCCAGCGCTGCTCCATACTCACCACAATCACCTTCGTCGGCTCTCAAGACCCCGTTGTTACGAGCCGCCCACGTGTGTGATGCAGGACCCTACCAATATGCCACGACACTACCCTGATGTCCATAAAATGATTATGCTTGGCTTCTAGGTTTGCGCTTTGCTACAGTTTTCTTATCAGATGTTTCAACAAAGCTCTTCCCCGTCATTTTCATGGCAGGATATATAGGGTATGTACTTACTGATTACAGTATGCAGAAACATAGCCCAGACAGTGACTACTGAGTTCAACTTCCTATTTCATTTTCAATAATAGTTATATATTGCAGTAACTCTTTATGATAATTTGAAGATACCGGTAATCTGAAAATATCTGAATAGTAGCCTTAGTAAGACTCATATCTCATAGAATTCTGAAATACAAAATTAAGTAATTACATTATCTTCAATGACTATTATAAAAAAAATTATTTAATTTGTACACTTTTCTCACTACTTGAAATTCCTGAGCTTGAATGGGATTTGCATAGAACACAAACCACAATAAATGCTATCACTTACAGAAATAAAATTCTAACAGATTTTTATACAGGAAACAATTCCTAAATTTATTATCATAACAAGATACACACGCAAAGGAACACATGGAATGAAAATTCCTTCATGAGATTATTAAACTAGCAACTTTCATGACGTATCGACAAACAAATAAGTATAACTCACACTGTGTGCACCAGAGAGCTTCCAGACGGCCCAGAAGAAGATGCCGCAGCCTGTCACGGCATACAGCGTCCCCCACCTGAGGGCTCGAAATGCCAATGCTGCACCAGTCTCCTGCATCTCTGCTGCATTTCCCAACACTCCTTTAGTGAAGTGGATTGAGTCCTTGTTCTTGGCTGCAGCCAGCGTAGTTCCAAAACCAGCAATTGCAGCTGCGCCGGCCACAGACGAGAGGAAGATTGCAGCTAATACAAACATAATCCTGAAAGATTACACCCCAGTCTTGTGTGCAATCATTAAGGAGGAGTTGCCTATTTTACAGTGTGTGAGAGTGCGTGCGTGTAGAGAGAACAGAGCTCATAATGTCAACCATCACACTCATATTATATAAATGCACTTTCACCGTTACATGCAGAGACTGAAGATAAGGCAGGCTGATTTTCTTCCTGTGGATGCTGTCCATACAGACTTGCAAACTGCTCACAGAACTGTCAAACAGACATGTTTCCAAGAAATGAAACTGACATTTTTTTACATTCTTTTATAAAAAAAAAATACTTAATGCAACATGAATGTATCCCATAAAGTCTGCAGGCTTTTGCAGTCGTGTCTGTATATTCTTTGCTTCTGGGTTGTAATTGCATTACTGCTGTATTTTGTCCCGGCGTTCCAGAATACACTACAACCTCCATCTTCAGCATAAAGTAGCAGCAGCAGCAGTCACTGTTACTATCTGTGCAATCTAGACTTGAGTATATAAGGGCAGGAAGGACCCACAGAGCCTTAGTAAATATAAGTTATTGATAATACTGCTCAACTTTATCCTTAGGCTACAATATCTTTTGAATGTTGTGGTGACATGGTTACAACCTAGAAGCCAAGAACATGTAAATATGCGCCAGATCCATTACTTGGTCAGAATGCTAACCTTTCTAAACACAATTTTACGCAAACAGTACGCTAATGTTAGCGCATATCATATGGTGTTGGCAGTTCTAGTGGCAAAAAAGAAAACAGTTTGATGCTGGGACTTTGAAGTTGGTAACTGTGCAGTTGCGATATTATATTTCTTCTATGGTTACATAACCACTGCACACAACTCGCATGTATCTGACAGTTTCAAATTAATCATAAGCTAGCTGGCTGTTGGTAAAGTTGAGAGAAATGTAGGATAGGTAGTGCAGTTCTTACATCATCAAGAGTGAGGTCACTACAGACAGTGCAAGTTGAAGTTGCCCAGAGAGGCAGGACTTATAGTAAGGAGCCATCCTCTCATTCACTTGGAGTGATTTCAGTAAACCACGGAGAAACACAATCTCAATGGCCTAACTGGGTTTTGAACCCAGATCCTCTGAAATTAAAGTCCAAAGGTTTACCAATGTGAAACCTCGCTTGGTCGGAGAAATGAAATAACACACATTAATTTTGTTATGAATACATTCAAGATGCTTATTTATTTATTTCTGTCAATATTTATTTGGTTTTCTAATATTTAATTTGTCCTTCAGATCTCGTGTTCACTTTGTTCCCCTCTTAATTCAGGTTCACCTTTCAATTTGTTTAATTTATGAAACTCTGGTTATTTGGGTTTATTTCATATATCTTAAATTCTTAATTTATTTTGAAGTACACCTACTTAAAATGTGATGTCTATGCTATTAAAGTAATCTCCTAGCATTCCATACACGTAAAATTTTTTATGTCAGCTTCAGCGAAACATTAAGAAATTTTAGCATTAAATTTTTAATAATCTGTTAACACAATAACAACCCGGCTTTATTTCAGATAGTCTTTCATCAATCTACAGTTAGTTCTACCTCTGACTACAGCCATCTCATGTATCTCAGACATAAAACCCCCTAGCCCTTAATTTCAAGTACGGCCACGTGGAAAGGAGCTTGGGGTAATGGCCTGTTCAGCCAATGCCTCAGGATTTTTGCACGCGTGTTGCAACCCCGAAGGGTCGTCTTTAGAGGAGGAGGGACATTACAGTTGTCCCTTCACATCAAACTAAGTCAATATCTATGGAACCTAGAAATGGAGTTACTACAAGAGTGGGCCGTAGGGATGGCTTACCTTTGGTGTATCTGGGACCGTTCGACTGACCACTTTACCTCACGTCCAGCCAGCATGACTGCTGTTGAGAAGCGCCCCCCTTGCCACCCGAAAATCACCATGATGTGACATCGGCCAGCCAACAATTCACCACCGGGGCACTTCTTAATAGCACCGAACCTTTGAATAATGTATAAATACTGCGGTCTCGCCCAGCGCAGTGTTCCTTAAATAATTTAAGGGGGAGGGAGGGGGAAAAGATTACTGAAGTCTATATTTATTGTATTTGTATTGTGGTTTGACACGTGCTGCTTACACCATTATACTATAGACAACTACAGCTCATCCTAAGAGCTTATATTAACTACAGGATACCATACTAGATGTCTAACAGGAAGTGTTCTCGTCAGAGACATGGATGATACTTGGTCTCACGGACTGTTCCTGAACTGTCCTTCTCTATCTACTAAGAGTGTTTACACACATGAAGGAACAAACCAAGCACAATGTGTTACAAATGCTCAGAGAGTGGGTTATAAACTCAAACGCACTTTGAAATCACAGTAAACAAAAGATATTTGAAGTGGCTGTGCAATGCGCCAGCCCCCCTGACACACTCTCTGGGCAGACGTCACACCTCCCACTCCAGGCTCGCCGCTCACTCTAGAGGAAGCCGTAAATCAGGCAGTGCACGGGAGTTATCTCCAGTAGCTCGCCTCAACACTTCTTGTGCTGGGGCTCTACGGACTTTCCTCTCCAAGAAATTCTAGTTCTCCAGTGGCTACAGCCACCACTTACCAGAGGCTTCTACCACCTCTTGGCATTGACGTCACCAGAAGCTTCTTCAGCCGAACACAATGAAACGACTTAACACTTAAGTTGTCTAAGCCCCTTGGGTCTTCAACTGCCACTACTTGCTGGTTGTGGCTCCCTTGTTTAAAGTTAGGGCTTCTTCTAGGCAACCCAGTTAATGCTAATTGCAAACAGTAAAGTTATTTTCCCTTGAATCTAAGTAGCCTAGGAGCGGGTCACCTTCACCCATTATATGCATAGGTTAATTACTTCCGCAGCAGAGACCTATTGGTAGCACGTACGAGTCACCTAAGTATTTATTGTTTAATAAATACTTAATCTTAAACGTATCCAAGGGTTATTTGTTATAGTACTATAGCCTAACAACTACCAGTATTCGACCGCCAAGTAGCAAGCAAGTGACAGAGCTTTTAACCTAGAAAAGAACGTCAGTCCCCCTTCAGGGGTCTGTCAGTTTACACACACCTCATCTTTCGATAGCTACCCATTCTGTTCACCTCGGGTGTTCAGAACGGTAGAGCCCCAACCACTAGGACACACCCCACAGAGGAGGGACAGCCAACCTAAGTTGTATCGCTGATCGATGCACTTAGCTAAAGGGCTGGCAGAGATAGCTGCTTGGGATTGGAGGCCCTACGTCTGGTCACACCCGGCAGTGGCAGGAAGGTGGTCTATGATCCACGATTCCAGGTCCTTGCATTAGGCAGTCAGGAAGTGCACAGTCAGCCATTGTCGGCTTACATGATGAGTCAGGGATTTTTGATTGCTTGTCACATACAGGAAATCTGGTACGCTGTCAGCCTATGCCATTCAACAGCAGGCACGGAGCTCAAAGAGCAATTAAGAAGGCGGAGTTCAGTGCTGCCAAGCAGGTCTGTGCGGCGAACCTAGTTAAGCCAAGAGTCAATACTCCTAAGGGGCAGGCCCAAGCCGCCTGTCACGCAGCGAGACCGGTATCTCCTGTCGGTACCTACGCATTCTACTCTAACCCAGTGCGAACCGACTACAATGTACACCTGGTGGTCCAGGCCCTAGTCAGTGGGAGTGACACCAGGCTCTGGAAGGGCAATCCACACATCGGCAGCTGGGCCAGCACGGAGTGGAACCACCGCTGTCACACAGACCACTACCGCAGTCTGACCTCCACCACGTCTATTAGAACCAAGGACTCCACACGCCTCGCCTGCCACACAACGTCACTGACTACGAACACCCCGCCGAGCTCTGGTAAGACTACCTTGTCCCAGAGGGCCACTGTTGTCGTGAGGCATGTTGCCAGACCTAGTGTCGCTGACAACGTACAGTAGACAGCCTACAAGGCCGACACTAGTATCCAGTAAGAAAGGGAGCTGAGCTTCCCTTAGTAGCACGACTGATCTAGCGCACAATAAGTGTCTCTTGCCAACCAAAGTTAAGCGACACACGTCAGATTTGTAAAAATAAAGTTTATATAAATAATGATTTAACCTTGCGAGGTAAACATAAACAACAGCGGAGGAATTTGTGCACTAATTCCGACAAGTAATATTTGTTACTTTGAGTCCAAGAGCTTATATATGCACTTTGTGTCGGAAAATAATAATTAGTCAGAATGGGCCAGCAAGACACGTGAAAACAATACATTAATTTAACATAGCATTTAACATTTACACTGCCACTTAAAAACCTATTAAATTATGAAAATATTTAAATACAAAGCAAAGGATTTTAGGTTTGGGCAAGTGGCATGGCGGAGACCAGTATCTTTTACGTGATAACTTGTTACACTTCAAGGAAATGAAATATGCCCTTTTAAAGTAAACAAATTATGACATTAGCACTGCAAAATTAAATTACGATTTATGAATGTTATTATCCCGTGTTCTGTATGAAACTGAAATGCACATGGCTTCACACTCACAGGCTAATTACGCCTCAGTTAAGAGGAGCAAAAGGGAGACAACACTTTCCCTTGCGAATTTTAGACTCTGCTTTCAGGGGCACAGATTATAATTGCACTGTAAACACACTGGCCGAGTGTACCTGGTGCAGTGGGCTGCCTCCCGAATGGGACAGTGAGGACGATGTCAATGCGTTGGAATCAGGGTGGCTACACAAAATATAAAACTAAATTCCCTGACTTTTCCAGGTTTTCCCTGTCTATCACATTTTCCCCCCTGACCTATACCAATGAAATAAAATTACATTTTTCATAAGTTTTATCTAACTGAAGCTTTGTACACAAACTAATATAAGTGTTTATGAACTACATTACTGCAGCTATCCATTTAATGAGAGCAATTTTAAGAGTCGTGTAATAAACATTGACGCGTGACGTTGGGTGATTGACGACGATATAAAGGTCACACAAGGTTTTTTAGTGTGTCTGTCGGAGACACAGGCGCTGCTGGTTCTGCTGGGCTGGAATGAAGTTCGCTATACCAAGTGGTACATGGAGTCCCTGGCGGAAGTCGACAAGTGGATGGAGCTCGCCAGTGGTCTTGTAGGGAGGCTAAAATAGGATCATTGAGAGACTGGGAGGTAAGGCCTGTACAGTTGTCGGGCGGCTTGAGATCGTTCCCAGGGGGTTAGACTGCAGAGGGCAGTTGACGCTGCGTTACAGCTCAGACTAAAGTCTGCCACACTAAGGAAGAGTAGGTGACGAGGATCCCTAGCTAAGTGTGCAGCCAGTCGTGGCCGAGCCAACCAGAGTCGTACACGATTACTCCAACTAAGTCTGCAAACATTTTCATGTTTTATGAAATATCACTTCTGTGGCACCCCATAAGGAACCTTTCAAAGACTGGTTTCCAGTTTGAAGTATGCCACAAATACTGATACTCCAACTCAACTCATCAGCCGGCATTCAGCCAATGTTGCTTTCACAACGCCACCAATTGTAGGAATATCAAACATTTTGACAAAAAACCCTGATTCTCAGAAAATTCCGTTTTCCCTGATTGTTTAAAACTCCCTAACTTTTCCCCGTTTTCCAGGTTTTCCCTGTCTGTAGCCACCCTGCTGGATCATGAACACATTTGTGAATTACAGGAAAGTATTTATGGATTACACCAGGCTGGCAAAGACTGGGACCATCACGTATCAAATATAATGCTTAAACTAGGGATGAAACAATGTGTATCAGATCCCTGTGATTTTTTCTCTTCTTCTGAGAAACTTATTGTACGTCTGTGGATGAATGTATACTATTTGGAGAAATGGACGGAATTGAAAAATTTAAAGGGACGTTTGGTAACATCATTGAAATCAAAGACTTGGGTGATGTGTCAGCTTTAATTGGTTGGCGAATCTGTTACGAGTCGAGAAAGATTATTTGACTGTGAGTCAGTCAAAATACATTGATAGTGTGCTAGAAAAATTTCCAATGACTTATGCCAAGGGATGTTGCTCTCCATATTAAGAGAATGTTACCAGTAATTGTAAAAATGAACCCTTTGACCAAATAATTTATAGGAAAGCTATAGGCTGTCTGTTATACGCAGCTACATATACTAGACCAGATATTTCCTTAACTAAGCAAAAAATGTCAAACTCCCAGTGTTGCAGATTGGCAGGGTGTGAAACATGTCATGCGATGGCTTGTATCAACTAAACATTATAAGATGGTGTATAAGTATGATGAGGGTATTGTCAGGGTCTATAGTGATGCAGAAGACTGCGCAAATTATAGTTATGCAAAGTCAGTGAGTGGTTATGTCGTATTTACGGGAAGATGTCTTGTGGCATGGAAAAGCAAGAGACAAGAGGAAGTCGCAACATCCACCACACATGCCGAGTATATAGACATGTTAGTTTGGATGAGAGGATTGCTGAGGTTAGAACAATGCATCTCTAAGTGATATGTTTTGTAAGTGAATAACCAATCATCCAAGCAACCAGCTGAAGTGAAAAAGGTAGCAGAAAGATCATAACATTTCAACGTCATGTACCATAAAATAATGTAAATTACAATAGTATTACGCTGAGACGGGTGAAAATGTATCAGACATGTTAACTAACATGTTCATGGAAAACTGACAATGTAAATCCAGTAACAAGGGGAAGTGTTAGTGTGTGTTGCTGTATTAAATTTAGTTGAAAGTAATTTTGAACATAAGTGTTAGCCACACTGCATGTTTTGGCAATTTGTTTGAAACTCTTCTTGTGTGTGAAGATGTATTTATCTCATGGAGGATGAGTCTCTGAATAAACATGATATATTTTAAATTGTTTCTCATTATTGCCAAAGTCTAACATTGTCATCACTATCTGTTCTAGAGTAAGTCTAATCTAGACAAATTACGTATTTGCTGAACTGTAATAACATTAATACTGTAATAACTGTAAGATTTACCTTTCACGTTGAATGTATCATCTTTGGTTGTGGCATTACTTGAAACATCGCTAGCCTCAAGCAGCAGTGATTTACTTGGGTCTGTGCCACTTCCGTCCATTATTCAGCGCTGCAGTTGCTCCCGATCCGACGCACAACCACCACCATTCAATGCAGATTACTGAAAATCATTTTGTGCACACTGCTTACATCTGTCTTTCATGTTTTAGGAGGAATGGCGGAAAATATGACTGCAGGTACAGAAACCTCCTTGTGACAGTAAAATTAACACTTTCACTGGCTGGAGCTTAGAGCTGAAATGTAAAATCTTTAAGTTAGTGTTAAGAAACTACTTAATACTGGATAGTAATATAAGTTCTTAACACAAGAGGGTGCTACATGCAAAAATGCTTATAAGAGGCATCAACACTGGGTTAAGGTAACAATACCTACTTGTTGTCTGATGCCTATAACTTAAGCAGCACCAGCAGTGAATATGTTAATATATTACTACATCATCAACTTAGAAATTCACAAAGAAATACAATATTGGTAAATTGTTCACAATTTATTGATTGTTACAATTTCTTTGACCTACATTGACCCTTATTCGCCAAATGCCTGGGCAGAAATTAATAAGACCTGATGAAAAATACAATAATAATAATAATAATAATACCATACCCACAATTAGGCAACCGCCAGGTGGCGAGCTCTCTCACCTCTCCCTTACCCACCTAAACTCCTCTTCCACTCCCTTTCTGAACTTACCAACCCCTCTTACAGATAGCAATTCATCCCTCAACACACTCCACTCCCTCACAGACCTCACAAGTATGGACTGCCTACCCTGCTCCGTTCTCCTCCACACCCTCTTCCTCTAAACACCCCCTTACTTAGCTTGCAGTGTATCCCTCCCCATCCTCCCACTTCATTCACCATCCAGTACATCCTGACTAGCCGTTCAACTTTCCTCCTGTCCTTCAATGAGCTCCGCCCCATTTCTTTCATCATCACTGATGGCCTATAGTTCCCTTCTTCCTCACCATCCTGCCCCTGCCTTCTCCACCTACCCTTCATCCATCTTGCTGCCCTTCTCTGCACCTTTTCCAGTTCTCGCACCTCCACCTCCACATACGGGTCCCATACTGCTGCAGCATATTCTAACATTGGCCGTACCATTGTGCGATATGCCTTCTCCTTCACCTCACAGCTGACTCCCTTCAGCACCCTTCCCAGCATACCCAGAGCCCTTCTTCCCTTTGTTACCACCCTCTCTACCTGTTTTTCCACCTGAGTTCTCCCTGCTGTACAATCCCTAGATACTTATATTCTGCTGCTTCTTCTATCTCTTGTCCTTCCATCTGTACACGTCCCTGCTTATCACCTTCTTTCTTGTAAACCTCACTACCTTAGTTTTTCTTACATTTTTCTTCATTTTATTTTCCCTGGTCCACAACTATATCTTGTCAATGTCCGCCTGCAAATTTCCCCCTCCCACTTCAGCATACACAACACAATTGTCTGCAAACAATCTTATTTTTCCCCTAATCCCCAAACCCATGTCATTTACCATTATGGTAAAAACAAAGGACCCAGCACGCTTCCCTGTCGTACCCCTGACGAAACCTCCTCTTCCTCCGATATTGCCTCCCCTTCTTTCACCCTCTGCCTTTGCCCCCTGAGAAAGTCCCCTATCCATTCCACTACCCTCCTGTCTGGTATCAGCGCCTCCACTTTCCTCATCAATGTCCCATGGGGCACCTTATCGAATACCTTCTCAAAATCTATGAAGCAGGCATCCACCTGCTTCCCCTCATCAACTACCTGCACCAGATCCTCTAATAACCCAGCCAGCTGAGTCTCACATGAGTATCCCCTCCTGAAACCATGCTGGGACTTCTCCAACCAATGCCTATTGTTTATTACCCTCACCACATACTGCACCACCAGCCTCTCCATTACTTTCCCTGTACTTGATGTGAGACTCACCGGTCTGTAGCTGCCAGGCCTCCCTCTATCCTCTCCCTGCTTGTGTTAGGTACCACCATAGCATCCTTCCAATCGTGTGGTAACTTACCCTCTCCTAAGGACTTTTTAAACAGCACTTCTAAATATTTCGCCAACTCCTTGCCACCAAACTTTAGTGCTGCGTTTCCTATCCCATCTGGTCCCCCTGCCTTACTGCTCTCCAAACCCCTAATTACCTTTTCTATCTCCCACTCACTCATCTTAAACTTACTGAACAGCCCCTGGTCACTATTAGCCCACCTATTCCAATCCTCCTTTGCCTCAAACACTGACAAGTACAGGCCTTGCAGCATCTCATATTTTTCTTGGTCATTTGTTGCAGACGTACCATCCCATCCTCTCATCCCCTTACCGTCCTTACATACCTATACAATTTCCCCCATTCCTTGCCTTTTCCTTCTTCCACTACGTTCCCCAAAAAATACATTCTTTGCCTGTTTGATCATTCTTTCGAGCTCCCTACTCATCTGTCTAATCATTTATTTACATCTTATCATCTCTCCATTTCTCCACTTGAAATTTTCCACACTTCCTTTTCATTTTTAGATTCTCCTGTCCGTAATATGGCGTATCTCCCCCATGCTGTAATCATTTCTTTGGCATAAATTTCCCCAACATAACCCCGATTATTCTTAACTCATTCCATAATTTTTCCACACTTTCCTCCAGACACCAGTTTTCAAACCTATCTCTCAGGAAGATTTCTGCCCCCTTCTTGTCTCCTACCCACATTGCTACACACGTAATTAAACCAGAATAACAGGCCTAACACTTAAGTTAGGTTAAACCCAAAAATTACACTTTCCGGACAAACTCAATGGCTGGAAAGTCACATTTTGAAATTTTTTCTGTATTGCTAGCAGTGTCGCACATGTTCTAAAATGTACATTGGCTATAAATAAGTATGAATTAGCATTAGAATGAATGAATAAAATATTTCCTGTCCCGGCCGGCGGTGGATCTTAGTCCGAAACAACGGGAACTACATTGTTGTATTAAATATTTTGTAGTATTGCCGATTAAGGCCAATTGTACAATGCAAGCCCACGGATGCGAAAGAACACGAACTTAAATCCATAGAGTAAATAAGGACGGTCGAAATTAATTTTTAACTATTCTACAATTTGAGGAAACATACAGTCCTGCAAATTACGAAATCAAAAATATTCAGCTATTGAAATTACTGATATAGGTTGTTTGATATACACACCTCATTTCACATATTTTTACAGTATTTACCCCTGTATTAACTCTACTGCCAAGCCATGTGCACGTGCTTATTAAAACAAACGTTATAAATCAATGCGAGTACATATTGTATAATGTGCATAGAAAAGGTATGGTGCACTGCATACCGATATCGTAAATCATCAAACCAAAAACTCGATTGTTATTGGCTACACTGAATTACAGGCACGGAAGAGTCAGTATTGCCAACAGTAGCGGAATTCCGCTACGATCAGCGACATTTAAACCTTGGGAGACAAAGCGGCGAAAAGTGATAAACATAGAAAATGTAGCAACATTCTAGCATGCCACTGGCACCCACAAAAGAAAGCCAATGGTGCTTTAAAACTTATCACAGCAGAGTTAGGTTTACTTTTTAAAGCTTGAACATTATTTTTATTTGTTAATATTTTTATATTGTTCTAATTTTGTGAACACATAAATTGTTCGACGATCACGTAATTCAACACCGTCACCAAATACTTACTATTGCTACCGTCAATACAACCACTGCGCTGAAGACAGCAGAATGTTCAGTATACATCTTTATTATGAAATTAATGTCTTATATCTTCACCCATCTGATGTTATCACCTGGTATCATAAAGGTAATTTTTTATGCTATTAATAGTTGAGTAGTAGTTCTTGCCATATATGACGGTTCTGATTTTTGGATCTCGGTGTCGGGGTCGTGACGTCATTTTGCGTGTGTGCCGTTTAACCGTTTGGCGACTTCCTGGTGTTACAATTTTTGGATACTTCGTATTTCGGAGAGTTCGTAGTCGTATTTGTTCACGCTTTTCGTTGTTTATCGAGATTTATTGTATTTCTGGCTATACAATAATTTAAACTTAGGCCAGGCACACGTTCCGTAGAATAAAGCTTCTTACACAATAGAAAACTTAAGCATTTGACTTTACATTTCCTTTCCTCTGACGAAACCACCAATACACAATATAATATTGTAAGGTTACAGTTCAGACAATTGAACATCGGTTCTGCTGGATTCGTAAAAATGTGTATCTTGTTATGTAAATAATTACTTGAAAAGGTGCAGAGAAAGGCAGCAAGATGGATGAAGGGTAGGTGGAGAAGGCAGGGGCAAGATGGTGAGGAAGAAGGGAACTATAGGCCATCAGTGATGATGAAAGAAATGGGGCGGAGCTCATTGAAGGACAGGAGGAAAGTTGAACGGTTAGTCAGGATGTAAAGGATAGAGAATGAAGAGGGAGGATGGGGAGGGATACACTGCAAGCTAAGTAAGGGGGTGTTTAGAGGAAGAGGAAACAACAGTGAGAAGCTTCAGAGGGTGTGGAGAACGGAGCAGGGTGGGCAGTCCATGCTTGTGAGGTCTGTGAGGGAGTGGAATGTGTTGAAGGAGGAATTGGTATCTGTGAGAGGGGTTGGTAAGTTCAGAAAGGGAGTGGAAAAGGAGTTAGTTGGGTAAAGGAGAGGTGAGAGAGTTCGCCACCAGGCGGTTCCCTAATTGCGAGTGTATTTATGTATCGTCTTATATTTGGGCACGGTTCTAATTATAGAACAGTAGAATACTGATTTATGCTGCTTTTGTAATTTTATTTAATGTAGTAAAACACATTTTTATTTTTTTGGAGCACTTTGATTGAAATAATTCAAAATTAACTGCGAGAAATAAATCCGATTAAATAAGTATTGGTATCGAACCATTTACTGATATGATACTGGTGTAAAAGGAATTAAAAGTATCGATTCCAAAATATCCAGTATTGAAAGTAACGTATCGATACTAGTATTATATCAATAGTATCGCAACATCTCTAGTCATTGAAAAAGGTTCTTAATGACAGATACATCGATGGTTCAGAAAGTTTATTCAGAAAATGAAATTGAATATAGTATTTTTAGGCACGGCGTCATGTTACCCAACTCCGCATAGAAGTGTTTCTTGTACAGCAGTCCGCTTTGAAGGTACCACTTGCACGTATAAAATAAGTTCAGTTAAAACCGATTAGATTAGAGTAGCGTTTGTTATGATTGTATGGCCGCATGGTTATCTCCTTCCATGCTTGTTTGTTATGTTACGTTAAGATCGCTTCTGCCCTACCAGCTCGTAGCCTCTATACAGAGAAACGAACATCACACATTACTTGCATAAAAGTCATTTCCATTATTACATACACTCTCAATTAGGCTACCGCCCGGTGGTGAGCTCTCCCACCTCTCCTTCACCCAACTAACTCCAACTCCTTTTCCACTCCCTTCATGAAGTTATCAACCCCTCTCACAGATACCAATTCCTCCTTCAACACATTCCACTCCCTCACAGACCTCACAAGTATGGACTGCCTACCCCGCTCCGTTCTCCTCCACACCCTCTGAAGCTTCTCACTGTTGTTTCCTCTTCCTCTAAACACCCTCTTACTTAGCTTGCAGTGACGCCCTCCCCATCCTCCCTCTTCATTCACCACCCTGTACATCCTGACTAACCGTTCAACTTTCCTCCTGTCCTTCAATGAGCTCCACCCCATTTCTTTCATCATCACTGATGGTCTATAGTTCCCTTCTTCCTCACCATCTTGCCCCTGCCTTCTCCACCTACCCTTCACCCATCTTGCTGCCTTTCTCTGCACCTTTTCCAGTTCTCGCACCTCCACCTCCACATACGGGTCCCATACTGCTGCAGCATATTCTAACATTGGCCGTACCATTGTGCCATAAGCCTTCTCCTTCACCTCATAGCTGACTCCATTCAGCACCCTTCCCAGCATACCCAGAGCCCTTCTTCCCTTTGCAACCACCCTCTCTACCTGTTTTTTCCACCTGAGGTCTCCCTGCAGTACTATACCTAGATACTTATATTCTGCTTCTTCCTCTATCTCTTGTCCCTCCCATCTGTACATATCCCTGCTTATCACCTTCTTTCTTGTGAACCTCACTAGCTTAGTTTTTCTTACATTTTTCTTCATTTTATTTTTCCTGGTCCACAACCATATCTTGTCAATGTCCGCCTGCAAATTTCGCCCTCCCACTTCAGCATACACTACACAATCATCTGCAAACAATCTTATTTTTCCCCTAATCCCCAAACCCATGTCATTTACCATTATGGTAAATAACAAAGAACCCAGCATGCTTCCCTGTGGTACCCCTGACGTAACCTCCTCTTCCTCCGATATTGCCTCCCCCACTTTTACCCTCTGCCTTCGCCCCCTGAGAAAGTCCCCTATCCATTCCACTACCCTCCTGTCTGGTATCAGTGGCTCCACTTTCCTCATCAATGTCCCATGGGGGACCTTATCGAATGCCTTCTAAAAATCTATGATGCAGGCAGCCACCTGCTTCCCCTCATCAACTACCTGCACCAGATCCTCTAGTAGCCCAGCTAGCTACTAGTTTTGTATCCAAAGAGTATTTTTACCATACACTTTGTTTTCTGTAGCATTTCTTTAATGTATGAAATAATTGGAATTCTATTCTGCTGAGAGGTTTTTTACGGCACTGTACCAGTTTTCCCTCTCTCTTCATAGTTATAAGTTAACTATAGGTATACTTAGGGAGGCAGTCATGGTCCCAATGCATGTCTCCTTGCATGATTTCCCTCCCTTGCAGGCTTAAGGGGTTTGGCTTGAGATGCGATTAGCTCCCATCCTACCTTCGGGACTACATGCAACATTGAGACATATTGTAGGTTAGAAAAAAATAATGTCTGATTGCACGTATATATCTTTTCTTCATAATGTGACTAATCTTCTTCCAACATGCTGTAGGGCATCATTGTTTTACTGAAACAGAAGAAAAAGGGCACGAGAAAACCCGAACAAGAAATGTGTACAATGGAATCTTATACAGTAATTTCTTAATTTTTGTTTTTTAGATATTCATATATGCTATAAAATGCACATTCAATAAAACATTCTTTCAGCTTAAAGAGTTTTTTGTTAGAGAAGCTACTCTAGTGTCGTGCTTATGAAAGGCTCATTTTCCTGAAATAAATGACTGTTTTTGGACATGAATATAAGTACTGAAAACATGTACTCATATGCAGGTGTTACACTCTCTGAGCTCTGGAAGTTTTGGGTCGTAAATGGCTTATCAGATCATGATGCATAAACATTAATTATGTCTTACATAAAAATGCCCTCCAAAAGCATTTCCAATAAGAAAATACAACATTTTTCGCTGGCAAAATGTCTTACTCTTGAAAAGTGAGCTCAGCAGGGAGCAATGGTCAACATTGTATACTTGTAGGTACCGAAGTAAATGGAAAATTAAACTCTTTTCTTAACCAAGTTCTCAATTTTTCAGTCAGAAGAATGTGACAGTTATTATACAACGAAGTTTGGAGGGGTGGTATGGCGTGCAAGATTCCGACGACGACTCACATTGACATCTATGAAAACGTTTCAACTGCACACTGACACTCGAGATGAATCGGGTGGATACAAGGTTCACCTCCTATTCAAACGTGAGGGAGAGAGTATCGGAAATTCATATGTAAATGCTGAAAACAAATTTTATGCTACTTCAGGTCGTATGGAACCCTACGTCAGATCCACCTAACAGGTAGAAAGTAGAGAAACCTCTGAATGTTTTATCCCGCACCATGGTGTGTGCAAAATGGCTAGTTCAACCACTAAATTGAGGGTGGTTTTTGATGGTAAAGGCTGTTTACCATAAAGTGAGCACTTTTGAAATTAACCTTAGAAGAAAGTTACTGTCCCTAATTGCATATATTTTAATGGCACAATGAGTGACATGTGACCATTAAAATTGGTAACGATGGAGGGGAAAATAGTTCCATACATTAAAGTCTAATAAATAGTGTTAGGTAACCATTTATGATAGATTAAATTATTTCTCTCATTTTCTATTTTTTTTTATGCATCAAAGTGAAAAAATTAGCAGATTTGTACAATATTTACTTTTCTAATAATTTTACAGTTTCACATGACTGATGTATGAGTAAAGTGATGAGGTCCATGGCAATGTTAATTTTACATAAGGCGGAGGCATACATAACGTGCATATAAGTAGATTTTAAGCAGGGCTATCAAAAGTGCTCATTTTATCGTGAACAGTGTATAGTGCCAGGACTTTAAATGATACCTCAATGATACTCTTCTCTCTATACCCAAACTTCAAAATGAGATATGTGATGTCATCTTACGGTTCAGGCTCTATAGTGTTGTTTTCTCTTGCGACGTAAAGCAAATGTATCGGCAGATTCTGATCCATGAGGATGATTGACCATATCAACTTATTCTGTGGTGTGAAGACCCCTCTTTCCAACTTGCAGCATTCCAACTTAATACTGTAACCTATGGACTCACACTTTCTCCATTTCTGGCAATTTGTACCTTACACCAGTTAGCCATTGATGGTTTCCATTATCCCCTTTCACAAAATGCTCTTCAGAATCACATTTTTGTAGATAACATTGTTACTGGTGCATCATCGGTGGAGGAAGGATTTGTGCTAAAAATCAGTTGATTGAAATTTTACGTAGGGGTGGATTTGAACTTAGGAAATGATCAAGTAACCAGTCTCAGTTGTTGGGTAACATTTCTCTACCTCATCGTGAGAATCCCAAAGTGCTTGGCTTCCTATCTGAGCCTGTAGTGCATATTCTGGATCTTCACTGGAGTCCAGAGACTGATGTTTTCTGTTATAATTTAAATATCTACAGTGGGGTGTCCCAACTAGACGTTTTGTTTTGTCACGTATAGCTCACGTTTATGATCCCATGGGCTGGTTGTCTTCAGTGTTAGTGTGGACAAAACTTTTGCTGCACTGGTTTGCGTTGGGATGACCCCTTACCATCACCAACACGACAGAAGTGGAATCAGTATATCGAAGGACTTGTCCACCTTGAAACCCTTAGTTTCCCACGTTTTGTTTGTCCTTATGCAGCTTGTGTAGAGCTACACTGCTTTGCAGATGCATCTGAACGAGCCTACGCAGCTGTCGGGTATTTGAGAAGTCGTGATTCTGATGGGAATGTGAACATGCATCTCATACTGGCCAAGTCTCGAGTAGCTCCACTAAAACAAGTTTCTCTTCCTCGACTAAGCTGTGTGATGCTCATTTGTTGGCAAAACTGATGTCATGCCCTCTGGTGGCATGGCCCTCAATGGTTAATGGACCGACCTGACCATTGGCCACTGTCTCTAGTAGCTCCACTAAAACAAGTTTCTCTTCCTCGACTAAGCTGTGTGGTGCTCATTTGTTGGCAAAACTGGTGTCATGCCCTCTGGTGGCATGGCCCTCAATGGTTAATGGACCGACCTGACCATTAGCCACTGTCTCTAGTAGCTCCACTAAAACAAGTTTCTCTTCCTCGACTAAGCTGTGTGGTGCTCATTTGTTGGCAAAATTGGTGTCATGCCCTCTGGTGGCATGGCCCTCAATGGTTAATGGACCGACCTGACCATTGGCCACTGTCTCTAGTAGCTCCACTAAAACAAGTTTCTCTTCCTCGACTAAGCTGTGTGGTGCTCATTTGTTGGCAAAATTGGTGGCATGGCCCTCAATGGTTAATGGACCGACCTGACCATTGGCCACTGTCTCTAGTAGCTCCACTAAAACAAGTTTCTCTTCCTCGACTAAGCTGTGTGGTGCTCATTTGTTGGCAAAACTGGTGTCATGCCCTCTGGTGGCATGGCCCTCAATGGTTAATGGACCGACCTGACCATTGGCCACTGTCTCTAGTAGCTCCACTAAAACAAGTTTCTCTTCCTCGACTAAGCTGTGTGGTGCTCATTTGTTGGCAAAACTGGTGTCATGCCCTCTGGTGGCATGGCCCTCAATGGTTAATGGACCGACCTGACCATTGGCCACTGTCTCTAGTAGCTCCACTAAAACAAGTTTCTCTTCCTCGACTAAGCTGTGTGGTGCTCATTTGTTGGCAAAACTGGTGTCATGCCCTCTGGTGGCATGGCCCTCAATGGTTAATGGACCGACCTGACCATTGGCCACTGTCTCTAGTGAATGAGACGTCAGATATCAGTCATCCCAGCTGGTTCTTCTGAGCACACATGATCCCCCTGAAGAGCTTCCACTGTTACAGAAATTCTCGTCTTGGTCAAAACTTGTTTGAGTCATGGCCTATGTTATGCGTTTTGTAAAACACTGCCAGAGGTAATTAATTTTTAGCCAATTAAGAGTGCCTGAGACCCCTAGAAACAACAATTTGTTTGTTGAAACTATGTCAATTGGCAGCACTGGAGCAGAAGTTTGTGTTTCTGTGTAGATGGCAGTGTTTGGCTGTTCGACTGCGGCGAAGGCTCCCAGATCCAGTTGCAAAAGAGCTCTGTCAAGCCAGGTCGCGTTTCCAAAATTTTCATCACGCACCTCCATGGAGACCATGTAAGTCGTAGCCTCTCTAGTGTTTGTTAACTGTTCTCACAGAGGTGCCGCGAGAATGGTGTGTAATCATCTACCTTTCGCTGTTGTACTCTCGTTTGTATGGTGCAAAAGCACATCATTTTTATGTATCAGTTTCTCTGGTAATTACAGATGTTCTTCTAATATATATTAAATAAATTACTTTAAAAAAACATAAAAAAGTAAAAATGCTCTTAAAAAATGTTAAAATGTAAAATTGCTTTAAAACTATGAGAAAAAAAATTTGACCAATAGTATGGTAATATAATGTGGGGTACATCAACAAATATGGAAAATATTCTTTATCCGACCGCCTGGAGGCTGGGTCGGAAATGTCAGATTTTGTTGACAAAGTGATAACGTGACCCGATTTTGTATACAAAAATTGTGGTGTATTCTGTAATTTGGTATTTTGTATCTTGGGAATCGTAGTGGTCCCCTTCCGAACTCCAATACTTCCTGCTATAATTATGCTGAACACTACTTCCTCTCCTATCCTGTTCACAATAACTCTAATTAGGATGGGGCCTACTTGGGTGTAGCCGACCGCTAACACTAGTCAATGAGAGAAGAGAGGATTCTATAAAACTCTTTATTACAACAATTTGAATGCGTTAGAACAATAAAGCTATAAGAATACAATTGACAATATAAACCTGACTACAGTTACGTTACTCTACTTGGACTCTGTTAACAATACTTAAACACAATACTCTTACTTTACTCAGACTGTCTTCTCATACACAAGAATACTAAGTGCCATAAACACCTAACCTTGCCACGTATAAAGTCTTAAAGACGGGACGTCGAGATCGGGAATGCTGCCCTACTGCCTGGCCGGATCAATGCTCACCAATGAGAACAGCTGTGTAGAATGCAGTTAGTCCAGAGCTCCTCTGGACCCTGCAGTCTTCTGCTTGGCACCGCTGCGGCATTGACGTTGATGCAGTTCAAACTCTTGCTGCCGCCCGGTGGGGGGTGGGGGTGGGGGTATGCACTCGGCTCTTGAATAGCCTGGCTTCAGTAGGTCAGCCAGGCTTGTTGATTAAACAGGGGGGCCCTGTAGAACCTTAACTCGTGTGCGGGCCCGTCACAGGATGTTAGCAAACATGCAAAATGACAAAGTGCCACATGGTTTTTTTACCTTCAAAACACATGCGCGAATGTGTAAGTAAAATGTTTTTTAAAACAAATAATTTCTTCATAACATGCACTAGGCATGTTTAGAAAACCTAGAAAGTGTTGCCGCGAATGCTAAACAAGAGACAGTCAACAACGTCCGAAGTGAAACTTACAACTTACGAAATGAGTTGTCATTTTGGACCCCCCCCCCCCCCCCCTTAACACTCTGTTCAAATTCCTACAACACGTCTTGCCAGTTTATTTACCGCTAGCCCGGGTCATTGTTCACTTTGTAGTGTTGTTTTCTCAACGTCAACAAAGCGTAAAAGGGTAAAATGTGCTTTTACCGCAGAGAAGTTAGAAAAAATTTTTGAGCATGGTGTGTTATCAACAAAAACTGTCCCGGTGCCAAAGAAAAAAAAAATTGAAGACTTTTTCAATAAAGGTAGGGTTTAACTTTTCTTACATTTTTTCATATAAAGTGTTTAAATGTTTACAAAAAACATAACATTTCTCAATTTTTAACCTTTTGTATGTGTGTGTGTAAGTCGATAAAATTTAAATAAGCCCCTAGTAATAGAGATATTACTGTATTGTTTAAATGCCAGGTTGCCTCTTTTAAAGTCCTGTTACAGTCTTTATTGCATTGCATTCTAAACTTTCAGCTAACTCTGCCATCTAACGGACTAGTCTGAGTGATGCACGTTGAGAAAATGCCACACACAACTACGCACCGCTTATCTATGTCGCCCAGCCCACGCGCTTGCGGCTGGCGCCGGCACATGCTGTATATACTTGATGCGCTGCGAATGACATATACTCAGTGCAACATAAATATCAGTTATAAGTAGCTTGCACTTTAAAATCTGCACGTACAGTGCGTGATTTGTGTTTGCTTTGAAATGTGTAATAGGCACTGTGTTTTATCACGATTTTCGGAGACAATATCACTGCTCCATTAATAGTAAAAATGTGTAAATTCGATTATCCTGGTTTTTTTTTTTATACCAATTCCCTTATTTGTGTTTTCTCCGGCCCCGATTGACACTGTTAATCGAGAGTTTACTCTACATGCATACATACAACACAAGGGACTGCTCAGAAATAAACTGTAGATCTGTTAGAACCAAGTTTTTTGGAAACAGTCCATAATTAAAGTGTTTGCAATTAGGCTGTTCAAATGAGTTGCTGTAGTCTATTTGTGGTTTCTTCACACTTTTTGAATTGAACCTTTAAAAAATCACACCATATATGATGTGCTTCTTTGTTTCGTAAATGTCCTGTATCACCAATGTTTGATCCTTCCATTAATTAGCATATAATGCTTATTTTTGGTTAAATAGAACTTTTGCTTGGATTTTATGTATAAATTATAATGTTTTATTTATAATTAATACGAACAAAAGACAGGGAGAAAATAGGTGTGTTGATTTTGCCTAGTAAGAAATAGTTATTATGCTGAGTATGCAGAAATGTGGTATGCTGTCCCTTTGCTGTAATTTTATAGACTCTGCTAAGGTTTGTTTGCATGAGGCGAAGGAATATCCTGGAAGTAGTACTTTAGAAAGACTTCAGAAAAGTTGGAAGTAACAGTGAATGGACTATACAAAGATTATAGAAAATTGACAGCTCAAGGCCCATCTTCCGTTACTACTAATGATCACTGATACTTCTTCAGTGTTTTTCAGCAGCAAAGGAACAGTTATCGGTAGCCAGCAAATATTATTACTCAGTGAATTAATAATTTCAGAACACTTTGCAGTAAATTATATTTATGGGGAGAAAGAAAAGAAAGTGTTAACTCTGCTTAAAATGTTTTGTCATTTATTTGAAAGCTAATTTATATGTAAAAATTTGTTTGAACCCTGCAGAATTTCCTGATAATATACTTTCATTAAAATATTAATTCAATTTTGAGGTTACTCTTTTATTGTAATTTCACAGAATTTCTGTAAGGGCTAAGTTCATCCAAATGCATGTAACTATGTTAAATGAAGAAACATCTTGAATCGTGTGTCAATGACTCACTTCACTGGCATTACACATCCTCTTGAGCTCCAGTGATTTCGGTTTATCAGTAATCTTTGTAGGCGCACACAGAGTGCTAGCCAGCTGCTCGCCAAATTGGCTGTCAGTGATCTTCAGTGCTCATCAGCAGTTCATAACCACAGCTGACATTACTGGCCAGTGAAATCTGTGAGTAACAGAAGGCAGGCAGCCCAAATCAGTTTGGTCTTTCTATAATGCATCTGAAGGAATAGTACTGTATAGACAAGGTTTTCTATACTGCTGAGGAATTTCTTCTTCACATAAACTCTCAATAATCAAGTTATGTGTTGACGCATGACCAGCTGGGGCATGGTTCTACATAATGGACTTTTTTTCTGTTGGGTTCGAACCAATGTTTGGGGAGGTTAATTATAAATTCTAGTTTGGAAGAATATGTTTTAACACAAATGGTTTTCAAAGTAACTGTAGTAGAGGTTTTATATCGTGATGCCAGTATTGCGAGGGATATGGGTCAGGCAGGGGCCATAATGCCTGGTAGGTGTCTTGCCTGTGTATAAGACTGGCCTGGTAGGCTGTCCAGTGGGGATGAAATCCACATCTACTATCGTAACACTTCTCACACAACGTGACCTTTTTCCTTGAGGTGACTGGGAGGAAGCGGATTCCTCCCCTGCGGCTGGCTCAGCAGGTGGGGCTGTAAAGGCTGCTACCTACTACGTGGGGGAGTATTTTGAATCGGGGGTCAGCTGTGGAGGGTGTTAAAGGGGTGGTTAGGATTACACAACCAAGGATTTTCTAGACCTAATGATGGCCTCTCTCCTCGCCTGAAAGGCTCTAAAATGAGATAAGGGGGGCCGTCTACTCTTTCTAGTGCGGGAAATAAAGGGGTTGGTATTGCACAGGGGTTAATGCTAGATGATAAGCAAGTGGTATTACTCTCGTAGGCATGTATTACGTGTTTCAATCTCCTCCATACCCCTCCTTTCCGGGAGTATGGCATAAGGATGGATTAAAAGGGCTTCACATAGAAGAATTTGGTGACTCCTACTCTATTGTGTTTGGCCAAATATTCAGACTTGCAGCGAACTGCACCCAAGGTTGTTCCTTTTGTCCGGCTTCGAAGGAGGCGGTGGACAGAACATGGATATTGCTCAAGCTGCTTCCTGTCTGAATACCCAGGTGAGGACTGCACAGGGAGTTGTTCAGTCTAGGCAAATCCAGCTCTGTTCTGGCCCCAAAAGAAGAGATGGTGGAGTATGGATCTACTTAGTCCAGTCAATCACCTGATGGATGTGTACGTAAGATTACAGAAATAGACTGAAATACACAAGTTTTTATTATTGGAGTAATAAGAATAAGGGGGATCCATACTACCTCCTAAGATAATGACTTGCAATGGAAGTTAATAAACCGCGTGGACCACCTTCCAACCAATGTTGTGTGAGTTCGTAAAAGGGGTCAGGCCCTCACATCCTAGCGTATGCGCCCTCTGGCACAGTCGGCACTGTGGAGGTAGTACAGTCTGTGACTGTTTGTCCAATTCTGTTTTGAGATGAGTTCCTAATGGTTGTGGCTCTGCCTTTCTGTACAGCGGAGTGTACAGAATGGGTGGCAGTCAAAGGTGTGTGTGTTTGATGTAGAGACGTCCCAGAAGGAGAGCCGGCAGTCCTACTCTACTTCATGCAGTTCTGGCAATACCCGGTCTCTTAGTTACTCGAAATAAAGGTACTATGTCTAGTGTCAATGGGAAATTACCTTTTAATAAACAACTCTCAGATAGGTACAATAGATATTTGTTATGTAGTAATAAACAAGGTGACACATACTATCTCCTACCAAGCAAAACGTGAACTGAAATATCCTTCGTTAATGCAGGTGAAGGAGACCTGCTCCTGATCTAACTATATATAGAATGACTTTGATGGCCATGACAACAACTCAATCGCAGCTACTCTATCCTGGGGTGTCTAGAAGATACTTAACAGCGCCCACTACCAGAAGGGCAGCCAGTGGGTGTGTTTATCGCTACCAGAGGTGTCTGGTGTCTGCAGGCTTACAGTTGGAGAGCGTCTGGTAGATGCTGCGGAGCCTGTGGCTGTGGGGCTGCTGGTGGCTGTTGAAGTGTCTGGTAGGTTCTGCAAACTATGTGGTGGCAGCATCTGGAGCTGCTGGTGAAGACTCTGGAGTCTTGTAGTAGATAGTGAGGACCTGGTAGCAATAGAGAACCCCAGCATACCAAGTGTTGAGGCGAGCTACTCCCTTCTTCAGCCATGCACCTTCTTTTATAGTGCTCTTGGCCTCGGGCTGATGAAGTCTGTGGTGGTGGGAGTAAAACCCCTGCACTCTGCTTCCTTTGTTCGGGGTGCCTCGTGGCAGTTGCAGCGTGCTTTGTGACAGGTGGGGTGGCTCGTGTCAGAAGTGTGACGCTCGTAATAGTTTGCCCTGGTGAGTCATCCCTGGTTCTTTCATCATACGTGAAGAGGGCTGACGTGTTTCTTGACCGCTTGGAAAGTGATTAATTCACATGTCTGTAATCACTCCTAAATAATCATGTTGGGTTCGACCCTTCCTTGGGTTACGTAGGAATACGTTAGTAGTGAGGTGTGGTCAGTTCTCGGACATTTACAATGCCACGTGTCTGTAACTGTTCCTCTCGTGGCGAACAATCCTGTAGACGTCTGTGGTTGCTTGTCCCTGGTTAACTCTTCTTTGGTTTACGTATAAATACGTTCGGTGATGAGTTGTAGTCATTATAGTATAATCAAGAAAGTGGCACATGTCATTATATATTATATTTTTTCATTCATAATCAGTATGAATTAAAACAGAAATAAAACAGGTGTGTTGGCCATCCGTAGTAAGAAATAGTTATTTTGCAAAATATTATATTATTACGATGAGTGCAGACTGTGGTGCATTGGTCCTATGGTGTAATTTTCTATACCTGGTTAAACTTTGTCTGCATGAGGTGGAGGAATATCCTGGAAGTAGAAGTTCAGAAAAGTTCAAGGTAAACATGTATGGACTATAGTAGTGCTGCTGTGAATGTGTACAGGTATTTGGGCTGCCGGGGTTGGTGTGCACGCTTGGCACTGCATGGCAAGACCGGCCTGATGCCTTGCTGGAGGTGTACGGGCCGCGTGGACTGCGCAGTTTCCTCCGCCAGAACCTTGCCCTGTCGCGATCCCTCCTGCCTTTCCAATATGTTGTGAGTATCTGAACAGTGCTGGCTTCCTTGCATACTGCACATGTTCCTCTGGCTGGTTACCCCTTAGTGCAACATAGTGTGGCTCATAACTGTGAACTATTATTGACATTGTTTATTATTTGCAGTTGCTTTAATAATTCATTCTTTTTTTTCTCTGTCATGATTTGAAAATACGCCACCACATAAACTTTGAGAAAACAGCATGAATTGCATTTTGTTTAATCTCCTTGCATTTCTTCCCAACTTAGAAATGGAATTACAACTGAATGGAGTTCATTTTTTTTGACATTAAAACCTTGTAGTTCTTAATTTGGCCAACTGTGTTATGAGTATCTATAACTTAAATGAACATAAAATAAGTAGGCTATAATAATGTTGTTTGCAAATAATTCTATGTATAGGCTGTTCACGGTAAAGTGAGCACTTTTTAAGGCTCTTATTAATTTTTCCTTTCATCCTATTTCCATCCTCCTGCTGCTTTTCAATATAAACATGCAATGTGACAAATAAACACAGTGTATATATTTCACCACCCTCTAAATGTAATGCCGGATGCTACAATAAGATATATTTATTAGTGATTAAAGCCCATTGCGAGGGCCTTAAAAAATGCTCACTTTATCGTGAACAGCCTATATAAACATTTTTGTTAAAGAGAGCATTGTTTTAACTGGTACGGTACCCACTGACTTGCTTCCCACACACACTCGTATGAAGTGGGATAATAGCAGCATATGCCCATGATAGTTTCACATTGTTGCATGTTGACGCCGGCTAACAGCCAGCCACGTTAAGACCATGACTGCGCTCACCACTCACATTACACGTGGGCATGCACGTGCGCAAGGAGGCCGTAACCTGAACTTTCCATAATGGAATATTTATTTAAAGTGTAAAACTATCTCTCTTCTTTATTTTCAGGTTTTTCAACTGTGTAAATGTTTCAAATGTATGTTTAATAATATTGCATAATGTTTGTTTATGAATTCAAAATGTGCACTGCACGAAGATTAAGAACATTATTATTTATTCCGGCGTGAACACAGTCATAAAAAGACATTCAAAGAATACAGAAAATTCATAAGAAAAATCTAAAATGTAGATCAATATTTAAAGTGCTTATGTGCCATTTATTTTTCAAATACCCAAGTTTTACTCGGCGTGCATAGCACTTCCGCTTGTGTGAACCCCGTAGGCAGCCATGGTAGGTCTGCGCGACCCCTGCATCTGGGCAGTCCGTCGAGGAGAGCTGGCGAGGTAAGACGCTGTCACATACGCACTACAAACTTATTGCACTGATGTAGATTACAATATTTTCACTTTTGTGTACCGGTTAACCTTTGCTTTGCGTATGTTTTGCCAGACATTCCCCAGCATTATGCTTCCGTTTAACCTAATAATTTGTGCCCTTGAGGCTTTCTGAACTTAATCGATGAGAAGGAGGAGAAAGATGTCTGAGCGGCCACGCGGCCCACGCAACTTGAATCAGGTGTCGTCCGCTTATGTTAAAGGCGTTTCATTGTAATTTCTGTATCATTGCTGCGTGCAAATTTAAGGGTTTTATTTTCATGTATGTATTTCAGGGTTATTTTCATGTTTAATTGTTTTACGGCCACATCACTCGCGACCACGTGGTTAATAGCCGCCAAGTCAATGTGCACAGTAAATTTTCACGTAATTGATGATTTGTATGTACAACCACGCTGTCAATCTCAAGGTAGATTTTCCTGCCATCAGGCGTGCTGAAAGCCTTCAAGTGTCACAGTTTGCCTGAGAATATTTTTCCAGTTCACAATAATAATTTATCTGAACAGAATTTGCTGTGTTTACGGAGGAAGACTGAAAATTCATCCGTACCACGTGATCCGCTACGAAGCATTTCCAGCTGTATCCGCACCATCTAAGTTAGCTTTCATGCATCTGCGTGTTTATTGTGACCACCCATGTCGTGTCCCATCATATTTCAAGTGTATTTATGTAAAGGGTACGATGAGTCCGCGTTAGTGATGCCAAATAGTCACACATGTTTGTTCATTTTGTCCATTTTGTAATTCTCTGCATCCTATCTTCAGGGGAAATCGTCAGTCCACCCTAGCAGCTGTCGACCCCTTCCCTTGTGAAGAGTGTGTTTTCCAACACCACAGAGTAGTCATCCATCTAGGAGTGCACTAGATTAATTGCGGGCTGGGGAGCACCCGAACGGAGTTAGCTACACATGTCCAAGTTTTCATAAGAAGTAATTTTGGCACAATCTTGTATGGTTAACAGAATATAATCAAGTACACAGTGCTCTAAGTATTTCCTTTGTAGTGGCAGCAAACCCTTGCCAAATTTTGCAAGTCATAAAAGTTTAGTAATGATGTTTAGTAATGAAAAGTGTTTTTTTTTGTAAGTACGCTCGGGTGAGACGGACACACAGAACCCACATCATCCTTGAGAACCCCAAGTCTCAATAGTGTGGTGACTGGAAAACACAGCCGGCGCCCATCTACTGTAAGTTTATTGTGTCACCTTTCATCTCGTATCTCACCCGACGGCGTCAATGTATGCAGGGATAGCCAAGAAGATAATCTTTTAGCAGTGTTACGAACAGTTACACCAACATTGGCAGATGTGCTTGACAGCCAGTGGTGACTATTTTGATGGACATTGTGGCAGAAATGTACCATACACTGAGAGCTGGACTGATTCTTGTCGTGTGTACATCAGCAACGTTGGCTGATGATTCACCAATAGTTCCGTGATATTGTGTGCGTGAAGTACTTTGCTGTTTATGAAGATAAATTGTCCCACACTGCTACTGTTGGTGTTACTCGAGCACGTATAGTGAATTATAGCCACTTCTTAAACTACACTCATTGTCAAAAGAATAGTTGCATCCACAAGGAAGCAACCTACAGGAATTAAATGTGGTTGGTAGGTTTCACAATATAAGTAGGCCTGTGTGAATATTATTTTTTTATTTAGAATTGAATTTGAATACGAATACCAAAATTTTCCTGAATATAAATATCAAATTTGAATAATTAGATCCATAATAGGCCCAAATATATAAATTTAAATTCCCATGTCAAAAATTTAAAACTTGTAGTTAATATTTCAACAATAAGGAAATATGTTCCACGAGATATAAAAGTAAATTAACTATTTAAATTTGACAACTAGCTATGGGACTGAGAAACTGACATTAGCTAACCTCCATCCAGTAATTCATGTAGGGTAGGCTGTTAAAGCTAGGTTGACTTTCCGACATTTTGTTTTTGTTGCTGGGGCTCTCTTTATTTTATTTCATGAGAAATATAATGCGGCAGGCACACTTTAGTTTGTCTTTCGTGAGACTGCCTTTAGTTTTAACGTCTTTCACGAGTTGGTATGTTTTGCGGTCCTTACAAGTGTTTTCCTGGATCACTACTGGAATTCGCGAATTCAGGGTAACCTCAGGGAACACCTGTATTTAGAGAAGTATGTTTAGAGAGCAATAAATATTGCTCATACCAAGCTCAAATTGTAATCATTTCTTGTTCTTTATGATTTTGCTATTCTTCCAAATAGCATTGAAATACACTTCTTGCGAATGCAACTATTTTTTAACAATGAGTGTATGTGGTACCATTGGAATTTTGTGTGTGCATGGTTATGAAGGTACAGCTTGTATAAAATGCGTGAATAAATTTTGTTTTTATTTGATTAAAATTGCAGTACATCATGTGTTGGTGCTGCACCTGAGTTGTGTCCCAGAAACCTTAAGGAATATGCCACAGTGGCAGACTGGGCCACCATCATGTATCTACTCAGTGTTAACATTGTTGTTAAGGTGGAATTGGGATGTGCAGGTTCACGAGCTGATACCAGTGCCAGAGCAGTTCCCCGCCGACTGGGCCTCGTGGGAGGTGGAACATGACGCGGTTGGCCCTGCGCACCCTCAAGAGAGGCCTGGCAAAGACATCTCTGCTGCCAATGAGAATGGCTGTTACACTTGGGACCTGTGAGCTGCGTATATTGGTCTTTCTCGTTCTCTGTTAGTGCAGCTTGGAAACTTGCAAGGACACCGGGCTAGCTATGATTGAAAGAAATCAAGACACTTCTCAGAACCTCTTAGGCCTCTAGACGAGTCGTTTGTCCATAGACCATAACCATAAATGTCAGAAGATTATGTCAGTAAAGTCAGACTTACAAATTCCTTGAAACAACAGGCATATTGCATTCAAGTGGCATGTCATGATTATTGCTGTGAGCCACTGTGATGACAGTAGAATAGAAGTTAGTTATCTTCAAGTCCTTAACCTTCATGAACCATGCACTGTAGAACTCAACCAACATTGTTTGTAACTTGTAGATTCCATGAGGGGAAAAGAAGTGTTCTGATTTGTTGGAATTATAGCAATACAAAGAATCAAATTAAAATTAGTTATGTACATAAAGAAATGAAAGTCATAAAAGTGTCACAGAGAACACATCTTGCATGTGGATCCATTGGAGCTCCTGACCATGAAGATGGGAAACTCACAAATATGATCTGATGTGCCTGCGCAGAACTCTCGTGATAGTCTGGCTTATTCTGCACCTTGTGATCTCCACTCTTATACACGCACCTGCTGGCCTCAATTACTGCATGCCGGCTTTTGTTTGATTCGTGTCTCCCAAACACACTCCGCTTTAAACTGCTCTGGCCTCTGCAACACTTGTTTCAGTACATATGACAAGGCAGTCAATGCCATACACTTAGTAGACTCTTGCCATGTGAAGAATGCAGATTAATTGCAGACTGCTGACTCTGAAAAGATGTTTATGTAATTATGATTGTATTTTATCCCTGGCAATTTATTATTTCCAGGAAGTTGTAATATTGCATAAAAATACTCTGGTACTTATTATAAACACAAAGCAATGCCTAAAAAACGAGGCAATTGTGGTAGGAATTTGTTTGAAACTGTTCATATTTATGAAATTATGCCACACAGCACCCTCATTAGTTGATTTTTTTATCCATTGCTTCAGGTATTTGTTATAAAAGAAAGTAAAAGCAAGTACGTACCTAGAGCTGTTTGGGTGTTATGTGTGAAATGGAATAACGCATGAATGTTGTATAGTCTGGTAACCGGTTTTGCTTGACTGTTAAGTCTTTTATTTGCCCAGTTAAATTGTCTATCTTATCATTTATTATTAAAATTTGTGTTGTATTTCATTTCTATGCTGTAGACACCTAATACAAAGTGCTTATGAAAGTGTTCATAAAATTGAAGACTTAAATTTAAGTAATAAAAATATTTCCAAATATTGGGAATTGGGAATTACGATTGTGCTCATCAAATCTGGTATCGTTATCGGTAGTTGAGAATCAGTATTGTTGGTATCAGCAAAATGTGGTATCAGCCCATCCCTAAAATGAAAACCTCTTTTATACAAAGTTGTCTTCTTTCCCCTTAGAGTGAGATAGAAATTTAATATGTATTTGTTTGTATGCTTAATAAAAAATATTTAGATTGTTAGATTACAGTGCAATGTCTAGTCCATTGGCAAAAATAAATATCTGATCAGTCCCCCCTCCTCCCCTCCCTCTATATGCCGAACTAAAGAGTTAGCAGTTTAAATTTCTTGGATTTTTTTTTTTAATAGTTATTGCAAAATACAAGTGTTTTAGAAACTGAAAAAATCAGGTCCCTTGAAGTTTGTATTAAAAATGTTTTACCAATAAAAATAAACATAATTGACTTGCCCTCAATTTTAAGTCTTCATCTTTTCCCTAAAATGTGTTTAATTTGCCACCAGCATTACCATGAATAGCCAGTGTTTGCAATAAAATGAATGCAGTAACAAGTACTGATTTAGTCAGAGGTTAACCTGAGAAATGGCCAACCAGCCGTCACGTGAGTGCAGTGTTGCAATGTGTACAGTATGTAGTGGGTCAAGAGAAGCATTGAGGTGGTGGGAACGGTGGCAGCTCCAGGGATAATGGCGTGAGTGTGCGGGCAGGCATGATCCACCACACTATCCCCTCGTTCGGCTTCATGGTGCAGCTGGCGAGCCAGCCAGGGCAGTTGGACGCGAGGCGGCTGCAAGAGCTGGGGCTGCCCCCGGGACCCCTGTATGGGGCACTCAAGCGGGACCAGGAAGTCATCCTGCCCAGTGGCCTCATTGTATCCTTGCCTGCTGCATTTTGCACACACCTGAGTGGCTGAACAATTTGGGTTTTTCAGATAGCCCTGTTGAGCTTGTGTTGTTGGCCTGGCCGCCCTTGGGGCCTAGAAGCTTATACTTTTACAGGGTGGCCACTCTGTATGACGTTTCAAATTCCAGATTCTTACTCCTTAAAAATTCAGGCACTATAAGTAGGGCCCCACTCTTATGGTAAATAAAACGAGCAGATTTCATTATTAAATTTCACCGTTTTCTCAAAAAATATATTTTCATTTCTTAAAATAAATTTTATAGCAAAAAAATGCATGCATTCTTATTAGAACAATAATGTTTTGGTTTTTTAAACCTTTTTAACTCCAACTAAATGGAATCTGTTATTCATTATATTAATCATTACATAAAGTGGAAAACATTCAAAAATATGTGACTATAAGGATGAAAGGTTAATCATACAATAGCACACTTATCATGTAATACACATTGTCACATCATAATAATTTTTGTTCAAAAGATCTTGTACTTTATCGAGACATTTAAAACTGCCCAAGAACATTCATCAGCATTTTAAATTCACAAAATATGTACATTGCCCACTACAGCTTTTGTTCATTTGTAGATATTAATTAAATCCCATTCAGTTCAATATCACTCTGACAGAAATCCACAACCTAACAATAAAATATAGACTAGTATTTTGTAATTAATAAAAATTTTATACTCCTTACATAGTAAAAAATGTTTTTACAATGAAGTGGTGGAAACCTAATATTTTTCTTGGCAATATGAAAACTACACAAAGTTGATTCCAGTGCAGCTTTCTTTATTTGTGTCTTCCACTATCATCAAATCACTGTGCATACAGCACGTCAGTGTTCTAGCACATCTCTCTTCCCACCCACAATGTTTACTTCACGTATTTGCACTTTAGTCAGTTTATAAAAAAAATCTTCACTTTCAAACTTTCTGGCACAATCAAAAACACTATTTTTGGCATTCTTAACCGGTTACCTCCCTCACTCAATAGTTTCAAATGGAGTATTTACTATTTTCCAAGAATCTAACCACAAAGTACAGTAGATGATTTAAGTCGGCGGTGTTTACAAATACCGTGTGAATGTTTACTGCATAATTATTACATTCCACAAAAAAAAAAATTAATGTGTTATATAATATATACTGATGCACGACGCCTTAGGATGAGTGCCACAAAAACCCTTGTTACTTGGCGGCTGCGGTAAGAGGCAGTCGTCATGGTCAATATTATAGTGTTGGTTCGTGATGCCAGTATGACGAGAAACATAGGAATGACTGACTTAGTGTTTAACTGCTGCTCGGCCAGTATATAGTACAGGTCTTGTGGAATGACTAAGTGGAACAAAATCAGTCACTGCTGTAATGGCCCTTAACAATGGGTTTACCTGGCTGGATGATGCTCCTTGGAGTTTTCAGGCCCAGTTACTGAGAAGGCGGGTGACTGGTGGGAGTCGTGCCGGGATTTGGTGTGCTGCTGCCATCTGGAGTAGACTGGTGGTCGATGAGTTGCTGGCCCCCAAACCACAGGTAGGCTATTCCCAGAGGTGGTTCCTCTCCTCTTCTTATAGCCTCTACCAGGGGGTGTGTGGTGAACCAGCGCTCTTTATAAGGGGAGGAGTGTTTGGGGTGGTACAGAGAGGTTAAGCCTGTCTGGTTAGCTGGCGGTGTGAATCCTGCCCCGAGGGGGTATACTGTCAAGTGCAGAAGGAGAAATTAGAGTGCACGGAATTCACGCTACTTCTGGAGACATAGGCTGCACTTCTAGACTTCCTCTGGGCACCACCCTACTGGGTGTACTGCCTCGTGAAAGTGAAACAGCTGCCAAGGTCCGCAGCTGCACAGGCTAGAGCTATACCCTGTACTCCTTTAGCCTGGCCCCGTAGAGAGCAGTGACGGAGCATAGGTTGGCCTGAATGGCTGACCACATGGTGGAGGAGTTACTAATGTGCAGAGCTCTACAGTACTAAACCCTAGGGCACAGCACAGGTGGCTGTCTAATATGCGTGTATTTAGCTTTGGTGAGCGTGGTCTTCTGGCTTCACTGGTGGGCTGGTTTTTACGTGAGGTTAACACAGTGACACACTGAAATCAGTACTCAAGAGGTCAGTTTAGATCACGTGTATATTCACTGAGAATATGCACAGTGGCCCGTACTACCTCCTAAAACTAACCTGAATTGGCACGGAAGTTAAGCTATGCTCAGCGAGGTGATGGAGACCTGGTTCTAACGTGATGGGAAGGCGATAAAAACTGCTAGGTAGTTTACTACAACTTTCCCTAACAATCTACCTAGTCGTCCTGAAGGGACTGTTAGTGGTTATTACCAGAAGCATACTGGTAAGGATTGCCTTTACTGTCTGGTAAGTCAGGATATACGGTGGTTCTGAAGGGACAGTCGACGACCGTTACCAAGGGGTGATACGGAAGGAGCTGTTGAGTCTTCCAGAAGGTCTAGAGGATGTTGCCGCAGGGGCAGAAGAGGCTTTTGGTGAGGTTGACGTCAATAGTAGGCTTCATCCCACTCTGAAGGGAGCCGTGGAATCAGTAATGTGTACTAGAGAGCGTGAACTGCTGGTGGCTTCCTCCGGCCCTGTTCAGAGTGGCGGAGGAAGCATAGACTGAAGTTTTCAGGCTGCGGAGGGCCTTATATACTGGTTGACTGCTCGAGTCTTGGCTGGTGTCGTCTGCTAGCGTCTTCTGCTGCGTAGAGAAATCGCTGATGCGACGGGCATCATCACTTATCTCTTCCTAGGATGCGTGGTGGGCCTTCTTTGGCATGCTGTAAAACTATGTGACCTTGGGTGGCAGGCTCGGTGACTCTGCAGATAATAAAGTCTCCCTTCGGGAGGGGGGGATCAGCGTGACGTCTGGTTACAGCAGAGGGTAAACAGTACAAGCTGGACTGATGTGTCCGTAATATAATTTCTCATTGCGAGGGTATAATCTGTAGGCAATTGCCGAAGGTGAAATGAAACAGCGTTCAGATGGGACAAAGTCGATTGTATCTTATAGATGCGTAGTGTCTCATGTGTAAATACGTGCTATTTATTTTTTTACCCTCTTATTGGTACCACTACAATGGGAGAAGGGCATGAGGAATGAGTTTCTATGATCAGACCTTGCTTTAGTGGAGCAAGTGAAGCTGTGGTCCGACTCGTGTGTACGACCATGTACCGTCTCCGCCAACCCAATGGGGTATCCCTATCTCTGTACCCGGCACCAGAAGCGTAGCGGATATTGAGAGTCATATCTCGCTGACTGATGGTGCCAACACGTGGGTGAGTTCCTCTTGAGGACCAGTCTTCTCAACTCGGGGAAATACTCGCTTCTGGAACCAGAAGCGCAGTGGAAAAAGCAGACACTAAGTTGACAAGCTAACCTCAAGAGGAGGAGTACCTAGTGTCGGGGCTCTACCGTTCCGTATACTGTGGTGCACAGAAAGGGTGGCCGTCCAGTATGCTTGTTTGTACTCTACTGATGTGTTTTGCGGTTCAGAACGATTTCTCGGTCATCTGCTGTTCCTCTGACTGGGCTGATGTTTACAGGGAAGGGTACTATGGCTATGGGAAAGATACCCTTAAGTTGATTAAAAGCTTGTTTATTCATTTTAAGGAAATAAACAAGGTGGTGTTGCACTACCCCATACTATCAACGAGAACTTACGGAAGCTGACCTACATTTGAAAGGTGAAGGCAACCTGTTCCTATGCTAAGCGGGCTATGCTACATTGTTGCCCTGAAAGGGCCAGTAATGTCTGATGCATGCTGGGTTAAGAGGTAGCTGGCACGGTCATCGTGGCTGTGTATTGCGCTAGACCAAGCATGCAGTATTAGGGGTTTACTGATCTGATTGGAGTTTGCGGCCCATTACCTTAACTGAGCATGTAGGCTGGTGGTTTGGTTAGCTATGGCCTGCTTGACCAGTGACTTGTGGATGATTGTCTGATGTACCTTGTTTACCACTGTGGGTGGTTTACATGTCGAGGTACTCATCTGGTGGGAGGTGTCGGGATTACCTGGCTTACTTAGCTTTGCTTCTGCCATTGGTAGTACTGCTGCTGACTGCTGGCTGGAACAGGCTGGCTATAGGTCAGTGATGATACTGTCGGCCAACACGGTACCGCAGATTCCAGGCTGCTGCTTCTGTGCTCCGGAACCTGAGATTGGATATCCGTGCACGACCCGATGTCCTCCTAGCAGCTTACGTAGAAGTACTCTAGAAATGAGACTCGTGGTTGGAGAACAAAGCTGTGTTTATTAATTGTTTAACAACACAGTGACTCATGCTAACTCCTGCCCAGCAGACGGGTGGCTGGAAGTAACCTATGTAATCCAGGTGTAGGCGACCTGGTCCTGGCTAGTTGGGAAATTGAATAAAAACTGATTAAGATTGATTAATACAAAAACTAACTACCTATAAAGCAGGTTGTCTGTAAGAGACGGGGAATTTAAACCACTGCTCTAATAGTGGGGTGTGTTGAATGTCATTAGTTATCAATGAAGGGCTTTTAGTAACTGGTTGTCTATTGGCATCACAGGAGCGTCTGGTTGCGGATGCTGCAGAGCTCTAATGGTGATGGTAAGGATGGCAGCCTCTGGATGGATGCTGAAGATATCACAGTAGTCGGAGGCCCCAGCACTGCAAGTGGTGGAGCGAGCTCGAAGAACTGGATGAAACAACTGGTGAGGTCCACCACGCACGGACTTATATACTCAGGACTGTAGGTGCTGTGGCAGGCCGCGGGGGAGGAGGGCGTGTGACGCCCCTCTGGTTCGTGGCCAGAGTGGGGTTAGCAACTCTAGTCATCTCTCAGCCTTCACGTATCTTCCTTCGGTGGTGCTCAGCCATGCCCTGCGGCGGCTGGCGGCTTGTTGGCTCTCAGAGGGGGGAGGGGGTGATGCACCGCTGGCTTGCGCAATCCTTCGTATCCACGTGTCCGACTGCCCTCCAGGATTGTGGCAGGCCGCGGCGTCCGTGTACCGGTTGGCGCGGGGTTCGACGACTCACGTGGGTAGAATTAGGTATACTTGGTTTGAAGTGAGATGAGTGACAATCGTATTTAATAGTAATATAAGTGGCATGCATCAACAAAAATAACTACATAAAATGGAATTTTAAATATAGTCACAAACCCCTGTGGTAAATACTCCATATTCTTCAATTCTTTGGCTTTGCAACATGTTTGTTATAATGACTGACTTGAATAACTTACTAAAATGTTAGAAATTCTTTAAACTTTCATTAAGACTGAGCTATTATAAAGTTATTTTTCATTTTTGTTTCAGTTTGCAAAAGTTAATAATATATGTTTATTTTATGATAAAAAACAGTCTGATTTGCAAAACCCTGGAAATAGTATATTAACAGGTGTAATACAATATGTACGTAACGTATGATGTAATTGCACATTTTATTCAAAGAATGACAAGCAGGTAGTTTAATGTTGTGAAATGTGAGAGAGTTGTTTATTGTGTGTGTTGGTACATGTTGGGGTTTCCTTTCATCCCTTCCCTTTCCTTCCGTGCATATTGCCTGCGAAACCATTCTGTGCTAGCTCAGTACTCAAATGTTGTCATGCTGCATATGAACCTCAAATTTCTTACACATTGCTGCTACATAATGTGTTGGCTATCGCAGCCATTTACGACCCATCCTCCCTTTCCATCCCTCGTGCTCATCACTAAAATGCTGTTGAGTACGTGATAAAAAAACTTATTATAGCTGTGAACCTTGACTATTTGAAAGATTAAGCCGTCAGAAGTTGTGGGGCCGCCGAAACGTGGACTGAAGGCAACTATTCTTGGTGACACAAGAGATCCATCTCCTATGGAACACCTGATCAGGTATGTAGTAGCAACAGCATTTACAGTAATGGTTTGAAGCATGAAGAGTTCTTGACGTTGTAAGTGCTGTCTCATGTTTGTGCTTACTGTTTATCTATTGTATACATTGCTCATGTTAGTCGCCAGGGTTTTGATGGAACATTTCTGTTACATATTAACGTCTTGAAATAGGATTTATGTCATTTACGTTTCCCACCACACTTTGTTGAAGACCTTATTTTTGGTGCAGATATTTTAAAGGGTGTTATACCGAGTTGCAGTGATGACATACTATTACCCAAGGAATACAACATGTGCATTATTAAATTTAATTTTGAATTTAAAAAAAAGGCTTAGTTATAACCTTACTACAAAACTTAATACATGTTACAAAATAAACAAAAAAAATTAGGATGTTTTTTTGTGATGGATTTACCACAAGTAATTCACAAGGAGACAAACTTTAAATTTAAAAAGTAAGGAAAACGTAATACTTTATGGTGAACACTTTATGTACTTTGATATATGTATGACTAATAAAGCTATTGACTCTCTTGAATTATGTGCCACAAAGCCAAAATATTTGTAATGCAAATGTTCAAGGCTCAATTTACAACAACTTGAGAGGCTGCTAACGTAACTTTTGCCTAGTCAAAGCTCTCCATAAATAAAATTACACACCAAGTTGTGCAGGAGGTCAATACACACCCCTGCTAGGGATGTTCCATCTCTTCATGATGCATGGCTCTACCCCTACAGTACACGCACTGTCTATATGCTGTTCATGGTAGAGTGAGCACTTTTAGAGGCCCTAGTTACTTATTTTATTTCAGCCATGTTTTATGGTATAACCACCTTTTCAAATAAATATTCCCATGTAAGTAATAAACACAGTATGTATATTCCACTGCACTTGAAAGTTAAGGTCTAAGGCTAAAATTAAGTATGTTAATTTTTATTCACTATCATTTCAAATGAGAGGGCTTTCAAAAGTGCTCACTCTACAATGAATAGTATATACTACTGTGTACTATCTACCCCTTTACACTTTGCCACAGGGCTGGGCCAAACAAGGAATAGTCCTGATTGGAGGCCTTTAAGATAGTGAATAGGATGTCAGCAGAGTATACACGTGGAAGAGAGAGGAAGCCGCTTGGCAGAGGGGAACATCTACCAGCTGCCCCGGTGGGAACAGAAACTTGCTGTGGCACATCCTACGTACCGTCTTGCCATTACCTCCTACATCACCGAAGAAATCAGTAACACATTGTCAGCTCTCGGCTGCAGACAAGGTGGTCAGGCGCCTGAACTTCACACAGTTGAAATGTTTCTTGTGCGGAAGATCAAATGGAGGTTGCAATAAACATTAGCTCGAACTAGCTCAGTTTGAAAGCATGACACTCTGAATTTAAAAAAAAAAAAGGGAGGGGTAGGGGGGTTGTTGGTGAAAAGAGCATCAAAAGTAGGTAGATAAATAAAGGCAGAAGCTGTAAAGTGTTCACTGAAGATTTATTGCAGTTTCTTCTACAATATCTGCATACATACACATTTATCACTCGCCTCAGTAAAAACGAGAAAGCAAGGTTCACAGCGTGTTAATGTTCACTTGAAAAAACTTCTCACTTCGAGGATAATTAAACTAAGAAGATGGGAGAGAATCACTACTTTCTCTCCAGGCGTCCTAACTACACCTCAGACTGGCGGAAATAAATTTAATAGATTTCAAATGTCGGAAACATAAAAGAAGGTTGAAGTCACTGGTGCTGCTGGTGTGAGTTACAATGGTCACTCGCTGCTCCTCTCTAGATGAGTGCTTCTCGGTATGAGAAGGTTCGTGCCTGCTCAAAATATCAATTGAAAATTGAAAGTTTAGTCATTTTGACGCTGCCCAATTGTGGTAACGTGTGGTGTGATAATGTCTAAAAAAAAAAGGCACACAAACAAGGACGTGGTCTGGAAATATAGTGTTACATTCGTGTGACGAATCACGTCGGCCAAATAGGACCACATGCACTTATTCCATCATATTGATGCGTGATGTTTACTGGCTATTAAGAATAAATAGCTTTGCATCATCTACAAGTAAAAATGAACGGGGATGGAAAGTATAGAATTTCCTGAGCGCCTACAGGATGATTTTCCCTGGACTGGAGATAATTACAGACTGTGAGAATTCTACGTTTCAACAATACCTCCAGCCAGTAAGTAATGCAAAGTGCCGCCTCTCCTCGAGAAGATTCCAACAATAGATTATCATTAACCAAATTGCCACTACACCCCAAAGAAGTTCATAGGCACTCTTGAGAGATTTTGCATGCCAATAATGGCAGCCCTTTAGCTCCGCCTACAGACAAGAGTGCATCACACCCCCACCACTGGGCCAGCGAGCCCTCAGCCGAAGCAGAATATATGCTCGTGCAGAGGTTGGAATCGTCTGTTAATCATCAGATCTTCTTAGAGCCACATCACCAGTTGGACAGATAACTCCACTGTGCTCGTTTGCCGGAGTCCTGATCAGTCACCGTTACCACCTAGAGATCTTCAGCTCACCGCCGCCTACAGCAGACCTTTTGAAGCCCTCCCCCTGAAAAGTTTTCCAGAAGTCATCTGCCACCCTTAGCCGCTTGTCCCTGACGACCGCTACCCCACGTGCCCTTCAGGACATGGACACCCTAAGCACTCGTGCACAGATAGATAGGTAAAGTTGTCATTAGCTACCTAGTCAATTCTGCCTCCTGCCAGTTTAGAACCAGGTCTTCTTTATCTGGACAGACTAGTTTACTACTTCCGGTCAATTCTGGATAGACAGTAGATATTACGGGCACCGTGGCTTATTCCTCACTGAATAAACTCATTCTGATCCTAACTACTCTCTCATTATCTACATCCCGCAGAGTGGAGCAGGTGACGGGGTTGGCCAATTCCAGTTGCCACTTAGTGTAGGATGTAGGACTATGAGTTCTTCCGGACGGGGGAATTCGTAAGCCAGAACACACACCATTCGGTACACGCGTTGTATCGAACGGTAGAGCCACGACCACTAGTCATACCCCTACTTGAGAGGATAAGTCGCTAGACCAACTTGCACGTGTCCACCGCATCATTTGTGTTGTCGGAGGGAGTGCTTGGTTGGCTCTGGCTTTGACCTGTTTGCTCAAGGGGCTCATCCGTCAAAGCTATTGAAGCGCCTCCGAGGGAACCCGCTCTTCAACCATCTCACAGTTCGTGTTTGCCGGTTGAGGAATAAAGTTGTATTCGGCATCATTCTGGTGTGCGGTTAGCATTATCATTATATACATAGGAATTTTGCCAGGACCACTAAAAATTAACTGAGGATACAGTTTTATCGGTACCTGTGTTTTCAGTAAGATGAGTGTTGACTGTACTGAGAAATTACTGTTTGGAAATAAAGAATGACTCGAACTAGTTGACATGAAACTTGCTTTACAGCAGTGGTAATGGTAGGTGCTTGTAAAGTCCGATAACCACTAGTATTGATACAATTATTGTTGTCAAATTTTTTAAGATTAGAATATTTTCTATTTGCATTTTAGAACACCTTTTGCATAGAGAAATGAGGAACAGTATTTGCAGAAAAATCAAATTTTGTCCGCTGACAAGCATGCCAAATGCTAAGCTACAGGCTTTGTGAAAACAACTAAAAAAATACAGATTACAGTCCTGTGTATAGTTGATTAATTCAATGGAAAAATTCTCTCCTTCTAGCCATTCACTTGGCAAGGGCAATGCCCACACTTCTCATGTCCTCCTATGTTGATGCCCATGGATGAGATGCATCACTTTCATATGGCTATAGTACGGTTGGAAATGTGTGTGAACTTCTAAAGCACAACGGCTGCGTCAAGCATGAGCAGTGGATGGAGGTGATGTGTGGTTCCAGGGACAGTGACGTGATCCTGCATGAAGCGACGATGCAGGACAGTGATCGGGAGAAGGCGCTGGAGTTTGGACACTCAACGCCATCCATGGCGGCGGGCTTTGCTGCACGAGTGGGTGCCCGCAGGCTGGTGCTGTACCACTACAGCCAGCGGTTTAAGCCTTCCCAGCCAGGCACTGACATCCAGGTGAGACTCCCTGCTCCCCTTCCCTCCCTGCAGTTTACTAGCCTGCTGGCAGGTAATGCATGTGGGAATCAGCAGGTGGCCAATGTAACATCACGTTTCTGCCATAACAAATATTTTTTTTTGTTGATATCAGTATCAGATACGTTAGGAACTATAAAGCAAGTCTCTTAATGTTTTTAGGATTTGATTGAGTGGCTTGTACTGTAATAGGACACATGCCTAGTTGAAAAACATTGATCATTACTTTCTACTGTACATGCAAAAACTACTTCAAAATTTTTTGTATTTAAAAAATAGGACCTCCCTCAATTCTTATGAAATTTAAAAAAATTTTAAGAGGTGGGATGAACCCAGATTTTGGAACCAAATCTAACTGGAATTTAACGTAGACTCATTTTATTGAACCGAAAGTGAGCCAAACTTTTAAAACTGCCCACAAACAGAACTTTAAAAAAAATTCTTATCCGCAAATATATCCCTTCACAGCTAAGCCCTTAATTGTTCAAGGATATAACTAAAAGCAAACGTGTAGAACTACCTTAATGATTCCTTTCTAATAGACAATATATAGGAAAAATAAGTATACACACACACACACATACATACATACAAACTTCACAGCTGAGCCCTTATATGTTCGAGCATATAACAGAAACGAGCATCCATAGCCACATTCATAGATACACCTCTAATTATTTTGATGGACCATGGTGCAAAGGTATTACAGCTTTGGTAATATTGTGAATTTTCTGTACGGGCGACTTCGTCCCATCTACGAGTGACCTTTCACTCGGGACAAGTCATAACAGTGGCGAACAAGACAAACATATTGAGCACGGAGATTCCACTAGCCTGGACAGCTGAATACGTAATTGTATTGAAGTAATTACAATAAACACTGCCTGCCTGGTTTCCTACATGCAAGTGCCACCTCGACGAATAGAATATTTAATGTTGAAATCCACAACTCTTCATGTTAGCACGGAAGAAGTTCCAATCAACCCCCAAGATGGCAGCACACCCGTGGCCTTGTGATGTCACAGCCAGCCTCAGGCCGAGGTGTTTTTATTCATCATCGTCTCCAAGCGGGGAGATAAGAAATATTTGACTCTCCAGCACTCTGCTAAACCAAGCCCCGCGTTGGAAGGCTATGCTACTCCCCCGCACCCTGGAGAACTACTGATCTGCAGAAATTAACGGTAAATAGATGTCCAGCTCCATGGTCCAGCAAGAGACACCGGGCTTGCCGGCCGAATAGGATCGCGAGCCCAACCCAGTCTGTGAAGACTCTCCTCCCTCTCTAGAGCCTACGACAAGACTCGAACGCCATCCGCTCCAGCCAGCAGCTTGGGAAGACCGCCAACACTCCAGCTTCTGCAGCTTAGGTATGGCTCGTCCACACCAGTCACTATTCACCAGACAGAAGATCCTACCACCTGTACCCACTACCCTCACCTTAAGTCAACTTCCTTTGACTCCCGCAGTAGCAGGTTGGTACAAGATTAACGTTCCCCTGGAGACTTCCCCTTAACTTCGTCATATGCTGTGAATTGCGTATTTAGATTATTTTTGCAATTCCTTTTATTCCAGGCTTGCCTTTGCCTGTCGAGAATTTTAGTATTGTATTTAGTATTTAATTTTTTTTACTTTGTATTAATGCAATCGGGTGATGTCCTCAATATTATTGCTTGTGTTTCAAGTAATAAATCTTACATAACTCGTACTTCTTGTGTGTCGCCTACAGTTACTGTAAAATATTTATCCTGGTCAGTTATTGATTTCAATGCCTAACAACCACGGTGGAATTGAGAGCCGCCAGAGGTGACGTGAGAGACGTGCTTTAAATAGATCACGCCCCATTAATAATGTGCTAACCATTTCAAATCCTGTTGAACTGTTACCCGTAGAGCCAGTAGAATCACCTGTTTGCTATGATATAGTAGTACCAGCAACACAAGAGGACCCCCTTAATTATTTATTAAGTTGGTGTCTGCCTGAAGACATCAAGCAGGAAGACATAGCTCGGGAACCCACAGAGACTGTAGTATCCGTTGATATACTGCGAACCCCGCAGCTCCTGTTAGTCACCTCGACTCCCTCAGGCATTGTACGATTAGCTTCAGGCAGATGGATTCGGGTTCGACACCCGACAGTGGATGCTCTGCCTAATGAATGTACAATAAGATTACCCTCAGGGAAATTTATTAGGGTTCGACTCCCTCCGAAGGTTGCCCCTAAACCACGGGGCAAAACCCCAGCTAATTTTGTTCCTGCACGCCGACCGACGAGGCTGCTGCAGATAAATCCTGTCACCCCAGCAAGATCAATCATCCTTACAATCACCCTCGATTAATCACTAGCTAATTCAGTCAGCCCCTTTGGGACAGCTGGCATCCCACCTATTGACAGCACTAGTTGTGAAGGTAGTAAAACTCCCCGGACGGGAGCTTATTTCCATATGCCTCACTCTGGGGTTTGATTCCCCATCTCCTCCACGGGGGATGAAGAGGGCAATCAGCGTAGTCACCTCTTATTAGAAAGAACCGAGAAGTTCGGCACGCGTAAACTTTTTGTGCATAATATTGTTTGTTTATAAAATTTTGAAACCCTACTCATATAGCTGCATTTGTATTTTTTTTATCACTCATGAGAATATGTTTTTTAAAGAACATGTTATAGTATTCAGTTTAGGCATACTTAAATCTATGATACTGAAGTGTTTTCTTTTAGCACGTTAATTAAGGCAGTTGTGAAATTGTACTATGGATAAGAACTGCACGCCAAGGAGGTTTTATATGACTGAACAAACTTTAAGTTTTATTAACATTGGTGATGATAATCTAAGATTTCCGGATTTCAAGGAACCTAAAATTTATTTTTTAAATTATCAAGGCCATGCTCCTTTCGGGTATCATACGTAGCAGTACATCATAATATTAGAGGCATGTGATCACCTTGATACGTGACACCTCGGGCTATTAGGGTTGTCACTACGTTAAGGAGGGTTGTTTTTGTCGGGTGCTTGGTCAGCCGCATCCTCTGCGCGGGTATTATGGGTTTCTCTTAGTCCCTATGTGGCACTGGTGCACGTCCAGAGTAGAGAACTGGTCTGGAAGCTTTGTGGCAAAGCATGAAATCGGGTTCTGTGAGAGTAATCTTTTGATTTAATATGTTGTCTCCAGTTGTACACCTGGGCGACGCGTAAATTCTAATGTTGACTTGACCTGGGACAACTCTGGCTGACGTGAGCGTGAACGTGGTTGGTTAATGGCTCCCCAGTAGGAGTTGGCGTGCCACAAGGATTGGTCCTGTACACTTACGAAGGCAGTGAGCAACGGGTGCGTTTCTTCGCTTAGATGGATGGGGTGCTTGAAGAAGTCCTTTGGTATCTCTGGTATGACAGGTATCTGGAGTCAGCGCAAAGCCTGAGCTTGATTCTTGGGGGAAAACTGCACGAGCATAGCAATTAGGAGTGGGGGTGAGCTCCTGTAAGTGCCCAAAGGCAGTTGGCACTTGTTTAGTTACCTCTTGGATACCACTGCGATGGGAATAGGACATATGGACTAAGTCACACACCTCACTTTCATGAAGTGACTGGAGGTGATCTCTGGTCCTACCTGGTGTACAACCACGTGTAGCGTCTGCCGACCCAAGCGGATACCCTATCTCAGTACTCTGCACCTAAACGCCGTGAGCATTGAGTCATGCCTCACCATTGACAGTCTCCATACATGGGTGAGCATCTCAGGAGTGGACAATCTCCCCACACCCAGTGAACACTAGCTCCGGCGCCGAACGCGGTGGAGATAGTATGCAGCCAAGCAGGCAAGCTGGTCTCAAGTGACTGAGTACCTAGTGTTGGGTCTCTACCGTTCTGGATTCCGTGGAGTACAGAATGGGTGGCCGTCCAAGGTGCATGTGGGTACTCGACTGGTGTGTATGGCTCGTATGAGTAATTTCCTTGGTCACCTACAATCCCCTGAGTGGTGTGAGGTCCAATGGGAGAGGTTCTATGCTACGGGAAGGATACCCTCGAGCTGGAAAAACTTCTGTTTATAGTGTTTGACGAGAAGTAAAGAGAGTGGTGTGGCAGCACCTTAAACATTGGCAAAAGCTTAGGGAAGTTAAACCTACTCTGAGCCAGGTAGAGGCAACCTGGGTTAATAGTGATGGGGTAGATAAGCGCTATGAAAATAACTTCAACTGGTACTACTCCCTATGCATGTGTTTCCCAGAAGGGGCGCAGTGTCTAGGTGTGTAGACGACGTGGCAGATAATATCTTCTGCCGAATACGGTGAAGATAGACTGGTAAGGATGGGCTCTGGCAATGAGTCATGGTGGAGTCCGGCAGAGGAGGTTCCTTCGGCATGAATGCGGTGAAGGTAGGTAGGTTTTAGAGCGAGTCAAGCAGGCTAGTCAATAACTCCGGCAAGGGCCGCAGTGGAGAGAGTGATGCCTGTACGACTGCGGGTAAGGGCTCGAGATAGACTGTCTTCTGCGGGCACGTGAGTCGCTCTTTATACTCTGGCTGGACCTTCCCCTTCAGTCAGCTGGATAGGGGTGGCACTGGAGAGGGGATAGCTGTGGCATAGCTTCCTCAAGGCGTGACGTCACCGGCCAGCTTAGAGAATCAAGATGCTGCAAATCGTACTAGTAGAGCCACCTAGCAGCATGCTGTGGTACTTGGTGCTGTGGATGCATAGCTTCAGCGGCCGGTGAATAATATAATCTGCAGGCTGGAACGTCCATTCTTGCCATTGCAAACAATAAAATGTAGCATCTTGTTGCGGGTGGGGCCAACAATAAAAACTCAGTTGAAATCAGACTGCAGGCTTGCTTACTGAAGAGCTGAAGTCGTAATATTATTGTTGGAAAGACATCATGCATCAACCTAGATTAATTGAAATGACTGCCCATCCTAACATAGGTTCCATGTGGGAGAGGTGTGGCAGTTTTGTAAAATCACGCAGGCAAGAAAGAAGTCACAATTAGAGTGCGCTTCATAAATGTACAGAACGCGTCGTGCATCAGTATGTTTATTGCTTCAACAATAAATAGGCCTAAACTTAAATGGTTGTGCTGTCCATCCCACGCACTTCATTTTGTACCTAGGTCCTGCTATATCTTGTCTCAACCCATTCCCGCCTATACTCGTCACGAGGAGGTATGTATCAAACCTCAAAATCCTATCCATCTCCTCACCGAAGGTCACTCTCCTTGGAGTGGAGATTCTCTCTGTTACTGCGACCTTTCTATGGGTGTTTAGGTCTGCCGGCGACTTCCCGCCCAGCTACCCACTTGCAGGTCAGGAGTTCATATGTACAGGGAGCTCTGTATTTGCGTGATACATGGATATATGGCAACTTCCCACCGTCTTGCGTAACACGGGAGCAGACTCCGTAATCCTACTGTTGTCACCTATAGTCAGCAGGTTGAGTCTGCTGGCGACTTCCCACCTTCCAAATTTGTTGTCTGGAGACCAGCAGTTAGGCCTTCATCATAGCCACACCCTCCACTTCCTGTTTCCTCTAGGACGTACTTACCTCTACTGGACATCCACTGTCAACCCTTCTATGCTACGGCCTTATGCCACACCACAGGGCTGGCCGGGATAAGGCGACCAAGCAGGCTTTAACCTTGGTTGGGGACCTAGTAGGGGAAGGGCAGGATGCTGCCAGGGTGTACACAGAGAGGAGACCACCATACAGTGCTTCCAGCAGGAATTGTAGTTTAAGACTTGTCACCCTTCCATGACATCCAACTGACGTACAATTAGCCCGCTGTATAGACATTACACCTAGTTACACCCCAGCTTGCCTGCAGACCAGACCAGCACCTCTTTCAGCACCTTCACGTGCACAATGGGTTGTGTTCGAACGACCAATGCTAACTCGTCCTGTACCTTTCAATAACCCTGTTAATTTGGCGGCACTAGCTTTCCTGCCGTCTAAGGGAAGAAAAGTGAGGCGACAATTTAAACATATAATATAAATTATACACATACATAAACAACCTGCCTGGATCCATAATTTTTTCTAATATGTAAAAAGTATATCTTTGAGGAGAAGTACCAAAATTTGTTACAAAGTTTATTAATGATGTTCGTTACTGGCAAATTTTCAAACTGAACTAGAATCAATTTTTTACTTGGCAATCAATTTAGAACTGAACAGAACATAATCATTATAGTTCGGGTTCAGTTGGAAATTTGAATGTTCGACCATCTCTGAAAAAATATTCATTACATTAGTGTAAATGTGGTACTCTCACATTTCCAAAGTGCTCAGTTAAGGGTGAAGCGACTGTGGTGGTTGCGGACATGATGGTGGCTGGAGGCATGTAGTGGAGTGTGTGTGTGTGTGTGTGTGTGTGTGTGTCAGGAATCAACTGCTGTCCTCTTGGAGGAAGCCAAGGCAGCACTCCCCGAGGGCAGCATGTGTGAGGTGTCTGCCGCAGAGGACCTTCTGGAGATCACAGTCAGTTAGCAGCACCCACTACACAACCTACCCTCTTGAGCTCAGTGAGGTCGAGCCACCACCCTTGGGAGTGATGTGGTGCATTTTGATGGATTAATTTTGAATGAAGGACACAATGATAGACAGCAGGCTGGCATCACTGTATAATTTTCAAAATGTGTTGGTTGGCTTCTCAGTACTCGTGAAGGTGTGCAAATTCTCGACGTATAGGATTTCCTTCAGTGCTGAACATTTTCACTAATAAGGCTTTAACACACTGTCCTTTAAACTTTTACCTGTTATGTTTACTAAAGACCATTACATTTCTCATGAACTGGGTTCTTGTGTATGCATAGTAACTTCAATCCACGAGATATTAAAATGATTTGAGAATCAGAAACTCTTTGTTCGATTCTAAAAATGTAATTTCTAGAAATTTTTGTTTAAATAATGTAATTAAAATTTAAGTTTTGTAAGGAAATGTTTTGTGCATTATGCTACAACATGTTTTTCCAGAGATGTGTAGTTTTGTAAAAGTTACAACCATGTGCAAGTACACAGTCTGAACCACAATGCTGTGGTGTTAAACAAATGTAAGAAGATGTACGGAGGGACGTTGGGTGGCTACAATGCAGTTTCAACACTGTACCATAGATAAATGTGTACAGACCTTAAACCTGAACTTTGGAAAAAATAAAAATTGCTGTGTTGTTAAACAGTTTTAAAAGTTTTTGTAATTATTTTTAAAGTAATGTATGGTGAAACAAGATACAGTCAACACTCGTATCGTAATCACATGTACTGATAAACCATATCCACAGTTACTTTTCAGTGGTCCCAGCAAAACTCCTATATAAACAATTGTAAAGTTAACCGCTTGTATCGTTATCAGATGGTGCATTGTTCGAATTAAATTTTTTTTTGTCCTGTCACCTAAGATTTCCCACGACGATAGTTTTTAAGCTGGTTGTTTATGAAAACATCTAGTAACCGGATGTGAAATACGTTCCGTGCGCTGCCGTTTATCACTGCTCTGCAGCACGTTCTGCCTTCACAACACATGTGTGCGGCAGTGTGAGTCTGGCGTGCTACCTGCCCTACATGCCTGACAAGAGGGGAAGTGGTTACCTAGCAACCAGTGTGGCAACCTAGCATCCTCTTTCTGTCTCTCTCAGCCATGCCCCTTCCTTCCTCCCTTTACAGGCATTCAAGAGGGGAAGCTCTTGTCTAACAAGAATAAACATGTCACCTCTCTCCCATCCTCCCTTTCTCTCTCGGCCGCATGTGCTAGCCTTCACACACCAGCCTCGGAGCAAATAAAGTGTGCCTGGGGAACGTTAACATTTTATCAAGATTATCCGTCACTCAAAATAGTTGCATCTATTGTCACTTGTATTTCAAAGCAAATGGTTTGGCATGAAAATGCTACGCAAAAAAATTTTAATGAAAAATTATTACTTTTTGCAAAAATGTTTTCTTTTGTTGTTAAAGGTCGTTATTTCCCCTAAGGTTGGTGTTTCATTGTATCTGGCAGCATCTTTGCGAATAAAATGTACACCTTGATGCACTCTGGGCCTTGATGCACTGCCTTAAGCTGCCGCTGGAAGGCAGTGACTGACGCGGTGGTACCTAAGGCACCTTGATTCTGTTTTCGTTTGCGAGTGCAGATTCCCTCCTAGTGAATGTGATAGCTCCTTCGGCAGTGATACTTTTGCAATGCCCGGTGGGTAGGGATTTACCCACATTGGGGTTGATGGTACAGCTTATCTGAAGGGTTCAGGGGAGGTAGAGAGGAATCGAACCCCAGGGTGAGCTTAATAATACATATCTCTCTCCCAGGAGGCACGATCTTGCTCACCTTGATGGTTGCCAGTTGTCCAGGGGTGAGTTCATAAGAAAAAAATAATGAACTAAGTAATTTAAAATGATGTCGATTTGAGGGTGAGATGGGGATATGGTGACCTTGACTATCCCTACTCTGCGTTAAGCCGGTAATGGAGTCTCCCGAGATGGGATGGCTTGGTGGGTTGTCATTCGAGGACATAAGTGGGGAGTACAATCGTAATTCTATGCTTTTGGTACTTGACTTTCCTATAGTCTGGGGTGGATCTGGCGATTTATTGACCTGAGTAGGTGGGGGTGCATACAAGTACATTAAAACCCCTCTATTATGACCAACTTCTCTGTTGTGACCACCTATCTTTTACGACCCAATCCTGAGGAACCGTGAAGAGTTTGTGTCGGAAAAGTAGAACATTTGAGGCACGTCTAAAAATAGATACAGTAATCCCTCGGCAACCGTGGTATCTTCAACCTCATGAATTGTGGTTTCTGTAGACACTCCAACTGCGGGACAAGTTTCTGTTTCTATTATCCATGGTTTTCAGTCTATGGAAAACTAGCCCTCACTGATGTTAGTGGTCGCGCATTTCTCAAGCTGCCATCTTAGACTTTGACATTTGTTGTCCCAAGCAGCGTGAAGCAATAAGTTATTTAATGCCAGAAGGGGACTGGTGTATTGTCCGTTAAGGGGGGGGGGGGGGGGCTGCAGGCTGGGTCAGTAAGAATTCTTTGTCCTAGTCACCATGCCGCCGCCTCTGCCTTACCCTCCCTGTCTTTTTCCACATCCATTATCCCTGCTCTTTTGTTATAAATGCAGCTGCACATTACAGACTTAGTTTCTTAATCAGTGTATGTATTACTTAAAATTTAATTCAATGTCCCTTTTTTAATGGGTTTTTTTTTTTTTTAAGTTTATGTGTGCCCATGCCTATGTAATATGCTAAATTTTTTGGTGGGCATTTGATTTTTTTTCTTGTGAAGTCAATTTTATGTGTGAAGTGAATAAAGGTAAGTAAGTGTGTGCAAATAAAATGTGTTCTTATGTTACCATATTTTGGCGAGCAAGGGCGTGCGTGTGTGTGTGTGTGTGTGTGTATAGGTCATATCAGAAGTTTTTGATGAAATATTCGGGATAATTAATATTTCACATAGACCACACTAAATTTTTATATTCCCGTAAACATTGCCGGGCTTCGTTGTGCCAGTGCAGAGGCCAAAACGCAGCCTACGTTTTGTATAAATTCAACACATTGACATGAATCGCATCAACACCAGGCCGTTGTTACGAAGTGAACCGGCCCTGTAACGACGGCACTGGCAGCGGCCGGCTGACCCCCGCCCGCCAGCTTGTAGCGACCGACCGACAGCTGCCTATCCCCAAGGATCTGGGACAGATCGACAGAAGCGAGTAGCCGCGCCCGGCAGTGCTGCAGAGGATCTAGGCGCTTACCCAGCTACGTGTGCACAGCAATATATCTGCTGCTAGCCCCAACGCACGAGTGATCAAATTTATCGTCATAAATATTATCAATAAATAAAGTTCTGTGTTTTGCTTCAAACATAAGTAATCTCCAACAGTGTTTAGTTATATTTTAATAATACCTACTTAGACTACTCTTTTCACACACTCTCAATGGCCATGTAATACTGTGTTTAGGCCTTCTTTTTTACAACAAGGGGTGGTCCTATATGCCTTTCTTGGGTATCAAATTAATCAGGAGACGTCCAGCTATTAAAATATACATATGTATTTATATTTAATTTAAAAAGTGATTTTTAATGCGCTAGAGACAATTGAACATGAACTTCATGCAAAAAATGGCAATTTTGGTGGCACAAGGTGTTTGGGGGGGGGGGGGGGGGGGGGTAAAAATCGGCCAGAAATTTTCCAAATTTTACTATCCCCCCTCCCCTCTATTACGACCCTATTCACGGGAACCGTTTAGGGGTCGTAATAGAGAGGTTCTACTGTAACTAATGTCATCATAACTTGGTCATGGCCAACAAATCCCTAACCAAGCATCAAGTTCTGACTCGTGGAAGGGAATCACCACCGGTGAGATCGGTCATGGTGTAGGTGGGGTGATCTCAGGTGCAATCGTCGGGGGCATGTTATTCAGAGAGATGTCAAGTCGCCGGAGGGGTAGCCGATCATTCATATTTGCACTGCAGTGCACGTCGGGCCGTGGGATGCGCTCTACTGGGAAGGCCACCGCTATTTGTGGTCATGGGAATTTATTACTTCTAAACAATTATTACTGACCCACAGATAATATTAACTGTTCTAGGCTCACCAATTATACCACTGGTCACACCTTCTCTAGCCGTTGTCCAGTATTCCTGTTCCGAGTATCTTTTCAGTCACTCGGAGGTTTTACCGGATAACCACAGTCAGAGTTGGTATGAGTCTGTGGAGAGGCGTGGGAGTTCCGGGCTTTCCCAGGTGCCAGAGTATGCCTTTGCAGACTAGAGATCCCATTAGGGACCCTCCGACACTAGGAAACTCGGTCCGCTTACACTTGTCTGACAGAGAAGATTTTAGAATTAGGTTTGAGAAGAATTATGCAACAAATTAACCAACTTAACTTTATATGAACAGAGAGCAAGTAATTAATTCAACATTTAAGTAATTACGGTTTTAATTAGTGTTTTTATTTACGCTACTAAGAAAGTCTGGGGAAATCCTATTAATACATGCTGCTAAGTGATTCTAGTTTCCCCTTGTAAGTTATACTTAACCAGGTGAAGGCAAACCTGGGAACTTCCAAACCAAGGTAGAACTCTCTAACTTCCAACTTCTAGGTCACGTTTTACAGCGACGGCTTCTGAGGGAGGACTACGACGTTGCGACAGCCTGCTACCATGGAGTCAGGGGTGACTGGGGTAGAGGGTGCAGGGTACGGTTGTAGAGGTTACCTCGGGAGAGCTGGTGTTGGAAGTAGAACCTTAGGCAGGCTGATGGAGCTCGAGAGAGAGCCTTCTTCAAGCTGTTAGGAGAGGAGGAGGAGTCCTTCTGGACCCCAGGAGAGCTCACTGACCAGAGAAGTCGGCAAGCCGATGAATTCTGGCAAGGGCGGTTTGACGCTTCCTTATATAGTCCCCACTTTTGCTTCGTGGCTGTCCAAGAGGTGTGGGGGTTGCAAGCCTCTCGACCCAGGGATTGGTTACCTCTGGTAGCAGGCAGCATAGCATATTTTCTTATCGCCCACGATTGAGGCTGACGACAGTTTACCTCCTCTGCCTGAGGCTCTGCATATCTGACATCACTGGGCACAAGGGTGCTGCAATCTTGTGGGTATCATTCCAACTTCGTTATGTAAGTTGGTGGGTCCGCAGCTCGTCGGGTAAAACAGTCTTGATTGAGGGGTTGGCAACCGTATGTAGGAATTCGGGCAGGCAGTACAATTTTTATAATTTATCTTCTAATTATAATCGTTACTGTAGTTGTCCAGTTTCGTGGAATCAACTCTATCGGCATGTCTGCCACTGTTCTGACTTGCCTCAAGCTCTCTATTGCTCGTTGATGGGGTGAAGTTGCCCGTAGAGCGCTGTACAGCAGTATGGCATGCGTCAATCTTTTGCCATCTAATAATGGGGCGGTAAGCTCAGAGTCAAGTGAAGTGTAACTCACGACAGGGAAACTCAGAGGACGTGGTTTTGAATATAATTAATTTGTGCCGGAGCATAAATAAGCTTCAATCAGCTTAGAGGCACAAAACACATTTATCATCACAATTCATGTTACAAGGCATCAGATAAGTAAGCAATTTCTCCAACACAAGCATATAATATATAATGAGCAATCCTCAAATGATATGGTGTTCAAATTCCTCAATTAATTTAACTTTAAAAACAAGTGCGAAACCTCAAGTAGTACCTTACAAACATATACATAACTCAGCAACATAACACTTTCAACAAGGAGCTTCCTCTATATATGTGCCCCAATAACAACATATAGACAACAGGCAAGCACAAGAATGACGACCGAGCACACGGTCAAACCCTAGCTCAAGTGAAAGGAGGTAGCGAGGGGAAATAGTGGGGGAAGGCAACCGAGGAGGAGCGGTGAGTGGCCACCGAATCCACGTACAGCCGAGACGAACGATTTAAAAAAATTGTCTCAAATTTAAGTTTTCTTTGCAGTAAAATATAATTAATTACTTTAAAAGACAGACATTTGCCACAAACAACATTTATTGGCTTGGAGGGATAATTCTCCCGCCGCCACCCCTCCTCCTCCAGCTGCAGTGAGCACACTGCCCAATCAATAACTTCTCCTTGTGCTCTCAGCTGATCGAGTGCACGCGGGGCATTCAAAACTTGTCTTGCATTCAGTGTCATTATTTTCGTTTTCAGAGGGCTTGAAAGATTTAGGTCCACTTACATTTGGTGTTAGATTACAATCAATTATATAAGGTTTTTTGAGACATTATTTTCTTTATTTAAATGAGTTTAGGTGAAATGTTTTTTAATGTATTATTTACAGTAATACACTTTCTAAAATTTCCATTTCAATTGTGTTTATTAGCTAAACTGTATTCACAGATAATGTACAGCTCTTACTATACTCAAAATAAAGTTTTATAAGGTTCCAAGTTGTATTTTATTGATGTGCACGTTAGAAATATCTACTGAAATCCCGCATGTATGGAAATTTTTTGGCTCTCCCCTGAAAAACAATACATTGAGAGTGGACTGTATTGAAAAGGAATGTGTTAGAGCAAAGAATGAATATAACAGAAACGTGTGAATTTGTGCCGACAGAATTTTCAAAAATGGTTTGAATTATCAAAAACATGCACAAATGCCTGTAAGATATTATGTATGTGTGCCATTTAAGGTGGTGAAGTGGTAGAATGTTGCTGCTGGTTCCTGCTCTTTAAATTTATTTAGACGTGATTTGTTTATTTGCAGTTTCTTCGCACTTTTTGAATCAAACCTTTAAAAAATAACACCTTGTATGATGTTTGGTCGTTTCTTAATTATTTTATATATCACGTCATTTACTTGTGCTTACATTAAATTACCTTAGTTTTGGTTGAATTGAAATTTTATTTATAAATTGTAACATTCCAATTATAGTTTGTATGAATTAAAACAGAGAAAATAGGTGTGTCGGTAATGCCTTGTAAGAAATAGTTCTTACGCACGAATGTGGTGTGTTGCCACTCTGGTGAAATTTTCTAGACACTGAGAACCTTTGTTTGCATGAAACAGAGTAATATCCTGGTAGTAGAACTTTAGCAGGGCTTCAGAAATTTCGGAAGTAACCGTGAAAGGACTATAGAACAGAAACATGTGGAACTGGGTCCAGAGATCAATGTGTTTGGAACTCCAGAAGATGCATCTACCGTGGACTTTGACTTCACACTAGTGTATTGCAAGTACTTCATGGGGTGCTCCACAGGCGAGATCCAGCAACATTTATAATAATTGGTAGTTAGTTTTCGTGATTTTGTAAGCTTTGCAGTAGGGATGGGAAATGAGAGTGCACATTTCGAGAAGCTTGAGAACTACTCGACACCTCGAAGAGGTAACATGTCTCGTGAGTTTCTCAAGACAACTAAGCATGCAGCATGCTGTCAGCAGTACGATAACCCACAGTGAGGCACGACATCTCGGGTGGTCCAATGTACCCCAGTCAAGGTCAACCTATGAGGTGAATAGCAGAATGACTACTGTGTTGTGTCAATTTCAGTTGAGCTTGGGTCTTCAATGTATGGTGCATGGGAAAGTGCAGTAATTTAGCGAACACAATTTTTGTAGCGCACATTAATGGCTATCAAGAGAACATCATGGGAAATGGGAGTATTTCGCAGACGTTCCAGGAAGCAAAGTACAATGTAATATTTGCTCCAAGTGTAATAGTTTCGAAAGCAAAAATACTTTGGGCATGATTTGCCATTTGAGGAGACATGAGAGATGTCCAAGCAAAGCAATGAAGTATCCATCGGCTAGTAGCTCGTCTATTTGCAGGCTGCTAGTGCAGACATGACTACTTACAATGGCCATTTGAGGAGACATGAGATATGTCCAAGCAAAGCAATGAAGCATCCATCGGCTAGTAGCTCGTCTATTTGCAGGCTGCTAGTGCAGACATGACTACTTACAATGGCCATTTGAGGAGACCTGAGATATGTCCAAGCAAAGCAATGAAGCATCCATCGGCTAGTAGCTCGTCTATTTGCAGGCTGTTAGTGCAGACATGACTACTTACAATGGCCATGAGGAAACCCATCCACCTCGTGACAGTGACCGATGCCTTTGGCTATATCAATGTAATTATCTCTTTACAACCTTGTGCAGATAACAAATATGTTGAAAAGTCAAGTAAAACAAACCATTCCATACAAACAAATTTCCTTATGTAAGCATATAATTGAAGGCTACTATATTTTTTTCTTGCAAAGTGCCGTAAAGTTTACCAAGAAAAAATTAAAAATTGTTAAAAAATTAAAATGATTATGAAATTGAATAATATTTAGCATAATAAAATTACAATTAACTGCCCAAAAACAATAAATTGCCCATTAAAAAGACACTTATCTAATGTTCCCTCTGTGAAACCCACCCCATGTTCTCTCTTGACCAGTCCTCAGGCCATGATATATGTAGTCTAGCTAGCCCCCACCCCTCCACTCAGTCCAGAGTTCATGATATCAGTTGTCGCGGAAACTGTAAAGGTGGCATTGAATTCTCTTGCCGGAGAATTCACAACATGATGACGTAGTGGAAGTGTCTCACCGGCGCCAGGCAACGCAGATCAAGTGCCGAGGAGTGGAGGGAGGGAAGACCTCCTGGTCGTCATCCAGTCCACCAGCTGACTGCGGCGAGGAAGCCAGGCCTCTGCCTACCATCCCTCGCCGCCGAGTGTCAAACGGGGGCCATTGACAGGTATGTTGAATCATCCATAGCAGATACCTTTTGTAGGACGCTTAACTCGGTAGCGTATTGTGCTGTGTTTCAGGCATGCAATCACACAGTTTTCCATTCATTTGTTTGTGTGATGGTGGAATACCTATATAAATGCCACTCGCTGTTTTTGTATTAAAAGAACAACTTTTGTATTATTGTAAATGACAACGCTTTTGCAAGATTTCTGTGAGCATTTAAATGGACTGTATCCAATAGAGATGGGGCGAATGCTCGAATTTCGAACCAAACCAGAACTTCAAGTTTATGTTCGGTTCGGTTAAAAATTTTTCCAGAAATGAACATTGCCAATAAATTTTGAAATGAACTAAACATGTTGCATGTTTGAACTATTAGATGTGAAATTGTAAATGTGGTTATACATGTTTGTGTTATATGCTTGAACCAAGAGGGGGTGCTAAGCTGTGAAGGTTAAACAAGGCTGGCAAAATTGAAAAAGTAAATATAACAATTTAGTTTCAATAACAGAATTCTTTCTATAAATTCATATTTAAAATAGTCTCTTAAGGTAATAACAAACTGAAAATCCACATTCTCTGGAAAATTCAACATCGGTGTATTAATAATAATATTAATTTTAAAAACCCAATAAAATGTGATTTTGTGATTTTAGTTTAAATATGCCGAAAACATAAAAATAAAAGCAATTACACTGAAATAATATTCAATTTTTAAAATCCAGCTTAGCTAAAACTCTCTTCTAATAATCACTTGTTAGAGTATCCTGAAATCATTGCAACTGAATTTGGCAAGTATGTATTATTCCACACATAGTTAATACTTTATGACAATAAAGACAAAATATACCATTTCTAATTGTGAACTTTGTATTATATAACACCATAAATAAAATCTTAGCTCTATCTATGTGAGATGGAAATGTTAAGTTGGGGTTCTACATGTTTGTTTTTGTTATATCCGAAAACAATTAAGGGCTGAACTGTGAAGGTATAATGTGTGGGTAAGGCATTTTTGAAGTTTGCTTCGAGTTCAGTGAATTACAGAATTATTCGGTTCAAGTTTGGTTCGTGGACAGTTTTAAATGTTTAAAGTTTGGTTTGATAAAAATATTCTAGGTTAAGTTCTAGTTCAGTTGATTGCCAAAATCTGGGTTTGTCCCACCTCTAGTATCCAATGCTGGAGATGAGCCTAAAAATATAACAAAAACAGGGCAAATTTGTTATCTGGAATTTGTCTGGTTTTTGGTTTAATTATATTTTTAGGCTTATTTTGGGCAATGGATACAGTTCATTTAAATGTTTGCAGAAAATATGCAGACTTGTGTTCAGCCAGCTTCCGAGAGAAACAGTGTTCTCTCATTTTTTAAACGTGTTTGCTGCCAGTTATAAACCCCACACAATCACCACAACAATATGATCATCATGCTGCATATAAGGATATTTATGGCTAGTGCTGTATGCAGTAGGGAATTGTTACCAAGTAGTAAGATAGTGTTGTGTGTGGCTAATCTCGTTTTGTAATTTTCTGCGTCTCTTCGTTAAGTTAGAACTCTGAAATTAATGTGTAATCAAAATGGGCTAAGCATAAATTCTTTTGGTAGGTAAGTATAATGTTAATTATGTTCATTTGTTCTAATTGCTTTAAATAGCAGAGTTTAAAATTCTTTAATACCTACTTATATTCATGTAACTTGATCTTCTGTACTCTCTACTTTAGCAGAATCAAAATGTGCATCTGTTTCTTCTCTACCTATCTCAGCTTCTTGTAATTTCTTCAGCCTCTCAGCTTCAGCTTCTTCTGTAACATACCAGATTTCATACTCACCCATGTGGACCCTCTAAGGCAGTGTGGTTATGACCATGGTGCTATTGGAGAAGAAATACATAACAGATGTCCAGTCACTCCTCGACCACTGAGGTGTTGGTGTGTTTACAGCTCTGGACTACTCGCATTGTTGTAGACCACAACATGCTAAACTTGTCCAGAGCAGAATCACAATCTCAGATGCTGCAGGCTCCAGACTGTAGTTGTAACAGTAGCGCCTCACCTTGTGCCCTCTCCACAAGGCGTTGGGTGATGGCACAGAGCCGTGGCAGCCAGGCATGCCAGTTAGGGTCCTGGTATCTGCGTGCCAGAGCACCGACCGCTTTCTCCTGGGCCAGCCCCTCATCATGCTCTTCCTCCGACACCTGCGGGTCTTTATCTGGCCACAGGTCGACGATGCGCAGTGTGCTGCTGGCAGCCAAGACCAGCCGCACGAGACCTACGTGCGGCCCAGGAGCAGAAAAGAGCGGCTCCGGCCGCCAGCACCCATGCTGCAGGCTGACTGGCTGTGAGAACACCATCCCCTGCGGAATGCCAAACGTGCCTGCAAAACAACATGCTCCTGTCTACCGTCTACACTCTTGCACCTTGCACTTGATGTATATTGCTATAGAACAAAGGTTTCTCTCGTAGCATGAACTCCTCACTAGTGGTATTGAAACATGTTCCAGAGACTGAGAAAACATTCATACATAACTACTTTCATGTTGTTTTCTGTGACAGTCATACTGCAACAGTAGTTTTTTATGCAAAAAAGAAAGGCACGTGTACATTTCGCAACATCAAAAAATCAAAACTTATATTTGCTCTTCTCAGAATAACGTTGCCAATTTGAAATCTGTAGTACTTCTATTCTCTGATCAATGATAAATTGAGCTATTTTGCTCACAGTGAAATAAAAAATGTTGTATCTACAGAATAAAAAATTGGTAAAAATTACGATGCAGCCCAATTGGAAACATATAGGCACCCATTTTATTTCAACTCTTCAGGAGATTTGCCTTACAGCTGAAAACACGAGAATTTCATATAACTACTAAGTTAAGCTTTTAATAAAAGAAACTTATTAGAAGGACAATGGACTACTGTCTGCTCAAGAGAGTTTCAGCAAAAACCATGAATGACATTAGTTATGTGTGGGCTGCCCATGAATTTAGGAATTAAATACATAATCAGCCATTTGCCTTGTAACATGTGATGCGTGCTGCTTGATCGTACTACTTTAATATGATTACAACTCATCTCACGACACGCCAGTATATCTACTTCAACCCAGTGAGAGCCAAACCCCGCCAAACTACACGGACGTTGCGGGCCGCCACAATCCTTGATGGCTCCTGAACACGTGGATACTAGAATTACGCAAGCCAGAGGACTTGTCGCCCTCTCCCCTCCCCCGCGCTGAGAGCCAGCTAGCCGTCAGCCACCTCAGGGCACAGCTGAGCGCCGCCGAACATTCACATAGCCGAGAGATGACTAGAGGGTTGCTACCCCCAACTCAGGCCTCGCACTAGAGGGACGTCACCCCCCCTTGTTCGACCCGTCAGTGAATCAGTTCCAACTGAGAATTATTTTTCTCCTTTAGAAGAAGTAGACCCATTAGACGATAGTCTTAGTAGTACAAGCACAGTAGTATCACAACAGCACACGTGTAAAACACCACTTGCTCCACCGGTTTCCATATTTAATAGCAGTATAGTTAAATGGTTGATTAGCCAGTTTAGTGAAGAATTTTTCATAAAGTTCTCAGTAACTAGAAACTAATTTCTGAAGGTAATCGTCAGGAAGAAGGATCGCACGCATTTCATAAACCCGCCATTGAGTATGTGGTGCACTGGGCTCACTCAGAAATACTGCACACTGTCGTACCGCAGTAGCATGGCCCTGGAGGCGGGGGACAGAACTGCGCCACCCGCCCGCAGATGCCAGTCATCTCTCTGGAAGCAGAAAGAAGTGTTAGTTTCCAGGCATAAAAAATAGGTGTAATTACGAAGGGGAAGGGGTGGTAGTGCGATGTAATGAAATGGCATTACCTACAGTGAAAATTAGCTTGCAGCTAGTGTGGTATTGTGTGTAGTGTTGGCAGAGTGGTGCGTGACCAGTGTAGTGTCGAAGAATTAGGTAATTAGTAATGAGTAATAAAGGATATAAATAAGATTATCGCCAGCCTGGAGGACGTCATATTGGATATCAGGTAGGGTGTATAGGGCCAACGCATAGGCCTACACCAGACCGAAAGTCCAGGTTGGATCCCGCGATGCTGACACTCGGGTATGTCCGTAGTGTAGCATAGAAAACAAATTGCAATGTAAAGCACAGGGCCATCTCTGAGTCAGAAGTTGTACAGATACTGCTTGCCTTATTCTGTGTTCACATATTGCTTCGCTAATTTGTAATAATTATTTTGTCAAAGAGTGTAATTTGAAGTTAAATATATTGCAGTATTACGAGTTTCAGAAATAAATTTGTTAGCCGGGTGCATGGCCGAGGGCCTGCATTGCGAGTTTTGGTGTTTTAAGGTGGCCTGTGAGCTAAAATGCTTTTAGGCCACTTATATTTCAGGGTCTCGTCGGGGTCATAATCGCCGAGACTAGATATTTTCGGGTTAGCATGTGTGGCACAATCATTGTGAAATCTCCATCACCAGGTTCTGGAGCAGAGAAGGAGACACCTGAAATCTATGATACCGAGTAACCCGGCACAGTATCAACGACTCGAAGCCAGTGGATTGCATCACCAACTTCTCCCAGCAATCAGCCCCAGTTCACCAATCGCCCGAAGAACCAATAAGCCAGGTAAAACCAACACCTCCTGTCAACTACCTATACGCGCACCCACAGTGGGGAACAAGGTAGTCACCGACAATTTCGTGCCGACTCATAAACCGATGCATTCTGACAAGATCTCAAGTCGTGAACTTTACTAGAATTCGAAAATCCCTGATATAGGGCAGTAAAATTCACGACGACCGTGCCACTTATTCAGTATCCTGGCCACGCATCACATGTCAAAAATAAGCTTGAAAATGTTGATGCGTGCCCGGATAGGCTACTAGGCACGGTGGTCGAGGATTTTGTCTGCTAGACCGAAAGCGGGAAGGTCTGGATTATATAGATGGGGAGAGACAAGGGGTGTTGGCTAGTACATACTCATTATTGCTTCTAGGATGCTGTGGTCGTAGTGGATTTTACGCAGACGTAGCGAGCTTGACCTACTTCGAACTGGCGATTTCACAAGTGAGCTTAGTTTGTCCAGAAGTGGACATTATCCCAGCCGAATCCGGTAGCAATGCTGGTTAACAATCCTTTCACAGTGGGATGACATGAGGGATGAATTCGGATACATGGAGATACAAATAATATGGTTACCAGAGCAGTCGATACTGACTCGTTCCTGAGTGTGGTGGCGCGGTCCCGTTCCGCCTGTCGCTCCGGAGTGAATTGAGGAAGTGCACTCAACTGTCTGGCGGTGAGGAACGCTGCATTTCGTTCCCTACGTTTACGACCGTGCCTATGGTCGTAAGGCATCGAGTCTCTGCTTACAGCATGCTAAGTACACCTTGACATGAACAAACTAAACACAGTTTATAGTGTCAGTTCAGTTTTGGCTTGCTGACCAGGCTCTGTTAAGTCTCCACTGATCCCCCGTGCATGCGGGCTGATCAGAGACGGGGAGCTGTTTGGATCACCAATGCCGCCACTGGATGTGCGTTCACACAGAGATAGATGGCAGGTCTCAAACTACAGATATTCCAGCACTAACAATGCTGTGGGATAAGGTAATAACTCGAGGCTGTGGCTTCTCCCTGGGTGAAGGTGTTGCTAGTGGTTGTGACTCCTCTGTTCTGTTCCTCTCCGCCGGCACTGGTACAGTGCTGTGGCAGTTGGAAAGCAACAGATGGTCGTCTAATGGGTGTGTAGAAAATATTGCGGACCCCTGAGGGGCGCCCGCTACTGAAGTTAATTCGGTTAGATCAAATACCCGGTTCTGGTCAGTAGTGTATGTAGCAATCTGTGTATAGCAGGCAAACAGATAGATACTCTCAGAAATAAAAGTATGTTTATTGATGGCTCAATAAACATGCGATGCGTGTTACCTCCTACCAGGCAGTTGAGTGCTGAAGGTTACTACGCTGGCCAGGTGTAGGCGACCTGGTTGTAATGGAAAAGCGGCAAAGAAATATCTAAATGAGAAAAGATATAATACTTCTAAACTGGTCTAAGAAAGCTCTCTTGCGGAGACAACATGAATTAAATGTGTTAGGGAGCGTGTTCGCTCGTTGATTGATCGTCGACGGAGAAGTAGCCATAGGGGGCGTACTCAATGCTTCGAATGTTTCTAGAAGTCCCAGCACTGAGCAGTGCTGTGGGAAGCCGCTGGATAAGAACTGAATTGCCTTTCCAAGGTGCAAGTGAAAACAAATGTGTGTACTATTACAAATGTTTTCTTAGTATAGTTTCAATGACTGATGGATGAAAATGTGAGCTGTGTCAAAGTAGAGGACTGAAATGTAGGCAGGATGTCGATTCAGTAAAGAGGTGGTACTCAGTCTACCCCACCTCCGGCCTCATTTTCATTTTCTCTAAAAGCTGCAAGAAAAATTTGAAAGAATGGAGAAAATTAAAATGGTACTGCACCCACACCACCAGATCTAAAAAAAAAAAAAACTGAATTGTAAGCGAAGGGGGATACTACACTACCAAAAATGCTGCAGGATGACGCCCTGGCTCTCTGGGAGAACACTACGTCAATCAGTACAAATTTTGTTGAATGCTAGGCCAGGCACATCCTATTCCAGCAGGGTTTGGAGTAAATTAGTCCTTTTAAGGGACTGTAGCATGTCCATTGTACAGGACTGGTCGAGTAGCTTTGCGGCAGGGCACAAAGTCGGGTTCTGGCAGTGAGATTTTGCTTTTCAAGTTAATACTGCTGCTTGTATATGTGGGTGACACGTCTGTACTGTGTTAACGTGTGGCAGAGGCTTTACAGTGGTATGTGTAGGAGTTGCTGGCATTTGAGTGAGGTGACTGTGGACATTGTGATGTGGCGTTTGGGGCAGAACAATGACATTGATTCGCAGGTGGCTGTTCTATTTGGCTGAGGAACTTGCTGATCAATGGGTGTACCTCTCCGCTGCTACAAATAGTTCCCCTGGAATAGCTGGTGTGACAGGTACTAGTAGCTGACGCAGTGCCTGTGCTTGTTCTCTTGGAGAAAGTGTCGATGAAGGCTACAAGGGAGGGGGTCAGCTCTTGTAGGTGTCCAGAGGCAATTAGTGTTTGCTTGACTTTTTCCCTGATACCACTGCATTTGGAGAAAGGCAACTGGATTCACACAGAGACACACTCATGTCCGTGAGGTGAAATGCAGGGAATGTGTTTCCTACCTCCGCAGAGTCTTCCCAATCCAGGGAACAGCCCGTCCGGCACTGAAAGTGTGGTGGAAAGGACGAGCACCGAACTGACAAGCTTGGTCTAGAAACCGAGTGCCTGTGAGTGGGCACCAACATTCTGCCTACTGAGGTATGCAGAAAGGTTGGTCTATAACTAGTGTGTGTGGATTTAATAATGGGTTAAGGCTCGATTGCGTAATATTCCCGGGAACACCTGTGTTTCCCTCAAGTAGGAGATCAACTGGGATAGGTGTTATGTCTACAGGAACATGGTACACAAGAGTCGAGTTAAACATAACGTTTATTCCACGTGAGAGGAAATAAATGTGTGATGCTACACTACCTCCAACATATACAAGAACTTACGGGAAGTTAATGCCTACGCAAATCCAGGTATAGACGACCTGGTCTTGAACTGAATGGCACGGGATAGATTAGCGTTGTGATAACAACTAAAAACTGAATCTAACTCCCTATTGCATTGTTGTCCAGAGGGGGCCTCAGTGTCTAGAGGTGTAGACGACTTGTTTTCATTCTTAGGCACAGTGCTTGGATTACTAAGCAGGTCGTGGCAGGAATGATCTTAGCAAGAAGACCAAAGAGTGGAAGTGTCTCCAGCACCGAAAGTGCGGTGAAGAGGGAAGGTTTGCTGGGGAGCTTGAAAAGCAAAGGCTTGAAGCGAGTCAGGCTGGTCAGTTTCTCGTCAGCTAACTTGGTGAGGAAATGAAGACTGGTCCAGAGTCGAATCTTGACTCTCCTTATATACTCTGCTGGGCGGCTGCCTCGGCATTCATTGACTGGCATCTTGAGGGCAAGGGGTTTTCCCTGAGCAGGGGTGGTAAAAGCACAGCTTCTCTGACGTGACATCACCGGCCGGCTTGGAGAAGGATGAAAGACAGCAACGAAATATACTGCAGGAGCCAGCTAACGGTGGGTAATTGTACTCGGTGCCTTCGGCGGATAGCTTTTGTGGGCTGGTGAATAATACAATACTGCTAAGCTGGAATGTCCATTCTTGCCAAGGTAAGCATTACAAGCTGAAGTCACGTGGCGGCCAATAATGAAAAACTATGTTGTGATCAGAAGCAATGTGTGCTATGCTGATGAACTGATGTCATTAACTTTCATTGTTACCAATGCATCATGTGTCAAGGAAAATATGTACACTGTCCATTCACGATTACTTTCAACTTTTATGAAGCCCTGCTTAAGGTCTTCTTCCAGGCTATTCCTCCACCTCATGCAAACAAAAGTTTTAATCAAATTGAGCATAAGAACTTATTTATTACAAGGCATTACCAGCACACACATTTCTTCCCTGTTTTTATTCCTATTAATTGTAAATTGAATGTTACAATTTATAGACAAAATATAGGCAAAAGTTTAATTAAACCTAAAATAGGGTACTTTTATGTTAATAGAAGTATAAAATGCTAGTGATACATACCATGTTTAGGAAACAAACGAACACGTCATACATGGGGTGTTTATTCAAAGGTTTGATCCAAAAAGTGTGAAGTAACCACACATAGACTACATTTATGTTGCTGCACTCACTAAAACATTCTCACACTTATTCTTATGCAAGTACACAAACTGTACAAGCAGCATAAGAAATTGAAGTCTGTTGTCATAACCCATGCTACTTATACACCTTGGTGTATGATGAGTTGTATCCTTACGGGTGAGCATGGCGAATGGAGTGGTAGAAAGAAGACACAAGAATACTCAGAAGGAAACCCAGTAGAGTAGGCTCCCCCATGCTGTGATGACACTGATGTTGGGCAGAAGTAACTCACCATCAGACATGACTCCTGCACACAGTATCTCTCTATCTGAATCCTCAGAGTACCAGAACTTCAGCAAGTCCACTGTGGCTCTCACCTTGGCCATCCCACCATCTGGCTGTCGTTCCTGTAACATCACTTCTCCTTGAAGTCTTTTCAAAGTTACTAAATCAGCAGTATGCCACTAGGCTACTTATAATTGTCTTGAAAAAGAACATGACAAAAATGTGAGTGAATATCAGAGCTGGTACATACTTATACACACACAAATAGTCAGGTAACACCTATGCATGCCCAGCTTCAAGATTGTGATACCAGTAGTTGGACAGACACTCTCAGATTGTGAGTTTATTATTATCCATTTAATGTATATGGAGTAAATTTTGACAGTTCTAGAAACATAGTATGGCCACAATGTATCCTTCCACCACAGCTGTTTCGTCAGTGAGTAAAAAACATTTTTAAACAAATGTTCGATTCCAATGTACACTTACATTTTCCTCTTTCCTCATTTTTCCTGTCATGGCAAGCATTGAAATACTGGCATTAGCTAAGTTTCGTCCAGTAATCAATGTAGGATTTTATTGCTAGGTTGGTACTTGTTGGGGAGTAAATTGTAAACTATGTTTTAGTAATATGTCATGTGTTGAAGTTGGAGGCCCCCCGTTTTTAAAGTGTCTGTGTTTGTTCCCTCACAGCCCTGTTACCTCCAGTGCTGTATTATGATGTGTGGCTTTTAGATATTGCTTGTGACAATCTTAGTAAACAAGTTAAAACTGTAATGATCTTGCTATGATTTTATTAGCCCCTACCAACATGGGTTATGGGCCCAGGCATCGTAAATCGAAAAAAGATTAGGTGTATCGGTTCGTGTATGCTAATAAGGTTTTTTTTTGTGTGTTTCTTCACACCCTGAGCAGCAATTCCGGCAAATGATCTAAACTTTGTTGATAAGTATAAAGGGCACGAGAACTTCTTGGAAATTCCACATGCCAGAACTTTTGAAGTTGAAAGATCAGTGGGTTGTCATGGATGGTGGCATCGAAGACGAAAACGATAAGTGTAAGGACAGAAAGGCCCTTGCGAAGTGTTATGTTCCACATCGCGTACATGTCGCCATGGCGGCTACTGGCATCTAGCTTTGTGGCTACTGCTGTTGCCAACCTAACGACTAACATACTGCCTTACCCAATTCTACCTGAACACAATACACAGCAGTTCCTCCCCATTTAAAATGTGACAAAATCGTCCAGCTTCCTTGGGGGCACATACTGTCATTTCGACGCTCTGCCCCGAATACATCCTTGAGCTTTACTCGCACAAAACCCTCGGAAGGGAGAAGATTCTTGGGAAACAGCTGAGCAATATGCCTCTTCTGACTTTTCCGGAGTTACACACGGACGCCCTGAAGCTTCGACTCCACCTGCAGCTGTTGAATCCTCCCTGGTGTTCTGGTAGGTTGCAGCCGATGTCCCAGCACCCGTTTATGCAGAACATTGTGGGTCTCTACTGCTGTGAGCGATCCTGGGCCCAAACTGCTGTAACACTCTGGTTGCTGTCTGTACCCTGCTGGCAACTGCTTCTGTGGCCTTCAAATCTGATGCTGGTTGATAACTTCCCCATCGCAGCTGGTCTACATGCCTTCTATGAGAATTTCCTTGCTCATCTGTGACCTGGTAAATCAACCATCCTTCCTTCCCACTGATCCAGCCCGGTATCCATTTGAAGCCACTCACGTAGTAGTTACACAGCCACACTGAAGTGTCGAGTCCCTGCTACCTGTGTATCCTGGGAGGTGTGCCTGTCTGTACCTGGATTCAGTTTGGCCAGAACTGTCTGTAATGATCGCCCCATTAATAACTCTGCAGAAGTCTTACAGGTATTATTTCCCCCTTGTCGTAGGGTTATCCGCCCAGATAATTACATGCGTGCCAACCGTGTCCGCCAGTCACCTTCAATAACTTTTCTTAACTTCTGCTTCACTGTTTGTACAGTCCTTTCGGCCAACCCATTGCTGGAACGATGGTATGGGGAGAAAAAATAATTTCCATACCGTTATTCTTCACAAACCCTGCCATTTCTTGAGATCGGAATGTAGTCCCATTGTCTGCTACAATGACGTCTGGCAGTCCATGGCAACTGAACATATCGCGCAGCTCCTGAATGACTGATATGGCCGACTGACTTCCGGCCCGCCTGACTTCAGGCCATTTGGAAAAGGCATCAGTGAATATTATAAATGTTGAACATTGAAATAACTATTAGAAATGTTGAACCTTGAAATGGACCAGCAAAATCAATATGCAACCGTGACCACAGGTTATATGGTTTTGGCCAGGCAACCATTTTAACTTTAGGTGGGTTATTTTGGCATTGCTGGCAAATGTTGCAATCCTTTACCACTTGCTCGATGGCCGCATCCAGTTTTGGCCGCCAGAAATAGCTTCGGGCCACTGCTTTCATATGCACTACCCCATTGTGTTGATCATGCAGTAGATTCATCACTTCTGAACGCAGCTGGGATGGAATCACAACCCTGTTTCCCCACAACAAACACTCTTTATGTATAGACAGTTCCTGACTGCGCACAAAATATGGTTGCATTTCCACAGCCACTTTCGCTGGCCATCCACTTGCAATGTACTGAAGAACCTTAGACAGTAACATGTCCTTATCCGTTTCTGCTGCTATTTTACCTGGCTCTGCTGACTCTTCCAACATGAGAATGTCACTGGGCGCTCCAAGCAAATTCTGTTGCTTGGAGAAGATGTATGCTGAGAGCATCTGCATGTTGTATCTGGTCTCCTGGCCTGTATTCAAACTCAAAATCGTACATCCCCAACATGAGACTCCATCGCAACAACCGAGGGGATATTGTATCTGGAAGGGACTTCTTATGATGGGCAGCCGCAAGAGAGGTTTATGATCCGTTACTATCTTGAACTTCCTGCCAATCACATATTGTTTGAACTTGCTTACTCCAAAACCGACATCCAGGGCTTCTTTGTCCACCTGCGCATAGTTTCGCTCGCTCTTCTGTAGTGTCCTAGAGCCAAATGCTATTGGGGCTTCTCTCCCATCACCCATGTCATGGGCCAGTATCACTCCTACACCATACTCTGAGGCATCGCACGTCAGAATTAGGGGCTTATTGAGGTCATAATGTGTCAGTGCCTGCTCTGGCTGCAGCAGTAGCTTGGCGTTTTGAAATGCCTTACTGTGTTTTTCTGTCCAACGCCATGGAGAATTTGCATCTAATAACTAGTGAAGTGGCTCCAACACTTCTGCCTTGTTGTAAAGGACTCTTTCATAGAAATTTAACAGTCCAAGAAAGGCCTGGAGCTCCTTTTTTTTCCCAGTTCCGGTGCATCATGCACAGCATCCACCTTAATGGACAAGGGACGAATAACTATCTTGTCCATTCTGTGGCCCAGGAACACCATAGAATCAACTCCAAACACACACACTTGGATATTTTCAGTGGGATTCCTGCCCGTTACAGCCTTTCTAGAACTTGATGCACCCGACTCCAGTGCTCATCTTCTCCTCCCGATATCAGTATATCATCAAGCAATACTACAGTCCCTTAAATGCCAGCAAGCAGAGTATCCATCAACTTTTGGTATATTGCTGGACCACTGCTAACCCAGAATGGCAACCTCTTGACCTTGAAAGCCCTTTCACAGTATTAACTGTAAGCAGTTTGGCTGTTGCCTCATCTACTGCTACCTGCAAATACGCTTCCTCCAAATCGAGCTTGGTGAAGAGTTGTCCTCCCTTCAGTACTGCTAATGCCTCGTTAACCATGGGCAGTGGATACACACACGTGCCACATACACTCTTCACTGTTCCCTTATAATTTCCACACAGTCGAATTGTGCCGTCCTTTTTTTATGATGGGTAGTACAGGTGTTGCCCATTCTGAAAATTTTACAGGTTCATAAACTCTCTGCTTTACTAATCTCTCTATTTCCTGACTTACCTTGTCTCTCAATGCGAAGGGCACTGGCCGGCCCTTTTTAAACACAGGAATGCAGTCTTGCGGGACTTTAATGGTGACCTGTGGAGCCACATATATCCCCAGTTCACCTGCTTTGAACACTGCTCGGAACTCGCTAACAAGCCAGTCTAACACGTCTTCCCGAACTTTGCTTACTCCGATCAATTTAATTCCAAGTGGCTCGAACCAGTCATGTCCCAACAAACTTGGCCCGTGTCCTTGCACCACAACTAACTCCATCGTCACTGCCTTACGACCCTTAAGTTTTACTGTCACTTCCTTTACCCCCAACACTTCTAAATGTTCACTGTACCATGTACGCAATACCATGTTCCCCTTTTTCAAAGGTGGCTCATTGGGCAACAGAAACTTGTATGTGTGCCATCTGATAATTGAACGGCCCGCCCCAGTGTCAACTTCCATGCTCACCAGTTGTCCGTTCAGCTGCACTTCGATACACCATGACTTCCTATGTGCTTGCTCCTGCATACTGTACAAATTATATTCTGAACCTACACAGTCTGCAATGTCCACCTCAAAATGCTGCACTTCCTGTGTGGCGCCAGTTCGCTTCAAATCCCTTGCACTCGAACATGCCTGCTGTTTTTTTTGTTTATGCATCACCACTCAAGGTGTCCTTTATTTTTGCAAAAAACGGCACACTGTAATTGAATTCCAGCATTTGTCGATTGCATGGTTACCATTGTACTGCCAACATTGCTGATTCCCTTCACTTATATCCTTCCTTTGCCTGTCAACTGATACACTGTTTGATTTTACCGATCCTCCCGCGTTCACGTTCCTCCCGACTGCATTTTTCATTTTGTGCACATTTTCCTCCACTAATGTACTGCCTCGCAAGTCCGCCATGTTCCATCCTGTCGCTTCCGTTGCCATCGCGATGTCAACAGCCTCTTGCAAAGTAAATTTATCTTTAACGAGGAGAGCCTGTTGTACAGCTTTGTCCCGAACCCCACAAACCAGACGGTCTCGTAACAAGCAATCTAAATTTGGAAAATTGCAGTGTGTGCTTAGCCGTCGCAACTCTGCAATATACACAACTGTTTCCCCTTCTTTTTGATCGCGCTTCAGGAACTTACAAGTTTCAACTATTTCACTGGGCTTCGGGTGGAAGTAATTCGTTAATCTTGTGAACACTTCCGCAAGTGGTACTGCATCGGTAGTTTTCGGTGACAATAATTAAGTCATCAGACCATACAACTCTGGACCAAATATTGTATAAAACACCGCCCGCTTAGCTTCGACATCCTTGATGTTGTTCGCGATGCAATATAATTATAGACGTTCGTGATACGAGTTCCACGACTCCTTGTCTGGGGCAAATGTGCCTATAGCTCCAATTAGTGCAATTTTTTCAATATTTTAAACCTCGTCGCCAACTGTTATGTTCCACATCACGTACATGTCGCCATGACGGCTACCCGGCTACTGGCGTTTAGCTTTGTGACTACTGATGTTGCCAACCTGACGACTAACATACTGCCTAACATAATTCTACCTGAACACGGTACACAACACGAAACTATCGTTGTTTGTTGAAAAGGTACTCATCCACCACATCGAAAAGTGTTGCACGTCAGAAGAAGCTTGGAATACCATACAAACTTTATTCGAAGACTCAGGACTGACTCATAAGGTAGGATTACTTAGACAACCAATTCTCACACGAATGGATAACTGCAGTTCCATCGAAGGATATGTAAACCAAACCATATCTACGGTGCAGCGACTTCGGGATATCAAATTTGATATTTCAAACTAATGGCTCGGCACTTTGTTGTTGGCAGGCCTGCCAGAAGAATACAAGCCGATGATAATGGCACTAGAGAATTCAGGTATACCGATCACCACAGATGCCATTAAAGTAAAGTTAATACAGGATGTCAAATGTGTTGAAGACAAACCAACAGACTCGACACTCTACAGTGGGCAACGAAATGAAGCGCATCACAGCAGCATCAACAGGGATTACACAAACATAAACAAACCAGAAAGGCAACGAGGTGAGACATTTTGCAACTGAGTGCCTAAAAAGAGCTGAAACCATTGGCAACAGAGAAACATATACAGAGAAAAAAGACCCCAGTGCATTCCTCGCATGTTTCTTCTCTAACTCATCAGGTGAGAGTGAACATTGGTATCTGGACTCTTGTGGCTCGAAGCACCTCACCAAGTACGAACATTTAAAGGATTCTAGCAAAAGTGAGCTAAGAATTTTCACTGCAAGTGGCGAGACTGTCACAACAGAATCTGTGGGGAATGTAAATATAAGTGTTTCAGTGTCTGGGAGGAACAATGTTATAGAGGTTAAGGATGTGTTCTGTACACCAAACATCACTACTAACCTTCTTTCTGTCAGCAAAATAGTGCAGAAGGGTGACAGGGTTGTCTTTAACAGTGATGGTGGCAAAATCTACAATAGTGAGGGCAAGCTTGTAGCCACAGCGACTGAGTGTGGAGAAGTTTACCAAAGTGACATACCAACTTGTCACTAGGTCTATGCCACCACATAGCCGCTAGATCTATGGCACAAACGATTTAGACATTTCAATAGGAAATACATGGCATCACTAAAATCTAGGGCCATTGGTGTCGAGAGCATCGAATGCACTACAGAGCCCTGTGAAGTGTCATTTTAGGGAAGCATAGTTTACAGCCCTTTAAAAAAAGTGAGCATCGGTCCAAAGAAATTCTTGAGTTGATCCACACAGATCTATGTGAACCGATGGAAACCACTTCACTGGAAGGTAATAGGTACTTCTTTATTCTAGTGGATGACTATTCCAGGTACACCTGTGTGTACCTTTTTAAGTCCAAGGACCAAGTTCCGACTTGTTCAGAGAGTACTGTGCTTACTGCACTCTACAGAAATGGTAAAACATAGCGGTCGGACAATGGAACAGAATATGTAAATGGGAAAATGTCACAGTACATGAAAGTGAAAGGCATCGGTCACCAAAGGACATTTATCTACTCCCCTCAACAGAACGGAATGGGAGAAAGATCGGAAAAAAGACAGTCAACAAGTCTAGGTGCCTACTACAAGATGTTAACCTTCCCAAGACCTTGTGGGCATAAGCAATCACAACAGCAGCATACCTGAACAATAGAAGTCCCACCAGAGCTCTTCGAGGCCAAACTCCAATTGAGGCTTGGTACTCAAGGAAGCCAAATTTAAGCCATCTAAAGTTGTATGGATGTGAAGCCATGGTACAAGTACTCAAGGAGAGGAGAAAAAAAAATGGGATCTCCATTCTGAGAAGATTATCTTCGTGGGATACAGTGGGAACAGAAAGTTATATTGTTTGATAAATCCTACCACCACAGCAATAACCATCAGCCGTGATTTCTTGGATGGAAAAATGCTTACAGAGAGCAACTCCTCAACTGCAAACTCACTAGAAGAAAGCCACGTGCCAACTGTTCTAACAAAAACAATGCAACAATCCCTCCGACTGTCCACCTTCCCAATGAAAGTTGTGAAGTAGATGATGCTAGCGAGGATCAAGGCGCCAGCAACAGTCGTGATAACGAAGAAGACACCTCTGACAGTGCCAAAGAACCTTTCTTCGGTTTTTCAAATGAAGAGCCTGTAGAAAAGGAACCCCATTTACGATGGTCCACATGCCTCCGAAAACCTAAAACCGACACAGACTTTATCTCATACTTTGTCTCAGACAAGGGTGAGCCTTCGACTCTAAAAGAGGTGCTTGGGAGCCCACAAACCTCTGAGTGGAAAGCAGCAATGGACGAGGAGTTGGCATCTTTTTCAAGCAACCAGACATATGAATGGACTGATCTACCAAGAGGAAAAAATATCCTTAAAAACCAAGTGGGTAATCAAGCACAAGAGCTCCTCCAAACAACTGAAATACAAAGCATGCCTGGTCGTCGAAGGTGCAGCCAAAGGCCAGGTATAGATTATTAGGATGTGTTCTCTCCAGTTGTCAAACACCCTTCACTCAGGTATCTGTTTGTCCTAGCCACCAAAGAAGACCAAGATATCACCCACATGGATGCCAAGACTGCCTACCTACGTGGGTTCCTCGAAGAAGAGATTACGTGAAACCACCGAATGACGCTAAAAACAGGCCAACCAATAAAGTCTAGCATTTGAGGAGGGCCATGTATTGCCTAAAGCAGAGTGGCAGGTGCTAGAATCAGTGTATTCACAAAGTTTTCATGTAAATGGGTTTTAAACAAGCCAAAGCAGGCCCTGGCATCTACTTCATATGCCAAGGTGAAAGTGTTATTATCGTGGCAATTTATTTCGACGACCTACTGCTGTTCTCTAATGACAAGCTGAAAAAATGGTCCAATCAAATCTCGAAGCCAAGTTCAACATGAAGGACCTAGTGGAAGTCAAACATTGTCTAGGGATGTCCTTCACCAAGGACTGCACTTATGGTAAGTTATGGATTGACCAACGGCCTTACATCGATGAAATTCTTCAACGTTTCAACATGTCGGACAGCAAACCTGTTGCAACTCCAATGGAATCAAGTGCGAGATTTCAGATAACTCCGGGAAATACAAAAAAATGTAATGAATGTGATGAGTGTAACGAGTAAAATGAGAAATGTGATGCAGGGGTTCCCTTTCAACAGGCAGTTGGTAGTCTTGTACTTGTGTCAGATATACAGGCCTGACATCTCATAAGTTGTAAATTGCATCAACCAATTCAATGTTAATCCATTGAAGTGCCATTGGGAGGCTGTCAAACATATTTTCAGGCACTTGAATGGCACAAGAAATCTGAAACTACAATACGACAAGGAATCCAACCCAGAAATGACTGCTTTCAGTGATACTGACTGGGGCAGTGAAATTAACAAGAGGCACTTGGTAACCGGCTGCAATTATAGATTCATGGGGGGTCTAATCTCCTGGTATAGCAAAAAAAAAACAAAGAACAGTAGCTCTAAACACAGTAGAGGCAGAGTACATAGCACTCAGTTTCACAGTGCAATAGGTTCTGTGGGTTATGGCATTGATGAAAGAATTGCAACCCCAGGAGTTTGGACCATTCATAGTCTATTGTGACAACAGGGGGGCCATTTGTCTGTCAAAGAATAGTATTGTCAGTCAAAGGTCCAAACACATAGACATCCGTTACCATTTCCTGAGGGAGCATGTCCAACATAAAAGCATCCAAGTGCAGTATCTGCCTACTAAACAAATGTTATCGGACATGTTGAAAAACCTTTATCTAAGGAGAAGCATCATACATTTCTGAGTGAAATGGGCCTTGTGTAAAGTATTGTGTTCCATGCATTCTTCTTGTTGTTCGTTACAATTTGAGGGGAAGTGTTGGGGAGTAAATTGTGAACTATGTTTTAGTAATATTTCATGTGTTGAAGTTGGAGGCCCCCCGTTTTTAAAGTGTCTGTGTTTGTTCCCTCATAGCCCTGTTACCTTCAGTGCTGTATAATTATGTGTGGCTTTTAGATGTTGCTTGTAACAATCTTAGTAAACAAGTTAAAACTGTAATGATCTTGCTATGATTTTATTAGCCCCTACCAACAGTATTCCAACCTGTTTTATTTTTGTAATTGTCAAGTTAAGTTTGTTGGGCTTCTATTTATTTTATTCTGAGGGGGGGGGGGGGGAAAAGGACCCGCAAAAGGTTTCTGAAAAGGGGGGGGGGGGAGGCCCCTAGTTAAAAATATTTTGTGAGATGGCATTGTTTTGAAGTTCTTATGAATGTGTGGCATTTTTAGTTGCATTATTGTTTTGATGGAGCAGTGGGAAATTTTCCTTGTATGAAATAATATTCAAATTAATATAATTTCAAAAACAATACTTTCAATAAACAAAATGTGATGCATACGTTGTTCTAATTCATACAGGTGCAGCTATACACACACACATACACACACACTTCGACCAAAGTTAACCTTACATGTGTCAAATTTACGATATAGGCAAATAAACTAATATTTTTCACACACTACAAAAGTGTTGAATGTGTAGCTTTTTCAGGCCACATGCATTTCAATAATTATAGTAACAGTTTACAAATACATTATTTTCAAAACACACAAAATTACTGTTTGCAAAATTCGCAACCTCTTGAAGAAGTGTTTTTCTATGGAAATCCTTACAAGTTTACTTGACTAAAATCACGTTTGTGCATCACTAGTATTAAATAATTAATTTGCAGAATCATTCAGTATAATCAACACTGCACACATTTCCTGAAACCAACAAACTTAGACACAGAAGTGTAAATTGTATTTGTGTTGCTTCATCGTGGATAGTGGCTAAGGAAAATGGCTAAACGAGCAGTTTTATAAAGCAGTAAACATGTGACAATATTACATTTCACTCAAGAAAATCCACCACAATGGTACCTACAACCAACTATTGTTAAAAGAAAGCAAATAAACAAAATAATTAACTACCAATAAGATATTCCGACAATACCAACAATATACTCATATAAACACTGTGAGAAAAAAATCACATTTTCACCAGGCTGGAAAGTGGAACATGGCTAGCTATTGACAGGAAACATTTGCTGTTCGAAGGTGTCGACAAGCTCTATTAGAATTGCTAAACATGTTTTCTAAGTCAATTCACTAAAAGCAAAAATAATAATAATAATAATATTGCTTTAAAAACATTATTTAAACCATAAATGTATGTAAAATTAAGATTTTAAATTATAACTTTTAGTACTGAGAACTATTTTCTTTCAAAACCATCATCAAAATTGCCAAATTAGCAGTATGCATCCTGCAGCAACTCAACAGCTGATAAAATACTTTACAAATGAGAGCATTTACTCTTTAGTGTGTAGGTTGGTCATTGTGTCTGTCAGATTTTACCCCATTTACATGGAATGGGCATTACCACTAGTATGTGCTATAGTAGATAAGAATATGGAAAGAAAGAAAGAGGCAGTGGGCATGAAATTCGCAAGGAACATGATAGCAGTAACAAGGAGCTAAGAAAAGAATTATAAATGAAGTGGTATGAGAGGTCACACAGAGCACGAAAATGAGGTGGAATGGGCACATCAAGATGATAGGAATTGAGAAGTTGAGAAGAAGGATGTTGGAGACTAAGTGCGGTGGAGAAAAGGCCGTAAGGAAGATCAAAGAAGAGATGGGAGGAGCAAGTGGCTGAGGAGTGAGGAAGAGAGATTAGGACTGGGAAACAGTGAGAGAGAACAAGTGGTAGAGAGATAGATATATGGGGGCAGATGTGTGCTACATCACTGTCTCTAGTGTAATACATACTGCAGCACAAGTATCTTACTGTGTGAGTTGTAATCTGCGAGTGTACGTCATGTCCCATCAACAGAGGTCCAGTATTGTGAACCTCCATCCTGAATGTTCCCAGTGGCAGTTTAGAGTCCTTCTGAGCATTCACCACTCGCTTGTTGGGCTCAAATACCACCTGTCTGTGAAGCATCATATCTGTGTCGATGAAGTGGTCAACTCCTAGAAAATAACATGAATGAGTCGGAAGTGCAATAATAGTGAAAAAAAATCGTTTTAGAATTACAATACTATATTAACATATCATTAATAGACATGTCGAAGTTGAGTTGAATATGAATATATGTGTATGCATGTGTGTCTTCCTTAACCTCAATGTTGAATAAGTGGCCCCCTGTTTTTACTGTCCGTACACCAGTGTACTTTGATAATACTGTCAATGGTCCAAAAATTAACTTATGTAATTATATAATGACTACAGACTGTCCCAATGTAGCAACATTTATTTTAAATAGACCGGAAAAGATTACATTTCTTGTTTTAGATGATGCTGAAAAATTGTACCTACAAATCCCCAGACAGGTGGCACTGCCATGTCAGACACTGGTAGCCCTGTGATGTGGGACACGACTGGCAGTGCTGCGAGGCCCAGGTCTGCTGTTATGACAACCACGTTCTCCACAGAGTGATGTCTCAGCTGGCCAGCAAATACAGTGGCATTGAAGCAGGTGGGAGTGACGTTGCTGGAAGCTATGACAACACGACACTCGGCAGGAGCATACATGTCGAATGTGTGTGCCAGCTCAGTCGTGTGGATTCTGTTTTCCTCGAGAAAGTCTCCAAGGCTCTGGTCTGCACGCCTGTCACATAGACAATCTGAGTATTAAAACTGGGCTGACCACTTGTATTCATGTTTGGCATATAATGGCTGTGGAATTCCAATTCATTGCTAGTTACTTGAGTTGTACCAACTGACTAGATTTGTTGTGATACTCAGCATGATATTGCTATTAACATATACTTTAGATTAACCATGAGTCTACTAAAAACAGACACCATAAATTAACAACTATGAAAAACTCCCTTTATTTACTATTTCGAAGAAAAAAAACACAAGTTGGACAGAGGTAATAATTTGCAATATGCCATTCTGGGCCTACTACAGTCTGTACGTGTACAGTCTACATGAATGTATATTTTCTATCGATAACACTTTAATTAAAGCTTGGATTCAACTCATAGGTGTGCATTGTTTATCTGCATGTCATAATTTCATTTCAGAGTAATTATTGAGAATTCCTGTAGTGGTGTACGAATATTCTAAATTAAAGAGTATTGGTTGCAAATGTATATTCGATTTTATTCATATAAAAAAAATATAAAATTGATGTTTTCAAATACAGTATTCAAAGTTTTCAAATATTTTACTTCTGTCACAGAGGAAAGAACTTACATTTTCATAAATACAGCTAAATGGCAGACAATCCTTTTGCTATTCTTAGCTCAGATATCAAGAAAGGTGCAACAAATACAAGGTGATGCAGGAAGACACACTGTCCCTTTTAGACAGTCTGCTACGCTGCATGTACACCCCCACAGCAACAACGATGTTTAAGGATGCAACAGCCCGAATGCATGGGTGTCGCATAATGCAGTGCGAGTGAAAGCAGTGTAGTGGAATCATCCTCCTGCTCCCAAAAAAGGTGATTTGGCCCTACAGAAGGGAGAGCAGTAGGGAAAGTTACAATCACGCAAGTGCAGGGGGGCAATATAATTTCCATATTGTGTGGCACAATACCATGTTAATTACAAATGCCCTAAGAAATTAAATCTCTTTATTTCGCTTAAGTGTGTGAGTTCACCTCATGATGTCACACACATTTTACTTCATTAATTAATTTTTCTTGCAAGGGTTTTGGTGTTGTATTGTTTTATTGTTAAATTTGTGAATTTCGTAGAAGGCAATGTTGTTTTGAATATGTTCAGTTTTTGCAAGCAGAAAGTTTTGGCACGTAGCTGCCACCATATCCACGGCTATGTGCGCCCACCAAGTCTATCATCATCCGAGAGCAAAAGGGGGCAGCACATGTCACGCTCTGGCTGCACCTCACATATTTGTACGAATCATTTAGTTTTTCCATAGTAATCTACTAGCTTAACCGGAGTCTTTGTTTATTCGCTCCTGGAGATGCCGCCTTCCTTCCCCAGGAATAGCATCGCCCAGGGAAGCATAATTTCACTCTTAATTTCCATATTTCGGCAACACGTTTAAACAACTAAGCCCACCTGGCTTGCGCGAGTTGCCAGGAGCAGCAAAAGTTTCACAGTAATGTGAGTTTAATGTAATGTGAAAGGGAAAATATACATGTGTTTGCCGATCACATGTTTTATATCTATGCACAACCTCTTTGGCATTTAGGGGCACGGGACCACCACAACCTGCCTTCGAAAAGCTTCATCAGTAATGGAATTATAACCTAATTGTAATTGAAATATCAATTAACAGCTTTTCAAGGTATGTGGATCAGCTTGAATAGGCCTACGACTTATCTAATGGAAGTATAAGGTGCGAGGGGGCCTAACCTAACAATTTTTTAGGCGACTCATCAATATTCTATCACCGAGAGAATGGTGTACATTCAAGCGGACGACGATATGGCCCTGAGAACACCAGCAACATCATTACACATAGCCTGTCGACTGTGTCAGAAGCCTATGTTGGGTTAACTTCACCACAAAGGATACATCGTGGCCTGACACATGCAGGCATCCTGATGCCTCTGCCGTGTTTGCAGTGCTTCCACCCCAACCTGCAGGTTGTGCTAGCAAAGTATGAATTAGACACATTATATTTCAATGTGCTCTTAAAACAGCCCTGCGAGCAACAGTGCCGTGAAAACTCATAATGTTATGGACTGCTTCGAAACACCATACAATTCCAATCCAATAAAAGCAGTATACAAACAGAATTATTCGGCCAACGTACACAAAATTATTGCCAATTCCCCATCAACCAAATTTGTGAGTGCAAACTTAGTTTGTACAGGACAGGGGGTGGCCACATTACAGAGCAATTTGTGCACTCAAAAGTATCATTCAATACTCCTATCCACAATCGAACTGCTGTCGTCAGTGGGAGAGACTTCAAATATCACCAATTTTCTACCCCATAAAATCACCTGAACATTTCTACAATTTACAGAGACTTGCCAACCAACCTAAATTTTCAACCTACACAAGGTCACAGACCAATGTGCGAAGGAGGTGAAAGTAGACACGTGTCAAAGTGCAGAGTGTGTGCAGAGCATGTACACAGGCAATGTTTGCAGCCTGGTAGGAGACTGGCAACACAATATGGCGAGTTCACATGCAGGCAGTGCACAACAGCAGCAGATGCAACACTGCAACTGTCACATGCAATCGACGTGCACATGACATATAAACAAAACCTTGCCAGGCAGCCTTTACCTCAGCACCTCTCCCTCTATTTCCATCCATCCCTTACATGCCACCACTAACCACTTACTTTCCTATGCCTGCCTTTCTTCAACAGCTGTTCTCAGTACCACCAACCTTCACACACCAAATTTCCTCAACAAACTTCATTACGCTGCATCCTACCCACACCCCTGCCCAGCCAGCTACGAACACGTGGCCTCAAAATAATGCAAGGCTATAAACTGACATATGCCAGCTTTCTGCGCTACAGAGATGCACACTCTACTGTCGACTTTGTCCCATCTGAGTGCGCCAAGCGCAGGGCGAATTCAAATTCATTGGCGGCTGGGACTGGGAAATTAAATATTGGAATCACTTCAAGCTTTAAAGAGTCAATTACGTAACTGAACTGCACAGTTGAATTTATATTCTTCGACATCCCATCGAGGGAATGCACCAGAGCAACCAAGACAAGGATATTGAATAGTTTATTCTAATAATAATATGCTACCCTGCTTGGACAAGAAGTTCCACTCAACCCTCAAGATAGCAGCACCCCCGTGACCTGGCATCACGGCCCGCCTGCCACAGTCCGGGGTTCAAGAAAATGTCATCGCCTCCACCAGGGGAGATAATAATTTGAGCGGCCCTCTAGCAGCAGATATACCAGCCCCTGTGTTTGAAGGCTGCACTACCCTGGGCCCCCAGAAAATCGCTGTCACAGGGTGATTTTTGTATAAATAGAAGTCCAGCCCCGTGATCCACCAGAGATGCCGGAGTTCACCGGCCGCAATGTTCGCGAGCTCAACTACAGTCTGCGGAAGACTCTCTCTCTCTCTCCTCTCCTCTGCAGCCCACACTTCAGCAGCCCGAGGCAGGGCTCGAACCACCACCTTTAGTCGGCAGCTTGCAGAAGGTCGCTAGCACTCCAGCCCCTGCTTGGACAAGGCGTCCTTCAGTTGACTGCCCAGGGACAGCTCTCCACCACTTACCCTTACCTCAGTCAACTTCCCTTCACTCCAAGGTAATAGATCGTTGCACGATTTATGTCCCCCTGGATAGAGCCCCTTTGTAATTATAACGTTGTAAATAGTGTATATTTTAATTTGGTAAATTAAGCAGGAACCTTCGTAAGAATTACTTATTTATTTTTATTAATTTTTCCCAGGCTCGCCTTTGCCTGTTGATCTAATATTTAATATAATATCTTATCTAGCTTATAGTGTGTAACTATTTAGTCAGTTCTCTGCTAACTCCTATTTTAAACGTAATAAAATATTACATATCAAACTTAAATTCTTGTGTGTCGCTTACAATAATTTTTTTAAAATATATAACGTGTACCACATTTATTATTGTTGCTTATTAATTCAATGCTCATTTAAATTCTTACTTAGTTCTCGGCTTTATCTGGTCGTGTTGTGTGCTGAATTCCTCAGGAGGCAAGGACAGATATTGTTATTGGAGTTATTCCAGTGCACCAGCTACCGATAACTGACACAAGGTTCAGTTACTTGGGTTGCCATTGTGAACGGCAGGTCCGCAGGCGTGACTGTAGATTTCGCCCTGCCCTGAACTGCTTTTACGCGACCCCTGTTGACAACCTCTCTTTATTTTATTTGGCTATATTTCATTTATCCATGTGCAAGCAACACAGTAGTATTGGGAGCCGTCAGAGGCGATGCGAAAGGCATGCCTCACTACAGCAAGCTTTACTAAACCAAATAATTTCCAACTCTTAATCCATAACTTTGAATACTTGTGAATCTGAGAGCCATCAGATTGATTAAAACATAGTGTTACCTCCAGATCGCAAAACACCCTTAAAGGATTTGTTAGGTTGGTGCCAACCCGATGAGGAATCAGATTCCGAGGAAACCCCTATTCAGCCCACCTTAATATCAGAACCACCCACGAATACCGACACGCAGGGCCCCTCCAGTCGATCTAGCCTAGTGAAACAAAAATCTGGCAGGATACTTCAGGTTTGACACCCGAGAACAGAAGTACTTCCCAACTTCTGCACCATCACATTGGCTTCTGGACGGACGATCAGGGTTCGAATCCCTCCTAAGGTAGTTCCCTGCAATCAACCAGAACAATCCAAAGCCAATTTCATCCCAGCTCGCCACCCCACGAGGTCATGGTGGATTAATCCTGTCAGCACAAGCCAGATCGATCACCCCCATAATCATTCCTAACTTGTAACCGATTGAGCTCACTCACCCCCTCATTGGGACAGTTGGCATCCCGACTATTGACATCCCTTGAGGTACAGAGAGTAAGGCTGCCCGGAAGGGATAGCCTGACCCTTCTAATTACTCTGGGGATTGATTTCCCTCTACCTCCGAGGGTCAGAAGGGGTAGTAAGCACCCTAACCACTTATGCACAAATGGGAGCACACGTCAAAACAAACACAGCATCATTCATTCCAAACCTGGCTAGCAATAAAAGCAAACTGTCACCATCTTGCAATGAGACGTAAAATGTAAGGAAAAAGCCAGTGTGTATGGTATTCGACATCTCTGCAGAAGAATGGGTTGCCTGAGTGGCAGCAGTGAATGGAAAGACTCCATATCCATGCGCTCAAACACCTAGCATCCACCCCACCACTGATGCCAACATAGCACCAAGGAAAATGTGTCTGCCTCCCGCCTCGGCGAGTCAGACACACAACTGCGAGACCCAGCTAAGTGTAACCAAACAACATAGAAAGCAGATCACAATGGATGTGTTTACACTGCTACCCATCTGCATACACACCTGCAGTTTTCAAAGTGGCGAAATCACCATAGCACAATTTTATTGCAGCATGACTGGCAGAGCAATCAGCAGACAAACAACAATCAGCCATTTCATCTGACAGGAACGTACGACAGTGACAGTGAAATGTGCTTTCAGGTCCTGTCAAAGCTGTGTGTGTGAAAACTGATGTGGGAGGACTGCTCAGGGACGATGAACCTTCATCCTGTCTCTTACCCAAGGCAGGAGTGAGTTGAGATACCCGGCGCCAGCTTGGAAGAGCAGATGAAGGTTGTAGGCCGACAGCCAACAGAGATCCCTGGAGTATCCGTCGATGTGTTTGGTGCTGAGATACTGTTGAGTGCACTTGCTAACACTAACACTAATACAGCTGCTTCTGCAGTTGTGCAATTGTTAAGGATGTTGGCCCCCTTTACACACCTTTTTACAAACACTGTAGCTACTCTGCCTGCGGGGCAGGATCCATATTGTATACACTTCCTGAAAAAAACTGATGCTATACTATGGAGTTGTCTCAGCCCTCCACACGCTGCAAAAGAACACATGGGTGCCCTGGGTTGTCTATCACCAAGGTGTAGTGCCTTAAACGTTCTTGCGAACAATGAAGAAATGCCTCAAAATTAGTTCGAAATACTATATACTTCAGTATATTATTCGTTACAATCAAGAAGTGATTGAAGTGACTCGTAATTCGGACTCAGCATTCCAGGGCTTGCCGATAGCCTGATGCAGTTAAAATACGAACTACGCCATTGATGGAATTATGATGTGCGGGGAGTGTCCCCGCACTTGAACAATGAATATTAATGAAACATTCTGCATTGAACCATCTGCTGTAAATAAATAACATGTACATTAATGCATACCACAATGTTGTGTGGCGTGCCTGCACACACTTTAAGTGACTTCGCCCCATAAACGAGCTAGGAAGAGCTTAGGGCAAGTCATAACAGTGGCAGACTACCATTCACGTGCCGACAGAGTTGACTCCACGCGTTGGACAACCTAGGACACATTTATAATTAACTTGTTTAAATATGAAAATTTTACTGCTGGTCCAGATTCTGAAATGTGGTCGCCACCCCCGTGAACCAAGATTGTTTTACCCAACCATCCACAGCTCACGGATAACGGAGAAAAAAGTTACAAGTGGCTTCACAGGATTGCAGCACCTCTGCTACCCCGCGACATCACACCCACCAAGCCTTTAGTGGAGGTTGTGAACTTGTCACCAGCCTCAACTCAGGGTGATAAGGAATGCCCAGCATCGCCGCAACCCTACAATAACCTGCCCCTGCAGATAAAGGCTATCATCCCCCGCACCACTGGAAGAGCCCTGAAGCACTGATCTTCGACTATATAAGGAGGCAAAGAAACACCTCTAGCCAGAGTTCGCCGGCTCGCTAGCCGCATAGGTCAGTGAGTGCTCCCTGGTCTGATCAAGACCTCCTGCTCTCCTGTAACTTGCAAATGCTCAAACTCACCTGCAGCTTGAAAAGGCTCAACCTCACCCCTACAGCTTGAGAAGACTCCTCCTGCACCTGCTGACTGCAAGATCCTGCAAGATGCTCCAGAGGTAATCTTGACGTTCCAAACCCTGCACCCCTTTACCTCAATCACTCATCTGACTCCGCACTAGCAGGTCATCCCAATGTTCCCTCTGGGTAATCACCCCTTGGGAGGCAAATGCTGTAAATTGCATAAAGTAAATTAATTCTCAGACCAGTAAATTTTTGTAACAAGTTATTGTCCAGGCTCACCTTCACCTGAGTAATGTAATCATATACATTTATTATTGAAATTAATTAGTGTGTACGATCAACCAGGATTCCCCATTGTCTACCAAAGACATGATAGTAAATATTATGTCAAACTTATATTCTTTAACTACCTTTTTTTAGTTATTGTTTCCCTCGAGTTAATTTGTAATTAAAGGGTGGTTGTGTGTATCTAAAACCCCGTGATGGATTAGGTGTGAGAGTGCCGAACTCTACAGGAGACTGTACTTGAATAAGGTGTTTAGTCCGAAACTAACATACTGCAGCTCCTGGGTTTCCGGTGCTCCCTCGCCTACCCGCAGTGGCATCACAATTCTCTACTGCACATCCTGCTGCCAGTGACTCGGGTGTGTCTGAAGAAGACATACGCCCAGGACTGCACGTCAGCAGGAAGGGAAGATGGTTAGCCCAAATGAATAAAAGGAGAAGCGGAATTCAGAGCCGGAATAGGTGTAAAGAGCGGCGGACTCTACACAGACAACTTACCACACAGACTGAGGTTGAAATTCGTTGCAAAGACGTACCCCCACCAGCGGATCTGGAGGTCACCCTGCATCCAGTTTCACCTAGCATCCTGCTTGACCATGCATCTGAACTCGGCGCTTATTTGGGCATCTGCTAGCCTTGGCAGGATTTAGAACATGTGAGGTGTCCCCAATCGGAAACTCCTTCGCCTTACGAAACCGTACCACCCCCTCGGAAAGACAAGGGTACGAGTACCCAAAGCATGTGAACGATCCGTATCCCATCAGGGAAGGTAATCGGGAACAGATTACCCCCTAAACCCACATCTAAACCTCGGGTATTTTCTGTCCCTTTAAAGTTTATTCTGGGTCGCAGACCAACGAGACTGAACTGGATCGAGGTAGGCCCCTTCAGCGGGATCTCTAACCCCAATAACATTGCAACCTAGTTAACGTCGGTGAGAAAGATTGCACTGCCTGGGTGGGAGTCAATTACAGTTCAAATCACACTGAGGTTTGAGTCTCCTCTACTCAGGAGTAATCCCTCCACTATGCGGCCCCCTTATGTATCAACCACGACTCACCAGGCAAGATCCTGTAACGCAAATAGAGAACACACCGCGGAAGGATTATAGACCAAACTAAGGAAGGCAATCAGCACTCTAACCGCATGAGAGAGAGAGAGAGAGAGAGAGAGAAATAGGCACGTGTCAACCTTGAAACACAGAACCCATTATAAAATAATACTGTAATAGAGGCGGACTTTGAAAATGTGTCACTTCCGTCTCTATCCTCCTGCAAAATATACTTCCTGTTTGAACTAGAGCGAACACATCACTTTCATGATGTCACCTCATTGTGACACCCCTGCACGAGTAACAAGGAGCTACGTGTAAACTTATTTTGCACCCCTAACAAAGGAATCACTTCTATCCTGCATTTTCGTCCGTACGAGGTTTTAACCTAACTTCGTATTTCTATTCCCTACTGGTGTGCACTTCACTTTTGGGACGCAGCACTGTAATTCGGCCAGCAGACTCCCCGACGTGTAACAAACTGAAGGAACTAATAACACTGTTGTGCACACAGACGATTTCTTCCCCGCCAATCGTATATGCATCTAGCAGTCTTGGCTTCACTGGGAACATTGCCCATTGGGGTAAAACTCTATAGGACGAAGCTGGAACCGTGTTCTAGTTCCCATCACCGCCACATAATGCCCTGTTTGTTTAGATGGTGTTTTGGCGCAAAGTGTGGTTATGCCTGGGCATGCTTATTGTGACGGGAACAGTAAGAAACAGATTTCCAGTTTATTGAGGAATGTTTATTTCACGAATGGGTGAAGAGAGTGACGGATGAGAATCTGGCTGGGTTGGACAGCCTGGAAAGTTACAATAATTGTTTTGTTTGCGATACATAACCACTCGTTCAACGATAGCAGAAGTCTTGGAACGAAGAGGCTTAACAGGCTTTCTTTATAGACACTACATCTGAAAAGTAAGTGCATTGTAAAGTTTATGTACGCTTTGATGTTTCATGAATAGGATAGCTTTCTTTAAGCGTACATGTATGTATAGGCTATTGACGGTAAAGCTAGAATCACAACCATCTGTTTCATCCGTCTATCGCCCTTCCGCTTATCACGTGGTCTTCAACCAATCGCAGGACTACTTATTTTCTATCCATCAATCTGTCAAATATATATCAAACTTTAACTTTCGACGGACCGATGGACGGGCCACCGCCTTGTAATATCGTTCCTTGAACATGGCTGTCTGAAAATAGTGACTTGTTTCTTTGTTCGAATTTTTTCTTTTTTAATACACAAGGCAGTTAAGTTGTTTACTTTTTTAAGTTTCTCCTTTGAATTGAACTGAAGATGATGTGTAAATTTTCAGAGGAAATGCTGATAAATTATATTAGGGAAAGAGAATATATTTACGACATTCATTAAAAACATTAGTTTCTGTGCTAGAAAGTCTGTGTTGTTGGGTGGTGACATTAAATATTTTCAGGCCTGCCGAATGACGGACTGTTATGAGTCGCATTCAATTGACGGACGAAAAAAAAAACTGATAGCTGACTGACGGAAGCGACGGATGGTTGTGAGGCAAGCATAAAAGAGTACTTTTGGAAGCCCTTTCAGTGGAAACAATTGTCAAAAAAATACATTTTATTTTAGCCTGCGACATTAACTTCCGAATGCCGTGTAATATACACACTTTGATTATTACTTATGTGGCAATATTTATTTTAAAATTTGTTAATGAATACAAAATGGCTGAATGAAAAAAGTAACTATAGGGCCTCGCAAAAAGTTCTCATTTTACGGTTAACGCATGGCTGACTAGGTTAAAAGTCACAACAGTCAAGGATTCTATCCGCTAGACCAAAAGTGGGGTGATTGAGAAATATTTCAAAGACACTTACATGCATACACTTGCAATTAGGCTACCGCCCGGTGGCGAGCTCTCTCACCTCTCCTTCACCCAACCAACTCCTTTTCCACTCCCTTCCTGAACTTATCAACCCCTCTCAGAGATACCAATTCCTCCCTCAGCACATTCCACTTCCTCACAGACCTCACAAGCATGGACTGCCTACCCGGTCCATTCTCCTCCACACCCTCTGAAGCTTCTCACTGTTGTTTCCTCTTCTTCTAAACACCCCCTTACTTAGCTTGCAGTGTAGCCCTCCCCATCCTCCCTCTTCATTCACCACCCAGTACATCCTGACTAACCGTTCAACTTTCCTCCTGTCCCTCAATGAGCTCCACCCCATTTCTTTCATCATCACTGATGATGGCCTATAGTTCCCTTCTTCCTCACCATCTTGCCCCTGCCTTCTCAACCTACCCTTCATCCATCTTGCTGCCTTTCTCTGAATCTTTTCCAGTTCTCGCACCTCCACCTCCACATATGGGTCCCGCACTGCTGCAGCATATTCTAACATTGGCCGTACCATTGTGCTCTACGCCTTCTCCTTCACCTCACAGCTGACTCCATTCAGCACCCTTCCCAGCATACCCAGAGCCCTTCTTCCCTTTGCAACCACCCTCTCTACCTTTTTTTTCCATCTGAGGTCTCCCTGCAGTACAGTTCCGAGATACTTATATTCTGCTGCTTCATCTATCTCTTGTCCCTCCCATCTGTACATGTCCCTGCTTATCACCTTCTTCCTTGTGAACCTCACTACCTTAGTTTTTCTTACATTTATCTTCATTTTATTTTCCCTGGTCCACAACCATATCGTGTCAATATCCACCTGCAAATTTCCGCCCCCCTCTCCCACTTCAGCATACACAACACAATTGTCTGTAAACAATCTTATTTTTCCCCTAATTCCCAACCCATGTCATTTACAATTATGGTAAAAACAAAGGACCCAGCACGCTTCCCTTGGTACCCCTGATGTAACCTCCTCTTTCTCCGATATTGTCTCCCCCACTTTCACCCTCTGCCTTCGCCGCCTGAGGAAGTCCCCTATCCATTCCACTACCCTCCTGTCCGGTATCAGCGCCTCCACTTTCCTCATCGATGTCCCATGGGGCACCTTATCAAATGCCTTCTCTAAATCTATATTGAAATCTATTGCTAGAACTAATCACAAGGCTAGGCGACGAACGGTGAGGAGTGATAGCTAGTACTCACTTCTCCTACTTCTTGGGTGCCGTGTTGGTGGTGTACTTGGTCCAGTCATAATGAGCCTGGCCCACTCCATGGCTGTGGTTCCACAGGTGAGATTCGTTTGTCCAGAAGTGGATGTTATCCCAACCGAACCTCACTTCTGTACCGGTCAACAATCCTCTTACCACAGGATGGCACGACGGGTGAATGTGTATGCATGTAGAAACGAATAATACCACAACTGGCGCAGTCGATACTGACTCGTGCCTGAGTTGGGCCGCGCAGTTCCGTTCCGCCTGCATTTCCGGTGTAGGCTGAGGAAGTGCATTCAACTGTCTGGTGGCAAGAAGCGCTGCGTATCACTCCCTATGCCTGTAGCCGTGTCTTCGGCTGAAAGCATTAAGTCTCCACTCATAGGTTACTGGGTACACCTTTACTCGAATACTGAACACAAGTTATAGTGTAAGTCCGGTTTTGGCTTGCTGACCAGGCTCTGTAAATTCTCCACTGATCCTCACGCTATGCAGTCTGATCAGAGACTGGGAGCTGTTTGGGTTATCAATGCCACCACTGGATGTGCGTCCGCACAGGAATGGGCAGCAGAACTCAAGCCACGGTATATCCCGGCACTGGAAGCTGTGCTGTGGTAGTTTGGGAAGCAACATATGACCATCTAATGGATGTGTGAAAATGACAGACCCCTGAAGGATGCCCGTGGCTGAAGTTAATTCGGTAGTTATAAATTCCCCGGTCCTTGTCAAAGGTGTACATAGCAACCTGTATCTAGCAGGTAAATAGACAGACACTCTAAAAAAAATAGCTGAAAGGTAGGATACAAAAGTATGTTTATTGATGGTTCAATAAACATGCGACGTTTGCTACCTCCTTCCAGGCAGTTGAGTGCTGAAGGTTACTACGCTGGCCAGGTGTAGGCGACCTGGTTCTAATGGAGAATGGGAAAGAAAGAGCTTAATGAGAAAATACATAATACTGCTAAACTGTCTAAAGAAGATGTATTGAGGAGACAAAGTGAATTTAACGTGTTAGTAAGTGTCTTTGCTGGTTGTCGGGTTGACTGGTCGCAACGGAGAAGTAGCTGCAGAGGGCGTACTCAATACTTCGAAGATCTCAGGTGGTCCCAACACTGGTAGCAGTGCTGTGGGATAATGCAAGAGATGGAAGAAGAATGACTGCCAAGCTCGGCAGTATCCGGACTTATATAGTAGAAGCTTGTAGTCTGCTGGCGCGGGGTGCGAGGGAGGCGTGATGTGCTCCAGTCCTGGTTAGCGTGGGAATACGCTGGTCAGCCATTTTACTTCGTGCCTCGTCGGAGGCGCTCGGCCTGATCCGAGGTCTCAGCAGCTTGTTGGCTCTGAGGGCGTGGAAAAAATGGGGGGGGGGGGGAGGCTGGGCTGCCATGGTGCGTATCCTCCAGGTGAGAAGGAATCGTTCATAGTTCCTGCTGCCTGTAGGGTAAGCAGCGTGTTGCTCATGTCTGTAGTGGAGGCAGAGGTACTCTAGGCGAAGAGTTTTGATTGTATTAGATTAGTTGAATAAGTGGCACACGTCACTGTGAACAGCCTTATATCATTACAGCTCAATTTTAGGTTCAGATTCTTGTGTTAATTCTGCGTTGCCCTACAATGTCAGTCATGACACTGCTATACAATCTTGATTGGTCTTGCAAAGAAAAGACCTAGATCACACACAACACTTATATCTTCCCTTATGTTCCACCGGTGATATTGCTATAAGCTTAATTCGTTGTCTTATTAAACAAATGGGTTTTACTGCATGATTCTCAAAACATCAATATTGTGGTCAGGGTGTTTTAAAAAAACTATGTTGGACACACTTAACCTAGGCCAACTAATAGTTCACTGCAAACACAAGAAACCCAGATATATTTACTATTGCTTCATATAGGAAGAGTATAGAACATTTGAATGACCTTACCTGATAATGATATACTAGGGTCAATAGTATATTGGGTTATGAAAATCAGGGAATGCAGAAGGTAATGTTACAAAAAATAATAGTACAAAAATTGGACACCAATGAAAGTAGTTAAATCCTCAAAAAGAGAGTGATTTGATTACCCAATAGGTTACCATGCTTATATCAAGTGTGTGTAGTAGATATCTTGATAGTTAGCCTAATGCATAAATTGGAAGTTCAATAGTAAATCGTAGTGATGCTGGCAACATTTCATTAGGCCTAACAGGGATTCATTTGTAAACTAGTTTGGTTTCTGCAAGGTTGCCTTTGCCGATGGACATCTTGTTATAACTGTCTAGGTACCTATAGAAATCAGCTGTTTATGGTCATTTGAGCACATGTAACAACCTTTGAAAACTGTCACTGCCGCTAACCACATGTATTTCAACGGGCTCACTAATTGACTTGCGTTCAATAAAGTTGGTAACGTCTGAGAATATCCTAAGTACTTTCATGTTTTAATGTTGAATTTATAATGCATTTTTAAGTGCAAGAAATAGTATTAAATTTTTCATTTGTACAATGTATAAATTTCCAATAATTTCAGTTTCACTTGACTAACATATGGTGAAAGAATTCACAATGTGCAGAAAGTAGATCTTAGCAGGTCTTTCATGCCGAGTTTACTGTGAACAAAATATAGCGATGTTTTCTTAGGTTAAGTGCTAAGATTTTGAAAGTGTCTGTAATTTTCTTTAGGAAATAGCATATTCTTCGAAATTGAACAAAGACTGTATCTTCAACACCTATGTAACTTTTGTTTTTGCTAGGAGTTTGGCTTTACAATGGAGTCATAAATGTATCAAAATGGCAGTAAAATGTGCAAATTTTTATATCAAATAAGTTTGCCACGAACGCCATATTTCTGACCAATGTGGTTATTACATTTACTTAAACAAAAATAGTTGAATTAGACTTGTGACAATATCACAGGTGGAACAGAAGGGAATATATAAATGTTGTGTGCAATCTGAGTCTTTTCTTTACAAGACCACTCGGGCTACATAGGAGAGGGCAGGGTACAATTAATACATAAAATTTACAACGTACTGCTCAGATGTAGTGTTGGCAAATGTAGCCTGTTAAGCCTCTTCGTTCCTAGACTTCTGCAATCGTTGGAAACGTGGTTATCACTTAAAAAATAATTAATGTACATTTATAGATTGTCTAAGCCAATAAGTTTCTTATCTGCCACACTCTTCAACCATTCGCAAAATAAAACATTGCTCATAAATCTGTGTTTTACTGTTCCAATCACATGAACATACCCAAGAACACAGTATTTCCAATTAGGCATCCTGATTGATTAAAAATGAACCTGAAAATACGATACTCACAAAACCAAAACTATAATATGTCTTCCATTAAGTAAATAATGTCCTAATATGTCCTATTGAGTTGATTCCCCAAGATGTATATTACAACATGTTTTCTCAAATAATATAAATGATTCATTCCTGCAATTGAAAATAAATTAAACATGTGTAAATATGTTTTTTAATTACAAGCCCTATGCCATTAAAATATATTCATCGTACATTTAAGTAGTGTGTTTAACATGTACACACACATATTTTGCACTGCATACAGCTTTACATAAATTTAAATTTCATCATAGGTTTGAGTGCAAGTTGGGGAGTATGAATTCAAACTTCCCGCCCCTGCACATGCTCCCATCGAGCGCTAGTAACACAGGTTCAGATGGCCTGGTGGGAGTTGGTTTTCTATAACTAATCTCTTTTCTATGGCATTGCCAGACTGCTTGCTAATTTCTCCCATGTTACCTCTTGGTAGAAATTGGCAAAAACTGCAGGTGTGAGATACATGATTTGGGTCACTGGGAAAAGCTGCTGCTATTCCCGGCGGCCAGCTCCAATGTGCTCTGTGCTGTTCTTCTCGCCCCGACGTGCATTAAATGTGATATGACACCGGCTGTACAAATGGTTAGGGAGACGCACGTGAATGCTTAGTTCACATCAAAATGCACTTTCAAATAATCACAACACCCATCATTTTTGTGACAGTTCCTCGGAAATCCTCACTGCATGTGACAAATGCTACACACTACTGCTACCCTGAGCTACTAACCAACATATCAGTCAGCGCATCTATCGCATGTGTGTATGTGTTATGTTCGTGGTCACAGCATGCATCACTTCACAGCTGAGTTAATAGGCAACAGATGAGTGTCACACTCCCCCCACCACAGCAATGTCAAGCATGCGATAACTAATTGGTCAGCAGCTGTTCCCCCTCCCAGCTCAAGTCGTCATGCCAAGGAACACACAGTGGGCCATACCACTCCCCTCCCGCGTTACTGACCTTTCATCGACTCGTCAAGCAGCCACACACGAACATAATACATGTTACAATGCTCACAGCATGGCAGCATATCAGCTTAGCAGGTGGCTCACCAGCACACTTCGAGTTAGCAGTGTACCTAGATAAAGCCTTCTGTGACGTAAACTATATTTGCACCATTCCTTATTCATACATTCTTCTAATTTGTAGTGTTGTGCATTTATTTATGTCTGTATGTTATTTAAACACCCTTTGTGTTTTGTTACTGCTAGAGCATGTTTACTAGGCATAACTATTTTTGTGTTCAGCAGATATATAGGGGGAGTTCAGTCAACTAACAAATGTGTATCAGTAAACAAACACTGTTCAAGTCAACATGAAAACTCGCTATTTCACTTAGGCAGGTGTCTTGTCATTCTTTGTCTCATTTGTTTGGCAACCTTGTGCTCCTTGCTGGTCGCATCGCCAACATCATACGCCCAACTCATCACACGTGCACTTCATTGCCACGCATGCAGAGATAATCTGAAGTTAATCAATCCACCCCCCACATGTGGTATCATCATTCATCACCATGCACATAGGGTTAATCAGTGAGTACACAAGCTCACACCTCACACTGTGCCATTCCCACAAATGCTGAGGAAATCAGAGTGTGCCAAATATCTCCTTCGCCGGTGTTCAGCACAGCCGAGGCGTTTAGTACCAATGCAAGGCTGGCCATTGAGACACCCACAAGTGTTCCAAACAGCAGATCACCATTCACACAGCGATCCGTGCCGAAGTGCAACATTGTTTTTTCATCGCTACTTAACAATGTAGTGTTTACCCCACACTTTATTTACATTTTGTAAGCGCAAATTCATTGTTTACCCTCTCAAGGTTTCCATCAGTGCTCATCTATTATTTTTGGTTTTTGTGTTCGTCATTGCATTTCCTTGTTGCATCATCCACTGCGAGCTGTATATTAAAGCATGTTTTTCACATGAATTCGGGCACAAAGGGACACTGACTTTCAAAAAGTAAAAAATGTAAGCAAGATGAGCAATGATGCAGCCTGCCCACATTGCGATGCAGGAAGAGAAAGGATGGATTCCTCGCTCGCTTCATGCACATGGACTGCAAGGCCGCCAGCCTCACAGGCTGTCGTGGGATGGGCAACTGGCACACACGTTTATATTACTTTGTTTTGCTGTTATCAAGCTGGTGATTACTTAAGGCATGAAGTGAAGCATTTACAGATTTTTAGCTATGCTACTTTCATAATACTTGAATTTAATTTAACATAAATACAGTCTTATTGTCAATTATCATTAGCTGAGACAAATTAAGTTAAAAACAAGGTACTTAGAAATGAATTCGCCTTCATCAAGATTGCAGTAGACAAATAAAAAATAATAATTGTGATGTGTATGATATGCACAAATTGCTGTGTGATGTAACTAAAAGATTTTTTTTTCTTTTCATTAAAAGTATATTGAAAGTAATTTTTTACTTATTTTATGTAATTTTCTTATTTGTAGTTGATGTCGGCTAACACCATCACACCGGTCACATCACCAGTTCCTGTTCTCCACCTGCTCCCAGGCGGGACATGAACACATCCCAGCACCTCTGGAGGCGCAATTCATCAATTGGCCATTGTAGAACGGGTAGTGGCAGTAGAGTTGAGTTTTATTTGCGTGGTGTTGCCCACTGAAAAAATTAGGAACTTTTATTTTTAATATACCCCACTGAGATTGTTTGTGCCCAGCCAGCGAGATCGGTCTACCTCATAGTTAGTCTATGAGAACAACATGGGCGCGAATGTAAACAGCAGCAGCGAATCAAGCGGCTTGAGGTGGCAAACACCTGCAAACTTTGAATTTGTGCATACGCACAATGGATATAACGAGTGCATTTGAGCACGAAATGCAGTATTCCTACAAAGTATTTTGTTTGGAACATTTGTATTTTATATAGTAATATAGGTTCTTAATGTGTGTCCAGTAGATTTGATTTTAAAAAAGGCGGCATTTAATGCCGAAAATCTCGAATAACAATTGAACTCTACAGTCTATATAATAATAACTATAAAACTTATCTTATAATGTTCGGGACGCATCTTAAGATCTGGAACACACTGTGATAAAATATAATTTATTTTTAATTTTTGTACATGCGTGTATGCTATAGAAATACATTTAAAATATATGCTTTCTTTTTTCACTAGTCCTAATACCTAACCTAAAAACACATACATTTTTGACATATCGTTTCGTTACATTAATCTAGAATTGATACCATTACGTTGGTAAATTCGTATAAGAATTATGATCTAAAAACATTAGTGACCGTCCTTATTGCAAAAATAACTGTGATAAAACCAAATTTGTTGCTTTAGCAAGTATGAGTAGTCTCTCTAACTGAATTCCGATTATGTGTGTCTCCAGCGTTCGAGTATCAAAAATTTTTAATTGACGTGTGCCACATGCCCCTACTCCTAAGACCGTTTGTCCAGCCATAGCCTGAAATGTCACCACAGAGGGGTTGTGTGCTCTGCGCAGTGTACAAAGTGCACCCAGTCACTGGAGCGATCAGGCGCAGTGCAAGTGCAAGGGCCCACTGATACAGAGCAGCCAGTGGTTGCCATGGAGACGCACAGAGGAGGATGCAATAGGCTAACTATTTCGAACTCAGAATACAAGGGCCTAATTAAAGAATCTGTTGTTTTAATTAAAGGATTTGTCATTTATTTTGTTTTATTTGAGTGTAAATTGTTTACCATTCAAGAGTTATGTTCATTATTTATTTTCATCAATCACGCAGTGCTTTGTTCATTCCATCCACAAGGATTTTGTATTGCAGGATTGTTTTTGTGCTTTTTAAAAGTCTTGTTTAGTTCTTAAACATGTTGCAAGGGCAGGTTGTGCAAGGTATAACAGAAAGTAGTCCCTTTTCGGTGCGAGGGTAAGTTGAGGCGAGCCCGCTCGTCGAGAAGGAGGTCAGTCAGCGCATAGCAACGAACAGAGGTGGAGTGCATGTCTTGAGCTCTGGCGTTTACCCGCACACGCTGGTCGACCTTCATCGTGCTTGTATTTGGACATTAACGGCAATAGACTCTAACTCACCTGGAACCTTTTCTTTTCATCTAACCACCCGGTAAGCCACCTCCACTCCCCAGTGGAATAGAATTGCCCCGGGGAGCTTTACTATTCACAAAACAATTTATCGTCGAAAGGCATTTTTACAGTGTCACTGCATGGCCGGTTTGAATAGCCAAGAGTGTTTTGTGCCAAGTGCCCTCGTATAAGGGAATGTAGTTGTAACATAATAAATATGTATGTGAACTGATGCTATGTCATTTATTTTCGGTCGCATCATGCGTGTCAGGGGATAGGCCCTTACAATACCTGCTCATTCAACCTATGCAAGTCATTTAATTTTCAAGTGTGCCGAATTTTGTTTCGCATTTTGGGGCGTGTGGGAGTCCCTGACAGCCCAGGTACGTGCGTGTAAGAGTTAGGTGATTTTCCCACCAAGATCAACAATTGTGCATAGCCGACTGACGGGCTATCGTTTCTCAAACAACAGTCATCTGTACCAGTAATCAATGGGGCAGAGGTCAACACTGCAACAGCGAGGAGATTGGTCCAGGCGTACGGCCTGTAACCCCGAGGTTAAGAAATGCAGCATCAACATTGGCATCTCCTTGACGGTGTCTGGTGCCACCGAGTATAAAGATTCCTCGACCTCACCATCACCGCCCCTGAAAACCTCATTTAACCCTTTTCAATCCCACCAACATACATCAATTGGCTGGCCCAAGTGAGGCCATTCTCCTACCAGTTGTTTCCTACCTCAGCGTCCAATTTACAGGCATCAATTGGTGCCTTTCTGGTTGGCCAAATTCTCCCACCAAAAAGATTTTCCAAATTTCCCGACGTTTTTCCTGAATATCAATTTTTCCCTCCTTTTTCCCTACGTGTAATGGTATAAGGACTGCAGGAAGGCAGCAAGTTCAACTGCAGCATTGGGATGCTTATGGGATGGCGCATAGATGCTTGAAAGGCTTATCAATAATCAGCGAGTGATGCCACACAATGCCGCTTGGAGGAGGAGCAAAGGGAAATCGCTAGAAGAAGATATGATGGGGTGGAGGTTACCTCCCCTGTCCACTCAGCAATCACTGCCAGCTGAACCCCTCGCCTGTCAATTGGACGTCTGTTCATCAACCCTTCACGGGGTAAGCAGGCCAGCCGCATCGTGAGAGGGGAGGGCAATCCCTCTTCCCCAACCCTATGCCTATCTTCTGGTTCTTCTGTGTCGAACGCGCATGTAGCTTTGTTTACAAACAAAGATTGGCTGGCAAGATGGCTGACAGGTCGCCGGAGCTGTGGTATACTGAGTGTTTGTGCCCTATGGTGTATCTTGAACAATTAGCAGGTGACATTCAGACCTGTTGCCAATGCTGTCATAAGACCAGCCCTGCAAACATTCGCGCTGGTGACGTCTGCGAGAGGGAAAAGGACAGTAGCAGTGAAGTGATACAGGACAGTCAAGATTTTCCAATTTTCCCACAAGTAAAATCTGAAAGTGAACATTTCCCAAATTATAAACTTCCGAAACATACTGTTAACTTGTAATGCATTGGTCAGGGTACCACAGTAATTCAGTGTATACAATTTGATATAAAATACCATCAAGAATGCATCGGTGGCACAGAACACAAATCTGTTTCAGGACTCGCATTTCTTTGCTTGTCATGTCACGCGATTTCAACAACAAATAGGCCAGGGGTAAACTGAACGCTAAACATAACCGCAGACACCCCACAAGATCAGGTGTTAGACCTGTTAGGAGAGTGGGATAACGATGTGGCAATGAATGTAAACAGTAATATTTCACAAGTGATAGTGACATGGGACTCTAACAATGTGCCAGGTGAAGCAGCATAGAGCAGAGGACACCCGATGACAATCCACCAGCTGAGCTCACCCATTAAGTGACAAGAGAGGAAGGTGGGCCAGCACCTCGCTTGGTGTGGTCGCCAACTGGGACCCAAGCTTTGCCGATGCCAGACATGATGGTGCTCTCTAAGGGTCAGAATGATTTAGGTCCAGATTTAATAAATGACATAACTCCGGAAATAAATGTCAATTCAATGCCAGCAATCGCAGAACAAGCAAATCAGCAAGCAACAGAGACTGCTACCCTAGTGAACCACGACAGAAACGTCACCATCAAGTAGCCGGGGACAGTTGGAGAAGAGGAAGGTGTGTTTGTGCCTCCCCCAAGAGAGCTACTAATGGGTGACCTAGGCCAAATGTCGCCCAGCACACAGGCACCAGAAGGGTGAGTACGATGGTTAGCCCCGCAGTACTCGATGAGGCAGTGCCGAGGAGCATCTCTATGCGAGCACCAGTGTTGTAACCAATGCTGGCAATTCTGGGGAGGACCCTGCCAACACATGCTGTGATGCCAGTCGTCGGCATGCACACGTCGGAAGGGGAGGCCAGCATTAGCGAGCCATCACGATCAAAAGTGGTGCAGTCAACCACAGGGGCACAGCAATGTTGCCACACTCCTTCGATTGTTGTCTGCTTGAGTCGCTCCCAGCTGCAGCACAATTGCGACCATAGATGAATGAGCACAAGAACAGCAGCATGAGAGGTGACCCAGGAGTCCCTACATGATATGTCATCGCCTGCAAGGGAAATGCAAGTGTGCCTGCGGTACTCGATTTATGTGGCTGAAATGGTCTCGCAAGGGGAGGGGGGTCGTTTGATGCCTACCACCCTCCCATCCCATAGAACAGTTTGCCCACTGCACAATGAACTTCGTTGCAGCTAACATCTCTGCTCTACCCAACGAGTGTGCCATTGCACCAATGTGTTAGTTCGATGGATGGTGCATGTAGCACAATGCGTTCAGTGCAGTGTCAGGTTAGGGCAGCCTGGTGTAACACACACACAGTGATACAGAATAATAAAAAGGGCGGTTTGCAAAAGGGCTTTACATCCACTGCCATTGTACCCTTAAAATAAGGGGACATTTGGATGACCCGTGAAAAGGACATATTTAGTGTTTTTGGCTCCTCAAATATTTTATTGCAAATAGAGTTTTTACATATCACATGTTTCACTGTCACATCATCTACTTGCAAATGTATTTCTGTTTTAACTAATATAATGTAATTAATGTATATGTTACATTGTAAGTAGTGTGGAATTTATGTTTTCACATAATTTATTGGCAAAGTGGGACAGAAAGTAGTCCCATGTGGCGTGTCTGCTCGCCAATGCCAGTCGGCACATCGTGCGAGAGAGTTTAGTAATCGTATAGCCCTATGAGGGGATGGGCGTATGCCACATATCGCTCCCAGGCGGCCAGCAACTTTTGTTTCCACCAATCATTTTCATTTGCTGTAGTAAGTAATTTCCTAGTATCTCGTTTTGTTTAGCCACTCGGTAAACTGCCCCGTGCCTCCACCAGTGCTTGAATCCCCTGGGGAAGTACTATATAACATCTCACGTGTTTCACGGCCTTCGCACCCTTTTTAGCAGAGTTACCTTGTCGGCGGGTTAAGCCCTGCAACCGAATATAAATGTCTTCCAAGGGGAGCAGTGTGATTCATGGCAAATAAAATCTTGTGTAAATGAACTCTCTTATTTAATTTTGTCTTCCTACTGGCATTTAGCTGTGTGGCCCTTGCCTTTCGCGTCGAATTCTGCAGTGTATTATGCAAGTGTTTCCCAGTGTATATTTTAGTGTTTCAACACATTGCCTGGTATTATTATTCCATTTGGGCCGTGTGGTCAGCCCAGATAGGCCACAGCATAAGTAGCAAGTAACATCATACTTTATTAGAGGAGTACCAGTTTTCCAACCAAGGGAATTATTGCCTTGGTTGTCAGCCCAACGACCCTGAGGTCAACGAAAGTCTGCTCTGCCAGAACTTCATGGCATCACAGTGATAATGACTGGCACCTACCAGGTATTTTCCAAAAATGGTCCACAAAGGTTTCCCAACCTAAGATGAACCATTCCTAAAACCTCCTCTTTACCTACAACCAGCACGTTGCACAACGTCAATATGCATATCTAACTTGTTTCAAACAACTTTTCACTAGATGAAGACTCACATATTGATAACTGTTTCATACATCACAGTTCCCAAGTATTTGCAAATTATTTGGTATTCGCAAATATTTGCAAATATTCGATTCATATTTAATTTGCTATGAAAAAGTAATATTAGCACAACTCTACAGAAAATTTGAATTTTAAGAGTTATTTTTGGAATTTATTTAAGGCAGAAATTTACTGGTATTCTAATGGTTAATTATGCTATTTGTGAGAAAATATTGCCTTGGTAGTTTGGATTTTGTGTCTGTATTGCTAAACTACTCAATTACAATGAGTGGAGAATCTGACCTAGGTATCCCTCCAAGGATGAGAAACAAGTCGCAAGAGTTGATTGCGGCCGGTAGGTCACCGACGACGGCTGCACTGTTTATGCCTGCTGGGGCACCGAGCTTGTTGAGATCTGCAGCCAGCTGATAGAGCTGTGTGGAGCTCGTGGAGCTGTCAAACAGGATGAGCCTGGTTCCCCCTGTGAGTGCAAGCTCAGGCAGGAGGAGCAGCCGTGACACCAGCAACCGACTGTAACTCGTGGCCCCCGTAACACACACAACTCTGCACTTAGGTTCCAGTTGCCAGGCCTTTGCCTTGCGATCAGCGATGTACTTCTGTTGTCAGCAGCCATGTACACCACATCACAGGAAATACATAGTTATTCAACTTAATTTTTTTTACGAAATAAAGAATAGAATGCTCCCTCTGTTTTTCTATTGGTTGAGTCTAAGCTGTTTTGGGTTAAGAAGTATGTGGTCTATTAACACGTTGGCAAGTCAATTTTTGTAATATGCAGTTTTAAGAAAATTTTGTCAAAAAATAGAAATTACTTTTTGATGTATAGTGAAGACAGACTCACCTCTATATTTTCTTTTGCCAAGTTTTTGCCATTGAGCTTATCTTGGTAGAATGCTGTGCCATAGTACTCATTGCAGTACTCCAAGAACTGGTCAACACCACCAATATAGAGTGCATCACCACCCCTCATGGCCAGTTCTTTCCACACCAACGGCGAAGTGCTGTGGTTCCACTTCCTCTGCTCGCATGTTTCCTGCAGCCACGACTACGAAAAAATACAGCATTCTAAACCATGCTGGCAATATAAGGAACCAGGGAACTACTGGAACTGAATCTCATGTGTTATGGGCATCGGTGGACCTATCACATCTTACATATGTAACAATGTTGAATGGATTTACTGAACATGAGAGCCCTAAACTATGGTGCTATTTTAGGGAAAAACTCATTAAGCCCACAAAAACCCATTAAGCCCTAAACTATGGTGCTATTTTAGGGAAAAACTCGCTGTTGAAAGTTTACGAAAATAAGATGACGTAAACATGGGCGTCCATAAGTGCGCCTATGACCGTTTGCACTTCTGCAGTCACATGTACCACATCCATCCCCCCTTCTCAGATCGTTTGCTGCATCACTACTACAGCGAGTCGACATACCAGTGTCACCATCAGAAAGTGCAGTACAGTCTTTTTAGTGTAATATCGCGTATTTTTATCATGGCCTCTTTAAAAGTATGTTTGTGTCAACACCATTTGTCATGTGTGCACCTCAGCGACCACACACCGACGTGTATATGTGTTGTTTACTCTTTAATGTTCGAGATATATTTTCAGTACTATGTATGTATTGAAGGATATGTATTAAATATGTTTTGACACGTTTTATGAATGATCATAAAGTAATGTAAGTGCATGTGCGAGTGATGCACACCGATTAGTATACAAGTGGTCTGTGAATGTTGTTTTTGCAGTGTGTTGACATTCTTGTCTTTTTTAAACAAAAGACACTACATGCCATTTTTCATGCACCAACTGCACTAGTGGCAGAACCAAACATAGTTTCCATATATAAATCCCAAACATGGGAAATTATGTAAATATGTGTTTGTTATTTTTAGTGATAATTTCATGATGCTGAACATAACCTTACTGGCTAACCATGCTCAATGAAAACACATATATTTCAGGTTAAGGAGTAAGTACTAAGGACAGCCAGGACAACCAGTTAATGTGGTTTGTAATTTCACGTTTTAATTTCTTGTATTTTATTTTATTCTTTTTGCAAGTGTCATATGCAAATCACTGAGTGCTAACTTCATTCACATGGCATCATTCCCATCATTTACCATCTTTTCATACCATCATTTTTTTTCATTGGTCACGCAGGAAGTTTGCGCTCGGTGGCAGCCCTTCCGCATGGCCATCTTTGGTAGTCTACCGGTACTCACGTGGAGCAGACGACAGAATCAGTCTCCATGGGCCCATAACCATTGTTCTTCAATCATGTAGTGGCAATAGTTGAAATTTTGATCTGAAACAGTGGCTTATTTTCACATTCGCCTTGAGAGTGAGCTACTCCACAGTTCGGGCCATTTTGTACACAGCCGGACCTTAACTTCACCTTAATTTACCATATAGCCTTCGCACCTTTTTGTACAGCATCCATGCCCTCCCACATAATGGAGGATTTGTATTTACAGTGCCTCGTGCAAGGGTTGATCAAATACATTTGTGGATGAATAAGATTCTCAAACTTTTATTTCTCGGGAGGCGTTTCGTCCAGCATAAACGAGTGTTTTACCATAAGTAGAAATAAAAGGTAAGTTCTAGCACAACTCAATTTTCATCGATAAATCTAGCAAATTATCTCCAAATTCGAGTAATTTTATAGTTTTCAAGTCACTTTTGAAGTTTCTAGAAACCCCATTTGACTCCAATTTTCGATTCTCAAAGCAAGCAAATTCAAGCAAAATCAATCAAAAATCAAGTGAATGTTCAATTTTGAAAAAACAGTCGAGCAGGACATGTGCCATCTTAATAAACAAGCTATTTTACCCCGAAATCAAGAAAATTTCTCACTTTTCAAGCAATTTTTCATGTTTTTTAGAAGTAGCATTTTGCAGGCGAGCAATTTAATTAAAACAAATTCAAGACAAAATCGGGTGAAAATATTTAAAAATATAATTTATATAATTTATAGATTTTATTAAGTAAAACACCAATGAGACTTTTTCAAGTCTAAAAATAAAGAAAAATCTGAAGCATAGCCATTACTGATTCCATAATCCCAACCATCACAGTAATCCAAATCATAAACCTTGTCTTTAAAATTGGAAAATTTTTCTGATCTTAGATCATTTGTATCTATTTTTTAAAACATTTTTAAATTAACAAGGGCCAATTCTTTATCAATGGAAGTTGCTGATTTTATAATTTCATATCCAATATCCCAAAGTTCTAAAAGATTATAATTTGATCCATTTATAATATTTAAAAATAGATATATGTTTGATAAAAAAGCAATATTATGAGAAAATTTTTATTAGAATTATTATTAATAATTTGATCAAAAATTAGCAATACTTTTTAAATGCAACCAATCAACCAAATATCTAAAAAAAAGTATTAAAATATCGAAACGATTTCTTGTTTCTGTAAAATCGTTTACATTTTCCATTTAATAAAATAAAAAATTTATATATCTTGAGTAATATTTTCTTTCAAATAATCATAAGTTAAATTTTGTTGGCCAGTTAAAACAACATTTACAAATTGTATTACCTCGAAAGCTTCTTTAAAATCTACACGAATTTTTATTTTTTTGTTCTATCTTTAACTACTGCTGTTTATCTGTACAGGCAGTAAATAACATACAATGGTCTTCTTCCCAAAAAATAATAATAATTGGCATTGCCATTATACTTTGTAGTTGGTTAGTTATAAAGTTCATTATTTCTGTATATAGTATCTAATTTTGTTCTTGAATTTCTAAAAATCAAACAAAGTCAGAAACATTTTAAGATAAAGGTCATTTTCAATATCAAAATTACAATTTTCTTTTGGGAATATTTCATTTCTTCCATTTTTAACAAAAAATATTTCTCACATTGCAATGATCAGACATTGAAGCATGCACATATTGCTCAGCACGATTTTTTTATTAGTTTGGAAACCCACAATTACAAAATCAGGCATGTCAAATTGCAAATTATTTAACTGATTTTTTATATCAAAGTTAAAAACAGTTTCTCCAGCAGGTACTTCTTTTCCTAAAAATTGCCATTACTAAAAACCAACATGAATTTTAGGATTTTTATATATTTTTCCTTTGATTGCAATTGATGCGCTAGCTTCGTATTCAACAGTAGGCCACAAAATTCCTAATTTTTCAATAACAATTTTACCTGGATCAGCATAGCTTTTATCAACTGAACCATCTAATTTTTTTATTTACATAGACAAATATACAATTGTTTTCAGATGAATTTCTAAAAAAAAAAAAAAAAAAAAAAAAGTGATTCTATAACCACCTTTCTAGTAAACTTCATTATCATCGCGAATAAAGCCAAACAAATATCTTAATGGATACTTTATTTCATTTATTCTATCACTAGGACAGATTTTACTCGAAACTTTATTATCAACACCAGTAGACTCTCAATAATTTTGTTCACTTTGTGATCTTAGCAAAATATTCATCATTGTCGAAGTTATTCCTGGATTATCAACAGCCTCAATAATATGTCCATGGTTTGAAATTCCTACTCTGGAAAATTGAAATGGAAAAAAAATTAGAACAAACATCAATATTATCTAATTTTTTGTAGATTGCCTCATCTCCAGTTTGATATCTTTTTAGTAGGCGATATTCCTCCAAAACATAAGCATCGTGTGGAAATGAAAAGCCATCTCCTATAGGAATATCAAACTCGATTCTATTATTGTAAACATTTAAATTCCCCTTCATTTGATCAATTAAGGGGAAAGTTTTTCTCTCAAAACCATCAATGTTTTTTTAAAACTCATTTATAAGTAAATTAAAATAATATAAATGAAGGATTCACAGGATGATTCTCGAGTGAAATTGCTCATCGAAAAGTATAGAAACTATAAAAAGAACCATGAGGTAGAATATAAAAAAAAAAAAACAAGAAAATATCTATCATTAAATCATGAATTTCAAAATATTAGCAAAAAAGTAGAACAAGTAAGCGAATAAAACAAAAATTTAATTGTAACACTAGTATCTGTTGCTGCAAAAAAATTTAGATTATCCACCAACAACAGAAGAAAATTGTTTTGAAAAAGAATTATTCCCGAAATCACCTATGGGTGTTACTCAATAAAAAAAATTTCTGGCAATAACAGGCGTTTCTACTATAAATCTCGGTAGATATATTTCTACAAATATTAATGTTATTAATAATAAATTTGGTTTACGAGGAGAAGGGCAAGGTTTTGAAATTAGATAACAAAAGTAAAAATAGATGATGATTTTCTATTTGTCAAAGTTGAAAAATATGAATTAACTACAGGCCTTACTAATTTGTTAACAAAAAGTAAAAAAAATATAATATTGTAGATAGATCCACTGGTAAAGATACATTCACTAATGAGGACATAAAAATTATGCAGAAATTGTTTTGTTAACAAATACCGCATATCAAAATTATGATCCAACTATGAGCATAGCTTTGAGTATAGGTTGGAAGTATAATGAAATAATTAAACCAATTTATCACAAATATATAAGAAATTCTCCTAAATCTGGAGAATGTATAAAAAATATAATAATATGCCAATTTTAGAAAATTAATTGACAGATGATTAGTTATTCATGGAGAAGAAAATGCTGGAAATAACAACTTTGCAATGAAAAAGTAAATATTATGAATACACTAAACAATAAATTTTCTCTGTCTTTGTTGTTAATACCACGAAAGGAATTCCATATCTAATATGAGTTTTAAATTTTATTCCGCACTCATTTTGAAATTCTGAACACCATGGCAAAGGCATTATAAACTGGGGTTTAAACAATTTAAATTTACCCGAAATGCATTTGCCTGGTTATAATTGTTGTGAACCATTTACACAATTTAATGAAAGATTATAAAGAGGAGATGCAGGAGTGAATAAACTAGATGGAGCTTGTAAATCTCACGATATTGCTTATAGAGATCACAAAGATTTAGAATGTTGGCATGAAGCTGATAAAATTTTACAAAAAGATGCAAAAGAAATCATGTTAAATAAAGATACTCCAATTAGAGAAAAAATTGCTTCTGCAGCTGTTGCCTTAACAATGTTTACAAAAAGTGAATTAGGTTTTTAAATTAATATGTTTTATTGAATATACATCTGTATTGCTTATATAATTGAAGATAAAAAGCATAACTTTCGATATACCCATTGATCAATTAAGAGATTTGGTTATATATACATGTTTCACAAAAGATCAACTTGAGTGAAAAAATTAAAATGAGGCAAAGTTTTTTTTGCTAACCTTGGCATTGCCAATACTCAAAGAAATATTGAAAGGATTAAACCAGCAATGGTATACATCATGGAAGTGGAGCAGTTGCAGAAAAAGGAAGGCCGAAGAAAATTTAGCTCCATTATTCAATATCGATATTTAAAAATATGTAAAAAAAATTAAATATTAAAAATTTCAGAAATGTTTATATTAATGACAAACCACCAAAAATATGCTAAAAAAATGAGTGTGCTGTGGTTATTTTTGATATTTCAGTAAATCCTGGTACTCATTGGGTCTGCTATTTTAAAGAAAATAATAATGTTTATTGTTTTGACTCATTTGGTGGCAATATTCCTAATAGTTTCATTAATTATTTAAAAAAAAAATAATGGTTATTACAATGATGATCGAGTTCAGAATGTTAATTCTGTTATCTGTCGACATTTATGTTTCATTGTTTTACATCTTTTTTATCGAGAGAATTTGAGCTTAGCTATATAATTTCTGTTATGAAATGACAGATATATTTGGGAAACCATTAATCGAATCTTTAAATAAAAACTTTGATAATATTGCTGAAGATTTAAAAACATATGTAGATTCGAAGTGCAATTCGAGTGCTTCTTCTTTACAAAGTGAGTTAAGCACTTGTTTTGGTTTTACAAAATCGTATGTTTCTTTTCTGGAATAACTGTTAATGTCGCTGACCCCCTTGATGGAAAATATGCAGTTAAAAAATATCTTTAAATAAAAAATAGCTGATTATGCTTTAAAAGAAGATATAAATTTACAATTCAGCGACACTATTGCTGATTATATAAAACGAATAAATAATGCAAAACAAACATTTAAAAAAGATGTAGATTCAAAATATAAAACTATTGTTGCTGATTATGCATTAAAAAACAATGTCGAATAATAATACAACACTAGTGTTTCTGATTTAAAAACACATGTAGAATCAAAATATAATATCATTGTTCCTGCTTTACGAGATCAAATGGGTATAGTTTTTGTTTGCACAACAGATTATTTTCTATTCAAAATCGTTGAATTAATAATATGGCTGATCCTTTTGATGGAAACATGCTGTCAATAATATATATATATATATATATATATATATATATATATATATATATATATATATATATATATATATATCGATAAAGAACAGCAACATTTTAATCAATCTGCTTTTATTACTGCGACACACTTGTTAACACAAAAGTCGAAAAAAGCAAAGAAGCTGTTGATAAAGAAATAGATGCCAAATTATAAAATTTAATCCAATCAGTTGACACACTTGTTAACTTAAAAGTTGAAAAAAGCAAGGAAACTGTTGAAAAAGAAACAGATGTTAAATTATAAGATTTCAACAAAGCAATTTTAAATTGTTGCCATACAATTGTTGGTTTGAAAACTGAAAATATAAAAAATGATTCTGATAAAGAATTATATGTTAAATTACAAAATTTAACCAATCTCATATATTTTATTTACATGCAGAGTGGAATAAAATGACTAATGTTTTTCACTTAGATAATGATCAAATTTTCTTTACTTCTTTGATGGATTGTACTGTTTATAAATTAGTTACCTATTTTCTCATGTTTGAAAATAATTTGGACGTTTTCAAGAGCAACACAAAAATTGATCACAGCAAGCCCTTTGATGTTAACAAAAGTGATAATTTAACTTTTAAAATATATATAAATAAAACACCTCTTTATGCTGATGGTGTGGTGGCAATAGGAATGTTCGTAATATGTGTGTGTATATATATATATATATATATATATATATATATATATATATATATATATATATGTATATATATATATATATAATGGAGAACACATGTTGTTTGAAGTGCAAGAAAGTCACTACAAATAATAATATAAAAATGAAAAAACAACAAATGGGCGATTAGTCCAGAAAAGTATATGCTTGTTGTGCAATTCAAAAATATCAACATTCTTAAAAAAAATTGCTCAATGTGAGAGAAGAAATAATCAGTTAAGTATATAAACCTGCATGAATAAAGTTAACCAAGAAGAAAATATATTTTGTATGGCATTGATGATTTGTTGCAAATTGATGTTGTAGGAATGTATACTGGAAATTTAAAAGGAATAGCTCACATAAATAAAAGCTATAAATATATTATGAATGTTATTGATGTATTTTTAAAGTTTGCATCTGCTTTACCAATCAAAGCAAAAACAGCAAAAAAAATGTAGCAAATGCTTTAGAAAATATTTTGACAAAAAGAAAACCAAATAATTTATAAAACGACAATGGCTTAGAATTTTATACTAAAATATTTAAAGAATTTACGTTAAAGCATAATATAAATCATTTCTTTTCATTTTCTGAATTAAAAGTTAGTGTTGTTGAAAGATTTAATCGAACTTTAAAAAATATGTGGAAAAAAAACTTTTAATGGCAATTATAAATGGAAAAATATATAGGATGAATTAGTGAAAGACTACAACACAAAACACAGCACTATTGGCATGAAGCCAATTGAAGTTAATAAAAATATGAAAAAAATTAATTGCAAACAAATTTTGTGTTTACTAAACCAAAATATAAAGTTGGATATATTGTTCGCCTGAGCAAACTGTGTGTATATATATATATATATATATATATATATATATATATATATATATATATATATATATATATATATATATATATAAAGGTTATACTGCTAATTGTTCGACAGAATTGTTTACTATCTGTAAAGTTTTAAATTTTGATATACACACTTACAAATTAAAGGTACAAAAGTAGACGTAATAATGGGTAGTTTTAATGAATACAAAATTATGAAAACTAACTATACTGATGAAAATTTGTTCGAAAAAGTTTTAAAAACTAAAGGCAATAAAATTTACATAAAGTGGTTCGGTTTTGACAAATCTCACAATTCTTGGATTAATAAAACAGATGTAGTGTAAAATGCTTTATATTTCATTTGAATTTAGTTTATTACTCAATTCGACTAAGAATATTTATATAATTAATTAGTTGTTTTTGATTGTAATTATTTCCAACAATGTTAAAATAGTTGTGAAAACACTCAATGTTGTCATTCATGGTTTCCTTCATTTTTTGGTATAAATTTATAGAATTTGGAAAATATACGAATCTCAATAATATTTCACAATTTGGATGTCTATCTTGAATCATATACAATTGTCTTTGAACATATTTTCTTTGAGTTCTAATAGCATAATAATCAAATTCATAATCATCGAACAATTCTAGAAGAATAAAAGTTGGATTTAAATTTTGGTTTTGTGTTTGTGGCACAACACAAGGGGCCATATCTCTAATTTCTTCATTTCTGCAATTTATTACATCTATGGCTCTATCAACTTTTTGTGTTAAATTTTCAATATGACCATATTTAATTTTATTTAAATCTTTTAAATGATTAACTTTAATTTCGTTCATTTTTAATGTGTTTAATTAGACCTTTGAATAATTGCATTACATCTTTTTTAATCTTATATTTACCATGTTTTCTAATTGATGGAAGAACTTCATTTACCCAATTTTGGAAATCTTCAGCTTGTTTAATTTTTTATTTTAGAATTAATGAATATAAACCCTGTTCACTGATAAATATTGTATGTGGTTAAATATTTTGTAAAGGGGGGAGCGATTCGCTCCTCCCTATATATACAAAACTTTTTCTATGTTTTTCTCTAACATGATCTCTAATTCCTTCTCTTGTATTTTTAAACATTAATATTTCTGCAACATCTTTGGCTTTAAACCAAGGATTATTATTCTCATCAATAATCATAAAAACTCGTCTACCAAAGTAAATAAGTTTGTTGTTAATTATATCTAGAATTGACTCCCATTTTTTATATGCGAAACTATGCACAAGTGAAATGGTTGAATTTTAGTTAAATGATTGAGTTGCGCCAAGATCTGCTATAGTCATCTACTGAATTTGTAAAAAATGTGTACATATTTGAAAATTACAAAAGGTTTACGAGCAAGCTAATGCTGCAACAGGGACATTATGTTTCTGGAGTTTACAGATATCTCTATTTTGCCAGAGACTCCATTTTTAACTTTCCCGGCCATATTTTAGCACCAACAAAACTCCAATTGGAGAAACCTCCCACTTCACTGGCCACCCGATATATAAAGTGGGAGGTTTTTTATTTTTATTATGGTACTCCCTTCACATATGCTGCAGGCACCATATGAGGAATACACACATTATTGTTTGCATCAATACTCATATATAGAATATATGGGCATAAGCACTGAAATGGTTTTTGGCCCAAATTTTTAATGGTTTGGTGATAATTTACAGTGAGGGCACCTTTTCACACAATTAAAAGGGCCCCCACACTGTTAAATTATCCTCTCAACTGGGGATCGAACCCTGAATCTCGAGTTACAAACCAAGCACCCAACCACTGAGCCAAAGTGGCTGGGCGAGCGAGGTGCTGATAAAAATGATTCATGTGGTGAGCTACAATGTTAATAATGGGAGTGTTCGATGCTTGGTGAGGAAATATAATTTTATTCACTCTTACTGCATGAATTCTGAACTGTGTTCGCTGCGAGGAGTAAACTTTCTGCATCTGCACTCGTCGAGAGCAGTGCGGCCGAGATATCAGCACAGTAGATAACATATTTAATGTTGCAGAGAGAGCTCACTACAAGCTCAGTGAGGAAAACTTGCACCACTGAGGCTAGAACATGCCGCAGTTCAGTTGCGAACGAGAGTGTAGATATGCCTTTTTCTTTCTCACTACGAGAGTGCACTGTAGTTTAGTTGTGGACGTAAGTGTAGATAAGCATTTTTGTATCACTACGATAATGTGCTGCAGTTCAGTAAATGAAGAAGATAAGTTAATTTGTAAAACTTATTGCTATTCACAGCTGTGCAACTATGCAAATATTGAATTCACAAGAGACAGAGAGAGTTAAAATATAATTTTTTTTATTTGACTACTATATTTCCCACTGTCCATTTTTCTACTCAAATCTAATTTTAAAAAACCATAATTTTCGTCACAGCACTTAGCACATATATCTTTAAATTTCTCAAAATTCATGTCTCCTCCAACAAAATCGCTATACATATATGTGTGTATGTATAGATATGTATATTATATATATATATATATATATATATATATATATATATATATATATATATATATATATAGTCTCAAATTTGTTTCATCTTGTCGAAATATACACAGAAAATTTGTGTTATCTCATACTAATTGCTTGGGGACTCTGGAATATGTATGCGCAAGATAAAAAAACATCAATATTTTTATGCCGACCTCTAGTAAAATATTCGCAGACTACATCTTGCTCATTCAATATTACATCATCAAAAATTACATGAGATTTATTTCAACATTGATCTAGTGAAACCATTTCCCCATTGCTACTTTAAAAATAAGCCATTCGTTCATTAAATGTTTTGGATATCACTTTAAAATCATTCTGTAATTGAATATATTTTGGTTGATTCAAATTTTAGAGCAAACATAGAGTTTATTAAAAATTTAGCCATTTTGTCTTATAAATATAATTAATGATTAAGTTCGTCTTCCCGCAGCTGCTTGACCCTACAATCAACCTTCTAATATTATTGGGCAAACGTTCGCCATTTTCCTTATTCTTGGAAGTTTCCACAGAAATAAAAACACCAACACCCCAGTAACTTTTTATTATGATTACAATAATTTTTGTAATAAATTGATAATAATAAAATTTTCAGTTAACAAACAATAGTTCTATTCTTAAGAAGAAACTTCACTATGATATAATTCATAAAGATAAATTGATAGAATTTATTAGTTTTCATGCAAAATTCTTAACTCCAAATGTGGAGAATAATACTATAACTACAATTGAAAAAATGAGTCCTGTTGTTTATAAAAAAAAATACCATTATTACAATCCCCAGAGGCCAATATAATGTTTAATCTTTTGAAAGAAGCTATAAATTCGATTGAGCCATTTTCAACTATTAATATTGAGATAACAACCGACAATGTGAATAATATAATAACAATTAAAACAAAGTTTGATATTAAACTTGATGATACTTTGCCTGATATTCTTGGTTGAGAAAGAAAATTAATAATTGAAAAAGACAAAGTTGTCATGGACACTTAATTGCATAATTTTAATCCATATATAACAATCAATGTTCATTGTAACTTGGCATACGGCATGTTTAAAAAATATGACGAATATAACCATTTGGAGACTAATATTATTGCTAGTTTTCCACCAAAAACTATGCTTGGTTTTAGATACTATGTTATTTATGAAACCCCATATCCAATTTTTATAGAATAAACAATGAGCAATTTGACAACATTGTTTTAGAAGTTAGAGAAAAAAATGGATTAATTGATTTTGATGGTTCTGACATCAATATTGTTTTGGAGATTAAATAACTTTAAAATACTCTACTATTTTCTTAGAAAATATATGGGGGACTGCTGGTCCCCCTTAAGAGCCTCATAGAATAAAATTATAAATTTTGATATCCATATGGCAAAGTATCAATTTTATTTTCTAGTATAATTAATTTGTTATCACAAGGACTCAATATAATTTTATTAACTTCAATTGTATATATTTTGTGTTTCTCACTCCTTATCAAATTCATTGTTCTATATTGAATGTTATCATCAAACAAACAATTCTTATAGTCTTCGAATGTAATTCTCTTATTAACAACACATTTTTTTTCACGCTTTTAGACTTTTTTTCTTTATCGCCAACTATATATGCATACATTTTTGCTCGTAAACAAACTAATTCTTTCATTATTTTCCCATTACATTCGTCTTTCATTTTTCCTAAAACTTTTATATTTATTTGTGGCATCTTATAGATATTGTCTTTTAAATATTCACTAGTATCAAATTTTTCTATCGACGACTTCATGTCTTCGTAGAAATTGTTTGTTTTTATGTTATAAATGTATGAATTGGTATCTTGATACCATAGTTCAATATTATTAACATATTTTGGCTTCATCACTTTATAATGGAAATCATACATCAATTCTTTCAAATTATCCAAAATTGACATGCCCACATATATTGGCTTATTAAATTTTACATTAGTTTTATTCATGTGGATAGCCGCAAGATTTTCATTAAGTATATTGCTTCTTTTGAAATTTGGTATTGCTACAAATTTTTAACATTTTTCAGCATCTGATACTAGTTTTATATCTACTCTGTTTCTTATATTTTCCCTAGTTTTGCCAAACACAGAATTATCCATAAGTTTATAAAAAAATCTTTTTCGAAATCATTTTTAGCATTAGTTCTCATCTCTGTATTCAAATCAGTATATTTCTTCAGCCAATTAGACTGATCAAACATCATTATTCTATGTATTTTAGTGAGTTTTAATCCATTATTTAGACACTGTTTCAAGTTGCGATAGTGAATTACATAATTTTGTTTGTTATCTAAAATTGTTAATAGTTTAGATACATTGGTACCTGGAACTGCCTTATTTTCTGGGCAAAATTGAAGATCTTTATGTAAATTATGTAGTTCTTGTAGATATTGTAATATATAGGCATGCTTAGAATCGTTTTACAAATTTAATATTTTTTCACTCCAATAATCTAAATCATTTAAGGTATAGTACACCCACTCGAAACTACCATATGGTAAATGTTCAGACATTGCCCAACCATAGAGATTATTTGCACCCAGATAAGCTAAATAATTTCATTCCCGATTATAGTTAAAATATTCCAAATATTCATTTGATTTAACATATTGCTTACAACATTGTGAAATACCGCCTCGAACTCCTTTTCAATCGTTAAAATCATACCATGATCATATAATAAATCTAATGATTGTTTAGTCATTTTTAACATTGCATCCCATGATAAACCTGGTGCTGTAAAATACCATGCAGAGTCTAAATCATATGAAGTTATACATGTGTTTCTATAATTTTCGAATATTTCTGCTAACAATAATACATCGCTTTTTAAATATAAATCCCTGTATTCACCAACAATTTTTTATTATTAAATTGGTTCCATGCACATTTTGCATGCTCAAAATCTGCATTAGTTATATAAGATTCATTTAATTTATTGTAAAATTCGCTCTTTTGTGGGAGTTCTGTTTCTTCTTATTTTATCCAACTATCCATATAATTATATGGATAAACACCTATTTTAATAACTATGTATACATGTTCTTTTGGAAAATGTTCTTGTACGTGTTTCATTTGTTTTTAGTTTGACTACTAGCCATAAATTTGGATGTGTCTATAAATCTCATTTTAAAATTTTCTGTGTTTTTCCCAAATGTTATAAACTTTTCTTCATTATTTGCTAGTAAATTTATATTTTTATCGTCATATTCTAACTCTTTAATAAATACATTTGCATCATACCCAGCTCAATTATAAACATTAATTGGTACGAAATTTGTTTTTATTTTTTTTTATTTTAGATTACAATTGTTGTATGTTGGCATAGTAAATTTTCCACTTATATAATCATGATGACACACTTTTTTATTGTTCTTAGAATTTTCACGCTCACATATAGTGCATTTTTTAATTTCCTATATAATATTTTTTCTTCTGTTAGTGGGTGAATTGGCTCGATTTGCGAATAAATTTCACCAATTTCTTCTACTTCTTTTTTTTATTGACTCTATAGAAATTTTGTGTGCATCTGGACCTCGATATACAACTGGTGGTTCATAATCACCATAAGCCAATACAATATAATAGCAAAAACCTGATGCTTCAGGTAATTCATATTTCATTGTATATGGTTTATTGTTTAACTTTAAATCAATGTTATTTATTTGATCATTATTTAATTTATATCTTTCTTTAAGTGTTTCTTTATAAAAAAAAACATTATTAATATCATCTTCTGTTAAAACTGGATATTTTTTGATTAGTTTAAATTTATAAATTTGGTTTAGTTGTAGGTATTTTATTTAGAATTGATTCAAAATCTGCATATATTCTGTATGGGACTTTCGTGGTGTGTTTTATATTTTCAAATTTTATTTGTTCGCTTTTTGAAGGGACGATTATCATCACAGGTTCATTTTTCGAGCAATCTTCGGTATGTTTATTTAATTTTTCTAGAGAATAAAATAATTGAAGGCACATATTGCATATATAAACTTTGCCATGCTTATTATTATTATTTTTTGTGCTGAAACTAAACTTGATAAATCTTTAATCCAACAATAATGTGATTTTGTATCGTTTTTGAAATAAAATTAATTTATATGCGTATTCTTTATATTTTTTGTAAATTTCAGTGGCTATTTCATGGATTTCTTGCCTTCAACTTCAATAGAGTATACATTTATAGAAGTATCGATTTGATTGTCTATTTTTGGTATATCATCAATTTTAATAGGATATTCAAATTTATCTAATGTTTTCTCAATGTTAAGACCCACATTTCTATATTCAGATATTCTTTGTAGGTCTTTTTCAGCAGGAAACAGTCTGATTATATTGCCCAAAGAAAGCATTTTTGGCCATTGTTTTTAACATTCATGCATGCTTTCTTAATTTTATAAATTCTGGCAGTTCAATATATGATTATCCTTTTAATGTAATGTACTTATTTATTGCTAATTGTATTCCAATTACTCTATCTAAAGTCCATCTGAAACCTCTTCTTTGAAATTCAGATAATCGTGTAAGTAATTCCTGTTTTATAATTTTATAAGTCCTTATAATTCCTCCTTTGTTTAGTATTGTGTGATTATATAACTAATATGTAAATAATCTTACTTGAGTATTTTCCTGCTTGCGACAATTGGTATATAATTTAATGCTGGTTTTCACCCCTCTAAAGTTCCTAAGAAGATCACATATTGTTTAAAAAACCTTATTTTTTACTAAAGTTAAAAATTGATTAAACTGTGCTAAATTAAAGGAATTTTCAATTATATATGTTGATAACCTATTCTTAAAAGCTGTATTAACTCTGTAATTTTCATTGGTTCTTCTATCTATTTCGCTATCAAACACATTAGTAGAATAGGGGAATATTTCTTTTAATTAATTTTTATCTTGTTTATAATTCATTGATATTGGCATCAGCTAAAGGTAAATTTGTAAAATCATTCTTTGTTATCCATTCTGCTATCTATTTGCTTTTATTTTTAGGCTTTTCAAATACGGTATTAGAGAATGGAAATATTTCTTTTAATTGCGTTGAAGCTTTTCTATATTTTATAGTGTAGTTTGAAAAGGGTAAATTTTTTAAGTTTCTTTTTCTTTGTTGATTTATAATAAATGGTATAATTGCTGCAATTAAATCAGCTTTTCATAGCTTGTACCATTATTTAATTTTTTAATCTCTAGCTATAATTCTCTACTCTCTCAATCGCTTCTCACCCAACTCAACTGCGATATTACGCAATGTCATTTTTATTGTCTATTTATAAGAAAACAAATTTATGAAGACTGAAAAAATGAGGGTGTGTAAAATCGAAATATGAGCTTAAATTATTGATAATAATGAAATCGTTTTTAACTATTTAACTTCTTCCTATGAGAATATTTCTCTTTGCAGCATTTTTTACATATTGTTGTATTTTTGTCCTTAGTAGTTTTATGATGAGAAAATAAATTTATATGTTTATTCTTTTTACATACTGTACATGTTTTTGTTTAGTAATTATCATGTTGAGTTTCATTTACAGTATCTACTATTGCATTGTACGATTTACTGTTTTTATGCTTTTCGAGATATTCATTACAAACATTTTTTTTTTTTCATTCGCTTGGTATGTTCTCATTTTTTAACTTATAGCGACTTCTATCATATTCACTAAAGCATTTTTTGCATTTTGTTGTATGTTTGTCTTATGAAGATAAAATGAATCGATAGATTTTTTCTCATTGCATACTACATACGTCTTAGTTGAATGGTCAGCATGGCGAATTTCATTTGTATTGTGCAATTTAGTATTTTAATGCTTTTTGAGATACATTTTAGAAATATATTTCCCACATTCGCATAGTACTTTTTCTTTTTTTAACTCATATTGATGTTTGACATATTCAGCTCGACTTTTTTTTTACAAGTATTCATATGCTTTTCTTTTGTGCATTTATGCATGTGAAAACTTTCTATATTTAATACTTCGCAACACTTTTTACATAGTTTTTCTTGATTTTACATTTTTTTATTTAATAAGGAAAATAATTTATTGATAGAATGAAAAAAAAATATTTTTCTTTAATAATTTGTTTTTATGTAAATAACACAAAAAAATGGAATATCTGCTCAAGTTGAACAATTCGCTTGAATTCGCCAAACTACAAGAACTAGAAACAAATTAATGGTTTACTACTACAGATTTTTAAATTTATGCATCTCAGTTTGAAAAAAAAATTAATTGTATTCTTAGTTGTAAACATAAAATTCAATTGCCAGAGCGCTGTGTCAAGATACTTGACAAAAATTCTTTGCAACTAATAAATGAGAACCAGGTTTTTATAATGTATAAAAGTTTAAAAGAAATTAAAAATGGAAAATTTGCCCATGATCTAAAATTCTCTTAAAAATATATATAATTTTTATCAATTATATTTTCCAATATTTTCACTCGATGTTGTCTTAAATTTTCTTTATTTAGATTTCTCGCTTGCAAATTGCTATCTCTAGAAACATGAAAAATCGCTTGAAAAGTGAGAAATTTGCTTGATTTCGGGGTAAAATAGCTTGTTTTTTAAGGTGGCGCAAATCCTGCTCGACTGTTGTTTTTTTTTAAATTGAAAACTTGCTTGATTTTTTATTGATTTTGATTATTTTAACTTAAATTTGCTTGTTTTTGAGAATCGAAAATTGGAGTCATATGGGGTTTCTTGAAACTTCAAAAGTGTCTTGAAAACTATAAAATTATGTGAATTTGGGGATAATTTGCTGGATTTTTCCATGAGAATTCAGTTGCGCTAGAACACCCCTTTTATATCAACTACCATAATTATAGCCAAGGCATAGAATGGGCAAAAGAATCATGCGGGAGTGAATGGTGTTCTAGGGGATGTCTACAGCTCCTACTAGCCGAGGCATGATTAGATTTAGTTCAATCAGCATCAATTGGAGTTAATCTCCTCAGACGGCGGAAAATTGAGTTACGCCAAGCTGGCCATCGACCACACGACCCCTACTGCAGTCTCGTGTTCACCAACTAATGAACTGGTGCCCTGTCTGAGCAATACTTGCATCTACATTCCAATCCACATAACCTTGCCATTCCTCTTATGGTCCAGACCACATAAGCTGTCAGCAGTCATCTATTCCATTTAGTGCACATAGAGGTTGAAACAAACGATCGGGAGTACGATATTGCAGGTCGACGAGAACTTCAATTTACACTGCCTCGCCGACAGGTACTATGTAGCTCAATCGGCCGTCTTGCATAATTTATTCCAAGAAGTAATACTCTTGGAATAAATTGACAAGTGTTCCAGAATGGTGTCCCCATGAAAGCCACAGCTGTTTGGCACATTGGCAATCGGAGGGAACGTCGGATCTGTTAGTGCTGCGACACCCGATGCCTCTCCAATGTGCGCGACATCGACTTGCCTTCTTGCCTTCTCTACAGAGCGACATGGTCCCAAGTGTTTTAAATGTACAGGTAATGTTTTTTCCTTAGTGTCCCAAGGATTCGTTTCATGTAATAACGTAAAACCAGTGGATTTTCGTTATGTTCAGTGCAATCGAGCATGGCCTACCACACCCCTTTCAATGGATGGAGTCCCCCAATGATGAAATATGCCAAAACGACCATTTACTTTATGTAGCACTCACACACTTTAAATAGCTCCACTAAAGATAAAGTAAATGACCAGAGTACAATTTTTCTAGCTATTCTTGTTATTAGAGTTAAGTTAATGATGTAAAAGAGCATATGTGTTTCATCGATCAGCAAACTGCCTATTTCAGCCTCACTTCATTTAGTATCCCCTTGTAAGTGTCGTGGCATTCCCATGACGTCACTTTCACAACATTAAATAATGCTTTTAGACTCACGAGAATGTCTCCAATATGTCTGTAAGTAAGAATTATCAATGCATAAAATCACCATTCATGTTCAAATACCAGTTTTTGTGTGAATGTAAAACTTCAAAGTGTATTCTGACCGTCCCGGCTATCATCTGCCCGGGTCGATGCCATTCTCACAGTCTGACCTCAGCAATCGACTTGACTAGCTGCTCGGGAATTCGCTCAGTGCGTTTCCTCTCGGCACATTCACTACTCGGCTGAAATCATTAGTGTATCAATAGCATTCAATTAACTGGAACTTATTTGTAATACCATGCTGAGGGGTTGACTGACAGTTCTCCTCAGTTTCCGAACCAGGATTTAACGCACAGTGTGCAGCATGTAAGTTCAATGGTGTAAGCCCTTGGTTTGCAGTATTGGTCACCGTCATACATTAGTGTCGGGTCCGCATTCTTTAGTACATGCAGAATCTCTGTATAGGATCACAGTGTATATCAATAAAATGTCTGACATCGCAATACAGACATTTATGTGTTATTTTACCTATCCAGGTTTTTTGGATACTGCACCCTACAGCAGAAGTGTAAATTCATTGTATGGCGTTTTCATCCCTAGGGATTCTACGAGTTCTGCGCCCAAATGCAGAGCAATCTCAGTGTAAGTAAAAAGGTGTACAAGTAACTTCAGTCGTGTCAGGTGGGGCGAGAACCCAGCTCATCAGCTCTGGACCTGCGGCACGTCAAAGATGACCCAAACATTGGGTGCCATTTATGATGGCGAGATGGTAAAGGGCTGGTGAAGTTGGAGACTGCCCCACCTAATACTTCAGTCGGGAAGTATTAATTTTACTCGACAATTTCAATGTGTACAATCTCTATTATCCCCATGTTAATCACTAATTTAGTCAGGCTATAAACTATGCCCCTGCTTAGTTTTTAAAAGTAAATCATGTCCAGGTAAACTCTTGACTAAAATTGTTACAGCCGAAAGTGTGTGTCTCTAGTACGAAAAATTTGCATCGGTTGACTAACTATGGCGATATAAACCATAATTATAGTTAAGAACAAGTTTAAATTGTTTCTGGATACAGACTTATGTTGTTGTAAATCTGTTTTATGATGGAAATAAACTACAATATATTTAAAAAAAAAAAACTATATAAGACATCTACTTACTGACCACTGCTTCTGTGATTGTACTATTCTATGCACTTTCAAATTTGGTAATGTTTTAGATAAGTAATTTGCAACATAATCCACAAGTGCAAATCCAGGACAGTCGTAAACTCCACTTACGACAATCATTGTCCAGGTGTATGGTATTTAACACAAATTTGTTCAAAAGGAAATGACCCAGTAAAAAATAAGTGACCTATCGGTATATCAACACCTCAGATACTTGCATACACTAACATAAACATGAATTCCTTATAAAATGACAGTAAACGTGTAGCATATTTTTCGAGTTTCTGTCTCTATGGACTTGCAAAATTAAATTTTCGTTTCTTTTCCAAGCATGTTTTTCTTTTCAAGTTATTAAAATTATTTCACATGTTACTAGGAGTTACGTCAGGAGGAAAATGTATAGGCGGAGTATTGTTGTAGAAATTAATTATTTGGGTGCCAGTTACCTGTAGAGAGCTTGGAAAAGTGAGCAGTTGTGATGTTCATCCATTTGGTTCTCTCCTGAAGATCCCTGTCGATGTGTGATAATGATCATGGTGACCCCAAATGACGATTGTTGCAGGAATGTAACCAGTCCTGCCTATTCCTATCTTACACCACTAATATGAGGTTGTTGGGGCCTACTTACAATGCCCATGAATTTACTTATGCTGTCGGCCATATTGACAGTACAATAGTAGTAATTAAGGTCAGGGTGAATAGTTAATGTATGAATACCCTTAGAAGATCGTGAAGTGACCTGACATGTGAAATAAAATACATAAAACACCTTACAAAATTTACTCACATGTTATTACACTGTACGAAGGCACTGAAATGGATACTCACATATAAGGCTTGTGGCTACCCGAAACATAAGAAATGGTGTATAGCGCGAAAGAAATTTACACAAGGTATAAATTAAGCCCCTATGGGCAGAGTGAGCTAGCAAATGTATGAGGTTGGGAGGGGGGAGGACTTCTCCCAGGAATATAAAAAGAGAAAGTTGCCATGTGGTTTAATATTATAAATGTTAAATTGTTATGCGAAAAGTTGAAGTGCCCACAGAACAGCATAGCAGAATGCTCTTTCCCTATGTGCCCATTAGCCTGACTGATTATCATGGTGGCAGGCTACTTGGAGGTCTGAGCCGACTTTATAGAAAAGCAAATGAAGTGTTATAAAAGCTGACAACAATATAGACATTTCTGAAACTACAATAAAATCATACAAGACACTTAATATGATGTGGTGGAGGTTTAGGACAAAAGGAGCGTTGCAGGTTAGGGTACCTGGATGGAAGGTAGGATGAATAATGACCAGGCTTTGGGAGTTATGCAGAGCACAAGATTTTCGAAGGTCGTGAAGGCTGACGACCACGTTGCCTCCCCTCTTTGTCCCGACATCATTCCTGTAGTAACTCCTATTGTGATGAAAGTTAAAGTTTCGACGATCTCGATATGTACTTGGCCTGGTCTAGTATGGGCTGTGGTCCTCTCTTATACGTCTCTTAACTTGTAGAGGGTTTTCTCGGCCACCAAACGCCGTATGAACACTCGTTGTACAATTTAAGACGAAATTCACTTAACTTGGTCATGTGGTCAGACAGATTAAGAAAAAAAAGCTGTATGCAGAATTTTATCTTTACATTACGATTTTATTCAAACCCTCGTATGAGGCACAAATGTTACATTTCTCCACTATAGCTCAGAGAGGTCTAAAACTGTGAAAAGGTGTGAAGCCGACAAAGTGAATTACATGAATACTTAAGGTTCCACCGTGAACAAAAGGACCGGACTGTGGGGTGGCGCACGCTTCGGGATAACGAAAGAGATTAAAGGGTTTCGGTAAATAAATATTAAACTATAGCAGCTACATTATCAGACAAAAATTGAAGTCCTTGGGTCGGGCACTGGTGCACATCCTACCCTACGAGTTGCGATAACGCTATTACTGAAAATGGCAGCAAGGAGCCGGCGCATAAATGCTGTTTCCCGGATTACATCACAAAATCCCATTATTCGGGTTAAAATTAATTTATGATGCGTGAATGAAGATGATGGCGTGCATATGATAAAATAATATACCAGACACTTTGACAGGCACTATAAAAATATTCCACGTAAAAATAAGATAAATTGTGAACAGCACTGGCATGTTTACAATTGTGTGTCTATTTGTCCTTTCCTTATCGTAAATGCACTGATATTCGCATTTGGGTGTGTGTCCTTAATATCAGGGATCTCGTCCCACATTCATGTGTATACTTATTGTTTAAATCTGTTTGTGTGTGCCAATATGTAAAATATTTGTAATCACTGTAGAAATAAATATTAGTATTCGGACACAATTTTATCTAGTCTGCGGACAACAGTCCAAGGACACGTGATCTATTCGAAGCCTCTGCCAGCTGGCTTTGTTGGCCAGTCTCTGTGTTAGGTTATCTATGCACTTTCAAAACAATAACACATGGAAAAGCAGTTCAAATAATAATTACATAAATTCTCTTAAAGTATGTCCAGGAACAATATGTGATGTATCCAGATGGGACAGGGCACCTTAGTGCATATTACGGGCAACACACACTTCAAAACAATAACAACACAACTGTCAGACAAATATATAACACTGATAATCACATTCCTATATTAATTATTCAGTGTACACAATTGATGTACACACCACTTACCTTAAATTATTATGTAGTGACTTTATTACACACTTTGTTGACAAACATGACACGATGTAACACTAGGAAAAATAACAACACAACTGACAATACTACACGTTATATTTACCCTGGAATTAAATGAATAAATATTCCGTGTACACAACTTGTGTGCATGGAACTTAACTTTAGCAGGCATTAAATATACTTGCTGATTATAATATTACATGAGAACGCAACATAAATATTACCCCTCAAAAATGTAAACAAACACGGTATGATACATTGGCGCTGCGGCTCACACGTAGCAACATCCTGAAGCATCGAACAAAAATATGATCACTCTTAAAAAGGCCATTTCAAAAATACGCAATTATATAAATGTAGATTGCACTGCACTGACAACACTAATACTGGCGCATGGAACGTAGGCTATGGCACTGATGTAGCACGTGGTTGGTGAGTACTTTGGTAAACCTGTTTGCCGGCGGGAAGAACAGGCTGGCACTGACCAGTTCATGTCTAATGCCCCCCTCTTCGGAGGCCATTATTTCGGCGACTGCAGGCTCCAGCAGCAACAGATAGATGGCTTCAAAATCCCACGTGGCCACAGGTTGAAGCCTCCTTGTTGTTGTGGTGCTAGAGGTGGGTATGGCCACTGGGGGTGCAGTGCAGGTTGCGGCGGGCGCAGCGGCGTGGCCGCACGTCACACACGTGGTGCGGCGGGCTCAGTGAGCATGTGTTGAGCTGCGGGGCGGCGAGGAAGGTTCCTCTGTCCCAACTCGTCGCTGCTACTCTCTGCCGTCTTGGGATGGTGGCATCCTAGTGGCATTATGATGTTATCAGGGGAAACACTCACCTCGCGATCCTGGCTGTCCTCAGGTGGTTGCCCCGCCTCGCTGTCGGCGAGGTCACTGTCATCCGGAATCTCTATGAACACATGGTCTTGGCATATGTCAGATGCGAGCATGTCGTCTGCCTGAGCTCGTGTAGACATGGGGGCGTCGAGAATAGATGTCCATTGCAGATCCTAGTGCAACTCAATAATTTGACTAAAATTCAAGCAATTTCAATCCAAATTCAAGCTAATTTCTAATTTTCTGTCAAATCTTTCAAAGCACAACTCAAAATCAATCAAATTTAAGGCCAAAATCAGAATTAATTTTCAACTTGTGTTCACCCTTTTTGAGGGGTTCTTTAAAGTGTTATTTGCAAGCTAATTCATTATATTTTTTAAGAAATTCCAAGAATTTTCATACTTTTCTTGTGATTTTTTTTACTAAGTGATTTTTTTTTTTTTTTGCAAATTTAGAGTCAATTGAGTCTTTTTGACCATATATTTAGCCTCATTCACTCCCGAGAAGGACACTGATAAGAGCATGTTTTTAAAAAAAGTGCACCTTATTGAGAATGCAGATTTGGATTAAAATAGCTGGATTTTAGAGTAAAAGTTGGTAAGATTTGCGATAAATTTGAAGATATAAATTATGACTCCAGAAGATATGAAAAAGGTTGCTTGAAAGTGAGAAATTTGCTTGGATTTTAGTCAAATTATTGAGTTGCGATAGGATCTGTAATGGACAACTACCTAATTTATAAAAAATGTTAACATATAAACATTATTGACCCTTTTTAAAAATTCTCAAATAAAATTGGCACAAATAAAGGTGACACTATCAAAAATGTTATGCTCGAGGCTGTACTAACTTTTTAAAAATTCCTTCGATCTTCTCAAAATCGTCCCCTATTACACGAAGTACAAATTCATCATTACTGTTTTCGAAGAGTGTTAATTGTAAAATTTGTAGATTTCGATGGAATTTGTAAACGAAGTCTTTGATTTCGTTAGAGGCATTATCTATTTTATAGGAAGGCATAGTTTTATAGCCATATTTAAAAAGTTTTGTCTTGCTGCAAGGCAACAAGGGCATTTTTATTCATTAAAGAAAAAATATATCAAGAGAAAGAAAAAAGTTCATTCAGGTTTAACAAAAAGATTTTTTATTCTATCAATCACTTTAACAGTACATCTAAAAATTTGTATTAGAATGTCGAAACAGTTTCTTATTTCTGTAAAACCGTTTACATCCTCCATTCAATAAAATTAAAAATTTATATATCTGAAGTAATCCGTTCTTTCATATAATCATAAGTTAAAATCCGTTGCCTAGTTAAAACAACGTTACAAGTTGTATGTGCTTCAACAGATTTATCAAAATCAATACTAATTTTTATATTTGTTTTTTTCTTTAACAACAATTGTTTTTTTATACATACCATCTATAACATATAACGGTCTTCGACCTCAAAATGAATAATAATTGGTTTTACCATCGAAGTTTAGAACTGGCTTATAATAAAGTTCATTATTTCTATATACAGTAGCCAGTTTTGTTTTAGATGTTCGAAAATCATTATAAGCAAGATATGCTTTATCGCTAAAGTTATTGCCAGTATCTAGATTCCAATTTTCTTTTGGAAAAATTTCATTTCTACCCTTTTTAACACAAATATTTTTCACATTACAATGGTCAGACATAGAAGTGTGGACATACTGTTCAGCACGATTTTTTCTATTAGTTTGAAACACAACAATTACAAAATCAAGCATGTCAAGTTGTAAATTATTAAACTGATATATTATATCAAAGTTAAAAACAGTTCTATAGGAACTTCTTTTTCTAAAAATTGACAATAATCAAAAGTATTAGGTATTTTAGAGTTTTTGTAAATTTTGCTTTGATTGCAATGGGTGTGTTAGCTTCGTATTCAACAATAGGCCACATAATTTCTAATTTTTGAATAACAATTTAACCTGGAATAGCATAATCTCTATCTAGTGTACCATCTGCTTTCTTATTTTGAATGACAAATAAACAGTTGTTATTGGATGAATTACGAATAAAAGTAATTTATAACTGCCTTACCAACAAATTTCATAGTTATCTCGAATAAAACCAACCAGATATCTCAGTGGATAATTATATCATTTGGTTTAGCACTATGAGTAGCTTTTATTCGATAATAAACATTAACACAAGATAATTCTAAATAATTTTGTTCACCTGGAGATCTTAACAAAGTATGCACCACTGTCGAAGTTACTTTTACAACTAATTTACAAGATATATATATATATATATATATAATTTAACTCGAGAAATATGCTTTGATACTTTCATATATATATATATATATATATATATATATATATATATATATATATATATATATATATATATATATATATATATATAATGAAAATAACAAAGCATATTTCTGGAGTTAAATTACTCATCGAGAGGTTCAAAAATTATAAAAATCACGATGAAGTGGAATATAAAATAAATAAAAAAAAGAGCTGCCATTGATAAAAAAAAAAAAAAAAAAGTAGAACTAGTAAGTGAAGGAAACGAGAATATTATAAACACACTTGTTCCTGTAGCAGCAAAAAATTTATATTATCCGCCAACTCCAGAAGAAACATAATTTGAAAGAGAATTATTCCCAAAATCACCTAATTTGGTTGTTACTCCATTAAAATATTTGCCACCCATAGTAGGTATTTCTACTATAAATCTCAGAATAGAAATTGGAAAAAGCATTAATGTTATTAATGGAAAATATGGTTTACATTGAGTTGGGGAAGATTTTTACGATGGTAATACAAAAGTAATGTTAAATAAAGATACACAATTTGTTAAGGATAAAGAATATAATTTAAAACCAGGATTTTGTAATTTGTTAACAAACAAAAAACCATCAGATCTTGAGGGTAAATACACTACTAATGAACTTTAAAAAAAAAACACAGAAATTGTTTTATTAACCAATGTTTTATTTCAAAATTATATTCCTAATCCGAACAGGAATAATCCCAGTTCAAGTAGTGGTTGGTAATACAAAAATATAATTAGTCCAATTTATAATGACTGTGTTAAACCTCAATCAGCACCAAGCACAGACGATTTTGAGGAATTTATCATTTACTTTTAATCTGGAGAAGGCATAAAAAATTCAACCATTTGCCAAAAGAATATATTTGTATGGATGATGTTAGAAAATTAATTGATCTATTGTTATTTATTCCTGGTGAAGAAACTGCTGGAAAAAAAAAAAAATATTACACTGAAAAAGTTACCATAATGAATATGCTAAACAATAAATTTTCTGATTTCGTTGTTAGTAACCAGAAAGGAATTCCATATCTAATAAGATTTTAAATGTAATTCCACACTCATTTTGGTATTCTGAACACCATGGAAAAGGTGTGATAAACTGGGCACTAAACAATTTAAATTTGTTCGAATTACATTTGACTGGTTATAATTATTATGGTCTATTCACAAAATTGAATGCAGGATTAGAAAGAGGATACTCAGGAATAAATGAACTAGACGAAGCTTGCAAATATCACGATATTGCATCTAGAGATCATAAAGATTTAGAATCTAGACATGAAGCTGATAAAAGTATACAAAAAGAACCTAAATAAATTATGTTAGATAAAAATACTCCAATTGGAGAAAAGATTACTTCTGCTACTGTTGCCTCGACAATGCTTACAAAAAGAAAATTATGTTGGGGAATTAAAATGTTTTATTGAATATATATATTTTATTTATATAAGAAATATATATAACTTATATAAATTAAGATAAAAAGCTTAATTTTCGATATACCCATTGATCAATTAAGAGATTTTGGTATACGTAAAATTTTAATAAAAGATCAACTTGAGCACAAATAAATAAAAAATTAAAAGAAAGCAATGTGTTTCCTACTAGCTTTATCAATACCAATACTCAAAAAATATTAAAAGAAAAAACATGAAGTGGTTTACACCATGGTGGATTTTTACCAATTGTATTTGCAGCTTTAAGTGCGCTCAGTGCTTTAGCTGGAGGAGCTAGTGCAGTTTATAATTATGTTGAACAAACTAAAAATAAAAATAAAAAAGAATTAGGAGAACAACAGAGACACGATTTAGCGTTGGAAAAGAGAGACGGAAGTGGTGTAGATGCTAAAAAGAAGAGGAAGGCCAAAAAAATTGAAAATATACCCACTATCTAATGTCGATATTGAGAAATATGTAAAAATATTGAATATTGAAGATTTCAGAAATGTTTATATGATTGACGAACTACCAAATAGAGTTCTCAAAAATGAGTGTTATGTGGTAAACTTCGACATTTCAACAAATCTTGCCACTCATTGGGTTTGCTATTTTAAAAAAATAATTATTTTTAATATTTCGATTCGTTTGGGGGAAATATTCCTAATAATTAAAATAATTATTTTAAAAACAGAAATGTTTATTACAATGATGCTAGAAGTCAGAATATTGATTCAGTTATGTGTGGACATCTATGTTTAATTGTATTACATCTTTTTTTTCGAGATAATTAAAGTTTAACAAAATAATTTCTATGTTATTAAATGACAGATATAATTAGGAAACCATTAATAAAATCTTTAAATAACATTTTTGACACTAGTGCTTATACTTTAAAATCATATGTAGATTAACAATGCAATTACAGTGTTTCTTCTTTACAAAGTGAACTAACCAACTGTTTTGATTACACAAAATTGTTTGTTTCTTTTCTAGAACATAGAATTGTTTATATAGGTGAACCTATAAATAATAAAGATGGGGTCAATAAAATATATTTTGAAATATATATAACAGATTATGCATTAATAAAGGATGTAGATTCAAAATATAAATCTATTGTTTCTTATAATGCTCTAAAAGAAGATATAAATTTACAATTCAGTAATACTATTGCTGATTGTATAAAACGAATAAATATTGCCAAACTGTCATTAAAAAGGATGTATATTCGAAATATAAAACTATTGTTTCTGTACATGCTTTAAAAACTGATCTAAAATCAAAATGCAACACTAGTGTTTCTGATTGATAAACATATGTAGATTCGAAATTTAATACAATTGTTTCTGCTTTACGAGATCAACTTAGTAAAGTTTTCGTATATACAACAGGTTATGTTTCTATTCAAAATCATAGAACTAATAATTTGGCTGAACCTGTAGATCGTAAAGATGCGGTAAAAAAAAGAAATTTAATGATAGATTTCAAAAGTATAGCCGATCAGTTTTTAATTATTCTGATAAACGTGCTGATTTGCAAGTTGAAAAAAAAGCAAAGAAGCTATTGATCCAGAAACAGATGTTTAATTACAAAATTTATATCAATCTGTTGTGGATTATTGTGATACAGTTGTTTAGGAAGAAGTTAAGAAAAAATATATAATTGAAGAAAAATCTCGTATATTTTATTTCCATGCAAGGTGGAATAAATCTAATAATATTTTCCACTTATATAATAATCAAAATTTCTTTACTTTTTAATGGATTGCACTGTTTATGAAATGGTTTTTACTGTTAATGTTAATTTATCCAAACAAGTTTCGACTGTTATTAAGGGTAGTACAAAAATAGATCACAGCACACCATTTGATGTTAGCAAAGCTGATCACTTATTAATTTTAAATAAAAAAATTAAAAATAACCGAAGATTCTTATGGTGTAGTATCATCAATAGGAATATTCGTGAAATATAGAGAGGAGAATACTTGGTGTTTCAAGTGTAAGAAAGTCATTAAGAATAATAATATAAAAAATTAAAATACAAAAATGACACGATTAGTTCAAAAGAGTATATGTTCAATATTTAATTATAATAAATCAGCATTTTTGAAGGAAAAAATCTCCAATGTAAAAGAAGGCATAATTAATTAATTATATAAACCAGCGAGAAGACATTTTCCAAGAAGAAAAGTAATTTCGTATGACATTGATGATTTATAGCAAACTGATCTTGTTGAAATGGATACTGGAAATTTAAAGGCATGTCGCATATCAACAATGGTTACAAATATATAATGCAGCGGAGTGTAAACAAGTCCACAGGTAAGTGCTCGGCCCAGGACACATGATTTTCTCCCATGCACAATCGCAGTTGGGTCTTCAAGTCCTGGTTCCACCTCTCTGTAGGGTTGGTGCGTGGGTGATAAATCACTGTTGTATGGTGCATTATGCCACATCTTGTACCCAGGTCCCTCCATATGCATCCCATGAATTGTGTCCCTTTATAGTTCAGCAGTACATGTGGGAAACCCCAGCAGTTGAAAAACTTGTCATGTTGTGTTTTCCCAATTGTGCATGAACGTGCACAAGAAAGCTGGTACGCCTCTACCCAGAAGGAAAACAAATCCGTGACGACAAGGACAAATGTCTTCTCGGCGGATGTCCATGGGTAGGACCCCATCAGATCAATTGCAACTGTTTCAAAAGGCTCCGTTGGTTCACGGACATGTTGTTATTGCAGGCCATTGTGCCGTCTGCTTTTATAGTATTTACATTTGATGTACTCGCAAGCAAAGGTTCGTATACATATCGCAACCCCTGGCCAGTGGAAATACCTGGTGATGTTCCACTTTGTTTTGTTGGTGCCTGGATGTCCTGCGAGTTCGATCTCATGAGCATAACCGAATACAACACCACACATGGCTGGCTGTATGTATTTGTACCATGAGTCACTGTTGACATTGGCACGTGATTCTACATACTCTTTAGCAACACACCATTTCTCCATTCACCCTTCAGCACACTTATGTTTCCACTTGCAGGAGATAGGACATCTGCTTTGTCCATTTATCACATGCTCTCTGAGTGTAAGTAGCATGTGGGCGATTGGTGTGTTGTTGATATTCGTACAGTGTGTAAACGGCGTGGTGGTGGTTATGTGCACAGCCCGATTAGGGGGGGGGGGGGGAATATACATTCCTACTCTTCCTTCTCGTACGCTACTGTTTCTCTGGGTGAGCCAAACAGGTGGTCAGCGAGCTGGTTGTCCTCACCTACCACATGCTGCACTTCAATATAAAATGCCTGTAAGAACAGGGCCCATCGGGTGAGTTTGCTGCCGCTTTCCTGGGTGTTGTGGAGTCACAGCAAGCAGAGATTGTCTGTTCGAAGTGTGAACTGCCTGTTCTCAAGCAGCTAATGGTATTTTTTCGGAGTTAAAACGACTGTGAAACAATCGTGCTCGTTCACATCATATCTGCATTCCACTGCTCAGAACATCACACTCCCGAATTCAATAATATTCTGTGTTCCGTCGTCATGGAGTGCTGGGTCGTAGCAGGTCAGCATAGTGCACTCGCGGAATCGGTGTTTCAGTTCTTCGAAACTATCCTGCTGCCTACCTATCCACCGGCAGTGGACGTTCGAGAACACCAATTCCGTCAGTGGAGCGGTGACTAGAGCAAACTCCGGCAAGTATTTACATATCCAGATTACAAGTCCGAAAAACTTGCGGAGTTGTATAAGTGTTGTCGGGGCGATGCACTCCTCGATTAGCTGTAACTGTTCAGTTTATAGCGGCTCCCATATTCGTCGACGATTTAGCCGAGGAGTTGAATACTCGTCTTCCCCATGTGATACTTCTTGTTGGCACATGTGCATTTATTGATGGCAAGACATTCTAAGACCAACAATAGGTGACGTTCATGATCTTCCCAGGACTCTGACCACATGATGATACAATCCAAGTAGGCTAGTACAAAGTCGCCAATGTAACCATCCAAGACACATATCATCATGGCCTGAAAGGTGGAAGGGGCACATTTCAGGCCGAATGGCATTGCGCAGAACTGAAAATGTCTGCCATCGGGTGCCATGAAAGCAGTCTTGTGGTGGTCAGATGGTAGGACTGGTATCTGCTAGTATCCACTCTTCAGGTCGATCGTTGTGATTACCCTCGCATGGCCCAGGCTGTTCAGGGCATCCTTCACATTGCAATTCGAGGGCAGAGCACTTTCAGAATGAGATTAAGGCATCGGAAGTCGACGCAGAAACACCATGAGCCATCCTTCTTTGGGGCTAACATGATGGCAGCATTGTAATGGCTGTCTGATGGCTTCATCACACCTTTCCATAGCATCTCGTCGATTTGTTCGCTAATAATCTTCCTTTGGTGCTGGTAGTACTACCTAGGTGAGTCGAACACAGGCGTATCTGTAGTCAGCAGAATATGATGTTCCACTACAGTCATTCTGTGCAGCGGGTCGGCCAACATGAAAACATCTCGTCGCTCGTTCAGTAGGGGTTGTACTACCTCCTGGAATTCAGGGGTGCACTGAATGGTCTAACTCATCGAGCCACACTGGAAAAGTTTGTCCAGATGTTCGTGGGTCGTTATTGTAAACTGTTCGCATTTCCTTGGTTCAGAAATGGACCCATCGGGCTGCAGGTTCGACGATGGTGTGTTGCTCGGATAGCCAGAATAGACCTAGGATGACATCATCCCTCAAGTCACGTGACATGAAGAAAGTGGTCACAGTTTCGATGTCCTGGATTTCAATGGTGAAAATAATTTCCCCGGCGATCCTGACTGTATGTTGATGGGTGGCCAGTTGTATTTCCTGTTATATGGGTTTGCACACCCCTGTTGTCAATGATGTCGGCATGAACAAAGTTGTTCGAAGCCATCGAGTCAATAAGGGCGACCCGACGCTGTCGGTTGATTACAAGAACGGCTATCCTCGTAAAACTGTTTTGGAGTCCTATTGTTTGAATGAGTGGTACTGGTCGTGGTAACTGTTTCGAAACACTCGAATTCACCCTGGGGCAAGCAGCATCTGGTCGCATCGCATCGTTTATTAGTTTCCCGAGTGAGGTCGATTCTGCTGTTGGGACGGGTAGTCGGCCCATGATGGACAGCGGTTGTCCTAGTGTGGTCCTCCAAGCCTTCTTCATGGCCTCGCCGGCTGGTTATTGTCCCACCATGAGCTATAGGTGTTGCGATCTGTCAAGTTACGTGGAGCGTAAGTCATGCAGGTTGTATCTTGGTTTCGGCTCGTTGCATTGCGTGGAACATAAGTAGGGAGGTTTTCATCTTGCCTCCGATTCGTCTTCATGTATCTGTTATTGCATCTTCCTCTTTCGCTCTTCCTTGGTGGTGCCAAGGAATCTCTACAGCCTTAACTGTGGAGAGGCAGAGGTCAACAGTTCAATGGAAGTTTTCTCTAGGCATACGGCCCGCAATCCTGAGATCATCGAGAGTCATCTTGCCAAAGTATCTTCCACCATCAAGACATCGTCTTCACGACGTCTGGCGCCTAGTCAGGTAATTCCACCATTCCACAGACCTCATACTTCACCATCTTCGAAACCCTTCCCAACCCACTTCCATGCCACCACAAGCCATTAGCATCCTAGTGAGCAAGTAGTTGTGGGGGCATCAGAGTTATCAGGCATCTCCTGCTCACACACGAGATAGGTTGCTACCCGAGGTGGCAGATTACATTGTGTGGCCCACTCGACTTCTGGGAAAGCCCGGTAGTGAAGTTTTTTATCTTAGGATGACAGGTGATGTGCACATGGGTGTACTTTCTTGCCAGGTTGTAGATAAGCTGGGGGTCGATTGGTAATGGGAAGCCACTCCACTATGTAATGCTACTGGTGGTTGCGCACTTCCTTTATCACATGCTGCCAATTTTGTCTGAGTGCTCTGATGCTCTGTGGACTGCTGGTGTGGTCCAGCAATGCCTGAGGGTACTAACTGGGGAGGAGGAGTCGGTGGCCTTGAAGTCGCTTATTAACATCTTGCTAGTATGGTAGTTTGCACATGTACGATGAGTGAAGTCGGAGGCAGGCAGATAGAAGGACGATGCTCAGACATAATAGCGTTTTCAGTTCTTGATTACGTCACTTGGATGGTTTGATGCATGGATCATAAACAGCAGTGGTCCTTTGTAGCACTCCCATCTTCATGTAAGAATTGTGTCATTACCCTCCTATAAACTGCATTTAATTATATGTGTGCTTTATGGACGTGTATCTCAGGCATGGAAAATAAAAAGTTAAGAAAACTTTTAAATTTTCCTAGTATATGTGTTTGAGACTGGGTATGCCTCGAACCATCTGGAGAATAAGTCCATACAACAACCAGAAATTGTATCCCCGAAGATGTGCACGGATACTGGACAATTAAGTCCAGAGAAATGGTCTCAAAGGTTTTGTATGGTACTTCAGTGCCTGTTGATGTGTACCGTCAAAGTGGCCTTAAGGGCAGTTGCAGTGAATATATTTCAGTATGAAACAGTTGTGTAACTGAAAATTCCTGGACAAAAAAAAATATATTTGTGCATTTTCTGTGCTTGTATGGCACCTGGATATACAAACCTATCCACTACAGTGAGCATTCTGCTGCGATATAAATTCACATGCTTAACATGGCACTTTGACGTGGTGGAATTTTGGAACACAAGAGAAGTTTCAGGTTAGGGTTCCTAGATGGAAGGTTGGATAAATAACTACAGGGTTTGGGCACCAGTGAAAAGCATAAGATTCTTGGGTGTCATGAAGGCTGATGGCCATGGGGCCTCCCCTCAGTGTTTCGACGTCACTCCTGTTGTAAACATTTCTGTTGCGATGAAAAGTTTAAGTTCTGACATCTACAATATCCTTGGCCTGCTCTAGTAAGGGCTGTGGACATCCCTTACATTCCTCCAACTCTTAGTGGGTTGACTCGGCCAACCAATGCCGTATAAACACTTGCCGTACAATTTAAGATTTAAAAAATACTTCATGTAGTCAAGTAGTCAGAGTGACCAGTAAATATAGTCGTACACAGGAATTTATCTTTACATTATGATTTATTCAACAAACTCTCATAGGAGGCACAGATGAGACATTTCTCCACTATAGCTCGGAGAGCTCTGAAACTGTAAAAAGAATGCAAAGCTGACATAATAGTGATGCAGACCACGGCTTTCCCCTAGACTGTTTGCCTGCGCAGTAGCAAGGGATCTGGGCCAACAGTACGTGCGCTCTACCCGGAGTGCACCAGCGTGCAGCGTCCAGCGAGTGTTCTCAAGGCAGTGCCAGATAGTGCAACTGTAGAGTAGGCCAAGCCAAGTGTAACTGGGGCAACTTAGTGAAGGAGTACTGATGTGTGGTCTACCAGCCAGCTGTTCAACATGGCAGAGTAATGTTTCATATGTGCCAAGGGTGATTAAAAGGTCAAATGTGTAATTAATGGCACACACAATACTCGGATATATTGCGAGACTGGGAGAGATGTACATATAAGAGCCATTCGGAGGTGTATTTACCTTCACCAGTGTTTTCTCTGATCTCATATTTGTTTACACCACAAGTATTTCATCCACATCTCATTCATCAACCTGTGTTAAGTGTTTATTATATATTTTCAGTGTTCTTTAATTTATTGTGTGCCTCATATACCTGTACTTAACCCCGAATCCGTTAAACGGAACTTTTATGCAAGAAAGTAGTATCATGTGATGCGAGGGCCCGCCATCACTGGTCCTCATGTCCGCATGCCAAACTAGTCAATATTCGGCAATTGGGGGGGATGAGTCGTGTCGTCGTGTCTCGCGTCATGTCATGCATACCCGGGTAGCATATAACTTCTGTTACCAATCATATTTAACTTGCAATATACGCTAATTTACCGGAACGTCTTTACGTTCAGTAACCCGGGACAACACCCCTCCACTCCTGGTTGGTTTGTGTCGCCACCAGGAGCTTAACTGTTCAATTAATCATTCTGTATCTCATGTGGCATTTTAGCAGTTTAACCATCACCGACAGGTCTGAGTTTGGTACCAAGGTTAAGTTGTTCCAAGAGGAGCCTGTAAAGTTATGAACGAATAAATACCGTCACTCAGGAAAGTGCGTGTTTAATTCTGTCTATGCCACAGAGCGCATAAGGACATGGGACCTTCATTTCCTGCCATTTATCGAATGTGTATTCTATGTGTTTTATTCATGAGTGTTTTGAACTGCATTATTTTCACATATTTGATTAATGTGGCTTGTGGTCCGCCCTGAAAGTACTCGAAGTTCTACATTCATTTTTTATTAAGCATTCTTCAAGGAGCCACGAAAGGAAGGGCAAGCTACTGTGTGCAGGGGGCAGTAGTGGCATTGATCACCACAATAAAGAGGGAGGGGGTTCTGGGGGCCCTCCCACAGGAAAATTTGGATTTAAAGGTGCAAAATTGTGCCTTTTGAACATTTTTTCTTACCTAAATATAAAATACACTGCTAGTAAAAATATTAATATTTTTTGACACAAATTTTGCCCTAGTGAAAAATATAACAAAGACACCTTCATTAAACCCGGAACCTTGTCCACTCAAAATCAATATTATTTTAATACCCATCGACAGTGATGTATTTACATACAGAGCAACTTTGTTTGTGCAGAAATGTAGACACGAAAAATGATTATTCGTTTGTTTAAAGATGGAAAGCATTAAACTATATTTTTACAAAATTCTTTAAGATACAAAAACGAATTTATGTGAACTTCAGAACTCTTGTGATTTTTAACTTCATTGCACAAATTGTTAAGGTCACAATACACAGTTGAAGACCACGTGTTATCATCCTTTGAAAACAATAAATATGGCCAGCAAAACGACAGCTAACCACAAGCGGTTCTGATAAAAATTTTTTTGGAAATTATGTACAAAAGAACCTTTTTTGCAGGTGTCGGCTTACCCTCTTTTATGATGTCACATTTTTCCTGAAAAGTGAAAGCTCTGCTGGAAGAATGCTTAACTTGTAATCCACACACACCACACTTACATCCACTGCTGTAGCATTTATTCTATATACATGGTTCTCAGTTTCACACTGTAATTTTATAATTTTTATGTAGGGTATACATCGCGCAAAATATGTATAACATTCTCAGCACCAAAACTAAATTAAATAAAACCATACGAATCGTGTTGTGCCCACGAACTTGCCCACGCATCGATCTAGTTACTGTAAACTACACCACGCCAATTGCCTGCGGCTAGGCCATCTTCGGCTATGTCCACATCAGTATGGTGAGGAAAACACTGCCATCGTAGCTTCTAACACAGGTTGATCCACCCATTAGCCCCCAGCCCTCCCCAGGTGGTCTTCTTACCCTACCTCCCCTCCATTGGCTGGGAAACCATTGCGACCGCATACATGCTGAAAGCATTACTTACAGCGCTTCCAAGCATCTTGGTTTTGCTAGCCAACGAACGAGTGATTTTTTTTATAATGTACAGTATTGTTTCCCGAGTAGAACGTGTACCGTATGAGTAAAAAGTTATCTTAAAGTAAATATAAGTTAGAATTTAATATATTTATTTTTAATCTAACATTGTCACGAAATTGTCTGGGGAAGCACTGCTTGCCTTTCTTGCCCTAATGAGACACCACTGATTCACTTCCATTCACATGTTGCATTCGAACGTGTTTCCCGCAATGGTTGCAGCTTCTGTTGGTAAAAGACACAAGCGATTTTTCTGTCTCTGGCATTGTGCGCACATAAAATTGTGGTACCCTGTCCTGTGCACATTACACTTGTGCACCAACTAGTTCGGATAAGAAATTAAAAGTTTAACATTTTATAAATAGCAATTCTGTTTATATTTATTAGTTGACTGGCAGTATATATAATTCCACATTCATTTTCTGTTCATCCCAGCATATAAATGACATTTTTAAACAGTATAAGAATAATATGCTTATTTTGAGGAACAAACATCTCCATTTTATTTCTTATGAGAAGAATCAGACATCTTAGTTTCTACGACTTTCTATTGGCTGAGATCTACTGACGTCATTAATTTCGGACAACCTTGTGTAGCCTCGTATTTAGTGACCATCCATACTAAACTTCTTGAATCCACACTCTCTGAGCATACGAAATCTAGTGATGCTTGGCATCTCCACTACAGGAAGTGGCAGTGCTTCATTTTTAGGCGAGTCTGTGCATATGGAAAATAATAAATCATAATCAAACTCACACAGTAAACCCTGTAATAAAAATTAAAGCAACAAAACACAACACTACAAACACTATAACATCTCAAAGAATATTCGATCAGACACTAAAATACAAAAACAAAACATACCATTAAACAACTTTGAATATCAGATAAGGATTAAACAGTGAGACGAATATGATATTCATTCGGATATTTTAGTAAATTAGCACTAGCCCACAATTGAGGAAAAACTAAATAAATTATAACAGTGTTCAAGAAAATTAACAGTGGCTTCCTTTCAAAACATTACCATTCAAAGTTGACTAGGTGATTTATTTATTGAAATGTCATTCACCAAACTAACATTATCTCTTCTTTAAATTTCAAAACGAAATTCAAATTAATATTTAAACATGTTATAAGGCACCTGTCTAGCTTACCGTTCCGAGCATTAAATTCCTGGGTCCTCTGAGTTTTCAAGGCAGCAGTTTATATCACTTACGGAATGGTATATATATAAACATTACTTATTTCCAAACTCTCAAAATCATGCAGTTCAAATCAAATTGAGCAGTATTAATATGACAGTAAAGGCCTCTTCATATTAACCTGATTACAAAATACCGTCTTGCACATTTCTGATACTAACATAATTTCTTCTAGAATGAGTTTTAAGGCTAGTGATAGTTTAGTTTATGACAGGTAATTCTCAAACTGGTCCTTCATGAATTTCCAAAATATGTAAACTTAATTATCTATTGACGCATGCTGTGTGCCTCGTCCCAGAAGTCTGTTTGCCCGCTGCACCAAATTTTCCGAAACACATTATGTGTGCGCACTCTACGCTGCTGGCGGTGTGGGTGCAGTGCAACAAAAGGTGCCACGCGAAGAGCAGTGCAAGTGAAACGAGTACCGAGGGCGCAGAAATACAAAAAGAGACCTCATGTCTCAAAAGTTCAATTCAAAGGGCTTAAATATGCAAGGCAATGCTACACCAGGACACATGTGTACATAAACAACCAACACAAGCGCTTTAACACCCTAATATATTTAATGCAAGTGTCTTCTTCAATGTCATGTAATTTTCATTCTCAAATGTAACCATCCTCATCTCATATCATCTGTCCTGTGTATATGTATATTGTTCTAATATGCAAGTGTTATTTTACAGACATTTGGTAATCGCAACACGTAAGTGCAAAGGGTTTTTGATGCAAGTGTTATGTTAGCAAGTAGTTCCGCTGTGTGCCTGCCAGCCAAGCCGGCCGGCATGCAGCACCCGACAAGTCAGAAATAGTTCATCTTTCGAGGGGCGCAGTGCGTAACGTCATGGCTCACATTTAGCACGCTCGGGTGGCACACAACTTTGGTTTGCTCATTTACTCAGCAATAGTCTTAAATCAATCTGGAACCATTGTTCATCAGCTGTCTGGGTGGATTTTATTTCTCAACTTAACCATTGTATGACCGTGTAGTTTTCTCCATATCCCCCACACCGACGGGTTAAGCTCAGTTGCAATGTAAATGGTCTCAAATGAGACGTGTAGCACAATGTCTAATAAACATGTAGTGATGTAAAATACTGTTGGTATTTTTATTCAGGTAGCCACAAAGTATTTCAGGCGCGGGCCTTTTCCTGCCAATTTTACCTTAATCATGCAGAGTGTATAACGAAGTGTTCAATGGTCACATGTAATTGCAACGTAAGTAAAGTGTCGTACGGGCATGTGGGGAGCCCTGATATCATACAGCACAGTCAGTAATAAACATATTAATTTTCAGAGGAGTATTTTCAATCCCTGGAGGGATTATGCAGTGGTCGTCGGCCAAACGACCTTTAGGAAAACGAGCCAGATCTACCAACATCACTGGCATTATTCTGGAAAATAATGTCTGGCGCCCCAGGTGACCAAATCCAAAAACCTCAATTTTCAACTGCACCTCAAACCTCATCTGATCACATGATGCCACATTACCTTAATATCAAACTTTTTTATATATAGCAACCTACTGCAAAGAGGTGTGTTAAATGAATAAAACTTTACACTGTTATTTTCATTTTGGTGTTATGTGGGACAAACTAGCCTAAACGATGTAAACTCACACTATAATTTTTGTTAGTGTCAGAATAAAATGAGTATTAATCTTATACTTAACAACTGTCATCATTTTAGGTATTTAAATTATTCAAAACACCGAGTGGGTATTTGTTTCCATTTATCATAAAAGCAATATAAAAATGAACTAAAATAGTATTCACGAAAAATAATGCTGTCTTTAAACATGGCACTTTCCTTGTGTAAATAAACAGCTAAATGAACATAGACATTTCTATAAACAAACTTGGAAATAAAGCTGTATTATTATTATCTTGCAAACCTAACTTAAGCAGTAGTTGGGATACATTGTTGACATGTGCCTTTTCCTTAATTCCTAACCTAAAATATGGCTTTTGTACCAGCCCAATCCAGCCCTAATAAAACATATTACACAAAACTTATTATGTGTGTGCAGGCAGGTAAACTGGTACTTTATTATGTGCCACTTAATTTTAACGTAAACACTCAAAAATAAAAATTGCATTTTTCTAGATTGTTTGGCCCTGTTGTGGAGTTATGTAAACGGCATCATAGCCAAGTGTCCACCCTAAACTCAATCTCCTGACCGAGTACTGACTCTGCTACTGGCCAATGTCATGACATTTGGCTAATGCACAGGTAGCTGGCAGCTAGTACCAAGGTGTTGGTCAATAAGGACATTGGTTAGGTGAGGAGCGGTGAATATAGTTTGGAATCTCGGTGGAGATAATTACCCAGGGCGCTAGATATTGTCGGGTTGACAATATCGTGAAGTCGGAGACCTGATTCGTTCCTCATGGTTGTTCGGCCGGCGACCAAAGCAAATCCTCCAAGTGCAGTTGTTGCCTTCTCGTAGAATAAAATTAATACTGATTAAATAATTTCCTTACTTGTTGCATTGTGGGATATGCGGGCTCTCTACACGCCCATTCGAAGCACCGTTACTTATTATACTGACTCGTGACCATTTCAAACATACTTGCACAGAAAGTTACACTTTACAAAAATTGGTGGGAGAAGACCCGTACCTTAAATGCCTTGCTGCGAACTGGAATTAATTCACACGTGGAAACTCGTCACTGCTGAGATTTATTCTGTTACGTGCTACATCGCCGTATGAGAAAACTTACATTGATTATTAACCCATTAGCTTGGGTAATACTGCAAAATGGCATGCGATTACACAAAATAAATTAGGTACATTTAAGCCTACCCAGGTGATGGAAACATTGGGTAGGTGCGAGGGGCGGTAAAGTCTCGGGCAGCTGAAAAACGAAAAGGTTTTCGTATATTAAATAACAATTCCTGTGAAATGATTAGTCCAACATGGCGATGGCTGCCCAAGAATGCGAAACACGAGCCCCGTGTGACGCGGTACACCCCTTGAAAAGACGTATGACTATTGAACTTCCTTCCTGCTGTGTGCCTTCTGGTTTGGTGGGCTGACACCCCACACTGCACTATTTCCTTGCACACAACATTTGCAAATAGGACACATACTCTGCATACTGTTTGTTACACATTGCTTACAAAATTAACCCTGTAAATAATATTCATTATGACATAACATTGCCACTGTGTGAAAGAGGTGTAGATTAAAAACATGTGAATGAACATTACAGAAAATTACAAAAAGACGCTTTGAAAACACTGAGGGCTTTGTGACTGCGAAGGCAGACGTCTTTATTAGTTGTTTCCCTTGTGTGAACTTACCTTGCCCTTTAATTGCACAAATTAATGAAACAGAAATTTTACAGGGTCTAGTTTCAGATTCCTATGCCACATGAACATGTCCGCAGCTCCCTCTGCACTGTATTTGGCTCGCAGAGCGCACACACACACACACTGCATTACGGTACCTGGTGTGGTGGGCAAACGAGCTAAGGAGAAGGGGTTAACGTGGGCACACATCAACTGGGCCTACATATAATAAAATATATCTTAGCAAAAATTGTTGTAATCAAATAAATATTATTACTTATTATTCTATAATTTTACTGGTGAATATTAGCATGCGTTTATGTCTCACATTTGAATTGCACTGCTGTAAGTGTCTGTTGACATATTTGTGATACCTTGTGCAAGAGGTAAACAAACCCTCAGGTGACTTTAAAATTGTAAATGCAACATCTGTTAACATAACATCTTAATACTAATACGAACACAAGCCCTTGGAACAAAACATCATTAAATATAAACACAAATCTGGATGTCACGTGATGCATTTCAGTTGTCACATGTTACACAACACACAAATATTACTAAATAAAACTCGTCGTATTACACTTACAAGGAGAACATGTCCGATGCTCTGCACAACAAAACCTTACAAATAACTACAAAGTCACTGAAAACCAAACATTACTATTCTAAACACAAATGTTGTTGGAACTCACCATGGCAGTAGCAGGAAGATGGTCCATACGACCTACCACTCTAGGTTTGTGTGCCAAGGAGCAGAACCATAGGATTACAAGGTTACTAAACAAGATTACTAAACAGTAAGGAACCAACAGAAAAGTTAGAATTTCGAGAACCACAACAAGAAAATCCACCATTAGAGTCTCCAACACTGTAAGAAATAAACACATAATTAAATCAATACAGAACAATAAGGCACAAGGCGAAGATGGGATAACAGCAGAAATGTGGACTTTTGGAGGCATACTGGCAGTGGAGAAAATACATAAATCCATTCTAGGGATTTGGTAAACAAAAAAAAAACCAGAAGATTGGAAACAAGCACTAATTCACTCACTCCACAAAAAAGGAGACAAAACTGGCGTAAAGAATTACAGGGGCATTTCCTTATTATCAGTGACACAAAAAATACTATCTAAGCAACTTTAAACAGCATTGAATAACAAACAGGACACCATTTAGGAGAATATCAAGCAGGCTTTCGGAATGGAAGATCATGCGCAGAATAGAGCTTTAACTTGAAAATTATAATAATGGCCACAACACTCCAAAATAAGAACAATGAAGTTAGCTTCGTTGACTTTTAGAAAGCATATAACTCAATAGACAGGCAAACAGTATTCCTAACATTAAACGAGATAGGGATATACCAAAATACCAGAAGACTAATAGAATAGACACTCGCAGATACTACATCCAAGATAAAATTCTTAGGGGAAACCTCCGAAGCATTCAAGATCAAAACAGGAGTTTTGACAAGGTGACGGACTTTCACCAATTCTCTTCAATCTTGTACTAGACAAAATCATGAAGAAATTGGAAACGGCCTTGGAAGAAAAAAAGAGTGAAAGGAGTTAGTATAGCATAAGGAAAAGGCAGATTTGAGGTGAAATGTCTAGCATTTGCCGACGATGTAGCATTAATAACGCAAATCAGAGCAGACGCACTAACCATGGTGGAAACATTATACCAAATAGCCAAAAAAAAAAAAAAAAACAGGACTGAAAATCTCCTACGAAAAGACAGAATATACGGAATACAGGCACAACAGGGAAAGATACACGAGAACAGAACATGTACAAATAAAGAGGATCGATAAATTTAAATATCTAGGAGAATGGATCCAATCAAATGGACTGGACAAAACAACAAACAAAGGGTCAGAAAGTTGGTATTGGCATACAGAATAACACATAACCACTATAATAAGAAAGCAATATCCAGCCAAACCAAAATTAAACAGTATAATACAGTAATCAAACCAGAAGCAACATATGGATCAGAATGCTTGACAATTAACAAGAAAGGAGAACTGCGAGAACTAGAAGTAAAAGAGAGGAAAATCCTGAGAAAAATGTTGGGACCAGACAACACCATGATCAAGAGGAAAAATGAAGACCTATACAGAAACACCGAAAAAATTACTGACACGATTAGAAAAAGAAGACTGAAATTTTATGAACTTCTAAAAAGAATGAATGAGAATAGACTCACCATGAGAATATTCAACTAAATCGCAAAATCGAAATGCACAACAGGATGAATGGTAGAGACCAGGAAAGTTTCAGAAAAAATTGGGATAACGGAAGAATTGTTCAATAACAGAGAGAACATCACGTGGGATTGACAACGCAAGATTTCCAGAAGACCGACTGAAACCAAAACCCAATAGTGTGTGGGCTGAAGAACAGAGACGAGTAGTTGGTGAAAAAATTAAGGAGTTTTGTGAAGGAAGAAAGAAGTCTTACCTGAAGTCTTGAGGTCATTGCGGTCCTTAGATGTCGAAATTCGTATATAAAAAAACTCAAGTCACGCACTGGTGCGATGCACTAACGCACTACACGCATGCTTGTAGAACACTGGCTGGAGCTCTGGTAGCTCTCGCATGGTGTAGGGGTTTCATTTAGCAACATACTATTCTATTTATATTTCAATTACCCGGCCATAATTCGAAGTTTTCTTTACTCGGGCTGTTTCAAAAGTCGCAGGTTAACAATCCATTGATCTCGTGACGTGCAGAACCAATTGAGTTTACACTACCCGATTACCAAATATTTGCGATTACTTCTCGGAGCGCCCTAATGTATTCTGCCCCCCCCCCCCCCTTTTTATTATCCTGATATGAACACTAATTCTTTTATGATTTTTTTTTTTTTTTTTTTTTAGTTCTAACAATTTTTTTCTTTATATTAATTTCTTCCTTAGAAAGCGATATCACAATTTTGATGGTTTCGTAAATGTACCGATTTTTTCCCATCTGAAACGCCATATTGGCTGTTTGTTTGTTGCACGTGTTTGTGTGTTTGTGTATGGTTAAGTGCTCAAGAGATTTAAAATTTAGTTTGTTTACTTAATAGTTCAGAAAGTGGATCTGTATTATCGCTTAATACAGAATGGCTGGAAGTATTGCACTTGATATCGCTACCCAAGCTTCGTTCAATAAATCTATACAAAATTTAATTAAAGTGAGTTGACATAGCTTCAATTTGTTTTTGGTTTGTTTTATGTATATCTGTATTTTAATGAAGTTATTTAATTCTGGTGCATTGTATTGATTGTGTTTATTTTCACTTATGTTTTTATGGAATATTTGTTAGCATTCTTTATCAGTACAATCTGATGTGAACGTGTCAAGTATGATAAATAAATTTTAAATTCAATTGTGCAGGAGTAACGGGGCAAGCTGCAAGGTCAGGACATATACAAAATGAATAACAGAAATACATTCACCAATATACTTAGTACATAAAATTAGCTAGTGTGTGTGTGTAATTTTTTGTTTTGTTTTGATATTAACTGTAAGGAGTACAGATTTTTAAGTGTTTATGTTTATTTATTTTGTTTGGTTTGCTATTTATTTTTGCAAAAGGAATTGTTCGTTAATTTTTCCTTTTGCTAGCCCTAACCCCAATAATAGTTAGTAATGTAATAATAGGATATCGCCTATAAGAATATAGTGTAGTAATTTGAGTTTGATAGTTTTTCTTATTTTTGTTGTGTCGAACTGAGCTCGGGTAATGCTATTGATGTAATTATTATGTGAAACTCCGTTTTTCTCTATGCACATCTACCTGGCTGCAAGCTTTGTCCACGGAGAATTTTTATTGCATTATGTCAGGGAAGTGATGTAGTGTTAATTTCTTGCTTTGATTTGCATGGAGATGTGAACCCCATGTAAGGGGGAGACTTTTGAAATACTGACATGACCGGACCGTCATAACTTAAGCTGCAAGTTTGTTTTTAATCTTGCACATCCGCCGTCGTAATGGGTAGGCTATTTGGTGTTAGAGAGCCCTCAGTGTTCTTTTCTTACACGAGGCACGTTTGAAGAAGAGGCCTCAGCATTTTAATTAGATTGTTGTGTCGTGCAATAAGTTGTCATCTCCACCAGATTTGACATAAGACCTACTCCTGATGTTTGTAACATTTGCAACTTAATTTAGGAGATGTAGAGAGCTACATAACTTTCACACAAAATTCTTATTAATATGCTAAGAAGTTGAAGTTTATGAAATTTGCCGTGATTATTTTTGAAGACTTAGTTTTGGATTTTTGTAATTTGAAATTAAGGGCATTCATCCGGACAGTACCAGAGGCCTGTTTTGTTAAGACTTAGTGTCTGGTTCATCAAGCTAGACGATAGTATATCGAGATTAAGTGCCAAATTATCTCTATTATCTGTGTTTTATGTTTCACCACGCACCTTGTCTTGTTTTTCTCTGTATATCTTGATAAAATTTTTGAACCGGCATTTTGGTGGATAAAGTTTCATTATCAGGATAAAACTGTAAAACATAAACAAATACATTATACTACTGGCAAATAAATTTGGAAAATGATAGAGAATTATTATTTGTAGATTAGTAGCCTAACATTAAACAGTAATAAACACGTAATCAGGAAATTGTAGCAAAATTAATGCATGAGTAAAGTGTTGGCGTATAGAAACTAGTTCGGGAAACAGTAATTGCAGTGTTTTTCTGTTTTCTAGATATAAAACACTTTTAACCTGTCCTTAATGCATTTCTGCTTTCTGAGCTATGCTAGAATAGGTTACGCTAATCATTGCTGATTATGAAGAGAAATAATGTAATGTATCACAGAAATTATGTACGCGACATACATGTACCCATAGGCGACCATATCGTGCGCCAAATTTTTGTCTTGTTTTCTGTGCTTTTCTGCGTAAAATGTACCCGTTCTGTTGGTACGATAGAATTAAAAGATAGTAGTCTGTAGGTAAAATATTTCTTCAAACTACTAAAATAAGTTTGTGTGGATGAGGGCATATAGACTAGTGAGAAACTCTGTGATATTGTCGTACGTAGCGCCATCTCTTTGAGAAGTTGGACGCCAGTAGTGGATTGGAGAAGGGGGGGATGACGCCTCGCACTGCAATATCCCTTTAAGGAATTCCTCTGTGGGAAAATCACCAACTAAATATATTATGAATATTAAAATAGCATTTAGCCAAGACAAAATGAAAATATTTCCACAGCACAACCAACGTCACACAGATGGTGTTACTTCTCATCCATTTAGCTTTTACCCGGGAAGGTACCGGCGCAAGGATTATTCTCACTGTAAATAATTATAAGAGGAACAAACACAAATCTCACTATTTGTATGAAGAAAAGATATTACACTACACAACGACAATAAAATTATCACTGCAGACAATAATCCAACTACTGCCAAACAACAGTAATTAGAAAACCACACAAAGCATTAGACATAATTTTATTTAAATTATTTTTAGTAGCAAGCTAGCTAGTTTAATGGTTTAGAAAACAATTTTTATTTGTTTAAATATCATCATATTTATTTTGAAAATGACGCTGATCCTGGTGTTCTTATATTCAGAAACTTGAAACTATCAAACTTGCATAGTTACTCTGATTAATATTAATTATCTCTCATGACAACATCAAAAAGTTAATTACTTCAGTACTTTTTAGAACTGACTCAATAACATTGGGGACATTTTTGTACAATCTCAATTAATGAAATTCCGAAATTAGCTAGTTTGTAGTAGAGCACTTGGCTCTGTTTTACGGCCTCTGGGATTCTCAGCTTATGCACTCTATTGCTAATCTCTGTGTGTGCCATACGTAAATTAAAACTCTCTTCATCCTTAGTTTAACAAAAATTAAAATTCCAAAACACTTGATTCAAATCTAAAATTGTCCAAAAGTTTTGAGGCTGTTAGGAAATGTCCCTAGTTGAGGCTGCAAATAGTTGCATAGCCAGATGGAGTAGGTCTACATAGGCATTCTTAATATGCCTGTTGCAAACCTATCAACTGAGGTGCCTCTCCAAACGCCATGCTAACCTACTTTAGGCTGGCGGACGTCAAAATTCCTCAATATATTTGCACAGGTCGGTCCGATCATCATGGCATTTTGAAGGGGCCTTCATACCCACACTATCTCACAGTCCGAAATCATTATGACTCCCCTTCCTTGACTTCACAGTGTAAAAATTTATGGCAATGGTAACAGTTCTCCGTGGCCTATATCTCAGCCAGGTATTTAAATTAAATGCAAAGAGGACACGTCACTTACAATTAATACACAAACCCATATAAGGAGAAAAAAAAATAGTAATAAAACAATTATCATGGGAACATAAACAAATAATATTTGACTTTTCCTTATTGAGTGGTGATATCAAAGTAATTAGTTAAATTGTGAATTAATCTTGGGACTAGTATTTACTAATAAACCAAAATAAAATCATAGAGATTATTATAAACAATTATTTACAATACACAAAATAAACAACCAGACCAAATAAATATAAACAAAGTTTGAAATCAATACTACTACAATAATGAGCCAATTCATGAGTCACTCATGTAATTATCATTTTGCAGAGGATATTTTGAGCAGTTAATTAGATTCTGATTGCTAAACTTGTTTTGACAGCAAGGTTTTCCCTTATGAACTTTATAATGGTCAGAATTGGGTTAAACGTAGTAACCTTACTCAATGCATTTCACACATAATTTTTTTGAGCTAAATAGAAACTATCATAGTGTTCAAATGTTTTTTTCTATCTTAATGTCGTTTTACAGTAGTATCTAGAAACTATTCAGTGAATGGTATTTATTGAATTATGTTCTGAAGTTTCATACAGCACTGGGTGAGTGCTGGCACAACTACTACCTTTGTCCTTACTTGGTTATATTCAGTGAGAATTACTGTTTTGCTGTTCCTACACAGGTGGAGGCTCTTCGCGATAAAATGAGCCCTTTTCAAGGCCCTCCCAACCTCTAACAAATGTATTCTCTTGCAGCCTCGGGCATTAACTTTTGAGAGAAGTGAAATGTATACAGTCTGTTTATTAGTTAGTTACATGGCAATGTTTATATTAAAAAGTGGCTGAAAGATTGAAATTGAGCTGGAGGGAAAATTTAGCAGGGTCTTAAAAATTGCTCACTTTACCGTAAATATGCTATATATCGTAATGTGTCTTAAGATGCATATTCAGTTGCAGAAATATTAGTTAGTGTACAAAATGAAGTATATATATGGTCAGTGGTTCACTGACAAGTCAGTTGTTAAGCTTTTCCCACTTAACAGTTTCATAATGGGTTACTGATGCACATGACATCATTGACCTCCATTGCCAAGCGCTACGTAGAAAGAGGAAAAAGGCATCGTATAGCAATTGTTTATTCTTATTCTTCAAAATGCCTGACACACCAATAATACTTTAGATGGTATTTATTTTCACAATAAAGATTTTCTATCATACATGCAGTAGAGAGCGTACTTACAAACATGTAGGCAATACTAAACTTTTACTAAACATCACTTTGAAATAAACACTTATTAGAATATATGTGGCTAGGACACTGTCACTACTGAATAAAAGATATAAGTTCACTGTAGGCTTGTTTTTATTGTTACTATGCATACACATCAACGTGCCAATGAACCGATTATCTCTGTCATGACTAGCCAATTCCGCGTGGGTGCTCCCCAGCCCGCAATTAATCTAGCGCACGCTTAGATGGATGATTTCACCAAGGTGCGTGACAGCACAGCCTTCACAAGGGAAGCGGGCCGACAGCCGCTAGGGTGGACTGACGGTTTTTCCCTGAAGACAGGACACGGTAAATTACAAATGGAAACACTTGATGAAACATATTAACACGTGTGGTTACTCTGTATCACTAACGCAAACTTGTCTGGGCTGGCCCGCCAGCACATGGGTAGTGTGGTGACGGCCTATACACAGAGCCGGCTAGGACAGGAGTAATTGCGCCGTACACTAATAACAAAATTACATACAATACATAAAGACCCTTAAAAGATGATGGGGCATGAGATGAGTAGTCACAATAAACACACACATGCATGAAAACAAGTTTAGATGGCGCGGATGCCACTGAATAAAGGTTGTAGCGGACCATATGGTGCAGGTGGAATTGCAATATTTCTTTGTGAAAACGGCAAATTAAATTCAGGCAAAAAATTATTCTCCTTACGATTTAAGTGATTGCAGGCGTGTAGCATGCCTGATGGCGGTAAAATCAAACATTAACATGACCACGTGGTCAAGTACAAAAGTACATAGAACCCTGAATAAAATATTGCCCTTACAATATTACATAAATAAGCACTCAAAATGCAATGATGGCGTACACATATACTTGGCATAGGTTACCCACGTGGTGATATGTGATGTTGCAGTAAAATATTCAAATATGGAAAATACCCTGAAATACATACATGAAAACAAAGCCCTTAAAATTGCACTAGCAATAATGCAGAAATTACACTGGAACGCCATTAACATAGGCGGATGACGCCTGATTCAAGTTGCGTGGGTTGCGTGACCTCTCTCACAGCTTTCTCCTCCTCGATTAAGTTAAAATGCCACAAAGGCGAAATAAATTCGTTAAGCGGAAGCATAATGCTGGGGAAAACATATGCAAGCAAATGTTGACTGGTAAACTAAATTGACTGTTGAAACCTACAGCAGTGAACAAAAGTTGTAGTGTGTACGTGACAGTGTCTTACCTCGCCAGCTCTCCTCGACAGACTGTCCAGAGGCAAGTGTTGCACGGACCTAACATGGCCGCCTACGGGGTTCACATAAGTGGAAGTGCTATGGACGCCAAGTAAAATATTTTAGTATAGAAAAAAATTGCACAAATTAAATTAAATACTGTTTTACATTTTATAATTTCCTTACAAATTTTTTATATTATTTCAGTGTCTCTTTATGACGGCATTCACGTTGGAATATCAGTGTTCTTAATCTCGGTGCCACGGGCAGATTGAATTTCATAGCCAAACAATTTTAAAATAACAACAAACATTTTAAGAAATTTATACCTTACAAATACAAACCATATTTTACACTAAAAAACAGTATTTATCTGAAAGTTCGAAATATTGGCCTCTCTGTGCACGTGCAGGACACGTGCGTGGTGATCGCAGTCATGGGCTCTAGCGCCGCGGGCTGTTATCCGGCATTAGTAAGTATGCAAGAGACACACACCGTGGGTGGCTACGAAGAAATTTACTCCTCTCCCCCCACTCCACCACACACACATACACACGCACGTATTAGATGTTACTTACACTGAAAAACCACCAGATCTTTTGGTGCTCCAACATGTGGGCTAATAAGATAAGCAAGGTATGGGCGATTTGCCTATATGCAAGCTATGCTTTTTAAGAAATTCTCTTTGTTCCCAGAGAAGAAACCATTACGTAGAAATAGAAGGAACTAATTTGGATACAGTTAGCTTAGAAGGTATGCCTAACCTCAGTGCTGATGTTAGTTTTGTAGAGGAGGAAAATGTAAACGGGAGTGAAAACGTGCAGAATATTGTGGCAGAGAATATAATGGCTAACGTTCCTGCTTTTGAGCCAGTGGGCACTTTGGTGTTAATAAGACACTGGATAGAATTAGACTGATATTCTACTGACTTCACTGTCGGGAGGATGTTGAAAAGTGGTACTGATTTTGCGACACCTGCACTACAAGGAAGGGCCCAAGAACCAGAACATAAGGTCATCTCCAGAAATACAATGTTGGGGCACCATTCAAAAGGATGGCATTAGATATTCTGGGTCCTTTACCTGTTACAGAGAGAGGTAATCTGTACCACTGGTGGCTCAAGATTATGTTACTAAATGGCCTGATGTAAAACAACCCCCCCCCCCCCCCCCCCCTCTTTGCCACCTGCTGATCCAGGAAGCACGTACTGTGGCTGAGGCACTCATAGAACGTGTCTTTTCGAGGTTTGGGGTGCCACTAGAACTCCATTCTGATCAGGGAAGAAACTTTGAAGCTGCTGTCTTCCAGGAGGTGACAAAAATTCTGTGGATGAAAAAGAATGGGACTACAGCCTTACACCCTCAATCAAATGGAATGATCAAGAGGCTTAACCGCACTATTGAGCAGTACCTGTCAATCTTTGTCACAGACAACCAAAAGGACTGGGATTCAAAGGTGTCATTGTTTCTTCTTGCTTACCACTCAGCAGTTCACGAGTCAACAAGGCTAACACCATCAAGGATGCAGTTTGGAAGAGAGCTATGCCTCTCCAGTGACCTGCTGTTTGGCCGACCAACAGAAGAGGAAGCTGCAGTCCCTGATTCATTATTTTGCTCAAGAGCACCTCAGAATAAATAATGACAAGATGAAGACGCAGTATAATAGGAGAATGTCGGGAGAGGTATTTCAAGGACAACTGGTATTACTCTACAACCCAAGAGGAGAAAAGGGTACTGGCAAAGCTACAGAAATGTAGGGAAGGCCCCTAAAGTATTCTGAAGAATATTAATGTTGTGGTCTTTCGGATTTGTCGCCAAGGCTCTCTGGCTGAGCCAAATGTTGTCCACATAGACCGCCTGGCACTCTACAATAGTCAAGATGTTACAGAGTCTGTTCGGCATGAACAGACTTGAGGAGGGGGCAGTGTTATATGCTTGCTGCTTCGCCCATCTTTCAAGATCGAGCGAAGAAGACAGGGAGTCATTATAGGATTGTGATGGTGGAGGCAAGTTAATGAAGTGCGTTGAATTACAGATGCGCACCACTGACCCTGATTGTATTGTTTTCTGCATTTAAGTGAAGAATGCTCTGGATTACTGACCTCATTCTCTCAGCGTGACTCGGGGTGCGTTGAACCTTCCAGATGGTAGGGCCAACACTATAAATGTTGTGACAGGCCTTCGGGTTGGGAGTTGAATTGGAGTGGATGAATGAATTAGTGCTTCAGTTCTGAGCGATAGAAGACTAGCAGCGGGAGAAGTGATCAGTGGAAGGGAAGTCTGCGACTGCGAGTATCGAGCAGTGAAGGATGCGGCTGGCAGGCTGGACTATTGGACTAGATGTGTGAGTGAAAGACTATAAATGATGGCAACAGATAGACTGAACACATGTTAATAATGAATATGAGTTATTGACTGTAACCAACAGAGACAATTGAGGATGTTAATTAGAGTCTAAATATAAATTAAATATTGCACTCACTGTTAAAATAAAAAGAGAAAAAGTGGAGACAGATAATTTAATGCTGTAAATAATAGCGGAGTGAATAAATTAGAAATCAAATTAGTTTCTTATTAAGACCTCTATCCCTCACAAACTCAGATACGCCTCTCAGACATCCTCGTGTAACAATATTATAATTATGATGTAGAAACTTAAAATTATAATGTGTATATAGGAATAGTGCTATGAGAATATTAAAATTATGATACAGGCACTTTAATTATAATGTGTACATACCGGCTACATCGATAGATCTACCCATAAAAAAAATTCCAGATGATGACACGTAGTGTTATTCCGAAGCACGTGTATGGTTATTGTTCCAAGTGCTCTGGTGTATGTCATCTGGGAGGTGAGATATAGCCAGTGGATAGAGCTAACTTCAGTCCAGTTCTGATATTCCTCTGCGAAGAGCATTCAGTATGTAACAAAATTTCTTTATTCAAGTATGCAGTACAATTTTGAATTTTCGAGGGAAAAAAATATTTTTCTGTTACGTGTTACCAAACATCTGTGCCACTTTAAGTTTGGAGAACTACTGTCTCAAACCCAAACGCCTCCACAATGAATCTAGTGGTTTTTAATACAAAGGGTTTAATGCGTAACGAAAGGAATTCACAAGTATTCTGGAAATTAAAAAAATAATTAAGGGGAATATTTGTACTTAGATGTTATAACATTGATTGTATTTTTTTTAAAGGTCTGTGTACACTCTTTTTTAAGTGTACTTGTTGAAGGGTGCCAGAAAATCTTAGCACAAGTAATCAAATTTTAAAAAAATTAGAGGAATTATGCATACTCAGATTTTATTTATTTTGATTCTGGTAAATTTTTTTCAAAGGTTAGGATATACTGGGGTTTTAAGTGTACTTGTGGAAGTGTGGCATAAAATCTTAACATAAATGTGCAAAATTTAACTTTTTTTTTTTCCCCAAAAGTTATTATTAGTGATGAGTTGTTCGTGAACGAGTCGTTCAAAACGAATGACTCGCTGTCGAGAGTGACTCGTGAGCTACTTTTCTTTATTAGAGAGTCTAATCATTCATGAATGGAGAGCTACACCTCGGCGATTTGCTCCGCTCAGTCAGCCAAAAGGCGACAGCTCGTTGGCTCGGGAGAGATAGCAAAACTGCCAGTGTAGCATTTAACAATCGCATTCAAATATCGTATTTGCTCTTTTCACGAGCACATGAGCTGGAAAATTGAGGATAGGAATACCATGAATGTGGCCATGTATTTCTAAGCATGGACAAAAGCATTCAAGCATAATAAGTGCAAGGTTTTCAAAATATTTTCATTAATTATTTTTCAAATATTGCGACATTAAAATGGTTAGGAAAGATTATGTAAATATAGTTCACTGCACACACTCGTGTTTAATACAAATTTCAATTCACCAAGACGTTTTTTCACTGTAGTAATGAAGTTATTATAAATAATATACGTAATAATTATGCTATATTTAACATTTTGAATGAAGTTTAAAAAATATTACGAAAATAATTTTTTCATGATATACACTATTATTAAAATGATTCATAAAGTTTTTAAATTCTCCAATGACTACACAATTTGTATTATTTATTAATTGTTCGTGATACCACTTCAGTTCATCGAAACCAGCTGAGCTCACTATTATTATGCCAGGAACTTAAATTACATACACCTGATGAGTTATTAATGATTGAAATAAAGAGTAAAAGTATCAAAGGAATTATATGCTTTGTTTTGGTCAGTACTGCTAAAAGTATCTTACCACATTTCCATAGCTAATATATCACAAAATAATTCCAGCTGATCTTCCGTAGAAAGAATACTTCAGCATATAGACTGTGGTATTGTCTTTCAGCCTAAAGGTAGTCCTAATGGTGACATTGCCTTTACACAGAACTCCAGCAGACTTTTGTTTTCTCGTTGTTCATTTTACTGTTCAGTTGTCAATTAACAATTTTTTTTTATGATGTGAAGTCAATAAGTACTATTTGTTGTTTATTGACCAAACAAAAATTAATTGAACTGTAACATTAACATATTCTAAGAAATGAAATGAATGCTGAACATTAAATGTTGTCTGCTAACAACCCGCACACAAACTTAACATGTTTACCTAAATTATAAAAGCACTAACAAACATTTGCCTAAGATATTTACATTTCCCCATCAAAATACACCACACTTCAAATATTCACGTACATAATTTATCGCTATTTACTGTGCGGCGGTTTTTGATGAAATTCCAAGCAATCGGCCGGTCGTTTCTATTTTTTTAATACCACTGGACGACTTTCGAGTTCTCCCATTAATAACATGTCTTCGACTCTTTTGGCGACACGTACAATGTCTTGCTGTCGTTGGCGATTGCATGGAGGATTTTTAAGTTGCTGCATTTAAAATAACTATTAACACAACATTCATTAATTAGATTTAGAACTTCTAAACTGATACGCCCGCACACAAAAATCACATCTCACAATAACAAATAACAACATGGATTCCAGTTGTTGGTTGGTGAAGATAAACAGCCCCCTTTTTTTATTATTTCTGTTATGCTATTTGACAAATTTCTGGGTGGTTTTTTTTTTCTTGTCCATACTTGTATGTGAACAGAACAGCTGTTTACGACCAACGTGATGTTACGTAAATATTGGTGTGTAACTTATGAAATAAACTGTTCATTAACTTAACAAATATAAAAAATTCTATACATTTTCTGAGTTATGCGGCTTTACTTGTTGTTTTCTGGGGTAAATTGCATGAAGTAACACATTTTATAGGTCAGCATATTACATGAAATTGTAAGAATTTTTAGGACATGAATTTGTAGTTTCTTGTCTCAAAAATTTATGAAATTTCAGGTAATATACTGACCTAGAAAATGTGTTACTTCGTTCAATTTAAGTCAGTATAAATTTTAAGCCTCCAGTAAACAAGAAACTTTAGATGAGTGTGTTTTGTTATATGTATTTGCCATGTTTTGTAATTCTGAAAGCTTCAATTAAAGTTTTTGTCTTATTTAGTATTTACACAATTCTCAATTTACTAGGCTTGACACGTATGTTACTTGTTTTAAAACAATAATGCTATGAACATGTTTTATACTGCACGTAAAACATTCTTATAGTGTTTGGGGGAATACATTAAAACAGTACTCTGTCCGGACTGTTTTTAATTTGCGAGAGACTACGTATCAAACTGTAATTAAGTACTAGCTTCCACAACTAACCTTCAAGAAGTAATTTTGGGGAAATTAGATTCTGCATTAAATGTGTGGATGCAGTTTCATGAAATACATTGTCATCAGCTAGGTACTGTGTGGTAGTATTCTTGAGAAGTTACATTCATATCAGTGTAGACATTAACATTTTATAAGCATAAAGTGAGTATGCTTCCGCAGGGAGTTGGGCGAATTCTCATGAAAAATGCATCAAGTGATAAATATTACTACGGAAGTAGGCTATGCTGTAAAATTTGGATGAATACTGTTCAGCCATTTAGTTTCTTGACATAACAACAGTTGGTTTTTTTTTTTACTTGTCATTTATTGTACTATAACTTGAGTGGACTGAAGAATCGCAATTGAAACTTAGACTTAAACACACCCAGAGGGAGTAGACTGAAGTAAGTGGAATGAGTAATCCGGTCCAGTCGGCAAGGTGGACTGGAGTGTAGAATCCTGATTGGACAGTTTACACTGCCAACAGGAGTGCACTGGGAGTGAGAGAAAAACAAATGCCGTCATTTTAGAAGTGTGTCGTTTGCACTGTTGCATGTACAGAGTTTTTAAAATTTGTTTTAAGCAAATTATAATTTACAGGGGCAAAAATGTCCAAAAAAGGAAATGAAAAATATTTGGGCCAGAATTGACATACAGTTCATTTTGTTTAACGTAATGATTTGGTAAGAGTAGAAATGAAAAATGCTGACTTAAAAATAAAAATTCTGGCACTAAAACTATACCCCCCCCTTCAGTATTGTTTGTTCTCGTGTTCGCCAAAATATGTCACTACACAGCTTTCAGTCCGTGTTCACTTCATTTTCACACTTGTTTATAGTCTATCTTGATTGTAAACCTTACCTTAAATGTGACTTTCAGTGCATATTCACTTGTGTTGGCTATGTTGTGACTCTAGTTCGAGTTTATAGTCAGTCCAAAATTTCACTCTATTAACAACAGCACCTTGTGCGCCAGCTTGTGCATAATTTTGTATTAAAATATTGATTTGTGAGGTATTTATGCATTGTAATTCACTCGTAAATGTTGTTAAATGTAGTTTTTAGATCATTTAACAATTGTTTAAAGTGTGTTGTCTTCTGTATGAAGGAGAAAATACACTGTATTGCCCATGAAGGAGAAAATACACTATTGCCTATGAAGGAGAAAATACACTGTATTGCCCAAAAGCATAAGTATCACACACACACACACACACACTGGGCGAGCATTTCAGCTATTCACACTTTTTAAAGGTGAACATTCTAAATATCAGCATTGTTTTTATAATGGGGGAAAATAATAATGTTTCTCAGTGTCTGTCTTTTCTTTGGTCCTCCTTATGGCTATATACCATTGTGCTTCAGTCCCAACATCCTCCTCGTCAACCTCTCACTTCCCCATCCTCTTGACATACCCACACCACCTTGTTCTTACCTCTGCTATGATCTCGGCCAGCTTTTGTATCTGTACTTTGTCTCGTACCTCTTCATTTTGAATTATTTCCATTCTCGTTACCACCATCATGCCTCTTGCAAGTTTCACGTTATCATTGGACCCAGTCAGTACGACTGCAGCGGCTCTTTAAAGGGTTCTGTTTTGTTCAGTGGCAGGCCCAACAAGTTGTAGGATCCGAACATATAGATCTGTTGTTGCATTTCAGAATGAGAAACTGAAGAAAGAGTCTGTTGCCAAGCCCAAGAGAGGGGTGGTGTACATCACACACATACCACATGGGTTCTACGAGGAGCAGATGAAGAGCTATTTTGGCCAGTTTGGCACCGTGACCAATGTGAAGCTGGCTCGCAGCAAGAAGGTAAAAATTAACGTCGAACTAGATTTTCATAAATTTAATTTCTTAATGTTGGGTTTCATATTCAGATTCTAACATTGGTCTAAACCTTTCTTAGAAGGGTGTATAAGGAAAGGTCTTTACTTAAGGAGTCCACTTGTCTGTAGCTATTTTGCCTTGAAATGTGTGTGCTCGAAAGCAGATTCTTGCTTGCTCACTGCTTTCTGCTTCGCCCCTATGCACAAAGCCAAGGCTAAGTTGTCGGTGCAGTCTTTCCGTCGGCGACTCGCCGGGACATTACTTATTTTATGGTTCACTATCAAAGGTAAAAGTATTATGTGTGTCTAAAGACAACCCTGAAGTTTCTGTATAGGAAATTTAGTAGCTTAAAACAGTGTCTAAAAACGTCAGTTTTGGCTATTTTCACAGCAAAAAAAAATCTTTACAGTTGTAATTGGAACTTGAAACTGGTCTTTGGGCATAAAATGTTTATTAAATGCACCACTACAAAATATCCATCCATGTTTGAATCATGTGTTTTCCACAAAATCTCGACATTAACAACACAGTTCACGTGCCAGCCAGGTGGAGCCAATAAGGGCATTTGTACCGCATGCTGTTTAACTCGAAGACATTGTCTGCGACTACCTTTTCTTCAGATAGGATTTCTTTTATATTGCGTGCATTTTGCAAAATGACATGTCAAAAATCAAAATTTTACGACTTTGTTGTGTACAAATATGGGAAACCAAACTATTTGCAGAAAATGTAGATATACATCTGAAAGATCTTGTCTTATTCTTTTTAAGTTATGTTTAGCAAATATATTTTCTAAAAATTTAGCGGCAGCAACAAGTCAAAAATGTGCAAAAATCTCATTATTTTCAGCAATTTTTTTTTGTAAATGCAAAAACAATTCCTTGTACAATTTTACAGACATCTTTAAGTACCTCCTGGTATCTTCTTTCAGTGTGACTTATCTCATTTCTGTACGTAAGATAATTTTCATTATTTGAACATTTCCAAAACAGTAAAATTATGATTTTGAAATGTTGTTTATAATGGTTGATGGATTGCACAAAGTAACACGAAAAACACTGAATTGAAAATCATCACAATCACAATCTTTATTTCACATCAGCCATCTTGTTACAGCAACACCAGCAACCTACTAGGCACAAAATATCCCAAACATACTGCCCACCGGAAAATGGTACATTTTCCAACTGAGACCCACACTACAATAATTAACACACTAAGACATCAGGCAAGAAACAACTGGTACTACTTTATAATAGCAAAAGTAAATGTGGTTAACAGAAATTCTCAACAGCAAGGAACCATGTCAGAAACACAACAAAAGGGGTAATCAACAAAACAATAATTCTTTGCCAACAAGTCGATTGCCCTCGTCAGTAGGTAGGGGAGATATTTTTGTAACTGGTCTTACAAGTTCACCATTCAGGGTTCTCACAGTCACCACTCTTACCTGGATGAAGCTTCACAATCCTGGCCATCTCCCACCTCAACAGGGTAGATTACTATCCTTCACTAGTACCAAAGTGTCCGGTTTCAAGTTGGGTACTGCATCACTCCGCTTAGTTCTCTGATGTAAAGTATGGAGATATACCATACTCCAGCATTGCTTTGCTTCAGCTTGGTGACCAGTTGCCAACGACCCAGACGGTTTTCTACAACATGGCTCAAGTCTTGCTCAGGTAGACTGACGAGAGGTGCAACCTCTATAAAATGTCCTGGTGTAAGGACATCAAATTCTGATGGCTCTGATGACAAGGGACACAAAGGTCTGGAGTTCAGCACCACAGAGATTTCAGCAAAAAGTGTTATAATCTCTTCAAACGTAATTATTTGCTTCCTGATGACCTGCTTCATGTGGAATTTGGACGAGTTCACAGCTGTCTCCCATAGACCACCAAAATGAGATGCAGCTGGCGGGTTGAAATGCCAAACAATGTTGAGCTCATGTAAGTGGTTCTGCAAACTCTGCCATGAGAGTTCAGTGAAGCGTGCTCGATGAACTTCTTTCAAGTGTCTTACTTGCCCCAATGAATTTCGTGCCTTGGTCTGACAGTATGTCTGATGGGGTTTCCCTCACCGACACAAATCGCTTAAGGGCTACCAGGAATGCACCGGTACACAGTGATAATACAGCTTCCAAATGGACAGCCTTCATCGACATGCACACAAAAATACAGAGGTATCTTTTGTCCACTGGAGCCTTCCTTGCCTTTGTCTGCTGTGTTGCGAATGGCCCTGCAAAATTGATGCCAACTTTTAAAAAGGGACGCACTTTTGAGAATCTCACAGCTGGGAGGGATCGCCCATGAGTGGTGGAGGTTTTCGCTGACAATCTGAAACGCCTAACACACCGGTGCACACAATGTCGAATGATCTGGCGAGCATTCAATATCCAAAATTGCCTCTGGATAAAGGAATGTACTGCCTTGAGTCCTGCATGGAGGTACTCCTCATGGTAATGTTTCACAATTAACATGGATAGATGACATTTTCCTGGAAGGAGTATTGGGTGTTTACTCTCTTCCTGCAACGCTGAGTGCTGCAAGCGCCCCCCCCCCCCCCCCCCCGTTGACACCCAGAGGATCAAGGAAAGAATGCAATTTCCTTAGCTTTCTGGACCATCCTTTATTATGGAGCAACTTTAAGTCCTCTGAATGCAGGTCGTGTTGCACCACTTGAACCCAAATCATCAATGCTGCCTTTAATTTTTCAGCGCTCAACCACGCTGATTCACTGTGAGGTTGTTTCATAAATGCCGTTCGAGCTCTAAGCATCCACACTGTTACCCTCTTGAGACTTGAGAGTGATGAAAAGTCTTCTAACAATGCCCACAGAGTACCATCACCTTCTTGGACTGCTAGAGCATGTTCTCTCTGAGGTTTACATTCAGGCATATCCTTCAGATCAGGCATTTTGAACTTATTCACCAGCCACATGTCTTCAGAATCCTTCAACCATCCAGGTCCATGGAACCACACAGGACTATTCACCAGCTCGTCAGGAAACACACCGCGCAATGCGAGGTCTTCTGGGTTACAGCTTGATGGGACATAATGCCATGACCTAGGTGGCACAATTTGCTGAATTTCAGCGACTCGCTTAGCAACAAAGGTCTTGAATGTGTGTGTGTGGTGATGACCAGAGCCATGACAGAACAGTGGAAGAACCTGACCACATGTACACGCTAAAAGGATGAGCCCTTTCGCTGAACATTTTGCTCACCCATTGCCACAATCTTAAGAGAAGCAATGCACCAGACAACTCAAGCCTCGGAATTGATAATGTCTTCAATGGCGCAATCTTTGATTTTGCTGTGATCAGGCAAGTTGAAACAACTCTAATGTTGTTGACAATGCGAGTATACATCACAGCAGCATACGCCTTCTCAGAAGCATCGCAGAACCCATGAATTTCAATATTGCAGGCACTAGTCCACTCAAATGTGTCGTGGGATTCTCACTTTGGCCATAACGCCCATTGTCTTCTTGAAATGTAACTACTGCTGAGCAATATCTATAGGAACAGGTTGATCCCATTTTAACCCCATCGTCCACATTTTCCCACACAACTGGGGCTACCCACCCACATGGGTCATAAAGGCGGGCAATAGTTGACAAGATACTACGTTTGGTTATTGACAATTGGAGTACATTGACATGGTATGTGAAATCATCAGTCTCTGGACACCAGTGTACACCAAGCACATTGATAGCCAGACTTGTCTCTTCAAAACTTCTCTCTATGATGTAGGCACATCCTCAAGTATAGTGGTGCTGCTGGAGGACCACGTATGAAGCTCAAATCCTCCTCGTTGAAGCAGTGGCACAAGTTCAGGTTTCAGTTTGTTTCTTCCGACGAGTCAGCCCCTGTAACCACGTTGTCAACAAACACGTCTCACAAGAGTACCTGAGCTGCATGTGGAAAGTTTTGAGCTTCATCATTAGCTAACTGCCTTAATGTTCTCAGTGCTTGATAAGGGGATGATGCCAGTCCATATGTAACAGTGCTGAAGGTCGCCACAGAATACGCTGATATTTGCAGTCATCAGAATGTATCCGTATTTGTCTATACATCTTACAGATGTCAGCAGTAAAGACAACACGTAGTGTTCGGAAGTTCACAATAATCTCACATATGTCCTAGAATTTCTGCCCAGTGTCGAGCACATCATTTAATGAGACACCATTTGAAGTTGCTGATGAGCCATCGAAAACAACTCACACCTTAGTGGTTGAACTAACCTCTTTAATTATAGTATGGTGAGGAATAACATATGCTACCTCCGAGATCTCTGATGCACCCGAACATTTGATATTTGGCTTACCACCAGAGGGTCGAGCAACTGAGATGCGTGTCATGTGACCCAGTTTTTCATATTCCTTGAGAAACTGGTGGTACATGGTAGCGAGCTCCGGTGATTTAGTGAATTTCTTCTCCAGATGTTCATACCTTAAACATGCCTGTTGTAGCGACTCTCCTAACTCTGACCGAATTTGTTTGAACGGCAGTCGCAACACATATCTTCCATCCTTGTCTCGTGTGTGTATTTCGTTGGAGTGCTCCTCACATTTTTCCTCATCAGTTGACAACACCTTTGTTGTCAGCACCTCTTCGACCTCCCAGAATCGTTATAGTTGTATATACAGACTATTGTCTCTTATCAAGAATGACACAGATGGACTCCTAGCTGATTCACATGCCACCCTGCCACTCTCAATCGAACCAAACACTGTGTGAAAAGCATTGGGCTCACCTACAATTTACCTGCCAGACATAGGATCACTCACTATGTCGGCTGCCAACAAGATGTCAATAGGCCCAGGTACATTGAAGCTGGGATCCACTAGCTTCAAATCCTTCAAATGGCTTATGGTACTATGAGCAACCCTTGGCGCAGGCATGGGATGAGTGATCTCCTTCAAGATTGTAGCTCTAACGTCAAAATATATGTCCTGAGAGTCAATAGGTTTAACACAACAATAAAGAACTCCTCTTGACCTTGACACAGGAGTTTGCCCAACCCCAGCTAAGTCTACTTGTTCACGATGGCATTGTAGGCATAACCATTGGACACATCTATCAGTTACGAAAGAGATTTGTGATGCACTATCCAAAAAGGCTCTTAATGTCTGAAAGTGTCCACTAGTGTCTCTCACTTGGACCTAAGCTGTCGAGACCAAAATTATAGTTTGCATGTCAGTCTCATTAGACAAATGTAACGTTTGGACCTTGGTTATAGCACTCTTATGAGAAGAACCATCAGGTTTTGCATTTTCTGTATCTACACTCTGACTACGTGATGAGCCATGAGAAAAGTGAAGCAACGTGTGGTGCCTCTTTTGACATTGTCTACAAGTGAATTTAGACATGCATTTTTGTGCACTGTGATTGGGTTTTAAACAATTGAAACACATGGATTGTTCTTTCACAAACTTGACTCTATCCGTAATAGATTTTGTCAAGAACTGCTCACATTTACTCAGTGGATGTTTCTCCTTACATACTAGACACACTGTTTCATTTTCTACTGCAACAAGTAAAGTGCTTCTACTATGACCTTGTTTTGAATTGCCCTTCATACTGTATGCTGAAAACTTATTCTTTACAAATGTACTATTGTTGCCTGAGGCATTAAGGTTGGTCACTAATTGAACATTCTCATTCGCCACAGCATATCGTTCTAGGAACGTCAACAGATGGTCACAAGTTGGCAGGTCCTGGTCTACAGATAATTCAAACTCTTGGCGAAGAGAAGAATCTATCTTTTCAAGAATGTTCAAGAGCAAAAAACTCCACTCAGAAACTGGAAAGTTTTCAGCACGCAGAGCATTTAAGTGTTCACACACTACACTAATAAAGTGTGACAAAGATTCTCGAGAATTGGTACACACTTTCGGAAGGTGCAATATTTTTTTAACATGCAGTGTAGCAGTAACGCATAAGTTTTTGTACCGCTTCTCCAGCAATGACCAGATAACACTGTAGTTCTCATTAGTGATCGGTAGATTAATTACAGTTTCCTTAGGGTCACTCTTTAGACATCCAATCAGATAATGTAGTTTCTGAACATCAGAAAGCGATATATCTTGATGCGCCATGGACTTGAAGAGCTCGGTGCGGTTGCCCGAAAACACTGGAAGCAGTAGAGGCGGCAGCACTGCACGCGTACCGATAACTGAACCCCGACAGGTTATGTCGGGTATCTTGATAGTACATCTATTATACTGTACACGCAAAAGCCGGAAAACATTTTGAAAGTTAACGAACACATCCTTAATCTCGTTTAGAGGTCTCAATTCAGGTTATGGTAAGACAGCACACAAGGCAAAATAGTTTACTAATTACTCGTCCAGTTTTGCCGCTACTTCGTCAAAAGCCACCACGAACTCTTAAAGTTTCTCCTCATCTTGCACCACTGCATTTAACAACTCGTTTGCTTCTTCTATTTTAGCTATAAGGTAGTCAAACATTATTAATTGTAGCTCAGTAGTTTGCTGCGCCATGGCCACGGTTAACTTTGTTACGCATGTGCACCAACGGTTATGCAACAGTTTGATTTAGTTGCACTGAAAAATACGAGAGTGGTTGCTAACATCTCAATCCGGCAACGGAGGACCAAAAATGTGTATAATGTTTGATGTATTGCACAAAGTAACACGAAAAATACCAGATTGAAAATCATCACAAACACAATCTTTATTTCACATCAGTCATCTTGTTACAACACCACCACTAACCTTACAAAATAAAAAACAAACAAAAGCAATACAGTTGCAGCCACCAGCACTACTAGGCACAAAATATCCCAAACAAATGTATTTATGCAAAAACTATGCATCATTAATAATGTCTAAGATTTGAACTGTATGAGAAATATAAATATAAAATAACTTAAGTTTCTGTGGCCAACCCCCTTAAGCATTCTGTTCTGCTGCCACAACATTGCAGACCATTTACATACCTGTCTGGGGGGGGGGGGGGGGGTTCAGTGTCGCTGGTATAGTTCTCTGTCTGACTTCGTGTTTCACCAACATCTTCACCAAGGCTAGCTCCACAAAGATGTTTAGATGACAGAATATTTCAGTTGAATTGTAGACAGAAGAAGAGTGAATAGTGTTTAACCCATGCTCACCATCTTTGTAGGTGATGGTCATTCAGTATGGTGATATGAAATCAGGGAAATATTAATAGTCCAGTATTTCAGTGCTATGACCTGTACCAAGAGTTTAACAGTCTGTATATTTAAATAAATTATTCACAGTGACCAGGTAGTTTTGTGTGATTTTTTGTTGAAAATGTCCTGATTACAGTACTTTTTTTTTTCTAAATCCAACTAGTAAATCTTTAAGTGGATATGTAACATACATACAGGCTGAAGACTGGAACAGATAGCAGTTTCTGAAATGTCGCAGCTGTTGTCACCGAAGAAAGCCTCGCTGCATTTGTCTCTGCTGTCCTTGTGTGTTCGTGCATACATTTGTTCCAGCCATTTTGCTTTTACCTGTGGTTGTTGGGCACTAGCGGTGGTTCCTACACACGCACTTTGGGACCCAGGAGTTTCAGGGATGCTGTGGGTTCTGTGTGTTCCCCTCATCTGTTATACTTACAAAACACTTGTATACATAACACTGCAAAAATCACATACTTTGGCTTGGCTGGGTATTGACACTACAAAAAGAGGCATTAAAATTTTACACTGATATGTACATTTATTCTGACCAGATTACAACATGCCAAAAAATGAATTATGAAAATACTCCTCGGACGTAACTAGCCAGTTCCGGTGGGGATTCCCCAAGCACGTAACTTAACTTGCGCACTCCGACTGGATGATGCTCCACATTGTTTGAGAACACAGCCTCCACAAGGCAAGAGGCCTACAGCTGCTGGGATAGACTGCAGGTTTGCCCAGAGACAGGACACTGAGTATGGAATGAACACATGTGGATATTAACGCAACTAGCACCTACTCATCGGGACTTGTCCGCAAACCATGTGGTGTTTGGCACGGTCATACATATAGCGGGTTAGTGCAAAAATAGTCTCGCCGTACAAAATTACACAAAATAATACTGGGTGAACATGGGACTCGTTATGAGCAGGCAAAATAAACACACAGATGTGTGAAATTATCTTTAGATAGCATGGATGCTGCTGGATGAAGTTCGTAGTGGACCATGCGGGCGGGCATGAAAATGCAGTACTTCGTGGTAAACTCATTCAAGAATCTTCGGCGAAAAATTAGCAACATATTCCCATCAATAAACGAGCATGCAAAAGCTCTTAAGGTGCCGGATAGCGGGAAAACACAAGTACATGAATTGACCATGTGGTCACGAACAAAATGCATCAAACATGAAAAATACAAGAACCCTGATGGAAAATATTTCATAAACCCTGAGATAAAATTAAGGTGCGCACAATGGCACAAGAATTAGCCCTCATAACGCGGTAATGGCGCAGATACGGACTTGGTGGTAGCTTACCACATGTCCGTAGGCAATGTAGCCGCAAAAAAATTTAACATGACAAAAGCCCTCAAATAATTGTACAAACACATTACCCTTAATATTGCTTGGCGCAATTAACCAGAAATTACTATGAAAAGCCTTAAACATGGGCGGATGGCTAATGATACATAAACTGTGGAGGCCGCATGGCCTCTCCAACATCTCCTCCTCACATCTCGTTAAGTTCCAAAAAGCCTGAAAGGCTGCAAATAATTAAGTTAGGGTAGCATTAGGCTGGGGATGTCTGGCAAAATGTATGCAAGGCCAAAGGTTAACCGGAATACTAAAGTGAACTATGGAAACCTACATCAGTGCAAAAATATGAAGTGCGTACGTGACAGCGTATTACCGCGTCAGCTCTCTTAGGACGACTGCCCAGACGTAGGGGTTCACACAAGCGGAAGTGCTATGCATGCCGAGTAAAAATATTATATTGTAAATTGAAAAGGCACCAAAAGTATTTTAAGACAAAATTACAGTTGCAATTTAAATATGGAATTTCTGTTGTTATTTTATTGTCTTTTGGAGGCGTTCTCGCCTGAATAATATTGTCTTTCTCTTCGGCACGCGCGCACTTGGAATTTGAAATATCAACATTACACAAGACTCTGAAATAAAACATATTACACTTGAGACATATTATCCAGATTTGGGAAAGTCCGTACTTGTAGCGGGGTGCGCACACGTACCAACCCACGTGTACCTCTAGTGGCGAGTGCTGTCATGGTCTACCAGTGCTGGCTCTTAGCCGGCATCAATACATACAATACAACATACAAAAATACATTCAGAGATGGTGTTTATAAACAGTAGGTGTTCATCACCATTATACATTACACTGCAGTCGGTGACCAATGATTGGAGAGCACTAGCGTATTTCAATCATTTATTTCACAGTGCATTGTGGGAAGTTTCTGAATTAGTCAGTGAATCTACTGGTTGTAGGTTTTCAAAAGAGAGCCTAAAAGTGTGTTTTATTTTGCAATTAATTCAGTCAAATGTGTTCAATTACACGATTGTGCAAAAATGCAAGTGTTTCTGTGCTATTATAGCATGTGAAAAGTTAAATTTTAATATTTGTGCGGTGTGCGCGTGCGCGCACTTTTTTTTTTTTTTTTTTTTTCATATACGTCTTATGAATGGTGATTTATTCAATGAGTAGTAACCAAATTAAATGTAACTGTACGATAGTGGGGAGGGCTATGAAGATCAAGGAAATTGCAGGGTAAAAGTAGTGAGAAATATATACGTAATTATAATATGTAATCACGAAAATACTATAGATTGCAAAAATACCTAGCCAAACTATACCTAAATTGACAATTTTACCAGTATAATTTACAAATATGATAGTGGGGAGGGCTATGAACTGGAAGGAATTTGCAGAGTAGAATGTTATCATGAAAACATACAAAATTGTTCATTTTTTTACCCAGCAACTTCCCTGATCTTCATAGCTTTCCTCACTATCGTATTTGTTGTTTGTATTGGTAATATTGTTGATTTAAGTTGTTCGGTTAAGGTTTTTTGCAATTTAACATATTTTCAGCATTAAATATTATGGTTATGTATGTATTTTTCACTTGTTTTACTCCAAAATTTCCCTGATCTTCCTAGTCCTCCCTACCCACTATCATTTTTGGGGTTTGTATTGATTATATCTTGATGCCCCTAGTAAATTTGTGTTCTGTGTAATTAGTCGAGTTGAATTATACCACTTTCCGGATTGTTATTTATTTCTTTGTTATTTTTCAGAAAAGCCCATATTCTTCAGAATTACCTCTATTCCTTATTTTATTATTTTGTGAAGGTTTTTTATTTACATTGAAGGTTTTCTGTGACTATAACAAAGTGTTTCAATGGGGCATGTACATAATAATAAAAATAATTCAGGTAATTAAAGAAAGGCTTTTTCTTCCTACTTCACCGTCAAGGACATGTATCACTTTTAGAGAGCAGTTTTGACCATGGGTTGAGTGGAGTGATTTGGGCAGCTCTTAACAACGAGGTCTTGAGGGTGAGATGAGGTGAGAATGGAGCAGTGCCACAATGCAAGGGTGGGACATACTGTAGATCCCCAAGAAAATCTGCCAACCAGCAGCATCGTCCGGCACGATTCCCACTTGCGAAAATCAGGGAGAGTGGCCCCACCAGGGATTGAACCCTGTTCGCCTTGGGAGGCGAGCAGTTTGCACTCAGCCATTGCATCATTTTGCATACCAGAATCAAAGTAATATAATGTGAATATGCATTCTCCTCTAAGTTTTTTTTTTTGCATACTTATGCTAATATTTTCTGTTACGCTTCCACACATACACTTCAAAACATAGTGACTACTAGCCTATGAGAAAAAAAAAATTACTGTAATAAAATCTGAGTATAAATACTTCCCTTACTTTTTTTTAAATTTTGCATACTCGTGCAAAGCTTTTCTGTAATGCGTTAAACTCTTTATATTAATGACAATTAGATTCAATGTGGTGGAGTTTGGAGTTGGGAAAGTAGTTCTCCGAACTTGGAGTGGTGCAGAAGTTCGGTGAGCTAAATATTTCTTTTTCATTAAAAATTTGAAATTGTACTGCATACTTGAATAAAAAAATCTTGTTACATACTGAATGCTCTTTGCAGAGGAATATATTCAGTGCTACATCTTTTGGTTTTCAGAGAGTAGGGCCCCCAAACTTGGAGTCATTTTTGAAAGGGTAAGTACACTGCACAAATTAAATTTTTGACATGAATACGGCTTTAAATTTGCGACCATAGTGGAAGGCAATCCAGAAAATCTGATGATAACAAAATTGGGGGATACAGTTTGGCATTCCAGCTCCGAATCTATTGTCTACATTCAAAACTCAATTACACCACTCAGTTGTCAAAGAATCAAAGAATATGTTTCGTAGAGTGACGACTGTGAAGCATCACATACGGAGGGGGCGGGGGGGGGGGGGGGCAATTTTTAGTTTGTTTCACCACGTCTCATAACTTCAGCGTAGTATAACTTTTGACTAGGAGGAGCTATGGCGCTTGTTTAGGTTTCAATCGACAGCTCTCGTCAAGACCAATCGATTATGTGTATAAAAACATTTGTGTGGCGTGGTTATGGTGAAATTGTATGCGTTTAATGTAAAAATTTAAGAAAACTCAACACAATTTTGGCCTATACTCATCAATAAGCCAAGTTGAAATATCGAAATCATATACGGTTGGAAAGAGCATCTCAAAAGCAATCCAGTGATATCCATAAAACCCCATATGTTCGAGTGAAGCTGTGCCGGGAACGTAAAAAAAAAAATCAATGTGTCAGAGCGCATCAACGTAGATAGATGTATTCACGCAAAACAAACGGCCGTGTCCCCAACACAGCCACACCCAATTTTTCCTTAGAAATTTTTTAGTATAGTGCTAAGATTTTCTGTTGTGTCTTAAACCCTTTGTAGTAAGGTCAGACCTTTAAATGCGAAGGCATTTGGTTTTGGGACCCTAGTTCCTCGAACTGGGAGTAGTCCGAAAGTTTAGTAACTCTTGACAGAAAAAAAAATTTCTTTTTGAAATAGTACTACAAAAAGCATTCAGTATGTAACAGAATTTAAGTGTGCAGTACAATTTCAAATTTTCCAGCGGGGAAAACATTTTTTTTTCAAGTGTTTTTGAACTTCTGCACTACTCCCAGTTCAGAGAACTACTGTATGAAAACCAATCTCCTTTGCAGTGAATCTAGTGGTCCTTGATACAAATGGTTTAATGTATTACAGAAAGTCTTTGCACAAGTATGCGAATTGTAAATAAAATAGAGAAGGTATGCATACTCATATTTTATTACATTGATTCTGGTAATTTTTTTCAAAGGTTGGTAGTCACTAGGTTTTTAAGTGTATTTGTGGTTTTACTCTGAGATTCGAAACTAACTTGACTCCAGTCAACAAATTGATGTGTGTAAGCAGTTACACGTAAGCCAAGTAGCTAACCATTAACCTCAACTTCCTTGAAACCAAATAAAAATTAACTTGTTACAATTCCTGTATTAAAACTGTGTAAAAATATTAAAAGCAAAAACTGTGTTGAACTGCATTATGTGCATTTAAGAAAGTAAGCAATTGACATGAAATAAATATTTTGTAACTGATGTAAACAATAAAAAAACTGGACAATTGTTCTGATAAAGTGACTCCAGCAAAATTGGTGGTTCAAATATTTAATCTGGATATACAGCGAAAATCGAGAAAGGTGTGTAGTGAAACTTGAAAGACAGATAATCAAGACAATTTGGCACTTAAACTTGATAAAAATTGTTATATAGCTTTGGCCATAGAAGTTTGTTGGTTCAGCAATACATATAGAGTCCTGCTACGGTGAGACTGTGTTACTGCTGCTGCTATCTCAATGTAGGGATGTTAGATCATCATTGCTCTATCATGGTAAGGGGCATTCAAAATTCAAAACAATGGTACACTAGCACAAATTATGGTACATTTCTAACATGCGTAAAATCACAATTTAATTTTTTTTTAATTACGCGACAGTTATTTGAATGTTACACTAATGAAATCAAATACAAATGAAATATTTTAATTTAAAAAGTAACTGAGAAATGTGTGGTATGTAAATCACAAAATAATCATTCCATCTGTATAAAATATGACAATCCCTGCCTGCATAGCAGTGGAATGTGTTTAACTAAAACATGCCAAATTACCCGTACACAATACAGAACACAACATGACTGACAACGGTAAACGACGGACTCGCAAACTAAAAGGGAACAACGGAACATCACATCCGGAAAGCTTTTTCTGTCCGCTGTTAATATCTACTGTTTGTTGCCCTTGTTGATCAAATGTCAATGTAGAGATGACAATGGTATATGTAGTAATGATGTAATGATTGGAGCTGTGGTGATACAATATGTGTTGTCATGTTGCGCAGTCCGGGAAGAGCAAGGGCTACGCCTTCATAGAGTTTGAGCATGCAGAGGTGGCGCAGGTGGTTGCCGAGACCATGAACAACTACATCATGTGCAACCGCCTTCTGAAAGGTACCTTCCTCTTTAATTTAAAGTTTTTCTTTATTATTTTTTATGAAATCTTGTTTTTACTGAAGATTAATCATAAGGGACAAATATGTAGTGTCTTAGTGTCCAGAAGGCTTTGTATGTTTGCACTAACCTGCCAGATGTCGTAGTTTATTCCACAGTTAGGGCACTGACTGAAGTTGGCTCTATCCCGTCTTTCAGATGACACTCATTCCCAGGCACTTGGAACAAAAAGTACACCTCTGCTTTGGCACGAATGTTAACCAACTTTTAACTCAGGGTCGGCAACTGATGCAACAGCTGATCGGCAGGGTGTACGTGATTCACTATCAATAAATATGTCGCAATGATCGACTCAATGAATTGCAGGGTCGAGCTGCACAGGGGCAAATAAAGGCGGAAAACTAGTATTTTGTTCATGTGGTTAAATACTGTAACAATATACGTAATGGAAATAGTGCATGGTTTACTCAAATGGCAAAGCTCTCATTAATAGATCTAATGTGCATGTAAAAATGAGTGGACCTAATTACAATCATCGCCCTGCCACCTATAGCACGTTAATGGAACTATGCTCATCCACAGAGGATCATCATTCTTTGTAGCACACAGAGAGTGATGATCAGTACTATAATAAGAGCATAAAACTCGTAATCTCAGGGTAGTGTGTTTGGGCCCCATGTTGGGAGCCAATCTTCAATAACAAATCCCGTTGTTAATTAAAGTACTGGAAGTGTATGTAATGTGTAAACGAGAAATTAAACTTAATTCTTATAAATCGTACATGGGTGCCAAGAGCAGACATTGTGTAATTGATGAATAAGACAGTGAGAACATCATAAGCCCTTCAAACACTCGTAGGATGACCACAAAACCCTTTATAATAAGCAGTCTTGTATTTGGAATAAAACCGGGAGTAAAAGCCATGAGTTAAAAATTCTGATGCTCATTAAACTCGATCCAAACAAATTATGTAATTGTTTTGGAAATTTCTGCATCCTTCCTTACACTATTTAACTGTGGAGGATAAGGGAAAAGCTAAAACTGTTTTAGTGGACTTCATTCCAACCAGTGAATAATGCTTTAATTTAAATCATGTTAATTAATCTGATCGCTCTTAAAATTAAGTTTGAAATTAAATTTCCATGACAGCTTCAGGGGTAAGCAAATTAATGACTCTTAGCGGCCACTGGAAAGTTTGTAGCAAAAAGCAAAATTTTTCATAACTTAAAAAAGAATTTAGCAGGCATACAGTCAAATGACATGCTCAAGTGACTGGAAGCTGTCATCTTACAGGTCTCGGTACGATAGCAAGCTAGGAAGGTCAAGATACAGTAAAACTCACTTAAGACGTTCCCGCCTAATAGAGTGATGTTTTTAATTCTCTAGCTCCTCCGTTTAGCTGTATGTTAGTAAATCCCATTTAAAGGGTTTTTGTTGAAGAAAGATAACCTGCATATAACGTTAAAAAATTAGGGGGCATTTATAAAAAAAAAAACATTAAATTATATAATTTTCCGATACACATTGTTCGAAAATACATCACAAATAATTTTTTAACTTTAGCGATAACAAAACCTGAGCCGCACGCCGAACAAGGTCCAAGAAAGTTTTGACGAAACCTAAGCCGCACGCTGCAGTATTTTCCACATCCGTTCAAGCAATCATCTGCTCGCGCTTGTATTGATCCAGTGACGCTGTTCTAACTAAATGCCAGTGCCCCAATATTATAACGGCCATCTTGTGAAACCTGAACAACACACCTCAAGCTGATCCAATTCTGGCTGTTCACTTTACTTGCCGGTGCTAGCGCAAATAATATGTATTTTTTCAGGTGCAAAATCTGTAGAAAGCTAACAAATGCTCTAATCTTAAGGGGGTTTGGTGTATTTTATTACTATTAATTCTTTTATGCGCAGTTTTCACAGTTACGCACGTATGCATTCAAACATTTGGAAAAGGTTTAAAACCAGTGGGGAAAATGTAATGTAGGCGTACGTGCCGCTGACAATCATTCATTGGCATGTGCCCTTGTTTATATTGGCTAATGTTTTAGTAAAAAATAGGGTTAGGAAGCATGTGTTATTTTTGCATATAAATGCATTTAGGCCTCTTTAAGTAAATTTTTTTTTTGAGTGTACTATGATAGTTAAATGCTGGATTTACAATGCCATGATGAGCTCTTCCCGATTGTCCGACCATTTCCGCCACCAAAATTAGTTCAGTGTTTACAATACCTCAACAGTTTCCATCCGACAAGTATTGTGTGGCTTTCAAAAAATTCTAGAATGGCTATTAACGTGTTATGGAATGCAAAGAAATCACAAATCGTATACTATTTTGCTTTGGCAAAATTTGTAAACAAATATATTTTTTTTATTTTGGAGCAGGACGTACACATAAATAAATAATTTTTAGTGTGAAATTTACCACAGTAGTGAAATCCGCACAAAATTTTGTGTTATAGGGTTATGTCTTATGTTTTTTTTTTTCTGCTGCCAAGTGAGTCCGACTGGTTCAACGCCCAACGAAAGTAGAAATATAAATACTTTTGACAGGCTGTCAGGGTTGCAAGTTTGTTGGGGTGATCATGCCCCTGATTGGCTGATGAAAAATTCTCGTCATCTGGACTGTTTTGGTGGACTGTCGGGTTATGCTGGATTTACAATACCACAACGTACTCGCTCCAACAGTTCGACTCGAGATGTCAATCCGACAATTTCTGCCACCAACGTTTGTTCAGTGTTTACAATACCCCGACAGTTTCCATCTGACAACCATTTTGTGGCTTTTGGCAAATCCTAAAATGGTCAGTAATGTGCTATAATTTCTCGTTGGTATGCATAGAAATCACAAAATATTGTACACTATTTTGTTTTGCAAACAGTCTAAAGCTATGTAAAGAAAGTATTTTGGGATTTTGGTGCAAAGTTTGTTTTCTTTATTATTTATGTTTGTGTGGTAGTAAAAATTGTAGGCAACAGATGAAAAATTCTACTTGCTATTAGCATTTAAGCCCATCCCTGATACTTGCGTTGCTGATTTTTTAAATAACTAAGGATAATTGTGCACTTTATTTATTAAAAGTTTGTCTGTGAAATTTCTCATTATTTATTTCCATCAAATCAACAACCAGTTACCTTTCTGCAAAAAAGCAATCAGTATGTACATGTAAGTAAAATATTTTTATAGAGTAAAATTTACCACAGTAGTGACATCAGCACGACATTTTGTTATTTAAGGTTGTGTTTATGTAATGTTTTTATACTGCCCAACGAGTCAGACATAGACAAAATTAGAAATAGAATCTACTTTTGTCAGGCTGTCAATACTGTGATTTTGTCGGGGTGACCATTGCTTCTTATTGGCTGTTGATATATTTTCGTCAGTGTCAGGGCTGTGATGTTGAATAGTCAGGCTATTGTAAATCCAGCTTATGTTGCAGTGCGTGATGTCTTCTATTAGTAATAATAACTCAACATCTTTTTTTTTTGGTGAAGTTAAGGTATCATCACCTTCTCCTACACGTAACCACTTTGCATAATAAAACATAACACTTATTTTTTGAAAATAGAAAGAAATAAAACAATGATACAAAACTTAACGCCTACTCTAAACTTAAAGAGAAGCTTATATGAAATATGTAAAAGCAACATACATAAAATTAAAATAACCGGAATAGTGAACTTGCATAATTTCTCTTTACACATACACGCATTCACAAAAACCACATACACTGTGTGTGCTTGCGTGTGTGTGCACGCCTGTGTGTCTGTCTCTCGCTATATATATATTAGGGCTGTGAAAATATCAATTTTTTAAAATTCCGATTCTCGATTCCAACTCCAAAACCGTTTCACTCCATTCCAATACCATAAATTAGGATATAGTGATTATCAACATGTCCCTACAGTCGCTGTATCCTTTTGAAATTTTGTTTTATGTGTCTAATTAGACAGACAGATATGAAGACAATGAAGTCTTTCTGGCCTGCTAAGTGAAGTTAATTTCCAATATTTATGTAACATTCAGACGTATCTAATTAAGCCTAACAAGTTCATATCAGTATTTTTGATAAGTCTATGATTTATTTGAAATGAATATAGACACAGTATTATACAAAAAAAATTAAACAAATGTTCTCAACTTCGCAATGCAATATTTTAGGCCAACTTATGAAGCTAAACAATATCTACACAATATTGATGCTATTCAGTAATGAAAGTGAAATGCAAGTAACCTTTCATTTAGCATTGCTAGATGAAAATTCTCCTACCGGACATTTTAAGTTGCAGGGACACTGAATGACTTGCTGTTACATGCATCTTTGCCCAAAAGATCTTCCGAAAAATCATTATTGGCAATTTTCTTGTACTTAGCCGTGTTTACTTAAGTGTTTTCTCAATTTACTAGTTGTGCGGCTAACCCCACCTCATTAAATTTTTGCCGAGCACAAACTGCAAAATGCGTAATTTGTGTCATTTACATCAATGAAAAATAATTCCACACATTGCTAGACATTTTCTCCACGTCTAAGTAAATAAAATCCTTGGTACATTAAAACTTTTAACACTATCCACTTTTAGAAGAAAAGAGATGGTTATTTTTGGTAAAGGTAAACACGGAAAAAAAAATTGTTTTCAATTTTGACTACCTCAAAAACGAAAATGTCACAAACAGGAAATATGTTTTTTATGGAAGGTGTACCTGATCTTTATCTAATGCACTGTTAAATAGTAGGTATACAAAATCAAAAATCCTAAAAATAATACCAGGATTCCTGGTATTATTATGTCTCCTGGTCCAGAATCCGTATGCTCCCACTACTAATGACCATCACGCAACAGACCAATAGCCAATGCATGTTCTGCATAAGCGACCCGGAGCACAAAGAGCTTGCCGCTAGTGAGGGTGCTTATCTACAAACCACACCTGGTTGCAGACCGACACCTACTTCAGGTGCCCAGCTTATATTATGCTAATCGCAACGCTTACGAGCAACTAAGTGCTATCTCCAACAGTATCTGCATTTGCGGCTGTGACCTTTCATCCGTGACTGCCAGTTTGTTTTAGTGTTTTGTCTACGTGGTCATTTACAGGTTTAGATATTGTGTGGTAGATTTCCACGTGTGTTTGTAGCATTCTTGCAACAGTATACACATAGTAATGAAACATGTCAGAAAGTGCACAAAAAAAGTGCAGTTTTCCCATTAAAGCCGCGCCACACAGCATATAATGTGACGTCTGAGTGAATTGAGCCGCCAGCCAAATACTGATAAAAGCTGTCTGCCAAATGGCAGCCATCACGATAACAACGACTCGTTTAACCCGAGTTTCGATTATACGACTATCTCTTTGCCTGTATTATCGTGGATAATCAAGTTTATACTGTATTATCTTAATCCTTTCATAGTCGAATCATCATGGAATGGTTAATTCCGGTCAATGCATACGAGTTCGGTACAGGTTCAGCCTATTTGGAAAACAAAAAACGTGTTGCTGTGCAACATAACCTCAAAAAAATCATGTAAAGGTGGATTAGGATTTATAATAATTAACCATTTCATACTTGATTCTTTGATACCTGTAATAATCGAGGGTATCGAGGAATCGACTTTGACACCCCTTTATATATATATATATATATATATATATATATATATATATATATATATATATATATATATATATATATATATATATATATATATAATATATATATATATATATATATATATATATATATATATATTTATATTATATGAGTACTATTTATAAAAATTAACTACACGATAACATTGACTACCAAAAATTCTAAAACTGTAATGTATTTTAAGGATTACTGAAGGAAAGAAATTCACAGCAAATAACTATTTCAACACTGGAAAATTACAAAAAAAATTAATTAATATAAGACATTTAAAATTATAATATAAGACGTGTAAAGTTATCATTTACCTTAAAAAGATACATAAAATAAAATAATGCAACATTTACTCGCACAAGCTCAATCACACATCTACATACATTAACAGTACATCTAATTAATTAAACAGTAACACAAGCATCAGGAACATCACTATAGTCACATGAAGCAGAAAGCAAGTAAGTTATAGGTATTATAAAAGAGGTACAGTACATCCACAATAAATATTGTTTATTTCAAACCCACATTTCAAGTTCATTTAAATATTTATAGTGTGTCCAAGCTGTTACCGCCTAATTTTTAGAATTTCGTGATTGAGATTGTATCTTTTGCTTTCTGAGGTAAGTAATTCCAAAGTTTGGTTTCGATGACGATGAAAGATGAAGCAAAAAATTAGTTGTGTTTTGGTATTAGAAGTTTTTGTTGATCGAAAGAACGAGTGTTTGATGCATTGGGTGGTAAGAAACGAGACAAAAGGTATTGAGGACATCGTGTTGAAAATAATTTCTATAACAAGCAGATCTTGTGCAATGATCATCAATTTTTTAGATCAAGCCATGAGAGATTATATCTGTATTTGGTGATATGGTCTTGCTTTATAAGATTCAAAATAAGTCGTACACAGTTGTTTTGTATTCGCTGAAGTGTCTGAGCTGGATGCACGTCACTGATGACTATATCAGCGTAATCAAGGCGTGAAAAATATTAATGATTCTGTTAAGGTTTTCGTAAATTTTGCAGGTAGAAATTTTTTAAGCCTTCTTCGTGAATGTAAAGTGCCTTTTTTAGTCTACAGATGTGACATGCTCTCTCAATGTTAAAGTTTCACTCAATATTACACCTACGTTTTTTACTAACTTTGATAGAGGAATCAGCTCACCATCAAGTATGATATTAGGGCTGCTAGTGACATTTAGTGATATAAGAGGTTTCTTGGATCCTATTATAATGCCCTGGGTTTGCTTAGGATTTAAAAGTAGCCTGTGCTTTATTTACCATTCTAAGATGTTTGAAAATTCATGGTTAATTGTGTCAATTGATGACATAATATTGTCTGGATGAGCTGGCAGGTAGATTTGGAAGTCATCTGCATGAAGATGGTACGTACAATGTTTTAGTAGCTGAGGGAGGTCATTGATATAAATTGAAAATAGTAGGGTTCCCAGAACAGAGCCCTGGGGAACTAAAATTTTAACTGTGCGCCAAGCAGATTGTTGTTCCCCGCAGACAACTCTCTGATAACAGCCACACAAGTAAATGTTAATCCATTCAAACTATATTTTGGAGAAATTAAAATATGATTTTAGCTTTGCAAATAATAGCTCATGGTCAACTGAATCGAATGCTTTGCTAAAATCTAATAGTATCAAAATTGTTAGCAAACAGTAGTGGCGGGCCTATAAAGTGTAAAGCGTTATCTTTTTGTAATTTTTGCAATTTTGTTAAAATTTAAAATCTCTTTTTTTTTTTTTTTTTTTTTTTTTTTCCCCTAAGAAGTTTTTAGTATCCAGTCCTTTGAAAATCGTCTTAACAGAGTGTTCTACTGTAGTTAGTGGTGTCATTCGTGGTGGTAGGAAAGCGTAATTCCACTGGTAGCATCACCTACTTCAGAGCGTTCCATAATTAAAATGTTGGGTGCCTTGTGGGCTCTTTTCATAGATCCACACCTGACAACTTTACTAATGTTCCCTGGTCCTGTAGACTAAACTATCCTATCTTAGGATGGATGCCATCCTTTTTGGGCCATAAAGTCCTTTTAAACAAGTCTGACTTCTGTGATGTAAGGACCAAAAGTGTTCTAAAACTTAAATGTATAGTCTATCATAGTATGAGCTGAAATGTTGTTCTAGGCAACCAAATAAATAAACAGAACTTCATAGAGAATTTATCTAATTACTTATACAAATGGAAGGATGGCTAAGGTGTTGAAAAATTGGAATAAAATATAAGATGTTAAAAAAAAATGTAAATTAAAATTCTGTACCATAACGATTACAAATGAAAATCAGTCATTCTTTTGTAATGGATGTGACGTGTACAGATTTATAAGTTAATTTTAAAGTATCTAAATAAAATCTATTTATGTTCTTTTCATACCAGTGTACCTTGAGGTATTTGTAATGCTTACAAGAATTTTCGTCATTATTGTTATTAGCATGTTCATAATATCTCATTGTAAATAGCATAACGGATGTGACAAGAATGTCACCCATCTTAGCACTTCATTGTATACTGGCTTAAAAGTCTGATAATTGTATTGAGTAATTGCACTTTCAGCATTTTACACCAGTAGTTGAAGGATGACATTAACTATCTACACTGTAAGCAGGTTCCATAAACCTTCAATTTAATTTACAAAACATGATTTTTCTGGTAATGGATGTGATATGAATTTGTAACGGATGTGACAAGACAACATATTAGGCCTTGCACATACTTCGCGATGATGAAAATTCACAAATATTTTGCACCAACGTATGTTCCAAAATATTATAACTTCTAGATCCTTTTATGATTGTATAATTTATGATTGTATAATGCTGTGTGTGAAACAAATTTATCTTTAGCAAATTAATCACAAACATTTAATTTTATGAGTTTATCACATTTCTCATTGGTCCTGAGAAATGAGCAAGCATCACCAGGCTCGGACAGCAGCCAACACAAGAAATTTCACAGTACCTACATTGAAGTTGAACAAACATTCAAATTTTACAGCAATAAAACCATTATTTCTGAATATACATTAATACTCAGAAACATTATTTACCTTTCATAATTCGTACACAAGTCTGTCTCCACCAGTTTTAATTTTTTTGTTCATCCAGGACTTGAGTGTTTTCAGCAGACACTATTCTTTCATCACCTTCATTTATTCTGAATGATTTTTTATTTTGTCCATACATTTTCATGAAGGCAACATCTACTTCCTTATTTTCTCTCACACCGCTCTGACAAACCACTACATGCTGAAATTCATTACCTTTTGAACTTAACAGTCTTACTAGAGCGAACACCCCTGGTATGATTTCCAAGGGGGTAACAACATTGTCAATTCTACAGGCATCATTTGTTTCTGAAGTTATTGCTTCAAGATTAGCACAGCCTTCAACTGAAGAGCCATCACTTTATACATCTTCATATCTCATTTGTCTTGATGCTCGACCACTAGAAGGCCTATCTGGCAGTGGTTTTGAACAAAGAATTGTTATTTTTTCTATTTCAGTGTTGCCTGTTCTACCAACAAGAATATTATTTTCATCATAAGCTTGAAAGTGGTCCATTGACTGAATTCCACTTATTTTTCTATTACTGCTCCATCTCATGTTGAGAAGTTGGCCATGCAAGTTCACTTCTGCCTGCGAGACAAAGAGAATATGAATGCCTTTGCACTTTTCTGCAGACACACGATAAAAGTCTTTAGCTGAAGGAACATAAGCTTGTCTACCTCTCACTGCTTTCCAAACAGACTCTCCCATTTCATGTCCAGCAGCATGTGTATCTGCTCCTAAACTGACCAGCACAGTTATCAGAAAATTCAAATAGATGATCAACATGAGGTGCTATCTTTTTCAACTCAATCAGAAGGGATTGCATGAAAACCCACGCTGAAACCTTGGAGTGCCGATCATCGCTGATGACAGCGAAGGAATATACCTTGTCAAGATGCCAAGCACAGCATGTGAAAATAGTCACTTGATGTTTGTTCCAATAATGACTTTGGATTTAGTCGTACTCAGTCAGTGTATGATTCGCTGAGAAGTTTATCTGCATAACGGCTTTGTTAGGCAAGTTTATCAGCGACTTTTTGCAAGTTGCAAAATATGCAGACAGTTCTTTTGATGAAATTGTGAGTTTTAAATCCTGGTAACAGTGAATTTAGTTGGGAGACAATCTTGTGCAACGTAGTGCAGTTTTCAGCAGGTATTGGTCTATTCTCTATTGTCTTCCATTCCTTCCATTTATGATTTTTATCATAATTGCAGTGTTCACCAAGAAGAATTTTCACATTCAACATACAGTCATTGCACTCACTGGGCATGCACTTAGCAATATTAGTATCACAGCACATTCTTTCCAATAATTGTGTATGAGTCTTTGGAAAACTAATTTCTGATTTAGAGATGGCTTCAATCAGAAATATGACATTAGCATGAGATTTACAAACACATACATGGTGTGGCATATTGTTAACAGGTAAGATGTTCTGTGGGCGCAAATTATAAAATTTCCATTTTGAAATACTTGGGTCAGGGTAACTCTGCTTAAATTCTTCGTATGCTTCCCCAGTGTCTATGACCATGTGACGCAACTGCACTAAACTACGTTCACCAGTTTGAGGATCTTTCACGGATTTCACATCTCATTTCCCTGGAGCCTGTCAACTTATTTCATCATTATTATAAAAGTCTGTCAATTTACTAATACAGTCTTGAGCCAGCGTCTTGGGACTGCTCTTTTTGTTTTTAAAAAACTTGTTGCTGACTTCATCACCAGGGCTTACAGGAAGTGCAACCTTAACCCTTTTTACAGCCTTACCAAGAGTTCTTGGGCTTTTGTATGTTCCAAGTTCTGAGGTGTGAGCCTCACTGCTAGGTTCATTTTTCTTTCTAATTCTACAAAGTTTCTGCCTTTCCCTATCTTTCAACCTTTTTTCTATCAGTAAATGTTTATTAAACTGTAGTTTTTATTTCTGTTTCTTCCTATTAATCCTGTTTCACATTTTGTCCTTCTCTAGATACTCATTCACTTCTCTTTATTCTTCTTTTTCTTTTCTCTACATTTGGCCATTCAGTTTTGAGGAGCCGTAACCTGAAAGAAAACACAGTTTACGTGTACTCAATGTAGACAGAGTTAAGAATAAACTTAATATTGTTATCTAATGCTTGTCACATCCGTTACATCTTCATTTGTCACATCCATTACACTTCCCCTCCCAAACAAAAATGTTTGTTAGGAAAGGAATATAACCTAACTTTCAAAATGTTTCAACATGATATGAATACTCAGTAAGATGCAATTTCAACTTTGCTATATTTTTTGTAACGGATGTGACATGCTTGTCTTAAAGCCATGTATAAAACATATTTCTACTTACCTAATGTGACTGAAAATGACTGCAGGTACTAAAGGTTCAAACTTTTCTTCTCTGGCACAAAATACCCCAATGATGAATAATTTTTAGTTTAAATGCAAATATTAAATATGTTCAGTTCTCTGTTCAGCAGCCAACATTTCTCCTTTTTTTCCACCACCGTATCCTGTCAATGTCTGCCTGCAAGTCCCCCCCCCCCCCCCCATATATCACTTCTATATACAATACACAATCATGATGATAGGAACACTAAATACTCCTGGAAATGGTTTAGAAATGTGCCAGCTATATGTACAATGTACCACTTCTTGTAAGTTGGCCTTATAGGACACCATATTGAAGAATAGGTCTTTGAATTGAGTCTTTGAAGGTGCTTGATTGGGATAATAACTTGGGTTTAAGTAAGTTAAAATTTTCATTACAATGTTGTAATTAGTTAAGGCGATTCCCTTGATGACAGTTAGTAAAAGTTGTGCATGGTGTAAAGTCTTGCTAAAGAGTTATGGTTTTGAAAGGAATTGTGGTTGTCTAGCAAATATCCACACTTAAAGGTTCCGCCTGTCTGTAGATATTTTGCGTGTTCAAGGCCTTGAATCTCGTGAGCCTTAAGGTTGACTCTTATGCACTAACCACTTGCCTCCCTATATGTAGAGTGCTCAACTGGCGTGCAGTCTTCCTGTTGTTGGTTTACCTGATTGTGACTGTAAGCAGTGAGCCTATATTTATATGGCATGCTAATAAAGATGAAAGTGTGATGCGTGTCTACAGACAATTCTGAAGTTTTTCTGAAAAAAATTTAGCAGTTAAAACAAATTCTGAGAACACCCATTTTAACAATTTTAACCCCAAACAAAATAACTTTTGCTCTGAATTTTAAAAAAGTAAGTTAATTTACTGTTAATTATCTGTATTTCGAAGCAGCTTTGGCGAGGTTGCGGTTTCTACAGCCTTCTTTTTTTTATTTATTATCTATATTAACCATATTTTATTAAAATCTAACCAAACAAACCCTTCTAACACAAAATAAATAAATAGTATCTGGAAATTAGTAAAATATGGTTTTTGTCAATTAGATTAACTGAATCCTTTTGCACATTTGTTTCGAATTTAATTGTTTATGGAAGTGGCAGTTATAACGTAATTGGTAGCTGTGATGATATAGGCAATTTTGAAGGGGGTGTTTTTAACATCAAACGACTAGAGCACTTGCCACCTACTAAGGAAAACTGGGTTTGATTTCCAACAGGCTTCACTCCAGGATTTTCGTATGTAGGAATCATGCCAGACGATTCTGCTGGTCGGTGGGTTTTCTCGGGGATGCACTATCCTCCCCGCCCTTGCATTCTGGTGCTGCTTCTTACTCTCTTCACTTCACCACCATTGGTTTTCAAAGCCAAAATGTTAAGAGCCATCCAAATCTCTCCACTTCACTCTCCTCTGTTTGTTGTTTCCAGCCGAGTACATCTCCAATGAAAGAATTGGCGGGAAGAACTTTTGGAAGTCAAATGTGACTGCGAAGAGCTACCCAAGACTGAGGAATCGGAGGAGGGACATTTTTGCCAAGAATGCAGAGAAGCCAGAAGAGAGAGTAGGAATGTTATTGAGGAAAAGGCATCAACATGTTGAGAGCATCATTGAGAAACTTAATGCCCATGGGATATCATACAGTCTGAAGGTGAGTGAGTTTGAAATGATCTTAGTTTTGTAATTTTAAAAGTTCTAAGCTTGTTGGTGTCGTGTTTGCCTCTGATAGTGTTACGACTACAATGTCTATATTAAAATATTCATTATTCAGTACAATTTTTTCATTGTTAGTAAAGTAGTAGGCACCACAAGTACAAAGATTATACAAGTATATACTGTATTTACTTATGTCTAGGCATGAACATGTTTTCTCAAAAGCAAATTTGGAATGTAAGGATGTGAGTCTTGCATGGAGATTAAGGTTTTAGAAGAACAAAAGGACTTAAAATAGCAGAGTTCACAACATAACCGCTTCTCTCCTGCTGACGGGCGTACGCCTGCAGCAGGGGTGGTGATGTCAACCGCCATGTTACAATTACAGAAATAAAGAAGATATTTGTTACAAGTGGTGGGGTGGGAGTGTGGTTTTCAGGTTGGTCCGCAACCATCACTGGCCCGACGGACAGACGAGTGCATTTACAAGTATTGCTAGTTAAAGTTGTTCATGTTTTTCCCTAATAAGGCATTGATGTGCCATGAGATAAGTGGGCTTTTGTGTATAATTACAGCATCTATATTCCTAGTTAGCTGTGTGCCTTTTGTTTACATACATTGTTTTCTTCATTGATAGAACAGTTGTGGCAGAAGGATACATTGTCACAGTGCTACATTTCTAGAACCGTAAAAATTTAGTGAACTTATATGAAATGGAGCTTGTTTTTAATTAGAGATATGTATAGTTTTGACGTGTGCCGCTTATACTACTATGAACTATGATTGTGACTCATCGCTCTTCATGTGAAGTATACCCTTACTTCAACCACCCATGTAAGAGTTGTTACCGCAAATCAATACACGGTTGTTGCGCGCAGCTTAAATCTACCGGGCGGCCGAACACGTGGCTACAAGGTTACGCAATCAGCGAGCACGCTGCCTCCCACCTCTCCCCCACGCTGAGTGTCTACAAGCTGTTAGCCACTTCGGGCGAAACCGAGTGCCACCAAAGATCCACGAAGCAAGAACGCTGATGAGAGGGTTCTCACCTCCCACGCCAGCCTCCCGGCAGAAGGACGTCACACGCCTACCCCTCACCCCGCTGCGGCAGCCTAGACTTCTGACTATATAAGCCCGTGTGTGGTGGGGCTCCAGCAGTCATTCGTATTTCTTCTCTAGAGTTAACCCCGAGCACTCCTTAGTGCTGGGGCCTCCAGTGAACCTCAAGTCTTCAGTAGCCCTCGCGGCTACTCCCTGCGACAACAGTCTTCAGCGACCATTGAACACGAATGTACCTTGCAACTATAACTTTAACTTCTTTTTGCCTCTTCCAGACACCCGTAATTTGACAGCTTTAGTTTAGTAGTTACATATTGTTTTCTAGTTCACTTTCCCTCTAGTTTAGAACTAGGTCGCCTACACCTGGCTAACACAGTTTACCTTCAGTACTCCGTCCGCTTGGTAGGAGATAGCACGAGTCACTGTGTTTATTGAGTTCTCAATAAATACAGCTTTGTTCTTTATTCTAATGCTTTTATTTCTAGAGTAAAGTCTACTTTGCCTGCTAGGAATAAGTTGCACTGTGCACTATCTGCAGAAACTGAATACTTTCGTAAATCTGGACTAAATTGACTGAGGCCTCCCTTTTGGGGCCCAAGTCTGGTAACACACCCATTAGACAGCCACCTGTTGCTTCCTACTACCCCGAGCACCCAGGTGCTGGAGGGAAGGAACAGAGGAGCCACAACGCCTAGGAATACCTTCCACCAAGGAGAGACAGCAAGCCTAGGTTATATCACCTACCAGAGCCCCTGGGTGCTGGAGACGGTATTGCAGCCTGGCCTTGGCTGGATAACACATCCAGTAGTAGCACTGGTGGCCCACACGGGTCAATGTCTCCGATCTGCCTGCTAGAGTGGGGGATCAGGGGGAACTTACCGAGCTTGTGCCACGAATGAATCTGCTACTGGACATACACTATTATAGGAAATAGTTTCTTGTCCGGAGTGCACAACGTATCTTGTTCAGCTGCGAGCCAAACTCTATGACTTATAAGAAGGCACGGCTGACGGCATAGGGAACAAAAGATTGCTCATCTAGCTGCTCAGCAGCGGAGTACCTTAGCCCATCCTACGCAGGAAAGAAAGGCGGAACGGGACCATGCTGCCTCACTAAGATTACAGGCAGTCTTGGCTGTCCATGTTGTACGATATATATATATATATATATATATATGTGGTGGGATATATATATATATCCCACCACTCGTCCGAACCAGTCCCGATTGCCACCCTGTGTTGAGGGGTCTAGTATACAGGACTGAAGCTAGGTACGGACTAGCCAATCCTAGATTCTTGAGTCAAGAGTCAGCGGCCTGGAACTTGGAGTACAGTGTGAGACAACTCAGTACAACATAATCTAACCCAAGGACTGTAGCACCGGCTATGCTCGGCCATCACAGCCACGTCACTAACCGATCAAAGACCTTTAGAGTAAGTCAGGTTAACTAACACCTCCCGTCAGCTTCCAATAACCGTGCACTTGGTCTAGCGCAATAAAGCTCGATGATTGTGCTATACAGTCTGTAACCAGGAATGTGTGGGTTTATATAATACTTCATGTACACAAGTTCATTGTATAAAATGTTAAGTAATTTCAACCAATACAATATTTAGTAAATAATAAAAGCAAATAATTTTATCATTATTTATGTTGAAATTTTTCTAGGAGCACTAAGAAAATTTTGTAGATATAGTTTTCCAGTCCATGTGTTTTTGGTACATAGAGAATCCACTTAGAGATGCAGCACAAAATTTATAAATGCATTGTTGAGCGATGGCATTAAATACATATTAAACTTCACATGAGATGATGAGTGCAGAGAGGAACACAATTTTCATGTGTTGGTGCAAATGACAGATGATCATATTTAATTAGACTTCTGTAATGTGTCTGGGTCGTAGGAATGTGGCTCTTTCTAAGCCAGGTTGAGTCCCTAGTTACGTCAAACAACAGGCGGTGACTAGCTATTGTGCTTCCTCTCTCTGTGTGAAGCCTTGTCAGATTCAAATCACTTATTATTTTTTTACTGACATTTGTTGAATATGCTGGCAAACATAAATGCCATCAATTGTAAGATGCTGTCCATTTTCACATCTTGAATGTTACAAAAAAGGTGTTTATTAGAAGCGAGGAAATATGGTATATGCACTAAAAATAAAAAAAAAAAGCGAAAGAAATAATTTCCTTATTCCCAATTGATCACATAACAGTTTTAATTCAAAATTAAGATATGGAACTACTTTCCCTCCATCATTACCCTTACCTGGGTGTATGCTAGTCTTTGTGCTGGTTAAAATGCAAGCAGGTAGGCGCAAGGCATTTTTTTAAAAGTTGATTTCAAAAGTGCTCAGTTGGCCATGAACAGACTATATAGTCTCCATGACTATATAGTCGAGCCACAATGTAACGAACATGTAGTTAACAAAAACGGCAATTTAGAGTAAAAGTTTTCAGGAACAGTCAAAAAAAATTCCCAAAATTTATGAAAAGAACATATGCTTGCTAAAATTGAATGAATTGCAATGAAAATATAATAAAATAAATTTACTGGCCCATGGAACTAAAATAATATGTAGTTTTCACTAGATTCCCCTTAAACCAGCCAATGAAACACAAACAAAACAGGTTTGGTTAAAATCAGTTTAAAACTATGGCGGTGGCGACGTGAGTTGACCACAAGCGCTCCTAGTGAATTCGACTTTGTGCATGCAACATGATGTCACAAAGGGCTCCTTTGTTCTGCCTCCCTGCTGTGGGCATCTCTCCTCATGCACCAGTGTGGATTACAAATCTTTCCCTCCCTAGAGCACAATTTATATTGTGCCCACATCGCACACCATTTTGATACTTTTTCGATAGTGCTGTTATAACTAGGATTTTTGGATTTGGACTACGGACTGTGATTGTAATTGACTGCATTGTCTGTTAATAATGACCTACTTATGCTATTTTTTAATGGAATGTGATTTTATCTATGGTTTTCGATACAACACATTACATCAACCCGCCTCGCTTCCGTCGCATGTGTTGCAGTTGCTCTTGAAAAGTAGGTCACATCCTTTGTAGCAGCTGTGTGCATGCCTGTCAGCTGACTATGTGTGTCGCTACATGCCATCAGTGTATTGGATAAATGAAGGCATGATTGTGGTGCAGCGTACAAACAATTGTTTGCTTGTGCCGGATAGTGCCGCTGGTCGGCAGGTTGTCTCTGCGATCTCTCATTTCCCCTCTGTCGCTATTCCATTCACACCTCATTTCACCCTCATCGGATCAAGAGACCTTGTCGTTAAGAACTGCTGAAATCTCATGACACAACTCAACCCAAATTCTCTGCCCATTTCCTTGGTCATAAACCAATTGGCATTTCTTACCTTAGAAGTATTTGCAGTTGGATTTATTTATTTATTTTATGTGTGCTAAGATGACAAAAAAATGTGTAATTCGGTTGCTTGTCTTGCTTTTTAACGAGTTCTCTTGAAAATAAAATTAATATGCATAACATTTGTTTTAGGAATTTGATGCTCCAGCCAAAGAACCAGATAAACAACCACCCACACCGGTGTTGGAAATAGATGAAAGTGATGAAGAAATAGAATTTCGAATTCGGCCAGATTTTTCCCTGAAGAAGAAGATTTTGAAGAAATCTAAGAAAAGTTCATCGTCCAAAAAAAGGAAAACAGATCCAAGCCAAAATGGAGTTGTTTGTGATGGGAACTGCAAGAGCCCAGAGCCGAAACTTCATTTGATGAATGTGAAGAAAAATCTTTTTGGTGATTATGAAAAGTCAAGTTCCAAAACAAAGGGTAAAGCATCAGAATTGGAACATGTGGATGAGGTCTTGTCATGTCCTAGCGATGATATGCCCATGCACTTGGACAAATCTACAAGGAAAATGGCAGATGATAAAAGTAAAATGCAGGTGCCAGGAACACCAGTGTCACGGGATTCAACAACTGCCAACAAAGGAAATTCTCCAAAAACAGTCAAACCAAAAAGAAAAAAAATGGCAGAAAAGTTTTCCGCACGATTGCAGAAAAAATTGATGAGAAGACACGCTGCCCAGCAGAAAGATGTCGGTGTCGATGAATCTGCCATCGACAAGTTCACAAAAAAATTCAATACCAGAAAGAATACAGCGATAAAAGCAGCAAGTGATGGTAAAAGTAAGAAGTTCAGTTCAAAAACGCTGACGATAAAGGGGAAGCTGCAAGGTTTTGTTGAGTTGGGGATGTAAGCTGCAACTGATACATGTATCTACAATGATCAAGTATCTGCAATGATTGCTAGCTGAAGTGAATATGCAGGGACTGGACAATGCTTTGTTAGTTGTTGCATAAAACCATTCGCATTGTAAAAAGTTTATTTTTGCTGCTGAAGAGATGTATTTTGTTGTAGCCTTAGTGTTCGTAGTTACCACTGTTCTTGGAAGCAAGGTTGGTGGGTAGTTGATCTGCAATTCCCACGGTAGAGATTGTTGGGATGTTCCTTAAACACAGACGTAGAGCGACTCTTGTTCTGTACGGATTGATAATACTGTTGCCAAAATGTTATGCTGTTTTTCCCCTTCATTATTGTAGAGTGGTAAATCTTTGAAGTAAGACTGGAGTGTAAGATGTAGTTTATGTAGACCTCTGTTTTTTTATGTTTATTGGGAAATATGTGCCATTGGTTGATCAATATTCTGTTTTGAAATACTGGATGTTTTTGTTTGGTACAAAAATTTTTTTTTATGCCAAATCATGTGTCAATGCCCATTTTCATGGAAAGTGTGAAAGTATTTGAAGTTACTACTCGTTACAAAAGTTATACCATGATAAGATTTGGATGTATTGCCTCCAAGTGTATACATGTGATGGATACTTATGAAATACCGTAATTGTAAAATATTTTTTGCTCACATCCATCTATGGATTTTTGACTTTACACATGTTCTAAGCCACTCCAAAATTTTTACGCTGAAAAACACTATTACATTTCATAAATAATTATAAAATAAATAACAAGGGAGCAGTAGTTGCTTTGCAGAGTTTTCCAAGTTGCATTTGTTGGAGGACAGTAATTAATAATTTTGACTGCACATGTTTAATCCATTTTGTATTGTTGGCTGTCTCAAGATGTTTTAACTGTTACACTTTCATGGATATGAATGTGTAGCCAGACTTGTTTCCATGTGTGATGAGTAGGTGTGGCTTGCAATTATGTTACAATATTTGCTGGTTGATGTATTGGCATCACTCAGCAATAGGGCCGTGATCAGCTATCTTGATTGGAGAAACACATACAGTTGGAGATAATATGTTTTAATGCAATGTATTGCAAGTTTGTTGTGCTGTCGTAAAGGGGATAGAGATGTGGCACTTTGCACACATGAATTTTGACAGTATACAGTCGACTCTTGATGTATCGATAAACCACATCTACCAACAATTTTTTGTGGTCCCGACGAAATTCCTATGTAAATAATATTAACATAAACAGTGCATCGTTTACCACATGGAACATTGATCAAAGTATATTTCGGGTCCCTTCCACCTAATATTTCCCGCAACTATCATTTTTAAGCTATTTGTTTATGCAAATATCTAGTAATTGGATGTGAAATACTTCACACGCGCCAGCATTTATAACTGCTCTGCAGCGTGGCGCTACATCTAGTGTCTTCCTAACAAGTCTGTCTGACACTGCGGCGTGGTACGATGTGCGAATCTGGCTTGCTAACTCACCTACATGCCTCCAAGAGGGGAAGTGGTTACCTATAGCAACAAAGGTGGCAACCTAGCGTTCTCTCTCTCTCCCCCCTTCCTTCCTCCCCTCACATGCCACGAGAGGGGAAGTCAGTGTATAGCAAAAGGAAAAAAAAACAAGTATCAGTTGCGCAGCGCAGGCTTGCCTTCATACGTCGGCCTAGAGCAATTGTGTGCCTGGCGAATGTAGATAGTTTATCAAGATTATGCATCGCACAAAATAGTTATCACTCATATTTCAAAGCAAATAGTTTAGCTTGGAAATGTGACACAAAACATTTTAACAAAGAATTATTATTTGCAATGATGTTTTCTTTTGTGAATAAAAGTCATTTTTCCAGTAAGGTTGGCGTTTCATTGTACCTGGCGTAAAGTAACATGATTATAAAACATGAATATCATTTTAACACAAGGTGCAGCATCTTGGCGAATAAAGTTATATGTCCAGATGCATATACTTGACCTCCCCTTGTCACCAATAATTTTTTGAACATCGAGTGACTTGTATTATAAGTGTAAAGTTCATTTTCAGTAACTTCTTGCGGGAAATTGGAGGTTTTTTATTTTTTTTTCATTGACACTTCAACCATTCGCCGTGACACTGCCCCGATCGATAACTTCTCAGCACGCTGTTGGCTGATAGTGCGTGTGGGAAATTTAAAATTTGACTTGCATTCGGTGTCACATGATTTCCATTTTCAGAGTTTTGAAAGTTTTATATCAGCTTGCATTTTATGTCAGATTACAATCAATTATATACAGTATTTTGAGGCATTAGAAGTTGTATTTTATTGATGTATCTACCTAAATCCTGGACATTTTTTGGCAGTTCCCTGAATAACGATAGATCAAGAGTCGACGATATTTAGTTTTGTGTGTTACTGCAGCGAGCTGTGTGCTTTATAAAATCACTCCAATTAATAATTTTATCTCCGTAAATATTAGTTATTTCTTCTCCAAGGGGTATTTGTAACTTGATGTGAAACTCGGTGGTATTTGTTCCCACCCGTCATGGTCTCACCATTCTTATTTGCATTGGCAGTACCTTATTTATCCAAATGTAAGACAACAATATTTTTATTACAACTAGACATGTGTTTCGTTACAGTACAAGGCAATTAACAAAGTATTACACACACATTAAAATACTGGTTTTTTATAATCAGAACAAATATAGAACAGTACCAAGAAAGTGACACCTTCTTCCTGTGTTTCAGGAAATAGCATTAATAAATGTAATATTGTAGGGCTTCATGTACTGTCCTATAATCACATGTAACTGTAAATTTGATCAGTGTTACTTTTTGGATAATCAGTGTTTTACTATTCTGTTGCTTCTTTTCTCCAGTGGTTGGTTAAGTATCATGTGTAAAATTGCTTTTTTTTTTTTTTTTTTTTTTTTGTGTATGCTACATAAAAGAAAAGTTATTCCAGCAAAGTGTACTGAACTTGAGATATTTTACTCTTTCAATAAATATTTCAAAATCAGTGGTAGTTACTGTGCATGCACTTCGCTGCTTTCGCTCCACGATCTTTGAGCTTAGTTGCTGAATCATACAATCTCTCTGTAGTGTAGACCTGTGTAACAACAGAACAGACTACCAAGCTTTGTCTATAATTCCCAAGTTATTTTTTTAGTAGGTGAATCTGTGGACATCACACATATAACACGCTGTGCATGTACTACAAAGGAAAGAATCTGAACAGAGGCAAATTATATTTTTAAGCCAGACGTAACTTACAGCACTGAAGTGATTGTGTTTGTTTTGGGCGTCAAAGTAAGAAATTATTTACATCTCCCTGTGTGGCCACTCATTTATCATGCTAGAAAATAGGATATACCTAGAGGTGGTGGAAAGTCGTTTTTGCAAATTTTCGCGATTAAATGCTATAATTGGATTTAAATGTGAATTAATAGGAAAATGTTTACTGTCAAAAATATTCACAAAATAGTGTATATTTAGAATGCATTTGTAGAAACAGAAGAAACCACCCATGAGCCAGTGGTTGTCGCGACACAATTGATTGCCAATGCACTGCAAACTTGGGTTTCCCATCGCGCATGTTACTCCAGACAGGCCGGCGGCCCAGTTCATACGTAGATAGGAAGCAGTGCGTGCTGGGAGGCAGGTGAGTATGTTGACAGCTGCTTCCTGTTGGGATTGACGACCTTGTCAGGGTGAGTGAGATAGCAGACTTGAAGTGAGAGGGAAGTGTGTGCAAGCAAGGGGGAGCAGAAACAGGCCGGTCATGAATGGTCTAGGAGTGGAGGGTGGTTGATAGGAATGACCAGGAGGGAGGTAGAGAAGAAAGCAGAGGCTGGTCAGTTGTTGGTTAGACTGCTGCTCTTTTGAGGTGGCAGTTGCTGTTCTTATTGTAAGAACTAAACTGACAGACGTCACTCGACGAGGTAGGGCAGATGGGAGATGCCACCCCCACCCCACTGTGGCCGCCTGCTGTGACAGGCCCTGTAAGAGATAATCATCTACAGTCTGTATTGCGGGTCGCCAAATTACCAGCTTTGTAGGTGGTCTCGGGGAAGGGGTAGGTGACTGGTGGGGATTTGGAGCAGTATACATATGGGTGTGCGAGCTGCATTCAGGGTACTAGTCAGCCGAGAGTGGGAACTCTAGGGTGAGCGGTCCTGCCTTAGAGTGCATTAAGAGGCTGCGCTTCAGCTGGAAGATAAGTATTGGTTTTCAAGGAAAGTAATGTATTGGCGGACATAGTTTATCTTCCCCTAGGAGAAGTTCGAACTTAGAAGAAAAATTTGCTTAGGAGTAGTGTGGAACTTAACTGCAAAAACGCCCTCCAGACCTTTTGGCAATTCTTCAGCAACAGCTCTCAAAAGATCTCATCAACCCTCTTGCCTTACCTACTGGTAACGGCAATTGCACCACCACTACCCCTCTGCTAGTCCTTTCTAGACAACAGATTAGATTGGTTAGGGCCAGTTAATCATTAACTACCTAGCTGAATCACCTTTTTATAGTTAGGGACCAGGTGTCCATCTGGATTCACGTAGGATAACTTCCGTTCAACTCTGGAATAGTTAGGAGGTAGTAGAGGCCACCATATATATCCTTCCTGGAATATATACATATTCGCACTTATTGCTGAGTATCAGTCTTTGAGTTACTGTGTTTCCTTGTATAACCACAAGCCCTCCAGAGTGAAGCAGGAGAGAGAGAAAATACTAATTTCGCATGAGAGACCCATTAGACGCCCACCCTTGCTGTGCCCCCCAGGGTATAGCAAGAATGGGCGTCTTACTCCTTCCAGCATAGGTCCACTGTGCTGACCTATGCTGGAAGGAGTAAGGTTTGCCTCTGCACGACTGACCACTTTTGGAAACCATACCGAAGTCTCGATGAGTAGCTAGAGGGAATCCAATATCTACCCTGCTTAACAGTGCCAGGCAAAGGAGCACAGTGTACAACTCTTGCCTGTTTGGCTTCGACTTTGGTTATACACACCACTCAGGACTTCGCCACCTGCTTCACCTTGTCGAGACTAGGTATAGTTCCTTTCCTTGATGCTCTATACTCGGAGGAAGAGTATTCGGTGGAAAGAGAGAACTACTAACTCCAAAGCTAAGCAAAGTTGTAACCCTGCCATTACTGCACTTCACAGCATAACCCCATTGGAACGAGCTCTTGCCTCACAAGCTAGACTAAACTGCAGAGGGCCCTGCAGATGCCCCCCCCCCAACCCTTCCTGGTAATCTACCCAGGTCATGGTGACAGCGTCCCTTCTGGACAACCCCCTAAGACTAGCCAAGCCACCGTCTTCATTCTGGTAAAGGTCCCCCCTTAATACTCAATTAGGTCCCTTCATAATTCACTTAGGATGTAATTAATTTGGCTGATTGATTAATCTGTTGCTTCACCAGTTGTATGCTTACACCACACTAACATCAGACCATTTATTCAGGTAAGCTTCGTCTGGCATTAGCGTAATGTCAACTTCCGCTGTTTAATATAATAATTATTTTAGTTCAGAGAGAGTGGAACCACTTGTTTTAAAATACGAATTATTCTTTTGTAAACTCTTCTAGACCCTTAAGGTATTTTAGAATTTGTTGGCTCGTGCCTTAAGGCAATGCTGGTTGTGGCGTGCTGATGCCACAACGGCAATTAATTACACATCTTATGAGGCAAACTGAGATCTGCCAGTAGAAGGATCATTGGCAAAGCCCAAAACACCTCAGTAATTCATCCACTTGTAGAATCAAGCATCTCTAATAGTATCCTACTCCGCCATCGCTGGTGAATGGCCAGTTTGGAGAGCAAGATATTCTTGCCACTTGACCCACAGTGTATTAAAAAACGTGAATATCCTACGCCCCGTTTCACCGCTGGGTGACAGCCGAAAGTTCCATCTATTGCTGGGTAATGGGCGGACAGAACAGAGTGAGATATAACGCCTTGACCAGCGTGCCTAGAAGTACACGGTAGGGCCGCTGTCAATAACCAGGTTCATCTTAAGTGTTCTGTTTATCTTCAATGCCTTACACTAAGAAAGGCAGAGATAAATTACAATTGTAACTAATTCTGAGAGAGTTAGAATGTAATCTGGCAAACTTACCAACACCACAGGTAGAGTGCAAAAATCCTTTATTTTTACTACCCACAAGGTCAAACAGCTCGCAGCTTGAGCATATTTTAATACAGTAGAACCTCTCTATTACAACCCAATCCTGGGGCATCGAAAAAAATTCTGAGCTCAAAAAATTAAAAAGATGAAATATTCATACACAACACCTACTGCAAAAAAAAATCTGTGTGTATCCATTACCGTACCCCTCGAGCATCAAGACAGAATGGAGTCGCCCAAGTTATTTTTACGAACTTGCAATGTTTGCAGAAAATAAAACATCTCGGGAGCGCGTGAGGTCGAGCGGAGTGTCTGCCGCAGCATTAATCTCCTTGTATGATTCCACAGCGCTCACTGGAGAGCGGAATATCTCTATAACATTATACTTTTGGGCTAAGTCCCGACTCCAGCCGAAGCTTCCCAGCTACTTCTGAAGTGACGTACCAATGACTTGGCAGAGCAGAATGCAGAGATTATCTTGTTTATGTGAATACCGGTAATAAACAGAACTTATTTTTTATAAAAAATATCCTTTAAAGGGTTTGTTTATATTATAAGTTGTAATCTAGTTACAGTTTGGCTCTTTTAAAATACAGTAATAGCCAGAAGTAACAGATTTTAGGTCAATGATTTTGGAATTCAAATTATCTCGTGTATAACAGCCTCCCAAATTACAGATTTTTTTGGTAAAATGGGGCTGTTACATTGCGTAAATACTGTACCTCCCCTGATCAGCTGTCTGCGCCAGCCAATGCTCACCCCCCTTCCCCTCAAGCATTTTAATGTTTTATGTGCGTGCGCAGCAGCAGTCTGTTTTGTCATTGTTATTTCTTGCTTGTTCGTGAATACGGTACTCTCTCTCTCTCTCTCTTTGTTGGTCTTATTACAAATTGGATTTGTGCACTGTTTTTGGATTTCTCTTGGTTTTTATTACTGTTGACCTATGCATTTATTTTGGATTTCGATTTGGTTACGTTTTTGGCTTGATTTTATGAACGATTGTTGACGTCCCACAATTGATTTAGATTTAATTACGCTTTTGACTGATTTTATGGACATTTGTTGATAACCAACGCCGGTTTTTTATCTTATACGGGTTTACGACTTGTCGCTCGTGAAGATGTACAAAATTATCAAGAAAATGGACGAAAAAAAGACTCAGAAGGTTGAGATTGCGCAGCAGCATGGCATCCCGAAGTCTACTCTCTTCACTATCCTGAAGATGAGAGAAGAGATAGTAAGTACAGAAGGAAGGCCACAATGTGCAGCTGAAAAATTTACAATGCACAACTGGAGATTTAGAAGAAGCTTTGCTGGAATGGTTTGGCCTGTAAACGGTCCAATGGTGCAAAAAAAAAGGCTGATGAAATGTTCGAGTGGGTGGCTAGATCGTTTTAAAGTACGCCACGGCATATCATGTCACAAGATCGTCTGCGAAAGTGCGTCAGTCAATCCAAAATAGGGTGAGTGAGTGGTTGCCCTTGCTCCAGAACGTCCTCAGCCGCTACCAGCCTCGCGATGTGTACAATGCTGATGAGCTGGGAATGTTCTATAATCTCATTCCAGATCGCACTCTTGCAGTGAAAGAAGACGTGTGCAAGGATACGAAAAGTAGCAAGGAGCGCCTCACTGTCCTGTGCTGCAACATGGATGGCAGCGACAAAATAAAGCCCCTCGTAATCTGCAAATTTAAAAAACCCGGAGGCTTCAGGGGGGAACATTATTCCATGCGACTACGACTTTAACAAGAAGGCATGGATGACCTCTGCAGTGTTTATGAGGTGACTTCGCGGCTTTGACGCAAAAATGGGTGCCGCCAACAGAAAAGTCCCGCACATCCCAAGCTAGATAACCTCAGGAACACTGAGCCGGTGTTCCTGCCAAAGAACACCACCAGCAAGCCTCAGCCTCTGGACCAGGGAATAATCCAGCGGGTGAAGCTAAAGTTCCAGGAAATGCTTGTGTGGAGTATGGTGTTGAAAATAGAAATCGGGAAGGACATGAAGAAGTGGGATGTATTAAGGGAGATGGAAGTCACGTTGCCAGTTGGAGGGCAGTGCAGCAAAGAAACAACGCCAACTGTTTCCATCATGCCCATTTCGTCACACCAGTCGACGAAGAGGCTGCCGCCAGCTCCGAAGGCCCGGACGACCCACCACCTGTGGATACAGAACCCCAGCCTGGCCCCTCGACAGTGCCTCCGTCTGCTCGTCTGACTGTCACTCGGCCACGTGACAAGGAAACGGGGCAGCAATTGGCCCCAGATTGCACGTTTGAGGAGTTTGTCACGGCAGACTATGACATCGCAGTTTGGGGTACCCTCGACTGCGCCGATGATGTCCAGGGGCAGCCAGAGTCGAGTGATGAAGAAGATGGGAAGTGTGAAGCAGAAAAACCTGCTCAAGTTCCCACGATGCGAGACTTGCACAAGGCCGGGATGTCTATGCCGCAGTTTTAAGGCAGCATAGGGCGAATGAAGAAATGTGGTCGCACCTCACACGTTTGAGAGATTGTGGAGCAAACTCTAGTTGAAAATACGCAGACAACAATAAAAGACTTCTTCAAGAAGTAGGGAGAGTGTATTTTTTTTTTTTAGTTGTAAGGTAAAGTAAAAAATACTCGCAGTTTTGTCATGGGATCCTAATGAATTTTTACGATGTATAATTCTTTTCACATTTATTCAAGAATTTTGTGCTGATAAACTGTTTTATCCAATTATTGTTCTGTACTGTGTTGAATAACTCCGCCTTTGTGTGTTGACAAGTGGTGCGCCCGTGCCTAGTACAATGCGAGATAATAAATGCACTTCTGTGTGTTTACAGCTGTCATATCTATCACGTTGTTGGATATTTATTATTTGGTGAGTTCTCATAGTGCCTAAAACTGTTGTTTATGCTGGTTGTTTTTATATGTACTGATATGCACCTATCTCTATTTGTGTAACGAACTCTTGAAATATTCTGAACTTATTTATGCAATGTACAATTTACATTAATCAGCACTTCATAGTTCATACAGTATTATTTGTGATGAAACATTTCACAATATTTGAGAATTTTAAAAACATTCTGCATCATACTGTACTGTAAAGTAATCACGTTTGAAAGTCCTTGTATTTTATTGTTATTAGCATTTGTGTATCTTTTCACACGCCTCAAGCCAATACAAACATTGCAACGCAAGTTCACTTAATGTCACAAGTGTTTGCTCTCTTTACCCAGTAATAAAAACGCAACACGTGATCACAATACAGAAAGATTTTTTATCTTTGCCGTACACTTCTACAAAGGCCTAAATGGATGTGTAGTCAAATGTTATGTCATCCACCAGAAAATAAAATGCATTAATACGGCAGTCGACGTGTGTTCTGTTGCCAGGCGGCATCAAAGTCAAGGCATGACCACGAGTGCTGGCGAACAAAGCTGTATTGATCGCTTGTGTAGACTGGCAGGGCTAGCCAGCTATCCGCCTTTCTCCCTTACCCGCCAGACCAAAGCAAGAAAATGGCGTATGCACACGTATTGCGCAATACCACCTAAACTTTTTGATCACTACTTGCATCATAGCAATGTATGACCCACGAGACCTGCATAATAGATTTTTAATAATACATAGTCTAATTTTTACACACACTTTTAATGGCCAGGTCATACTTTTTAGGCATTCATTTTTACGTCCAACTATTAAAATATACATACATATTTATATTTAATTTAAAAAGTGGTTATTTATGCACTAGACACAATTGAAAATGAACTTCATGCAAAAAAATGACAAGTTTTTTTATTACGATCCTATTCTTGGGAACCGTGAGGGGTCATAATAGAGAGGTTCTACTGTACCTTGCATTTGCAGGTTTTATGGAATGAATACCTGTAGGGTCGCTGCAAATAAATGTGCATTATATTAAGCCCCAGATATAAGTTTATTCTAAACCTTGAGTGTAGTCTAGTAGTAGGGACTCTTACAATAAAAAAAAAAAAAAACAAATCTGCAGCAATAGTTGTGCACATACATAAACTAAGGTGAGTCTGTTGTTGCACTGTGTATGCCAAGTATGAATCAAGATAGTCTGTAACCATGCTTCCTGTGGATAAGCTTTAACATATTATGAAATTCTACAATGTGCAGATGTTACATCTAATGATACGATCTCACTGGCTCGCTCTTCATGCTTGCTGCAAAAAACAGGCAAGGCAATGTTGTAAACAGCTTTTCTTTCTCGAGAACACAAACTTGCAGGATGTGCATTGTCTGCCAAGAAAAACATCACGTGCCACTTGAGCTGTTCACTTGTCGATAAGAGTTCCTCGCACCCTGTTGCGCTTTGCGTCTATCTCTGCCTGTGTCTGCTGCACTGTTGTCTTACGCTTGTTCATCCCCTTCCGCTCCAGCTGCTTCTCAATGATGCGCGCATTGTTAGCGTATGAGTCTGCCACTTCCCGCTGCAAACAGGTGCATGCCGTTTGTTAATTGAGACAAAAGCAGTATAGCGCATGTGTTTGAAACTACACTAAATCCTGCTATATTAAATTACTTATTCACATATTTGTGTTTCTCGTGTGTATAGTAGTGGTTCTTTCCGGGTACTGCAGTTTCCCCTGTCATCTTCATTTTGCTGAACTTCTGCAACTTCATGTCATGCACACTGTCTGGAAACTATGCTCAGGTACATTAGCCCTGAGGGAGTCTCAGGTTAACCCCATCAATTCACCTCACTAAGAAAAGACACTATTATAATAATGTTTTACTTTTCGACTATCATTAAAGTGACATGTGTTTACTTATGTAAACCATTTCAAATTATTTTTTTTACCTTGTAAATGAACATCTGTGACCTACCCACCAGTATCAATATTTTTAGTCAAGATCAATGCTTGTCCTTATGCCCCTCTTCCACCCAAAGATTTTCTAGATACACACCTGATGTTAACATCATGTAAAAACTACTTCTGTCTTACCTTGCAAAATACAGCAGAAGTGTTCACACCAAACTAATGCCAAGCACATGACAAAAGAAGGAGCTAAGAATGGACTAAATGCAGATAAGTAGAGAAGAGGAACGTGATAGTGCTGCAACTGAAGATACCCACCGCCTCAATCTCATCCTCCTCCTCATCGATGGTGGAGACTGTGACGGAGCTGAACTTGCCCATGTTCTTGGTGTGCTTGGTTACCATGATCTTCTTGGGCTTCTCCACTGCCACCTGGTTGTATATGGTCGTCATGGGACCCTCCCCGGAGCTCTTTATCACCGCACCCTTCACCACGAAGTTGACGTGGCTGGCTGGGTCGTGCTTGTAGTAGAGTAGCAGGCCGCACCTTACACACAACACCCCAGCTCTTCAACACAACTTCTAGCCTGTGTGCACTACTGCCGCTCACGGCAAGCTACAAGTGAGATGTCTATACAATCCACTACCTCTAGTGGCCTGTGCATTCCTAATTAACACCAGCATCCTATTGGTTAACATGAAAACTGTACCACACCGGCAAGTTTCATAACCGGCTTGCTGCTGACTTACGAACAAGCGAGCCGATTGTACCAATTACAGTAACTCCTCCTTCGTAACATGACACACAGACATTCTTTTCATTTATATAAATTAATAAAAATTGTATTATTTTTTTTTTACAAATAATTACAAATGACATGGTTTAGTGTTTTTGTAAGGCAACATAAAAATTAGCAAAGCAATGGAAGTATCTCAAAGTTAGTCTTGTCTTCAAGGACAAAGAAATTGGTTATACTAATGTTGCCAAGTTTAACTTGTGTATATTCCTGAAAGAGTTAACTTTGGTCAAAGTGTTACAGCAATGTTTTGACAAGCAGAAAGTGTCAACACACTACATTACATAATTTTGGTACTTGCAAAGATATACTACAGTAAAACTCTATTATGATGTTTCTGAAGGGACTGAAAAAATAATGCTTATTAACACAGCAAACTTATTAAAAGGGTTAAATTAACATTTGCATATAGACAAGGTGCACAATTATGTAACTTATTAAGCAGCATAAAATCTTAAGTGGTAACTTCTTAACAGGGTTTCACTGTAATTTACACTGGAAATATAAAAAGGGGAAAAAAATACAATTCAGTGGCTGCTGACCAGTCCGAAAAGCAGCGAAGAGCCATGCATGAACAAAGGGTGGGAAGAGAATGTGGAGATTACAGAGTTTGGAAGCGAATGTGCACTTTTTATGTCTTCTGGCCATCATCCCTCCACCAATTACAAGGTTTTTCAACTGTGATGTCACATAAATATTGTTTATTGGATCAATACTTCCTACCCTTATCCACACAGTGATACATAGATAGTGTGTAATGTCAATGCAGATGGATTACTGGAACAATCATTGACTGCCCGAGCGCAAGAATGCAAGAGAAACACTTGTAGTTTCCAAGTATAATTTCCATAAAAAAAACCAACTATGTAACAATGTTTTCGCTTTCCAGTGCTGCGCTACCTAAGTAAATCAACTAATGCATCATTGGTTCTGTTAGCGGTGTATTCCAACAGTGCTCATCCCTCAGTGAAAGACACCCTAAGAATTAAATTTTTGTCTCAAAATTTATGAAGGAGTTGGTAGAGCAATGAATCAAGCATATATGAATTCCAAATTAAAATTTTAAAATGAAGCATTACAAGCTGCCACTGTTACGAGCTATTTTGAGATGTCTTCATAATGATGCATTCAACTTTCCTTAATTTTGGTTTTGAATTTAGTACACACATAAAAATCAATACTCTACTACTGAGCAAATGGTCTGCATCTCCGAAATATTAGAAAAATAATCTTTAAATAGTTACCAGAAAGTCACGTTTGCATATTTGTATATTCACAAATTAATTTACCATGCCAATTTTGGTCTTCTGGATGCCTTAGCATTTAAGAAAATTATTATTTTAATCATATTTGAAACAAAAGTGTCAAGACAAAGTTAAATATACTACTTTAACTTTCTTAGGTGGTGTCCAATGAGCGTAATGGCCCCTGACTTTGCTCTACTGATAGGCGTTGCACTCCAAAGTGGCACTGAGAGGTTTCGATGGCTCTTAACAGCGTAGTCTTGAGAGCTGATGAGAGTGGAATGGGGCTCGTATGGAGCAACATTGGAATGTAGGGGTGGGGAAATGGGAGATCCCCAAGAAAACCCGCCGACCAGTGTCATAGTTTGGCACAATTCCTACGATGACCCAGCCAAGAAGTGACCCAGTTCACCTTGGTGTGAGGTGAGTGCTCTAACCCCTGACCTCCACAGTAATACTCATTCATAGTCTGTCCACACTCTCTTCACACTTTTCTGAAGACCTGCTAAAGTTCTACTTCCAGGATATTCTTCCACCTACTGCAAACAGTACTTAAATAAGTTGGAAATTTACACCAAACGAACAATGCACTGCAATCTTGCACACTCAGTGTAGTAACATCTGACATAACTTTCTTACCAAGCATTACCTGCGCACACCTATTTTCTCCCTGTTTTAGTCATATTAATTATAAATGAAATATTATAAAATATTGGCAGAATATAAGTAAAAGTTACTTACAACCAAAAAATAAGGCATTTTTGTGTTTACTGAATTAAAATGCTTGTGATATGTGGCATATTTCGGAAACAATCAAACACGTAATACATGGAGTAGTTTTTCAAAGCTGTGATTCAAAGAGTGTGAAGAAACTGCACATATACTATATAGTCTATTTGCGCTCCTTTCATACTTTTTTAATTAAACCTTTGAAAATCACCCCATGTATGATATTGTTGTTGCAGGTCTGCCCGGCAGTCCTTGGCCCGCCCGGCACGTGCAAACTAGGATGAAGAACAGTCGTTATGAAATAACAGCAGCAGGCAACCAAGCGGCGACAGCTTATCAGTTTCAAAGCGAGGCCAACAAGATAATATTCTGCGGCACGACGCTGTGTGACCCTGGTTGTAGCAATTTCCTCATTTATCAAAGGATGCTCAGGATCACTGACCTTGTTTCTCAGCGCAACTCGGGGTGTGCTGAACTTTCGAGATGATCAGGGCTAGACTATAAATTTCACAGTATGCCTCTGGACTGGCAGTTTCGAGTTGGAGTGGCTGAATGGATGACATGGCGGTATTCCGAGCGAGCGGCATGGTCAGCTGTGGGAAACAGAAGGTGACGACTGTGAGTGTCAATGTTTTGAAGGACGTAGCTGGAGCCTGGACTATTGGATCAAGTGCGTGAGTGAAATACGTTATAACTGATGGAAACAGATAGACTGAACACATGCTAATAATGGGTATGAGTAAATTTACTGTAATCAAGAGAGACTTTAGGAAGGACATTAAGTGAAATTGAAATAAACATTAAATAGTGTGTTCACTGTTAAATAGAAAGAGTAAAGGTGGAGACCGCTAATTATAAATTAGAAATCAAATTTAGTTTATTTCTTGCATTTTTTTTTCTATCAAGACCTCAATCCCTTACATACTAGATGTGCTGCAAGGCCATCCTCCTCACGTGACACTGGTGTCAGAAGTGGGATGGAGGCAAATATTGATTAGTTAATTGTAATAGTTTTAGGTGACTACAATTAGGACTGTTTTATACAACCATACCAATGAATGTTAACCAGGAAAATGTCTGCAGAACTGCAAGCATTGATTGAGGGGTTAAGTAGCCAAGTGAGCGCAAGTGCAAATAGCTTAAGGGGAGATGTAAATAACCAAGGTAGTAGTGTGAAAGAGAGTGTACATGACATTGTAAATCCCCAAATTTGTAATGTGATTGGAACTGTAAATAGTGTAATTGAAAATGTAGACAGTAAAATAGGTGTTGGCGAGTTAGTGAATACGAGAATGGACAGTGTAAATGACAAAGTGAACAGCGTGGAGAATGAAGTGAAACAGGAAATAAATGTGATGAAAAAGGAGTGGCAGGAATTTCTGCAGCAGCGGAGTTCACCTACCACCACATTGACTGCTGAGAAAAATGAAGAGGCAGTGCAAAACAAAATCAAATACAGCAGCCTCAGAGGACAGCACGAAGATCTGCAGAATTGGTGTTGTGCAGCCAGCAGTGGGGAAGGTCTGAATTAAGCCCGCCCCTTACAATGGCCAGACTTCATGGCAGGACTACCAACACCAGTTTGATATAGTCACTACCCTTAATGGCTGAACAACCGAACAGTGAACTTACTACCTCGCTGCAGTACTGAGAGGCCCCGCACTGGTGTCGGCCTTGGAGTTACGTTTTGGCGACCGGTACCTGTGACATGCCCACCATGCACAGCTGCGAAGCCGCACCCAATGACCAGAAGAGCCACTGCAGGAGCTATGGCAAGACATTGTGCGACTCTCCCACCTATCTTTGGAAGGGTGCCCCGAGGAGGTGCGCGTCAAAATAGCAGTCGGCTTCTTCATCAATGTCATCGCCGACACAGAGGTTCGACAAGCAGTACGTCTGGCTGCACCCCACAACATGCAAGACGCTCTGGTCCGAGCACTGGACGTGGAGTCAGCAAGACAGGGGGCTGCACCCCGACGACCGGTACAGGCAGTGACGCTGAACAAAGAAGACTGTATTAAGAAGACATTGATGGAGATGCAGGCGGAGTTCAGGGACATAGCTTCCAGGATACATGCTACAGAGCCTCGCCGCCCCCACCCAAACTGCCAGAGTGCTGGTCATGTGGACAGCCGGAGCACCTGAGCGCCTACTGCCCACAGCAGCAACAACAGCAGAAGCAGCAGCGGGATAAGAGTTAGCAAGAGACATGTGAGAATACAGCTAATTCGGAAAACTTGTAAACACTGATCTTAGGGTGCGAAGGTCAGTGACTGTTGGAGGGAAGGCCCCAATGTTCTTACATGAACAGTCGGTAAAACAGGACTGGGGCACAATACTTGTGGCGAGAGCCTGCCAGATGGTCGTCGGCACTGGGGTTACCATAACAGTAGCAAGACCAGACATCCTCAGCCCTTCCCCCCTAGAGATCGCCCGATGACAACATGGAATGATGCTATTTGGCTACAGTAACAGGTGAGACCACACCAGTTATAGGTAAAAACAAAGTGAACTTGAAGCTTGATGACAAGCATAGAACACAATGTTTACGTAGCAGAAATAGAGGACGAATGTATTTTGGGGCTTGACGTACTATGTAGACTGGGGTGCTGTATCGATACTCGACTTGGTGTTACGGATAGGCAGTACGGGGTTGGTGGTTTCAACACGGCGTGATTTGTCCTCCCCAGTTACTTGCCCAGTAGTATGTGGTCAAGCCACTGTGCTGCCCGCTTCTAGTGAAGTTGTCATTTCAGGCAGATGTCAAGGAAAGTTTGTCAAATGATTGGGTATAATTGAGCCAGCACAAAAGATTGGTGTCCTGCCAGGTAAGGTTGTTGTTGCAAGAACTTTGGTCTCTTCTACTTCTGACAGTTTTCCAGTTAGAATGATAAATTTGTCCGATAGTGCCATTTGTATTGAGGCGGGACCCATGATAGGTGTTTGCAAACAGGTACTTCCAAATGTTCCAAATGATTCCAGTGTAGAACAAATAGAATGTCCTTTACCAGATGTATTGGACGACCTTGCCTTCTCCTGTGGACCAAATTACCTTGGAAGTTCTAACGTGATCTGCCATCACATAGATGCAGGAGATGCCAGGCCCATAAAGCAGGCACAAATACGACTACCACTAGCTTCGTATAAGGCGGTTACGTGCATTTTAAAGGAAATGAAGGATTAGAGGTGATAGAACCATCAGTTAGCCCATGGTCGTCAGCCATTGTACTTGTTAAGAAGAATGATGTCTCTTTGAAGTTTTGTGTAGATTATCGCCAGCTTAATAATGTGACAAAGAAAGAATCTTATCCTCTTCCAAGGATAGATGACACATTAAACAGCCTAGCAGGTTCGCAATGGTTTTCTAATTTGGACGTGAAGAGTGGGTACTGGCAGTGCGAGGTGGCCCCAGAGGACCAAGAGAAGACTGCGAAAGGAACCTAGCAGTTCAAAGTTATGCCTTTCGGGCTATGTCATGCCCCTGCCACCTTTGAATGTCTAATGAAAAAAGTTTTGCCGTTAGATATGTCAATTGTATTTAGATCACAGTGTTGACAGGAAGGACATTTGAAGAGCACCTATCGCGATTAGAGACTGTATTCCAGAAAGTGGCCGCAGCCAACTTGAAGCTGGTTCCTAAGAAGTACCACCTGTTTCAAAAGAAAATAACTTTCTTGGGACATGTAGTGTAGGCCCATGGGATTGAAACAGACCCCGAGAAGACCAAAACAACAATAAATTGGCAGACGCCAACTGACAAAACTGAAGTGCGGAGTTTTCTGGGACTATGTGCCTACTACCGTCGATTTGTACCTGGGTTTGCCGTGATTGCCCAGCCACTACATGAACTGACTGAGGCAAAATGGAGATTTCATAGGACCACTGAGTGGAGTGTAAATATGCTTTTAGAAAACTAAAGAAAATTTTAATATCACCTCCAGTTCTGGGTTTTCCGAAAAGTGAGGATGTATTCATTTAGGACACAGATGCTAGTGATGTAGGCATTGGAGCTGTGCTGTCTCAGGTTCAAGATGGGAAGGAAAGACCACTAGAATATTTCAGTAAAGTATTGCATAAGCCTGAGAGAAATTGTTGTGTTTACGTGCAGGGAGCTTCTGGCCATGGTGAGGGTAATTTCACACTTCCACCCCTACCTTTATGGCAGACATTTTATTCTAAGAACCGATTCGATCATGCTTCATTACGCTGGCTACTCAATTTTAAGAACCCCGAAGGTCAAACAGCTCGTTGGATACAGCATCTTCAAGAATATGACTTCGAAATACAGCACAGATCTGGATGCCTTCACAGCAATGCAGATTCACGTTCTAGGACGTCATGTGAGCTATTTTTTGTCATTGCAAACATCAGGGAGTAAAGAGTGGTGAATCGCTGAAGGTATGAGCGGGCAGTGTTATGTATCACAGTTCTGCGCAGCTCTCCTTGGTCCATCTGGCTTGTGCGAGCAAGAATGAAAGAGAGTTGTTATGAGATAACAGCAGCAGGCAACCAAGTGGCAGCGGTATATCAGTTTTAAAGCGAGGCAGACAAGAAAATATTCTGCGGCACGACACTGTTTGACCCTGGTTGTTGTGATTTCCTTGTTTATCGAAGCATGCTCAGGATTACTGATCTCGTTTTTCCGTGCAACTCGGGGTGTGGTGAACCTTCGAGATGGTCAGGACTAGACTATGAATTTCACAGTATACCTCTGGACCGGCAGTTTTGAGTTGCAGTGGCTGAATGGATGACGCAGGATTCCAAGTGAGCGGCGTGGTCAGTTGTGAGAAAAGGAAGGTGGCGATTGCGATTAACATTTTGAAGGATATGACTGGAGCCTGGACTATTGGATCAAGTACGTGAGAGAAAGACATTATAACTGACGGAAACAGACAGACTGAACACATGCTAATAATGGGTACGAGTTCATTGACTGTAATCAAGAAACATTAAGGATATTAATTAAAGTTTAAATAAATATTAAATAGTGTGTTCACTGTTAAATAGAAAGAGTACAAGTGGAGACAGGTAATTGATGATGTACATAGTAGCAGAGTGAATAAATTAGAAATCAAATTTAGTTTTTTCTTTTTATTTTTTGTTATCAAGACCTCCATCTCTTACGAATTCACATATGCCACACAGACGTTGTCCTCAAATGTAACAAAATGTTTGGCTGTTTCCTAAATATGCCACTTTGTCATACTAGTTTTATACTTGTGTTAACATAAAAAGTACCTTAATTTTGGTTGGATTAAAACAGGGAGAAAATGTGTGTGTGTTGGTAATTTAGAGTTCTCATGCAAAATATAAATAAACTGAGTGTGCCCGGCAGTATTGAATTTTCCTGTGGCTAACTTTCTAGATTCAATTAAGCTTTGTTTGTACGAGGCACAAGAATATCCAGGAAGTAGAACTTAAGCAGATCCTCTTGCTGCTTGCCCATGGTACCTATGCTACAAATGTTCATTCTGATCCTTTTAAGCACTGAAAATTATACAAATGGCACAGCTTAATAAGATAAAATCGTACAGTGTATAGTTGTAGCAAAACAAGAAACAATAATGACTTCCAAGGGAAATCGAAGTTGCGGTGATTATCACCTAGACAGACGTGTCATTTAACAAAATTTAAAAAAATCCAAGTTTCCTAAACTGGGAATGGGCAGGAAAGTAGAGGGGGGAGGGGGATAATATACTGCAAATTAATTGGTTAATATAAATTTCGGCAAAATACAGAAGAACCCATTTTTCCTATACTCACAGCAGGATGACGTGCCGGAGAAGCAGCAAAGGATTGGGGATGGTGCGAAAGCTCAGCAAAAGTCCACTCATAAAGAAATTTGGTGACATACCTGCTTTAATTGGATTTCAACACCTTAAATCCCCCCCTCCTTTTATTTTCTTCTGCATTTTGCAACAACTTTAAGTGATTCCTTGAAATGTGTAGAAAAAATTGCTGCAGTGTATAAAGTTTTCATATTAATTACAAAATATAACAAAAATAAATACCATTGAGTTTGTAGGCCAATATAACACTTAAACATCAGAGTCAATTAACAAAACAAAACTAAGGTCATAGAAATTACGAACACAAGAGTGTTATGCCTAATTCATCTCACACATCCTTGTAATGATATGATGTTCCCGAGCGGTTAGGCAAGTTGTAAACTAATAATAAAAATTAATCTGATTAAGTTTTACATGTGTACTGAATTATAACCAAGACAAGCAATATACCTACTTAAACACTGGAATTACAGTGCGAGTCTGAAACAGCTGACTTGGCTATCAAAAGAATCGAAACCCAAGAAAACAATTTCATATTGATTAATATTGCAGCGATGGAGGAGGTGGTATCTCGGGCATTGTCCAGCGGAGTTGTCCCAGGCAGGCGAAGTGAACTCTCTGGTGTCGCTCGACGGAGTAGGTCATCTCCAAGCTTGACGAGGTATAATATAGTAACATGACAGGAGTGGGGGGGGGGGGGGGGGGAGTCTCCCACCAATGTGAAGTCAGGGCGTTGGTAGTCAGGCTGGTGTGTGCACACATGACTGGGCACGTGATACAGAAATAATGTGATGGGAATATTGAGAAAAACAGGATGTGACTTCCCGTCAGAAAGTGGTTGTATCACACTCACGCGGTGTATTAATCACAGCAGGCAACGGGCATAGTTTCCGTGGCACTACAGATTACATCAAACAAATCTTGGTACATCTAAAAGACTTTAGAAAGTTTGTAAAGCAACTGTACTGATAAACTGTAATGCCAACTAAGACCTGTAGGATGATTAACAAGGATGATGGCTAGACCAGCTTCATTGAGCGGCAAGGTGTAGGGCACTGCAATATGGTGGCAAACTAGGGTGCTGCGGGAAAATTTAAATTTTGACAGTAAAGCTGTACAGCAGTGGCGTAGCCACAAGATTTATTATACAAATTTAATTTAAAGAATTTATGAACACTTTCAAAACTCTGATTGCAATAGTAGGATTTTATTACCATTTTTCTGCAGAATGATTGGTTTAAAAACACACTTTAAAACAGCTACCCAGGCACCCATTTTCGGCCGAACAAAGCTGAAAGCAAGATAAAATAGTTAAAATATTCATATATAACAATAATTATAAGCGTACATGATTAAATTGAAATCTTTAACAATGCACAAATTAAAACTCAACTGTATGCCGGAGCACCAAAAGCCTCTCGAAGTCTGTCATACATAAAAATAACTCCCCTAGAAAACACTTCTAAAAAGTTTATAAAATTCAATACTGATCATTTAAAGTAGCATCAGACAGAATATTTGATGAAAATTACTAGAAATGAATAAGGTGGATTACCAAACATTTGTGCAAGAACACGAGTCGATGCGGGCCCCTATTCGACTGGCCATTAAATTTCCAAGAAACTTGCCTCCTACCACAAGCTAATTCAAACATTTATTAAAAACTCTGCTGATCCAAGAAACATTAATTATGTTACAGGGCTCCACAGCTAGCAAGCTACTCCTATATGAATTTTAAATATGTACACCAGACTATGGCCAAAACCAAATTTTGAATACTGAACTACGAAAGCACCTAATGAATTCAACCCAATAAACACAGTTTTACGTTACCGTATTTTCAAAAGCCGAACCCGCCTTAAAATCTCATCTCTGCTGTGCTCACATGCTGAACAGAAACTATACAGAGTCCGGATAACGACACAAGCAGAAGTGGCAGAGCCTCGTGCTGGTACGAAGGCTGTTCACTCCAAATTACATCATAATCAATCACTGTGGAGAATACTGTGCATGCACAGGAGGGTGCGTATATCAAGGAGCAGGGAATAAAAAAAGGAGAGGGAGGGAATCTAAAGCACTCGAGAGGCAAGGTAACTTTAAATCCAGCAGCACACTCTATAGTGCTGACGCAGTGCGTCCAAACTGCAGACAGCAATTGCGCAACCACGTGAAAATGTGTCGTCCTTCTTTATGTGTGTGTATGACTGTTGACACGTACTGGACTGTGAGTACTTGAGCTTCTATCCTTTTATATATTATTGGTAGCGTAGCGGCCTACTTGTAACCGTTACTAAGCAGTTGTAATAATATTCACTTCCCTTTACACATGATCAGCTTAACCTATTCAACAAAGATGGGTCGCATCAGTAGGTAGGGAGGGAGGGATTAAAGTCTCGTCGACAGCTAGGTCATTAGGTTATCAAAAGGATGCGAGGAAAGACTCGGTGCTGGGAAGATTTACAACATTGGATAAGCCACCTCGATCAGGATCAAGCCCACATTCTTCCTGAACACAAGTGTTTCAGTGTGACAGACTGGTCAAATAAGCTGTCACGCATGCAACATCCAGCTATAACTGCATGCTGCACTACGTACTTCTTACACTTGAGCCGGTACTGGCGCTCAATGCCCTCCGCCCTCTTGAGGTAGACCGTCTCATCCGGGTCGCAGGTCATCTTGTGAGCGTGCCGACTGCCGTCCAGCACTCGAGCCCCGTCCCGCCGCCTCAGCGGCAGTTTCTCTATCGCACAGTCTGCACAGAGCCACATTCACGACACTACAATACAAGCACATTGTTTCTTACATCATAAACTACATGCATAGCCTATTAAAGGTTCTGCCTATCTGGCACATGAAATCTCTTGCAGAGGTTTGGTAGAATGGAAAAGACAAAATTCAAAAATGGTTCAATGTTTTATAGCTGTACCAACACAGAAAGCATTTAAGAAATGTTTTGTGCCCAAAGAAAAATTTCAGGTTTTCATTTCAACTCCAATGATTATTTTTTGGGACATGAAAATGGCTAACACATATGTTTGCAAATCATTTTTAGATGACAAATTTTTTTACACACAAACTTCATAGTAGTCTTTAGACACAGATCATACTTTTATCTTTATTAGCGTGCCATAATAATACAGGTTCATTGCTGACGTCACGTTGAGGTGAGCTGAGTCACCAATGGAAACACTGCACACCAGCTGAGTGCCTTGTCCGTAGAGGCAAGAGGCACATGAGCTGATAGTCAGCCTTACAGCCCATGCACTTCAAGGCCTTGAATGTGCAAGATGGATGCAGGCAGAAAAGTAATACGTCATCTAAAATAGACTTGGTTTAAATAATTTACTGTAATTTAAGCTGAAGTCACAATACCCCGACAAATCAGACACGACATCCCCGACACTACAAAATTTAAGTAGCAGCCAATGAAAAGCAAGGTAACTGTGATGTCAGTTCGACCAAATAGTAGCCCCGACAGCCCAAGAAAAGTAGATTCTGTTTCTACTTTCTGTCGTGTTGCACTCGTCGGGGCGTGCAAAAATGTAAATACAACTTTAGAAAACAAAATTCTGTGCATATATCCCTACTCTAGTAAATAATAAACTAAATTGCAGCCAAAATAATGTTCCGGTTTATTTCTAGATACTCTTTATCTCTCGTATAAATTCAAATATTTTCAAAAGCAAAATAATCATTCACTTTATCACGAGTTTTAAGAAGTAAATGTTGGATATTATAAGGATAATTTGCCATTTTATATTTTTTCCAACAGTCAACTAACATACTTGTCACACAAATTTCCTTGGGGTATTGAGAACACTGACAAATTTAATATGAAATTCTGTCAAGCTCTGACGTCATATCCGTCTGTCGTATCGTGTGTTCGTCGGGTTATTGTGACTCCAGCTTTACACAGCATAACAATCAAAATTGTCCATCGACAATCAGTGTTGATGTGAAAGAAATAAAAACCATTGACCAATCAGAATAAAGCACACAAATAGGTAATAATAAATTGGCTATCTTGATTACACCAGTTTTTATGACATTTCACCAGACATTCTCATTGGCCGACATCAAAAACCCGGTGTACGTGCATACTACACACCAATAACTTTCTTTCGGCATTTTAACATCACAGTTTCCGTTACCAAGGCCCAAACAAATAATTTTCATTAACGCCGGGCTACAACTGTTTTAGCACATGCACAACACTTGCTATGACACAGAACACAAGCACAGCTCAAATCTGAAAGCTACAGTTAAAATAGCACACGCACAGAAACGAGGGATGTTTACCGAAAACTGTTGTGAAAATGAAAGGCAACGATGCTTGGTAAATTGCATGTGCATGTGTTGGTGACATTGGAATGGACAAATTACTGTTGACAGCTCTGTTTACTTTGCTGCTCACGTCGTAATTTGCGTGAATGTGGCGAGTGTCATGCTCGTAGGCTACATGTTATCTACTTTCTGTAGCCCGAACTTACGGCGCAGGCTGAATTCTACACGACACACAAGAGTATGGGTTGCGCATACAATTGATGAATAATTGTTTGATCTACATTTTAAAAATGCAAAACCTACACTTTTCGCAAATTATCTGACATACACAATGGAGGAAACACTCATATCCGTGAAAAAATACTACTTAATGGCATATGCACTGAAACCTACATACCCAAAATTAATGTCATTTGCCCACATAAACAGTAATATATATGTAGAGGTTTTTCTTCACTATACTCTTCTTGGTCTTTAGTATCTGAGCACACAATACTACGTGAAACTACCTTCGGCATGTTGATTAAAAATGATTACTTAAAAATAAATATTGACATGTGCACTCAGAACATAGCAACACAGATGTAATTGTTACTAGATAGCCATTTCTCACAAAAAAAATAAGCGTAAGATTTTGGTTACATTACTGCTCAATACAACAAGATCTTTGGGCGAACTACGCAGAAATAATTTCCGCTTACTTACGTCCCTCGCCAAAAGCAAGTTAATGCCACGTTAAAATAGAGCCCCCACAAAACGGCTTAAAGGATGACGTGACATGTACCGTTACTAAAAAGGACACTACAGACGTATAATGATAATAAGTTTATTGCAAGAATAATGTTGTCTTCAATCTTAGTATATCACCCTCACTTCATTCCGGATTATGTGCAATTATTTATGTTCTCTTTAAAATGTTGCAAGATGTTTTATTAATCATGTCAAATGCAAGTGTTTGTCATTTCTATAATTTTGTTTTGAAAGTGTGACAGAAAATTTAGTCCTCTGTACGCTTGTATTTGTTCCATGTGTATAACTATATTGTTTTAAATAGTTCCGGCATGGCTCACTAACCTGCCAGGGAAGGTTTGTGCGGCACGCTGGAACATTCAGTCGCATCTGAAACTCGCAAGGTCAAAGCTGTGTCACCGCGCTCTGGTGGCCCACACCATTTTTTTTTTTTTTTTTGCCAACCATAAAACATTCAATAAACTTCATTTAATTACCGGAACATTTTCGCACTTTTACCCACCAGAGACGCCTGCCCCCTTCCGTTGGTTTGCATCACCTGGGGAAGTGTAATATTTCTTTTTAATTAATAGCACTGCCTTCGTACCATTTTGGGCATTATAGCCTCACCGCCGGGCGGACACCAGGCAAATATTGTAACGTGTCTCTTGACAGAGGGGTGATCATCCAATTCAAGAAAAATTTTTCTTGCGAAGAAATTTCGGTCTATCATTTCTGAGTGACACCTTATGACATTTCAGGGCATGGGCCCTTAATATACCAGCTACATTTTGTTACATACATCACAGTGAGCGTTATTTAAACGGGACTGTTAGAGGCATGAGGGAATACTAATTATCTCATCTTTTAACAGTCGTTTTTATATTTGAAGCAGTATGTTCCTTTAAAACGAGTAATATTTTCAACAACCAACCTGTCTGTACAACAAATAACCATTGCCAGCATCGACTTTTTTTCTCGTCAAGAGTCTATGATGGCATTGCACCCATATCGAGAAATTACACTCTAAATATCTGTGTAACACTTTAATAAATGGAATAGTATTTGTTTTAAATAAGACAATATATAAATAATATATATGTATATGCACTTTCATGCATTAACTAATCACATAAAATTCACAGTTTATAAGAATAGCTTGCATTCGTCATGTTGCCTGCCTGGACACCAAGAAATTGTGTTGCAGGGGGGAGGGATGCAAGTTGCGGTGGGGTGGTCTGAAAACCCGAGGATTGCCAAGGTAGGGAGGTCTCGAACCGATAGTGTGGTAATACAGTCCATCACAATCTTCGTCGCAACAGCATTATTAATGCAAATTTAATGCATTACAAACAATTCTTTTATATTTTTTATCCATAAAAAGTGTTCGGCAAGTACTGGCAGTATTGAAATACTGGACTTTCGTACCATGTTCCAAATAGACGGATCAAAGTGGACCGGTGCACACGGCCACGTTGCAAATAACCACTATAAAATTGTAAAAGTAGTTTTGAACTCTTTTTATGCCAAGTAAATTGAACTCATATATTTTGCCACGAACAGAAATCGTATGGACATAATAAGCTTGACTGGGGACAGACACTCTAAAGTTATTATTGTTGATTTGCATGTGCCAATATTGAGGTTATATTGCTATGGCAATGCGGCCTGGTCGAACATGTGTGTTTATTTTTAAATTTTTAATATGTGCTTTTACGTTTTGTAGTTAAGAGTTTATTAACATGTACATCTCATAGGCATTATAGAACCCATTTCGTTTCATTTATTGTGTTTCACCTTATGTAAAATTATGTCACATGATGTTTTGATGGGAACGTGTGCCAGTGAAGAGCCTCTGCACCAAACCAAAAAGTAGTAGCATTTTAGATCTCGCGAAAGTACCACCTCACCATGGTGCTCTGGGCACTTCATCTTTGTTCGTTAACAATTATGTAGTTTTGTATATTTCACTTTAGTATTCCGGAACCTTTGTGTATTGCTCGCCTGGAGAACTTGGTCTCTCACCTTGGGTTCGTCTTTTACACGACCGAGGCGTAATGTACCATGTAAGTTCATTGGCCTTACAGCCATTTTATCTGTGTAAGATCCCGCCTGGCTAGAATGGCTGTTTGTAAATTTCAATGCCCCGATGGGGAAGAACTTATAATAAATACGTACTGGTGAGATGCCGATATTTTTTTGTAATTAACCACTTATAGGTTACTTAACCTTTTTCGTAATTTTGTATCGACCACGTATCTTGAACAATGCCGTTAGGTAGCCAACATAACCCTTCGGGAGTGAGCTGGCATATCAGGTTGCCCGACATCCCTTACTAGACAAAGCAATTGGAGTGTAATTCACAGCTGGCAGAAAGGTATTCCAACTGGTAGCATCTATCAAGACGAGGTCATGGGGGCAGGCCAATGGTCGACGGACAACACGACCCAAGAGGAAGAGTCTCTACCAAGTGTAATTTTGTGCTCGCACAGCAGGCTGGCGCCGTTAACAAGGGCAAACATCATTTCCTATCCACCACACCTCATTCCCCCTATGGTTCAGCACGCCCTATGTCATATTGTGCCGAGGGTAGGTCTGGTATGCTCCTGAGGTAACATACTAGGACATCACGTGTGCAATCGCACATTTTCACTTCATTATTTCTTAAGGCGCACACCTTACTTTCGCAGTAATGGCCACCGGCTGGCCTTAGTGCTGTGCCCGGACAGTTAATAAAATGCCAAACATTGAATCATCTGCTTTTATTGACTAATACTTTCCCGAGTATCATTGAGCACTGCAACCTAATGCAGTTTTCAATATCAATGCGCTTTAAGTGTATCAAGTGTTGCTTTACAGGGCCTACCACCCACAAACAGAATAACTTCAGTGTTGGCATCGGCATGCAAAGTGGCCGACAACTTTGTCCGTTATCAAAGTTTTACCATAATTAACGTAAAAAGTTAACCATCACTCGAGACTTACTTCAAACAGACTGCGGATCCAGATAACCCTTTAGGTCATCGGCAAAGGACACCCATTATCATCGTTCTTTACAGAACATGGCACCGGGCACATTCAACAGTTCCTGCCCACCTCCTGCTATACCAGGCAGGTCACAAACACAGCTCATTATCTCTGGGGACCACACAGCGTCAAGTGTCTTGCTGAACTAGAGGGGAATACATCTCAGAAAGCCATTTTCTACATTTCAAGTGGCTTGCCCAACTAGGGCGAATAAAATTTCAAAGTGCAAGACAAAGTCATTTCCTATATGTCAGGTGGCTTTCACAACAAGGAGCGTAGTTCATACTGCAGGCCATTTCCTGAACGTCAAGTGACTTGCCCAATTAGGGCGACTAGAACATCAATCTGCACGAGCAAGACATTTCCTACATGTCATGTGGCCTTCCCAACGAACGATGGGGTCAACAAACTGCTCAGAAACTGGGTCTCACTGGAGAGACTGTTGATTCGGGGTGCTGTGTTCCGCTTACCGAGACATAGATTTTCCTTAGTTGCTGTGGTCTCCCCCACATCAAGTATTTAACTGTTAACTGATTTGTTTATTAAATGGTAGCGTATGCTGGCTGACTAGACATCTTTGATAAATGAATTAGTAATTATACACACATAGCAAATGACGTGTGTTGTTCCCCGCCTTAGGCTGTTTGTCATGCCAGCCGCTACACCGGCACAGTACGCACCTGCATTTGATGTCTGATCAGCAGCGAATGTGTGTTTAGTGACATGCAGGGCAGGATCGGTGCAAGCTAATGCAAGTGTGTGAGTGATGCAGCACCACGTGTGCTGAGCAGCATGGAGTAAAGGCGAAATTATACACTACAACATGTAGTATGAATAAAAGAGCTTTTGTAACATTTTAAATGGAATTTCTGAACATGGAAAACGGACAAACATAAAAACCCTCATGCTACAAGTTGTTTTGTTTTTGTAATGTTGTGTTTTAGTAAATGCTTATTTTCACTGCCACCAGTGTTTTACCAACATCATTCCACTATGTTTAAGATGCATGCCTAAAGTTTTGTTTATTCCATGTGATGCTGCAAGATTTAAGTTTTGTTTTCCATAATGTAATAGCAGAGTTTCTTCCACGTGTGCAAGTAGATCCCTCCCCAGCGTGTGGGCTAGTGTTTGCCCACCCTCGCATCATGGCGGGAGGTCAGTCAGCAAGTCGCGCCCAGAGGGGGAGGTTTCATGTGAAATCGCAGTCGCCCTTTTCCTGCCCAGATGCTTTCAACTTCTTCATAATTGGTAACTTCTCTGCAATAATTTAAATCATCTGGAATCTTTTTGTTTTCTAAGGCCCAGAACACTCCCCCTTGCACAGCACAGAAATTTCATCACCTAGGGAGTTTGTAATTGAACAGCACACTTAATTACCACATAGCTTATAAGATCTTCATCAGTGTAGCCTTCGCTACAGGCCAAAAGCGAGCATTATTGTCAGTTCTTCTCCTGAAGGGAACTGTACAGTCACACGAATAAATAGCATGAACAGACCAGTGCATTTTATTTGAACACCGAGAGACATTTCAGGGCACGGACCCCTTAAAACCTGCCATTTTTGGATGCAAGTGTTATGTCAAATTTCAAGGGTAATTATTTATTTTCATGTGTGCTGCATTGTATTTTAAAGTGTTAGTATTTAGTATTTTTGGGCGCGTGGTTAACTCGTATAATCCACATGTAGGGAATCTGATTGTGATGATCAAGTATTTTCCATAATATGCAATAACATTCGGTGTTTGAGCCGCCTGAAACCCCCTCGTTTAACAACCAAACGATGCCCCATACAAGGTGAACAACAGCAAGATCTATACGGGGTAATTTTACCGGGCGATCGGCCCACAGCACCCCGAGAGCACCAAGGATATCTCAGCTCTATCGCATCATCCTCATTGACGCCACCATGGCGACATCTGGCACTAACCGGGTATTAATTTGTAAACCAATCACCTTCCAAATTGTTCACCACCTTTATAACCCACAATCAACCCCATGCCATTCCACTCCATGGCTTCACATTGTCGCCCTCTCGTGGTGCCAAAATTACATGCCAAAACCTGCAATTGAACTTTTTAACATCCTTTTAAAAAAAATTCCCACATCAATCTGACCACCTGCATCATCCTAACCCTGTCTAATTGCCTACTTGCAACAAGGAGAAGCAGAGGTGACCATCTACTGCATCGGGAAGCCTTCCAGATGCCTAGGAGATATCTTAAAGTAAACTACGTGCTCTACAAGGAAAATGGTTCACTAAGCTGTTTCATCGCTATTGTGTGGAAAGCGGTGTAGAAGGGAGAGAAGGCAGCCATGTTGGTGCAGCTCATGACATCAGGGCTTATGCCACCAGGCAGGACATGTGACAAAGGAGAGGGAACGAGGGCACTTTGGCGTCACCCCCTACACCTCCGGCAACAGCAGCACATGAAGCAGGACAGGTGGGAGGAATAGTTGCCCTCATTCCCCGTGCTCACTGCTTACGCCGCACCATGTGTCATATGAGCACCACTGTATCAGTGATCCCCATGCCCACGTGCGCTAGAGCAGGGACAGCCGAAACTTGACCTTCCATGCCACGCACATGTCTCTGGACTGACATCCGCACCACACACGTAGCTGCGTAAACAAACGTGGCAAGCCACACTACATCCGCGGGAACACTTTCGCTGCCAAGGAAATTTGTGGACTAATTCGGATGGGGCACATTGCTATGTTGCCATTGCTACTGCTGTACCAAATTACCAGAAGACAACCAAGAAATGAGGCAATTGCAAACAGTAAAGGCAGAATCAGACATTCCCAATTACCATGGGCTATATTATTGTGATAATCTCATTTGTGATGGACAAGAGCAATTATGCTGCATTGTCGGGACTGCAAAACCAAAATTTTGTCGAAAATGTATGAGTGAAAAAGAACAGACAACAGCAAGTGGCCTAATGTTTACATGTGGTACCTGTCATCAAAGTGATGTACTTCATAACGTGCAACAACAAGTTCAGGACTTATTGTTAACATGTAATATTCAGGCAGATAACTGTGGGGAAATTTTCAAAATTTTAATTGGCAAGCAGGAAATGTAGCAAGCAGCATTGAGGATAAACAGGGAGCAACCACACTAACAACAGGAGGGGAGATGCAGGAGAGAGAGAGCAACATCCACAAGCAAACTGTGCACACGTTGTGAGCGGAGGGATACATCAACCACTAGTGTCAGCAACGTTACTTCCACCCCATCCTAACACAACCCCCTTACCGTACCTGCCAGTCAGCACATATTTACCATCAATGCCTACAATGTACTCACCACTCTTGTACCCATCCATACTACCACTGTTACCATCAGTACCCTCCATCAGGCCTTACATGGACAGCATTCAGGAGTAAAACCAGAGTGAGAACCACAATGGAGCTGGGAAGAGAAATAAGACCCACAGAGCCTTATCACAGCATAACACAACCAGGACAAGCATATTCGAGGATGTCCAGTCATTCTCAGATATTGCTCACATTCGTGGGAAGGTCGTCGGAGGACCCCACTGCCTTTCTAGAAGACTGCACCAGCAGGCTCACTAGATATGATGTCAATCAGGAGGAATGGGCTAGCTGTGTTGGTGTGCAGCATCAAGAAGAGACACAGTCCTGGTGGCACTCTTTAAACCACTATAAGCTGCAGCAGTGGCAGGAATTTTGTCGCACTTTTCAGAGCAATTTTCGTGGGTATTGAACTCGATACAAGCACAGAGTCACCTTACCCTAGAAGATCAACAGCTCAACGAGATCCTAACTGCGTTCATCACCTGCCAGACCTACCTGATTCGCCGGATTCACCCAACTGTTGCCAGAGCATGAAATCATAGAGATAATCACAGATACAGCAAGACAGGAATTTAGAGCTGCATTAATTCCACTACTGAATGGAACTGTCGAGGACGTCATGCATGCAGCGATACTGCTAGAATGCAACTGCATCGCGATTCGAGAGCACTAAGATGGCACCATGAGCAAAAATACACAAGGGGACACACAAACACCACCACCAGTACAGCAGGCAAACACCAAAGCATACGACCTACAAAAACAACATTTTTCCGACCTCTACAAGTGAACAGGTAGCCGTTTCTCGACAGAAGATAAGAAGTTCAAAATGCAACTAACAGTGCGGGAGTGCAGTTTCGTGCATGGGACCAAATCAACCGCCACAACATCCGTGTCGGTATTGACCCAAGCCAGCATATCAGCATATGATTTTAAGGGTTATGTTTATATTTGATATTTCTGGTCCCGATGTAAACAAAGGGGGTGTATCTCAGCTAGACACGTGATTCTTTGAAAAGGGAATAAATGTGTGGTGTTTGTTACATTTGTGTGCTTAATGTCTGAAATATATTCTTGTGAATGTTCCTTGTTCTTAATGCAACACACACATGCATTATCATACACGTCATGCAGAAATGTTACTCTTATTAACTGCCGTCCATAAAATTCATGGTGCAGCTCATGTTATTTTTAATAGTGTCCTGTGTGTAATTTTTAAGAGTGTTTAAATTTTATGAAGTGCAAAAATGTTTGACGTACACAGAGTACCCATTGGTATCAGGCTACCGAAACAATACCTGACACTTGCAGCAGTGGTGTAGTGTATAATAAACTATGGTGTAATTTTCCAGTCTATCACAAGTGCATATAGTTAATTTCAAAAATAAGTTTATTCATATATAGGAAAGTAAATATAGGGCAGTACTTTGCCAGTGGCAGGTTAGTATTGTGAGATTAAGTTGTCATGAATGCCGCCAACAAAACATAAACATTGACCACGCTGGTTTTCTACCTGTACTTTTAATCTAAGTATATAAAAGCTGCAAGTATGAGAACTTTGAATATGAACACTGAAAATACACTATTAAAATTTTTGAAGTGATTTATTAAACTCCAAAAAGGACAGTTTATTTTGTACACAATCAAAAGCAGAAACTGTGTGTTGTGAATGCAAAAAAGACATAGCCTTACCGTTAAGCTGTCACTTGGCAGCATAATAAATATTTATTTTAATATTAGTGATTTTAAGTGTGAAATTAAAGTGTTCTTGTATCATTTTTCGTCATTTGAGATCAGCTTAGTGTATCATTCATTTATATTATGTAATAAAATTAACGAGTTTTCCATAAGTTGCGCGAGACAAGCTGGCCAATGAGGAGGCAGCGCGCCCAACGCCAAGGGAGTAGCATGGTAACCTTGGTGGACGCATGTCGTCGTGTCCTCTCCGGACTTTCATCATTTTTATAATAACCATGTTGTGTATCAATAGTCAGTCTTTGTTATGGAACAGTAAATTGTTTAGTATCTGGGGAGAGGGCCACACAGCAACCCAGCACGTCTTTTAGATATCTGGGACTTTAGTTTTCACATAACCATTGTAGGCTACACACTATTTTAACAGTTTAAGTGTGCTCTGACTTGATAGGGGCTGAGCAAGTTAAATAAACCCAGTGTGTTTGAAACTTCGGCATCCGATTTATATACTCAGATCGCCTCACGATCTCTTAACCAAAAATGTGTGTTGGTATCATCATAGGATGGCTGAAACAATCCCTCAACGAACAGTATAAGCATTTATAGGAAGCTTAGATTGTCTCTAATAGACCAGGCAAAGGATGGATGTAGTTTCAACGATTCCTCACTACATCTTCAAAGACGTCTGCACATTTGGGGGCCGCATTTAGGTGGTCAGTCCACGACCCAATGCATTACTTCGTGCTCTACATTGAGAGGAGCACAGGCACCCACACGGACATAACCTATCACAGCCATCACATGATAATTCCCCAGGTGCTGCAAAGAACCATCACGCCACTGCGTTATTCCAAGCTAAAATCGCAGTTAGTATTAGAGACATCAGTACCATAATAACACCTATTGTCACGCCGGAAATTCAGGAGAATGTTATTTTAGGAATTCCGTGGTTATCCGAGCAAAATACAATTGTAGAACCGGCAGCACGCAGAATCCATTTTGCAGAAAACGACAGATGCACTGTGTACAACTTGGTTCGGAAGCCAGCTGCTAATTTACCTATTGTTATACTACGTGACCTTGACCATGACATACTGCCCAGACATCAGACCACCTTCCAGTGTATGTTGAATGAACGCCAGGATGTATTTGGTACACGAGATGCTTTACGCCGGACTACAGTAGCGGAACATGAAATCCCATTATATGTAGAAAGTGTTTGTACGCTGCCATGTAGTTATTTACCCCACCAGGCAAAGATAATAAAACAACAAATCCAAGAAAAGTTGAAGAATGGCATGATTGAACCCACGGACAGTATGCATAATTCAGCAATCACACTCGCGCCTAAAAATGATGGAATGTAGCGCTTTTGCGTTGATTTCAGGCTGCTAAACCAAGTAACTAAAAATTCATTGCTGTCATTTATTAGTGTGAAATATGCTTTAAGTTCGCTAGGACCAGGAAAAATAATGCCATCTCTTGATTTAAAAATGCCTGTAAAAATGGAAGACCGCAAGAAAACAGCCTTTACTGCACCAAATGGGCACAGATAAGCCCAAAGCGCCATGCCCTTTTGGCTTAAGTGCGCCCCAGATAAGCTCCAATCTATGATGGTGCGCGTGCTGGACAGATTAACAGGCGAGTACACCATGGCCTACCTGGACGATGTGATTGTATGGTCCGAAACATGGAAAGAACATTTGCATCAGCTGTTTTGTTAAAACAATTAGCAAACAATGGGTTGACGTGTGTAATAGAGAAGTGCCATATTGGGAAAATTTGTATTGACTTTTTAGGACATGTAATCGACGCAAAAAGTAACAAGCCGAACCCAGAACAGCTTAAATTAATTGCAGAGTATTGGAGGCCTAAATGAAGAAAACAGTTGAACAATATTTTTGGACTTATAAACTGGCTTAGGGAACATATTCAAAATATTTTAGTAATCACAGCACAGTTAACAAATTTGTTTTCACTGCAGAGCCGTTTCCAGGGGTCGGACGAGGCAGAAAAGTCATTCCAAGAAATCAAAACAAAATTTCGCACATGTCCGACACTGGTGAGATACGATGTGGGCAACATTTGTATTTACAGACAGATGTGAGTCAGGAAGGAGTAGGCGCAGTGCTATACAAACTAGCTGACAGTGGGAAGAGGAATGTGATTGACTTTGCTAGCGCCAAGCATGAGTGCCTCACCGTGATATGGGCAATCAAGGAATATTGGGCGTATATGGAGTATCAGTGCTTCACATTGCGTACCGATTACAGATGCTTACTGCAGCTGCATAATATGCACGAAGTGTAAAGTAAAATATCTCACTGGGCACTGCATTTGCAAGCATTTGATTTTTGCATAGAACATGTACCAGGCAAAGAAAAACAGTTGGCCGACACATTGTCGTGCGCGTCAAATCAGCAGGTTTTTTTTACAACACGATCCTGAATTTGAAGAAATCCTTCCACTAAGTGACAACAGAACTGTTTCGGAAGTTCACGTACAGCAAATTAGCGCAGTAAAAAATGACGTACTAATATTTGAACTTTTCAAGAAGGTGAAGCAAGCGCAGCAGGGTTGCCAATTTTCACAGGCCAAGATTCAGCAATGCGAACAAGGCATGGTTGACAACTGGCATGTTATGAACGGCGGCTTAGAAATGTGCTTGCTGGGAAACCCAAGTAAATGAAAGGTGATTTTTCCTGTGTGTGCACGGAAAAGGTATTCGCTCATGTGCACTTTGGAAATGTAGCAGGACACCCCAGCATGTGCCAGATGATACAGAATATTATGGAGCATTTATTTTGGCCAGAGCTAACAAAGCAAATGAACAGTTTGGTGCAAAAATGCAATAAGTGCAATCTGTTCAAAAGCCGCAGGACTGATGGCTGGCAACAACTGCAGCTCCTGATGAGGAAGCACTTCGAAACTGTGTGTCTCGACTTGATTGGATCCTACCCTAGATCAGCGAATGGGAAAATATTGCTTGTTGTGGTGGCCGATAATTTCCCTAAGTGGGTTTGAGGCCTATGCTGTCAGAAGTGCACATGCGAGTAACATTACGTGAGTGCTCAATATAGATTTTCCTGCATTGGGGATTTCCCAAGAACTTACTCACTAACAATGGGATGCAGTTTACTGGGAAACAGTGGTGGGTGCTGTGTACAAAATAGGGTGTGAGACACATGATCACAGTGGTGTACCATCCCAGGACCAAATCCCACTAAGAGGCGAAAGCATGAATTGAGAGTTCAGCCTTTCCTCCGTGTGGGCGAACACCATGCAAAATTGCCAGAACATTTTGCCGCCACTCTGTACACACTCAGCTGATGTGTCAACGCCGCCACCGCCAGAACACTCGCCAAGGTTTAGATGGGCAGGAACCTGGGTCTGCCAGGAAAGAGTAACTGCCAGAGGCCAGACAGCAGTGATGCACCCAGCAGTACTACCAACAGAAGAGCATGCAGGGAACGTAAACAGCAAGTATGCATACAACATGCATGCTGCACAGCGAAGTGGCTGCCTACTACAACAAGGCCTCCACCGGTGCCGCAGATCAGTCAGGAAGTATATGTCAATACACATCCACAGTCTGCCGCATGTAAAGATTTTTGTGCGGGCTTAGCTGCTAAGGGAAACGGGCAGCACCAGTGTGGCAGCGGTTAGGACCTATCACCTACATGGTCCGCATCACCTGGGAAAGGGCGAGGGTGAATCGGGATGACATCTGGGTTACACTGGTTGTCGGCCACGACGAAGTTGATCCCCATGCTCCTCAGCCCCGGGACGGCGATGGTGCTACCAAGCTCGCTGAAGCAGCAAGTGCGGACGGAGGTGCAACAGTACTTCCGGAATAAGGGGCAACTTCAGCTCCACCACAATCAATGCATCTGGAGGAACCACCTGTAGAGCCCCATGATGGCCTTGTGGGCGATAAGCTCCCCGAGCAAGAGTGAGGAGGGGAAGGTACATGCGTACCTCTGGCAGGGTGTGAAGGAAAGGGGGTAGAAGACCCATTGTTACCTGGTGTCATCACCCCCGACAGGGAGCGATGGAAAGCTAAACCAGGTGTCTCCGACTGCAAAGTGCCTACAAGTGCTGTTGCTAGTGGTACGTCACCCTTTCCTGTGGCAGCACCAGAGGAAAGGTCGCCAACATCATGTACACCAGCAAGTGTGGCAGAAAAATCAGCAGGAGAAGAGGGAGTAGGTGGATCGTTCGGATTACGCCCAGAGATCGCACCAGGACACAGGAGTGCAGGAGAACAGCAGGAGCAGGTGAGGAGATGCAAGTAGCAGTATCGACGGCGAGAGTGAGGGCAGCTGTTCTGTTGCCTCACTTTGTCTCCGTAGTACAACATGGCAGTCTCACCCACCTCAGAAGTGCTGCCAGTGTGGTTGGACCTCAGCCACCCGCGGCACCACTCGCCGTAAGAACAACAGAGCCCCAGGAGGAGAAGCTGCAACACCCCAGTGTTGAAGGTAGCGGTGTCGGCCCACTAATGGCCTCAGAAAAGGGGTGTGGGGGTTAGACATGTATAATTCCCCACCTTAGGCCGTTCGTTATGCCGGCCACTTCACCAGCACTGCACACATCTGCACTCGACATCTGATGGGCAGCAATTGTGTTTTTTGTGACGTGCAGGGTAGGAGTATTGCAAGCTACTGCAAGTGCTGGAAAGTGTGAGTGGTGAGGTGCCACGTGTGCTGTGCAGCCTGGAGCAAGGATGGAATGATACACTACCATGTGTAGTATGCAGAAAAGGGCTTTTATAACATTTCAAGTGAAATTTTTGGACTCGGAAAAAGGACACATGTACAGGAATTAAGAATGAAGAAAGGAATTAAGGACACATGTACAGGAATTAAGAAAGGTTTTTAAGTACTGTTTTCCATAATGTAAGAGCAAAGTTTCTTCCGTGTTTGGAAGTAAATCCCTCCGTGGCACAAGGGCCTGCGCTCGTGCCACGGCAGGCAATCAGTCAGCTACATTAAGCAAGGTAATTTAAAATAAATATTGGGTAACCTCTGGTAAGGCATTTCCTTACAGCATCTGCTTCTGTAATATTCTTTTAATAAAATTTTAGTGTATCAGGCTTACGAAAATGGCTTGTATGCCGATCAAGAGTATGATGGATATAATTTAGTGGCCCAAAGAAAATTATTGTGGAAGGTACTCCTTTCATGTGACTTATTTCCAAGAAGACAATTAGTATAATGTTTGAGTCATCTTATTAATTATGGTTTTTGAAGCCATTTAAAAATGAGGTTTTTTTCTTAAACAGAAGTTTAAATGAATGTATTTCCAATGAATCTTACACCAGTGATCATGTTAGAAGGGTCGAGTTGAATGCTATTTCTGTACCCGAGTCGTCTTTTACATAAATATATTGTCTAAACCATTCACCATATTTTTTTTTTTTTTGTCTTTCGTAAAAAAATTCGGTTTTGCTGCGTTGGGCACACGGCCGTTTGTTTCGCATGAATAAGTCTACTTTGACGCACTCGGATGCCTTGATGTTTTATATTTAAGTTTCTGGCACCGCTTCACTCTATCGTAAGGGGTTTTATAGTATCACTGGATTGCTTTTGAGATGTTCTGCCCAACCATATACAATTTCCGTATTTCGACTTGGCTTTCTGAAGAGTTGAAGAGGTATAGGCCGAAATTGTGTTAAGTTTTCTTCGTTTTTAACATCAAACTCATACAATTTCACCATGACAATGCTACACGAATGTTTGTACACATAGAATCGATTTATCTTGACGAGAGCTGTCGATTGACACTTAAAAGATCATCGTACTCTCTCCTAATCAAAAGTTATACTATGCTGAAGTTATGAGACCCCGTGAAACAAACTCAAAATTGTGGCGCGCCCTCTCCCACCGTGCACGATGCTTCGCAGTCCTCACTCAATGTAGCATATTTTTTTATTCTTGGGAAATCAAGTGGTGTAATTGAATTTTGAGTGTAGGCGATAGATTCACAGCTGCAATGCCAAACTGTATCCCCCGATTTTGTTTTCATCGTATTTTCTGGATTGCCTCCTACTATGGTTGCAAATTGAAAGAAGTATTCGCGTCACAACACCAACAAACGCAGTAACCCTTTTTAATGCAAAAAGACGTGAGAAAATTTTCACCTAGTATCAGAATACCAATTTTATAGTGTACAAATTTTTAAGTTCAAAACAAAGTAGGTGTCTAGTAGTGCAATTACCAAACTACATTAATTAGAAACCTTTATGGAATTTCTAATATCCTTAAATACAAGGAGAAATCTCTGCATATTCACACACAATACAAGATGACAAAGATATAAACCTTTTTTCAAACGATTTTTATGAACAAAATACCCTCGATAAATAATAACTAACAACTTTAAAAAATACCAAAATACTCTTCAGCCTCAGTTTTAAATATATGTGAATTTTATTATTCCAGAAAAAATTTAGTGATAGTGTAACTCCAAATTAAATCAGAAAATTTGATCCTTTTTTTTTTTTTTTTTTTTTTTACCAGAAAACCATAAATTCCAAAATCAATTAAAATAAATTCCGTCGTCAAAATAACTATATAATAAAATTAACTGTGATGGCTGGAATTTACTGAATTACCTCACTAAAACATATAAGATAAAATTAATAAATTAGGTGAAAGTGAATATTACCCTTTTGTCTATACAGGTACAAATAAATTTTCTCGGCCAAATACACGAGGAAATTTAATTTTCTGGCTACTCATATCGTCCGTAAGATAAGTACACCCTCAAAATGATTCATCTTGGAAATTTGTATCGGAAGTCCAAAATGAACTTCCTTAAACAGTTTTTTAAATAAAACCAAAACTGAGCATATGTAAAACAGTTACGTTGCTGTGAGATGCTATACTCGTATACAAGATAAGCTCATTGATTGGTCTGGAAGTGGACAAGGCGGCACACTCAATATGGATGCACTTAAATTTGCAATATCTAGTATTTAGGGTCTCTTCTTTTCATACCTACACTTATCTAATGCTGAGGTGCCTCTCTTGCACCTCTCTAGCCTTAGGATGGCCAGTCATCAACAAATTCTAACAAAATTTGCCAGAAAAAAAATTATGTTGGGCTGCTCTACATGACTGCAAAAGAGTGGGTCGGGGTTCGAACAAGAACGCCGTCATTAACAGATGATTCTTAAAATACAGTAATTTTTTCAGATATCTCAATCAAAAGTTCTAAAATAAGTAAATTTCTCAGTGGCAGAGCTGTGGTGATAAAATACATGTACTGGTTTTTGGCATGTATAGGCTGCACACGTTTACAAAAAAAAATTGCTACAAAAAGTAGGGTGCTAAAATACTCGCCAAAAAAATTGTCAGCATAGAGTACATTTTTTATATTTTAACTTATTTTCGAAGGAACGACAGGAAAGGAAGAAGAAATGGATGTCGAGTGGTTTGGGGGATGGGGAACATTTCCACTCCTGCAATTATTTGTTCACTGGCGTTAATAAACGAAATAACCTTCATCCCGCACATGTAAAATGTAAACGTGTTGGAGCACGGCCATAGATGCCGTTCATGAGAAAATAATTTGCTTTACAAGATATATATATATATATATATATCTTATGTAGTTCCCACGCCCGCCGCGGCGCTTCAAGTACACCATGATAAGATGCAATTGTGTGCGAGGTTTTGCTTTCTCAAGTCACATTACCATCTTTGGAATAGTAATCCCGCAATGTATATTTTTGTAAACATTGCAATTTAATATAAATGTTTTGTAGTGGAGAAATTAAATCGGAATTTACTATGTTTGAATGGAATCGTGACTTCACAATATTTTCAGGAATACAAAATTCATTGCAGTATATACTTGAAATATTAATTATCCCCAATTTTTCATCAAAAAACTTCTGGTGAGGTCTATACACATCAAAATATGGTAAATGACAAGAAGAAAACATCAGTAAATTAACACTTCCCAAATTACATATATAAAGCCAAACTGTAGAAATAAAGAAATTAACCCAACTATCAAATGTGAGATAAATTGTAAATAAAATATAAAAAACTTGTTTTGAGGTGACATCCTAAATATGCCAATATAGCTAACCCTTAGGGTATGGGCTTTATATTACTGTCAAAATCTAAATATTTAGCCAGATCAACTAAACAAACATACACAAGTAAACTTAAAATGCTGGTACTGTTATTTGAGGGTCGAACACCATTTGTTACCACACATATTTATCTTCAAGTGTTTTATGTCCTGTCCTTGCGTTAGTGTTGTGTGTAGGATATACGTTTGTTCTTCTCATTGATAGTGTGTCTAGGAATACATACTTACATATCAACATATTAATTTAATTCAACCTTTTAAATTGACACTTCATTGCTTTCTCAATACATCCCATATCTTACAAATTTCCTGTATTAGGATACAAGATATGTACTGCATATTTGGTATCTGTTATGACTGCGTATGAGAAATCATTAACGTAACGCAATGGACAAATTGGCCAACTTATATGTTTTTGTTATGTTTTAAGGGTTAAGTTCATCTACCATATTTTGTTAAATGTTTTTCAGTACAGTACATCATTTTCATCTTCTGCTTATGTCCCCAACATATACTTACCTATAGAATAAAACAATCAAAATGGCAGGTTAATGGCGATGAACACCTTGTTTACATTTTGGACCAACAAACCCACCCTTTTATACTTGAAAATATTTTGACAGACGAGTATACTGTATTCTCATTGTATTAAAACTGGGTCAGAGAAAGTCACTGTCCGAATTCACAGTATGGGCTCTTTAGCAGTGAGTCATTACATCAATAATAAGCCTGCCAAATTAAAAATATAAAAAAAATTATTTAATTTACAGTCAAAATTTTACATTATCACATCAAAATTAATACGCAAGAGAATAGCACATCGAATTTAAGTAGTCAGAAAATGATACACTTAAAATGTTTTGTTCTCTTCAAGAATCTTACGGGTACCATTAGAGTACTGACAAATATGACCCTTATCTACGTACATATTATACATGTTCAATTTTGTCACGATCTAAAAGTGCTTTAATACAAAGGAACAACAAAAAACCATACAGTTGTGATATTTTGAACATTTAAAATTTCTCTTCCCTTCAACACATTTTCTTTAAAAAATTAATTAAAATTACAGAGTTAAATAAGTCTTGTAGCGAAAGTGAATATGAAAAAGGTTAGTTAGAAATTTTATTGAGAGTATTCTTGCGATGTTGCTTGGAGTGGTTGGCCAGCCTGAAAAAAAAAAAAAAAAAGGCAAGCAAAAGTAATGGATATAACTAATAATAATGTTCACCATTTTACAAACATACTGACAAATTGCCTGAAACAACATAAAACAATAATTACCTAACAATGAACAAAATTAATTAAACATTCCCTTAAAATCAGTATTAACTGCACCATTACATCATATGTGGAGTAATTTTTTTTTAAACGTCCAATTCAAAAATTGTGCAGATACTACAAACAGATTAAATACAAAATTATTCTACACCACACAATTGGTCACTTCTCGCTGTAAGCGAACTGCAGGTAGCGGTTCAGTACATTTTATCAGGGCCGTTCTAAGAGGAAGTGAGCGAGGCAGGTTGCCTCGACTACCCAAAAACAGAAGGCAAGGTATTCTAGATGTACAATTTTCGCCCTCCAAATTGTAATTTTAAAAATACTATTTTACAGTTCTATATCTTTCACTATTCAATTTTTCTAATATAACAGTGTCCGTAAGTTTTACTGCTGATCTGAGCAGTTTATATTGCAAGGAGAAGAATATTTGTTTTTAAAGAAGTGCAGATATCGTGAAGGTAACCACGCAGAGGTTTTTTTGTTTGTTTGGAATGTTTAAGGGAATAATTTAGTAAAGCCACGAACTGGAGATGGTTCTTCTGTAATGAGGCTTGATGAGAAAGTTATGCAAATTCTATTAATGCTGTGCCGAGCCAAATGATTGGAGGATGAAGAGGATGTCCTGCAGTCTTGGAGGATACTGTTCACACCTTGTGATGGCTACATCCACGATGGCGACTAGTTGGACCGATGTTGCTGTCCAATTTTCATAAATTATGGTTTGGTGAGCCTTTGACTTCGATGGCAGCCAGATCATCATGACTTCGTGTCTACGTAATATCAAGTAAGACGTATATTACCATTAAAGTTAAACATGGACCGAATTTACGCAATGAACTGGTTTTTCTAACTTCTCCAGACAGTGATTTATCATTAACAAAAAGCCAATGCTCAGAGGTGCTGATTGTTGCTTGATAGTAGAGTCAAAATCACATACTTGATTGAAGAGTTTTAATGCTCCACAAGACTATTGCTAGCTGAAAGCAAACAATAATATAATTACCTTCATAAATCATTTAAATGAGCTACATATTCATCTACATATTTCGTTATGATGTCATATGTTATTTGGGGAACATACTTAATTCGTTTTCTAGACAGTCATCATATTCATATCATCTTTTCATATGTTGACAGCAGATAGTATTTTGTTCTTCTATTGATTATTAATTTTAAGATGGAATGGTAAATGTAAGCTGTTGTCACGTGTAGTGCTACAATTGTCTATTTATTAAAGTTATAAACTTGATTTATACATGTGCTTTCTGTAGGTAGAGCCTATCTTACGGTTGCACTATTAAATAATTACTAGTACAAGTTTCTGCCATTATGATCCTAGAAAGCATTATGATTTAAGGTGATAATTCTGAAGATAAATCTGTTTTTCATACTGTTTCTTGAATAGAACTACCAAGTAGATATGAACTACACGCTTTTAAATAATTCTGTACGAAACACTAAAACATATGTACTGTAAGCTATTTCTATTAGAAACCTATGCTGATAACAGGTGAATCACTGCATGATTAGTACAGTGTCGTCTCATTCTGTTTGTAACACAGGACTTGTGCATCGTTAGATGGCTAGGGCAGCGGATTTTTGTGACCAAACTGCTTACAACTGCTCTCGACCATGAAGTCCCAGGTTCGAAACCCTGCTAAGCCGTGCACTTGTGAAGGGGCCACGGTGGCTGCTTGCGCCCCACCAACGCGAACCTGGTTCAATCCCCGATCGGATCACTCCGGATTTTTGCAAGCGGGAATCATGCCGGACGATGTTGCTGGTCTGCAGGTCTTCCATTTCCCTCGCTTTTGCATTCCGGCACTGAAGACCTCGTTAAGAACTGCCTGAATCTCTCAACTGAACATACACATGTGCAATATTTTAAACCTCATGTTACTGTGGAAGACTTTGTTATCTCTAGCCACTGCCAGGACGGTGGAAATCCTATCAACTGCGAATTTGCATTCGCAGATTTTGGTTGTCGCTAATGCCAAAACAAGGCCTTGCTTGGCTAGAACACCTTTAATAACTTTTCTGTCTGTGGTAAGTCCTGAAATTTCCTGGAATCACTATTCATTCTATTACTGCCTTAACAGTTCCCCCATTATTATTACTGTAGATATAAAAATTAATGACAAGACTACTACGCATTTTCTCACTGCACGCAATAGGAGGCTCGCCAATATCTGCACTGTGAATATTAATTATCTTAATTTTAAACAGCAGCACGATCAGGGGAACTTCACAATGTCAAGATATTAAATTCCACAAATTCTTGAGTACATAGTACAAAAAGACTGAAATTATTTTGCTATTTGATACAAAAAACTTATTTACACAATATTTCCCCCTGTTATGGCATCTCTTATTATTCACTATCTAAGCACTTTCTGAGTCTATCTTTAAGCGGGGTGTCACAGTGATGTACCAGACTACTAGCCTGCAATAACGGCGAACCACGTTCAAATCCTGGCTGGGTCACCAGGAGTTTCACTTGTAAGAAATATGGTCGTTGGCCAGCTGGTTTAATCAGGACACCCATCTCCCTCGCCTGCCTTTGCATTCCACCAATGCTCCATCCTCATCTCATATGCTCCATCCTCGCTTCATTTCACCCTCACTGGTGCTCACGACTTCACTCGTAAGAACAGTATAAAATATTTCAACTTAATGTGTAATTAGTTTTCCAGAACAAAATTAGACTTTAAAAATGCAGTACAATAAAATCTCTTTTACATACATAAAGCCAAAACTTTGAAAATACTTTATACTGAAAGTCTTATTTTTAAACCTTCACAACTTGGGCTCCATGAAATTATGACACAATTGGTCATTTCAGTAAATAAAATTAGTATGCCTTACATTTAAAAAAAATAATATTTCTTTGTAATTATAACAAAGAAATGTTATTTTAAAACGCAACGCTACAATAATGCATGGTTTGCAAATACACACTGCTTACTTGTCAGAGAATTTTCATTTGAAAAAATCACACCACTTACCCGTAAAAAACATTGAAGGAAATTCATTCAAAAGATTAACATCTTTTGAAATAAATTATTTCAGTAACAAATTCTCTTTATTTTTCATGCAAGACAAGGTGGTATAAATTTTACGCTTCTAAGGTATCACTTTATTCACAAGACATCCACCCATTCATTTTACTTAATATTTCATATAAAAATCATTAAAATTTTACACAGATGTTTAAAAATGGTTCTGCCGTGGGCAGTGAGGTGCATCTGAATACACTTTGAGATGCAACAACTATATTTTTTATGAATTAAAATTGATCAGTTTGAATTTTTAATGGGTAGCGATTTTACAAAGTCATTCTCGTAAGGAAGTTTATGCCTAGTGAACTTTACAAAATGCAGTACAAACATATGTATATATGGCTTTCAATTTATTCACATTTTTATGTACAAAAGAATTTGAGATGGTGCTTCATGTCAACATTGTTAATCTAGTTCGACTTGAGACACGAGGGTTGTGTATGTTATGTGATGTCAGTGAGAATAGGCTGTTTGCAGCACATATGATGGCAATATTCTGAATGTGACTCTGCAATCGGCATGAATTTGCTTACATGTGGTATTGGTAAACAAAACTCGATTTAGGCTGAAAATGGTTTTAAAAAATCAATACCTTTACGTAAAGCCCACGTATGGACATTTAATTAATCCTATTTTTGAAGACATGGGGTGAACATCTTTGTTTTACTGAAAGTTAATTTTGTATGTTAAAGTGAAATATTTTTACATAGTTTACATAGCGTGCTAGTGCAGGGATTGAAAATCTTATGTTAAAGTGACACAAATGTTAATGTGAAGAACATTTTAATGTAATTTTATTACACTGTAATATACTACGAGGACGACTGGTCGACTACAGCTGGAAAGGTAACGGAGGGAGAAAAGTGGTGGCCAGACCTTCTGCAGTCGGCACATCTGGTCGAGGGCGTGTGGTAGCAGCGGCCGTACACTGCACACCTCCATTGCGGTCAGGTGATCCAACTTAGCGTGGCTCCCGCCGCTCTTCACAAATGCGTCCACCGACGTGCGCAGCTTTGACATGCGCATGTCCCATATGTCCTGCCAGCACACCATTACCAACATCCACCACGCAATCACATTTACTTCATTCATGAAATGCTTGCAGACATGCACAACTTACTTGGTAATATTATTATGCTTGTTTTACAGTTGAAAAATTTTACACAATTATTATCCTTTAGGGGTGCAGACTTTATATAACTGGGTCCTGAAATGAAAATTTTGAGCTCACGCTGGGTATATATATTGTGCGGAGGCCCTGCATAGTGAGACTGTTTCAGAATTGTTCTATGTTGTTACCCAGCAATTTCCTTTGCTTCATAGCCATTCCCATAGAAGTAACTGTTATGATGCAGCTTCAGTTTGTGAATGAGCAATTCCCATAAACCTTAAATATATAACTTGAAACATATTTTCAGAAAAGCTTTTGGATATATATCACCTTTTCCTAAAAAAAAAAAAATAATTACAAGTTAACAAAGTATAACTTAATAATTAAATGAATTCTTCAAACTAACACATTGTGGGAAGAAGTGTGACTGTGGAAAAACAGAAAGAAATGACAATGGCCGTCTGAGCTGGAGCTGACCTTGAGGACGGTACGAATCTCGTCAGCACGTGGAATGTCCTCGCTGGCAGCCTGAAGCAGCAAGTGTGCCTCGACCATGTAGTGGTCACTCGGCATCTTCGTAAAGTATCTGAGAGACATACCATACACAATCTATTTACAACTTCAACATCTTGTCGACAGTGGGAGTCATTAACTGATGCTTAAATATTCATGATTTGGGAACAAAATTTTTATAGAGATTTGCAACCGTAGGTTTTTTTGTGCTGACTGCAGACCAACTCCAGAAAAGTGAATTCATGCAATATTTGTGTCACTTGGATTTTTGCAAGCGATACGGAGTATGGAGAGCACGTTTAGTTATGTATCTGGTAAGTAACACTGTATGGAGCACATCAATCTAGTGGCCTCCACGCTCTGTGTCGCTCATACTTCAGGAAACAGAGTAGCTCACAATTTGCATGAATTCACTTTCCTGGAATCACTTGCAAACATTTAATACATTTTTCATGCATTTCAGCATTTATTGTGATGGCAGTTTTCTCTTCCTCTTTTTTTTTGTACAAAATTTTGCTTACAATTTCCATTATATTCATAGCCGTCCCCACAACCACAATTCACAGAATGTGCTGTGGACATAACTATGTGTGTCTGCAAATATGATTCTGCATGGTTAGTACCTACTGTCATTCCGCACTGTTTACTAAAACATTTTTTTTTTTTCTTCAAATTTTTCGTAAAAGTCTTTACTCTCCACAACTACCCAGTTTTCTGGGAATGGTGATTTTGAGTACGTAAGCAGCTGTTGCTAACACAACTGTAACAATAAACACACAATTTTCTAGAATTTCTCTTCCAGAAGCATAGCTAGGTGCCATATGTAATAATCTTAAAGCTAACGATCCTACTGACTAAGTTCAACCATAGAACAGCATTTAGAGCGAGTTACTTGAAATAAAATTAGAAACATAGCCTATATTTATTTAGGCACAATAGAATTTTTACAGTCGACAATTATTTTTTAGGAGCAGGCCAACAGACACAAATCTTCTAAGTTCGTTATTTGAAATAAAATACATTATGTGTTCTTCTGCGATTGGCTAAACTGAAGTCTTAGGAATTATTGTTTTTCGACTGTGCATCTAATAAACAGTATAACTTCACTGTGTATAGTTTGATCTTGAGCCATAGCGATTGGAAACTTCCCAGTAAGAACATAACACTGAGCAAGCCTGAGAAAGTAACATCTATAAATGCAGTATTAACTCTTGAGGCCTGTCTACAATCTGTTGTTCCTGTGGACGTGTCCGAAACTCGGTGTCAAGTGACATCACGTTGACGCAGTCTGAACATGGTCTACAAATGACTTGTCTGAAGTGAGCTTTCACAATCTTACACTGGATCACAGTCAATTCTGCACATTATTTGTTGTTACGTTTCGATGTTTAAATTGGCTGATTTATTGATTATTTAATGTTTACGAAATGGGCGATTTCAATATTTATCTATAATAAATGCCTTAACTTAACGGTTTTATTTTAAATAAGTTCTCCAACCGACATCCAAATTTTATTTTTTAAACTTACGTTTTAAAAGTTTTAGACTTCAAATATAATAATCAGACCGAACAAATAAATCACTAATTAAATATTAGCACTTCATCATATCTGTTTTGAGGACGCCCACCTTACACGTCCAATGTTTACATTAATAACGAAAACATTCCACGAATGTGAGCGAAAGTAGTTGAAGTCTACATATTTTTCTATCAGCTTGGGACACAACTTCAGACAAAAGTTCAATTTTCCGAATGCTTCAACTTAAGACTCAGGTTGACTTGGAACGCGGCAGTTTGGGACAGCGCCGTGACGTCAGAGGGTCACGTGTACCAATCAGTGCTTCCTTGTCCTATGACACAGGTTGGGATAGCGCAATTGTAGACAGACCAATCAGAAACGGTCAGGCCCTACATGTTCACAGATATTTACAAATTAATGCTGGCCACCTTGATACAATAAATAAGCCTACTTACTTTTTAACTATTAAAAAAAAAAAAAAAAAAAAAAAAAAAAAACAGGAAAATATGCATTTTGATGTAATCATCTACGTATATTTCCAATTTTTCCTTTCAAATGTGTGTTAAACACTATCATGTGTTACCATTAATTGGGTTATATTTACAATTAGCATAAGTTTTTACAAAACTAGGAAAAGTTCAAAACATGAAATGAATGCCAAATGAAGTACCTACACAAATGTTTGTTAAAAAGAAACTGAGATTGGAAATGTACGGCAGTTCGTCAGCAGCAATTTTCTTGCCACAAATGTTCACTTTGCACCAACTTGCACAGTTGCAAATGCCGAATTGTGATTGGCAGACATGGAACGCAACATAAGAAAATATAAAGTTTTCTATCCAAGGCTGTGCTATATTCGCCGTAACATTCCCAAAAGAAAATAAAAATAGCGTTATCATGCAGTTTTTAAAAATTGTGTGCTACATTCACAGTAAGTATGATGATGAGTCCAACCAGAAATGACCAGGAAAAAAACACACTTCACATGGATCGCAGAAATGTTGGCTAACCTATCTCAGTAAAACATTATTCTGTTAGTTAACACTGTAAAGAGGCAGCTAGACTACTTAAATATAAAAAGGACAGGAATCCTAATACGCACCGCTTAGTACTTGTCGATAGGAACACACACAAAGTAGGACAACACTGTTTTTTCATACGGTTGCGGGATCGTGACGTTTCGCTGGCTAAGCCAGCTTCATCAGGCGGCGAGTTGTAGGACACTGCAGAATGGTGGAAGGGTGCTTGAGAGTTAAGATTATCCCTTATTGTAATTTGCCGGTGCCGGTGAGACAGATTTCTCTACAGTCCTTCACATCCAAAATCTTTTTCCAGACTATACAGCTTCTAGGATTCAGTGCTCTTATTTTGAAAAGGACGAATTGTTGTATTTTTCCGGGAAGACCGGATGTGCACGTAAATTAGTAGTTGTGGAAAATTTCAGACTTATGATATTAAAATATTTTCATCACTCTTTGTATGATGGCCACCTGGGAATAAGTAAAACCATAGAAAAAATGTCTTTGCACTTTGCCTGGCCTAGTTCGAGGTAGGATGCAACACAGTATGTTAGAACACGTGACGGTTGTCAACGCTGTAAGCAGGCTCCATTTTCAAATTTGGTATTCCTCTTCAGGTTCCCTATTGTCCTTGGCATGTAGTACCTTTAGACATTTTTTGAGCCCTTAGTTTGTTCTACGAGAGGGAACATTTGTCTTTTAATATTGTTGGATACCTTCACAAAGTTTGTAATTTTACTCCCTTTGAAAAACATGAAAGGCCCTTCTATTGTAAGAGATTTGCAAGAACAAGTTTGGAAGGTTTTTGTTGCTCCTGCCGAGTTGGTAACGGACAACGCGCATTACTTACAGTAACATTGTTTCAAGGACATGTGTTTTAAGTATTACACCTCAAGTCCGTATTTTCCCAAGGGCAACCAAGTTGAACGTTTTAGTAAAAACATTAAGGCTTGTCTTACCACCTCTCATAACTGGAACCACACTGAATAGGATCGCTGTCTGGAGCTCGTTAATGTCGGGTTTAATGCGGTAATTCACGATTCTACTGGCTCACCTCCCTCTCTTCCTTTCCTGGGTCGTCATCTGTCTATCCTTTACTTAATATTTGGAACCTTCCATTGCCTAGTACCTTTGATTCTGGCTCGCTGGACCAACTACTCGATGGGGTTGCTAGCTGTCTTAATGATGTGAAATGCGAAGTGGTTGTGCGTCTTGATAAAGGTAGTACATATCCTCCTTTTTCTGTCAGCGATTAAGTTCTTTGCAGAAATCATGTCCTGGCTGACAGCGGGAAGGAACTTGGTTCAAAATTCATCCCTAAATTAATTTGGTCGTATCAAATTTCTAAATATTTAGGATTCAACACTGTAATATTAAGTTTTATGGGGACGTCACGGGAGTTTCACAAAGCTCATGTGAGTCGCATCACGAGGAATTTGTCTACATCTTAGTTTAATGAATCTGGATTGTTCTAATTTCTTTTTGGTACTTTACTTAAATATTCCAACCTTTTTATGGTACGAAGTAATTAAATTTGTAATACTGATTCTAAAGATAATTAATCTTGTGGTATAAGATGTAATGAATTTAGGAGGTTTAATTATGTTAATTTCAAACACAAGACCTGCTCTCCAAACCACCCAGATTGGTCTTCAAAAGGCCACCTAACCTCCGCAAACAAACTGGTTTATCCCAAGCTGCAGCCCACCACAAATGCCAACCAAACTATCAACCACAAGAGGATCCCACCCTTGCAAGAACTCACGCTGTGGCTTCAGTGCCATCCACCAACGCTCAACTTCTTTCAACAGCAGACTCACTAACGTTATTGAAGGCCGAGCTACAATTGATTTATCACAGAAAGTTGAATATGTGTGTTAACATGACACTCGCTACACTCACGTGCAGCACGTACACAGAAAAATAGCACAGGGTAAGCACACACAAAGTAGGGCTATACTCATTATTTATAAGTTTTGTGTGTGCGCGCTGTGAGCCATGCTTGGCCAATCAGAATGTTACCACTGAGTTCATGTGACAATGAAAATGACTGCTGCAGTAGTCAATATAACTAGTGCTTGAAGAGTTTGGCGCCATATAAACGGTAGTTTGTTTTGATTGAGATTTTTAGGCCTACTGTACAAGTGGTGTATGTTAAGATAAACTGTATAAAGTACTATATTTCTACAAATCAAGACACGAGCAGCAAAATAAACTAAGCTGTCAACAATATTTTTTTTCATTTCAATCATACCCACACACTCACTCAAAGTTACTGAGTATCATTTCCTTTCATTTTCAGGTCTGTTTTGTGTATACATCCATTTTTTCTCTGCATGTGCTATTTTGATTGTAGCTTTCAATTTGTGCTGTGTGTGTTCAGTGCTGTCGCACATGCTGTGCGTGTGCTAAATCAATTGTAGCCTGGCCTTGATCGTATATAGATGTTTAGTATTTAGTTAAAATAAACAAAATTGGAAATGTAATACTAAGTCCATAGAACACAATTTCCTGACACGATTTAGTTTTGCAATGACATCCGTTGTTGGAATTGCCTTTTTGTGATTGGTCGACATAGAACTCCACATAAGAAAATCGAGTATTTTCAATCCCCCCTATGTGGTCACTGCACGCAGGTGTCCATATGTTGTGTTGTACCACTCCCCATAGGTATGTGCGCGTTTAATTTTCTGTTAATTTTTACGGCGAATGTAGCACTGCCTTTACAGGCTTACGGCAAGCGGGCGGCTATAGCCTACGTCTTACGTAGTGTTGTAGCACGCATTGCAAGGAAGTGCTTGATCTATTTTCTACGGCTATTTCTTACTGTGATTGTAGCGTAAGTTCCACTGCTTAGGTTTTTTAATTTTGTAAACCCGTAACTACTATCATTAGTAGTATTCTTACCGCGATTGTGATTCGATTTCTTTTGCTTCCTCTAACTTTTCGACGTTCATCCAATCTGGAGGAATTATTTTGCACTTCTGTCTCTGTCGCAAGTTTATCGCCATCCATACAGGAACATTCACTGGCAGTCCCGCTCGGAACGGTCCAATTGCGCCCGAAATCAAAAATATTCTTTCAAAACTAAAATTCGGCACTATACTAACCATATTTTTTTCTGCTAAAAACTCAACTTCAGCAGGATTCATATCTATTGTGCTGGCGTAGAACCAAAACAAATAACGATAAAATCTAACCTAAACACAACACCCGTTACATTCCGCGCCAAAATCCGGCCTTGGATTTCCGTATACAGCCGCAAATGTTGTGCACTCCCGAACAGTCCAATGAAATATAGAACTTATATCAAAAGAAAGTGATCTAAAAATTAATCTAATAATTTACAGGCCCTAGAGTTATTAATAATTAATTAATACAAAGAATTACCATTTACAATCACAAATGACGAATATTTGTTATATTGAGATTAAGAAGCTCACTTTTCCGCCGCGAGGTAGCACTGGCGATGCATATGTCCCGAATAATCAATAACAATTACAATACAATTGCGCAAAATCCTACCATGAATTAGTACGGTACTTAAGGGATATAATATGGTTTTCGAAATGAGAGAGAAAATATAACGAAATGTGTAGTCAAGATCGTATTGCCGATGTTCTGAGAGCTGTAGTAGTCAAGATGATATATCCGATGTTCTGAGGGCGTTAGGGTCATCCGCCCAGAAGTGCGCCGTTGCCTCGGTGTTGGGTTGTTAGATATAGTTGAGTCGTCCCAAAGATAATGAAGAAGTCATGCGTTCCTCGTGACAGATACTTGCATTACTTACTCAATGCTCCTATTCAGGTTGACCCTGAAGCAGTGTGACTGGGCCATAGACGGGCGAAGGGAAATTTGCGTGCGGTAAATGTTGAGGTAAGGATATGTACGTATTACCCAGGGTGCCAGACACTGTCCCAGCAGTGTTAACTGTCATGACATACATACACTCGCAATTAGGCTACCGCCCTGTGGCGAGCTCTCTCACCTTTCCTTCACCCAACCAATTCCTTCTCCACTCCGTTCCTGAATTTACCAACCCCTCTCACAGATACCAATTCCTCCCTCAACACATTCCACTCCCTCACAGACCTCACAAGCATGGACTGCCTATCCTGCTCCGTTCTCCTCCACACCTTCTGAAGCTTCTCACTGTTGCTTCCTGTTCCCCTAAACAACCCCTTACTTAGCTTGCAGTGTACCCCTCTCCATCCTCCCTCTTCATTCACCACCCTGTACATCCTGACTAACCATTCAACTTTCCTCCTGTCCTTCAATGATCTCCACCCCATTTCTTTCATCATCACTGATGGCCTATAGTTCCCTTCTTCCTCATCATCTTGCCCCTGCCTTCACCACCTACCCTTCACCTATCTTGCTGCCCTTCTCTGCACCTTCTCCAGTTCTTGCACCTCCACCTCCACATACGGGTCCCATACTCCTGCAGCATATTCTAACATTGGCCGTACCATTGTGCCATACGCCTTCTCCTTCATCAGCTGACTCCATTCAGCACCCTTCCCAGCATACACAGAGCCCTTCTGCCCTTCGCAACCACCCTCTCTACCTGTTTTTTCCACCTGAGATCTCCCTGCAGTACAATCCCTAGATACTTATATTCTGCTGTTTCTTCTATCTCTTGTCCCTCCCATCTGTTCACATCCCTGCTTATCATCTTCTCCTTGTGAACCTCGCTACCTTAGTTTTTCTTACATTTATCTTCATTTCATTTTTTCTGGTCCACAACCATATCTTATCAATGTCCGCCTGCAAATTACCTTCCCCCTCTCCCACCTCAGCATATACAACACAATCGTCTGCAAACAATCTGATTTTTCCCCTAATCCCCAAACCCATGTCATTTACCATAATGGTAAATAACAAAGGACCCAGCATACTCCCCTGTGGTAGCCCTGACGTAACCTCCTCTTCCTCCGATATGGCCACTCCCACTTTCACCCTCTGCCTTCGCCCCCTGAGAAAGTCCCCTATCTATTCCACTAACCTCCAATCTGGTATCAGCGCCTCCACTTTCCTCATAAATGTCCCATGGGGCAACTTATCAAATACCTTCTCAAAATCTATGAAGCAGACATCCACCTGCTTCCCCTCATCAACTACCTGCACCAGATCCTCTAATAACCCAGCCAGCTTAGTCTCACATAAGTATCCCCTCCTGAAGCCATGCTGGGAATACTCCAACCAACTCCTATTGTTCATAACCCTCACCACATACTGCACCACCAGCTTCTCCATTTTCCAGCACTAGATGTGAGAATCACCGGTATGTAGCTGCCAGGTATCCCCTATCCTCTCCCTGCTTGTAGGTACTACCATAGCATCCTTCCAATCTTGTGGTACTTTACCCTCTCCTAAGGCTTTTTAAATAGTACTTCTAAATATTTCGCCAAATCCCTGCCACCAAACTTTAGTGCTGTGTTGCCTATCCCATCTGGACCCCTGCCTTACTGCTCTCCAAACCCCTAATTACTTTTCTATCTCCCACTCCCTCATCTTAAACTCACTAAACACCACCGAACCCTGTTTGCCCCCCTATTCCAACACTCCTTTGCCTCAAATACTGACAAGTACTGTCCATGCAGCATCTCCGATTTTTCTTGGTCATTTGTCGCCTGCCTACCATCCCTTCCTGTTAGCAGAGGGATCCCTTCCTCTTCTCCCCTTACCCTCCTAACATACCAAAACAATTTCCCCCATTCCTTGCCTTTTCCTTCTTCCACTATGTTCCTCAGAAATACATTCTTTGTCTGTTTGATATTCCTTTCAATCTCCCTACCCATTTGTTTCATCATTTCTTTAGATCTTATCATCCCTTAATTTCTCCACTTGGCATGTAATTTTCTGCACTTCTTCATTTTTAAAATTTCCTGTCCATAATATGGTGGATCTCCCCCAGTCCGTAACCTTTTCATTGGCACAAATTTCTCCAACATAACCTCCATTAATCCTCTCAACTCCCTCCACAACCCCTCTACACCCTCCTCCATGGACCATTTTTTAAACCTGTCTCTCAGGAATATTTATGCGCCCTTCTTGTCTCCTCTCCCATACTGCCACACCAACCTTTCTGCCATTTGCACTACCCTCATCCTGCCAATCCCAATTTCCACAACTGGTATATGATGGTCGCTTATACCATCAAATACTATTGCACCAACAACAGCATTCCTAGGTCTGACCAACATCACATCCAGCACTGACCCAACACCCTCCTCATTCCATCTCGTAGGTGTTTCTACTACCTGGGCTAATCCTCTGTTGACTAATTGTGCTGCCATTCTCTGCATTATGCTACCCATTCCTTCTGCACCCTCTACCCATTTCACCCCTGGCATATTCAAATCCCCTGCTACAACAACCCACTGCCTGTCCTTTAGTCTATCGACCCTCTCCTTGATCATCTCAATTGCCTGCCATCCCTGTCCTGGTGGTCTATACGCTGCCAGCAAAGTAATACTCCTATTACTACTACCACTCGATTTAATTTTTAATTTCCATTACCTCGACATCCTCCCTAACCCATTCTACCGCCCCTTTTAGCTCTTTCCATACACACACCATTATTCCTCCTCCTCTCCTATCCCTGTCTCTTCTGAAGATGGTGAACGTATCCTGCCTACACTCAATGTCCAGTACTTCCTCAGTCAGCCAAGTCTCCACAGCTACCACTATATCCACCCCATATCCTTCAACCATTCCCCTGAAGCCCTCCAGCTTGTACAGACTCCTACAGTTCACCACCATTATCTTTATACTAGTACTCTGCTTTACCATCCTACATTGCTTACCTCCTATATCCACCCCTGCGGCCTCATCAATGCTATCCTCTCCATTTCTCTCCCCTTCCGTTTCCTCGCTTCTAACTGATTGCTATTTCAACAATTGCTGCTCTGCCCTGACCCTCTCCATGCAGCCAGCTACTTCTCTACCTAGCAGATAACCTAGAATCCTCTTTACCTGTTCTGACAGGTGAACCTGGTCCCTCCCTACACTTTCCCAACCTACCCATATCCTACTATCTATAAATGTAGCCCCCAAATCCCTACACACCCTCTCATATGTCTCACTCGCAGCTGCTACCTTCCTATAGGATACTCCTTTCCTAACCAGCATGCCACTGACTACTGCCCTAGCTCCAGGGAACTTCTCCTGCACCTTCCTCAGCAATCCCCTGAGGTCCTGTTCTACCTCCTGCCCCACCTCCCTATGAGCCAGGTCATTTCCCCCTACATGTATGAGAACAACCTTTGCCACCCTGCTACCTCTCATACCACTTTACAATAGAGCTGCTTAGAAAAACTACCTTTGGCTCCCTTCCTACAGTTCCTGCTTTGTGGCTCTTCTACCCACCTGCCTACCCTTGTCTCCGGCCTGCTGCAGCACCCTTGTTTCCCTCCCTTTTACCACCCCTCCTCTTTCCCCTCTGGCCCTGAACTGTCCACTTTCTCCTGCTTGCTGGTCTTTGCTAATCGCACACTTGCAAGCTTCAGCATACTGCTTCCCACCTTCTACCCCTGCCTGTTCCCTGCTTTCTGTTTCCTGTTTCTCTATTCCTGATTACTTCCTGCCTACTACTATCACCTTATCCCTTGCTACTATTTCTTGATCCTCTAACCTTATTTGCTGTCGTCTCCTACTGCCTTATCCCTTTCTACTGCCTCCAACTCATCTATCCTCCTCCTTAATCTTACCCCCTCTATCTCTGCCTCCCTCCTCCTCTGCCTTTCCTCCTGCAGTTCCTTCTGCAGCCCTACTTGCATTCTGCCTAACTCTTCCTCTCTACTCAGCTTTTCCTCCTGCGGAATGGCTTTCATTTTCCTTAGCACCCCCTTTACATCTTCCAACTCCTCCTCTAACTTATCCACCCTCATTTCCACTCTACTCTTACCCATCTCATTCCTGACCTTTTCTTCCATCCTCTCAATCCTATACATAATTTCCCTCTCTTTCCTGCTCATCAAATGTACCATCTCCCCTTTCCACCTCTCCTCCTTAGCCACTTCCCTTGGTACTGGCACACCCTCTACAAAGCTTCCCCTCAGCATATCCCAAATCAAATTTCCACCTTCTCCGCTTATTTGTGTTTCCTTCTCTACCCTTAATTTGTTCCCTACCACTGCCACTAAACCCTTTTCCTCAACACATTCCTCACACTTCCACTCATGTTCCTGTAGTGATCCCAGTTCCTCCTCCCTAATCCCTATACAGCCAACATGATACCAGTCGCCACACTGCACACCACTATCTAACCTTCTCCACACCTTACCATAGCCCCTACACTTACACCCCCCTACCAATTTTTTACCCTCTCTTTTTAAAAAATAGTTTAACTAACTTAAAACTAAAACTACTCTCGCTTATAAAATACACCAAATACCTACGTATACACACACTTTCTTAACTAGCCTAACTTACACCATACTCCTTTTACCCTTGTACAATAACAAAGGCCTCGGCCTCGTGCACACAATCAGACACTACTCCCTCCTTTTAACTAATTACCACATAAAACACTAATCTTAACTCTAATTATACCTCAAACTACTACTCCACCTATATTTAAACCTATTGCTAGAACTAATCGCAAGCCAAAACAACCTTAAATACGGAAGAACATAACCTGTAGTCTGTCTGTGGTGGCCATCTTGGCTTTTCGATGTTGGTAGAGCTGCTGCTTCTATCTCCGGGTCGCGTGGCCTACGACCCAGGAAGTAGAAATCGACACTGCTCTGCTGATTCCTTCCTGTTGATGCTTAATAAGTTTTACTCATTTCCCTTCGGCAACCTCTCAGTGGATGCTACGCCTTATTGCGTGATAATTACCGGCACTGACAGGTGGCCTATCGGCTGGTCCCTCAAAAATACGGTAAACTTTCAATAAGAATAATAGACAGTAAACATTGATTGCTTATATGGAAAATGGCGGGTATTCTGAGGGCCCGTGCCCTGAAGAACCTTGCGGTCAGGCAAATGAGAACACGGTAAAGTCCTGTTTCACACGTTTCTCAGTGACTTTTATTTTAAATTCCCAGTTGAGAAAATTTACACTTAAGCTGGGCTCAGCCCACCAGCAGGGAAATACAGATAAAAGACACATACATGGTTACGGTAGTTTTAAGTCCCCCTGGGTGATGCAAAACCACAGGGGAGAGGGCAGGCATTCCGACGCAAATGGTTCCAACGTAATTTAAAGTCTATTGTAGTTAAGATGATCAGTTGCAAACATGAATGCCACCAGACACGCACTACGCAGCCTTGCCCTCACAAGTCTCAGATGCAAACTAACTGGCCGGATTGGCGCCTTCACCATCTGGGGGGGGGGGGGGGGAAGTGTGTCAAGCAGGCTCTACTTTCTACCATCCATAAAACAACTCTCACTCGCATAAATAAAAGCTTACCTACTCAAAATCAAACATAACAATTTAACAAAACATTTTAAACTATAAATAAAACACAAGACCCTTGCAGTGAATGAAGTGGACAATATAAACAAATGAGGTGAACAATACAAAACACTATAACTCTGCTATATTGGCTTCAATTAAAATAAGGCTGATATTATGGCGTAAGTTATTGTGTATCCCGTTAGGAATGTTCCATAGTACCAATCTTAAACCCGGTGCTGCACTTACCTGCACCTAACACTTTGTGCACTAACTTGTACTAGTTTGCACTTTACCCTCTTATTGCACTATGCACACGGTTGCATCACTCACACGATCTTTGCACTGTGTATGTTGCTCGTAGTGTGGGCTTTAGTGCTAGGCTGGGCGAATGGTCTATGAGACGGGAGACTCAGTACACGTCAAATGCCTCCCCCCTCCCTACGGAGACCAATCACAGGCCTGGTGCCGCTACTGCAGCACAAGTGACTCCTTGCCTACATCCTGAATCGCAGCATGTACAAATGGCCCTGTTGAGCCGCACATGGCTGTGGCGACCGAAGTTGATGCTGCTGCCGCCATCTCGTTGCGCAGGGTATCGCGATGCCCGAGCATGTGATGTACGACAATGTCTGCTCCATCCTCCGACATTTTCGACGGGGACAGAACTAGCCGGCCTACTAGATGCTGCTCTCCCCGTTACTTACACTTGCTTCTTCTCAGCTGTCACTGTCGCTTGCATGATGCCATCGCCGGGAGCGACACGGACAGACAGCCGCTAGGGTCCGACGGCCAGACACATGTGACTCCCTAGCCGACTCCTCTCTTCCTTGCTGCTTTCCAGAGTTGCCCATCTCTTCGGCTACAGTGCTTGTACCCATGGGCAGCCCATCACTGTCGACATCATGGCAGGGGGACCCGGGTAGTCACCTGGTGCAGGTGTCCTCAAAATGGCTCCTCTCTCCTCGATGCTTGGCGTCACGACGTCATGTGTCGTGGTGTCCTCTTGCTGTTGCTCCACTTGAAGTGCCAGCGCTGTTGGTTGTGGTGATGGAGTGACACACACAGCTCCTTGCTGCCAAACCACCAATAACACCCAGGCCATCCATCGGAAGCTCCCTGCAAGGCACGGTTTCGCCGGGAGACTCCAGGCTTTTTGCCCCAGCTGTTGGCTCACTTGCTGTAGGTGCTGCTGCAAATTCCACTTCACTACCTTTCTCCCCGCCCCAAGGGTTGCTCGTCGTCGGTGACGCCATCCAGGCTCGCCAGGGGTGGGTTGCCGATTTCCGCCCAAACTGGTAGATCCTCTAGAGGCCCTCTCAGAAGAGGTGCCTCACCATTTTCTTCCTCGCTGCCGACTTCTGGGAGCTCAGCAGGAGCGTTTCCATCATGAGTTGACTGGACGTCGGGGACGACTTCCTCGACAACGTGGTCTCCTGCTAGCCATAGGTTTTCCCAATATACCCGAATTCTTCTTCCCCCCACCCGGACTGTATAGGTTGTTGATCCGTGGCTTCCTAAGACCCGGTGCGGCCCGCTCCACTTTACCACAAACCTCGCGCAAAAGTCCTTGCTGGTGGTAGATTGCGGATGAGTTTGCACATATACTTGTTGTCCTGCATTTATCGGCAGTAGCAGCCATGTGTTGGTCATCTGCCATTTTGCAGTGTACCATTGCTGGTGTTGCCAGGCCTTGAAGTCGTTGACATTTCCTTTGCAGTGTATCACTATCGGGGTTTTCACTGCTTCGTCCGACTTGTGGACATTGTGTCTCACCTGGCAGTTGTAGATTATGTCCGAGCAGGACATCTGCCGCCGTTTTTTCTGTTGCAGCATTAATTCGGCGACGTATTGTATACAGGGCGGCAGGCAGGTGGTCTGCCCACGTGGCATGTTGTTCACCGACTTGTAGGCGAAGTTGCACTTTTACATCTTGATTATGCCTTTCTGTTGGATTGGCCCTCGGGTGGTAATTGGTCATTTTCAAATGTCTCAATCCCCACCCTGCACACAAATCCGCCCACTTGCATCTTGTGAACTGTGACCCATTATCGGTCAACAGGTTTTTCGGGTACCCCCCTCCCCCTCTCCATGGGAAAAAGTTGTCACTTAATACTTGCGCGATGTTGCCTGTTCTTGCGCAGCTGAAGAATCCACCCACCTTAAGAAACTGTCTGTTACTACCACTATAAAGTGCATCCCTTTGGCTGTTATAGGGTAAGACCCAATGAGGTCGAGACAAACTGTTTCTGGGGGGTTCTGGGCTGTTGTTGTTGCCTCCCATCTGACTGCCTAGACTTGAAAAGGTTGCATGAAATGCAGTGCTTAATGAACTTGTGCATGTCACATGACAGTCTGGGCCAAAAGAACCATTTGCACATGTTCCTCACTGTGTGTTCACAACCAGGATGTCCCACCATGTTGCCAATGTGTGCATAGGCTAACACTCGCTCCCTCGCATCTGTGGGGACATACAACCTCCATTTTGAACTGCCAGTTGCTGAACACGTTTCAATTCACCCATCCATAACACGCCAGTTGTTTACATTTTGTTGAGTGCACATTTCCCTCCTCTCCTGACAAACCTGACATCTTTCCACCTGCTCTCGCAACCAGTTTGCCAATCCAAAAAACTTCCTTAACTGTTTCCTCGTGCACAGGGCCGATAGTCCACTATCAACTTGATTTTTTCCCTGGTTCTGCTTGTTTTTCACTCACAACATGCCAGAGGAAGTCAAGTGTGACTTTTCCCGCATGACACTTCTCTCACGCACAGGTAAGTCCATTCAATTCCAAGCATTCTAAAACAAGTGACAAATGCTCCACGTGATCCTCCCAGCTATTATACCATAGTATTATGTCATCGAAATATGCTAATAAGGCCATCTAAGACACAGATCATTAAGGCCTGAAAGGTAGTGGGTACACACTTCAGCCCAAAGGGCATTGCGCAGAATTGGTATCCATTTCCGTCCGGCATAGTGAAAGCCGATAACAACATCTGGTTACATTTAACACACACACAAGTGTAAACATGTTGGCCAACATAAACATTTGATCCACCAACTTAAACATAATTACTCCTTTTGGGCACGTTAAAGGGATCACATCGTGAGGAAGAGAGGGGGGAAATAATTTAACTCTTCTTGCATGTCTTTTGTCAATCTAAGAAAAAATGTCACAGTACATTACATAGCTACAAAACAGCCAAGCACAATGCACTATCGCAACTGAAAATAACATCCTGTTACATGCAACACACACACAAGTGAAAACATGTTAGCCAACATAAACATTTGATCCACAATCTTAACAAACATATTTACTCTTTTCGGATATGTTAAAGGGAACACATCGAGAGGGGAAAAAAAGGGGGGGGGATGAATTTAACACTTCTTGTATGTCTTTTGTCAATCTAATGTTATATATATATATTTATGTATAACATGTTGGATGTTTCCCTAAGGAAGCTCCATAAATTTCGCTATTTAATTTTAATAATAGGATTTTTGATGGGTGCATTTTTTGAGTATTTAGTGTGATGTCCTCGATGTGTATTTATATCACTCCATATACTTAATAGCATAAAATATATGTTCGAACATCCCCCCCCCCCCTCAATATACCATTCTTTTTAATATAAAGGAAAGGAATATAAAAAATACGAAAAAAAATTCCACAGTACATTTTGTACCTACAAAACAATTATTTATAAAAAAAAAATACATAACGCATAATCACGGATTGAAAAACAATTCCACCTTACCAAGAAAAATCCGTAAGAAAATTATAAAACTATAAAATATATATTAAATTTCATTTGTGCCACTTTTATTTTTCAAAATATACATATTTTACTTGGCATGCACAGCACTCCTGCTTATGTGAACCCAATAGGTGGCCTTGGTAGGTCCGTGCGATGCTTGCCTCGGGATAGTCTGTCGTAGGGAGCTGGCGAGGTAAGACACTGTCATGTACGCACTACAACTTTTGTTCACCGATGTAGGTTTCTATAGTCAATTTAGTTTACCAGTTAACATTTGCTTGTATACGTTTTGCCAGACAGTTCCCCAGCATAATGCTTCCGCTTAAATAATTAATTTAGCCCTTGTGGTATTTTTCAAACTTAATCGAAGAGAGAGGAGAAAGATGTCTGAGAGGTAATGCGACCTGCACAACTTGAATCTGGCGCCATCCGCCTATGTTAGTGGCGTTCCAGTGCAATTTATGTATTATTGCTACACACAATTTTAAGAGCTTTGTTTTATGTATGTATTTGAGGGTATTTTCATGTTTGAATATTTTACAGCAATTTCATGTACAACCACATGGCTAACCTATGCCAAGTCTATATCAGCACCATCCATGCAGTTCGAGAGTTTATTCGAGTAAAATCATATGCGCTACAGTTTCTTTCAGTGTTCTATGTATGTTTCATTCAGGGTTCAATGTATTTTTCGTGTAATTGATTATCTTTGTACTTGACCACATGGTCATGTTAATGTTGGATTTTACCACCATCAGGCATGCTACACACCTGCAATCACTTAAATCGTAAAGAATAATTTTAACTCTCAGAATAACATTTCGTCTGAGCAAAGTTTGACATAAAAATATTGCAATTTCATTTGCACCACGTGGTCCGCTACGGACATTATCCAGCCGCATCCGTGCCACCGAAGCTTGTTTCCACACATGTGTGTGTTTATTGTGAATACTCATCTTGTGCCCCATCATCTTTTAAGGGTCTATGTATTTTGTGTAATTTTGCAATTTGTGTACAGTACAATTACTTCCTTCCTAGCCGGCTCTGTGTATGGGCCATCACCACACTACCCATGTGCTGTGGCGGGCGAGCCCAGACAAGTTTGTGTTAATGATGCCAAGTAGTCACACGTGTTAAAATGTTTTCATCAAGGGTTTCATTTGTAATTCACCTTGTCCTGTCTTTAGGGAAAAACCGACAGTCTACCCTAGCGGCTGTCGGCCCTCTTCCCTTGTGAATGCTGTGCTTTCATGCACCTCGGTGAGATCATCCATCTAGGTGTGGGCTAAATTAATTGCGGGCTGAGGAGCACCCAAGCAGAATTGGCTAGTCATGACCGAGATAATCATAATTTCATTGGCACGTTAATGTGTATGCATAGTAACAATAAAAGCAAGCATCAGTAACCTACCTCTTTTTTTTCAGTAGTGACAGTATCCTAGCCAAGTGTATTTTATCAAGTGATTATTTTCAAAGCGATGTTTAGTAAAAGTTTAGTATTGGCAATGTGTTTGTAAGTATGCATGGGTGAGATGGACACACAAAACTCACAGCATCCCTGAGAACCCTGAGTCTCAATAGTTTGGTGATTGGGAAACACCGCTGATACCCATATTACCAGTAAGTATTTGTGTCATTGTTCGTCTTTTGTCTCACCTGATGGCGTCCATTGTAATATGTCTACTGAGAGTGAAAATAATCATGTTAGTTATTCAATATATATAAATACTAGTACCTAAAGTGAGTTTGACTTGCAATGAAGCAATGAGTATGTTCTCAAACCTTTAGTTTTATTCCTTTTTTTTTATTTTGTTTTTCATCAGTCGATGGTTATTTGGTTTCAACTCATTACATCAATACTACTTGTAGTTGGATATTCATTATGTCAATACTTAGGTTAATTTACTTGATACTAGATTAAAATAAATATCTATATATCCTGTATGGTTCTTGAATCGCAATGTATATACTACTTATGACTAAATATTCTCGCTAAATATGTATTTTTGTTATGCGAATATACATATTATACTCGTGATTATTGATAATGTGTGTGTGGTCAACTCTCCCAATGTAAGCCTAACCTAGCATGACCAATACCATTTTTTAGAGTTTATCAAAATGTTAAGCTGTATAGACAGCAATTAAGCATGGTGTTCTTCAGGAGTTTGCGAGAATTTGTCAGCCTTTCAGAAACAGGCTTCCTAGAATAATCGAAAATATTAAAAATGTTTTTGGTTATAATAGGGTATGTAAGGTAATGCATCGACTTGCACTATGTATTATTGATGTTTGTTGCATAATAAGTAGTTAGCATTTGTGTTATTATTATACTATATTGAATTAGCATGTCTTAAGACAGATAGAAAGAACAATAATTTTAAAGAATTATTTAATATTTAATGTTTAAGATGAGTGGGTTTAAACAAACATGGCGTACAGTACTTCATATATGCATATTTACCTCATTGGGAATTGAAATAAAGAATATGTTAGCATAACTGTTCGTGCCCGCATTTATGTTAAAGTTTTGACTTAATCAGTATGTATGCTTGAATTTTGATGCTTTTCGAAGTAGATCAATATACTTGAATTTAAACAACATTTAAGCTTTTCGTGTGATGGAAAAAGGTTTAATTGTGTAAATACTTGTTTTGCAGATAAGAGCTAAGTATCCTAGAAGGATTGAATCAAGTGTTGAAAAGAGCAGATCTTAACTAAATTCTTTCATTAAGGGATTTTTATGAAGTAAACAAGTTTTGATTGCTCTATGTAGTATGGGATAACACAATTTGAGTGAGATGAGTGTTTTATTTGGATCATAATTTGGTTTTAAGTGATGTTATATAGTAAGTTATAAAAATTGACTCTTAGTAAGGCTTTTTTTTCTTTTTGTATATCATTATACTTCAGATTAAATATGTGGATACTGTGTATTGGAAGACAGATGATGGAGATTTGTTCATTTGTGTTGTATGATGTGTTAATATAGCTGTCAAGTAATTAGTTTTCCTTGTAAAGTTTGATGTTAGGGGATTTGCAACTGGGTGTTATGTTGTTGATATTATAATTTGAAGTGGTTTCATAATATAATCATGTCTGTTTTTGTATGATTTTTTCATTTGCGTTGTATGATATGTTGATACAGTTGTCAAGTATTTAGTTTTGCTTGTAAAGTTTGATGGTATGGGGTTTTGCAGTTGCCTGGTATGATATGTGCAAATGAGAAGTGTGTGTGTGTGTGTATGTTTTGAGTATATTTTGGTAATTTTTGGTTAATTTTAGGTTGATCTGGAATAATTTGGTTCAATAGGAGCAATTCTTGTGTGGAGCGTGTTAGCCAATTGGATTATTTTAGGTTTTTTGTGTGTGTGAGTTTGTGTTATTCTGTGTCTGTGTGTGTTTTGCTATTACATAATGAAATGGTTTATCAGAGTAATTAATTGGAGATATTCTGTCTGTGGATGTCGATATATGATGAAATCGTATACATATTTTTTCCTATTAGGTTACATTGACCTGATAGGAGTAAAGCATGAAGAATTCTCGCTTGAAAATAACCTATGGACAATATGTTTATGGTAAGGATTTGGTCTTGGGATGCCATCTCTCGGGAGCAGAAATATGTCTCTCTACATATAATATGCATGCTTGATAAGTGTGTATAGCGAATGCTAGCATATTGTAAGTGCAATACCTTCCATTCCTAAATAATAATAATAATAATAATTTCAAACTCTGAAATAAATGAAAAGGTTTATGACAGTTGCAGTTTGGCTGTTTAGCTGAGATTATATATTACTTTGGTGAGTGTTTAGTAGTTAATTATTCATGTGGGTACGTGCATCTCTAGTAAATATTTGTTACATGTTTATGCAAGTATGGATTTTCACTATTATGTTAATTAAATGAATACATCATATAACTGCACTCCCTCCACCATTCTCGACCTTCAACAGTTGACATCGAACATGTAATGCATTAGTTTAGCAGTATACACCGATCAGGTAATATGATAGACATCGGGCATAAGTGAATATTTAAGATTGCATTTCCCAGAATTTTTTATAACTATTAAGTGACTCGCTTGGGAATCGATCTCAGTAATCCAAAAATAGCATCACATTAATTACTATAAGCAGGAATACAAAGCAACACTCAATTTTTTGTTAAATTCGGATATAAAATAATAATAGGTGTTCTGATCAAAACTATCATTTCATTAATTGCTCTAAGGAGGTATCCAACTCACAAATAAAATATGTTTGAATCTAAAATAAAATTAATATTATGTGGGTAAATTTGTCTTTGATGAGTATGCATTTGATAAGTTTATGCTTAACTATGCTTACAAAAGGTTTAAGTTGTGTTTGACCTTGTAGTCTTATTTGTTGTTGGGGTTGATGCGTATGTTATTAATTTGATGTTTGTAGTTTTGGTAGATGAGAAATTATGAGTTACTGTGCTTATAAAAAGGCTTTAGGTGTGTTTAACCTTTGTAGTCTGTGTTGTTGGGGTTGTTGTGTGTGTTGTCAATGCGATGCTTGTAGTTTTGGTATATGGGAAATTATGAGTACCTATGCTTATAAAAGAGGTTTAGGTGTGTTTGCCCTTGCATTGTTGTTTGTTGTTGGACTTTATGTGTATATTATGAATTTTATTATTGTATATTTGGTAGATGTGAAATTATGAGTTACTATGTTTATAAACATCTTTAGCTGTGTTTGACACTGTAGTCTCGTTTTTTGTTGGAGTTGATGTGCGTGTATTATGAATTTGATGACTGTAGCATCAATTGTTCGGAAATCATAAGCAACTATGTCTATAAAAGGGTTTTAATGCATAATTGACCTTGTAAGAAAGGTGTTAGGGCTTAAATGACTTTAGCATCTTGATGGATGTCGGGTATGATGCCTATGTTATGAAGTTGATGACCATAATAATAATGGTTCAGAAATTATGAGTAACTATGCTTATAAAAGGGCTTAACTTAAATTAAACATTTATCAGAAAGGGTTTAGGGCCTAAATTACCTTGCCATTATGTTGTATGTCGGGTATTATGTCTATGTCATGAATTTGATGTCCATGGCATGAATGGATTGGAAATTATGACTGTTTATAAAAGGGTTTAACTCAAAATTGTCCTTGTCAGAAAGGGTTTAGGACTTAAACGACCTGTTGAAAGGTAAATGATGCGTCTTATTTGATGTTCGGAGTGGCTACATAATTAATTTAGAAATAAAAAATGCATCTATGCTTACTTAAATTCAAGATGTCGATAGTTATAGTAACATAATCATTTTTTATTGATATATTCTTAAGTGACTAATAAATACGAATATTTTGATATGTCACTAAGTCATGATTGTTTTGTAAAAAAATAATTAATTAATTTTTTATTTACAACTTTCTAAATTACATTTTGAATATTTGGCTGTTGTGAGTCTCTAAACTAAATCTCCTTTAAAATACGAGCTCGTGAATATATCGCTTCATACATGTATGTTTGAAATTTTTTTAATTTAATATACATATATTAATATAAATTCCTAAGTTTTTTTATAGAATTATGATTTATTACTTTATTACGACTCTGTTTTGAATGTGTGAGTTGAAGGTGTTATTTTCTAGTTATATATAGATATATATATAACATTTAAACATCCAATGGGATCTAAGCTCTCGTTATAAGAGTAAAGGTGTTGTGCAATGGAGCTAGAGTTCTCCAGTTCAAAACCATCCGAAAACAAAGTTTTTTAATTACCTTAAACTTCCAGCCGATCCCAGAGTTCATAATAACATTTAATATCATTACCAAGATTGGCACTTGGAGCTCGAGTGACTCGCCCGCTCTCTGGCAGGCATTGAGAGAACTTGTGCGCTACCTACCAGCCAATGACGGCATCAAGAGACATCAGCACTCCTGGAGGTCAACTCTACAACTAGGGTGACGGCCTATGATGACGACAGCAGTGCTGCCAATCTGCCAAATTTGTAACTGAAGACAGCCTACCTTGCTGGGAAGGAGTGAGTGTAAGGGGGGTAAGGGGAGGGTTTTAACCATATCTGAGGAGAGGAGGATGATGAGTGGAGGGGGTGTAGGTAGGAGAGAGGAGCGATATAGTGTATCAGACCTCAGGTGTAGATAACCCCAGTATAGCACGTTGTAAAGGATGATGTGGAGGGGGGTGTGGGGTTGGTAGGTGATGGGTTTGAGCATGAAGGGAGGTGCTAAGTGTGGACCAATCACAGCACAGGATTAGCTCCTCAATTGAAGTGCTAAGTGAGGAGCCATTGAGAGGCAGATTGTGGAGCAGGTATGCGCAGCGATTTCGGCCCTAGGTTAATCTTATCGGACTACGTCTAAAAGGTCAAGGTCAAAAAGGTGGGGTAGGACGAAAACGCCCCTACTACTACATTATTGCAGTGTTTTTGTGTAGGAGTCCCCTAAGCATTGCAGAGTTCCAGTGTCTACAAGGTGTTCTACGTAAGGTAAAAGGTGTAAAAATATATTTCTGGTTTTCACATTACTATTCACACACCATCTGATGGCGCAACCAACGTATGTGACAATTTACATGCACAATTACTGTGTAAATAGTTCAACTACTATATAAAGAGTCAGCCTAACGTAGTGGCTAGGTTAGAAACCACTACAAAAGTGGCGCCGCAATGTGAAGGCTATCATTACAGCCGAATCTAGTCCCTCATAGGTTGTTCACGGTAAAGTGAGCACTTTTGAAGCCCTAGTTACTTTTTCCTTTAACCTATATTTAACCCTTGAACAACCTTTTTAAATCAATATTGACATATAAGTAATAAGCATAGTGTGTATGTTTTCCAGCACTCGAAGTTAATGTATAAGACTAAAATAAAATGCAATTATTGACTATTATTACAAATGAGATAACTTTCAAAAGTGCTCACTTTACCGTGAATAGCCTATACTCTAGTACAATTCACTACACTGCGTCGTGCGTATTTACATTTTACTTATTGTTTTCAAATTCATAAAATACTTTATCATATATAAGCTACATGCCCACCTCAAAATCTTTAAAACATTAAAACTATCAACACACATTTAATAATTAAGACATAATATTAACAAGTATAAAATTCCTGTCATATATTATATATTTAGGAAACAACCAAACACGTCATTTATGGGGCGATATTTCAAATATTTGATTCAAAAAGTGTGGAGAAATAGGGAATAGACTATACCTACTCTTCATTCTCGATAAATACTGTGTTAAAAAAAAAAAAAAAAACAAAAAAAACAAAAAAAAAAACAAAGAAATTTACCGGGCTCTGAGAGGATGGTCTGTCCCCCTCCCCCTGCCCCTCTTCAAACCACCCGTCCTAACCCTTAAATAACTGTAAAAGGCTGTTCTTTTCCTATTGGTCGAATTTCGGCGGTTGAACCGGTATTGTGGCAATTAAATATTTGTAGCCTTCTGATCTCTACATATTTCTTTTTCACTATGCAAACCCCTTAACTCGAAGCAGGCGGCCCCGCTCTTTAAATTCCAAACGGCACGCTTCCCGGAAGGGGAGAAGAAGAAATTTGTCGTTCCTAACTGCGCTTATTATTTTTAACGAAGTCTTCTTCTGCGGCTGGGGAAAGAAATCGTGCAGTGCGTAATCACAGCTCGCTAATTTAAAACGAAGTTTTCTTTCCGCAGTTCCTTGAAACAGGAAGAGAGGCGAGGTGGAGGGGGGAATTTCGTGGTTTTACGTGGCGATGGGGGGTGGGGGTGGGGGTCCCACGAACAGTGAAATTGGAAAGGAGACGCGGAAAATTGGATAAATATTCAACATCCCCGTGTCGGTGCACCCCTCTTTACCGCTGAACGTCTCCCAGATCCCAAAGCGACGCTCTGAAGTATCAACCCTGCTTTGTCAAGCAGTCCTGCCACTATCCCCTCCCCTGGCACATTTTTTTATTTTTAAATCGGCATGTTGGCGGCCTCTTATCGGAGAGTCTGGCGACGATGAACTCCCCGAACAACTGGCGGGAATTCCTGACACGCGCCCGGGATCGCTCGTGGCGACGTGAATGCAAGATGGCGGTGGCAACGAGGTTCATTGTGCGACGTCTACGTGGCTCCGGAGAGAGAGAGATAGAGAGTCTTGACGGGCCCGCAGTGCGTCTAGTCCATGCCATCGTAACCCGAGTAGGTAACACGAATCTTTGTAGGCCATTCACGGTAAAGTGAGCTCTTTTGAAAGCCCTCTCACTTGGAATAATAGTCAATATATTTCATTGCAGCCTTAGACGTAAACTTCCGAGTGCGGTGGAATACATGCACCGTGTTTATTACGTACATGGCAATATTTATTTAAAAAGATGGTTAAAGGATAAGAACTGGCTGGAAGTAAAAAGTAACTAGGGCCTAAAATGTGCTCACTTTACCGTGAACAGCCTATACCGAAGATACCAGAAGTCGAGGTACTACAGTCTTACAACTTCGGTATTTAAAAAAATATTTAAACAACTTACTATGTTCACATAGCGTCGTATGTCCACAGTAGTTATTTCTTATCACGAATACATTTGAGCGAATATAAACACTAACCATGAAGGTGAAACACTATCTTTTTTCATATCAATTTTATGGTGGAAGGCCTTTGGGGGACACAAGCTAGGCTCTTTCCTTCTCTCTTTCTAGCTATTGTGCAAACACATGCCTGATTTAAATTGATTTGAAATTGATGGTGGTAACACATTCTTCGTTATATAAGCGCCTCCGCGTCTGTTTATTCGTGTCACGTGCAAACAAAGCCTAACCGAGTCTTGAAATTACACCAAAGGGACAACGCACTGCATTTCTGCGCGGTATCTTGCATAAAGACTATATTTCTTACTAGGCACTACCATTACACCTACATAATTAAAATTATATTTATGATTATTTTTAAAAACTTACATTTCCGGAGGTCCGCCACAGCCTCACGTCCAGCATGCGGCTGACTCCCTCAAATCAATCACATTGTATTAACTTATATAACATCATGTTATTTAAATAGGCTTGTAGGCATGTGTAAATATAAATATATAAATTAAAAATAGTTTTATGTTTCTTCATTTTCATATATACATGTATATAATTAAATAAAATAATTATCATTTACATATTTATATACCTATACAAAATTATGTATTCAGACGCCGGAAGGATAGAGGAGAGAAAGTAGGGAGAGAAAACTAGCAGAGAAGTGACGGCAGAACAGTTGTGTAGTCTGGTTTCATAGCAACCCGACTACTGCGCCACCAACAACATGCTCTGCTATAATCTGGGCGAGACACCTGTATTTATATTTTATTTGAAATCATCTAGAACATTACAAAATGATCCTCACTCCGTCGACATCCTGGTGATGCGTGACTGACTGGCTGGCGTCACGTGGTCGAGGTGACGTACGAGGGAGGGGAAGGCAGTCACAAGTTTCGTGGGCGATAGCAGCCCCGCGGCGCCCATACTTGCAGACCAGCAGGCCCGCCCAGCGGACGTGACGCGTGGAGCTCGTCAAACACACCCCCGTAACAGCGAAGGTAAGCCGTCCCAAACGGCCAACATTTTCTCAACTTAATATGCCACCGTCGGTTTGACTTTCGTTCGATGTGCATGGATAGCCGTTACACTAGGGGCGTGTCAAGTAAAGACTAGTCCAATGACAAAAGGTATTGCAAAGGAAAAGTGCTTAAAGTTAAACATGTCATCAAATAATAACGCGAATGTTGCACGTCTCTATAGGTGAGTTGTTGGTAGCTACATGTCGTTTCCACAACCATATATTTTCCCTCAGCGTGGTGTCCGCCGCACCTCCTGTCAGTGTTGACGTCTGTCGGCGATACGACACCCAGGTGTGGACGAGAGCTCGCGGTCTGCATAACTCACAAGTGAGTGGTGCGTGGGCGTCGACCACGAACCCGCTGACGTGCTACGGCGAAACAAACGACGGCCGAGGGCACCCTTGTGTCCCCTTTCCCCCCTCAACTAGCATATGCCTGGTGTCTCCAGGGACCCGAGTACCAGCCCGATGTGACAGCTCGCCCACTACCACACGCATCGTCAATCATCGACACCTCCCCCTACCACATACGGCGTCCTCGCCACGGCTGATCATTTATATCTGCTGTCGCCTCTCACCCACATTCCTGCCGCGTCCACTGCACAAATTCCCTGGATATCTCACCTGCACCACACATAGTCTCCGTGAAACTGGTACGCAGTACACGCGAGTGAGTCAAGACATCTGGACGGCTCTTAACACTGAGGTCTTGAAAGCCGATGACAGAGGAGTTGGATTGGAAATGGCTTAAGAGTTAGCAGAAGCTGCGCGTCCAAGGTCAAGGAGCGAGGTAGCAATACGGGAGACACTAACACGTGAGGTAGCACAGCATTATTTTAGATATATATGTCCCCCAGGACATATGCTACTATTTGTTATATTATAGGTCAATTAGACTAGATTAATTTGCTCTATTTTCCACAGGTTCTTGCCGTCTCTTAACGTTCCAGTAAAAACAGTAAGAGCCAGCCCTGCTGACACTTACTGGCAGCTCACTTTTTCTCCTTAAATTTTCAGGTTCATAGAAGAGATTGGAGGAAAGAGGCACAATAGCGCCACTTCCCTCACCAGAGAGGCGCCCAAACACCTCTCTGGTTACTGCCGGCATCAAGTTATCAATAAACAAAGCTCCCCCCCCCCCTCTCACTACTAGTAGTTCCAACTCTAATAACTAAGAGCATGTTTCCAAACACACTGTCTCCTGCAGAATTCCATTTAATTTAATTTAATGCATGAAATAATTTTTTGAATTTTTACTCCTCTGTCACAAGGGTTTTCACGTCTCTCTTGGCGGTTTCTCCCTTGCTCTTCATAGTTAAGACTAGCTCTAAGTACACTTAGGGAGGTAGTCATGGCCCCAAAGTGCAGGCCATGGCTGCCCAATCCCTCTTTGTCCCGATGCACGTCTCCTTGCATGATTTTCCTTCCTTGTAGGCGTAAGGGGTTAGCCCTAAGACGCAATAAAATCCCGCCCTACCTTCGGACCTTAACTTCACATTACACTTAGAATACGGTAGTTTAGAAAAAAAACACGCACACCTAGTGCCTCATCGCTCCTACGCGCAAGGCGTGCAGTGTTTCCGTCCTAACACTGTACTGTGTAAATTAGATCTATAACAGTGGGGTTTTGTTACACGCGATGAAAGACCACAGATTATACTACGTCCGTATCTTTGTACGTTTCTCTTGCCGCTTAAGGGAACTGCATAGGCAAGCTTAAAAAATGCTATGTTTGACACTTTCACAATTTTTTTTCTTCACGAATGCACTAAATATGACAAAAGTAAAACGATAAGGATATAGACAATATTTTTTTAAAAATCATGTCTGTCAAAAAAAGTCGTATTTCGATTACTTCAATTTACCGAGATACGAGTTTGCGCGCAAAGGACGATTTCACAGAGAATGTTCCCGTACATAATCCCCTTAATAAGGTCCACCTGTGTTATGCCCGAAGGCTTATCAGCGGGACGGCTTATAGACTAACTTACGACCTAACTTAAACTAACGTCCATGCCTTACCTAGGATTCACCGAGCGAGGTGGCGCATTGGACTCGCATTCGGGAGGACCCGGGTTCGATTCCCGGTCCGGCCATCCTGATTGTAGTTTTCCATGGTTTTCCGAAATCACTCCAGGTGAATGCTGTGATGGGTCCCTAACAAAGGTCGTGGCCGATTCCTCCCCAATCCCTCTTCCCTGCGCGACATGCACCTTCTCTAATGACCTCGCTGTCGACGAGACGTTAAGCTCAACTACCTACCTTACCTAGGAATCGAACCCAGAACTTTCCGTGCCCCAGATCGGCGGAGGACCAACAGACTGCGCCACGGGAGGTCGGCTGAGAGTGAAGTGAGGTGAGAATGGAGCAGCTCCGGAAAGCAGGGGGGGGGGGGGGAGGAGAGATCCCCGAGAAAACTCGCCGACCAACGGCATCGTCAGGCACGATCTCTCCTAGGAAAATCCGGCAAGTTGCTCCGGGAAGCAGGAATGGGGAAGGAATGTCTCGTTTGAATTTGTGGCAAGTTACTCGGGTTTCTTTCCGTCATATAAACTACAGACTAAAATCTGGCTCAGTAATTCCACGCTCGTGTTTGCAAACATTTGTAAGTGTGATAGCGTCGCATTTGCGCTTGTCAGAAGATGCGCCTCATTTCCGGCGGAAGGTCACGTGAATCGACGTACCGTATTTCGAAACACTTTCATGCGTGTATGCTCGTGTAACTGTCACACGTATTCAAGTGTCAGCCAGTGTATCACACACGTTCATTACCTGAGTATACTACTTCTGGTTAGCCCAGTTAGAAATGTCTTGAATAGTCTATTCGCTGTTTCTTCACACAATCTGGATCGAACCTCTGGAAAATCACCTCATGTATGACGTGTTTGGTGCGTTCCTAAATATGCCACGCATTGAAAGCGTTTTTTAACCTACATGTGCTACCGTAAAAGCTTCTTAATTCTAATTTAAACTGAACTTTTACTTATATTCTATTAAAAGGCCCAAATATTCTGTACACATTATTGTGATATTTACAAACAAAATTGTTCATTAGACTCTCGAGACCTTGCTGTTAAGAGCTGGCCGAATCTCTTCCCTCTGTTCATTAGGTACTTAACATCATAGTGGAGACTGTAGAACCATCAGTTTTAATGAAAAGGTATGGTTTAAAGTAACCCCAGTTGAATGTACTGGTGAAGTGAGGGTATCGTCCATTTGAAGTAACCCCAGTTGAATGTACTGGTGAAGTGAGGGTATCGTCCATTTGAAGTAACCCCAGTTGAATGTACTGGTGAAGTGAGGGTATCGTCCATTTGAAGTAACCCCAGTTGAATGTACTGGTGAAGTGAGTGTATCGTCCATTTGAAGTAACCCCAGTTGAATGTACTGGTGAAGTGAGGGCATCGTCCATTTGAAGTAACCCCAGTTGAATGTACTGGTGAAGTGAGGGTATCGTCCATTTGAAGTAACCCCAGTTGAATGTACTGGTGAAGGGAGGGTATCGTCCATTTGAAGTAATTGACCATGCCATGCCACTAAAATTGGCAGCCAATTTGAATGAAATACTTTGATTACAACACTGAGACATGGAACTACGTTTCATCAAAGTGTTCAAGTTGAAATAAGAACAGGAAAATATTCAGAGGTTTTGTCTATAGGTTAAGTAGTGTTTACAATCGGAAAATTATGAGTTAGAACTAAGTTGAAAACACAATAGCAACAGATGCAATGCGACAACAAAAATTCGCGTTAATGTGAACAATAGATTTTACCGCCTCGCCATCAACATTTAAAAATATTCTTTTTTATAAATGGTTTCTTGCTACTACATACTAACCTCTTTTACGAGGACCGTTAATGTTTCCATTATTTTCTTATTTTGCATTCCTCTCATAAAATTCTTTCCATGTCCGTTGGTACTTTGAACGTGAAATATGTCTGTAATTACATCTAGGCATTAGAATACATTGCTTTTCTTATTAATACGGTAAACAACAGCGCACGTGAAACTTTAGTGCCAAAAATATGGCGGTTTAGACAGATTTACAGACCTGTTGCGCCAGCGACGCCAATAAATTAGAAATATTTTATATTCAGAAATCTTGTCGCGTGGGCGTTTTTCATCGCGGTGACGTCACAGAATCTCGCTCCTGATTGGCTGGAAAATTATTTTATTCACCTTGTGTCTGTCGCGCTATTGTGATTCCAGCATTGTGTAGAAACCGCTGTTCTCGCACACAGAACGTCTCCTAGATTCACGATTCACAATTCATTTGATAATTCTTATTCATAGCCAATGTAAACTTGCGACAAACCTGCTCTGTTTTCATTTGATCCTAACCTGACCTCGAAGAAATTTGAATCCTAGAATGTACATATAACAGTTTTATATATTAGATGGTTTTCAAATTACTAAAGTTTTATGTAATCATATCCTGCACACAAACCTTTGGGCGCAAACACATTTAGATTTGAATGTCAAATGCATGCAAAGTTTATGTAACATTTGATTGTCAGAATATGGTAATATTACAATTCATGCATCTGTAAAGTCAGTAAAACAGAAAAATAGTTTCAAACTATTTATTTCTATAAATTTGCTTACAGAATACATTTCCTCATCACTGTGTGTTTACAAAAGCATTTTTTACATTATATCTTTGCTTTAGCAATATTTATAGTAGTTTTATCTGTTTGATTGTTATAATTTTTCATGTATTCAGGTGCATGTAATATTATACATTCTGGTAAATCGAGAAAAGTTTCATAAAATTGAGAATACACTTCTTCGATGCTCGCTGATAGACTTGTATTCAGACACATATGGTATATAGGACATTTTTTTCAGTTCTGGACAACATATTTAATCATTAGATTTTTCACCCTCTAAGGGACATTGGATATTTTAAAAATTAAACAGCCCATCGCATATTTCTCCAAAACGATGAATTATTCTGTTAAACAAACAATTCACACTTGAGTTTCCAGGGTTGACAGAGACGTAAATACCATTTGGGTGGAAGAAAGACATGTTTACAGTAGGAACATCACAAAGATACTAAAACTATTTTGTTCCAAAACAAAGTCGAAATTGTTTGTTCCAATGTGCTAATAACTTGCTAATATTCGATTTACATGTGGATTTCTGTATGCACGAGCATGTAACTTCATTCTTGTCTTGTTGATCCATATTTACAAAGAAGTGGATTACATACAATAAAATACTTTTTATACTAAAATGCACTCATCCTAAATAATGCAATTAAACTCGAATAATATCTACAGGTGATTCTGGAGGAGAATAGTCATAGTCTGTTTCACCCCAGTCAGACATCATTGCCCAAGTTAGCATTAATCTTGAGTTTTCCTCTGGAGAGAATAATGTCGAATTAGATCCATATGTATTACACAATTGTTTGAATGAAGGGCAATTGTATTGTTTTTTAATATCTATTACTTTCCTGTTATACACACTTTCGAAAATCTGTTTTTGCTCAACTCCATCTACATATATTTCAAAATTATTTAGGTAATCTTTGCAAATATCTTCAATATTCTCATACTCTATACATCCACTTTCCCTATTTAAACCATGGTTATATTTAAGACCCCATCTATTAGTTTTCTTGTATTTGGGAGATAGATATTTCCAGTAAAATGGTGATTTGAAGCTGAATATAGTTGTATGTTCTTCCATATCAGTGATAGCTAATTCCTTTATGATATTTTTTTTCCCTGCAGACTGAAATCCTTGCACATTGCTAAACATCTCGTCATAGCCATGGTTCGTCGTATACTGAGTTGGTTCATTATTGTCACCAGCTTATCTCTTACATCATTACTTGCTAATCTATTGTGAATTATAAGAGCATAAGCTTGTGTATTTGCTGGATTTGTTGTATTTGCAATAATTTCAATTCATGAATCAATTACGCCATTGGTAATTCTGTCGTCCTGTTTGCTTACGTCAAACAAAACTAACGTACCTCTGGTTTTAAATGATTTAGGTACTAGGATCGGTGAACTTATTTTGTTATAATATGTTTCCTGAAACTTTGTATAAATATCATATAAAATAAAGAGATTCCCATTGGCAAAGTTCATATTTAAATCTGCATAGGGGTAAGCTTGACTGTTTAGATACAATTTAATATTTTTCATATCACAACTATCGAATATTGATCTATCAGCTTTTAAATTGTTTTGTCGATTTGTTTGAAAACAAACGACCACATATCTCGGTTTTTTCAAAGAAAAACTTGATTTCACATTCCAAATGACTTTTTGTGATGTCGGTAGAGTTGGAAACATCTCCAAACCCCATGATCTGAATGCAATATCTAGATCCTTCCGTTTTTCAATAAAATTTTAAAAACTTTACACACTCAAGAGTGTTAATTTCAGTATGCAGTATCAGCCATTCCACACTGCTTAATTGAAATGTTACATCTTCCTCATTTTTAGCTGTATCATATATATCATTCCAATGTATATTGCTGATTACAATAACTAAATGTTTTTTAGTATTTAATATTAAATGTTTGTAGTCTTCAGCAAAGCCCAAAACCATACTTAACGGTATAAAAACTTAATATTTTCCACCTGGGTTTATTTATATTGAGTAATCGCTAGCAGTGCTCCAACCAGCCATAAGCCCTGTATAAATATCGTTTGCTGTTCCTGAGAGATAGATCTTTATCGTGGAAGTAATTCCAACATCTTGTGTTTGATCGATTTCCACTCCAATTAGCAGATATGCAATTCTGCCGATTGAATTAAGTATTTCATTTATTACTATTTTTGTAGTTGCTGGATTACTTGGATCAGCTGTCTTTTCAATTATTCCTCTAAACCTTAAACTTGATTTCGATGGTAATGTGTAAATATCATGATTTTGTATTGAAATCATTATTTCCGATGGAAATGTGTACAGACCTGCTCGGAATGGTTCATACACATTCACGAAGATTTGGTTTCTTTGGTAAATTGTCTCTCATATACACACCTAGGAAATAGGGCATATCCAGTTTCTTAACAAATGCATTAATAGCTTTGTTTATTAATGTATGCTTTGGAAGACTATTTAGGACTTTCTGCACTTTTTCCACGTTTGGAGTTTTTTCATTCTTGTCCAACTTTATAGGGTTTCAAATACATTCCTTTGCCTTTTGATTTAACTGCTCTACTAATTGCTGAAACCCTGCCGAGGATTGATCCAGGAGCTGTTAATGCTGGAAATATGAACAGAATGATTGCTCCTTTCTTTGTTTTTCTTTTAGTTTTACGTTTTATTCCCATGCCTCACTTCACCTTCTCACGCATAACTTTTTCAACAACCCAAGCTCCAAGCTTTTCACCTGTAAATGTAGATGGATTCTTCCTTATATTTGCTGCTTTATTGGCTAGAATTGTATCCACTATATGTCTTTCTTTCAGATTGTTTGTTCGATCGTAAGCTATATCATGTTATTCATGTGTTATCCGAAGAATTTATTCCTTGATCATTCCATGCCAAACGTTTTTTAAGTATAGTACCTGGTCTGCAATAATTGTATTTCAGTAAATGTAATTAACATGGTAATTTATTAATCAATGTAATCAATACATCACATCCTTTTTTTATAATTTTAGTGCAAGCCACTGTTTTTAACTGAACATGAACCTATAAATAGACCTACATTTATAGTCTTATATTAGTATGTTACATTAGTAGATTACAATACATTACATTATTACATTACTATATATTACAATACATTACATTATTACATTACAATATGTTATGTTAGTATGTTATATTACATTACAATTACCTTACATTGGTAGATTATGATAAATTACATTGGTATGTCATTACATTACAATATGTTACATTGGTACATTACAATATGATACATTGGTACATTACAATATGTTACTAATGTTATGTTAGTACATTACAATATGTTACTAATGTTATGTTAGTACATTACAATATGTTATACTGTCTACTTGTGTAGAAATGAAGGTTATAAAACAAAATGTGCATCTGCTGGTAATTGCAAATACAAAAAAAAACTTTATTGAACAGAATCATGGCATTCTTTTACCATCAATATATGTGATAAAATTAGTTGTCCTTCTTCATGTGGAAAAACTTGTGTTATTATGTCCTTGTTGGAGCATCCAAATGGACTTAAATTTGAAAATGTATATGTGTTTTCTAAAACAATGCAACAAGAGAGATATCAGTGGTTAGCGACCATTTTGTCTATAATTGAAGAAATGCGATATTTCCCCTTCAGAAATTAAGAAAATATGGTGCCTCCTAATGAAGCATTACCCAATTCTGTATTTATTTTTGATGAAGTTTGGTGTTAACTGCAGAGTGAACTACAGCAATATTTCAGTTTTGGTCGACATTCGAATCTTGAATGTTTTTATCTATCGCAAAGTTATGCTCATATACCGAATTTACACGATAATGCAAATATGGTCATTTTGTTTCAAATGGATAATATGCATCTGCAACATATTTACAATTATCATGTTTTAGGTGATATGACATTTACAAAGTCTAAAGATATGTATTTTTACTCTTGGAAAAAAATACGGTTTTTTGGTGATTATACCAACACTTCCCCAATATAAAGGGAGATATAGGTCTGGTCTCGACAGTTTTTCACTTCCAGGCAAAGAACAATGAGTATTTCAAAGTTTGGACTTGGAGGTATAAAACACAATCATTACAATAGCTTAGCTGTTTAACCAAAAATCGCGATGGGAATTGTGATTTGAACGGACATATATTACTAAATATGGATATGGCTGTGAAAGATAACGATGCTGTAAATAAACGTTATGTGGAAGACTTAAACACCATCATGCTAAATGTATTTAAATCACAATAAAACAATATTCAAGAGAAATTAATAAAGTAAGTTGATTTGAATGATAATGTTTATAAAACATGGCTATAATTGCAAACTTTTAAGCAATATTAGCACTGATTTGCAGAGTAATGAATTTAGAATAGAAAAATGTTTAAATGGATTTAGTAAGGATTTTAATGACATGACAAGCATTGTTTTTACAACACAACTTACCGAAATGCAAGAAAATTTAAGAGTTGTAATTAATGAAATTAATAAAAGATTTGGTTTAGTTATGTAAGCAGATTTAAGAAAACAAAATAATGATCTTGAAACACAAATGAATTATTTTATAAATTATTTGAAAACTGAAATTGTAAGTAAATTAGATGCAGTTTTAAGTAAAGTGGATAACATTGAAAAAGTGCAAACTAATCAATCTACTGCAACAATTAGAAAATCATTCGCTTAATTCATATATAAATAGATTGAATTTAATGTAATTTAATCAAAACATGTCTGCCTCTGCTTCAGAATTACATAACATTATAACTGATGTGAAAGAGAAATATTTACAAGTCAAATGAGCTCATATGGAATGGGATGTTTTAAACAAAGAAATATTTAAACCTGTTATGAGTAGAATGAATACATTGCATTCTGTATTGAATAAACCTAAAGAAACAGCTTTGGAAATCAAATCGGAAGAAGAAACTTTAACAAATAAAAAGCAAATTCTATCTAATATAACACTACATTATTTATCTTTAAAACATTTTTTTACCTCTGTGCGATACGACATTTGGTGTTTATCGACATGAAAAGTCTGGTTCTTGGGAGATTCGGTACTTAAATTTTAGCCTGACAATATTATTAAAAAATGTGATTACATAACTGATTGTTTGAATTATTGTTTAAAAATTTTCCAAATTGGTATTCTGACAGTGATTTACAGAAATATAAAGAACCTATTCGTCGAATCACCCGAAAATACATTTAATAGGACATATATTGGGAAGTGGGATATATAAAGATGAAATTGACAACCACTTTTCACCTGTATATTGGAATAATCCTAATGAATTGGTCGATAGATTAAAACTTCTTATCGCTTTGAGAGAGTCTGGGAATAATTCTTATAAAAACGAAATTGTTTCTATTATTGAACAGTTGAAAGAAGGTGGTTATATTTCACGCTCCTGCAAGGATAAGATATCCTAGAATATGAGTTATAACTCATGATTTAAATTATCTTTTTCAAGCCAATTTGTGTGAAATGACATTGCTCACATACAATAAGGGATACATATATATTTTAACCATAATAAATGTTTGTTCGAAATATGGTTGGGGTATACCTTTGAAAAACAAAACTGGGAAACAGGTTAGTGATGCAATGAAGATAATTTTGAAAGAGAGAACCCCAAATTTGCTCCAAACCGACAGAGGATCTGAATTTTTTTTCTACACCATTCCGAAAACTAATTACCAAATATGGTATTAATCACTATGCAATGTGTTCGGAGCTTAAAGCCAGTGTTGTGGAACATTACAACAAATGGATTAAACAGTTAGTATATAAACATTTCACATCGAGAGGGACTTACAAATGGGTTGACTTTTAACTTAAATAGTTCAATTTTATAAGTCCAGATATCATACAACTGTCAAAATTGCCCCCAAAGAAGTTACACGTAATAGTTTAATGAAAACTATTTATAATAATGTTAAAGTCATCGACGAAAGGAAACCAAAGTTCAAAGTTGGGGAATTTATATGTATCTCGAAGCAGAAAGGAATCTTTGAAAAAAATTTTACAGTGAATTGGTCTTTTCAAATATTTAAAATTATTTCAATTAGACAAACACATCCCTGAATATATTGCCTAGAAACATATGATGGTGAACAAATAAAAGGAGAATTTTATGAACATGAATTTCAAAAAGTTACTTCACCAAATGACAATTTGGTTCATAAAAACATTAAAAGGAAAAAAATATATATGTCTATGGTTCAATGGAGGCGTTTCTCAAAAGCACATGATTCGTGGGTTAAAAATCAAGATCTTAAATGATTGTAATACAATGTTTGTAAAAATTCTGATACTAAATAAAAGATTTTAAAATAATATTTTATGTGTTATTTATTTAATAAATCTCTGGATGGGGATTGGATGTACAATTTATTGTGTAATCAATCCCTTGTTGATTGGATTATCATTTGAGTGATAATACAGTATAATTTAATCCTTTTAATTGTGACATTCACATTTAGGTGATGATCTGTTATATTTGATTTGTGATTGAATAGGTATATGAGATAGAATTGTTCAATTGGAAATTTGCATTTAGGGGTTAATTGGGTGTATTTGGTATGTATTGTAATTCATTGTGTTTGGGTAGTATTCAGTTGCATTTGATTCATTTTAAATGCTACGTAATTGATTGTTTTTGATGTTACATTTATTGGAATCGAGATAAAATTTCGTAGAATTCTACAGCTTAAAGGCATTTAAGATGTGATTAGTTTAAATCGTTGTTGTAATTTCCTGGAATTGAAATATATTTTTGCTGATTTTTTCAACTTAGAAGCATTTGGGATGTAATTCCATTTTAATGTTATTTAGAATATATTTGTAACATTATGTATTTCTTAGAACATGGATTATGTTCCCAGAATTCGTTTATCAGATTAGATTTCTATGCTATTTTGTGTTTTTTATTTAATTGTGAAATAATTGATATATTTTTTTAATTCATTAATGTTAGAGTGATGGTTAGTTTATCAGAATACATTTCTGGGTGTCATGATTATTTGTGCTAGGTTATAGGCGGTTCTAAGAGAGCAAAATAGTATTCCCCAAGCTAAAAACATTTTATACGAAAATTGTTACTAAATTTTTCTAGTTCAAAACTTTATAAAAAAGTTTTATGGTGTAAACAATTTTACAGTCTAAAATTCATATTTGATGGCATAAACGATTTTTACAGTATACACTACTATGATGGTGTAGTATTAATTTTTTTCTTTAAATTGCATTTAAAATGTACATTATTTTGCTATTAAACAAATTGTTTACAAAACTGGACTTAAAATCCAATGTAATATTGTAAACGCAGTCTGCTTGCTCCAAACGTGAAACGTTTTAGAAAGGCAGACTAGGCAAGGCCGGACAGGTTCTGGGATAAGTTGAATAGTATAGTGGAGGTGAACTGCAAAAAGGTAATTCATGCTGCAGAGAAGATGTCAAGGACATGGCGGCGGAGGGACGGGGGGAGTTCTTCTGCTGTTGTACATGCGAGGAGGCGACCACCAGGCTCTGTGCATGAAGGGAAGGTTGTTGGGCCGATGGAAGCAGGTGGGTATTGATAGTAGTGTACAGTGAAGACAGCGACACCTTTCTGAACCATTCTCTCATTCCCTCACCTGCTCCATACAGTTCACATATCCCGCCCACTCGCACGATCCAAACTCTCAGCCCATGCTGCCTAAACTTTCCTTTGCAGCGTATTCTGCTCCAACTCCGTGTGCAGGTCACCCTCATCGGCTCTCGAGGTCTAAATTTCGCTCACTCCCCAAACACACTCAATTCTCAGCTATCCGATACTTGGCTTTGTCCACGAGATTTTAGAAAGCCTCATCCACCATATACTTTGTAAAAATATGGCGCTGTAGTCGACTCCCTTTCCCAATAAATTTGGAACTAATTATTACGTAACATAAAATAATAAACTTTAGTGAGATTAGATTACATTTTCCTGTATGATAGTGCTGTCAAAAATTCTAGGCTAGGAAAGACTACACATGAAATACACACAAATATTTTAAAACATTTCGAATAAGTTTGTTTAACATACGTTTAAATGTTTGAAAAATAAAGTTTAACTTGAGTATTTGCTTACATTGTGATAGTTAAAAATTGAATAAAGATATGTATTGGTCTTTGCTTACAAAAAATATGCCTTATAGTTTTGTTGGTATGAAAATTAATCATTGATTAGTTAAAAGTTGTTGGAAAGTGAGAATAAAGTTTAAATATCTTGTAAGATTGTTGGAAACAGGGGAAAAAAAGTTTGGTACCAAACAGTTTATATTTTTTAATCGAATTTATTGTGTGTTAAAAACATTTGGAACGTATTTTGTAGTGATGAGGAAAATAAAGTTTTATTGGCGGAAGTTGAGAAATTTTTTTATTCGCTGGGAATACGTCAACCTCTTGCATCTCGAAATATAGGACCAAGATTCAGTGTCCGAACGAAAATAACAGTTTATAGTGAGGAGGGAAAATAGCCCCAGCCAGTTCCAAATCCGCTACTGCCTCCCTATGAAAACCATTGCTTTGACCTTGAAGCAACGGTGAAGCCGAGGCAGCACTCTGGGGTTGAAGGGAGGGGAATGGCCAGTTCCTGAGAGTGCTGTAAGGGGATGGGGTAGTGCATGGCTTTGAATCGATAGTGCCCTCCGTGGACAGGCACAGTCAACCAAAAAAAATACTTTCCGACCTTGAAGAGGGCGTGTAAAAGCACCGCGCTGGAAGGGACAGTTCTTGGGCAGTGTGGGCGTAGGGGGTGTTTGCCGCTAAATAGATTCTTGCAGTGTTGAATCGATACCAGGGTGCGTGTCGCAGAGCTTTGGAAACAAACTTTGCGATGGAGTGTGGAGGGGAGGGGACAGATCACTGAAGACTGAGCATTTCTCTGTAAATGCACTTTGGCGAGGGGTGGAGGTGGGGTGTAAGGAGGTCTGGAGCGGTTGGCCTTGGACAGAGCAACACAGAGGTTTCTCGAGGGCTTCTGCCATCTTTGTACTTCGCCAATCCTCATGCTGTATAGATGCAACACTGGATCTCTCGACTTCGCAGGGCTTCGGATTGTGGTAGCCACGATTGACATTTCATAATATATGCATTTTAATATAAAACTATTTTATCAGGAAACTTTTTTTATTTATTAGGAAAAAAGTATAAATTTTTATGAGATAGTGAATTTATCATGTAAACCCCATTTCTGTGTTCGGGAGACGAAACTTGGTAAGATTTTTTAACTAGCATTTGTGTTAACAAATGCACTCTATTTACCAGACTTTATGAAAAAAAAGTTTGTAGTACATAAGTTATTTTTTAAATAATTTGCTTTTATACATTCACGTACTTGTTGGACGAATCAAATCGTTGATAGTAGGGTAATAGGTTCTATCAGTAATAAATTTCAACTCAGATGGTTTTAAGGCACAGGTCATGTTACATGTATATAAGCAGGCACACCTCATATGATACATTCATTCATCGAGTGACCTCCAAGGTGGACAGATGTGTTGTGGAGGAGCTCCTGTTGCCATTACATTATGTGTTTTTATATCGTGTCTGTTTAAAATTTAATTAGTCTAATACATATATTAGTATGTGAATCATAAACATAATTGTTATCCATCGTCATGTAAATCGTATTCACATCTATTTCCGAGTAGCTATAACCTTATCGTCTGTCAGCCTCCGAACACGCTCCACGTATATATTGTTAGAATCTCGATGTAAGATCGACTCAGTGCTTCATTGAGCTCGCAGCCGGACAGACATGTTTTGGGAGAGGTGCAATTTTATCACGTGTGTTAATCAATTCTCCTCGCCAGTCTTACAGGCAGACAGATGAGTAAGGTATGTGTGAGAGGTGTCATATATATATATATCTTGTTGGTTTAATATATAGGGGCATTTTGTTGTAGATCGTTCATTCCACACTCACATGATTGTCATTGTTTAGTGAGTTTGCACTTGTTGACACCAGATGTTATTCACATAGTTAAAATTCTCTCTCGTGAAAATTATACTTCTAAGCTCGGGGTAGTAAAATCATATTACATTAAATTCCATACTGGAGTAGTTGCACTTATTAATCTCATAGTCATTAAAAATGTTCGATTCGATACATGTAATTTATTCATACGTAGAACTCATTTAAAGCCTCTGAATTTCTCTCGTGTGTTAAATATATTCGTAAAAATCGCCTATGTACCACCAACATCCCTACAAACACATCAAAATTAGAAAAAATAAGCAAAATTACTCTTAGCACACTCTTGCACTCAACTCAACACCTATATAGCACATTGCAACCCACCACTCTCGTCAGTCGTTTGTAAAACACCACAGCATCAACATCGTACAGAGCTCCCCACAAAAGGAAAGAAAGAAGTACAAAGTCAAGGAAAAAAATGTATCCGATTAAAAATTAACCCTTTAAATACATTTAACCCTTTCATTAAAGTTAACTCTTTTAATCTGTGCAATCCTTTTAATTTTTGATCAGATTAAGGATTAGCCCTTTCAATCAAATCTATGCTCCATCAATTAACCCAATTAATCCAAGGTGGCCTAGAAATCACCCCCCCCCCCGGGCCCTACTACTGTTGCCAACTCTGAATTTGCCATCCTCCTACAAAATTTGGAAATTACCCTAATTTGCCTTAAAAGTACCGACGCTGTGAGAGAAACAGCAAAGCAATTAATAATACTTAACCCGTAACTCGCTATAATTTTTTGTGTGTATCTGTTGGTGACTTTACTATTTCAGATTACTTGAAATCAACAGTGCTGATTAGTTTTGTACGAGCTTCCAGGGATATAAAAATAAACTGGCAAGTAAAGATGCAAGACAAAATGGGTTAAGCTGTACCTTGTAATTTTTCGTGTAGCTGGATCGTATTCAGTATTTGTCATATTTAATTTATTTGGTTGTTAATTTTAACCTTAAATTTTTCAGCAAAAAGTCTTTATGTTATAATCGAATATCTGCTCTTACGTCCATGGACATTAAGAGTGGGATGGACACCCGTGGGAACACCGCATCCAAGGTGAAGAAGTGAGGGAGCGATAGGGGCGACACTAACACGCATGCCTAGTGCCTCATCGCCCCTACGCGCAAGGCGTGCGTGCAGTGTTTTCGTCGTGATGTTGTACTGTAAGCAAATTAGATCTGTAACATTGCGGTTTTATTACACGAGAGAAAAGACAATCTGACAAAAGTAAAAAATTAGGGGCATAGATTATTCTTTCTTATGTTTTCTGAAAAAAATCGTATTTACAGATCATTTAATTACCGAGATACGCGTATTCGCTAAACAACTATTTCAATAAAAATGCAGGGATCCAACCCTCTATTAAGGAAATGTATAGGATGTTCACAGTAAAATGAGGATTCCTGAAAGTCCTGCTTTAGATCTACTTGTTTCCACGTTCTGTATTCTTCCACCATATGTAAAATTAACATTGCATGGGTCTCATCACTTTATTAATGCTTCGGTCAGGCAAAACTGTGGAATTATTATAAAAGTAAGTATTTTACAAATATGGTCATTTTTAAACTTCGATGAATAAAAAAAAACATAAAGCGATAAGCATAATTAAATTTACCACTTATGGCTACCTAACACTTTTTATTCGATGTTAAGATATGGAACTACTTTCCATCCATCGTTTCCAACTTTACTTGGCTCATGTCACTAAGTGCGGCCGTTAAAATATATGCAGGTATAGGCTGTTCACGATAAAGTGAGCACTTTTTAAGGCCCTTCCAGCATGCATTAACCGTTATTAAATATATCTTATTGCAGCTCTAGGCATTAAATTTTGCTGGTGGTGAAATGTATACACTGTGTTTAATGGTTATATTGCAAATGTTTATATTAAGAAGCACCAGGAAGATGGAAATTCGATGTAAGGAAAAATTTATAAGGGCCTTAAAAATGCTCACTTTACCGTGAACAGCCTATAGGAGCAGTGTCTTTTTTCTAACGTTGATTTCAAAAGTGCTCACTTTATCGTGAACAGCCTTTAGCAGAAGTACCCCAGGCACAAGTCGCTACTGTTGGCAACACTGCTTATGTGGTGCTTACCTACAGTCTCCTTGCTATATAACAGCTCCCTTCGCCGATCAAACAGGGAATGCGTATCACAGGACATTTACACTCCTTCTCTAGTCCCCTTTGTTCTGCCACCATGTCTTCTTACGAGGCGAGGCACCTCTACTATACCTGCTCCGAGGTACACCGACACACTTCCCTATTCAAGCTTCAAACATTCTCTATTATATCATAACTTGCGGCAGTGAAATTTCGCGAAACGGTTTCAACACAAGTTGTATTTGAAAACATTGTAGGGTCATTTAGCTATCTTGATTGGCTGAATTACTTTCTGACACGTTTTAACCGTCTGCACACGAATCACGTAGGAGCCATTACGATTTTGCCGAATTCTGAATGCCGCGGTCAAATATCAAAACGCCTTCTCAAGCAGACAGCAACCAACGGCAATATACAAACTGCTGTTGAGTGCTTTTAGTATTGCAGTCTACTCTGTAGTCATAATTATTCGCGATAAATCACTAGCTCTAATTACGACGTACACTAACATACAGGGATAGCTTTCCTATGATCCTGATGAGAAATGAGAAAACAAAATACGAGATTATTTATTTAGTAAACGAGGTACACCCCGTTGAAAATAAAAATATTCTCAAGACTTCGTTATAAATTATTAGAAACTGCTTGTGATGAAACAGCGAATTGCTCAACCCTTTCAGTCCCACTTTAATTTACGGTGTCAGATGTTGCATACAAGAAATGTTATGATGTGTATTGTACTTAGCCGACACAACACGGCTTCCGTTGCCACATCCAATGAGCTGTAAGCTATATGTTCGGGCATATTTACATGGACCAATTATGGCCTAGACCAGTAAGATGGTCTGTAAATAATTTACTCACAGGTGTAAGATCATTGGTCATCTAGCTTAGCAGTGTGAAGTACAGGGCAAAAGTCAGCTTTAGGTTGTTCACGATAAAACGAGCACTTTTGAAGGCCCTGCTTAAACCTTACTTGTTGGAACGTTGTGAATTCTTCCACTTTATAATATAATTAACATAGCCGTTGGCCTCATCACTTTATCCATGCGTCGGTCGAGGGAAACTGTGAAAAAAAATTGTAAAAGTAAATGCTTTGCAAATTAGCTTATCATTATATTTCTATGAATTAAATAAACAGGAAACGAAATAAATAAATCAAGTATTCACAAATGTTTACTAAACAATCCCTCCGTCGTTGCCAACCTCACAGGCCACATTCCACTCAGTGTGTCCGATAAAATATATGCAGGTTGGGGCAGTGACATTTTTCAGAGGTTGATTTCACAACTGCTCACTTTACCGTGAACAGCATATACATGCGCGTACTGTATACACTTGTGTACATCTGTGTCTGCATGGGTTAATATAATACGAAATTATTTAATTCACATTTTAAAAATTTGTTGCGTAAAACGGTTTTTCTCATTAAGGTAAACAACATGCTGTCAGGCCTATTACATAATTAGCAGGCAGACAATCGCACTGCTTCAAGATATGTAAATTGTTTTGTTGGAGGGACATTTTATCACTCATTAGTTTAAAAAAATCTAAAAGAATATGTGGCGCTTCCTATTTACTTGATAATAGTGATCCAATCAAGAAAACATCGTTCAGGGAATTGTCGTTTCATTTCATATTCTTTTTAACGTTCTGAAATAACGTAATCTGCGATATCGATTTTCAGAGGAGCATATTCCTCTTAATAATGGCTTCAGTTTATAACTTTTGCGATGTTTTCACCTACCCGCATCCCGCCGTATAGTTAGTTAGGAGCTCTAATTTTTAAACTACGACTATACATCTTTGATAATATATATTCCACTGTATAACAAACACAAATTCCGAACTTTTGTAAAGTAATCATGACACAATTAGTGCGACATCGTTTCAAATTTATCAGTAGATTCTTGACGTTTCACAATCACCACATGATGGATGAATAAATATTCGGCGCTTCATTTGAAGGCATTTGTCAAAAGTAAACGTGCTATTATAAGGAATGTTATTATGTTTTATTTAAAACAAAGTTATGGCACATACATGGAAAATACAATATGGCGTGGGTGAGGCTGATTTTTAAGCAGCTACCGTTTACGCGCGGAATGGTTAGTACAGACAAATCATCTTCAGAGTTCCACGTGCCCTGTTTCACAGACAGCTCAACCCCCTCAGTGGCAGTGCCCTATATAGCAGATGTTGCATAGCAAGTGTCTTTGATGATCCGTATTGTACTCGGTAGTAAACACTGCCCAATAAGTAGAGACCTGCAAAATTCTCGTTATTATTTAAGGACATTATATACTTTAAACACGTCCACATTTGCAATTCGTATACCATTGGACCATACTTCATCTGACACGCCCTGGGTAACTCTGCGCCAATAAATGAACACTTCACAATTGTGTGCCCCAATCACGTGCAGTTAAATCAGAGAAGGCGTGGCTTCACATCTAGGCAGCAGCCAATGGAGGAACGACGCCGGCTCCAGTAAAGACAGCACTGTGAAGTTTGGCCTGACGCAGATTAATAACGCGAATTTTGCATGTCTCTACCAATAAGTAGCGATAGGAAAATTTCGCGAGTTCAATGACCTGTAGGTTAGACTCCTCAGTACTCTACATACTGGAGCCCCAGCTGTGTGTTCATTGGCTGTTGCCCCACACATGACAGTTATGGGATTCGCAAGGTGTTCCCTTGCAAGTCTGCTATTGGCTCAGAGGCGTGCAGGGCGGGTCTAATAAACTGTGATCCAATTGCGAAGGTGACTTCACTATATATGTGTTTGACGTCTATCTTGTCCCGAAATGAATTCGCGAAATTTCCCTATCCCTACCAATAAGGCAAGTTCCTCCCCTAGATATCATTACTTGTTGACACTATGTTCCTTAAGCCTGTATGCCAAGATAAAAAAAGCTCGAGCAGAATCTTCCACGAGACCTGCTACCCGAGCTTGCATGCCAGCAGTTATGAAGGGATCTTCGGAATAACCTGTCCAACGATACTCGTTGCCCCACAAGCAAAGACGAGTGCATTTTCCATGTTATTACTTTAGCAACAGGAACAATCTTCACCCTACAACTTCAGTGTTGCGCGTCTATACACGCAGCCTAATCGCTTTGTTGTTATGACTGGAACTTTTGTGTTAAATAAACACGAATTTTTACCACAATTTTCGCACAATGATGTTTCACAACAGTCGGTTAATATTTTCCTGTGTTTTATTAACTCAAAATAAAAATAACAAAATGACTCAACCTTCCCCCTCCACCCAATTCTGATTGGCTAAAATGTCAACATTGTAGGGAACATGCTATCGAAACTTGCACACAACCATTTAAGATAAAACGTGCATGAAAACGACCAGCTGATGGCCAAATCTTCCATAGAACATAGAACCATCAATGCAAGCAGACTTGTATGGACTCGTGCAAGCAATCTTCCCTCGTGGTTTACATACTCTAGGCTCACTGACAGCAGGTGCTTGTTGTCAATAACCTCAAGCGCAAATGGATTTTTATTCGTCGCAATAGGTATACCACAGAGCTTTATAATCCCCCCCCCCCCAACCGCGATTTTGTCCCCGTGGAATTCGAGTTTTTCTTGCGATATTTTCTTTAATAGTAAGTAGCATTTAAAATAAAATACGTATTTTAAAATAGACGGTAGAATGAAATACAAGTTTAAAAGAAAATAGAATTGCGGATGTTAAGTTTGGTATTCTTATATTTCATCGGCCGTGTTAACATGTAAGTTAGGCTCTTTACTATTATTAATTTTAAACAATGTTCTTTACCATTTTAATTATTAAAACCGTTTTACAATTAGTTTATTTTTAAAAAACTTTTGGCCATGTTATTGTTTATCTATTTCTTACAGTAATTTCGCGAAGTTTAGAGTGAAGAGTAAAGAGATGTGGGTGGCTCTTGATAGCGAGGTCTTGAGAGCCGATGAGGGTGATTGAAGTGAGTATGGAGCAGCGCCGGAATGAAGGGGCAGGGGGGAACGGGAGATCCCGAGAAAACCCGCCGAGCAGCTGCATCGCCCGGCACGATGCCCACTTGAGAAAATCCGGTGACCCGGCCGGGAGGCATGGAACGGGCTAACCGCTCAGCCACCGCAGCCCCACGAACAATCTAATGTGTTTTCTACATACAAATTTTAAACCCCCATTTAACCCGTTTAGGGGTTGCATTTTGTCAATTCCCTCTGTAGTGGCTGCCTACATCACATAGTAAATGTTTCCTCCAAATTTAATGTTTTTAGGATCAATGGTTAAGGCTGGGCGTTGATATGTTAGTCAGTTAGTTTTACCTTTAGACTTGTACGGTTCCGAAAAAAAAAAAAAAGTATTTGTTGTAACGTTTAAATTGAAATATTTATCCCCGACTGAAAGGATTTAAAACTCGCAGCGTCTTCGTGGAACATCCCAAGTATCGGAGCATACCTATCGAGTACGACACTTTGGCAAGCGACATCCATTGCACACTTAAAAATAAAAACTAAGTTTACCGCCATTTGTATGTACGTACATTTAAATTAGTTTTTGGTAACGGCAGCTCAAAGTACCTGGCGCCCCGGTGAAGAGGCTGACACAGGAAACTGTCGCGTCTCTGGTTTCTTTGGACGGGGTGTAAGTACCCAGCACAGCGGAAGCAGTAAAGAGCAGGGCAGGCCCGAGATTTAGCACGCCCTCGGGCATTTCAGTGGCGGAAGTAAGGCACTGCAAGGCCGAGGGGGAGAGTTGGAAGGGAAAAGAAATCCCCTTATTTGTCACGTGGAGCGGAGCCGGGGAGAGGGTTGATAGGGCGACTTGACAGCCCCCCCTCCTTTCTAAGACGTGGCAAATCCAGTATTCCCGCGTAGCAGCCGTGACACGTGCGCATGCGAACAAGCTCGCACACACACACACACACACACACACACACACACACACACACACACACGCAGAAACACCTGCCAGGGGTCGCCGAGTCTGCCAACTTTCCTCCCTGTGGCCGCCTGAAAACGTCGCTTTCAAACAGGCCGCTTACAAAGCCCGGTTCACACGCTCACCTTTCATCATAACCACTGTTTCTTTCGGAAAAAAAATCCTAACGGGGTATTTTGCAAATCAGGGGAGATGCAAAATACATCGTTACGTCAGCTACATTCAGATGAATAAACATTTTACTTAAATAAATAAATAAATAAATAAATATATAAATAAATAAATATATATATATATATATGTGTGTGTGTGTGTGTGTACTGTGATTACCTATTGACCGTTTTGTGTTTTGGTCCACATTTAAATCAGACATACTGCCCTTTGTCTGTTATTGGAAAAACGCTCCATAGTTCTCCGTAATAATTCTTCACTTGGAATTTTTTCCTCCCTTCAGTAGAGACTCTCATGCAGTGAACCGGTGAATAGTATTTCCTAGCTTTTTCTCTGTTGAATTATCATTCTGTTCGTAGCAAGCACTAACGAATATTTCAACACTGGCTGTTAATATCGGTACGGTCAGTAATTTTTAGTTCATCGTAACCAACCATAGAATGAAGAAAATAGTTTATTGGTGATACATGATCGTATACATTGGAGGTCAAATAAAGAATCGAGATCTGATTGCAGATGATCTTGGCCTATGCCATGTAAATACTAGCAGCGTGTGGTAACATCTGAATCCGATCAATTGAATGTTGCGAAATGTTGACAAACTCCGCCACTATTTATGTGACATAGGCCAAGCAGATGTAAAGTATTTCAAATGTTTCGCCTACAATGAGAATGGCAATGTATCACCATTAACCTGTATTATTCAGTCTACTGTTGGTTATGACGAATTGAAAACTACTAGACTAGATAGATTGAACGTACCAATATCAACAGTCATTGAAGTAAAGTATTCAATAGCTATGAACAGAATGACTTCACTGAGAAACATGCTAGGAGATACACAGTTATCTGAATTCGATACATTTAGTTTCCAAAATATAAGTTTTCTGTGTGTTTGGTTATTGTTCACTCACATCTATTAAACTACCTGTTAAATTATTGTTGGAATTTTCCGGGGGATGAGGGGGTGGGTAATTACATACCCCCCCCCCCCCGGATAATAACCGAACGAGAACCTGATCAAAATATGAACGTTTGTTTAACGGATCATATGGGAACCGCGGAAAAATAGTTGGTATCCTCCGTAGCGTAGTTAGCTACACGCAGGTTTACGCTGCGTGGTGTTCCTGGTTTGAGTCCCGGGTAAGGCTTGGGCGAGAATTTGAATACGGTTGTACACAAATTATTATTCAATTGTATTACTATAAGAGTGCCATTTGTTTATTTGTTTTATGCGACCTTAAAAAATTGAATTATTAGTAGAGACCTGCAAATTTCGGGTTGTTGTTTTGCTTCAAGCTAAAATTCACAGCACAGTATATACTCAAGCCGGCGTCGTTTCTCCATTGGCTGCTGCCTTGACGTTAAGTTACTCTTTTTCTGAGTGAACTGCACGTGATTGGGGCACACGGCTGTGGAGCGTTCATTTATTGGCGCAGAGTTACTAGGGACGTGTCAAATAAAGGCTGGTTCAATGACAAAAGGTATTGCAAAGGAAAAGTGTTTAAAGTTTAACATGTCCTCGAATAATAACGCGAATTTTGCAGGTCTCTAATTATTGGGTTTAAAGGCATTATTTTAAATTGATAATTTTTTTCGCATTTTTAAGAAAAATCTGATAGAATTATCTTAAATTGACGTGGCACTGTTGTGCTAGTTTTGTGCCCCTTCATGCCACCTGTGGAACTTAATAAAATTAATAATTTATTTCATGTGCACCACTTCGTCCAACTTTTTACTTTTTTTGATCATTTTTGACAAGCACTTGATTGCTTTTAATAGATATGAGTTAAATTATTATTGTGCCACTTCTGTGGTACTAGTCCAACTTTAAGATTGCTCTCATGGGAAAATAATATTTAAACAAACTTGGTTAAATAAAAAAATGTTTTCGATGAGATGTTGATCGAATTTAATATATTTTGCTTGATTTAAAGAAAGAATTGATTATTTTATTTTAACTGTTCCAGAACCGGCAGCTACGTACTACTGTTCAGACGGTTGTCATGGCAGTTAGCGAGCAGGTGTTGTGGGAACGTGCAGGATACATGCATCATTGCACAGACTAAAGCTGAGGTCGACAGTACCTCGACTGCACTGTACCTAACATTGACCTACCACAAACCAGCAATACTGTCAAATTCACATGGTCAACACTGATGATTGGGGTTGTTTATACAGTCCATTCACGGTTACCTCGAACCTACCTGAAGCACTGCCCAAGTTCTATTTCCAGGATATTCCTCCGCTTCTTGTACACAAAGCTTAACCGAGTCTAGAAAATTATGTCAAATTGAAAACGCGCCGCATTCGTGCGCACTCAGCGTAATAATAGTTTGCATAGAAACTATTTCTCACTAGGTGTTACCAATACACCTATTTTCTGTTTGATTTTATTTAAATTAGATGTAAATGAGATATTTTAATTTATAGACAAAATATAATTAAAGTACAATTTAACCAAAAACAAGGTACTTTTATGTTAACACAAGTATAAAAATGCTTTTGATACGACATAACTTTTTTTAAGAAACAATTAAACACGTCTTGCACGGGGTTATTTTTGAAATGTTTGATTCAATTTCTAAAAACAAGCACTTATAAATAAATAAAGTAATTTTACGAATTTGTATTTAGTAAAACAGCCTTACAAATTGGTCAGAGAAAGTTGCTATGTTGGCGTGAACGTGCCTTCAATTTCATCTAGCTTCTTGTAATTGTAATGTTCTGTTAACACAATAATAACCCGGCTTTATTCCAGATAGTCTACCGTCAATATACCCATCAGTTCTACCTCTGGCTACAGTCCTCCATCATGTATCTCAACCATAAACCCCCCCCCCCCCCCTTCTGACCCTTAATTACAAGTATGGCCAGAAGGCGTACTTTGTAACAAAGTACACAAACATCTCAGAGCCCTTGTTTACTAAACTGTGTTCCAAAGTCAAATCCAATCCACGACGTGCATTTTAACAGTCGTGTTAGCAGAGTAGAAGTTCAATGTTGGGGCCCGGAGGCTGGTACTGCCCAGCCAGCGAGATCGCTCTACTCCGTTTCCACTCTGCTTGCTCATCGTTGTGCCTCGTGATGAGAACAAGGCCAGGTCAGTGAAAGATGTCGGAGCTGGCAGCCCTCTGCTGCGGACAGCTAATGTATGCCAGCTAATTAACCATCACTCGTGCGTGTGTGTGTGTATTCGTGTGTGTAGGTACAGACGGCCGACTCGCTGTTGTGTATATTTCAGGCAGGTGCGGTGTGGAGGGTGAGTTGGGTCCAACCGCTATTGGAATCCGGTCACCAGGGGGGTTGGCAACCCTGTTTGTGGGGGGGGGGGCATTAAAATAGTGAGCGCGGCAGGCAGGTAATTGCAGCGCTCACAATGACACGCGCTGCTGTAATTAGCCGTCCCATTGGACGATCTCGCCGCCACACCGCCCCTGCAGGCCTGCCAATCGGACAGCTAGGTGTGCCACCTTCTCCCTGCAACACTTATCTTCTTTTTCAAAACTTGTTTATGATCATGTCAAGTCACTTTCACACTGTCAATTTTTTCCGTCAGTCAAACTGCTTCCAATAAGTTTGGTCAAATAAAGTTGGACAGTTATGACGTCATCGAAACGTCATAAACGCCGCCTATATTTGTCTGAGAAAGTTGGATGGCTTTAGTTTCCATCAAACATTTTAAAATTGGACCAGTTCTAAAATTTCTTTGTTGTTTGACGGTATCAGTCAATCAAATCCGTGCACGACAAAAATGGACGTAAGAAGATAATTAACTTACGTAGAAGTTTTCTGGGCATAATTCCTATTTTAGACAAATATTGGACAAAGTATTATGAACTCAAGAGGCATTAAATTTAATTGTGCAGGAAACATTTCTGATAAATAAAACTTGAATTTAGTAAAAAAAAATGCAAAAATGAATTACAACATCCCTTTAATTTCTTCCTATCAACTGCATGGAAAACAAAAGCAATAACTCACTATGAAAATATTTTTTAAATAGTCATTCGAATTAGCTTCTCCCAGTAAAAAGAATTTGACAGTGTGACGCATTTTCAAACACATTCAAGATTATTTGATAAAATTTGTTGGAAGGGAAAATTTTATGACCGTATTTTGTCTTCAAATTTTATTGTCAAATACAGTTGAAGGTGAAAATTTGACATTGTGACAGGGGCTTAGCAAGTACCTAGGCGTGCGTATGTTCGCGAAAGGGTAGATGTCATAATTTAATTAATGTGATCGCAGCGAGAGACAGGTGTCGTGGTGTTTACAGAGCTTTGTTCCGCGTATCTCCCGTTTCCCCCGCCCTTGCATTCCGGCGCTGCTTCATTCTCGCCTCACTTCACCCTCATCGGCTCTAAAGACCCCGGTCAAACCTTCCCACTCCTCTGCATCCAGTGGCTCTTTTTTGCTGTTTCCTCTTTTGTTTAAATTTCGGCGTTGTTTTGCGTAGTGAGTGTATGGAGGTTGCTGTTCGAAGTATGATGGCGGGGGGGGGGGCACTGTTACCTGCCCCCAGGAGTAGGCACCGGTGCACTCAAGCACCCCAATACCCTGGACCCGCCAGTGGGCCTCAGTGCCCCGTGTGGCAATTACATGGGCGACAACCGCAGCTAATAGCACTCGTGCATTATATAAACAGTGCCGCGAGCGGATATCAATTACCGCCCCTCTGTTCCCGCCCCCTCCTCCTCACCACCCTGCAGGTAGGCGGTGCCCCCCCCCCCCCGACCCCTTGTCGCTTACAATGCTCTCCCGCCAGTTACTGCGGCTCGCTGTGTTTACAACTTTCGCTTGTTCCACGCAAACATTACGGCCTCCGTCTACCTGAGCCTCGAACTGCTTTGCAGACTATCTGCAATATAGAACGTCATTTACGTGAGCGTAGTAAGTATATATATTGCGTAAAGCTCTTAGCTATTCACAATATAGAACGTATATCACATTTGTGTAAGCATTGGAAGCTTTTATACTTAATATATATTGAAAAAAACATATTAATTTGTAGTAAAGTTTATTACGGCTATTCGATCACATCTTACAAGTTCTACAAATTTTGTAACGATTATATATATTTTTCTTTTTAGTGCATTTATACATAACATGTTGGTTTTAAAAGTCTTTTTTACATTTATTTTAATTATACTAAACAATTAAACCGGCAACCAGTATGTTTACCTACGAAAGGACGTCATACTCCAGACGAGGAAGGAATGGTACTTAGTTACCACACAAGATGTACATATTATTTTCGAGTCCTCCATTAAAGCTAAAAACCGTTTTTTTTTTTTTTTTTTTTTAGACTACCGTATCTTAAAACATACTAGCCGGACACGCATTAAACTACGACCGGAGCCTATATTGAACTTTGCTACACATTTTCCATCAATAAGACGATAGAGTCACCGCTGTAAGTCCCATAGGTATAACACGCAGCAGCACGAGAACATTTAAGACCCACGTAAAACAAGATGGAGGCTAGAACATTCGCTCGCCTCCCGTTATCGGAGTCGGTTACAATTTTCAAATTAGAATGTGTAACATAGGACTCATCTCAGGATGTATTCCTTGTGAAAATAATTAAAGCGATGTTATCAGACGTTGCCAACAAATTAGTACGTTACTCAAAACTTGACAATATAAAAATATGTACGTAACATTAAACGTGTGGTTAATTACACATCAGCTGCTGCGTGTACCTTAATAAACATGTAGAATAAAATTAAATAACTGAATAATGATCTTACATGTGGGGCACGTAACAACAATGACATTTTTATCATGTAAATATGTGTGTACTCAGATTTCATATTTTCATAATATTTCAAAATTTAATGTATGTAAACTGTATACGCCACATAACCTGACGTTACCCAATATAGAATCCAAAATGTTTCTGTTTTTAAGCAGCTGTAAAATTAAGTACTAACTAAAATGTACTAATGTAAAAATTTACAATGTAAACTATTAATGCCGTGGACTATTGCTTAACATATATGTAATCACCAAATAACTGTGAATGCTTTAAAAAATCTTTAAAAAATGCAAACATTATTTTATATTTAATTTTTTTAAGATATATATATATGTGTGTGTGTGTGTATGTGTATGTGTGTGTGTGTGTGTGTGTGTGTGTGTGTGTGTGTGTGTGTGTTGTGTGTGTGAGTAGGGGAGACCGGGGCTAGTTGTCACAAAATTCACTTTTAATTTTTTTCTTTAAAAATGGTGCAATTTTATCACAAATACTATTTTTTTTTTTAATTTATTACATACATTTGTCTGTCACATAATATATATTTTTTTTTTACAATTGAATACGACATTGTTAAAATACAGTTATTCGCTTTCAAAAGCAAGTCGACAAGAGTGACAACTTACCCCATCGTCGGGGTAAGTTGTCACTTGTGATGGGGTTAATTGTCACATCTAAAACATCTTAATTGCTACACAATTCCTAAGCCATACAAAACTTTAAAAACTATATAGGAAGGAAAACCTTGTGAAAAAAAGCAATTAAGGCTTCCATAGGAATTTAAGGTGGCCATAGCTAGCACAGATACAACTTGTTAGTTTGTCTTGTGACATGGAGGCTACTGTAAACTGTTCTGCAGACTCTAAACTAATATCTTTTAAACTTTGATAATTAAACACATAAATCTTAAACTATAGTTTAGTCTGAAGAATCAGAGTCACAGTTCTGGCAAACAAAATAAAACACCTGTGATCCACTTTTCTGTGTGCACTTTTCATGAGACGATGAGTGACACTGAACACAACTCACCCATTCTTCTCCTGGAACACTCAGTCCAAACGGCTCTTCACACACTAAACACAATGTGTCTTCAACTTCACATGATGCATACGGCTGAGCAAACCTGTTAGGCCTTTTATCGGATCTTAAAGACTTATTCTTTCCACGGAAATCTAAATGTGAAACTTTTCTTCTCCCTTTCTCTGCAGCTAATGCATCTTTTACTGGCGTGTCTATCAGGATAGCCTAGTTTCTTGTTTTCCTTGTGGGGGCGATCTCTTTTCTTTTGGGAGCCTTGGAGAACGGTCTGATTCTGATATCTTGTGGTGAAACATGGGAAGTAGGAAGTTTCGTGATTGAATCCTTCTGTGGACTTGTAGGAGCATCGGTAGAAGGGTGCAAATCAGAACTGTCTTTTTTGTAATGCAAGAACTGATGAAGGATCTGGTCTGTCTGTCACATAGTTTAGCAGAAAGTCTACTTCAGAAAAAAATATTTGGATTAAGAGGGCAGCTTTTGCAGCTCTTAGTAATAAATCAGGGTATAGTGTTTTTCTATCAGTTTTCTGTTTGTATGTCCTCGCCATCTGCGAAGCAAAATACGTTGCTTGGTTATGTATATATTATTTGCTATATAATAAAATTTATAATTATTATATTTTACTATTAAATGATGAGCTGAACTATTGGGTTAAGTGGGCCTGTATACCTTATATTATCATTATGAATGCAATCTCACTCTACTGTTATAAACATCAAACAAACCAAGTCTACGTGAAACCTTGCTTCGGCATTGTTGCCGACACAGCATTCGGTAGCTCGTGCTATTTAAATAAATACGCCACCGTTCCCATTTATTTTCGTAGTTCGACTAAACAATAAAAATATACTGAAGTACATTACCCCGGTACCTTTATTTTTTCCCCCTGTTAGAGGAAAAAAAGGGGGTGAATTTCATAGTGAAATAACGAGCTTTATTTGAGTATATGAACACCAAGACAGAAATAGGTGGTTCGAAGTACCTCTTTTTACGAAGTCCCATGTTTACATTTTTGCCCATAATTAGGCTATCTCAGACGAAACTTACATATTTCAAACACAGAAAGTATTTATTTTCCACACAATTGCGGATAAAAATTTTCTCCGAGGTATACGGGGCATGGTATCACAGTGACAACTAACCCCGCGTTTTTTGTGACAACGTACCCCACAGTCACATTTCATTTGTTATTCGCAGCTTTCTACAAACAATTTTAGACATGAAAGTTGAGCTACGTGTTTTTTACAGCTAAAAATACATAGAATACGATAATGTAATTTAATATCTTACCGTTTTGCAGCAAAATTTTCGGACTCACACAAGAAACATGCACAGTATTTTTACTAACACACTACTTACAAACAGATGTCCCTTCTGAAGTAGCTAGAGCAGTGGGTGGCAAGTTGTTCATATTCTGACCGCTAGATGGTGACGCTTGTTACGTCCGCACAATACTTCATAGATAAAAAGATTTCATAGATAAGACCATTCAGAAACGGTATGTTTTACAATTTGACAACTTGCCCCTGCGGCAATTAGCCACTGTCTCCTATCACATGGTAGCCCACAGAATTTGTTTACGTTGCAATTTTTTTCGTTCGGACAACATAGTTAGTATTTGTGCAGCGACACGGAAACATTTAGAACTTTAAATCAAATTATTCAGAAATTATAAAATATTAATTTTTTATTTCAAAAAATATGGCTTTGCCTTCAGTGCGTACAAGTTCAGTAATGTCTGGTACAAATATTAAGTTATTAATTAAGTTTTAGGTATTCGACACCCTTAAGGCTGTCCAAGTGCCTAAATTTTTCTTCTGAAATTTAATTTATTTTGCGATTTCGCGATGCAATACCAATAAATATTTGATAAAAATTCCCAATCAGTTTAAAAATAACTCTCGCATACTTTTTAAAATCAAAATTATCAGCATTTTAAGCATAAAATCTGTGCCAAACAAATTTCATAATGTTATACGAGAACAATGTTTGTTTTCAATTTTATATATATATATATATATATATATATATATATATATATATATATATATATATATCTAGGAACGTCACGAAGAAATTCCTTTGAAGTGTGGCGGCATTTTGTTTGCTTCAGATCAGGGTTTACCTTCCAGCTATTTCGCATGTCAATTTTATTGTAAAACTTAAAAAATAAAATTACGTCCAAACGACAGTAAGAAATTCAATTAGGCCTAAATTTATTCATCTTATGCTAATGACACTATCAATTGATTTGAACTGTAGCCAAACGTTATATATATATATATATAATATATATATATTTGTGTTGGCTTACACATTAAATATAAATATATATATATATATTTATATTTAATGTGTAAGCCAACACAAATAAATTAGAAATTCCTGTATTTTCCGTTATTAATTTTTACGCATTATTTCCCCGTGATTGTTGGTACTTTTATCGATGTACTATTTGATGTAATAAAACAGAATTATAAAATATCGTAAAATAACGGAAAGTTATGTGTGGGAGTGAGACGTCGCGCCGGCTAGCGACAGACTACAGCGACGTCTGACGGATGCTCGCGAGGTCTCCCGTGTTTTCCGCGAGAAGATCTCAGGACGTACTCCAAAACACTAGAGCTCCGGTACACTTCGTGAGTGCATGATCTTAACTGTCACTCATTTCAGTTGTCTACCCGCGAATGACGCACACTCGCTGTCGGAGTTACGTCATTCCGATTGGCCCAGCCAGGTAAGGAACTGTTTCCCGCCAAGGACACGTGGAAAAATAACAAGGAGTAGGAAAATTTTCGCGAATTCATTTCGGGACAAGATAGACGCCAAACACGTATATAGCGAAGTTACCTTCGCAATTGGATCACAGTTTATTAGCCCCGTCCTGCACGCCTCTGAGCCAATAGGAGACTTGCAAGGCAACACCTTGCGAATCCCATAACTGCCATGTATGGGGCAACAGCCAATGAAGGCTCCAGGCTGAGGCTCCAGTATGCAGAGGACTGAGGAGTCTAACCTACAAGTCATTGAACTCGCGCAATTTTCCTATCCCTACCAATAACCAAAGGAAAATTGAATGTATGCCATAGGACATTGGAGTCTAGCCTTCGTGTAAATGTATTCACGAAAAGCAAGTGGACATACTCATTTCTTCTCCGGTGTCCTGAGATCTCGGGGGACTAGAGACCTCCCGGCAGGACTACCCCCCCCCCCCCATCACCCCCCTGACAAAGGTCCTTCCTCCCATGAATTTAATTTAACAGCCGCCGCCGTGCCGCGAGGGCGCCGCGCGCGATGGGAAACAAGAGGGAATTTTTCCGCTCGCTAGGGCTGAGGTGGTACGTTCTGCGGCAAGAAAGGAAGCCTGACAAAGTGGCGTGCTGGATTCCCGCCAGGAAGTGCACGGGGAGAGGGGGGGTGAAGAGTGTTAAAATTCACGCCTTCCTGACAATGACATTCCTCTGGCTCCCACGTACAAGACGTCTCCAGGTCGACCCTCCATCCCGAGCATGACGGCAGCCAGTCGAGCGAGGGTGGAGTAGGACGAATAAGATATTGGCGCTTGCACGTCACACCCCGGCGGTAGTTAGCTAGTTATTAAACCACCCCACCCCCTCCCCCATCCACTCTCACGACAACGGCAGGTACCCTTGACGAGGGGCGCAAACAAGTCTCGCGTTGATCACTAGAGGCTGCCGCCAGCGGCCCGCACCACAAAGTTAATTAAAACCCCTCTCGAACTGCCAACTTTTCGCGATCGAATATCACCAGCGGAGATCAGAATTCTTCGCCGCCGACGCTATGCTTCAAAGCAGCTCTTCTGTTTGCTGATGTAAATTTTATAACGTGAGAGAGAATATACCATTTATAAATAAAGCTAGTTGTTTTTTGCTATAAATAGGTATAATTTGAATTTCGCTTGAAAGTGCTTGAATAGGTGCCAGGTAAATTTCTTACTGTAGTCGTTTGTCGCGTTAGTGCCTCAGAATAAAGATTCAAGCCTTCCCTAAAAATATTTTTAGTCACTTGATGTAACTTTAAACTAGTTGAGTCAGGAAGGGGCGGGGAGGGGAGGGGGAAGTGAGTGAAGAGATTTGGGCGGCTCTTAACAGCGAGGTCTAGAGAGCCGATGAGGGTGAAGCGAGGTGAGTATGGAGCACCGCCGGAATTCAAGGGGGGGGGGGATGAGAGAGCCCTTCTCTACAGTTATCTACTAGGGTGACTACGCTGTAAAAATTTTTTTGGTAAATTTCCTAAACTGTAGTGGAAATTTTTAACCTATACACTGTATGGAAATAATGCCATACATCAAGCTGCAGAAATAGGAATGTTTAGTAGCCCTACTATCCAAGGTTGGGGACTTCCTTGTGCATTTGGCTGTTTCCTGAGCAAATGTAGGAACACTACAATGAATGTATAGGGAAAACATTACCATTCCTGCTGTCTCAGCAAGCATATACACTGGCATGGGAAATTACCGAATAATTTCTTAGAGTGTACGTGCCCGCCAAGGCAACTGGGTGTACCACATGCCCAATGTTATTGAAGGCTAACACTCCCTACATAGTGCCAAGGTAATGTATGCAACAGTAGGGAGGGCTAAATACGTCTGTGCTAGGACGAAGGTTGCTCAGTAGGTAGTGTACTTCTTCAACACAGCTCGGTGTGGGCTCTGTACGGCAGTTCACACGCCACGTTACAACATATCGCACGAAGCTGCCTCAGACTAGCGAGGGCTGCGGTGGTGTAGTGGTTAGACTACTCACCTCCCACCGAGGCGATTCCTGATGTGATTACTCCCGTACAGTCACATGTGGGAACCGTGTTCGGAGATACCCCCCCCCCCCCTTTTTGTGTTCCGTCGCTGCTCCATACGCACCTCACTTCACCCTCATCGGCTCTTAAGACCTCGATGTTAAGGTTGAAGTAAAGCAACTGCCAATGGAGCACGGGACCCGACTATACAATGTAAAGAACTCATTAAAAAGTAGTACAAACACCAAAAAAATTGTCAGAAAAGTTCGATTTATACTGTATACAAAAGACGAATGTACATATTTTGCAACATTATAAAATATTTTACTAAATTATACTGTTTAAATGTAAAAAAAAAAAAAATAGATTAAAATAGTCTGTGTTTTTAACAAAATTTAAGCGCATTTCCATTCTGGATGCTACAGAAATAAGGATTTGCAAGACAATCTTCGTCATGGAATATAGTTGTAATGTTTACTATGATTGTGTGTAAGAAAATTGTAATAATAAAGTAGGAAATAATATTATAATTATTTTTATATGCGTCCATTTGTCATAAACCTTTATGGCTCAAACTGACGTAAATGAAGTTCATTATAAAATTGATATGATACATTATTACTATGATTTTATTAGACATGATCGCAGTAAATATTATGACGATCTTCCTTGAAGAATATTTTCTAGCAAATTCTGCTTTCCGAAGCATCCAGAATGGAAATGCGCTTAAATATGGTTAAAAATGCAGACTATTTTAATCTATTATTTTTTTACTTTTATGAAGTATATTTTAGTAAAGTATTTCATAATGTAGCAAAATATAAACATTCTTCTTTCATATAACACCATAAATCGCACTTTACTGACAATTTCCATGGTGTCTGTAAAACTCATAAATAAAGTATTTATGAGTTGTTCACGTTGTATAGTCGAGTGCAGTGCTCCATAGGCAGTTCTTCACGTTGTATAGTCGGGTGCAGTGCTCCATAGGCAGTTGCTTTACTTCACCTTAAGAGCCAGCCAAATTTCTCCCACCCACTCGCCAATCTAACCATTAATGATTTTACTGAAGTTCTCTACGGCAGTGAAATATTTATTTTCATATTATTCGTTGAACTGTTATCGCAAAGTGGGATCCACAGCATATCGCACGTAGCCCTTTCCCTGAGTTGTCGTCGCTTTTCCAGTCCATCCTGAAACAAAACAACAAACACTAAATTCCAAAAAAATTCTAAGTTGCAGAAAACTTCACGAACCTTACAGCGTTGTTCTATCTCTTAGAGTGTCGAAGACCGAATCAGTGATATAAATCAGTGAAATGCCATTCACTGGAAGGAATCAGTGAAATGCCACTCACTGGAAGGAATCAGTGAAATGCCACTCACTGGAAGGCAGTTGGTAAGCTGCTACACACTGAACTTGGAACCATTGACTTACGGTAGCCAACTTCTCGATATTGCGTGGGAATCGCATATAAATCAGTGAATTCCAGACATTGTAACAATCAGTTAACTGGCACTGATTACCACTGGAGCCATTTACTGATTTGGCTCCATTTTCACTATTTCGTGTTTAGAGTGTACAATATAGTAATTAATAGCCTAACTTTATAGACGCTATACTTTATGTAGTATTATCAACAACCAACCTAATTGCTGTGTCTGCATATTAACACATCTTTTTTTCCCACAACTGTATTTTTTTCTCCAGGGCACCGCCATCTTGTGACACACAACACAGTGGAATGCTAACTGATGTGTATTTGTCAAAACTTAGCTGGAACTTTTATTTCGTGCTCGCAGAAGCTTAACCTTAAAGTTTAGCTGCGGCAGTTATTTGTTTATTTCAAACCTGTCGCAGTTAACACGTACTCCTACAAACAATTACTGGCCGTGTTTAGAATGTCACGACATCTAGCTCCGTCGTTTAAATTCGTAGGAAAAACATTTTGTGAGTTCTCTCTGGAAGAATACGTATTTGATTTACGCTCACAGTATTACACGATACCTGCAGCCGTACTTGGTTCTTGTACAAGCTTCTACAAGGCCTGGTGCAGGAGCCGGTATACCAGCCGTTATATGAGCCGCCATGGAAGATACATATTACACGACAGTAGTTCTCGTACTAGCGTTTGGCATCCTCGGTGGGTGCGCAGTGTGTGGTTTGTAGTAAATATGAACCCCATTCGTAGAACTGCTACCAGTTAGTAACTTGTGTAGGCCTATGAAAGAACTAGCTCGCACATCTTAATATTGCTATATTACTGTTCGTCTTTTACATACATTGATTCCTTACTAGTATAGTTTCACTCATTTTCTTGAAAATGACGAAGTCACTAGAGTGCGAGTGAGTTAGTTTCAATTTTGACGAAGATTACTGACCTGTTGCAAAATATGTATATTTTTTTTAGGTACTGAGATATTATCAGCATGTAAAATTTAATGATAAAAATAATTTGGGCTCGACGGAGTTTTGAACTCACGCCCAAAATATACACACTTGAAGTACTCGCCGCAACTTCACCACTATACTACTTATTTTTTTTTAACCTTCATTTGACGTTGTTATTACATTTTTTGACGTTGACGAAGCTCTAGTGAGCTGACGGATTCCCAGTGCGACAGTCGAGCTAAGCATCTGCCACGTCGGAGGCACCGGGGCGCGAACCAGCGACCCTCCGACTACAAGTCGGCCACCCTACCCCTGAGCTATAGTTCACTCACCAGAGTTTGAGTTTATATGCAGTAGATGCGATTAATAGTTCGAATTAATCCTTTAATAGAGTAGGTAATGTTTTAAATATTTAGAATGGCTTTAAACAGTAATTAAAAGTTGTCATAGCCAATATTATTGTCGTCATCTTATTTTAAATCTATTTGAAAGAATTTCAACCTCACGGATCTAAAGTCAAGATGGAGGCGTCCTTTTCTGTTTCTTCATCAACTCGTTTCCAGTAGTAGCCACGGGGAGCGCCCTACACTCTGGCCAGGTACGAGAGCCGGTATGGAACCTGCCACCAAAAATTAGACGTGTCCAATTACCAAACCTGGTACGAAATCTGGCCGTGCAAGGCGGGAAATGCCATGACGGGTGCCACACTAGCCCGTATACCGGCCGCTATGGCGGACCCTGCACAAGCTTTTACGGAGTCTGGTGGATGAAGGAGGAAGAAAGGAGGAGGGTAGTGGTGTACCTGTTTCGCTAAAACAAACCCGAGTCGGCGATATTGGCGAGTGAAACTCCATTTAACCATAGTCTTATCAACACGCCTAACAAGCTGGCGAATGAATATAATAAGTTAGGAATACATCATCAGTGTATTGAGATTCGCTGCACTTCAGAGAAAATCGCCTTTCAGTAAGAAAAATCATCCGAGTTAAGAACCGGCGAGTTACATATGATAAAGGCTGTTCACGATATAATGATGGATGGGAAATAGTTCCACATCTTAACGTCAAATAAATAGTGTTATGTAACAATTTGTGGAAACTGAAATTATTTATTTTCTTTCTTTTTTTAAATGTGTTTTAACTATAAGAATGATCACTATTTGTTTCATATTTACTTTTCTAATAATTCCACAGTTTCACTCCACCGACGTATGAATAAAGCGATGAGGCCAATAGCAATGTTAATTTTACACAAGGCAGAGGAATACAAAACGTGCGTACAAGTAGATCTTAAGCAGGTCATTCAAAAGTGCTCATTTTACCGTAAACAGCCTATACCCAGCTGTGCACGTGTAACTAGTTCGACTGATTTGGCCCCATTTTCACTACTCCATGTATAGAGTGTGTCTAAGCGAAGTAGAGTTCTCTATGACATTAATAATGCCCTACTCTCGATGAGAATACTTCGTCATATTCTATGAGGCAGTAAAACATTTTTTTTTTTTTTTTTTTTTTTTTTTAAGATAAAATAATTTCAACCAGGTAAATCACATTCCACCAGGTTTCCGACATTTTGCAAGAGAATGTAAAAAAAAAAAAAAAAAATGGTCCAGTCTGTATAGCCGCTGATGAGGCAATTTAAACTTTTCTTTCTCTCGCCCTTGGGGCGTGCGCAGGGAGAGAAAAAAATATTCACAGCCCGAGTAACAAAAGAAAAAGTTTGAAAAAATTTTTCTTTCGTCTGCATTCCTGGGAATTCTGGAAGAATGTCTCGCCCCTGGAACAACCAGCGCGTTCGCGCGGGCAACAGAGGAACTACAGCACGTAGCCGGCCGAGGCTGTGTCGCAACCGGAAACGGAAGTACGTTTACCGCGACTAGAGAGTATAAGGCCCGTCTTCCCCTATAAAGTAGAAAATCTTCGTTTTTGTGTCATATCTTCAGTGTCAGCGGTAATATTGTAAATGGTTGATTATAGAAAATTTACAATTTACTATAAGCTGTTCACGACAAAGTGAGCCCTTTTTAAGGCCCTTCCAATAGGCATTAAGAGTGGGATGGACCCCCGTGGGAACCCCGCTTCCAAGGTCAAGAAGCGATGGAGCGATACGGGCGACAGTTACACGCACGCCTAGTACCTCATCGCCCTTACGAGCAATGCGTGGAGTGTTTCCGTCCTAACGCTGTACTGTGCAAATTAGATCTGTAACAGTGAGGTTTTATTACACGCGATGAAAGTACACAGATTAGACCACGCCCGTATATTTGTACTTATCTCTTGCCGCTCAAGGAAACTCCATAGGCAAACTTTAAAAATGCGATATTTGACCATTTTCACGAATTTCTTTTCTCCAAGAATACACTTAATATGACAAAAGTAAAAAAATAAGGGCATAGATTATTCTTTAAAATCTTTTCTGACAAGAAGTCGTATTTGCATAACATTTATTTTCCGAGATACGCGTATTCACGCAAACAACTATTAAAAAAAATGCAGGGATCCTTTCCACTCTGAACCACTAATATTATATATATATATATATATATATATATATATATATATATATATAATATATATATATATATATATATATATATATTACTAGAGCCTTGGACTTTAACATTTGATAGTCGCATGGTAATGTTTATACTAAAAATCAAGGGATAGGCAGAGATTGTCTGAAAGGAAAAAATTAGCATGGCCTTAAGAAGTTCTTACTTTGCAGTGAATACCCTATAGTTGTTTAATACATTTGTATTTTATTTTTAATGTGTGTTATTTCTTGCTTGCAAAAAGGCAGGTACTTTTGATAAAATATATACGCCTCTATGTTCCTGCCATTTAAAAGAAGCAGATAACACACAATTAAAATTACGCACAAATATATTAAACACCTCTTTCTATACTCGTATACTGTCAGTGATTATTATGAATCGCGAAATAATGACGCGAAATGGAATAATTTCCGCTGAAGGTGCGACTCGGAGGAACATTCTCATATGCTATGCGTGGTTTGCACGTACGTCTGTTACGTTGAGCAGACAGAGTGGGGAGATGGAACAACCAATGAGAAATGCTCCTTGTTTTCAACACGAGCCACGCCGAAAAGATGAGCTCGCACCGAATATTTTTCTTATGGCAACAGCAGACTTGACAGACCTTTCCTAAGGGTTGTTTCACATGTTTATACTAATAATCTCGTGAATTACCAACATATATTGATGTAAAAGTATACAGTGGTTAACTGTATGTATTTTACGTGTGTGTGCATTTTAAATATAATTCACAGTAGGTCATTTTAATTGGGTTAGTAAACTACATTTGTTCTGTCGTGTGTGATTCACAGTAAATCATATTCAGCTCTCTTTGCATTTTATTGATTTGTGATCAAATATGTCCTGTTTGTAGCGTGTAAAGTGTCTCGTGGTCTGATATGTTGGTAATTATTTGATTTCGCCGGAATACATTCAATCCCATACTTTGTTATTTTTAAAACACTTATTTATTAATAATCTCGAAATACGCGTTTCCGAACGCAGCCGTTACACATATCTACAGTTTAGTATACATTCAGACAGCGACCTGGATGGACCTCGTCTGCTGCTCTCTCCCATTACCCACACACACCTCCTTCCCCTCACCCATCTCAGTCACTGAGCCCAATACGATATTTAACACACTCTTCCTCAAGAATAAAAATTATCCCACTATTAGACCTAACACAATACATATATACACCTGCACATACACCTCACACCTCAGTCGACTGCTAGACGTCCAACGGTGAACATAGATGCTGCTGCTCTCCAAAAAAAAAAAAAATAGAACCTCTACACATACATACCCTACCCAAACAAAATTAAAATTTTCTAAGCCAATTAAACCGATTTGCAAAATTTACAAATCCGATCTATGCAAATTTAGTACATAGTCCTTTTTTTTGCACAAGTGGTACATAGACCCTTTTTGCACAAATGGGCTGGAACCGGCACGCCCCTACTGCTGAGTGGTGGGGGTGGCGTGGCGTTAGGTTAGACAACCAATATAAAAAACCCTAGGAGAAGAGAGGTTGTCACTTCGCTTCCCGGATACCCTCTCCAGCGCTGCGCACTACTGCACCCGTTCATATGACATTCTAGAGAGCCTGTAGCCTCGCTTAGTGAGCTCTGAGTGCTACACCTTTCTCTGGAAGTGTTCTTATCGCTATCATCGGAAGTTGACTTATCGCAGCACGTGTCACGTAGGGCCTTTTCCCCCGCTTAGTGCGCCAGAACCCCGCAGCTCCACTACTTACAGCGTAAATTCAAAATAGTCCAAAAGAGTAAAAAATGAGATGACAATTATAAAATGTATTGCATAACTTAGAGATGTAATGTTTCGTGACTTAACCAGAACTTGGAATATGAGTCCGCGTAATTAGTGTATTTTAATTATTTTTTTCCCTTAATATTGTCTTCGGAATCAACTGAGAATATTGAGGTTTGTTTCAGGTCTGCTTTCGGTGGTGTATAAAAATGTATGTTTATCCAATAAAAATTCAAATCGATTTGAAACGTATCATGAACTGTCCCTTATATTTTCATTTCGACATACAATAAAGAACTTGTTGCCGTGCGCAACTCCACAGAATACACTTTGTAAGCGAGGCTACAGGCGCGGCTCGAGCTCACTGTTTGCTGTAGTCTACTCCTGGTTCGAGTCCCACTAAATCCCCTTACGTAGGACATGTTTGGCAGTTTCCTAACTATGCCCTGTATCACAAATGTTTTAAACTTCTGGTAAAGGCGGTTCGCGATAAAGAACTTGTTGCCGTGCGCAGCTCCACAGAATACACTTTGTAAGCGAGGCTACAGGCGCGGCTCGAGCTCACTGTTTGCTGTAGTCTACTCCTGGTTCGAGTCCCACTAAATCCCCTTACGTAGGACATGTTTGGCAGTTTCCTAACTATGCCATGTATCATAAATGTTTTCAACTTCTGGTAAAGGCGGTTCGCGAAAAAGTGAGCACTTTTGAAAAAAAAATGTCACTACTACTAACGTCATGTATTTTAACGGACGCACAGAGTGACATGCGCCCAGTAAAGTTGGTAACGAGGGAGGGAAAGTAGTTCCATATCTTAACGTGGAATAGAAAGTGTTATGTGACCATTTGTGATAACTTAAATTATTTCTTTCACTTCCTGTTATTTTTAATACATCGAAGTGCAAAAATGAGCAGATTTATAAAGTACTTACTTTTCTAATAATATCACAATTTCACCTGACCGATGCATGAATAAAGTGATAAGTCCATGACAACCTTAGTTTTACATAAAGCGGTAAAATACACAACGGGCATATAAGTACATCTTAAGCAGGGCTTTCAAAAGTGCTCATTTTACCGTGAACAGCCTATAACATGAAAGTATCTTAGTATTTCTTGGATTGAACTTTTACTTATTTCCTATCTATAAATTATAATATTTCATGTAATTAATATGAATAAACCTAGAGAGAAAATATGTGTGTTGGTAGTTCCTGGAAATAAATAGTTCTCACGCAAAATATAATCAACCTAAGCGCCCACGAATGCGGTGCTTTGTCGTTTTCGTATACTTTTATAGACTTAATTAAAGATTATTTTTTTGCAGCACCAAGCAAACAAATCGTTTGGAAGTGGAACTTGAACAGGGCCTCAGAAAAGTTGGGAGCAGATATGTCCGACATATTTTAATGACGTGAAATTGGTTCCACAACATCGCGATGAGCTGTAGCCAATCAATGAGCGCGATGCAGAAGTCTGTCGCAGCGTGTCGATGTTTGTCTCGGTCGGTCGGCGACTACCGAAGGCTCAGGCGAAGAACAACTGGTGTTTGTTTACATGGAGAACGAGAGCAAACTACTTGTTCACATTTTGAAGATGGCGCGCTTCTTTACACTCACGTCTTTGTGTTCGTAGTTTTATTGTTGCTGCGTTATGTATCAAACGGAAGACAAAGCTTCCTACAGGCTGTTCACGGTAAATGAGCCTTTTTGAAATCCCTCCTTAAGATCTACTTGTATACACGTTGTGTGTTCTTCAGCCTTATGTAAAATCAACATTGCCATGGGCCTCGTCACTTTTATTCATGCGTCGGTCAAATGAAACTATGAAATTATTTAAAAAGTAATATTGTAAAAATTTGTATCATTTTTACACTTCGATGCATTAGAAGAAACAGAAAGCGAGATGAATTATTAAATTTATCACAAATGGTTAGCTAACACTTTTTATTCGACGTTAACGTATGGAACGACTTCCTCTCCATCGTTACCAACTTTACTGAGCACATTCCATTCAGTGTGCTCGTTAAAATACATGCAGGTATGAGCAGTGACTCTTTTCTGTGGTTTATTTCAAAAGTGCCCACTTTATGGTGAACAACTAATATACATATGGTCAATGCAACATAAATCATGTCTTAACATCAAAATAATTCTCCTTCGCCGTATATGTCTCTCGTATTCGCCGTATGCTAAGGCGTAGTTTTCAACGCTCTTCGCATTCATATGGTCATGCGTGTTTATCTTCTACCCATTTAAAATATACTGTTTGAATGTGTTTTGTCGCGTGTCTTTGGTTTCATTCGTGAGGTCTAACGATATGGTTGTCACCATCTCAGATGGAGCACGTTGCAGACAGATCGTCACGCAATTGTGAAACACTAAGAACAACTTGGTTAGCCTGCTCGCCTCCCACCAAGGCGGACCGCGTTCGATCCCCGGCCAGGTCACTGGATTTTCGCGTGTGCGAATCGTGCCGGACTATGCCGTTGGTCGGCGGGTTTTCTCGGGGTCTACCGTTTCCCCCGCCCTTTCATTCCGGCGCAGCTCCATACTCACCTCAATCACCCTCATCGGCTCTCAAGACGACGCTGTTAAGAGCCGCTCAAATCTCTTCATTAAGTACAGCTCGTCGCCTCGCTGTGTCGTGGAACCAGCGTTATCCTGTAAGCGCTAGAAACTTATATTGGTCAGCCCTATACAAACAACATGGGCAAGAGTGCGTATAAATAACATAGTGACAAGATATAACTACAGTAAATTTAGCAATGAAATTTAAGTAATATGAATATTTATTTAAATTTAAAAAAAACTGTTTTCATACACTTACCTCTTATTGTTACAGACATTTATATTGCGCCATTACTTTCGTTATACTTTAGCCGTCGTTCCAAAAAATAATTTATCAGAGAAAAATTACATTTACGACTCAGAATCCATTACGGTGATAACTTAAGTTTTCGATCAACGACAGTCATTACTGACCAGAGGTGCTGCCATCTGTTGGCTGGAGCCGACCTCCCATGCGCCACCGATCTGGGGTGCGGGAGGCTCTGGGTAGGGCATGGGTGTTAATTTAAGTTAGGTTGTAAGTTAGTCTGTAAGCTTTCCAGCATAAGACCGGGAGACATTATAAAGCCCTTTACAATAGCAATTACAATCTGTTGGCTGGAGGTGACAGAACGATCATGTCCAACCTATCCGGTACTAATATTTATTGTTTTGTTGTTATACAACTGTCTGCTTACTGTGCTAGTAGCTAGTGGGTACATGCCAACAACTCTAGTGTAGATAACACACTGGATTATTGCCTGGATCACAATTACATGCTTGGTGCTGGCGTTACATAGGTATCAAGTGAGAGTATCTGTCTGCTGTTGAAACGCTGCGCCTTCAACTTGTGAAAAGTCGTTATATTTGTCTTTACCAGAAATCAGATATTCTTTTACATTATGGCGTTATTTCTGTGACATCTTTTTCACAGTACCTCAGCATGTAACACATTTTTAAAAGGTGCCACTTTTTGTTCTAATTCTCGTTAAAGACTCTGAGGTATTTGTATCGAATTTTATAACAACCTAGACTTGAAGCACTCCATTAGCGTGTTACCTTTATGATAGTATAACAATTATTCAATTATTATGACACTCTGTTATTGATTTTACACCAGTAATAAACACGAAACAACAGGATGTTGCAAAATTGCATGTCAATACTTCGGGGAAACAGTCCTCACATCTGGAGTATGAAAACATGTTATATGAACATAGGTCCGTAAGTGCTTCGTTTCTTTACTACAGCCCGTAATACATAACGTACAGCCCAGGGCTGGATCGTGTTGCTGTGGAATTCCATCGCAGCGTTCGTGTGCACGATGCATAGCACCTGACACTACGACACTACACCGAGAACAGTAGGAACTACACAGGAAGTAGTTACACATGTGTGAATGCTTACTGTCGACACTAAAGGAAATGTTCAAAATGCCCTCCATCAGCACGAACACATGCATCAACCCGCCATTGCATGGACGTTGATGAATCCCTGGAAAATTCCTCATTGTTTCGCAACCCACCACAATACGGTTATGAAGGGTGCCCACATCGTCCACTGGGGTTGCATACACAAGTGTCTAGTGGATTCAAATCAGGGCTCCTCGGGGGCTGGTATGGGGCTGCCAATTACAGCTGCGATGGCATTCCACAGTAACATGATCCAGCCCGCGGGCCATATAATGTAAGTTATGTATTACGGGCTGTAGTGAAGAAACGAAGCGTTTGTGGACCTTTGTTAACACAACATTTTTTAATCCTCCAGATGTGAGGAATGTTTCCCCGAAGTATTGACATGCAATTTTGCAACATTCTGTAGTTCTCGCCAAGGCAACAGCCAATAAAATATGTGCACGTGATTCAAATGCACAGAGAATGTGAAATATTACCTGTTCCAAAATGAATTCAGAAATTTTAAGGGTTTTTAAATATCAAATTTCGCTGGTTAGGAAAATTTAGAATATATTAGGCCCTACAAATGGATATTTTATTTTCCCTCAGTTTAACTATGGACACACAACTTATTTCTAGCTATGGTAGAATTACAGTGCATTAATTTCAATTTATATTTATTCCCATCGCTCATCTATAAGCAAAAAACATACAGCAAAATTCAGTTTGAACATTTTACTGTAACTTGTTAAGTTTAATGTCCATAATTTCTTTAACACAAAGATAATAAAATGGAACTGTTCATCATGGTAGTGAGCGAAGATAATTTTTAATAAAGTGCAGGTGAAACATGAGTCGGGATAATGTTTACACAAACCTCATCTCACCACAGATACAGTTTGTGTTTCAGCAGCTGCAGACACTAAACCTTCTTGCGCGAGGTCTGTAGTCATACAAAAATTTTTCACAGTCGCCACTGCCAGTTCATGGCAATCATCGCAAGAAACGGGATACATCAGTTTCCGGACTCCTGCTGAGTTTAGTCGACACACAGGGCTCTAAGTTTCACTGCAACACTCAAGTCCGCGCACAGTGTTTCGTATCTTGTTCTTGTCCAGCGCAACTCAGTCACAGAAGGATACATCACGAGAACATATCAGAGAATTAGACTCGAAGGGCAAGTTTTCTAGGTACATTGCAAGAGTTATTTTTTACCACTAGGAAGATTTTCTGAAGACGGACCAAGGAAAGTGTTTTTACAAGCCGTCTTCTCACAACACATGGTGCAAAGACATTCGAAATTCGCATTGTGTTATGGAAAAATGTTTTACATCACAAAGTCACACAACTGTACGTATTTGTGATTTTGGACTGGATCATCCTGCAGTTCTTCGATCCAGTGAAGGAGAAGGATTAGAACAGTCGCTGGACAGTCGCTCTCTCAATGCAAGATTCGAAGAACCAGTAGCCTCTGTTGATAGATATATGGGCAGTTCAGTGTATGTTGGAAGCACTCTTGCCTTGTAAATAGGGTGCCACTCACATCGTCAATTCCCACTATGGTACTCCGTTAACAGTAAGTATTGGGAAAACAATCTGAGTCTCTTAACATGTTCAAAATTTGTTCCTGTGCATTTTTCGAAGTCGGGAGTACATGGCTGGCAGGAGCATCAGAGGGGAAGAGGTCTCTGTCTCTGATCACTCACTGCAGGACAACACAGAATGTTTCCCTCAACATCGATATAGCGGATGTCAGGAATACATGCAGACAATCCAATGATTACAGCATATTCTTCAAGTTGTCTTCGTCTTAAGGGCTTTGCCTACCAGTTGGCCACTTTGAAATTTAAGTAAGAAATGCCATATTAAGGAACTTTTGCCTCAGTGCGATTATTTTAAAGGTAGGCGTTTCAAACAAACTGTATGCTTCACAAATTGCTTACGAGCAGTTCACTACAGTGGAGATGTTTCCATAACACATTTGCAAAGAATTTTTAAAAGTTATGTTTAAGTACATACTGCTTTTCTATATTGGAAATATTCGCCCGTAGGAATATTCTTTTAAAAATTTTCTGAAGAAAACATTTTATTTGAAAAGCTTATCTTTAAAATTAATGCTTTGAGGCGAAATTTCCTTACCATGGGATTTCTTGTTAGAATGTGAGAGCTGCTGGCAGTCGGTGCCCTGAAGAGACATGCACATGGTGGCTTGGAGGTCACAGGAGGTGGAGGAGGCGCTGCACTCAGCGAGGCATGGAGGCGGCGAGCTAAGATGGCGGCGGTGGTGGCGGAAGTCATGTGAAGGTGCAGAGCGCCAGTGAAGCGAGGGCAGCGACCACTAGTACTGAGCCGCTGCGCTGTCTGGAGGCGGCGCGCACTGCAACACACAGCAGCAGCTCTGTCAGCAGCCATGTGGGGGCAGCACAGGGCATGTGCCTTGCCTGCCATGCACACAGCACTCACTCCCCTCCATCTTGAATCTATACATACCTCGCCATTTCTTACATTTAAGTTGATTTAACATAAATTTGCACGACACAGCTTAAATAATAGCTTCTCAAGCTTCATCAAGCTATTACATTTTCACTGTTTTTATTAAATTTTAACTAATTACAGCTGGGAAGAAGTAAGTTATTTTTCTTGCGGACGACTACAGAAATTAAAGTAACCACAGTATTAGAGCAATACCAACTTCAGAAAACGTACAAAGGAATGTCCTGTTTCGTGACGTCCAGTAAAATTAAATGCAAAATCTGCACTGCAGGTTTTTTAAAATAAATCTGAAAATTCAAGATGGCGGGGAGTGATCCCCTTAACAGCGAGACTGTTACGTGTTGTGTAACATGCAGAGCGATTTCATGAAAACAATTATGTGCTGGTTGACATGCGGATATATCAACAAAACAATTACATACTGGGTAACATTTGCAGAGATAAAATAAAAATGTTCATGCGGATTTATACACAGAAACTAAACAGTAAAACTGTCACCTACATGCTGAAATAATACAGGCATAAGAAGTGAAAATATATATCAGCTGGGCTATGGAGATACATAAGTGTACAACTGTATGATGAGAGGTAAGTGGAGATGTATAAGTCATTCAGTTACGTGTTTCATGACAATGTATAAAGAGAAATAACTATATGATGAGTGACAAAAGATGTTACATGCCAGTTGCCAAATCTGAAAGTCAACTATGAAATTTTGGGTGACATGAATAAAGATACATGGAAACAAATGTGTTGTGTGACAAACAGACAGACGTATAACATTTAATGTTGAATGGTGTATTGTGTGATATCCATTAGATACAAGAATAAAATTGTACAATGGATGGCACTCAGAGAAATGTGGGAAGCAATACGAGGCGAATTGCCTTGAATGAAATGCAATATATAACTGTAACTGATATCAGGTAATGTAGACAGATACAAGAATACAGTTTAATTTTAAATGCAATTTGCTGAAATGCAAGAATGCAATATCACAGTGGATCACACAAATGAAAAGAGGAGCAAAGAGCTACATGGTAGGTTACTTCCCAAATGTTAAACTAATACAATTTCGATTGAACAGTGTGGATGTAGATGGAGGAAGCAATTACATGCTGGATGTTATAAAGTAATGTACAAAGATAAAATAGCATGTCGCACATAATAAAGGCACGACGAGGGCTATGAAGAGTAACATGAAATCCCGCATGATTCATTTAACATTTTCGAACTGTAAATATTTGAAGTTACCTTCCTGTATAAATTTATGGTGTCATCTAGTTAGTTTTTATTAGTAACACTGTCGGGTGTAGGTTTATTTAATAGCATATTTCCTCATTAATACTCATGGGTATCATTTATTAATGATTTCTTCCAAATTCTGAAGTCCGGCAGCTAAAGTTATACTTTCAGGGCATTCCGCTGCTTCATGCTAACAAAGCCTAAGTTTGAATAAATGAACTATAAAAATATTTCAAAACCAACCTTTTATTTACAAATTCACTAAAAAGAGAAAAATTATTATAGTTGTTACAGAATTTGTAGAACTTGTAAAACATGGTCAAAAAGCCATAATAAACTTTACTACGCATTATTTTCATATCAATTTATATTTAGTATAGTAAAAAAAAGTTTGGTGCAATATAGAACATATGCCTCATTTGTGTAAGCACAGAAAGCACACATATTGAGTAAGAATTTTAACTTTTCACAGTATAGAATGCATACCTCATTTATGTAATCGTAGTAAGCACATATCGTGTCTATGGCTGTTAGCTATTCGCAGTATAGAATGTATAACTCATTTGCGCAAGTGTAGTACGTGACATAACTTGTGGAAGGATCTTAACTATTCGTGCCAAGCTTTTATATACTAAATATAAATAGATATAAACATAATAATGTGTAGTAAAGTTTATTACGACTTTTCGACATCTTACAAGTTTTGCAAATTCTACAACTACTAAAATTATATTTCTCTCTTTAGTGCATTTGTAAATAAAAGGTGGTTTTTGAAACGTTTTTTATAGTTAATTTAGCTTACAATTTTTAGTCTCAACTTTTTTTTGTTATTATTATATAAGTAGACTATTTATACGTTCAATGCTACATTCATGAGATAAAAATTACTAAAAATGTGTAGTTAAACACTGGTGCCTCCTTTTACACTGCGGGCTGCAACTAGACGAACAGTGATGCACTGCAGGCAGACTGAACGCCAGTTCAGTGCATAGAGGTCAGACAGACACAGTACATACAAACTATGCAAGTTAAATAAAAGCTAGTAAAAATGTACACCAAAGGAACAACACAACACATTTGTGCGTGGTAAGTGTAATAATACATTACATAAGAACTAATTATTACTAAGCATTACCAACACACCTCTCAGTTTTTATTGGGAGATAATTATAGGTAAAATATTATAGTGTGTATATATCATAAGATTAAATATGAAATTTAACCAAAAATAAATTATGTTAATATAAAGGAAAGTATAAAACTTTTGGAAACAACCAAACACATCATTCATGAATGGGGTCATTCTTCAAAGTTGTTATTAATAAAGCAAGACGACACAGCGAACAGACTACAGCAGCACAAAGTGCAGAGTGATGGCAGGCAGGGAGACATGAATACTGAGCAGGGCGGTGTGACAGAAGACAGTCACCCAGTAGCATGGCCTCCCTGACGAGATCGGGGGCGCTGTCCTGGGAACGCTGTAGTGCAGTTGGCAGCACGCTCGCCACACAGCGCAGACTGAGGGAACCCGCCCTCAGCTGGTCTGCCCCCAGGCGGAACCTCAGTCCCAGGGATGTGGACAGCAGGCCATAAAGGTGTGGCATCACTGGGTACCTCACCAGCCGCCCCACCTCCTCCACCTGTCAACATACATCTACACTCACACTTGGCCTTCACACACACAGTGTAGACTGAGGGAGCCCGCCCTCAGCTGGTCTGCCCCCAGGCGGAACCTCAGTACCAGGCATTTAGACAGCAGGCCGTGGCGGTGTGGCGTCTCCGGGTATCTCACCAGCCAACACATGTCTAAACACACACTTCGCCTTCACACACACAGCGTAGACTGAGGGAGCCCTCCGTCAGCTGGTCTGCCCCCAGGCGGAACCTCAGTCCCAGGGACGTGGACAGCAGGCCATAAAGGTGTGGCATTACTGGGTATCTCACCAGCCGCCTCGCCTCCTCCATCGGTAAACATACGTCTACACTCATACTTTACCTTCACACATACACACAGGGAAATGTCTACTGTTGCTTCAACTAAAACATATCACTATTGAGGTATTTCTTTAATCGTTTGTGTTGTAGTAAGTTAAGTTAAGTTTTGACACAGCTACTTAATGTTAATGGTTTATGAAGTCCTATATTTCTGTAATGCAGAAATACTGTTAAAGTGTTAATGTTAACAAAGCCTCCAAGTAATATTGCCGTGCCCGAAAGTTGTATTAAGCTAAAATTATCCGGAAGAACGAAATACTTTGCGTTGCTTTGACATTAAAGAAGTTTCCAACCAACACTAGGTTACACTGACTTGGCTTTGTAAAAATTTCGGATAGTAGTGAACAGCGAAAACCTCTTAAATTATATCTTCGGTTAAATAACGTAGGGCATCAGATAAGTGGAATAATAATTCGCCACACAGTTGGGCGCCAATTCTAACGCCTGTTGGCTTGGTGATATTGGGTTAGCAGGAGTTTTAGGGATCGGGGGAACGTATTGTTAAGTGGGTTGTGGAGTTGGATACCAGACTAGGCGCCAGGCACCTTGGAAGGCAGTGACAATTGTTGTTGCTGGTGATGCTGGAGATGATCTCAGGGCACGGCAGGCCGTTCGCAGTCACTCGGTGAAGATGTTGAGGAGCCCCTCGCACCTGATACTTACATGGAGAACCCTGGGGGACTTTTCAGGCTGGCCCTCGCGCCTTAAATTGTGCGAACTGCTGGTTGAGCATACTGATTACACAAAATAACGCTTTCCCATGCGAAGCAAGCACTTGGGGAGAAGGGGCAGCATCTGCGGGTGAAAATAAAGTAAAAATGTTCCGGAAATGAACGTTACTATGGTAAACAAGATGATCGGAGCAGAGAAGTTGCAGTGGACCAGACCGCACGATCGACCCCTCGAGAAGCTGAACTGCGACTGGATCTGTGCGGCGATCACGCGCGGCGCACCTTGCACTACTTCCTGCTTGATAGAAAAACTGATACAATTAAGAACACACGAACTCTTGAACAAAAATAGACAGAATAAATATACAAATATTCCCTGAACAAAAACAATGACAGTTGACTCATGTGGCACGAGATGGCGGGTGATATAGCTAAAGTGAAAGTATGTCAATTTTAAAGAGACATTTGCCTGGTGTTCCTAGACGACATTTTTGTCACAGGAAGATCTTATGAAGAGCATCTTAACGTGCCTAGATTCTGTGTTTCAGAAAGTCGCTTCAGTCAAGCTGTATTTAGTTCCTAAGAAAGGCGCACTTGGCTCGGAGGTCGACAACAGATCCCCCCCCCCTTTTTTTTTCATGCGCGATGCCCTAAGGATGTAGCCAGCCCCACAGGCATGTTCTGACGTGTGTATCTCGCGAGCCTGCGGGTGCGTGCCTGGTTACAATGCTAGATGACTCTATTATTTTTTAATAAATTCTTGTTTTTTCTTCGTAAAACTGTAAGAGAGGAGAAAGTTGTTTTATGATAGCGACGGCGGAGGCAAGGCAATTGCGGATTTCTAATTACAGACGCACGCCGCGGACTCTGGTCATATCGTGTTCTGCATTGATCTGAAGAATGCTCTAGATTACTAACCTCGTTTTCTCAGCGTAACTTGGGGTTCGTCGAACCTTCCAGATGATCGCCTGAGCTCTATAAAAAGGGGTAGTGAAATTTCGCGAAAATATTTCAAGATAAGTTGTATTTGAAAACACTGCAGGGTCATTTACCTATCTTGATTGGCTGGATTACTTTCTGACACGTGTTAACTGTCTGCACACGAATCGCGTAGGAGCCGTGCCGATGTTGCCGAATTCTGAGTGGCCCAGTCAAATATGAAAACGCCTTCTCAAGCAGACATCAACCAATGGCAATAAACAAACTGCTGTTGGGTGCTTATAGGATTGAAGTCTGCCGTATGTTCATAACCTTTTTCGCTCAAAATCACTAGCTCTATATATAAATACCGCGGCAGGCATCCAGGCCGAAAGTTGAGTTGAGTTGTAGTTGAAGAGTGAGTGAGTAGCTGAGTTTCGAGCGAGAGAAGAACGACTGGCGAGAGAAGCGACCAGCGGAAGGGAAGTCTGCGACTGCGAGTATCAAGCAATGAAGAATGCGGCTGGCAGGTTAAACTATTGGAATTAGATGCGTGAATGAAAGACATTATAAATTATGGTAACTGATAGACTGAACACGTGTTGATAATAAGTATGAGTTAATTGACTGTAACCAATAGAGAATATTTAGAATGGCGTTTATAAGTGTTGAAATAGGAATCAAATATTGAGCTCACTCTTAACTAGGAAGAGTAAAAATGGGAGACAGATAATTTAATGCTGTCAATAATAGCCGTGTGAATAAAGTAGAAATCAAATTTAGTTTCTTTTATTTTTTGTATTAAGACCTTCATCCCTCACTAACGTCGCTCATGCGTCCTTCATGTAACAATAGTTTCGTGTGTAAACGTGTATTTGAAACACACTGCAACACTGTTCAAGATGCTAGGTAACCCTAAGCACCTCAGCAAGCATGAAATCTTTTCTCGTTTGCAACACGTGTTAAGAGTCTTGCCTGCCCGTATCACTTGTTTATTCTTTATCCGAGAAGCGCGGGAGCTATAAGGGTTACACTGGCGCGCGCTACAATAGTACTATCGCCTCTACGTGCAAGGCTCTGAACTGACGTGTACTGTTCTTGTAGGACTGGGTGTATAGTGTATTCTCGGTTTCTTCAAACTTTTTGAAACAAACCTTTGAAAAATTACCCCACGTTTGACGTGTTTGGTTGTTTCATAGAAATGCCACGTACTACAAGCGTTTTATAATAATATAGTGATAATGTAAACGTACAATATTTCTCGTTAAACTGATATTCCAATTATATTGTCTATAAAAATAATATTTCACTAATAATTAATATGAACTTATGCAGGGAGAAAAAATATATGTTGGTAATGTCTAGTAAGAAATAGTTCTTGTGGAAAATAATATTACACTGAGTGCGCACGAATTCGGTGTGGCGTGGCTTTGCTGTGATTTTCTATATCTACCAAAGGGTAGGCTGATATCTGCATGACTGTACACAAGAATGTGGAATCTAACCTACAGGTCAGTGAACTCGCGAATTATTCAGGTCTTTACATATAGAGCGATTTTTCAAAAGGTTTGAATGAATAATGTGAATAAACCTCGAACAGATTATATCTCTAAACTACAATTCCTTCCTCGGCAGAAGCGTGTAGTGAGTTTTTTTTTTTTTTTTTTTACAGGGTAAGCAATTTATACTAACAAACACAACTTTCAACTTTGCTTACCCTCCACGTATTTTTATCGTTCTGTAATATCTAACATTAGTTTTAAAAACGGAGACGAAATGAATGTAATAATAATAATACTAAATATTATTTAGGGAGCATATTACAAATTATAAGAAAACTCCCGTTTTCCCGAATACTTTGATCCACTTTCCAAGGGGAAATGTAGGACTGGAGGACGCAAACAGAACGACTGCTTACCTGCCGAAGGAACACGGTCGAGTGTTGCGTGTTGTTTCTTGCGAGTTCGATTCATGGCAAGTCGCTCCCGTTTGTGGAAATAAATACTAGATAGCAGCACCGTGCGTGTTACAGTACGGGAGTTACTAAAACTCTGTTTCTCGAATCGGAAGCCAGAAACTCAGATTTGAATGTGTTCAAAGTTAAGGCGAGAACTATAAGGGGTCAAACATTTCCAATATATGTATAGGGTAAGCATTGCTTACTTTGCGTATATGGAATAAACGCCTCTGTATCCTCGACTAGGTGAACATACTGGGGGCACGTTTAACACATTGAGGTCTGCACACATTTACTGGCACTTAAGACAAATTAGAAGTAAGTCATCTATATCCACTACTGCAAGAACACCGGTTCTGTTGGTGTCTGTGTTTGAACTCACCATTGTCTTATTGGTCCCTACCACACCGGACACTACCCTGAGCTTTACAGCGTTCGTTATTGGCCGGTCATCAACCAATGGAGAGCCGAGCTGATATTGACCCAATCAAATGTCCTTTAGCGTATGAAAGGATTTACAATCATTCATGTCCCTTTGAGTGTCTATAAAAAAAGAAATGATATCGTTAGAAATGTAATTGTTACTGTGCTGTGGTGTTCTTGTGAGGTTATGTTACACACTAGCGGAACAAAGACTGTACGTCCGTGCGAGGTTAGTTATAAATGACAAAGAAATTTCCAAAATAGTTTTGAGCTACACCCGAGCATAGTCTACAAAGTGTTTCGTCGAAACCCATGCTTCCAAACAGTGTGGAACGCAGTTGGAGAACCCGGCAGGTAGGTGGGACCCACTGTGCTGCTCACCTGTTGTCCGTTGATGTACCAGTGGAGGACGGACGCCGGGTATGACTTTCCGGAGGTGCAGTTGAGACTGATCTCCTCACCAGCGCGATACTGCCTCTTCTCTCCTGTGATGCGAGGTCCTTCCTTCGGCACGTCTGGAACACAACAACACAGTCACACAGCACATAGGTAGAGACCCGGCAATTTCGCGCGTTCATCTGAGGACAAGTTAAACTGCATTCACGGGAACAATGATGGTTTTGTGCTTCCATTGGACCACAGTTGGTTAGACACGCCCTGAGCGATATTCAACCAATAACGAACCTGCAAGGAAAATAGACTGGCGCAAAAGCCAATGAACTACCTACTAACTGATGCACGAATACGTGAAGGATTGTGGAGTCTGGTTTGTTGCCGAATTAATCCGCGATATTTCTGGGTTTTTACACATAAGACCACAAATTATAAACCACCTTTGTATTCCCACAGGGAATTCTTCGAGAAAGAGTTGCCAAAGATTAATTTGCAACCCTACAGATAAAATTAAGTGAATTTCACACAACCGTATTGCGGAGTGTGTATGAACATGAAAATCTCGTGTTTTAACGATCTGTAGTCTTCTAGACTCTACTGTCCTGTGTATTTTCAAACCTCAGCTCTCAGTCGATTGGCTGTAGCCCCAGTTTGTAGACCAGGTGGCATGGCACTCGCCGCTCGTTTCCTTGCACGTCTGTTATTGGCTCTGAGTTCACCTGGGCGTGTCTCATTAACTGTCGTCCAATTGCGAACGTAACAGAATCGTACATGCTTTTGAAGTCTAGCTTGTCCTAAAATGAATTCGTGAAATTTCTCGTGTCCCTTCGTACACCCAGTCTACCGAAACTATAAAATGATTACAACCGAAGTAGGTGCTCCAAGTTCTAACTCCGTGATGCAGTTGGTAGCGCGCCTTCTTACCGTAAGAAGTGTTGTGGGTTCGAGTCCTGGGTGCGACACGTGCATACTTGTAGTTGACTCACTAGTATTGCACTTGTTTCTGGTTTCATCTTCAATGACATCGCTGCCAACGAAACGCGAGGACCCACCTACCATATTACCTTCATCTTAATTATTCACATCCATGTATACTAAAGTCTCGCTAGTTAGATATGTAACTTCTTCATTTTATTATTTTTAACATTTAGCCAAAGTAAATCAACTCTAGTAAAATATGTTACAGCGTTACAAGGTATATGCTTTATTCTTTCATATGAAACTTAAATCGTACTGATAAAGACTGTTCACGATAAAGTGAATACTTTTTTAATGAACCTTAGAAAAAGATGTCACTGTCCCTGCCTGCGTATATTTTAATGGGCACACTGAGTGACATTTGCCCAGTAAAGTTGGTAACGATAGATGGAAAGTAGATCAATATCTTAATGACGAATAAAAAGTGTTAGGTAACTATTTGTGATAACTTAAATGATTTATTTCGCTTTCTGTTTTTTTTAAATGCATCGAACTGTAAAAATGAGCAAATTTGTAAATTATTTACTTTTCTAATAATTTCGCAGTTTCCCTTGACCAACACACTAATAAAGTAATAAAGCCCATGGCAATGTTACTTTTACATAAGGCGGAATAATACACAACCTGCATACAAGTAGATCTTAAACAGGGCTTTCAAAAGTGTTCATTTTACCGTGAACAGTTTATAATGTGTGTTGTACTTTTTTTAAGAACTATGAGTCTTGTACAGTCGGGTCTACTAGAAGCCACCCTGCTCCTATCTTAACAACGTTATCTGCCGTTAGCAACATTGAAATGACTATGTTGATTAATTTATTTAGTTTATGCTTTCTTACATAAGTATATTTCGCTTATTTATGCCACATGCTGCAGAACTCGTCAAAACAATACTAATAAATAATTGCAGTACAAATAGTGCATGCTTCCGTTTTTTTTAATAAAGAAACAATTTAATATAGGCGTAATTAAATAAATTGAACAGTGAGAATGCAAGCAGATTAATTTTTTTAACTACTCCAAGGAAGTCGGTGGGAACTATAGTCACTTAACCCATTCAGACCCAGTGTACACAATTGTGTACATTACGCAAGTGTAAGTAATTTTCGGTTTGTACTACACACTGCGAAGCTGAATGGCCAATGATGTTACCTCGGGTAAATGATTCGCAGACCGTTTTACTGGTCTATGTGATAATTGGTTTTTATAACTGGTTTTTATAATTGCAACAGTTTTCAAGTGCCTAGTAGGCGGCCCCCTTAAGTACAGCACGCATCATGAAATTTCTTGTTTTAACGCAGGGGATGTTTATGTCCATGCTCACAAGGAGGGAGGTGGTTGGGGAGTGGAGGGGGGGGGGGAGGGCGTACTCACGGACGACGTCCATGCGCGCCTCACGTTGCGCAGAGGCGAAGGACGGCGCCTCGGCGGACACCTCGCAGCGGTACACTCCGCTAGACTGCAGTGTCAGGGATCGTAGCCACACTCTCTTGTCGCCGGACCGCGACAGCTGCAACCATAGCCACACACCACCATACACTCTCGCACCAACAATACACAAGTGAAGTGTGGGGGGGAGGCGTGGTGGCTGGGCGGTTAGTCCGTCTCGCCTCCCACCAAGGCGTACTGGGTTCAATCCCCGGCCGGGTCACCGGACTTTCGCATGTGGGAATCGTGCAAGACGATGCCGTTGGTCGGCAGGCTTTCTTGGGGATCTCCCGTTTCCTCCGCCATCTCATTCTGGCGCTGCTTCATACTCACCTCAATCACCCTCATCGGTCCTCAAGGCCTCGCTGTAAAGATACGCCCAAATCTCTTCACTCTTCAAAAGTGAAGTGGTGTGTAGATTCCTGCCATCTAAACTTACTAGCATGCTCGTCAGCCGCACGAAGCTGTAGGAACGGACATTGAATTTGATTGGCTCTCGAACATTGTTGAATATTCTATATTCGTCGGGGTTTCATTATTGCAAGTTCATCTCTCCAGGAGCTGGTTGGTGTACGAAATCCTGTCATTTTGCTGCCGTGTGTTGCTGCAGTTAGCAGTAGGCCTACACGCCGCCATTTTACTTCTGTATTGTCATATGCTCTGTGACCACTATCAGTGCCACACTCAGCACCGCACTAAGATCGTACTTAGCACCATACACATTATAAATGACACATAAATGACCCATAATGACTAATAAATGACCCATAATGACTTATACATGACCCATAAATAACCCACAATGATCTTAAAGTGACCCATAAACCCCCTAAATAACCCATAATGGCTCATAAATGGCCCATTATGACCCCTAAATTACTCTTATTGACTCAATAATGACCTTTGATTGTGATACTGATTGTGTTGCTGATTGTGAAGGGTCAGTCTCGCAGAAGTCAGTTGTCTGCTTTAAGTGTGAGCATGATTTCAATCTGAGCGAAGAACTTATCTCTAAGAAACTGTTGAAGATATAACTGGATGGTTATGTGATCAAGGAACTAGATAAAGTGTCTGGTTTAATGGTGGCATAAAAATACATATACCTCACTGAAGAAATGTGTTAGTAAGCATATAGGCTATATATATGTATATATATATATATATATATATATATATATATATATATATATATATATATATATATACTGTGGAAAGACCTTCAGCAAAACGTGTCATGCTCGGCGACATGAGAGAACCGCCTGAACTGAGTCCTTTTCACGCGGTGAAGTATTACGACAATGGACACATGCAGTTTATGCCAGGTGCTATATTGAGGAACACATCAACAACTGCAAGGATTCGTCTACTGTGAGTCAGCAAGTGATGTCGTCAATAACCCCTGCCACATCGATGAGTACTGATTCCACAGACGATTATGACGGGACAGTTAATGCTAATGACGGAATGAGAGACCTACGAGGTTTGGTAGAGTCATTATGTGTGGAATGCACACTTCCAACACGTTCGTGTGAAATCGACGAACTTCAGAATAAACCATTGTTGCCTCTAAATACTGATGATGACTACGCGACCACTACAAAGGAAAGTAAACTTGATATTGAGGATGAAACATGAAGTGAAGACGATCATGAAGAGAGCATTGAAGATAATGACTATGAATACAGTGTTGATGAAGTATCCGATGAGAAGGATGATGAATCTCTCGATGTTGGTACTCATTTCACCACCGAGTTTCCTTCGACAAGTGGTATGAAGAAGGCAGAAGGCGTCAATAATGCGCATTACATACTTCCTGAAGATCCGAATGAACTTGTTGATAGACCCAGATATTTGATTGACCTTCAAAAACGTAGGAATCTCTCACGCATTGTTGAGATATCTTCAATCATCGATGAAGTGAATAATCGGGGTTATATCAGATGAGACTGTTGGCTACTATCCAGGATCTGCAAACATCTCAGAAATGTAGAGATGGAATGTTCAAAATAATTAGAAAGATATAATTATACAGTAAGTAAGTAAATAAATTGTATGTGTATAGTAATGCATGTTCAATTTCTTATACAGTCTATTCTGCTTCTCTGAAAGACTTAGTAATTCAGTGGTGTAAACAATTAATTGAGAGTCTGTTTCAGATCAAATTTATGTGAGTGCATGCAGTAGAAGGGCTATAGTAAGTTAGTATGGCCCTTTGATATGGACAGCTCTGGAATAAATATTTTGCGAAGATTCTGCGAAGATTTTCTGCGAAGACCTTAACTACGTGGCTCTTATTAGGAAACTTTTGAAATATTGTCGATCATCGTTTGTTTGTATAGGTGGTTTGTATGGAAGGTTGGTCCATCCTGTTTTGTAGGCACTGGTCTCTTCAAGAGCTAGTATTGGGCTAAGTCAGTCTCGTCAGGAACTAGTCTTGGCTGGAGTCGGTCTTGTGTGCAGTCAGTCATGAATTTGTGTTGTTAGTCAGTATGGTTCCTTGTGACCAGATAGTAACTGACAATCCTATGGACTGCAATTTGTGTTGTTAGTCAGTATGGTCCCTTGTGACCAGATAGTAACTGACAATCCTATGGACTGCAATTTTGCTCTTTCCTTCAAGTTCAATAGCTTTGGGGTAAGTTCAAGGTCATCAATAAACATGGTGGCTAAATCGACAGGTCCTCTGGCGATGAAATCAATAATTAATACACTAGCATCACATAGGTGTTGATAATTAAAACAAATGACAAACGAAAAAACAAGATAGCTGCATACGAGGGAATGAGCACAGCCTGTCGACCAATTAATCAGTGAGAAACATTGGCGAGGGTCAATCGTCTGCTGGATGTGGTGCTGAGGGATCAACGGCAATGAAAGTTCTTTAAATAAATATTTTTATAATAATGTTATAATAATTTTGTATTTAGTTTTTGGAAAAATTTTCTTTTTTTTTTCTTTTGGAGAATTTTGTAATTTTTTTGGCTCAATGTTATACAAGGTTACAGTGACATGGTTAATGATCAAGTTCAAGGTCACTTGGATTTAATGTGATGGTTGGGTGACGTAATATCATGGCAGTCAAAAGTCCGGAATGACAGAGCATATGTCGGCTTCAGATTTGGATCCTGTCGTGTTCAAACATTCGAAATTTTATTGTTTTTTAATTTCTCTTTTATTTTTGGGGGGATTTTTTTTTATTTGTTAAAGAATTTTTAGGATTTATATATATAATATATATATATATATATATATATATATATATATATATATATATATATTTGGAATAAGGTTGACGGTCAAGGGTCTTGAGTCTTGGGTCAAGAGTCTTGAGTCTAGAGACTTGAGTTAAGTGTCTTGAGTCTTGGGACTTGAGTCTTGAGTCAAAACAGATAGAACAAAACTGGTAGAACCCTGTTAGGTTATTATAGTTCTGATTGTTGTTGTAACAAACTAGCTATTGTTGAAGTTGTTCTATTGGGGGTTCTATATGTTTTGTAGCAGCAACACAGTGCTCTGCTGTAGCAACCATAATTACAGTAGCAAATACAAACACAGACAGGAATACAACAAACTGTCCTGTTGGTGTTACTACTTCGTACGTATGTTAAAAATATTTAGATTGTAATTTTCACCATTTAGATGACTGTCCCTATTTTACAGTCTAGATTGTTACTACAAACATTTTTTTCTGTGTAACAACGTTACATATGTTATTTATTACATCTTGACGTAAACAAACAGGCTGTGCATAACTACAGTAAGTCACGACTTTGTAATCAGCAAGTGTCAGCCATTAAGTATTATAATTATTAACAAGTGGTCCGATGGGATTACCAACTGCATAGCTCTCCTAGTCAACACTCTTACCAACTGAGGCGGTTCATATAGCTTGATAAACATGCACGCCGACCACGCTAAACAGAGCAGACACTACCTGTGCGTGCTCAGTTTACTACCACGTTGGTTTGTTCGTTATTTTTAATATCGACATTTCTGAAAGGGGCCGCGGTTGTTTAGTGGGTAGTCTACTCGCCTTCGACCCAGGCGAACCGGGTTCGATTCCCAGCGGTATCGCTCCCGGAAGTGGGAATCGTGCCGGATGTTGGCGCTGGTCGGCGAGTTTCCCCCGACCTTTCATTCCGGCACTATCCCGTACTCAACTCGCTTCACACTCATCGGCTCTCGGCTCTCAAGACCTCGATTTTAAGACGCCTCCAAATTTCCTCACTCACTCAAATTTATCTTGGCGAAAAAAAAAATCTCTGTAAGTTACTATTTTATCGATAAGCTACGACGTCGAGACTAAAAGCGAAAAAAAAAAAATTTCAACGACAAAGGTAATTCCGCAAAGATCGTGGTAATTCGCTGGCGGGCGAAATAAATGGAAAGGACCGAGAAAGTAAGAGAAATCGGTCACCTCATACATTCTGCTACCTTTCTCAAGCCATGAAAGTTGTAACAGTAATTCGCAATCCATCTGAAGTACCACGTTTATCATCCCTTTCCTCACACAAACGTTGCTCCCAAAGAAAAAAATCATTCTTCGGGGAGAGGGAGCGAAATATGCAGCGCTCTTGAAATTACAGGCACGACGATACTTTAATAATAATAATAAAAATTTAAAAAAAGCATACAGCAGCGACAAAGCTGTGACAAAGAACATGGGATAGTATGAGCCTTGTAAGAAGTCCCTCAACGACAAGAAGGCTGAATTAGACCTGATGTGGCCTGTGTAGAAGTGCGAGACCTCACGGAAAATCTCAGCCAGTTCGGCGAGATTGCACTGGATGTCTTTCACCTGTTGTGAGAGCTTTCCGACGTTCTGCATAATGCACGAACGGTGCGGCGCAAAGACAGCGTTGAAACAGTCATCGCTGAACGATGTCTTCGAAGGCGTGTCTTCGAAGAAATGGGCGTGAAGTTGCTGAGAGATCTGGGCGGCTCTTAGTAACGAGGTCTTGAGAGCCGATGAGGGTGAAATGAGGTGAGCATGGTGCAAAGCCGGAATGAAAGCGCGGGGGAGACCAAGATCCCGAGAAAACCCGCCGACCAGCGACATCATCCAGCACGATTCCCACTTGCCGCACTTGGGGACGCCATTAACCTCACTATAGGTTATTCACGGGAAAGTGAGCACTTTTTAAGGCTCTCCAAACAGGCTCTCCACTAATAAATATACTTTATTGCAGCCTCAGACGTAAACTTTTGAGAGTGGTAAAAAGTATACACTGTATTTATTAGCAACAAAGCAATGTTTGTATTAAAAAGTGGCGGAAAGATAGAAATAGGCTGAAATGAAAATTTTAGCAGGGCCTTGAAAAGTGCTCACTTTACCGTGAACTGCCTATAAGGGGCAGGCACCACAATAGATGCTAAATGAAGTTCGTATAGTTACTGAAAATGTAGGTCAGTAACCATATTAAATAAAGTTCATTCACGGCACTGCACATTTTAGAAGCCCTGCTACAGTTCTTCTTCCAGGATATTTCTCCGCCTCGAGCAAACAAAGCTTAACCGAGCCTGTAAAAAATTACACCAGAGGGACTACGCACCGCATGTAGTGTAATAATGTTTTGAATAAAAACTGTTTCTAACTAGACATTGCCAACACATATTTTCTCGCTGATTTCATTCATATCAATTATAATATTTTATGTATAAAATATAAATAAAATTTCAATTTAACCAAACCTGAGGTACTGTTATGTTAACACAAGTGTTAAACGCGTGTGATAGAAGACATATTTAGGAAAAACTAAACAGGTAACACATGGGGTAGTTTTTCGAAAGTTTAATTTTTAAAATGGAAAGAAACCGCTAATAGACTACAGTAATGTTTGTACTAGTATACTAAGTATTTTGTGTTTAAATATATGACTAGGGATCAATGTGCGTGTTGTGTGTATTAATCCCGCCATAATAGATTTCAAAAACAAAATTTCGCTACAGCAGGTTGGCCACTGTCACGCAACTTTTATTACTAGCTCAAGCGTTTATTTTGCTAGCAGAAATAAAGTGAAGTTTGAATTTCTCTAGTGGTATCGATTTTTTTTTATGCCGATGGTAAAAGATGCATTAAAATAACCTTCGGAATTTAAATTTAAACATTTCAATTGTCTCGGTCTGATAGGAAACGCGAGTGAGGAAACAATGATAAAGTACAATGGGAAAATAAAATAAAGACAATCATCCGACGGAAAGAAAATAGCTAAAAAGCACAGAACTATTGGTTGGCTCTTAATTAAAAATAACAAGACAATACATAAATAAACAAACTCTGCCTCTGTATACAGACAGAGGTAAACAGGGCTCATGGTCTCTGGTAAGCTAGATTCCTGTTGTTTAGAAAAAAATTAACTTTCTGGTAAATTTTCCCGTTAAGGCCCGTCTACAATCGCGTTGACGCTACAATAACGGGTTACAATAAGTCATGAGTACGTGAATCGCATACGCTCTGGCTACAGCCGACGTTAAACGCTGCCGTGACGCTGAACGTAAAACGCAACGCGGTACAAGTTGGCCAACTTTCAAGTCTTTGCGATTTGCCTATTACGCCAGCCAATCAGAATTCAAGACGTCACAAACAAGTGAGAGCAAATGTTACAGACGATTGGCGACAGATAGCACCACTATCGCCGCACGTATTTAATTGGTTAATAAATACGAAATCAATATACAAATAACGCAAAATGCATTAAAAAATAATTGATTGTAACTATTGAGTGTGCGTAATCTCTTGTCTTACAAAAGGTCCTTTTTAATTTTCAAACACAAAAGAACTTACATCATTTTTATTTTTATTTCTGTTAACGTCGATTGTAGACATGCCAGTTTTCTTACGGCGACGTTTAGCGTTGAACGTTTTACGTCAACGCGATTGTAGACGGGGCTTTCGACGAAAATGGACAAGTTAACTGTAAAATTAATGCGTACGTCAACACGTCCATGTAAAGTACAAGAATCTGCGCCAGTACAGTTCGATTTCCGGTGGGGGTCGCCCCCCCCTCCCCCGGATTTCCGCGTGGGGGAATCGCGACGGACGATGCCGCTGGTCGGAAAGTTTTCTCGGGGTTCTCCCGTTTCCTCCACTCTTGCATTCTGGCGCTGCTCCGTGCTTACTTCGTTTTACCCTCATCGGTTCCAGATCTCTTCAATCTTACTACAGTACAATACTGGAAATACCCTCGCTCAACAACAGCATAGCTCAGGGATTAGAAAGGACACGCATATTTCGCAGAAATAATTCCAAGCAGTCAAGACTAGAGTCACTTATGCGCGCTCTTGAAGTTTTCATTTGGTTATTGGCCGCGTCTGTTTGCTAGGCGACATTTTGATCCTTCTTGACATGGAAAGTTAGAAACAGATTACTTCGCAACTGAAGGTTTGTTATTCGCTGGTTGCACCGAAGACATGTAGCAAGTGAAATCATCCAACACTGAATTTGGATCCGACCTATAGTGTTCTGAAATACAACTAGATGCGAAATATTTCTGCGAAAATTGGTTCTGCCTTAGAGGTCAGGAAAGCAAGATCAAAGTTAGTTAATTCCCAGAAAAGTTCTCGAATTGTGTAAACCCTTTGGACATGACGCTGGCATATCATACGAGCAAAGTTCCTAATATTATTTATAATATCAAACCTAATATGCCACTCTACATTTAATAGTTTTCCTTAAACATGTAAGAGATTAGCATACTACAAAAAGAAATATGTCAACCAAATGAGTCGTGTGGCTGAAATAAACTGCAACGTCATAAAATACGTGACTAACGATGATTAACTGATATACAACAGGCATGTGTCGACGCGACTGGTGACTTTTGTGTGGACAAGGGAGGTAAAGATATATCGGAAGCAAACTGCAACAGCAAATAAAACTCTCTTCTCTCTAATGGCATATAAAGATTATTTCAAAAATACATGTCGGGGAAACATTACTAACGTCTAGAGGAAGAAAAAAAACGTTTTATAAACATAGGTCCGAGAAGGCAACGTTTCTTTACAACAGCTCCCATGACTTAACGTGCATTGTACGGCTTGCGAGATGGATCACGTTTGTGTGGAATGCCGTCACAGTTGTAGTGTGGCGACAGCCGTGTGTTTTTCACACGTGTGTCATTGATTCCTGTGCAGGGGCTAATGTTCTGGTATGTAGTGTCGCGGTGTACGGTGAGATTATACCATGCACACGATACATGCGATGGCTTCCCACACAAGCATGATCCAGCCTACGGGCCATACAGTGTACGTTACGTAATGGCAGCTGTAGTTAAGAGGACTGTGTGCTGAGAGATTGAACTGCACTGGAAAGTGTTTTAAATACAAGTTATTTTTTTATTACGAAAAATGCTACATGTACGTCGAGCTACTTCCAGGATATAACGAACATTACAAACACTGTCCCCAGCTCTCCGGCATAGCTGAGAACAATTGTTTCATACGGCCTTATCGCTAAATGTACTGATCAGAAATGCTGGAAACTAGCTTAGGGGCATGCACTGAACTTTCCTACAGATTTTGCACTGATATATTGATAGACTCGCCGCTTAAGTTTCAGCTTCGCCTCTTTACAGAAAATCTTCGTCTTCGGGTCATAACTTCGGATTCCGAGTTATTACTGACAATTTGCGATTATAGAAAATTTACATTTTACGAGTCGTTTAATATCTCCCCTCTTAATTCTCACTGTGTGTTATCTGCTAGTTGTGAAAAGTAAGGAACATGTTTATGTTTTATGAATAAGTGTCTGCCTTTTTTTGCAAGCAAGTAGGAAATAACACACGGTGGAAATTAGATACAAAACTATAAGCAATTCGTAATGTGTAAATGTTATATAGTAAAAAGGTTGCAATAATACGTCTAAAACTGGAATTATGACATGTAAACTTATAATGTCTCCATGATAGGTGGAGGCGAGCCTTGAGTGTCATAGTTGGAATGATAGACACACCGGGCCAGCGGCACTGTACTCCGCCGCGCCGCGCCGGGGAGACAGGAGCTACACTGTAAAAAAATGTCTTGTAATCTTCCCAAACTGTAATGGAAGTTGTTAACCTATACACTGAGATGTAATAATACCACACATCAAGCTGCAGAAATATGAATGTTTAGCAGCGCTACTATCCAAGGTTGGGGACTTCCTTGTGCATTTGGCTGTTTCCTGAGCAAACGTAGGAACTCTACAATGAATGTATAGGGGGAAACATTACCATTCCCGCTTTCTCACTAAGCGTATACACTGGTGTAGTACATTTTCGAATAATTTCTTAGAATGAAGAGGCGACAATGCCATGTATTACGCCGAGCTCTTATTTTGAGCTTCAGGTCAGTTATGTTGCCAACATGACAACATTCGTAACAGCACATCAGCACGATGGAAATCTACGAATTCAGATATTTGCTACCCTGGAGAGACGATCTAGGAAACCCATCTTCGTTAATGTAAGCGTTTTCTAGGTGACAACTTAAAATTACAGTTTTTTTTTTTCTGTTGGAAAATGTTATACGTTATTTTGAGGAGTTGACTTCCAAAATATTCTACAATTAGGCATTTGAAAATTGGCGTCTACTAGTAATTTTTTCTCCAACGCCTTTGCATTTCAAACGTCCTTCTGACAAAGCGGGCCGCGGTGGTGTAGTGGGTAAACTACATGCCTCCCACCTGGGCTCGATTTCCGATGGGTTCGCTCCATGGTCTGCGGGTTTTCTCGGGGATCTCCCGTTTTCCCCCGCCCTTTCAATCCCGGCGCTGCTCCATACTCTTATAGTTTAACCCTCATCGTCTCTCAAGACCTCTGTGTTAAGAGCCACCCAACTCTCTTCACCCCTCAATTCTAACCAAACAAATTGAAAATCTACGATCTGTTCGCAGTGAACATAACTCCAAGCAAGGCATGCCACAAAGCATCAAGCGGAGCTGTGGAACAACTGTACAACTATCGAGTGAAGTTACAACATTGTCGTCGGGGAATTTACTATATATTAAAAGTGAAATTTTATTTCTAACCACATCGTAGTCATAAACTGAGAAAAATAATTTTTTGGTTGTTCCTCAGTTTATAATATCTATACATTAAAACATTTTCGTTCCACATTAATTTATAATTTCTGGTGTTGCAAATTATAAATTGTTTTGACGCAAGTAGATGTTAAAGGCGGGTTCTGGCGCAACGCACGTTTTCATTGAAAATGAGGCCAAAAGCAAGCAAATTTAAGCCGAAATCAAGCAATGCTCTCAACTACTAGAAGTTGCAATTTTAGGTCCTAAAAAAGCAAGCGAATTTGAGCAAAAAACAAGCAAATTTTTTCAATTTCACAAAAATGAGAGCGCAGAATTTGACACAAGATAAAATCAGCAAAATTGTGCAAAAACCAAGCTAACTTAAGCTAAAAATCAAACAAAACATTGAAAAGATTCTAATCAATAGAAGTTAGATATTTTAACAGAATTCAATATCATGTACAGATTTTACACTTTTCATTTCTTTTAAGCCTTTATACATTATAAAAACTTGTTCATCATTTATTAATTTTAAAGCATTTTTATCAAAAAGCTGTACATATCTATCAGGTAATGTAATTTTATACTTACAATCAAGAATGCAATTTTTTTTTTAAACCAAAGATTCATCATGAATTTGAAATTTTGTAGCTGTAAACCATTTTTTTTTGTAGATCCTGTAGTTTAGTCAATTCATATGAATTGTTTAACTTCTTGAGAAGTGATTCCATTTTTGTGTTATTTACAAAGAAACAAATTATCAAAGAAAAATATATTTTTTTCATTCTCTCAATAAATTAATTTTCTTAATAAATACAATGGAAACTAATACCATATCTAAGCAATGCAAAAAATGTGGCGAAGTATTAAACATAGAAAGTTTCGCACCACATAAACACACAAAAGATAACATTTTAACATCTATAAAAAATGGTATAGTGAATATACTAGTAGTGGTTATGAATTTAAAAAAAGATAAAGTTATGTGCGAATGTGGAGAAATGTTTGTAATACTTCTCTCAAAAAGCATAAGAATAGTAAATTACACAAAACAACATTATTTATTCTAAACGGAAATCAACATGATAATTATCCGACAAAAGTATGCACAGTGTGTATTGAGAACAAATCTATACAATTATTTTCTTCTAATAAAAATACTAAGGATAAATATTCAATCACACGTAAAAAATGTTTTAGTGAGTATATGAAGAATTATTGTCAAAATAAGTAGTTAAAATATGGTTTCCCAGTAACTTAAGCACTCTTTTTTTTATTCAGTATATCTGTTTTTACATTTTATTCATACATTTTATCTCTTATAAATACAACTATAAAATTGGAGGCTTATATAACAGCTAAATTGAATGATTTGGGAGGGAGTAACGTGAGACATATTGCTAGATATTTTAAAATAACAGACATAAGCAGACTAAGGAAAAACGATCTAATTAGAATTATTATACCATTTTTTGTGCAGCGGGTTATAGGCGAGCGGAGAGAAAGAAAGCAGATAAAAAGAACAAAGAATAATTTTACAAATTTGCCTTTAGCTGATGTTGATATCAATTAATTATATACCGAAGATAAAAAAGAATTAAATGAAATACTTCCATTTTATAATAATTATTTTGCTAACAAAAAAAATAGAAGAAGAAGCAACAAAAATTATTTAGTTAATAAAGGTTTTAGAAGTAAGATATTAACAAATAACATTAAAAATCACTTTAATTTACTAGAGCCTAATCACTTTTTAAGATCAGTAAAAAATATGATTTTTGAAATAATACACAAAAATCAAAAAAATTTAGAGTGTTGAAAACCAGCATTAAATGATTTACCAATAGTCGCAAGCAAGAAAACAATCAAGTACGAATCAAGCGAATTTTCGAAGATTTTTAACATCGTAACACAGAAATTACTTACACAATTATCTGAATTTAAAAAAAGAGGTTCTGAATGGGCTTTAGATATAGTAATTGGAATATAATTAACAATAAATATGTATAATCCACTAAATGCTGCATCATAAACCAAACTACCAGAAGTTATTAAGAATAAGAAAGCATGCATAAATGTTAAAAATGATGATCAAAAATGCTTTCTTTGGGCAATAAAATCTGCTTTGTTTCCAGTATAAAAAGATCCGCAAAGAATTATTAAATATAAAAATGTTGGGCTTAATATTGATAAAGTAATAGATAAATGTGAATAACCAATTAAAATTGATGTTATACCAAAAATAGAAAATAAAATTGATACATCTATAAATGTATACTCAATTGACGATAAATCCACAGTATATCCAGTAAGACTCACAAAGAATAAAAAGGATAACCATATAAATTACAGTTGTGGAAAACAAATTTGATGATTAATTTTATTTATAATGTAGAATGGATAAATTTTAATAAATTGTATGTTTGTTCAAAATTTATAGTCTACCAAAATATATTAAGTTGCAAAATTATTTTAATATGCTATCCAAAAAGCTTAAAGTTAAAGAAAAAGGGCATACTTTTTAAATAATACTGAGAAAATGTGAAAACGAGTCTCTAAATGTATATGATGATATTTTGGACAATCAAGACATTGTTCGTGATTATTTCACTATAAGAGGGCATAAAAATTTAGATATACTTTATTTAGCTCAAACTTATTCAAAAGAGCCAAAACAATTGATGAGATAATATAAAATTTTTATGCATATTTAGACAATATGATATTAATTTAAAATTTAAAACATATTTATAATGATTTTGCTGGTGATGATATGACTTGAAAAATTTAAGGAAATTTGTTCGAAATTTTTGGAAGAAGATTATGGCTTTATTGCAATAGATATGAGTAGAAAAATAAAGGAAGGAAAGTATACAAAAAATTTAAAGATTTTATTATACTTAAAACTTTTTGAAAACATGTTTATGTTAAAATGAGCAATAAGAGCATGGCAAAACACAACAACAACAACACAACAACAACAACACAACAGTGAACAAATGTTAAAATGGATGTTAAATGAATGTTAAAACAATATGTGCTACTTTTTTGCATTTGAAATATATAATTATAAAAAATATTTAAAATTTACGAAAGTCAGCTAAAGCATACACGGCTATGTAAAAATCAGTTTTATTAATCCACGAGTTGTGTGAATTATAAAAACCTAACCATTTAACATAAATTTTCTCGCCTTTAGTTTTGAAAACTTTTTCAACCAAATATTCATTGGGATATTTGGTTTTCATAATTTCATGTTCATAAATGCTGCCTTTTATTTCTTCTTCATTGATATTTTTTAATTTGTAAGATGGTACATCTTAATTTAAAACATTAATAATAGCAAATGAATTGGTTGACCAATTAGCAGTATAACATTTTTCGAAAATTTGTTTAAGCTTGCTGACCCAGACGACATCACCAACTTCATATTTTGGTTTAGTGAACACAAAATTTGTTTTCATTAAATTTTTGTTGTTTTTACTAACTTTAATTGGCTTCATACCAATAGTTTTATGTTCTGTATTGTTGTATTCTTTCACTAAATTGTCTAGTATATTTGTCCATGTATGGTTGCCATTCAAAGGAAATTGTTCCACTTAATATTTTTCAAGGTTTGATTAAACCTTTCTACAACACTTGCTTTGAGTTCACTAAATGAAGAATAATGATTAATGCTATATTTGTGCATTAGTTAATTAAATGTTTTATTATAAAATTCTAAGCCATTTTGTCACTTTGTAAATTATTGGGCTTTCTTTTAACTAATAGAGATTTCAAAGCACATACTACATTTTTTCTGTTTTATCATTAATTGGTATAGCAAATGCAAATTTTGAAAAAACATTGATAATTGTCATAATATATTTGTAGCCTTTATTTATGTGAGATATACCTTTCAAATTACCAATGTCCATTACAGCGAGATCAATTTGCCTTAATCATCAATGCCATACGAAATTACTTTTCATCTTGGAAAATTTCTTCTCAATTGCTTTTATAATTCATTAATTATTCCCTCTCTTGTAGTGGGCAATTTTTTTCAAACGTCGATTTTTTTAAATTACATATTGAACATATATTTTCTGAACTAATCGTCCATTTTTATTATTTTCATCTTTTATATTATTATTTTTAGTGGCCTTCTTGCACTTCAAACACCAAGTGTTCTCCATTTAATAGTAATATATTATATATATTTATTTATTTTTCTTTATTTAATCTTTATATTTCACGGATATTCCTATTATAATCATAAACACATCAGCATATTCAGATATTTTCTATTTTATTTGAAAACCAATTTATCACCTCTTTTAACATCAAATGGAATACTATAATAATTTTTTTGGAATCATTAATAAAAATCAGATATTATTTTATAAACAGTACAGTCCATAAAAGAGAAAAGGAAAATAGGTTATCTAAGTGAAAATAGTCAGTTTTTTTTTATTCCACTTTGGAGGTAAATAAAATATTTGAGATTTTTCTTCTACTTTGAAGTTAACAAATGTATCACAGTAATCCAAAAATTATTTGTTTAAATTTTTCAAATTATCAGCCATTTCTTTATCGAAATATCTTTTATTGGCATTATATTTGCCATCTACAGGATCGGCCATATTATTAATTCTACGATTTTGAATAGAAATGTAATCTGTTATATAAACAAAAAACTTTACTTATTTGATCTCAGAAAGCAGAAACAATGTTTTACATATGTTTTTAAATCAGTAACACTAGAATTGTATTTTGAATCGATATCTGTTTTTAATGCATAGTCAGAAACAACAGTTTTATATTTCGGATCTAGATCCTTTTTAATGTCTGCTTCGCATTATTTATTCGTTTTATACAATCAGCAATAGTAAATTTGTATCTTATTTTAGAGCATAATCAGAAACAATAGTTTTATATTTCGAATCGACATCATTTTTAATGCAAAATCTGCTATATATATATATATATCGAAACATCTTTTACTGACTGCATCTTTATTATCTACAGGTTCACCTATATTAACAAGTCTACATCCTAGAAAGGAAATATAAGATTTTGTAAAATGAAAACAATTTCTTAGTTTTACTTTGTAAAGTAGAAACACTCGAATTTCATTTTGAATCTGCATATGTTTTTAAATATTCAGTAATATTGGAAATGTCTTCATTTAAAGATTTGACTAATGGTTTTCCGAATATATGTCATTTAATAACAAAGAAATTATATCATTAAACTTAAATCCTCTCAAAAAATATGCAAAACTATTAAACATAGATGTCCACATATAACTGAATTAAAATGCTGAATTCGATCATCATTATAATAAACATTTTATTTTTGAAATAATCAATTAAATGTGTTAAATATTGTCTCCAAACTAGCCTAAATAATAGATATGACTGTTTTCTTTAAAATAGCAAACTCAATGAGTTCCTGGATTTGCTGAAATGTCAAAATTAACTACAGCACATTAATTTTTGTGCATAATTTTTGGTAGTTTGTCGATCGTAATGTGTTAAATATTGTCTCCAAACTAGCCTAAATAATAGATATGACTGTTTTCTTTAAAATAGCAAACTCAATGAGTTCCTGGATTTGCTGAAATGTCAAAATTAACTACAGCACATTAATTTTTGTGCATAATTTTTGGTAGTTTGTCGATCGTATAAACATTTCTGAAATGCTCAATATTTAATAGTTTTATGAACTTTTCAACATCAATATTAGATAGTGGAGGTAAATTTGTTTGACCATCCTCTTTATTGCAATTAAACCCTTTCCAGCTTCACTTTCCATTGATAAATTATGTCTTTCTGTTCTTCTAGTTCTTTTTTATTTGTATTAACTTGATCAACAGTACCATAAATTGCACCAGCTGCTGTTGCTAAACCACCGAGTGTGCCTAGAGCAGCAAGTACGAGTGGAATAATTCCTACATGATTTAAACCATTTCCAGATTTTTCTTTGGCCATCTTTCTGACTGTTGGCAATGATAAAGTTAATTTGAAACTTTTGCCTTCTTTCAAATGTTTATTTTTTCTTGCAATTTGATCATCTGTAAAAAATTTATCTATACCCAAATCTTTTAATTCCTCTGGGGGAATATTGAAAGTTATATTTATTATCTTCATTTAAAAGTATATTTATAATCAATAAAACATTTTAATTATTATTTACAAATTGATTCATTCATAAAGCTTTTTTGGTTTGCTTTTTTTAATTGAATCGTGAGTGGAAAAAGTATATAATCTATTGATAAAACATTTGAATTGTTATTTACAAATTAATTGATTTTTAAAACTTTTTGGTTTACTTTTTTAATTCAATCGTGAGTTGAAAAATTATATAATTGATTAATAAAATATTTTAATTCCCCATCCTAGTGTTCTTTTTGTAAACATAATTGAGGCAACAGCAGCAGAAGCAATTTTTTCACCAATTGGTGTATTTTCTAACATAATTTCTATTGCTTCTTTTTGTAAAATTTTATCTGCTTCATTACTAGTTTCTAAATCTTTGTGATTTATATATGCAATGTCGTGATATTTGCATGCTTCGTCTAATTTATTTACTCCTTTGTCACCTCTTTCCAATCTTTGATTCAATTTCGTAAATAGTCCACAATAGTTATAACCTGACAAATGTAATTCATGCAAATTTAAATTGTTTAGTGCCCAGTTTATCATATCTTTTCCATGGTGTTCAGAATTCCAAAATGGGTGCGGAATCATGTTTAGAACTCTTATTAGATATGTAGTACCATTTCGATTATTAACAACAAAATCAGAAAACTTATTGTTCAGTATATACATTATGCTTACTTTTTCATTGTAATAATAGTTATTTCCACATTTTCTTCGCCTTGAATAACTAACATTCTATCGACCAATTTTCTAACATCATCCACCCAAATGTATTCTTTAGCTAAATTATCGTATTTTTTAAATACCTTTTTCAGATTTTGGAGAAATTATAGAAAGTGTTCTTTTTGATTATTTTTTTTATATATTCGCAATAAATTGGACCAATTATTTCAGTATAGTTCCAACCTCCACTCGAAGATATTTTTATATTAGGATCATAATTTTTATATTCTGCATTTGTTGCTATAACAATTTCTGCATAATTTTATAGTCATCTTTAGTAAATTTATCTTCGCCAGTGATTCCATCTACAAGACCAAAAGTTATGTTTTTGTTAACAAATTAATAAGTCCATGTATTAATTCTTATTTTTCATCTTTGACAAATAAATCATCACCATCTATATTTAATTTTGTGTCGCCAAAGTAAAACTCTTGACATACTGCACGTAAACCGAATCTATCATTAATAACATTAATATTTTCAGAAAGATATTTTCCTAGATTTATAGTAGAAACACCAGCTATATGTGGCAAATTTTTCAATTATATAATCCCTAATTGCTCTTCAGGATCTGCAAATAATTTTCTTTCAAACTGTATTTCGTCTGGAGTTGGTAGATAATCTGAATTTTTTACTGCTACTGGAACTAACGTATTTATTAAATTTTTATTTTCCTGGCTTACATTTTCTACTCTTTACCGCTATTTAGCAATTCATCAATTAATGGTTGTTCTTTCGTCTTATTTTCTTCATATTCTTTTTCATGGTGTTTTTTAAATTATTTATATATCTTTCAATGAGCAATTTAACTCGAGAAACTCCTTTTGATTCTGCCATTTACATGTAATTTTTTTACTTATAAATGAGTCATAAAAGCATTGAGAGTTTCGAGAGACAAACTTTCCCCCCAACTGATCAAACGAAGAATAATTTAAATGTTTACAATAACAGAATCGAGTTTAATATATCAATAGGCGATGGATTTTCTTTTCCAAATGATGCTTATATTTATGAGCAATTTAGTTTACTGAAAAGAGATACAAAGTTGGAGATGAGGCAAAATACATAAAATTAGATAACATTGATGTTTGTTCTAAATCTTCTCCTTTTCAGTTTTCTAGAGTAGCAATTTCAAAACATGGACAGATTATTGAAGCTGTTAATATTCCTGGAATAACATCAACAATAATGAATACTTTGTTAAGCTCGCCTGGTGAACAAAATTATTTTTAATTGTCTAGTGTTTATGACTGTTATCGAGCAAAGGCTACTCGTAGTGATAAACTAAATGAAATAATCTATACTCTAAGATATTTGCTTGGTTTTATTAATGGTAATAATGAAATTTATTTGAAAGGCAGCTATAAAATATCTTTCTTTCGTAATTCATACAACAGTTTATTTGTTTATACAAAATTAAAAAAAGCTGATCGTACACTTATTATATGCTGATCCGGGCTAAATTGTTATTAAAAAATTAGAAATTATGTGGCCTATTGTTGAATACGAAGCAAACAAAGCGATTGCAATTTACAGAACGACTATACAAAGAACCTAAACTACCAATTAGTTTTAATTATTGGCAATTTTTAGAAAAAAAAAGATCCCAAGAATATAACTGTTTTTAACTTTGACATAAAAGATCAGTTTAATAATTTACAATTTGACATGCCCGATTTTGGAATTGTGGGCTTTCAAAATTATAGAAAAAATCGTGCTGAACAGTATGTCCATGCTTCTATGTTTGATCATTCTTATGTGAATAATATTTATGTTAAAAATGGAAGAAATGGAATTTTTCCAAAAGAAAATTGGAATATAGATATTGCTAATCATTTTTGTGACAAAGCGTATCCTGCTTATAACGATTTTAGAAATTCAATAACAAAACTAGATACTGTATGTAGAAATAATAAACTTTATTGTAAACCGGTTCTAAACTTTGATGTTAAAACCAATTATTATTCATTTTGAGGTCGAGGACCATTGTATATCATTGATTGTTCATATAGAAAAACAACTGTAGTTAAAGAAAATACAGATATAAAAATGTGTGTGGATTTTGATAGAAATGTTGAAGATGGTACAATTTGTGATGTTGTTCTAGTTAGCCAACGAAATCTAACTTATGATTACTTGAAAGAACAGATTACTGAAGATATGTAAATTTTTAATTTCATTAAATGGGGATGTAAACGATTTTACAGAAACGAGAAATTGTTTCGATATCTCAATACAATTTTTATATGTATTGTTAAGTTGTGTGATCGAATAAAAAATAATTTTCACAATTCTAAATAAGTTTTTTCTTTCTCTTAATAAATTTCTTTTCTTTATAAATAAAACAAAAAAATGGATAAAATCATAGAACTTTTAGAATATTGGGATATTGAATATGAAATTATAAAAAACAGCAACTTCCATTGATAAAGAATTGGACCTTGTTAATTTCAAAATTGTTTTAAAAATCAATAAAAATGATCTCAGATCAGATAAATTTTCTAATTTTAAAGACGATGTTTATTATTTGGATTGCTGCGATGGCTGGCATTATGGATTCGGTAATGGCTGTGCGTCAGATTTTTCTTTATTTTTAGACTTTAAAAATCTTATTGGTGTTTTAATTTTGTGGAATAAAATATATAAATTCTATAAATTATCTTTTTTAATATTTCGTTTTAATTTTTAGCTTAGATTAGCTTGATTTTTGGATAATTTTGCTTGTTTTACCTTGTGTCAAATCCTGTGCGCTCATTTTTGCGAAATAAAAAAAATTTGTTTGTTTTTGCTTAAATTTGCTTGCTTTTTGTGGAACTAGAATTGCAGCTTCTAGTAGTTGAGAACATTGCTTGATTTTGGCTTAAATTTGCTTTCTTTTGGCCTTATTTCCAATGAAAACGTGCGCTGCGCCAGAACCCGCCTTTTACATCTACTGACACTTGCTGTACTTAAGTTGCCCAAAGAACTTGTCTCGTCGCATTCAATACGCTGTAGACTTTGTGTTCGGTGATAAGCAATATGAACCAATCATGACGTAGAACAGTAGCATGGTTTAGGAATCAGTTAACAACAGGAAATATAATTGGGCACAGAGTCTCGTATAGTACAGTGCCAATCAAATACAAACTTCCTGCGCAACATGCTGAGAAATGTCTACAATGGGCATGAAAGGGACAATAAATTTTCGTTGTATTTTTGGTGTGGGCAACAAGGCTGTAACCTGAGACTATAATGTTTTGCAAGGGTCCATCTAGTGTCACGTCCTGGCCAGAGCAGCTCTGGGTAAATATTGTCACAGGCTGTGTCCGAATTCGCTTGAAGTACATACTTGTGCGTAGCTGTCCCCGGAAGTGACGTCATAAGTGCTGCCCAAACTGCAAGTGAAGTATGCAAGTATACAAGTAAACGAAGTTGTATTCTCTCATACTTGCGAAATTTGTGTCGCCATTTTGAGAAGCACTTTGTAGGTTGCAATTGATTTCCGACATAATTATTTTATTTGAAGTTTAATAGGGCAACATGACTACTTCGTAGACATATAAATTTGAACTGAATAAATAATTATCGCATGTTTCACCTTTAAAAAATGGTCGAAACAATAAGTTCGTATTAGGCTTATTTTCCTAACCTAAGGAGCCTAAGATAAAAAAAAAAAAAAAAAAAAAAAAAAAGCAATCCAAACTGCACTTACATATAATAATGGAAGACAATAAATATTAATGTAAATAAAATTTAAATACACCTTATTTAATACTTTATTTAACCCCTAAAACCTTCGGCGATTATCAAGTTCTTAGTCGGAATACATCAACATTTAAAGTGGTTAACTGGCTAATAGCTGGCACCGAAGCCAACAAGACTGCCTGTCCGAATTCATCAAGTTTGGTGCGAAGTGTAAGTGAAGTATGCAAGGCTGCAAGTACGCAAGTATACACCTGAGTTCGGACACGGCCTCAGTCTCGAGAACCCCAGTCTGTTTCCCCTAACCCTCCCCCTCCTCCTCCTGCTTCATCCCCTCAGGTCGACGGGATTACAAATTGCCACCAGCTCTGCGGTAACCGAGTTTTAATTAACAATCCCGCCCCTCAACTGTTTTCTTCCTCCCTTTTTTTGGGGAAATAAAAGGGCCGGACCTTTTTCTCTCCGGCGTGTTCCAGGAGGAATATTCAAGAGCTTGGAAGACAGCCAAATTAATCTGTGATGGACGCATGTCCGCGAACGCCTCGTTTGACGAGTGAAACGCTCTTGTTGATACGTATTTATTTCCAAGCAATTAGTTACTTTAACGAAAATATTTTTAACCGTTCAGCCACTACGTCAACGTTCGTGAACATGTTACGTCACAGAGTACAGACGGTCCGTTTGAAGCTATTTTCTGTACCTGTTCCTAAACTGATACTGACACAGAACTAACTATCTCTGGCACGAAGTATCTGATACTTTAGGTTCCAGATACGAGAATTCCCGAATAAGTCTCTGCTTCGCTAGTCTCGTTAAGGTAACGTACTACAGTTGGGAAGATCTATGTTAAGGCAACGTACTACAGTTGGGAAGATCTATGTTAAGGTAACGTACTACAGTTGGGAAGATCTATGTTAAGGTAACGTACTACAGTTGGGAAGAGCTATTTTAAGGTAACATACTACAGTTGGGAAGAGCTATGTTAAGGTAACGTACTACAGTTGGGAAGATCTATGTTAAGGTAACGTACTACAGTTGGGAATATCTATGTTAAGGTAACGTACTACAGTTGGGAAGATCTATGTTAAGGTAACGTACTACAGCTGGGAAGATCTATGTTAAGGTAACGTACTACAGTTGGGAATATCTATGTTAAGGTAACGTACTACAGTTGGGAAGATCTATGTTAAGGTAACGTACTACAGTTGGGAAGATCTATATTAAAAGTTTGGCAAAGGGGAAATTTTCGCCATAAGGTGTATAGGCTGTTCACGGTAAAATGAGCACTTTTGAAACCCCTGCTGAAGATCTAGTTGTGAGCACGTTGTGTATTCTTCCGCCTTATGTAAACTTACCATTACCGTGGGCCTCACCACTTTATTCATGCGTCGGTCAACGGAATCCGTGAAATTATTATAAAAGTAAATATTTTATAAATCTGTTATTTTTTACACTTTGATGCATAAAAAACAGAAAACGAAAGAAATAATTTAAATTATCACAAATGGTTACTTAACACTTTTTATTCGACGTTGAGGTATGGAACTATTTCGCACCTATCGTTACCAACTTTACTGGCAGTATGTCACTCAGTGCGCCCGTTTAAATATATGCAGACAGGGGCAGTAACTTTTTTATAAGGTTGATTTCAAAAGTGCTCACTTTATCCTCAACAGCCTTTAAGCGCTAGTGTCGCATGTGTCTGAGATTTTCTCTATTTTCTACGTTAAAAAGCAGGATATTAGCAATAATCATACACTGAGAAGAAGGTTTTGTTGAATCGAACAAGATTTGTTTGGTGCACCCAAATTGTTTGTTTGTATGGGGGCAATTAAATATTTTGTTGCTGAAGCAAATTATTTTGCTCTACTTGGTTGCCACCAGACAAAGATTTGGTTTGGCTCCACGTACATTAAACAGTTTGGGCTGATATAACAAAAAAATGTTCAACGGAGTATCGAATTTTGATCACCTGCATCCGCTCGCTACGCCTTAGTAGCCTTGGCTAATGTGACAACTCGTGTATTCAGAATGCTTTTCAAACAGATACGGCCTACTGCAAATACTTCTCAGTTTCCTGTTGAATTGTTTTATGTATGTGTTTATACGATTGTTAAGCATTAACAGATGCAAAAGTTGGAAAGGTTGTAAGACAAGGATGCAGACTCCCGCCACTATATTGAAGAAGCCATAAAGGAATTCTTAGATACCAAGAATCATGGCATAAAAATTAATGGAAAGTTATATAGTACCATACGATATGCAGATGATATAGCACTGATAACTGAGAATGAAAGAGATATGGAAAATGCACTAAATCACATGAACGAATTACTAAATGAGAGGTGCGGTATGAGAATAAACACAAAGAAAACTAAGATAATGACATGCACTAGGGCTGATGACCAACTAGCCAATGTGTTGATGGATGGAGAAAAACTAGACCAAGTAAAGGAATTCAAATATCTGGGAAGTGTAATCGTAGCTGACGGAAAATGTACAAGAGAAGTAAATACCCTAATTGCACAAGCGAATGAAGCGTTCTCAAAACAGAAATGTCTACTAACATCTAAGATCATCAACATAGAGGTACGAAGGCATTGCGTGAAAATATTTGTATGGGGTGTTGTAAGGTATGGGCCAGAAACATGGACCCTGCGAAAAGCGGAAGTACTGAAACTCAGGGGATTTGAGATGAGTTGCTGGCGTCGACTTCTAAGAATACCTTGGACTGATAAAGTCACAAACAAGAACGTCCTCAAAAGAGCAAATGAAACACTCACCTTGGTTGAAACCTTAAACAAGAGAAGAAATAGCTTCGTTTGCCACTTACTTCGTTATTATGACTGGTGCATCATCTTGTTTGAAGGGAAGCTGGAAGGTAGAAGGAGAAAAGGAAGACCAAGAGTAAATCTTATAGACAGCACACCTATTTCCATTTGAAGATGTTAGCCAAACAAAGGAAAAGCTTGGAAGACATGCATGTTACCAACCAACTTAAAGGTTGAGAAGAAGAAGAAGAATAAAAAGATGCACTAACAAACACGGTTACTATCCTAATTGTCACAAAAAAATACAAGCAAACTCTCGAGCTGTATTTCCAAATGAAGGCAGTCAAATGAGTGGCCAAACAAATATGTGCAGTTGATTCAGCAAAATATTTAGTTGGCAGTCTAATGTTTTTGTTCATTCAAACGTATATTTTGTTAGATGAACAAAAGTAGTTTTGTTGCTTTTCAAATTTTGTTCGCTGAACAATATATTTTGTTAGGGCAATTAAATATATTTTTGGTCCAATACAAGCAAATATTTTGTTCGATTTTCTCGCAGTCTAAATCAAATATAAAATGACTTCCTAACTAATCAAAATCTTTATCTTTTATAATTTACGTAGCTGAAAATTGTTAAGTTGCCTTTTGGAAGACTGCGCACCTAGCAGCGGAATATTTGCCTTATGCCAAACTCCCATAAGACGTCTCGTGTGTCCCTAACCTGAGTAGAGAAAACCTTAGTCTCATGTAGACTTTTCCGAACATGTTGCTAGTTAGACGTTAACAGGCACGCGTGATATCAAGTATGTGTTTAGGATTGGTGGAGTCACATGCAACAGCAGACGCAATACAGTGACGAACGTTAATCTGATACGTAAGCTGACAGTTGGGCAGAAATATAAACAACTTAATTTTTTTTAAACTAATAATCTTAATATTCCACTATAAGGAGAAAACGTCACTAACAACTAAACTGCTACCAGGCTATCGTATACGCGTACACAGACACACCCTGGATAAAGCAGACCCACCAACACAGAGGTGAGTTCGGGACCCGACTGCCAGCGCAGATCCGCGCCGCCCTGTGAATATTTCATGGCAGGGAGATGGCGCGTCGATCTCTGTCTACCGCGAGCAGACCCAGATGCCGGCTCCATGACATCGACTGCACGTGCTGCTGTGATGTTCTATAGCAATACCTTTACCCCTCGCATCCCACGACATTCAGACACTGCCACCTGAGGACACTTGACTTCCACAGGAATGTTTCATGGCAGGTTGGATTTCAAACGACCTTCTCTCCAGAGCAAGCGATTTTTCGCCAAAAATTATGAGTACACGGTGTACTTCAATACCATAAGCTTCCCATAAAGGAGTTTGTCTATTGTCATTGGTTTCTGTCTGCTTGAGAAGTTGTTTTCGTATTTGACCGGAGCCACTCAGAATTCGGCAACATCGGCACGGCTCCTACGTGATTTGTGCGCAGAAAATTAACATATGTCAGAAAGTAATCCAGCCAATCAAGATAGCTAAACGACCTTACAGTGTTTTGAAATACAACTTGTCTTGAAATATTTTCACGAAATTTCACTGCTCCTAGGAATAAGTCAACACGTCATGTGTGGTGTGATTTTTCAAAGTTAAGATTCAAAAAGTGTGAAGAAACTGAGAATAGACTATAGTGAAGTCTACAGGACAATCAACTCTAGAAAATAGCAACATGATCACGTACAGCGCCGTGCCCTTCTATACATTTGAAGGCATTGTGGTCATGTACAGTGTTTGTAATGGCATGTCGGATCTTTCAACGAGCCTCAGTGGAGTACATACGTATCAAGGATGTTCTGTACTGCATGCGTATCTGCGAGTAGCATAGTCAAATGGGCTACAATTGCCAACCAATCATAACAGACAAGTCACCGCGGGCGTGTAGGTACTCACGACAGTGAAATCTGTATCAAACTTGAATGATATCGCGGAAACTCACTAGTACGTCACAGATTCTCCACACGCTCTGCAGTACTTTGGGTAGCCAGTAGACAGTAATTTATCGAGGGAAAAAATTTACATCTTGTTACTCGAGTGAACAGTGTGAATCTCTGAAGGCTCTTTTCCCTGTTACTGATTGCTATCCAAGTGTATGTTAAGCCATATCCCCTTTTTTTCCCCCAACGTGAATTATCCTGGCGTAGTAGTGAACGTCTGTGATAAATCTGAAGACGACTCGACAGCCATCTATCATCCATTCGCCAAACCAGCAAGAACACTACAACGTTTTGAAGATTACGCTGGCACGAAGGTTTTTCACGGTATAGGCGTACCACTGTCTTTAGCCATTATTTAACATCTCGAAATATAACTACGTGAATCAAATATCGCAAGCAAGGGAAAAGTATTATAATAAATGCAGTATTTATTGAACAAAATAATTGTTACCAGAAATCTGGTACGAGAAGTATATTAAGTTTTGTTAACTTTAAAAAATAAGAATATATATAAACACATATATAGGTAGCTTTTTTTTAAACATTTGACCCATTAAAAATAATTTAAATACACGACAAAAATATAACACAAACCAGTTGAACTGATTAAACATACATAAACTAACAAAAACTCTATACTGTTCTTGCTACGCCATAAATCTTAACTAGGAAATGGAAATAGCTAGAGTGCGCAGGTATTTGTGTAGGGTCCAGATGTGTTTCCCACAGCGCCCACGACACAAGCGAGTTTGAATGCGAGTGCAGTTCAAACAAAAACTATAGTTTATTGGAGCAGATAATGTGATTAATCATCTTTCCCTCTCGGCACTGTGAGAAATCGTCGGGCGAAATTATCTCTCGGGACACGTTAGATGCAGACGGCCAGCAAGCATCGGTGTGTAACTAATCATTTCATTGGTTGTTCCATTCTGCTTTCGCCGTGTTTTCCTTTGTCTCCGCCCAGTATTAATTCATCGGATAAACTGGTTACTGTTCACGACCAGCCCAGTACGGTCTAGGATATTGTGATTTTACGTGCCGGATAAACTACATTTCCTCATCAAGCATCACTAAATCACGATTTAGGTCAACAAACACGTATATGATAACTAACACGCGTAGGACTGTTGTGTAAATTGTATAATTTATAATTCCCGTTCGGGAGAGGTCGGGAGCTCAGCGAAGTGTCCCAAATAGTCCGGTTGCGCATCTAGTTTTATACGCGTAGCAGAACAAATTTGGGTCCTTGTTTATACACTAGTGCGACACACATTTACTGTCGCGCCTGTAACGACTGGAATTCTTTTTGTTTTGAGGCCATGTCTTTCGCCTTCCAGCGGAAAATTTTATGAGGTTGTCAGCAGTGTTTCTGCTTTGCCGTATCTTCGAGGCGACTTAACAGGTATCCCACTCCCAACGATCTATCACACCAGGAACCGCCCCCCGGGAGACATTTTCAATGCCTTTATGTATTTTATTATACTTGGCTATTCTGTGATCTTGAAGTTGAGGCAGTGCGTAACGTTTTTCGCCAAAATCTGGTGTCGCTGCTCATAGGCCATTGCACCTCCCCCCCCCCCCCCTCGCAGAGAGAGAGGGGAGGGCGAACTGAACAGGAAAGCCACGTCGAGTCTACACCGAGGGAGGTACAGCCCAGATAACGCGTCCCAAGGCGAAGGTCAAAGTTCTTTAGAAGAAGGTGGTAGGGGGAAGGGGGGAGGGGTCGTGCAGACATCGGGCCTCGGGGGAGGCCAAAGTGAAAAGACCAAAGTTTCCCCGCAAACTTATTTATAGATGACACCGCTGGAGTTGGGCAGAACTGGCACAATTTTCAGGCGCTCGTAACTCGTATAGAGAAACCCATTCCATATCGCGGATACCCGAAGTCCAGGTTACGCGCTCTTAAAACTTCGACATTAAAAAAAAAAAAAATTCTTTCATATCTGAAGAGAATATTTAGTGCTTCCGAATCGTGCAAACAGTAAATTATCATATCAATTTTATCCTGAACTATGATAAAAACACGCGCTTCATTACACATCTTCATTTTAATTGCCGTAGCACAGATTTTCACGTGACTTTCGTTATTATTTAAGGAAAAAAAATTATTAAAGAAAAACATTTTTTCATTCTCTTAACAAATTAATGTTCTTAATAAATAAAATGGGGAATATGCTCGAAATGGAAAATAAAAACACATGCAAGTAATGTAAAAAGTGTGTCAAAGTATTAAACATAGAAAGTTCTGCACCACATAAACACACGAAAGATAAACATTTTAACATCTGTAAAAAATATTATAGTGAATATACTAGTAGTCGTTATGAATTAAAAAAGAGAGAGAGAGTAATGTGCGGATGTGGAAAATATGTTTATAATACTTCTCTCGAAAAGGATAAAAATAGTAAATTACACAAAACAGCGTTATTTATTCTAAACCGAAATCAACATGATAATTATCCGACAAAAACATGTAAAGAGCGTAATGAGAATAAATGTATAAAATTATTTTCTCATAATCAAATACTAAGGACAAATATTCAGTCACATGTCAAACATGTTTTAGTTATTACATTAAGGATTATCGTAATAACAAAAGTTAAATACGGTTTCCCAGTAATTTAGGCACTTTTCGCTTTATCCCGTATATCTGGTTTTACATTTTATTTATACATTTTTGTTTCTTATAAATAGAGAATTATGGCGACAAACAATCTAGCATTTAAACGGGGCGATAAGACAGTACGGGAGTTAAGAATTATAGGTATAAGATGTGAAATTTAATATTTGCATCATCTAAGGAAAGCACATTTAATTACAGCTATTATAACATTTATTATTAATGGGTAAAGAAGAAGAAACTTTGCAAATTTGCTATTTTCTTACGCCAATATCAATTAATTTTATAAGACAGATAGAAAGAAAATGAAAAAAAAAAAAAATTTCCATTCTCTAATAATCTATTTGTAAAACAAGAGAAGAAGGAATTAAAAGAAATATTCCCATTTTCTAATAATGTATTTGTAAAACTTTGAAATAAAAGCCAGCGGGTAATAGAAAGGATAACAAAGAATATTTTTACAAATTTACCTTTGGCTGACGCAAATATCAATTAATTATATCCCGAAGATAGAAAGGAATTGGAAGAAATATTTCTTATATAATAATTTATTTGATAGCAAAATAAATAGAAGAAGAACCAATAAAAATTACTTAGTTAATAAAGCCTTTAAAAGTAGGATATCAACATATAACATTGAAAATCCTTTTAATTTAGTTCTATAGAATGTAGTTCTACATTTACGTTCTATAGAAACTATAGTTTTGAGATAATACGCAAGAATCTAAGAACATTTAGAGGGTTGAAAACCAGCATTAAATGATACTGTCGCAAACAAGAAAATATTCAAGTAGAATTATTCACATTTCAATCACCCAATTATACAGTATTGAATGAAGGAGATATTAAAAGGATTTATGAATTCATATACCAAGAAATAATTACACAATTAACTGAATTTCAAATAATAGGCACAGGATGGACTTTAGATAGAATAATTGGAATACAATTAGCAATAAATAAGTATAATCCATTAAATGGATCATCATATATAGAACTATCAGAATTTATTAATAGTAAAAAATCCTGCATAAATATAAAGAATAATGATAGAAAATGCTTTCTTTGCGCAATAAAATCTGCATTATTTCCAGCAGACAAAAGTTCAGATAGAGTAACCAAATATCAAAATTTGGGGCTTGATATCGATAAAGTAATAGATAATTATAGATATCCTATTAAAATTGATGATGTACCAAAAATAGAAAATCAAATCGATACTTCTATAAATGTATACTCTATTGAAGATGAAGGTAAGAAATCCATGGTATATCCACTAAAACTTACAAACAGGAAAAAGGATAAGCATATAAATTTACTTTATTTAAAAGAAGGTTATAACTCACATTACTATTGGATTCAAGATTTATCCAGACTGCTTTCAATGCAAAGAATAATAAGCATGGCAAAACTTATATATGTGATATGTGTCTTAAATTCTTTTATTTGCAAGAAAAATCAAACAAAAAAAATGCAGAAGACTGCTCTAAAAATGAAGCAGTAGAAATTCAGTTACCTTCGAAAGGAGAGCAAATATTTTCTCAAAGATTATAAACATACAATGAAGGTTCATTTTACAATATATGCCGATTTTAAATCAATCTTAAAGAAAATATCAACAGTTAAGCCAAACCCAAAGGAAATAACTAAGTTTAAATTAATCGAAAAATATCCAGTTTTAACAAAAGATGATATCGATAATGGTCTTCATAAGGAGATACTTAAAGAAGGTTATAATCTTAATAATGAACAAATAAATAACATTGATTTAAAGCTAAACAATGAATCATACACAGTGAAATGTCAATAGCATGTGGATTTTCTATTATATTGCATCTGCTTATGGAGATTATAAGCCATTAGTTGTATATCGATACCTAAATGCTCATAAGATTTTTATACAATCAATTAAAAGGCAAGTAGAAGAAATTGGTGAAATATATTCACAAATTGAACCAATGTATCTGCTATCAAAAGAAGAAATAGCGACATACAATAGATCTAAAAAAAAAAAATGTACTGTATGTGAATGTGAATATACAGAAGAGAATAAAAAAAGTACGTCATCATGATCACATAAGTGGAAAATTCATTAATCCTGAATGTAATAATTGTAAACTAAAGTTAAAATTGCCCAACTTTGTACCAATTTATTTCCATAATTTAGCTGGATATGATGCAAATTTATTTATTAACGAGTTAGGTTATGATAAAAAAAATATAGATTCAATAGCCAATGATGGATAAACATTTATTACTTTTGGGAAATAAACAGAAAATTCGAAGATACAATTTCTAGACATATTTAAATTTATGGCCAGTAGTTTAGCTAAATTATTGTCGAATTTAAGTAGAGATCAACTGAAACACACTCAAAAACATTTCCCAAAAGATCAAGTAGATTTATAACTAGGAAAGGTGTTTACTCAGATGATTATATGGACAGTTGGAAGAAATTTGAGGAAACAGAACTTCCACCAAAGAGTGCATTTTATAACAAATGAAATGAATCTAACATAACTGATGATGAATATGAGCATGCAAAACTTGTATGGAATCAATTTAATATTTAAAAAATTTGGTGAATACCACTATTTGTATTTAAAAAGTGATATATTATTGTTATCAGATATACTCGAAAATTTCAGAAAAACACGTATAAATGCACATGATTTAGATCTTGCGTGGTATTTTACAGCACCAGGATTATAGTGGGAAGCAATGTTAAAAATGACGAAACAACCACTATATTTATTACAAAATTATGATATGATTTTAATGGTAGAAATAGGTATTAGGGGCAGAATATCGCAATGTTGTAAGTGATATGTTAAAGCCAATAACACATATTTAGATGATTTTAACTCTAATCAAGAATCAAATTATTTAGCATATCTCGATGCTAATAATTTATATGGACGTGCAATGTCTCATTATTTACCATATGGTGGTTTCGAATGGGAGAATTATGCAGCACTTCATTTTTACAATGAACATATATTAAATTTGGAGGATGATTCGCCACATCTCCACATTTTGACCAGCAAAAAAAAGTAGTTCTAGGAACAAATCAGTCTAGAATTATTAACAACTTAACATAAAAAAGAAAGTATGTAATAAACTATTGTAATTTAAAACAGTGTATATAGAATGGATTAAAACTTGCTAAAGTACATAGAATATTAAAGTCTAATCAATATGATTGGCTGAAGAAATATATAGATCTGAATACAGAGATGAGAGCTAATGCTAAAAACAACTTCGAAAAAGATTTTTATAAGATCATGAACAATGTTGTGTTTTGTAAAACGATGGAAAATATAAGAAACAGGGTAGATATAAGAAACAGGGTAGATATAAGAAATAGGGTAGATATAAAACTGCAAACACACAAAGAAAAGTGTGAATAATTAATAGCAAAACCAAATTTCAAAATAAGTACTATATTTAATGAGAATCTTGCAGCCATTCATATGAATAAAACAAATGTATAATTAAATAAGCCAACTTATTTATGTTGGCATGTCAATTTTAGATACATCGAAAGAATTAAATTAATGTATGATTTTCGCTATAAAGTTATGAAACCAAAACATGGTAATAAATTAGTATTATGTTACCTAGATACCGCTATATATAAGTTATATATATCTTATTTGATGTATTTTTAATTTTCTCAAATTCAAATATAGCTTTATCTGATTAGTATTTTTTTTTCTTTGCAAGACTCTTTCTTGTTAATGCAATATACTTTTAATAGAAAATTTAAGAATATCTCTCGCTCCTTCTCTCACTCCCTCTCACTCCCCCCCAACCCCACCCCTCTCTCTCTCTCTCTCCTTCTCTCTCTCTCTCTCTCTCTCTCTCCCCCTCTCTCTCTGTGGAGAAAATATTTTTCTTAACAAAACAAGTACACTTTTAATAAGGAATAGGTTAAATAAATTTTAAGAAATTGATTCATTTTACATCATATTTATTTATAAAAATATATACAAACACAGGATGAACCAAACAATCATTTAAGCAAGTAGAAAAGTAAGATGTTAGGCAGTCCTAGATTCGACTTAGAGGGTGCAACAAAGTCCTAGGATCGACTTGGGGGTGCTATGCAGCCCTAGGATAAACTTGGTGGGTGCTAGGCAATACACAAGCTGTATCGTCTACCTGCATAATGAAGTCTGCCAGTGGTTTCATGCAAATATGTATAGTATCTGTAGCATGTAAAACTGTGTTCTGATTTGTTGGACTTAATCTCAGAGACTTCTTCCTCACGTAGAATTGCATGTACAATGGGTTGCATTTCTCACCTTCTAAATAATGCAAGGCCCTTTCTAACTTCCTTTGTACACCTCCCTGACGAGTGTATGGCATTTAGAAACAGAAAAAATAATCAACCCGCATAGGATAATCCTGAAGGAACACGAATAAAGTCGAAATACAGGACATCGGGATCAGGCCAAATTCCAAAAGCTGCTCGCACAAAAAAAAAAATGCACAACTACATCTTGGTGTTACTCTAAATGAAGATTGGTGGACAAGTTAACCACCGAAGTGGCACTTAAGTGCCAAAGAAAAGCATCCCAGCTACCTCACAGCATAAATTTGCCAAGTCGTTAGCACACCAAGAAGAAAAGCGAGTTCATAACGTTGCGTGGGGAACGTGGACAGTAGGAAAAAAAAAATGTTTTGTTCACTTAATTTAAGTGAATAAACATTTTATCTTTTGAAAATGCATTTAGATGCTCAAAAGTACATTCAAAGGTTCCCTGGCGGATTTATCTGAAACTAAAAGCCCTTTCACGCCATCAAAATTGCTTTAAATTCAATTTATTGAACCAAAAAATCACTTAATTTGCCTTTGAATGGAACACCCGCCACCTGTACCCACTGGGCTCGTTGTCGAATTATTATATATATTATATATATATATATATATAACATAAAAACAAGATTTTTATGAAGATATGAAAACAATTATAGAAAATGTCATCAAAGTGGTTATCCAAATGACAATATTTATAACATAACCTCAAATAAACAAGAAAGTTTTAGGTAAAATGAAAGATGAATGTAATGGAAAAATAATGAAAGAATTTGTTGGTTTACAAGCAAAAATGTATTCCTACAAGATTTATGAAAAAGAAAATAAAAGATCGAAGGGTGTAAAGAAATGTGTGGTTAATAGGAGAATTATATTTGAGGACTATAAGAACTTTTTGTTTAAAGAGAAAATACAATATAGACCAATGGATTTAATAAGGACTGAGAAACATGAAATACATACAGTCGAAGATAATAAAATAGCATTAAGTCATTGTGTTGACCAAAGAATTATACTAGAAAATAAAATAGATACATTACCATATGGTTATTGAAGTTTATAGTTTTATTAAAAGTAAGGGGGACTATCGGCCCCCCTTTAAATGTTCTAATATATTTAATAAAATTTTATGTTTTATTCATTGTGGATTAAGAAATAATTCAATGGTCAATGCACCAACCACTGAAATTACACAAATTATATTTTTAACATCTTTAATTTTCAAAAGAATATCGATATAAGCACCATCAAATCCAATTAGTTTACCATTTTCATCTCTAATTTCTAAAACAATATGATTAAAATGTTCATTATTAATTTTATAAAAAATCGGACATGTGTGCTCATAATCAATATATTCTCTAAAATCAAACATAGTTTTCAGTGGAATAGTAGCAATTATATTTGTTTCTAAATGAGTGGATTCATCATATTTTACGAACATTCCATATGCCAAATCACAGTGGACATTTATTGTTTTAAAAGGATTAAGATTAGGTAATTTAATACCTGCAACAACTTTATCTTTTTCAATAAGCAAATTTCTCTCAAAACCAAGAATATCAGACAGTCGATCGTCAAATTTAATATAAAACTTTTATTTGATATATTCTATTTTTATTTTTATTTTTTTTGTTTCTGCTTTAAATTCAATGTTATTTGTTGAAAATGGATCAATATAATTTATACTTTCTTTTAACTATTCAATATTGTATTGGCCTCTAGGAATATTTGTAACTTCATTTTTATCAACATTAGGACTCTGTTCAATTGTCATTATTGTATTGTTGTTTATATTTGGTTATAACAATTTTGTATGAAAACTAACTAATGCAATTGATTTATCTTTGTGAATTATATCATAGTGAAGTTTTTTCTTTAAAAAATCTATTATTTGTTAGTTTAAATACTTTATTATCCAATTATTACAAGAATTATCTCATTAAATGAACAAAGTTAAATACGGTATCGGTGTTTTAATTCATGAATATAATTCCGAATTAAAAAGAATGGTGAATTATTGCCTGATAATATAATGGCAAGCAATAGCGTAAAAACAAATTTCAAGATAAATTTTATTTATAATGTAGGATGGATAAATTTTAATAAAAAGTTTTTTTTTTTTTTCAAAAAGTTTAAAGCAACCATAATATATTGGGTTACAAAATGATTTTAACATATTACCCAAAAAGCTTAAAGTTAAAGAAACATGGCATACATTTTTAATAATACTGAGGAAATGGCCCCTTTAGATCAATGTGAAAACGAATCTTTGATTGTATTTGATGATGCTATATTAGACAATGAAGACATAGTTCATAATTATTTTACTAGAGGAAGACATAAGAATTTAGATGTATTTTATTTAGCTCAAACTCATTCAAAAGTACCAAAACAATTGATAAGAGATAATACAAATTTTTTGTGTTTATTTAGACAAGATGATACTAATTTAAAGCACACTTATAATCATTTTGTTGGTGGAGACATGCCTTATGAAAAATTTAAAGAAATTTGTTCAAAATGATGCGATGATGACTATGGCTTTATTACAATAGATTTGCATAGAGAAATAAAATAAGGAAAGTATAGAAATAAAATTAACGATTTTATTATTATTTAAAATTTTTGTGTATAAGTGAAGACTTATAATTATTCTTGCTATCACAAGTATAGATTTTGCACTGTCGAAAAAAGAGAATCAGACAGAATGTGTTATCAATTTTTAAAATAAATATATCTAGATGGTGATTCAGATTCGCTTTCAAAAATTGACAAAGAAAAATTGGAAAGTTCTTTAAGAATTTTTCAAGAATATCATAACACTTCTTCAGTTGATGGTAAACTCGATAAAGAAACACTAGTTTAATCAATAAGCCAAGAAGCGGTGTTAAGGATGAGATACATGTTGACCTTTCATTAATCACAAAATGTACTAAAAGCCCATTCAAATGGAATTTCGCATATGCAAATTAATCAATTACAAAGTTAGCTGGAGAGGCTTTCGGCTTTTGGCAAAAATACAAATTTGAAATTTTTTTCTGATAGAAATTCTCCAAATGTACTTATATCACACAAAGAAGGTCAACATAGAAATCAGAAATTACAAGGAATTTGTCAGGCTAGACATGGTAGTGCACTAGCACATTAATTTTTTTTTCAGATCAGCAAAACAGTCTTGTTGAAATTCATATCAATAGGCAGGAATATGGTATAATGATAGAAAAAAACACTCCTGAAAATAAAGTTAATTTATTAGCAGTTTTGATACACGAAATAGGCCATGCATTAGGTCTTCAACATACAAGTGATAAAAATGTGGTCATGTATCCAATTCTCAGCAATGATTTGTTTAATTTGCAACTAGATGACATCTAAAGCATTCAAAACTTTTATGGAACACTCCAACAAAATAATTTTAATGGTGATGAACCAAACGATTTATGCAAAGGTGGACATGTAAAAACATTTTTAATTATTGATGATAAATTGTATATTTTTCACAATTAAAAAGAACAGACAAAGATTTTGAATGACAACAAAATAATCAATAAGCCAATTTTGATTTTGAAAATGTTTCAGTTTTTACCTAGCGATTTCAATAATTCTTTTATATATCAAGACCATCAGGTGAGTTAGTTCTGTTTGTAGATGGTGAAATTTATATGGTTAATTACCCTACTTATAAACTTATTCATGATATCCTAAAGGATTTTCTTCAATTGGAATAGGTGATGATTATAAAATAAATGCTGTTTTTAATTCATATTCAGGGAAAACTTTTATCTTCTATGAAAAGTTGTATGTTGCTGAAATAGATGAATGTCATTTACAGATAAAAGAGAGTGGTCAAATTAGAGATAAATTTCCTTATGTGCCAAATATGATAGAGTCTGCTTTTAGTTATACAAATGGCTTAGTGTGTTTTTTTACTAATGAAACTGTTAGCGAATATAATCAATTTACAAGGAAATTGACTTGAGTTGGCAAAAATAGCATTTCATTGTTTGGTGTAAAGTGTGAATCTTATAACAAAATCATAAATAAAATTAAATGTATTGTTAATGACAGAAAATTTAACTCCGCAAGAGTTATATAATTCAATGAATTTGGTCTGTATTTTATAAATTTATATTCTTTACTTTTTCATTTTCTTTATAAGAAGAATATCAATAAAAAGACTTATTACAACTCCCCAATTTCACTTGCGCATAGTTTTGCATATAAAAAATGGAGTCGATTCTAGACATAAATAATAAAAAACTTATTTAAAAAGGTAAACATGTTTCTATGATTGTTGATGAGAATAATAATCCTTGGTTTTACGCTAATCAAAGTGATCAATTACTTGGCTATGAACGAGCTAGAGATGCTGTTAAAGAACATATTCGTGGCAAATATTTAAAAACATATCAAGAACTCGGTAGCGGTGTTTCACCGCTACCAAAAATATACAAAATACTATTAAATTTTTCAATGAACCTGGTCTTTTTCAACTTCTAGCAACATCTAAAATGGATATAGAGGAAAATTTTCAAGAATGGTTATATGAAGAAGTTCTACCATCAATAAGAAAACATGGTGAATACAAGATTTAAAAGAATATAAGGCATTTATTTAAAGGCCAAATAGAACACACGACAAAAAATTAACGAAATCCAATGAGTACCAGGATTTGCTGGAATGTCAAAATTTACTACAGCACATTCATTTTTGTGCATACTTTTCGGTAATTCATCAATCATATAAACATTTCTGAAATATTTAATACTTAATATTTTTCAATATCGATATTAGATAATGGGTATAAATTCATATTTCTTTTGGCCATCTTCTTTTTGCAACTAATCCTTTTCCAGCCTCGTTTTCCATTGCTAAATTATGTCTTTTTGTTCTTATAATTCTTTTATATTTTTTTCTAGTTTGGTCAACAGAATTATAAATTGCAGTAGCTCCACCAGCTAAACTACAGAGTGCACCTAAAGCTGCAAGTTCGAGGGGAATAATTCCTCCATGATGTAAACCACCACCAGTTTTTTCTTTGGCCATCTTTTTGACTATTGGAAATGTTAAAGTTAATTTGAAGCTTTTACCTAACTTTCATTTTTTTTTCTCGCAATTTGATCCTTTGTTAAAAATTTATCTATACATAAATCTTTTAACTCCTCAAAGGTAATATCGAAAGTTATATTTGTTATCTTCATTTATAAGTTAAAGAAGTGTATATATTATATATATATATATATATATATATATATATATATATATATATATATATATATATATATATATATATATATATATATATAATAAAACATTTCAATTCCTCCCCAACCAAATTTTCTTTTTGTAAACATAGTTGAAGCAACAACAGCAGAAGCAATTTTTTTTTCTCCCATTGGAGTGTTTTTATCTAACATGATTTCTTTATCTTCTTTCTGTAAAATTTTATCAGCATCGTGTCTAGATTCTAAATCTTTATGATCTCTGTAAGAAATATCGTGATATTTACAAGCTTCATCTAATTTATTGCTGAGTCTCCTCTTTCCAATCTTTCGTTCAATTTTGTAAATGGCCCACAATAATTATAACCAGGCAAATGCATTTCAGGTAGATTTAAATTATTTAATGGCTAATTTATTATACTTTTGCCATGATGTTCAGAATTCCAAAATTAGTGTGGATTTAAATTAAAACGTTGTATCAGACTTGGAATTCCTTTCGGGTTATTAATAACAAAATCAGCATATTCATTATGTTAACTTTTTCATTGTAAAAATTCTAATTTCCAGCAGTTTCTTCGCCATGCATAATAATCTATCAACCGATTTTCTAACATCATCCATCCAAATATATTATTTTGGCAAATTATTGTATTTTTTTGTCATCTCCAAATTTAAAATCATCAAATGTAAAAATCTCACTTTTGGTTGTGCTTGGATATGGTTTTTTAATATAGTTACAATAAATTGGTCTAATTATATTAATCGACTTCCAACCACTGCTTGAACTTGGATTATTCCTGTCCTCATTAGGAATATAATTTTGAAATTCAGCATTAGTTAATAAAATAAATTTCTGTATAACTTTTAAGGTTATTAGTAGTGTATTAAACCTCAAAATCTGATTTTTTCGTTAACAAATTACAAAGTTCTGGTGTTAAAAAATATTCTTCATCCTTAACAAATAGTGTATCATCATTTATTGTTACTATTTGTATTACAAATGTAAAAATTTTCTCCAATTCCACATAAACCATATTTTTCATTAGTAATATTTATTCGGTTTGCAATTTCTATTCCGAGATTTATAGTAGAAAAACCTATTTATGTTTATGAGCAATTTAGTTTATTAAAGAGAGATAAGGTTGGAGATGAGGCAAAATATGTCGAAGAAGACAATATTGATGTTTGTTCAAACTTTTTTTCCTTTTTAAATTTTCTAGAGTAGAAATCTCAAAACATGGAAATATTATTGAAGCTGTTGATAATCCGGGTATAACAACAATAATTAATGCTTTGTTAAGATCGCTAAGTGAAAACCATTATTTAGAACTTACTGGTGTTGATAATTTATAGCGAGATAAATCTGCTGCTAGTGAAAAAATAACAAAAGAGGTTAAAACTGTTTCTTATCTTAAAACAAATGAAATAATTTATCTTCTTAGATATCTGTTTGGTTTTATTCGTGATAACTATGAAGTTTACTGGAAAGGTGGCTATAAAATTACTTTTTTTCGTAATTAATCTGATAACAACTGTTTATTTCTGTATGAATATTTTGATGAAGATGATAAAGTTACGAAACATTGTCCTGATGCTGGAAAAATTGATATTAAAAAGACGAGAAATAATGTGGCATATTGTTGATTATGAATCGAACATGGCCATTGCAATTAAAGAAAAAATATATAAAGAACTTAAAATACCTATTAACTTTGATTATTGGCAATTTTTAGAAAAAAGTTCCTAAAGGAACAAATATTTTTATCTTTGATATAAAAATCAGTTTAACAATTTACAATTTTATATGCCCGATTTTGTAATTGTAGGCCATCAATTGAATAGAAAAAATAGTACTGAACAGCATAAACACGCTATGTTTGATCATCGTAATGTGAGAAACATTTATGTTAAAAATGGTAGAAATGAAATTTTTCCTAAAGAAAACTGGAATCTAGACATTGAAAACGGTGTTTATCTTAAACAATATCTTGCTTGTAGCTATTTTAGAAATTCAAAAACCAAAATGGATACCGACTTTAGAAATAACAAACTTTATTATAAATCAACTGTAAACTTTAATGGTGATATTAATTACTATTCATTTTGGGGGTGAAGACGTTTATATGTTATTGATTGTTCATATAGAAAAACTACTGTAGTTAAAGAGAAGACAAACACAAAAATTTGTGTTGATTTTAACAAAGCTCCTGAATAATTGGGGACAGTTTTAATATTTGTTTTTCAAATTAGTATAAGAAATCTAACTTATGATTATTTGAAAGAAAGAATTACTGAAGATTTACAATTTTTTAATATTATTACATGGAGGAATAAACAGATTGGTTCGATATTTTAATGCAATATTTTAGACTTATAGTTAAGTGGTTGCATTTAAAACTTTTACGAATTTTTAGAAACATAGATGAATTATTTGATCGAATAAAAAATATAAATTCTAATTACAATTTTCTCATAGTATCACTTTTTTTATATAACATATATAAATTTTTAAATATTATAAATGCATCAAATTATAGATATTTTATAACTTTAGGATATTGGATATGAAATTTTAAAAACAGCAACTTCCATTGATAAAGAATTGGACATTGTTTATTTCAAAATGGTTTTAAAAATCAATAAAAATAATTTAAGATCATATAAATTTTCTAATTTTAGAGATGATGTTTATGATTCGGATTGTTGTGATGGATGGGATTGTGGAACCAGTATTTGCTATGCTTTAGATTTTTCTTTATTTTTAGACTTTAAAAAGTCTTTTTGGTGTTTTACTTTTGTTGAATAAATTTACAGATTCTATTAATCTGTTTCTTTTTATTTGTTTTTTGGCATTAATTTGCTTGATTTAGATTGCTCGCTTGCAAAATTGACGTTTCTAGAAAGCGTGAAAAATTGCTTGAAAAGCGAGAAATTTGCATTTTTTTCCCCTTAAATTTTGATGTTTTTAATAGCACAGATTGACATGGTATTTTTGGAAAAAATGAAAATTTTGCTTAAATTTACATAGTTTTCCAGGAAAATTGCTTATTTAGGAGAGCTCCTGTTTTAAAATTTTCAGAACCTAAATTCAGCCTCAAAAACCTTTATTTTGGAGCAAAAAACCTCGAAATTTCGATGAAAATGAGGAGTGAGCTAGAACTCCCCTTATGTATCTACTAGTTTATGGTTGGAGCAGGTGGAGAGGCGGGAGGTGAAGTTGTGCTGCCAACTGCGGACTCTCGTCTCACACGCTAGCAAAATGGCGTCACCGTCCAGAAAAGTGGAGAAACGTTCACCAATCAGCTCTCGGAGACCGACTTCCATGCGGCAGCCCGGCCAATAGGGAACATTTAATAACTTGCAACAGCCAATCGGATTCTAGGCCAGATTCCACGGCTTCACGAGACGAATGAGCGTTCGAGTTCGCTCACATAAAAGAAACCGCCACGGTTTTTCACTTTTGAATGAAGGTAGGTAGAGGCTGTTCACTATAAAGTGAGCACTTTTGAAATCAACCTTAGAAAAAAGTCACCCCTCCTACCTGCATATGTTTTAACGAGCGTGCTGAGCGACATTCGCCCAGAAAAGTTGGTAACGATGGATGGGAAGTAGTTCCGTATCTTAACGACGAATAAGAAGTATTAGGCAATAATTTTTCGCTTCGTGTTTTTTGTAATGCTTCGAAGTGTAAAAATGAGCAGATTCAAGTATTTACTTTTATAATAATTTCACTGTTTCACTTGACCGACGCATGAATAAAATGATAAGGTCCATGACAATGTTAATCTTACATGAAACGGAAGAATACACAACGTGTATACAAGTAGATCTTAAGCAGGGCTTTGAAAAGTGCTCATCTTACCTTGAATGTCTTATAGTCGGGCTAACGTCTCGTCGACAGTGAGGTCATTCGAGACGGAGCAAGTAGCGCAGGGAAGGGGTATTGGGGAAGGAGTGGGGAGGAATCGGCCATGGCCTTTGTTAGGGACCCATCCCAGCATTCGCATGGAGCGATTTCGGGAAACCATTGACAACCGAAATTAGGATAGCCGGACCGGGAATCCGGACCGGGAATCGAACCCGAGTCCTCCCGAATGCGAGTCCATTGAGTTACCACTGCGCCATACCTCGCTCGGTTTCACTTTTGAAAACTTAACTATTCTGTGGTGGTACTTTGTTTCCCGAACTAGCCGTCTACCTGTATCTACAGCTTTTATGCCCGAAAGTATTACTGGAATCCTAGCAACTTCGCAGCTATGAACGCGTATGTCTTTTTATATAAAGAGCAATAGAACAGATTAACTTTACATTTGCTCGCTTTCATATTATGGAAGGAAGCTGACTACGAAGAAATATCTTTAGTGGCCGGTAAAAAGAGCTCAAGTAATATTACAACAACGTACAACTCTCGACAGGACTGTTTTGCGGATTAAATGACCACTAGGCTGTACACAACAGTCCTACCCATACTGGAGCATCAGCTAATTGTTCATTGGCTACTGCTCCAGTGATTGGCCAATACTACAAGAGAACAGATAGCACTGTATACGTTGGGTTTTTTCCGTTAATTTTTGTTGTCGAATCACTCCTCGAGAACCTCTTTTTAAAACTGTGGCCCATTAGCAAACGCGACTTAAAAGTACACGTGTTTGGATTTGATCTTGTGCTGAAACTTATTCGCGAAATTTTTCTTCTCCTACTCAGTCCTTCTTACCTAACACCAAGATATAACGTGCTCACGAAGGGATGAGATCCGCCGAATTTCTGTGCCAAGAAATTATTTTTGATTCGCTTTGACTGGTAGTAAATGAATGATCCCTGGGAGGGCGACAGGATGGTGTATTACAAACGGACATCTCAGTTTGTTACAAGAGGATGTTGGTTAGAACCTTTAAACTGAACGAGAAACCTGTGGACTTGTGTGTCAGCTTGCGAATGCCGTATTATTCCGGTCCCGGGGGCAAAAATGGTCCCTGATCCTGTGGCAGACATACTAAGGTGGCAACGGAGATAAAAATGGTTGTAAGGACCATCTATAAACATTTAAAATAGGGATATCTATTTGATGGGTTGTAGGTGCAATCTCAATATTGTTAACATAGATAGTAATACCAGCAGGACTGTTGTTGTGCTCATGTCTGTGATGGTATTTGCTACTGCACATATGGCTGTTACAGCAGACAATTGCGTTCCTACTACAGAATATATAGTAACAGCAACAGAACAACTTCAACACCAGCTGGATTGCTCGCACAACTATGATTGCAATAACCTAACAGAACATTCTTCTGCCGCTACCCTCAAACACAAATCACAGAACTGTTTAGTAATGGCATCAGAACATAGTTTTATAGAGCAAAATCAGAAAAGGGTTTTTCATAAAATTTTTCGAGATGCCTCATATTTACTGTGTGATAGTAATTTTTGTACTTACAGCAAAACGCACTGCGTTTAGACACGTTGTTATAATTATTAAGAAAAAAATTTGGTTTTTGCTCTTCAACAGGCCCCAGTACTACATTTCACGCTGTTACGTTTACGACGTAACAAACGAGGCCAGGCAAGGCACCAACAGTTGTTATTTAAACAATAATCGCAGACTAGCAGGGTGCCATCCCAAGGCAAAACGATCGGGTTAAGTGTCATCTATTAGGTTGGTTTGCTTAACTCGGACCCAGTATACTTATCCCCGCTGTTACGTTTACGACGTAACAAACGAGGCCAGGCAAGGCACCAACAGTTGTTATTTAAACAATAATCGCAGATAGCAGGGTGCCATCCCAAGGCAGAGGTCTTCAAGGGCGATCGGGGGTAAGTGTCATCTAGCTAGGGTGAGAGAGCTAACTCGGACCCTTGATACTTATCCACGCTGTTACGTTTACGACGTAACAAACGAGGCCAGGCAAGGCACCAACAGTTGTTATTTAAACAATAATCGCAGAGAGCAGGGTGCATCCCAAGGCAGAGGTCTTCAAGGGCGATCGGGGGTAAGTGTCATCTAGCTAGGGTGAGAGAGCTAACTCGGACCCTTGATACTTATCCACGCTGTTACGTTTACGACATAACAAACGAGGCCAGGCAAGGCACCAACAGTTGTTATTTAAACAATAATCGCAGACGAGCAGGGTGCCATCCCAAGGCAGAGGTCTTCAAGGGCGATCGGGGGTAAGTGTCATCTAGCTAGGGTGAGAGAGCTAACTCGGACCCTTGATACTTATCCACCTTCACTATTATCCAGAACCTCTTATCGGCCCATTTCCTTTCTAGATATATCACGTTTGTAATATACTGTAATACACTAAACTTGCCATTTGTATATTATTTAATAGCCTGCTTGACTCCACATCCTGATCAGACTTTTGTGAACTATAATATTATATACCACTTACGGGGTATATAACAACGCAATTTAGATTCGAAGCGAAACTTGAATTACAAACCTCGGTTTCGAAATACGGCGAAAGAGCACTTTCCGCAGCGTTTATAACACATACAAACTGAACTTCCGGGAACTCAAGGCTATCGAAACTCTCCTTCAAGCGACGACGTAAACTACCCGGCGCATGCATGCCTCTCACGGAACCAGAGTGGAGTTGAGAACAGACAGGTTTGTGAGACTCTTTACGACGGCGTGTTGGCAGCCGACTGAGGCGTGAACTGAGGCGAGTGTGGACCAGCGCCGGAATGCAAAGGAGGAGGGGAAGGGGAAAACCCCAAGACAACCCGCCGACCAGCGGCATCATCCGGGAGTGACCTTGCCGGGGACTGAACCCAGTTGGACTTGGTGAAGGCTGTTCACGATCAAGTGAGCGCTTTTGAAATCAACCTTAGAAAAAAAGTCACTGCAAATATTTTAACGGGCGCTGTGAGTGACATTCGCCAAGTGAGGTTGGTAACGATGGATGGGAAGTTGTTCCATGTCTTAACGTCGAATGAAAAGTGTTAGGTAGCCATTTGTGATAACTTAAATTATTTCTTTCGCTTTGTTTTTTTTTTTTATTCATCGGAGTGTAAAAATAAGCAATTTGGAAAAATATTTACTGTTCTAATAATTTCACGATTTCACCTGACCGACGCGTGGATAAAGTGATGAGGCCCGTGGCAATGTTAATTTCACATAAGACGGAATAATACACAATGTGCACACAATAAGATGTTCAGCAGGGCTTAGAAAAGTTCTAATTTCCCCGTGAACAGCCTACAGGAGGCGGGCGAGCACTGCGGCACCAGAGGTTGGTATAGGAGGTACAATACTCACATCGACCTTCACGCCGTCGATCCTGTAGCTGGACATGGGTGGCTGCGACTTGGGCAGGTACCTGTAGAACTCCTCATCGTCCTTGTACCACTTGACGGAGTAGAGGGTGTCATCCTCCAGTTCGAAGTCGCAGAGAAGCTGCGCACTGTCGCCTCGCGTCTTCACAGATGGCACAGCCAGCCAGCCCATCCGCAGACCGCTGCCGCCTGCACACAACACCCGCCACACCTTCGGTTCCCTCCCCCACCACAACTATACTCCATTCACGGTTACTTCAGCCTTTTCTGAAGTCCTGATAGAAGTTCTACTTCTACAATATTCCTCTGCCGCGTGCAAACTGGAGAATGACACCAGAGGGACAACGCAACACATTCGTGGGCAATAAGTGTATAGGCTGTTCAGGGTAAAGTGAGCACTCTTTAAAGCCCTCCCAACAAGCATCAACCACTAATAAATATATCTTATTGCAGGCTCAGGCCTTAAATTTTGAGGGTGGTGAAATGTATACACTGTGTTTATTGGTCACATTGCAATGTTTATATTAAATAGCAGCAAGAAGATTGAAATTGGATGAAAAGAAAAATTGAGAAAGGCCTTAAAAAGTGCTCACTTTACCGTGAACAGCCTATAACAGTACTTTATATAAGGACTATTTCTCACTAGGCATTACCAACATACCTATCCCCCTCCCCCCTGTTTTTCATTCAGATTATTTAAAACGAAGCATTATAATTTATAGATAAAATATGAATAACATTTTTTATTTAACAGAAAAAAAAGTAACTTTTATGAACACAAGTATAAAACGCTTGTGATACATGGCATATGTTGGAAACAATCAAACACATCATACATGGCGAGATTTTTCAAATATTTGATTCAAATTGGCCGAAGAAACCGTGAATGGATAAATAGGCTGCGCACCGCACATCGGCGACATATCTACACTTGCGACAGAAATGTCACACCAAATATACTTCCATTGTTTTCTTAGGTTTTACCAGGATTTCACAAAAACGCTTCTACTCGTCAACAAACATTTCCCTACAGTCCATTCACGGTCACTATCAACATTGCTGAAACCTTGTTAAAGTGATACTTCCGGGATATTCCTCCGTCCCATGCAAACACAGCTTAAGGTTGAAGTAAAGCAACTGGCTATGGAGCACTGCATCCGACTATACAACGTGAAGAACTCATAAATAAAGTAGTACAGACACCAGAAAAATAGTCAAAATAGTGCGATTTAAAATGTATATGAAAGATGAATGTATATATTTTGCAACATTGTATAATATTTTACTAAAATATACATTTTAAATATAAAAAATAATCGATTAAAATAGACTGTATTTTTGACAAAATTTAGGCGCATTTCCATTCTGGATACTTCGGAAAGCAGAATTTACAAGAAAATCTTCTTCAAGAAAGATCGTCTTAATATTTACTGTGATCATGTGTAATAAAATCATAGTAATAATGTATCATATCAATTTTATAATTTACTTTATTTGCGTCAGGTTCAGCCATAAATATTTGTGACAAATAGACTGAACTAAAAATAATTTTAAAAAGATTTTATACATTATTATTACAATTTTATTTCACACAATAATAGTAAACATTATAACGATATTCCATGACGAAGATTTCCTTTCAAATTATTTTTTTCTGAAGCATCCAGAATGGAAATGCTCTTACATTTTGTTAACAATACAGACTATTACAATATATTATTTCTTTGCATTTAAAAAGTACATTTTAGTAAACTATTTTATAATTTTGCAAAATATATATATCCTTCTTTCATATACGCCATAAATCACACTTTATCTGACAACTTCTATGGTGTCTGTTCTACTTTATTTATGAGCTCTTCACATTGTGTAGTCGGGTGCAGTGCTCCATAGGCAGTTCTTCACGTTGTATAGTCGGGTGCAGTGCTCCATAGGCAGTTCTTCACGTTGTATAGTCTGGTGCAGTGCTCCATAGGCAGTTCTTCACTTGAACCTTAACCAAGTCATCTAGAAAATCACATTAAAGTGACAACGCACGGCATTTGTACGCATCCAATGTAATATTTCGCATAAAAACTATTTCTCAGTAGCTATTACTAAAAGACATTTTGTTTCTCTGTTTTATTCGTGGTACTTATAAAAGAAATGTTATAATTTATAGACAAAATGTAAGAAGAAGTTCAATTTAACAGAAAATAAGCAAGCACGAGACGACGACGGTGGAGAGGTGCTCCGTACAACAAAAATAGTGAAAAAAAAAAAAAATGTTTCCCAACATCCAAGGTTTTCGCTCGTTGGACTCGTGCAGCATCAAGCAGATTGCCATCTCGCAGAGTGAACAAGGCGACGAAACCAAAATGTTCACTTTCTCACCGCCGTGTCCATGCCAGCACCTCGACCCACCATGCAACAGGCGTGCCAGCTGCACATGTACGAAACCCACGGACAAATGTGATCCCGTACGACAGAATTCCCAACGTATTGGAGGAAGTCAATTTGCGAGTAGCCGGTGTTCGTGATTAGAAGACGCCAAAGAGACGACAATTCCGTAGGTGCACCTGTTTTTTCGCGAAAAGATTTCAGGACAAGTTGTGTTCCAAAACACTTTAGTTCAGAACCACATTCGTGATAGGTTCATTTGAATTGTTACGCGTCTTATTTTCCTGCCCGCCAACCACGGACGGTCAATATCGAGGAAACTTAATTCTGATTGGCTCACTCGTGTAACAGACTTTCTTCACTTAAAAACAAACAGCCAATAGCCAAAGGGGAGAGACAAGTGAACACGTAGTAAAATGAAGTCTAGCCAGAGCGTAATTCTTTACGCGAAAAACAGGTGGCCCTAGCAATTCGCAATCGGAACGAACGTCGTAGACCTTTGCAAGCAGCGCTGCTGTCCGCTGTTTGGACAACTTATTGTACACATGTCTGGCATGCATGTATGAAGCTACTACTCTATTTCACTTGGCCAATGAGGATTCTGATACTATCGGGGAAAACGTTCGTCATTGGTCTGCGAAAAACTTAGCCGAGTCAAAACTTTTTGTGTGTATTCTATGGGTGGAATTCATACTCTCATCTTCAAACACTTCTTTGTCGAGCTGGTCTTATTAGGTATCCCAGTGTGCCATAGACATTGCTCAGGCTTATTTCAAGCAACCATCAACACGATTGTCTCCATGAAGATTGTCTTAAGACACGTGTTCGATTCTAACCTGGAAAAGGAACAATAGTATTGCATAGTCACAGCTCGAGAAAGTCATGTTTTATAGTCGGCAAGTATATGCTTAAGGCGGGAAATAAGATCGTCTTGAGAAAGTCCGCTGGAAAGATGACTTGAGACCTGAGAACACTGTGGTTGTGTAACGGCGGATGCATGTAATTTGTAGATGCTATAGTTAACATTTGTTTACCCGTGTGTGAGAGTAGCATAAACACAAACAATACAAACTATAAAAGTGTGGTATTACGTAACTAAACAGCTTCATATTATAGTGCCTTGTGCTCAGTACACTGTATTACAATGGATGAAGACAATGATCCCATTGATGTTGATATACTTGACAAAGAATTGCCAAATGCCAGACGGAGAAAAATATACAGACGCGATGCCCAAGACCCATTTGATTGGTACATTAACGAAGAGTTCAAGCACCGTTACCTATTTAGTAATGGTGCAACACTTACCCACGCCGCCTCTTTTCTCTTCATAACGTTCACGACATTTTGTTTATTCTCAACCACGTCTTTTATGTCTTCTTAAAATGTCAAGAAAAGCATTTCTTTCGAGAGGCGTGTAGTGTCGAGAAAACGTTCCAGACAGCACGTAGTAAGATAATTAATCGACGTAACAATTATCATCAGTGTTCAAAATGAAAGGTTTTTTTATAAGGTGCCTGAGGGTATTATGGCCAGGCTGGCAATATGGCCCACTTGTTATTGTGAGCATAGTTTGTACAGCAGGCGCGAAATGGCAGTCACATGTAGGTACGCATTAGAGTGTCGAGGCGGTAGATGGCATCAGCAGTCGCACCTCGTCGTGTTGAGCCGCCATTGTTCGACAGTTCTCCGTCGCATAAATAAACCTTCTTATATTTCGCTCGGTAAGTTACATTATAATAATGCATCTAACCAACATATTAGTTTGAATTATTTAAGGTATTGGTTTACTATTTAATGCGGAATCGAATGGATGTATAGTTATTTGTGTACATGTTGCATGTAAATTACTGTGAAGGATGTTTGTCGAAATCACCAGTGTGGTTAATATAGTCCACGTAGCCATAGTACCTATACATGGGCCATATTACCTATACATGGGCCATATTACCTATACATGAGCCATATTACCTATACATGAGCCATATTACCTATACATGAGCCATATTACCTATACATGAGCCATATTACCTATACATGGGCCATATTACCTATACATGAGCCATATTACCTATACATGAGCCATATTACCTATACATGGGCCATATTACCTTCACTGTATAAAACGTTGGTCCGTTTACAAAAGAAATCTTTGGAAACCCAGTTGCCAAACGAATCGTTTGTAAAACTAAGTTACTAACATTTTCTTTATAAAATCTGCGATAGTACAATCTAAAATTTTGTAGTTTTACAAAGAATTATTTTGGCAAATAGGTTTTCAAAGATTTTCTTGTAAAATCTACAAAAAAAATTTACGGTGTACACATGGGCCATATTACATACTCATGGGCTGACTTAATTACACATACCGGAATAACCGCTACTATATTGTTATTTTATCTTTATTCTTCAGGATTCATTATGGCCAAAATAAAAGATGGAACAAAGAAGTGAGGATTATGGACCCAAGACGTCCTGTCCAAGGCCATCCTTGTGGTGAAGGAAAACTGACTTCCCGTTCGTGAACCATGTCGCAGGTAGCAGGTATGGTGTACCCAGGCGAACCCTTCGCCAGTATCTTTGTGATGAAAGTAATGTGAAAGCACAGTTGGGTTGTAAGCCAACCCTTTCAGCAGAACAACAAGAACTATGCTCGCGTATATTTCGTTTATACGACGTCGGGTACCCATTAACTTCTAAGGTGCTCCAGCTGAATGTTTTCCTATATTGCAGTGATAATGGCATTCCCAACAAGTTCGTTAAAGGGAAAGCTGGTCGCTGGTGGTTGGAGGTTTTTTTTTTTTAAAAGGAACCCTGGCATTGCAAAAAAGGAAGGCGCAGAGACTGAACCCTGCACATGATGAGAAATTGAATAGGTTCATTGTTACAGACTTTCATAATAAAAAATAAAAAATAAAACTTTTTGACAATAATTTAAAGTATTTTCCTGAGAATATTTATAATGTGGATGAAAAGGGGTGCAGATTGCAAATTCATGAGGGACCTACTGTGTTTGCTAAAGGGAAGGGGGCAAGCTTGTCCATGTTGTCGCTAAAGAGCATGGTGTGGGCATCTTAGTTGTAGCATGTGGTAATGCCACGTGGTCTGTCGTCCCCCCCCCCCCCAATGCTCCTATTCAGAGGAGTCAGAAGAAACCCCGTTTGGGGAAGAAATATGCCCACTTGAGCAGATATTCGGATGACTCCTAAAGGTAGCATGAAGGCTGAAATATTTTACAAGTTTTTGAAACATTTCAACCGATTCAAGCCTAGTGGAAAATGTCTGTTAACATTTGATGGTGCCAAGTCTCACTTGGACTATAAAAATTGTGAGGGTGCTGAGGAGAACGATGTTCTTTTGTATTGTTTGCCTTCGAACACAGCGCACGAATTGCAACCATTAGATAAAGGCTGCTTCCGAAGCTTTGAAATTTACTGGGACCAGCATGTTCATAAAGATGAAAACGATATATCAATGCTGAATTTCGGGGACATTTTCACACCCACTTGGGAAAAGTCCATGTCTCAGGGAAACATGAAAAGTGGTATCAAGGCCACAGGCATATATACCTTCAACCCTCTGATAATCCCTGAGGATGCCTTTGCTCCAAGCGCAGAAACTGAGCCGCTTCCGCTCGAACCAGGCACCAATGAACAAGACATAGTTGAACAAATGCCTCCCGAGTCAACCTTCGCTAACCCAACACCAGGCACCTCAGGCTCGCCTCGACTACCGCTCTCCCGACATACACCAGTGACTGTGACAGCCGCATTCCGTAAACATCCTCGCACTCCAGCGGCATCAACTGACTCTACAACACAAGGCACCAACGAAAACTCTGATGACTTCAATTGCGGCAGGGAGAAAACAAAGAATAAATTGACACCAACACTTGCTGAAAGCTGGTACTGTACTGTGTGCGGCAAAGGACGATGTGAAAGACATGAGAGCTGGTACTGTACTGTGTGCGGCAAGGACGAGGTGATAGACATGAGAGCTGGTACTGTACTGTGTGCGGCAAGGACGAGGTGGAATACATGAGAGCTGGTACTGTACTGTGTGCGGCAAGGACGAGGTGATAGACATGAGAGCTGGTACTGTACTGTGTGCGGCAAGGACGAGGTGATAGACATGAGAGCTGGTACTGTACTGTGTGCGGCAAGGACGAGGTGGATAACATGAGAGCTGGTACTGTACTGTGTGCGGCAAGGACGAGGTGGAATACATGAGAGCTGGTACTGTTCTGTGTGCGGCAAGGACGAGGTGAATGAAATGAGAGCTGGTACTGTACTGTGTGCGGCAAGGACGAGGTGATAGACATGAGAGCTGGTACTGTACTGGTGCGCAAGGACAGAGTGATAGACATGAGAGGCTGGTACTGTACTGTGTGCGGCAAGGACGAGGTGATAGACATGAAGCTGTTACTTATGTGTGCGGCAAGGACGTAGGTGGAATACATGAGAGCTGGTACTGTTTCTGTGTGCGGCAAGGACGAGGTGAATGAAATGAGAGCTGGTACTGTACTGTGTGCGGCAAGGACGAGGTGGAATACATGAGAGCTGGTACTGTACTGTGTGCGGCAAGGACGAGGTGAAAGACATGAGACGCTGTGTAGTCTGTGCTGAATACATACATGAAGAGTGTTTAGGCTTGTGTAAGGAGGACAAGGAACTCTCTGTGTGCCTTACATGCCATTTGTGATTTAATTTTCATAATAATAGTTTGAATTATTGTGGTGAAATGATGACTTAGTTTTGGATTTGATTTTTTTGCAGTTTGAAATTGTGCACTATTTTTTTTTTCATTGAGAAGCCTTTTTAACAATACAAAGTTGTGCTTTATACTAAGATACTTTAATACCTAAGTAATTTCCGCTGCAATATGCTTCATGTTACTTTCAATGTGAAACTTTCACTTTCTACGAAATCACAAATAGGTGGGCAACATTATATACATGTATTGGGAATATAGCCCGGAGGTAAACGTTTGGAAATTTTTTTTTATAAATGCTTAAAGCAGAGAAGATCATTATTAATATTTGTTTTCTGATAGTCAAGAAACTGTATTACAACATTGCCCAGGTGTTTGTTGCTTTCTGTAATAAATAGCGGCCGTCAACATTTCCATACCTTAAGTGGGCCATAATACCCTCTTATACCTTAAATGAAATTACAAACACACATGAAAGATATCGTATTTGTGCCTTTTCGTATTATTTCGTGTCTGCTCGGGACTAATTGCTGTCTTGAGATTGTGCTTCGTCAAGCCGGAAGTAGCGAAATATAAGCTTGAATGACGCGTCTCGTTTTCATGAAGCAAGTCTTGTTCGTCGACTGTGAAACATGAAGTTGAAAAACTCTGTCTTAAGAAATAAGATCTTCTTGGCCAAGACATGTCTTAAGATGAGACTATGAATCCCACTCTATGACACGGCATTGCAAGTTGGCAAGAGGAAATATAAAATCATCCCAAAGCACTTGTTTACTAGACACGTATTTTATGATAGTTGTATTGGCAAAAACGACGTACAATGTTGGTTCTGGCGCAGCCGGCGTGATCACTCTACGCCACATTCACTCTACAGTTGAACCACGGCGAACAGGAAAATTACCAGCGAGGTATAGGTCGTCTGCAAAATGTTGCAGCAGGCGGGGCGTGTGCGTAGGACGCTAGTTGCTAAAGCTGCCACCTGTAGCGCTGCAGACGGCATGACGGCATGTTTGACTCGCCGCGGCAAGGTATCTTGTTGCTAAGCTCGGTTGTCTAGTAGGGAAGGGTGTTCTTTTTTTTTAAGGGGTAGTGAGTGTTGGGGGGAGGGAGGGATTGGGAAAGGACAGCAGCCATAGGGAGGCAGAGATCGAAACCGCACAAGGAGAAGAACGGAGGGAGAGAGGACATGAAAATAAATCACGGAAGGGCCGTCGAGAGTAGCTGGGAAAGGGACGAGTCCATGAGCGCGGGGGATGCAGGGTAGATTGTCTTTGCGACGCGCCGCGGAAGATCCAAGCCGTTTTCCAGGCAGGAGAAAGAGAGAGGTAAGGAGCATGGCCCGAGGAAAGTCCGTGGGAATATATAGCCGGATAGATATCGACTTTAGGGGGAGATAAAACTGGTTTATTTTATTCCGCCCCTCTGCTGAAGCCCTTCTACCCCCTCCACGTGTCAGACCACCATGGTTTCTGTAGGCAGCAGACTGTGAAAGTGGAGCGGCTAGCTGATCGTCTCTGTTTACACAGCGCCGGCATGTACAGGGGACATAAGTTGTCTTGTTCCAGTCCACATTTATTTTACCCTTGCTTTAGTCCCAACGTAAAAATTCAAACAAATGTTGGGAAAGGCTGTTCGCGATAAAGTAAGCACTTTAAAAATGAACGTTAGAAAAATGTCCTTACCCCTGAATGCACATATTTTAATGGGCGTACTGAGTGTCATTCCCCCAGTAAAATTTGTAACGATAAATGGGAAGTAGTTCCGTATCTTAGGTCAAATAAAAAGTGCTAGGTGTTAAAATTAGCAGATCTGTTAAATGTTTACTTTTATAATAATTTCCCAGCTTCACTTGCCCGACACATGAATAAAGTGTTGAGGCGCATGACAATGTTATTCTTACATAAGACGGAAGAATACATAACGTGCATACAAGTAGATCTTAAGCAGGGCTTTAAAAAGTGCCTATAGCTGTCGGAACTACAAGTGTATTGGTTTGTTGCTAACTTGCTACAGACATTATCTCGTGAAAATAGATCTCGCACAGATTATAGTCCTAAGCTCCTAAGGAATGCGATTAAAACATTTCAAACATATTATTTTCCCGCCACTTTATTTTGACGGTTTCCCATCAACATGCGACGCGCCGTCGCGTCGACAACTGCTTACGTCTCCGACACTTGGTTTCAGCGGACCAATTGAACAGCTTCGTGCGCAAGTAGAGACACTAACCAGAGACATGGGAACAAACTGTCAATGCTCAGCGCGAACGTATTTCACAGATAATAGTTGTCAAAATATTTTCAAAAGAACGCATACGAACTAATCAAAATATAAACACACACATTCAGGTGCGACATATAATGTAACGGCTGGATTTTTACCACTTGATTAATGCGCAAAACGACTTAATGATTTAATATGCTAATTCAGATGCCAGGTCATATGATAATATTTCTGTACTATGATGTGTGGTCTAGTTGATGTGAGTTTACTAATTTGCGTAATTTACGAATATTTATTTAACTCTTAATGTGTCAGGTATAATTGTTTTGTGTTTTTATAATTATCACTGTTTCTAGTGTGGAATAGCCTATATGCTGTTCTCGTACATGGCCGAGATATTGGAAGCTATAGGCCGGTTGCGAAGGGCAAAGAATCAGCCGCCCAGTGATTAGCCGTAATTCTGGCGTCACCTTCAGCCATAGCTCAGCCTTGCCTTGCCTTGCCTTGCCTTGCCTTGCCTTGCCTGCTTGCCTTGCCTTGCCAGGTCTGCCATATTGTCTTCTCCTACCGCTAGACCGGTGTCATTGAGAAGCAAACTCGGGACGGCTTATGACTGGTTGCACCAACATCTCCCCCGATCCGAGAGCAAATGATCCTAGTTCCGAACCAGGATCCAGTTTGATCTTGGTTTCAATGTAAAAGTGTTGCACCAACGAAGTTTCATGATTCTGGATTTCTGATTTGTCGATCTTCGTTCCAAAGTGAGAGATCAAAATTAAGTATGAGACTAATTTTGCTATTGGTTCGTAATATATGACGTCGTGGAAGTAGGCGTATTTTTGACTATAGATAGAACTAGATGTGCTATGTTTTATCTTTATTAAGTGAATTATTACTGTACGAATTTTACTGAATAATATTCAAGTGCGTATAATGTTGTTTTAATTTCCCGAGAAAACAATCAAACGTAGTTCTATCTGTTGGCGTATTTTCAAACTACATTTGTCCACGATACCTGCTGATCTCGGATCGAAATTTCGAACCGGCAATTTCGGTGGTTCAAAATTAACTTATCTCGATCTCCAGTCCAGCTCTGAACTCGAATGGTGCAACAGTTATCTGTGCCGATCTTAGATCCGATCTCGGATCGAATTTCGAACCACGATGGTGCAACCGGGCATTAGAAGAGGGTGTGTTCGGTCCGCACACCCGAGGTATGAGTTAGTATAGTTCGCCTACCGCAACCTAACATGTGGTATGATAAAGACTGCATGTTCCGTGTACCAAGGCTCGAGTGCCTAAACCTAGGGAAGGTTATGAAGAAGATACCTCGCGAGTCACACGCTGCTGCAATTGTACTTTCTGCTGCATCTTATTTTGAAGTGTGAGTTCGAAAGATTTTACCTTCAGCAAGTAAAAAATGTATTTGAGATGGCTGCTGATTTAATTCTAATATCGTACAGCCAAGTACGCCATTTTGAACCGACGCATAGTGAATTTATTTAACAGTTTAACCTGCAATCCTTGATTAATTCTGAGATCTGCTCCCAATTAGAGTGGCGTGGCCTTAATTAATAGGGGAAAGTCATCATTTCAAAGAAGTATATAATGTTTTTATGGGGCGTCTATCACATGGCCATGCTACTTGGATTACTGTCACTTCATGCATAATTGTACAAGTCTTCAGGAATATTCTCGTTATTGCAAATAATATCAAATCCAATATAACATTTCAGCATCACTATTCCAGTACAATCGTATTATTTGCAATAAACGCATGTCATTTATTTCGAAAGAGTTATTTCTCGTAGTGAATACTGGATATTTTAGCCTTTGGAAATGAGAATATGATGGTTTTGTGTTATGTCCTGTAGCTGTCTTCAGACGGACTGAATGCGTTTCTTGTGGAAAGTGTGGTTTTCATAGAGAGAGAGAGAGAGAACTTTTGTTCCAGCCTCCAGCCGCGATGTTCCAGAACCCTGATAGTGGTCCAGGATAAAAGTTTGGGTGTAATAAAAAATATGAATGAATCAGTGTCTACTCCATACGACGAGTGTGTCGAATAGATCACTTGTAATTATGTTCCGACTGGAAGTTCATGTTACACGCCTACTCAGTTCACTTGCAGCATCACATCTAGCTCACACCAATTCCACCGTAAGTTATAAAGTATATTACACACCTACACTCATATATATACATATATACACACACACACACATATATATATATATATATATATAATATATATATACATTGATACAGTATATGTACGTACATTACGCAACACGAGTTTTTTTTCTCGTAGTAATCCCATTAAAATGGGAACTACTTTGAAGTGAGTTCATTTAAAGTGCTAAGGTTAGCAAATCACAGAAGTCCAGCCCACTGAGTTCTTTATTTATACGTAGGGTAATGTAAGAGGGAATTACCAAATGGCCGGATGTGAACTTGCATGGCTGGCACCCTGGCCCTCTCAACCATACACTGAAGAAGAGTTAGATAGATCTCGCTGGCTGCGCACAACCACTCTCTTGTGTCCCAACACTGGACTCCTATTCTGCCATTACGACTAACAAATATGGCGTGGATTGGATTTGAGGTTAGAACAGTGTTTATCAAACAAGTGCTTTGAGATGTTTGTATACTTCCTCTAATCAATTTGTAATCCAGTTTGATTAAATTAGAATTACTAGAACTACTTTTTTTTTTCGTATAAAAGCACTTGTCTTTTGAAAATTAAGATGTAAACCATTGCGTTCATCACTGTTAACAATGTGACTATGACAATTGTGTTCCTTTGCGGTAGGTCAATGTTGGGTATACATACAGAAGACGAATAAGCGGTCTACCTCATCTTTAGTCTACGGTCTCAACAGCCGATTAAGGGCGTTCATGGTTAAAGCCTGATTCACATGTACGCCGATCACGCCGAACAGACAGAGCGGAAAACTAGAACAGCCAATCAGAAGCCATCCTCGTTTTGCGCGCGACTCGCGCGGAAACAGAGGACGGCTTCTGAATTGACTGCTTTAGTTTTCCGCTCTGTCTGTTCGGCGTGATTGGGGTACATATGAACCAGGCATAATCGGGCAATTTAGAAATCAATCGTTGAGAAATGTCACTCCCCTATCTATCTGCATATATTTTAACAGGCGCACAGAAAGCATGCATCCTAATAAAGTTGCTAACATGGGAGGGGAAATATTTCCATGCCTTACCGCTGAATTAAAAGTGTGATTAAATCATTTGTGAAAACGGGAATGACTTCTTGTGCTTTCTGTTTTTTTAATTTACATATATGTATGTATGTAAAAATCAGCAAATATATTAAATACTTAATTTTCTAATAATATTACTGTTTTCCACTAGACAGGGACATGAATACATAAATCAGGACCACGGCAATGTTAATAATACTCAGGAACAGAACGAATTTTCTTACGGAAGAATTTGACATAGAGAAATTTTCCACCGCTATGAGCACAGTGTTCCAAAGAGGCCACCTTTATTTAAAAATTTTAAGCTACGTGAATAATAACCAAATATATATTTTTTACTTAGTTACGAAGTTTTTTATATTTTATTTATGATTATTGCTATTATATATATATTGTGTGTGTGTGTGTTATATATATATATATATATATATATATATATATATATATAATATAATATATATATATATATATATATATATTAGGTAGAAAATAGAAAACCAACCAGTACACATGCGGCACTAGCGCTTACGTAGTGGCGAAAAATTTTAGTTGCCGAGCTAAACGCATTGAGTTACCCAACCTGAGTAGAATAAGCCTTAAGGGCCCTGCCTATCTGCCGGCTGCCAGCAGCTGCGACATCTAAATAGCAAATTCCACGTCAAGGAAATGTCTCGTCAGTGTGTTGATCTTAAAAGATACGCCTTTCAAACAAAATGAATTCTTCACGAATATTTTAGCAGAAGTTCCCTACAATGGGAATATTTCCATAACACGTATAGCCTGTGTGCAAGGAATTTTTGACATTTATGATTTAACGAAAAGTTCGTACTGCCTATCTATATAGAAAATATACGATAGTAGGTATATTCTCCTAAAAAATTGGATGTGGCTGTGGTGGGGACACGGCCGTTCGTTTAGCGTGAATACGTCTACGTTGACGCGCTCGGACGCCTTGATGTTTATTTTACGTTCCCGGCACCGCTTCACTCGATCATATGGGGTTTTATGGGTATCACTGGATTACTTCTGAGATGCTCTTTCCAACCGTATACGATTTCTGTATTTCGACTTGGCTTTTTGACGAGTATAGGACGAAATTGTGTTAAGTTTTCTTAATTTTTGTTTACATTAAAAGCATACAATTTCACCATAACCACGCCACACAAATGTTTTTATACACGCAATCGATTGATGTTGACGAGCGCTGTCTAGTGAAACTTAAACGAGCGTCGTAGCTTCTCCTAACCAAAAGTTATACTACGCGGAAGTTATGAGACGCGGCGAAATTAACTCAAAATTACGCCCCCCCCCCCTCCGCGTCACGCGCCATGCTTCGCAGTCCTCACTCAACGTAACATATTCTTTGATCCTTTGACAATCGAGTAGTGTAATAGAATTTTGAATGTAGACGATAGATTCGGAGCAGCAATGCCAAACTGTATCCCCCGATTTTGTTATCATCGGTTTTTCTGGATTGCCTCTCACTATGGTAGCAAATTTAAAGACGTATTCACGTAAAAAATTCGAGAAGAAAATATTTTGTTTGAAACGCTTTCCTTGGAAATTAAACTGTAGATAAATATTTCTTAACGTGGGATTTGCTAATAAAATGTCACAGCTACCAGCCAGTAGGCAGTGTTGATGTTACAGAATGTTGTCCATGGGCGAGTGAGACATCTACTCTGAAGCTGTGTTGTCCCTGGATGAGTGAGACATCTACTCTGAATCTGTGTTGAAACACGACGGTTATGTCCCTTTCCCCTCCGGCCGGCGGTAGTGTGACGTATGAGAAGACAGCTGACTGACGTCACAGAACCGGTTCTGTTCTGCGGCTATGCGTATATCCACGGACACGTAATCTAAGCGGCCAGCCGCCCCCGTGTTATCACGAGACACGCACTTTCTGACGTTGATAACCGCTGCTTGCTGCATTTTAACCCGTTCAGACCTACTTCAACTTACGGTTCCCGATATTGCAAACAAGAAATTTTGTGGTGCGTGCTGTACTTAAGTCGACACACAGCTTGTTTCGCTGTCACAGCCGATGAGCTGTAGGATATATGGTCGGCTACAGTTATATGAACCAATTATAACATAGACCAATAAAAGGGTCTGCGAATCATTTACCCGAGGTAACATCATTGGTCATTCAGCTTCGCGGTGTGTAGTACAAACCGAAAATTACCTACACGTGCGTAGTTGTGTACACTAGGGATGAACGGGTTAATCTACTGAGTGTGTTTGTGAGACAAATTCGCGTCATTATTTGGCAGTGCGTTAACACTTTCAACCCGTTGCCCTTTTTCCAATAGAGGCAATCATTTATTTATATTTCCCCCTTTTAAAAAAAAAATTCCGTACATTTTAATATTAAGATTATTCTTAAGTTTGGTAAGCAAGGAGTATAAGGCGGAAATATCCCCCTCGTAAATTCTGAACAGGGCTGGAAAACACCACTGGACAACAACATACGTGAAAGAGCTTGATAATTTTATAAAAACTATTTATTTGGTTCGCTGTTGTTAATATGTCCATGCTACAGAACTTGTCGGGCCGTTAATCCTATGAGTACAGCACAAATTTACTGTCAGTGGAGACAAGGTTGAAGCGAGCTGTCTGTATTATCCACTACAGCAATGTCAGTTGCGTTACGGTGTCTGTATTTACACCTCCCTTTGTCCCATTGGTCCTGGATACACCTGACATGGATTCGCGTGTTGACTGAATACCGATTGATGTATCGCGAAAGAAGCATCAGTTTTTTACAATCCATCGTGTTCATTTGAGTCACTATTAATACAATTTTGTAATTTTCTACTCATTTTCCGATAGAGTTCACTGAAACTGTAACACCATAAAAGTGCTATGTTTGTCTTTAAGAGCAAAGAAATGTCGACATAAAGGCAGCGCAGAGTATACACGTGCACACTTCTCAAAGGAATATCAACCATACATCAGTACTCCTTCTGTTGTCTCTGTGGACAAGAAGCCGCGGAGGAAGCAGCACGTACCTAGAGGCTGTTCAAGATAAAGTGAGCAATTGCCCCTACCTGCGTGAATTTTGACGGGCGTAGTGAGTGACATTCGCCCAGTAAATTTGGCACCAATGGATGAGAAGTAGTTTCATATCTTACGTCAACGTTAAATAACAAGTGTTAGGTAACAATTTTTGACAACTTAAATTATTTCTTTAGCTTTCTGTTTCTTTAAATACGTCGAAGTGAAAAAATGAGCAGATTTATAAAATAGTTACTTTACTAATAATTGCAGTTTCACACTAGAGGCATCCGAATTTTGGCGAAAAGATTTCACGACCAGTTGTATTTCATAACACTTTAACTCAGATACACGTCAGCGATTGGATGGTGTAGGTGTTACGCGTCTGCCCGCGAATCACAGAATTGCAGCAGCGAAGTAACCTAATTCTGATTGTCCAGTCAAGTAAGAAAATGTGTTCTCACAAACACACGCCGTCAACAAGCAAAATAACACTGCTGGTGTGCCCATAGGGTATTGCAATCTAGCTTGGGAGGAAATCTTTTCGCAAAATTCGGGTGTCCCTAGTGATGAGGCCCGTGTCAATGTTAATTTTACATAAGACGGAAGACTACACAACGTGCATACAAGTAGATCTTAAGCAGGGCTTTCAAAAGTGCTCAGTTTGCTGTGAACAGCCCATATAAATTAAATGCCCAGCTCTTAATAAACTCGTGTATGTTTCGCAACTAACATTTTACTCAATTCCCGGCGGGGTCGTTCCTGGATTTTCCCATCCGGGAATCGTGCCTCCATCCCCAGCACACAACAACCAATGACAATTCACAAACTACTGCTGCTGGGTGCTTGTTGTGTTCAAGTATACCGCGCACTCAAATTGTTTTCGCGAAAAATTACTAGCTCTAGAAATAATTCATATTTTCGTCGTGTCGTGCGACACGTGGCACAGATCGTGCAACCTTGCAAAACGAAATTGAATGACAAGCTCTTCTTTCAGTGGTATATACGCAACTTGAAAGACAATGTATGTAACATACTGGTTTTAACTCGTAACAATAACAATATTACTTTTGTGTGCTTTAGTTATAACTATGGACGTGCAAAATTCGCGGTATTTTATGAGTGAGTACACACTAAACTTCGAGATACTGTGCACTCTTTTCAAGTCTGCCATTGGCCGACAACTTGTGTGGTATATCACGGGGACTTTCACAGTCAATAGTAAATGTTCTTGGGTGGAGCGGCCAATCTCATGGCGCAGTATGATTACTGGTAGTGAAATGATTTCAAGACAAATTATATTTCAATACACTGTATGGTCGTTTGTCTATCTTGATTGGCTGGATTACTTTCTGACACTTGTTCACTGTCTGCACATGAATCACGTAGGAGCCGTGCCGATATTGCCGAATTCTGAGTGGCTCTATCAAGTACACAAAAAACCAATGGCAATGTACAAACTGCTGTTGTGTGCTTATAATATTTAATTCTACCGTGTACTAATATTTTTTCGCGAAAAATCACTAGCTCTACGTATGATTAAGTGTAGCCAATTAAAACACGAATTACGCTCAAGTAGGTATAGGGTAACAAAGCCTAGCTTACTATCTAATAATAACGCTTATTTTTCATGTCTCTAGTGAATGAAGAGATTTGGGCGGCTCTTAACAGCGAGGTCTTGAGAACCGATGACGGTGTTTGAGGTGAGTATGGAGCAGCGCCTGAATTAATGGGCGGGGGAAACCGGAGATCCCCGAGAAAACCCTCCGACCAACGGCATCGTCCGGCACGATTCCCACCTGCGAAAATTCGGTGACCCGGCCGGGGATTGAACCCGGTTCGCCTTGGTGAGAAGCGAGCAGGCTAACCGCTCAGTCCCCATGTCTCTAGTTATAACCTCTTTGTCTCCATCATGTATTCTGAATTTTCCGTCTGCCCATTGCCTTCGAAACTAGCTCAGTTAATCAGCGCCTTGCAAATTGTTCCGGAAAATTCTGCTCTTCGTGCGGTGTGTGTAAACTGTCAGGCTGTAAATTCACGCGGTCACATCGAAAATATATTTGTTACGGCCACCTGTTTTTCGCTAAAAGATTTGCAAACACGCAAGATTCTAACACCCCAAGGACACGCCGTCGCTGTTCTTTTCCTTATTGAAGTGTGTTTCTGCGAGGAGAAATTGCCTTACTTGACTGGACAATCAGAGATACGTTACTGATACTGTACCTCTGTGATTCGCGGACAGACACCTAGTCGTGGGATCTTTTCGCGGAAATCAGTTTGGCCTATAGTAATAATTGTCGTGTCGTGGTTGTGGTTTTTGTCGTGCCGTGCCGTGTTTGTCGGGGCTTTGTGATCCCTGTGCCAACCCTTTGACGTATTATTCCGAGTATACTCGTTCACGTCTGACATGTAGCAGAATAGTTAGAATCATTGTCGGTGGTCTGCAAGTCTAACAGCTCGCTTCGATACGGACATTGCATTTCTCTGGGCAATGCTGTTGATTCCCGCTGTTACGAGAACCATGTTATAATTGGTTGATTTTTGTGCAATGGGTCTGCTGAAACCCTTTCCATGGGTTCCAAATTACCAGTTCTTGTAAGAGATTCGCGAGTAATTTTCACACAGTAAATTTTCTCTTTGGCAACACATGAAATTAAAAACTGATCTGTACGTTAAGGGATTAAGTAGCGTGTGATTTGAACAGCACGTGACCAAGAGTTAGTAACTTCTGTTTGCGTATACATTCCTGAAGTCTAGCGTACCGATCAGTTATTTCTCGGTGTGAAGTCATAAATAGAGACCTGCAAAAATTCGCTTTATTGTTTGAGGACATGTTAAACTTAAAACACTTTTACTTGGCAATACGTTTGTCATTGGAGCATTCCTTATTTGACACTCCCCGGGTAACTCTGCGCCAATAAATGAACAACTCACAATTGTGTGCACCAATCACGCGCAGTTCACTCAGAAAGGGCGTGACTTAACATTTATGCAGCAACCAATGGAGGAAAGACGCCAGCTCGAGTATATATAGTACTACGAATTTTAGCTCGATGTCAAAATGTAACGCGAATTGTTCAGGTCCCTACAGTAATAGGTAGGGATAGGAAAATTTCGCGAGTTCAATGACTTGTAGGTTAGACTCCTCAGTACTCTACATACTAGAGCCTCAGCTGTGTGTTCATTGGCTGTTGCCCCACATGCCAGTTATGGGATTCGCAAGGTATTCCCTTGCAAGTCTGCTATTGGCTCAGAGGCGTGCAGGGCGGGTCTAATAAACTGTGATCCAATTGCGAAGGTGACTTCACTATATATGTGTTTGGCGTCTATCTTGTCCCGAAATGAATTCGCGAAATTTTCCTATCCCTAGTAATAGGTATAAAATTAAAAAAAAAAATGAATTTAAAAATTACCCCTCAGAAGTGATTGCTCAATATTTCGCTGCAGAGCGCCGACCAAACGAACTCCTCCGCTGTTGTTGAGTTGTCACACCTGCCAGTGCCTTCGCACACGTCAAATGACGATCGTCGCGTTGTCGTGAGTATTTTTTCCCTTTGTTGTGTAGAGTGCAGGTGATAAACACGACGCGTGCATACGACTGAGGTTCCAGTATTGACGAGGAAAACTGGAGAGAATGAGACACGCCTCACACCGCATTTTCCCCGCACTGATGTAAACAAACTCGAGGAAACTGGCTGGTCGTTACATGAGAACTACCATCGGGTCCCCTCTGGCTTGTGGGAGTATTTTCCCCTTCGGCCAGACTGCTCATGTGTGAACATTCCACACATCTGCCTGTGGTCGTTACTTGAGCCAGGAAATCCTGACGTGCTCCAACACCCATGTAGTCCATTCCCCGTTTCTTCTGCTGTCTTTTTGTATCAAACCTTTGAAAAAATTTCCCCATGTATAACGTGTTTAGTTATATCCTAAATACGCCCTGTATCGCAAGCGTTTTATACTTGTGTTCATAAAAGTTACTTCATTTCCTGTTAAATTGAAATGTTATTCATATTTTATCTATAAACTATAATGCTTCATTTATAAATAATTTGAGCAAAAAAACAGTGAGAAAATATGTATGTTGGTAGCACCTAGTGAGAAATAGTCCTCATAAAAATACTGTTACACTGAGTGTGCACGCATTCTGTGAGTTGTCCCCCTGGACTAATTTTCCAGACTTAGTTAAGCTTAGTTTGCACGAGGCGGAGGAATATCCTGGAAGTAGAACTTTAGCAGGGCTTCAGAAAAGGCTGAAATAACCGTGAATGGATTATACCTTAGACTTCACTATAGCTAGAGTTTCTATCTCCAGAGAAAGCCATTTTTCACGAGAAAAAAAAATGAGTACACAGTAGACTTCAATACATAGAGATGATGGAAAATCGCAAAAATATTTTGAGCCAACAGATCTTCTATAACAGTCTAATTAGTTTATTCTCTCATAATTGGACCAACCATTTTTCGGCTCGGCTAAGCTGTTTGCAGACCAATAACGAACGTTCTGCCTTATAGTATCAGAATCCTCATTGATCCTGTGAAATGGGGTAGTATCTACATACATACATGCATAAGTGACAACCAATAAGGATAGAAACCTGTCGGACATGTGTACAGTCAACTTTCCCCGCGATAAACCATCATCTATATCAATACTATAAACACCCAGCAGTAGTTTGTCTATAGCCGTTGGTTGCTGTCTGCTTGAGAAGTTGTTTTCATATTTGACCTGGCCACTCAGAATTCGGCAACATCGGCACGGCTCCTACGTGATTCGTGAGCAGACAGTTAACACGTCTCAAACAGTAATTCAGTCAATCAAGATAGGTAAACAATCCCCGAGTTTTTTCGAATATAACTTGTCTTGAAATATTTACGCGAAATTTCTCTTCCCCTGCCTATCACTAGGATGTGCAAAATTCACCTTATTTAGTGTCTGCAGACGTTAAACATCAAAGATACTGTATGCCATTGGCCGAACTTGTGTGGCACTTCTCAGGACTTGTCCAGTCAATAGGAAAGGTTCATCGGTTAAACAGTCATTCTGATGACGACGTATGATTGTGAGTAGCCAATTAAAACACGAACCACGCTCAAGTAGGTATAGGACAGCGAAGCCCAGCATGTGTATTTCTGTTATGCTTGCAATTTGATCACAGTTTATGGCCAGACACGCCCAGGTGGTCTGTGAGCCAATAACAGACCTGCAAGGAAACAATCAAGGAATCCCATGTCACCTGGTCTGAGGTAAAACTGGCAACACTGGGGCAGCAGCCAATAATCACAAAGCTGAGGATAGAAAATATTTAGCACAGTGGTGTCGCTTATTAAATAGCATTTAAAAAGCGAAATTTTGCTGTGCTAGTGATAGGGAAACACAGAGGTTTGGAGACTACCTTTGGTCGTGGAATAATTACCATCTATAGTGTTTCACACCATGTCGTCTAGAAAAACGTTCGGAGAAAATGTAATGTTATGTATAGAGACATGCAAAATTCGCATTATTATTCGACGTAAGGCTAAACTTCGCAGTGTTGTCTTTACTGGAGCCAGTGTTCGTTTCTCCATTGGCTACTGCACAGACGTGAAGCCACGCCTCTTCTGACTGAACAGCACATGACTGGGCCACACAGTTGTGAAGTGTTCATTTATTGGTACAGAGTTGCCTAGGGCGCTGTCAGATCAAGTATGGTCCAATGACAGATGTATTGCAAAGGTGAGCGTGTTTAAGAGGGATCAGTCCCCGCCATCTTGGATTTTCAGACTGTTCGCAAAAACCTGTAGGCCTATTGTAGAGTTTGTATTGAGTTTTACAAAACGACACGACACAGGAGATTCCTTTGTAAACTTTCTAAAGTTGGTATTGCTTGACTACTGTGTTTAGTTGGCCTGACGAAGTCGTCCGCAAGAAAAAAATCACTTACTTTTCCCAGCCGTTAGTAGTTGAAAATTAATAAATGCAGTGAAAACCTAGCAACTTGGTGAAGCTTGAGAAGCTGTTATTTATACTGTCTCGTGTGAAAAATTTCGTTAAACCACCTTAAGTGAAATTTATGATGAAATGTGGATAAATCCAAGATGGTGGTGACTTAAAGTTTAACGTGTCCCCAAATAATAACACGAATGTTGCAGGCTTCTAGTTATGTGATAGTTTCCTTCCAAGTAGGAGGGCCTTAGCAGAGGTACAAGTCCCTATAAGGCGAGGCAGGGCGAAGGCAGTTAGCGGGACGGAAGTTGAGAAAACACGGCTCTTCCTGTCGTGTTCCTCTGACGCAACTAGAGATCCGCCGCGGCCGGAAGTGGAGGCGAGAGGAAGACGGCGTCTGCGGGGAACACCGACCGGGTAGCGCCTCTAGCGTCACTTCACACTGTCACCAGTATGCAGTGCAGTGTAAACATTTCCTGGGAAACTTCCTGAACTCTAATGGAAGTGTTTAAACTGTACACCTTATGGGAACAATACCACACGTCAAGCTGCAGATATATAGGCCGTTCACCGTAAAACGAACACTTTTGAAAGCCTGCTTAAGATCTGCTTGTAGAAACTTGTGTATTCTCCCACCTTATGTAAAATTAACATGGGCCTCACCACTTTATTCATGCGTCAGTCAAATGAAAATACGAAGTTATTAAGAAAGTAAATGCTTTTCAAATATGCTCATCTTTAGATTTTGATGCATTAAAAAAACCAAAAGCTAGAGAAAATATTTTTTTAAGTTATCACAGATATCTACCAAACACTTTTTATTATACGTTAAGGTATGGATCTACTTTCCATCCTCGTTACCTACTTTAATGGGAGAATGTCACTCAGCGCGTCCATTAAAATATTCTATGCATGCAGAGGCAGTGACTTTTTCAAAGGTTTATTTCTAAAGTGTTCACTTTATCGTGAACAGCATTTAGGAATGTTTAACTTCGCTACTATACAAAGTTGGGGATTTCCCTACGCATTCGACTGTTTCCTGAGCAAACGTAGGACATTACAATGAACATATAGGAGGATATCACCATTCCTGCTTTCTCACTAAGCGTATACATTGGTGTGGTAAATTTCCGAATAATTTCTTGCTCTCGAAGACAAACCTCACACTTTCATTGGTTACGCTGCTTCGCAGACTTGATCGGAGTCTAAGTAGAAAATTTGCAACTAGTGAACATTTCAAATCGTAAGCATGAACCTGTTGTGTTTAATAATTTCTCAAAAGGACGCGATGGATCGTAAAACATGTTGCATCTGTCGCGATACGTTAATTGTCGCACAGACGGGCACGCGAATCCTCGGATTTCAAAATCACTAGTTTACTGTTTGGAGCTGTGAAGGTAATAAAAGCTCACTCAACTTGCCGAAGTTAAACAATTCACAATAAGACAACAAACCGTGCTATGAAATATTTCTCCAATAGTGCTTAAAAATTGCTTAAAATAAGAAAATGTTTGTATATTTATTATTTGTAGTAGCCTACGATGTATTTGTGAAATTAACTTGTAGGTATATTTATAATGAGCTCAGAAGAGACATTTCAATGATACCTTTTCAAGTTTTCTTTGGAATTTTGCCTTTTGTTATTTTCTACCTACAAATAAACATACAACTTGTGATTTTGACTTTACCATGACGCAACTATTATGCGTTCTAAACATATTTAATGCTAGGATATAGTTCTGGAATAACATGTAGAGCCAGTGATAGTGATTTTTCGCGGAAACATACGAGTACACGGTACACTTCAATACTATATATAGGCACCCAACAGCAGTTTGTATATTGCCATTGTCTGCTGTGCGCTTGTGAAGGCGTTTTCATATTTGACCGGGCCACTTATAATTCGCCAACATCGGCACGGATCCTACGTGATTCGTGTGCAGACAGTTAACTACACCTGTCAAAGAGTGATTCATCCAATCTAGACAGGTGAACGACCCTACAGTCTTGAAATCTTATCGCCAAGTTTACTGCCGCTAGTAATGTGTACAACCTGAACAGAATTTCGCGTAAATATAAGGCAATGCATGTCAAGGTCGTAGCGTCCTTAAACCGGTTTGGTTCTGCCGCAGCGGTGAAAAACGCGTCTACGGTGCGGCCTCGCTATAAGTGACTCGTTATGCGCGAAGCTTACTTCACTCAACCAGGAAAAACTCCAGGAAAAATATGCCTGCAGATGTCTGGCCAGTCAGCGCACCTCGAGATAATGCGGGGGCGCATTCCCATAGGATGGGGAAAATTATTCACTCGAAAGTACAGGAAAAACGAGCGAGTAAGAGCGGTTAGTCTGCTCGCCTCCCACCAGGGCGAACCGGGTTCACTCTCGGGGGTGCTGAGTCACTCACGGGATTTTGCACGTGGGGATCGTGGCGGACGATGCCACTGGTTGGCGAGTTTTCTCGAGGATCTTCCGTTTCCCCCGCCACTTTATTTCAGCGCTGCTCTATCGCCCTTATCGGCTCTCAAGACCTCGGAGCCGCTCAAATCTCTTCACTCACTCGTGCTATATGGGTGTACTGAAACACTTTCCATGGGTCCCAAATTGCCAGCTGTTATAAGAAATTACTAAGTGCTTTTCACATCATAAATTTGTTCTTTTGCAACAACCTGAAATTTAAAAAAAAAATTGAATAGGTTAAGGGTAAGGACAGTGAAATTCCGCGAAAATATTTCAAGATAAATTATATTTGAAAACACTGTACGGTTGGTTACCTATCTTCATTAGCTGAATTACTTTCTGACACGTGTTAACTGTCTGCACACGAATCACGTAGGAGCCGTGCCGATGTTGCCGAATACTGAGTGGCTCAGGCAAATATGAAAACGCCTTCTCAAGCGGACAGCCACCAATGGCCATAGACAGGCTGCTGTTGTGTGTTCATAGTGTTGAAGTACACCGTGTATTCATTTGTTTTCCTGCGAAATACCACTAGCTTTAGTCAAGGGGTTAAAGAACCTGCTGTAGGCTAGACCCGACTGTTTAATGTATTTTCGAGCCACAGTTTTGTGATCATTGGCTGATGCTCAGCGCTGTCCCTGGCGACAGCTTAGCCAATACAAGAGCTTTAGCGAGGTCCTTCCTTCCGTTCCGAACTAGTTCATCTCGCCTTGCGCCTGACATTTTATTGATAAAACATTTTAATATTTTACTACCTGATCCCGGCGAACCTTGTTCCGCCTCTTTCACGTTCTATTTTGTCTTCTCAGTGCGTCCTCTTTATTACGTCTGGTATGTCGACCTATGTTTGACCGTGGTATAGCTGGCATTTCTCTCTTTTAGATCAACAAACATTTCCTGCAAGTATCAGTAAAATCGGCCCATACATATAGAAGTTAGACTCCAGCGCCACCTATCAGAATGAAACACAACTAGGAACCTTACTCGCCATCTTAATAACGTATGGTGGTCTAGTGGTTTGTCAGTGATGATGCGGTTTAGTCACGCACAATGGATTTTATTTATAAAGATAGGTAAACTAGCGATCTGGCCCGGCTTCGCCCGGGTACAATGCAGTTTTATCTGCGTGCCGCTCGCCTCGTATACCCCCCTTCCCCCCTTCCTGAAAACCCGCTGTACCAATCTAGCCACCGCATGACCACATCCTATAACCGCTGCGCCACGTGCGCGAGTGTCTCCATTATAGAAATTACTTTTTTTGCAAAACTTTTCATAACTTTCAAATTATTCGCGACAGTAAAAATCTTTTCTTATCTACATTATAACCGTTTTAATTATGAATTAATTAATTTTGATAAAGATTAATTTCTTTATAGTTAGAAAATACGGTGCTCTTTTGGTCCATACACCAATTCATCTTATTACTTTTGGTCAAAATACACAATTTACACAATCTCTCTACACAGTAATTATCACCTTTTTCTTTAGTTAGCAGTAGTCACGTGTTATATGTATGATGCAGGCGTCATGAGTTGATTTTTGAATTAACAGCAATTTTTCATTTTTTTATTTAGTTAACAGGCAAATTTCTTGCTTTTTAATTAGTTAACATCATCTAATATTCATTCTAAACAATATTAATTACTTTTAATTTATCTACAAACCTTTCAATATTTAATTATACATGATAATAATTGTAAATACCATAATTACTATTTATCTCTTAAAGATATATATATATATATATGCTACCTCTGACTTTTTTGTAGATCATTCTTTCGGACATGATTTTGTTATATCTCTAAAGGATTAGACAGCGTATTCCATGAGAGCGTGCTAGCGGCAGACTTTTTCCCCGTCTTGATTCACTAATACCGTTAATGCTCAGCTCCTATCCTATAAGTGCTAGGTCAACTTTTACACATACAAACCTTCCTCGATAAATGCAGATAATAACAGTAAAAACCGCATCGAAATATGTTCAGTGGCTCTCGAGATTAGCGCAGACATACAGACACTCTCGCGCCAGGGACTTCCTTTTATACTATGTGTATTGGCAGGTCTCTATATCTAGAGACATTCAAAATTCCCGTTATTATTCGGTGTAAGGATGAACTTCATAGTATTGTCTTTACTGGACCCGGTGTCGTTCCTCGATTGGCTGCTGCATGGGTGTGAAGCGACGCCTTCTCTGACTGAACTGCGGGTGATTGGGGCACGCAATTGTGAAGTGTTCATTTATTGGTATAGGGTTTCCTAGGGCGTGTCAGAAAAAGTATGGTCCAATGACAAACGTATTGCAAAGGTGCATGTGTTTAAAGTTTAACGTGTGTCTCCAAATAATTACGCGAATTCTGCAGGTCTCTATTCAATACATACATTAAATCGTGACGTATATAACCCACAACCTAAAAAATGCTAAATAATTAAATAGATTTTATTGAATAAAAAAAATTCCTTGGTTGGGACGCCGTCTGCGGACGCATGTGTTGCACGCCGCTGAGGATGGACCTGCTTGTTACTGTCGCATTTGTTTCACGCCGCTGAGGATGGACCTGCTCGTTACTGTCGCATGTGTTGCACGCCGCTGAGGATGGACCTGCTTGTTACTGTCGCATTTGTTTCACGCCGCTGAGGATGGACCTGCTCGTTACTGTCGCATGTGTTGCACACCGCTGAGGATGGACCTGCTTGTTACTGTCGCATTTGTTTCACGCCGCTGAGGATGGACCTGCTGTTACTGTCGCATGTGTTGCACGCCGCTGAGGATGGACCTGCTTGTTACTGTCGCATTTGTTTCACGCCGCTGAGGATGGACCTGCTTGTTACTGTCGCATGTGTTGCACGCCGCTGAGGATGGACCTGCTTGTTACTGTCGCATTTGTTTCACGCCGCTGAGGATGGACCTGCTCGTTACTGTCGCATGTGTTGCACAGCCGCTGAGGATGGACCTGCTTGTTACTGTCGCATGTTTTTGCACGCCGCTGAGGATGGACCTGCTTGTTACTGTCGCATGTGTTGCACCCGCTGAGGATGGACCTGCTTGTTACTGTCGCATGTGCTGCACGCCGCTGAGGATGGACCTGCTTGTTACTGTCGCATGTGCTGCACGCCGCTGAGGATGGACCTGCTTGTTACTGTCGCATGTGTTGCACGCCGCTGATGATAGACCTGCTTGTTACTGTCGCATGTGTTGCACGCCGCTGAGGATGGACCTGCTTGTTACTGTCGCATGTGTTGCACGCCGCTGAGGATGGACCTGCTTTTTACTATCGCATGTGCTGCACGCCACTGAGGATGGACCTGCTTGTTACTGTCGCATGTGTGCACGCCGCTGAGGATGGACCTGCTTGTTACTGTCGCATGTGTTGTCACGCCGCTGAGGATGGACCTGCTTGTTACTGTCGCATGTGTTACACGCCGCTGAGGATGGACCTTCTTGTTACTGTCGCATGTGTTGCACGCCGCTGAGGATGGACCTGCTTGTTACTGTCGCATGTGTTGCACGCCGCTGAGGATGGACCTGCTTGTTACTGTCGCATGTGTTGCACGCCGCTGAGGATGGACCTGCTTGTTACTGTCGCATGTGTTGCACGCCGCTTATGATAGACCTGCTTGTTACTGTCGCATGTGCTGCACGCCGCTGAGGATGGACCTGCTTGTTACTGTCGCATGTGTTGCACGCCGCTGATGATAGACCTGCTTGTTACTGTCGCATGTGTTGCACGCCGCTGAGGATGGACCTGCTTGTTACTGTCGCATGTGTTTCACGCGGCTGAGGATGGACCTGCTTGTTACTGTCGCATGTGTTGCACGCCGCTGAGGATGGACCTTCTTGTTACTGTCGCATGTGTTGCACACCGCTGAGGATGGACCTGCTTGGTACTGTCCCAGTTTATATAGTCTGTTCACGGCTAACTCAGCCATCCTGCCCAAACCTCACTTCTCTGCTAATTTTGTAGCATTCCTGCATATGTATAATTACCATTGTACCGACTCTCTCACTTTATTAATGCGCGAATCAAGTCAAAAACTGCGGAATTGAAAAAAACGTCAACATAAAAATGTACTATTTTTTTTAATCAACGTAAAATAGGTAGGAAATACTTTAACTAAATTAAGTGGCTGCAAATGTAAAAGTTACCCTTTGAATATAACTCTATAGTATGGAACTACTTTTCGTGATTCGTAGAGACCTGCAAGATTCACGTTATTTTTTAAGGACAGCCTGAACTACAAGTTACTGGGCGTTTGATCAACTTTGGCCATTGGCCAAAACTATGTTCGGCACACCTCGGAGAACTCTTGAGTCAATAATACAAGTTCAGCGGTGGAGTGGCCAATCTCTTTTGAGAAGAGTGACGTTGATTACAGTGCAGCGGCCTGTGAAACTACGATCTGTGCTCACTTGTTTATTATGCAGTGGAGTCTATCATGTCACTAACAGATAACGCGAATTTTACAGGTATCTAGTGATTCGTTACCAACTTGACAGGAAGCACGCCAGTCGTCGTGGTTGTTAAAATAAACTCTGTAAAAGGCAGTAATTTTTTCCTCTCATGTTTACTCAAAAGTGCTCAGTTAAGCGTGAACCATGTGTAGAGATATTTCCCTCTGCGGGAACCAATGCTTTTCACGGACTCGGAATTAGCTTGGGAGTGTCGCCTAACAAGTTATCCAACTGCTAATACATCAAAAATACACGTTAGAGGTCAGACGTGTCCTAAAATGATTTGGAGATATTTTCCAGCCGGTAGCTATGAGGATTGCATGATTGAGAAGTTTTTAAATCAACGATAGAAATGTTTACTTCTCCTATACCTGCACACGAGGCTGGCCCAATCACGTTCAACCAAGTCTAAATGGTAAACGTGTCCTTACTCCTGCAGAAGCCAATAAACAAATTACACTGACTTGAATGTGCATAGGACGATAAGTTTTAGCATGTTACCAGAAAATGACGCGAATTTTGCAGGTCCATACTCTTCAGGCTGTAATAAAATGGAAGAAAATAATTTGAATGTATCACGTGCAACCAAAGTGAATATAAAAAAAAAGTCCCGCACCACGGAGCTAGCTAATGAATAACAAAATTCGCGTCATATTCTGGCAGCACGCTATAACTATAATTCATCGTCCTAAGGCGGAGCAGTGAGGACATATTTTCACTTTTGACTTGGTTGGACGTGATTGTACCAGTCTCTAGTTAGTGCTTTCCTATTGGCCGAAAACCATCCATGGCATGTCCGGACAATCTGTAGTTCAATGACAAACGCAATAAAAATACACAAGTTATTACCTTCCCTTTGGTTCGCAACCTAAGGTGATACAAAATTCACTCTTTAAAGAGTTACTTTACAAACTGGGAAACGTTACTCATTGTTAGTAATTCACGTCATGTTATAAAAGATACAATTTACGTTATCTTTACATTCAAGTTATACCTACGTTGAGCAATAAGCAATGTAAGTTATCAATTACAGTGAAATATATACAGTAACGTTAGTCTCTCGAATACTGACTCAAACATATACGCTAGTATTTAATGTATTATTGTCCGTGCTTCTAACTCATTAAGCCCCTGCTCACGTCCAATCAGACGTCTCACTCACCACTGATATGTCTACGATGCAATACAACGGTGCCACGAGACTCCGCTCCGGCCTTGCTGTAGACACGCAGACCGCTGGCCCTTCGCTTGTATGTAGGGCCACCTGTTTTTCGCGAAAATATTTACACCAAGGCTAGACTCCAATGTCCTATGGCATACGTACAGTTTTCCTTTGACTACTGGCTACGTATCTTTGTCGGGCGACAGTTCCTTACATGACTGAGCCAATGAGAATTAGGTAACTCCGACACTGAGTGTCCGTGATTCGCTAGCAGACACCTGCAATGCGTGACAGTCAAAATCATCCAATCACGACAGTGGATCTGGGCTCTAGTGATCTGGAGTTCAAGTAGTCCTGAAATATTTTCGCGAAAAACAGTTGGCTCTACTTATATGTGTACGCTCTGCTGGCCTACAATACCTCATGCCGACTTCTGTTTATTTCGTGTCTCCCCAACACTAACCCCGGGCTGCTTCCCTGTGGCCTCTGTGCAGCGTCTCGTTAAAAAGTGTTTGATGTCTAGACCGTCTCGAAACAATAACACGAATTTGCACGTCTCTATTAATACTGATTAAACCACTTCGGTTCGAGTATGTGAATGTCTGAGAAGTTTGGGTTAAGGCCAAAATAATTCGATAAATGCACGTACCTCTTCGGAAAACTATACAAATTAGAGTTCAATATCTCAGGGGACACCAAACCTGCAGTTCCCCTTTTCGTTTCTTTGGGAGGACATTTTGTTACAGTCCATCCATGGTTACTTTCAACTTTCCTGAAGCCTTCCTTAAGTTCTACTTTCAGGATATCTTGCTTTATGCAAACTAAGACACGTAAGTTCTACTTTCAGGATATTCCTCTGCTTTATGCAAACTAAGATAACCGTAAGTTCTTCTTTCAGGATATTCCTCTGCCTTATGCAAACGAAGATAACCGTAAGTTATACTTTCAGGATATTCCTCTGCCTTATGCAAACGAAGATAACCGTAAGTTCTACTTTCAGGATATTCCTCTGCCTTATGCAAACTAAGATAACCGTAAGTTCTACTTCAGGTATTCCTGCTATGCAAACTAAGTCTACAAGATTATACCAAAGGGAAAACGCACCGCATTCGTGCGCAATGCGTTCAAAAATAATTTGAATGGAAATTATTTCTTACTAGGAAATACCAACACTCATATTTTCTGTCGTGTTTTATTCATATTAATTATAAATGAAATATTATAATTGATAAAAAAAACTACTGAAATTTCAATTCTACCAATAATAATGTAGTTACATGTTAACAGAAGTATATAAAGTTTCTGACATTCGTCATATTAAGGAGACTACCTAACACGTCTTACGTGAGGTTATTTTCAAACGTTTGAGTCTAAAAGTATATTAAGATACTGTAAACAGACTGTACCTAATTGGTCCAGTGAGATTTAGGATGCTTCGCTGTTGGACGTCTGTGATTCGCTGGCGGGCATCTATGACGCGCAGCGAGTAAAATCATCCAATCGCGGAAGTGTCGTTGAGATAAAGTGTTTTGAAATACAACCAGAGAGGAAATATTTTCGCTGAAAGACAGAATGTCCCTGTAAATAACTAGGGACTGGAAAATGTCGCGAATTCAAATTGACTTTTCAATTGGATCGCAGTTTATTAGACACGCCCTGGACGAGTCTGAGCCAATAGCAGACTTGCAAGGAAACAAGTAGCGAGTGACAGGTGTGGCGAAACACTGGCTACTTTATGGAGCAGCAGCCAATAAACAAACATCTGAGGCTCAAGTATACGCATGACTGTGTAGTCTAGCCTACAGGTCATTGAACTCGCGAATTTTTTCCATCCCTACTAATAGATAACCCGAATTCAGCAGGTCTCTAGTAATGATCTAAGGAGAGCTGCGTGTTGACGTGTAGGATATTGAAGTATATCCTTGAGAGTAAATCTTTCTCCGCTATAAACAGCTGTCCACAGAGAATTGTGGTATCCAACTGATGCTCCTTGGCCGCAAAGCTGTGCGACTGAACATCGCTGTTTGACGCGGTAGGTATGTGGCATGACCAATACCCGAGTGTCAGCAGTCAGCTGAGTCATGCTTCGTGCCTCAAGCTGACCTTGCCAGATACTCGCAAAACACCGCTGGTCGCCAGCTTGCAGCAACGTCACACGACTTGCCAACACTGCTGATGTTTAGGGAAACCCAATTTCCGCCGAAATATTTCACGACCAGTTGTATTTTACATCACTTAAGCTCAGATCCACTTTCGCTATAGGATGATTTCCGTGTTACACGTATTAGGTGTCTGCTCGCGAATCACAGACGCACAGTATTGAAGTTACCTAATTATGATTGGCCGATCAACTATGAAAATGTCTCCAGACAAAGACATGCCGCCAATAAGCAAGAGAAAGCTGCTGGCACGCCCGAATAGTGTTGAAAAATTGAACACGTGCGGAAATCTTTTCGTGAAATTCTGGTGTCCCTACCGATGAGCTCTTCCGTCAGTTAAACTATAGTTTGATCGCAGTTTCTTCGCACTTTTTGAATCAAACACTTGAAAAATAACCCCATGTATAGAGATGAAGGTTTGTCGCTGGAAAAGTTGACTGTTTGCTAGGATTCAGCGTACTGTACACATGTCCTACAGTTTTCTTTCCTTATTGGCTGTCATGCATGTATGACGCTACTAACCCATTTCACTGGGCCAATGAGGATTCTGATACTATTACGCAGAACGTTCGTGATTGGTCTGCAAACAACTTAGCAGAGTCAAAACTTGGTTAATTCAATAATGAATGGATAGACCACTTAAAGTGTTATAGGAGATATGTCAACTCCAAAATATTTCGCGATATTCCATCATCTCTACAAATGTATGATGTGTTTGGTTGTTTCCCAATCATGTGATAGGTTAGATAGAGACCCCTAGAATTTCGTGGGTTCATTTCTAGACATGTTGGAATTCACACACTTGTAAATTCATGTTACTTTTGTAATTTGCCGAAGTGTTGTTTGACACCTCTTGGAGATAAATGAGCCAATGACAATCATGCAATTCATAAATAACTACCGCCTTTTAACTACCACAACAATCAACCAATAAACAGTTGATATCTGTATGAGAGTATATAAGACTGTGAAGTCCAGCCTACAGGTCATTGCACTCGCAAATTTCTCGGGTCTCTAGTCATCACAATTGTTTTATACGTACGTTAGCATGCAAGTATCCTATTTTTGATTAAATTAACTTTTAGTTTTATTTAATTTATGAAACATAATATTTAACTTTTAATTGATATGAATAATAACACAGCGAACATTGGTGTTCTTATGCATATTTTTATTAAACTGATTTCGCAGGAATGCAATGCCCTGTCCATGTGGTGTACTTATTTTATACACTAAGTTAATTGTTTACGGCGTCACACATTTTCTGGCAGTGGATACAAGGTTGAAGTGAGCTGCCTATTTTTTCTACTAAAGCAATATCAGTTGTGTTGGTCTCTGTACTTCCACTTAACTTCTTCCTATTGGTCCTGGCTACGCCGGACACGCCTATTGCCCGCACACTCTAAATCGGAATCAGTTATTTTTTACTGTTAGTCAGTTGAAACTGCTCCATCCGGAATCAGTAAAAAAAAAATAAAACTACAAATCTCTTCAGTTAAATGAAATCCACAATACAAACAGTAGAAAATCTGTTATTTATAGTCGAATAATAAAATGCACAAGGATTCAAAACCGTTAATTACGGTTTTAAATAAATTAGGTATACAATTATTTTGTCGCAAAACAATATTAATACAAGTAAATATTGGAAGTGGTTGGTATCGAACCGCCACCCCAAAACGCAACACATTCTATTGTTTCTTTTGGCTGAAGTTCTACCAACTCTGCTACTTTGCCACCAAGAGAAACGGTCTCGCATTTGCCTAGTAACATAAACTTACATTTGTCTCGCATTGTAAAATGGTGAATACTAGTGTACATCGATGACCTAGTACATTGAAACCCCTATATTTCTCTTTTAAAGCACATAATCCGAACTAAACTAAAGATAGATTGACTTTCGAACTCTGCAAAGGAAATTTCGACAACAAGAAATACTTCCACATCACGAAACTTACAGCAATATTTGACATTACAGTTTGTGGTTCAGTACCCATAATACGAGCACATATTTGACAGTGGTAAAGTAGGACAGTGGATATGGCTGGTCATGAAAGCTTCAGCATGCTTTGCTTTATGGGCGGAGGTTCGAGCCCAACCACCTCCAAAAACGTTTTTGTGTTGACAATATTTGTGTTCTGCGACAAAATGAATCGTACCTAACTAATATCGCGTAGGAATGCTCTGTGCTTGTTTATTAATGATAACTATCAATAAGTAGATTTCTACTGCTTGAATTAGTAGATTTCTTTTAATTGATGAATTAGTGATATTTTTTCACAGATTCCGGATGGAGCAATTTCAACTGACAATCAGTAAAAATAACTGATTCCGATTTAGAGTGCATGAGGCGGAGGAATATCCTGAAAGTAAAACGTTTGCAGGGATTCAGGGAAGTTAAGAGTAACCGTGAATGGACTATAAAATATGCTCCCGGGTTTATCGAGTACTTTGGGAAGCCCTGCTTAGAATCTCGTTTCCTTCTGATCATAGACGTATACTGAAAATTTTGGCAAGGCATGCAACACAAAACTTACTTTGGCACTTCGCTTTGCAAAAAGAGGAAATAAATATCCTATATAATAAGGAGACGATCTCTGCCTGTCCGTCTTTAATACCTGTAAGTCCCTTGAAACTCAACAGAAGTTCTTCAAATTCTACAGAGCGAATCCTCAGGGTCAAATACAGGTCAAGTTCGAATTTCAGCAAGATCAGATCACGCCCTTTGCCCTAAAAACTCATTTTTTAATTACTTTTTTCCTATGAAAAGTTTTGTATTAATGCATAGAGAATAGTGCATAGAGATATGAAGGTAATGGAATATCATTTTTATTTACTTTAAATGTCTGGCTTCAATGTTGAGTTAATTAAGTAGGGCCGCAGTGGCTCAGTGGATAGAGAAATATTAAATGGGACCGCAGTCGCTTCAATGTTGAGTTAATTTCACATAATTTCGTTATTGCCTACTTATATGTATGCAATATGTTTTTCAGTCTTTGTATGATAGCCAAATTTATTAACATGGTAACTGTGTCTAGCCCCGTGACAATACAAAAAAAAATGTCACGGGCTGGGTCCCCTGGTTAATAATAACAAAATGAAAATAAGAGGTTGCTGGAAATGTCTATAAGTGCATTAGTGCCCTTTTCCTCTCACACTTAACTTCATCTAGATCGCTTTGAAACACAAGAGAATCACTAATCTTAAATTTTCTATGTCTTATAAAGCTCAATAGCTTATCCAGATTTAGATCATACCTTCACATATGTATACATGAAGTGTACGAGATCTGTAAACGGTCAATCCTGAAGAAAATTGAAGTACTGGAGTAATAGAAAAACATCTAAATCAACACACTTAAATACCTTGACACAAATCACTAAACATTAGTGACACTTAAATACCTCGACACAAATCACTAAACATAAGTGACACTTAAATACCTCGACACAAATCACTAAACATAAGTGACACTTAAATACCTCGACACAAATCACTAAACATAAGTGACACTTAAATACCTCGACACAAATCACTAAACATAAGTGACACTTAAATACCTCGACACAAATCACTAAACATAATTGACACTTTAAATTAAAACAAATCATAGACAAGAAACTACAGCATGTAAGGTGAAGAAAAAAAAAACTTAATCCAGGGTATTAGTGCAGGCACCAATTAAATAGAATGGCTTGGAGCCAATAAAAAAAAACCCTTTTAATGTTCCAACTGAGAGAAAAGCAAAACTTGAATACAGGTGTCAAATAGCGAAATTCACTTGTTAAATCAAATAATTTTAAATTTAAAATTGAAAAGTTTAAGATTCATACAAACACCCTAAATTCACAAAACAATTGAATTTACTAATAGTAAGTCATTTGAATAAGGGAAGTTACATTTATGATTGTTAACAAGAATAAATTAAATTTTGGTTATTAATGTTAATATTTGCCTGTCTAAAAACATAATTAAAAAGTAAAATTACTTCTGAACGTTTACAAAACATATTTACATTTGAAATGATAAGTTTTCAAGAATTATTTCCATTGTAAAATTCACCATTTGTTTTAAGTAATCATTCAAATAACAGACATGGCAAACAGAAGCGTTTGCACAGCGGTTCGCTACCGCACAGCCATGCTGATTTCTTAAATGCCAGGATCAAATGTTTGTATGTACAACGTCTCTATCTTCGTTCTCTGTCTTTAAATTGTTTAGAGCGAGCCTAGGTGTACCATTTTGAACAAGTTCTAATTTATCATTAAACGAGTACCTATAACGGGGAAGATTGGTGAATTAAATACACTTATTACAATGTCCCTTTGACAGTCATTATTCATTTTGTGAAACTACTGTTTATAATACTAATTAAAATGTAACAGTAGAACACGCAACACATTAGGCATTGAAAATTTGATAAAGATATATAAAGTCACTCGCTAGCACGCTGAATGCAATGTCGCCATGTGCATGCATTCGCCCACATTTCGCGCGAGCTTGCTGTGACGTCACATCAGCTGAACGAGTGTTCAGAATACCAGAGCGCTATGCCTCGAGTAGATAGGTTAGGTATGTTCGAGCGCAGGGGCTGTGTACCGAGGATCGAGGATCTAGTAGCTAGCTGGTAGGTCTGGGGCTGGAAGCGCGAGGTACCGTTCTCACTTCCATGGTGTTGGAAGAACGATTTAATTGTGTGATTAGTTTCTAATATCGTAATGGTTTGCTGGGATGTTTAGTTATTATGAAAGGTGCAGAATGCTTAGTTGGTATGGTTGGTAAGTATGATTTCATAGTAGACCCTATATGGTATCTGGGAATTAAGGCTCTATGTGTGTCGTATACGGTTAAATTAATAGTATTTATCTTATGAGTAGGGATGGGAAAATTTCGCGAGTTCAGTGACCTGCAAGCTAGACCCCTCAGTCCTCTGCATACTGGAGCTTCAACTGTGTGTTCATTGGCTGTTGTCCCACACCTGGAAGCTATGGTATTCGCAAGGTGTTCCCTTGCAAGTCTGCTATTGGCTCAGAGGCGTGCAGGGCGGGTCTAATAAACTGTGATCCAATTGCGAAGGTGACTTCACTATATATGTGTTTGACATCTATCTCGTCCCGAAATGAATTCGCGAAATTTTCCTATCCCTACTTATGAGATAATTGGAGCTTATGATTTGAATATTTGTTTGGCTAGGCTGCTGGCATGATTTGTTTATACGTGTAACTAGTGAAGTTAGATGGGCTGAAATGGTAATCAATATAGTTGACCGTTATGATTGATCAGTAAGTCCGAAGTATGGTGGTTGATATTGTCTCTATTAGTAATAGCATCAGTGAGGCATGCTTGAGATAGAGCAAATGATTTTTATTTGACTGTATATTTTGGTAGGTATGGTTATCTGCTATGGTGGTTCGTTGATATATTCATATGGTATAGTATGTTGATATGCTGGAGGGTTGTCACCTATGAAAAAATCTTATTATATGTAAATAAAATACTTAAAATAAATACATAAAAAGTAAATCTGAAAAATACACTTATTGCTGGGATAGTAAAAAAAGTATCGTATGTAAATAAAACATAAAATACTTAAAAATTATATTAGTTAAACTCTAAATAGTAAATAAAAACTTAAAAAGAAAACTTTAAAAGAGATGCCTTTAATAAGACAGAAGATATTTGTTCGTCTCCAATCTATATACTGCGTATAAGCTCTTGTCCCAGTGCATGCCATGATAGCCAAGCAGTCCACGGCATTATCCTGGTTACCCAAGGTCCGGCAGTTCGATCTCGCACTCTTCCAGTTGATATTTTGAGTTATAAAAAAAGCAGCGCCTCTAGCGGCCAACTCTAGAACTAATAGAACGAGAGCAACACCAGTGCTCCTAGCAGACAACTCTAGAACTAACATGGTAGTCAAACAAAGTGAGTAATCAGTGAAGCGACTAATCGAACAAAGGTGAGTAAACAATCGAACGACTGGGAGAGAAAGAAAGATAAGAAATAATGCAAGATAGAAAATAATGGGAGTACCCGGAGAAACCCCTTGGAATGCAAGAGTATGAAAAACATCATGAGAAAACAAGATGGAATGATAGAGCATGAAAAATGACATACTAGCTACCAAAATGGTGGTCCAAGATGGCGATGTACTGCTACAAAGATGACGGCATACTGGCTACCAAGGTGGTGATGCACTGGTTACCTACATGGCGGAATCCAAGATGGCGGTCGCATAACCAGAATGGCAGATCAGGAATGGTACCTCGTGCCTCCAGCCCCAGCCCTATGTGCCCAAACCTACCAGCTCCTCGATCCTCAGTACCCAGCCCCTGTGCTCGATCATTCCAAACCTATCTGTTGCCTCGAGGTATTAGAGAACTATTACGATCGATTGTCGAAACACGCACCACACGCGCCATCCCTCAGCACCTTTCCATGACGTTTCGAGTAACTATTAGGAAAAGAGAGGTGTGCATCCCAATCATATTTGTCCCAGTCTCACATGTAGCGAGGAAATGAAGATTTATTTTTATTTTAAAGAAAAGTGGGAATTACGGTGGTTAAAAAATATGTTCGCGTTCGCATTTTATTAAAGCATGCACTGCTTGCATTGCAATCATAGAGAATACAACCCTGCTTCTGATTGTGTATCCTTCCGCCATAACATTTACGATACTGTGGACCGTCTCACTGTATCCATGCGCCATCAAAGGGGAAACTAAGAAATTTTTAAGAAAGTAAACGTGTTGATGATACCTATAGAAATACGTGCTCTAATGTAGACAAATAAATGCCAGTTATGACTGCTTGTGTGGGAGCTATAAGGGCTACACTGGCACGCGCTACAAGAGTGCCATCGCCTCTACGCGCAGGACTATGAACTGGCGTGAAGAATTCTCGTAGTCCTGCGTATACCTATGGCACTTTCAGCGATCATTTTATTGATGAAAAGTCTGTAGCGAAGTTTAATACAGGCTCCTATCTTAATTTGACTCGTGTCCGGCTAGTAGGCAATATTTTAAGATACGGAAGTCTGAATAAACCATTTTTAACTATATTGGAGGGCTCCGAAATAATATTTATAGCTTGAGTAGTATGCTTCGGTATGTTCTGGCGCAAGAGTGAAGATGCTCCGGCTCCACTGCCCGCCATCTTGTTTCCGGCCGTCAGCTTGTTACCGGCTGCCATCTTGTCCATTATCTTATTTCCGGCCGCCATATTGTCCGCCATCTTGTTTCTGTCCACTATTTTGGATTTAGTTTTCCTTAGTCACCTTTTATAATGCTCTACCATTCCATGTAAGCCATCATGGCATCATGTTCTGTCATTCCTTTTCCTCCTAGTCACACTCTGATTACTCATTCTGTCGCCTATGCTCCCTATTATCATACATAATAGTTCAGAAAAATCAAACCCAACCTAACCTACATTCACCTAACTCAACCTAACCTAACTTCACATAACCTAACCTAACTTCACTTAACCTAAACTAACAACTTAACCTAATCTAACATCACCTAACCTAACATAACCTTACATGTAAGAACTCACTTAATCCCCTTGTGTTAGGACTCAGAATAATTTTTTCCCTTTGAAAGACTTTGAATATTTTTCTCATTTAGTCATTTTCGTTCCACCTTGCATCGGACTTAGGAAAAAATCCCTACTTCATGAAGGACTTGTAAAAATTTCCCCACACTTTGAATTTAGAAAAAATAATTCTATCTCACATAGGACATGTTAACCTAGTCTAACATAACCTAACATTAAATAACCTAACCATTATATAAGAACTCATTTAGACACCTGATGATTACTCTCCCCCCTCAGAGAACTATCTTGTTCCAAATGCTGACCACTGCATTTGTTTTTAGGCCACCATCTACGATTTAACTTTTCCTTAACCACCAGGCATGTTCACTATAGGCCACCATTTTTGTAGAACTTTACCACTTGTGTAGTACTTATATTTTTTCACGTGTACATACATAATATATTATATATGCTTTTTTTTTTTTTTTTTTTTTTTTTTTTTCATTCATCGACGTTTTTTCGCCTTTGCAAAGTACATAGTATTTCAACACAATTATGCTACGAAAATCCATTTTTACAAACAATGATAACTGACGTCATGATCGTCGCGAGATTTATTTGGTCAAAATTAATACTCAAGTATTCAATTGTTAATCAATTTCTTTCAAGAATTCTGGTTGTATGAGTGTTCTACTGTTGTTCTCTATGCTCTGATTTTTTTTTTGTTGCAAAACCCCCATGAACGCCCTTTCACGACAGAAAACTTAAGCATTCGACTATACATTTCCTTTCTTTCGACGGAACCACAGATAAACAATGAAATTGTAAAGTCAAAGATCAGACAATTAAAAATCGATTCTGCGATCTTTGTAAAAATGTGTATATTCTTTTAATTTATTATCCCGAGTGTACTATTTCACGTCTGACATGTTGCAGAATATGTGAAATCATGTTCGGTTTTGTACAAGGTCAGAAGTTAGCACCAAAGCGGACTTCGTCTTTCCCTGGGCAACGCTGTATTGGTTACTGTTGACACACCAACTGCTTTATAATTGATGGCTTTTCGTGCCTTGGATCTACTGATACCATATTCAGGAGGTTCCAAAATGCGTGTTAATATTGAAAATTCGTAAGTACTTTTTACACCAAAAATTTCCTCTTTTGCAACACCTGGAATGGAATTTGAATGCTTGAGTCAAATGGATATTGTTATGTAAATCAGTATACACTATCCATGCATGCATATCACGTACCTGCTTTTTCTATACGCCTAAGTATTTATACAGAAATTTTATTTCGAAAACAAAAAAACTCGTTTGTTTACTTTATTCATATGCTTCCTCATCGCATTACATTCCTTTAGCATTTCTTTAATTTACGCGAGCTTGGTTTAATATACCGAGGTAGAAATCGCTCTGCAGGAAACAAATATTCATTTCACACAACCTCCGTTAGGTTCTCTGCAAATTTTCGAAATCATGAAGTCAAGAGTGCTTGACTTTATAGAGCCGCTGTGATGTAGTGATCATGACATAACATAACATAGACTTATTTATGGACCCAGTCCCCAGCGTTCAGCCGCTACTGGGTGTGTGGTGTTTCGCCATTCGGTTAGATGTAGTGGTTAGACTACTCGCCTCCCATATATGTGAACCGGGTTCGATTCCCGGCGGGGTCGCCCCCGGATGTTCGCAATCGTGCCGGACGCCGCCGCTTGATGGCGGATTTCATCGGGTACCTCCCTTTCCCCAGCCTTCGCATTCCGGCGCTGTTCCATACTCACCTCACTTCACCCTCATTGGCTCTCAAGACCTTGGTTTTACGAGCTGGTCAAACTTCTCTCCACCACCCCGCTTGACTTTATCATTGACAGTTCCGTTGTGTCAAGTTCCATACGAAACAACATGTCTAAAAACAAACGTCAAGTCAGATGCTACGTTTTTCAACTGTAAGGACGTAAAGCAACTGCCTACGGAGCACTGCACACGACTATACAACGTAAAGCAACTGCCTACGGAGCACTGCACACGACTATACAACGTAAAGAACATAAAAAAGTAGAACTGACACCGTAAAAATTGTCAGAAAAGTGCGATTTATGCTATACACATGAAAGAAGAATGTGTATATTTACAAAACTTGTATAATATTTTACTAAAATATACTTTTCAAATTAAAAAATTAATCGATCGATAGAGTCCGCAAATTTAAGTGCATTTCCGTTTTGGATGCTTAGGAAAGCAGAATTTACAAGAAAATATTCTTCAAGAAAGATCGTCATAATATTTACTGCGATCATATGTGTTAAAATCATAGCAATAATGTAATATATCAATTTTATAATTAACTTTATTTACGTCGGTTTCAGCCATAAATGTTTGTGACAAATGGACTCACCCAACAGCAATTTGTCTATTGCCATTGGTTGCTGTCTGCTTGAGAAGGCGTTTTAATATTTTACCGGGCCACTCAGAATTCGGCGATATTTGCACGGCTCCTACGTGATTCGTGTGCAGACAGTTAACACGTAACAACGAGTAATTCAGCCAATCAAGATAGGTAAAGGACTCTACGGTGTTTTGAAATATACGCGAAATCTCACCATCCCCACGTACACGGCCTAACTGCAGCCAACCCGCCAGTCGGTCGGCTTTTGTTTTACCAGACGAATATTTTCGTAATATAGTTGTCGGCGGCAGGAAGCTGTTGCCCTGGTTATAACCTCCTGTTTGTTGTGAGCCCCCCCCCCCCCCAACATTCCCATTGACAGATGTCCCTTGCAGCACCAGGAATGTTAGCAGCTGCAGTTCTCAGAAGACTAAAGTCTGTGCGCTCGGGCTACTTTTCCTTGTTTATCATCTCGCGCACCATATGGACCATGCAGTATTGTGCAATTACATCTCTAACAGCAGCACTTGACACGTTATGAAAGCCTGCAGATAGTCTAATCATACTATTCTCTTACCGCTTAAGGGGAATGGTGCACGCAAATCGTATATTTATATAATTTTTTATAATTTGTTTTAGAGAGGATTTTTCAAAAATGTTGGTCCGACAACACGTAAATATTATATTTTGAGCACCTTCTTAAATTGTTACAAATTCAGTGTATTCGTTATTCTCGGAGCACTGATTGAAGATAAGAAAACAAAAATTGTTTTTCTTCTTCCATCAGCGCTCCGAGAATAATGACGGCAGTAAATATCTAACAACGTAAAAAGCGTTGAAAATTACTATTTGCGTCTTGTCGAGCCAGAAATTTCGACATATCCTTTGGAAAACGACTTATATCGAAAATCGCTTAAATATACTGCTTCAATGCACCATTTCCCTTAAGGGGACAAGGTGGCTGAGCGGTTAGCCCGCTCGCCTCCCACCAAGGCGGACCGGGCTCAATCCCCGGCCGGGTCAACGGACTTTCGCAAGTGGGAATCGTGCCGGACGATGCCGTTGGTCGGAGGATTTTCTCGGGGATCTCCCGTTTCCCCCGCCCCTTCATTCCGGCGCTGTTCCATACTCACCTCAATCACCCTCATCGGCTCTCAAGACCTCCATATCAAGAACTACCCAAATCTCTTCACTCACTCACTCTCACCGCATAAGGAAACTGCATAAGGAAACTGCATAAGTAAGCTTTAAAATTTCTGTGTTTAACCATTTTTCAGAATTTTCTTATCCATGCATACACTTAATATGATAAAAGTATTTCTAGAACCCTGAGATGTGAGTATTAGGGGAAAAAACGATCTCATATAAATGATTCAGAACACACTCTTCTACAGTGCAGTATATGTGTAAAGACAGGCTGGAATTCAAAACACGTGTGTTTATGAAGGTTAGCCATTGGTCCACACGGTGTTTGACACCTCCTGGAGAACGAAGGCCCAATCAGCGCCTTCCGCGGTGACAGCAGGCAACCAATACACAATTGATATCGCCATATTTGTACATAAAACTGTAGAGTCTAGCCTACAGGTAATTGAACTCGCGAATTTTTCAGGTCTCTGTATACGTGAGATGCCATAATTTCCGGTTGGTGGTTTGTGGTTGGTATTGATCGTTGGTGGATGGTTTTGGTGTTATAGCGAGTTGGAGTAAGTATAGCGAACGTGTTCCACCAACCAACCAATCAGAGGCCGTTCTATAGGTTCTGAAAGAGTGACAGAGGAAAATCTTCAAAATGGCGGGGAATAATCGTGTAAACAGAGATATCTATGTCAAACTGATAATAACTTATATGTAGGTATGTTTCTACTATGAAATCAGCAATATTTATTATTAAAAATCCCATGTGTAAAAACATAGAAATTAAAGCAAATCATACAAATTTTTATTTACTTGGAGACTTTTGTGAAGCGATTGTATTTACAGATTAATTTGAATTTAGCTATGTGAATATTATATATTTTTATACAATGCAGTGAAATCAATTATTAGCATGAAGAATTACTTAACATAACGTTTTAAAAATGGCTTACTTTGGTGTGTTATATTTTAACACCTGGTATTATGTGTTGGCACAGATATCCCTCCGCTTCATGCAAACGAAGCTTAACCAAGTCTAGAAAATTATTTCACTTATAAATAACAGTAATAATAACAGTAAAAATAACAGAGAATACATATGGGTGTTGGTAATGAAGTTCCTAGTAAGAAATAATTCTTAAGCAAAATATTATTACACTGAGTGCGCACGAATACTTTGCGTTGTTCGTGTTATTTTCTAAAGTCGGTTAAGATTTGTTTGCATGAGGCGAAGGAATATCCTGCAAGCAGAACTTCAGCAGGGCGTCAGAAAAGTTGGAAGTAACCATGAATAGACTATAGAACTCTATAAACGACTTGAGCACACGGAATTGTCTGTCTCTGGTAATAGTGATGGTTCGGGATTCTATTGCTAGAAAATGTTTTTTTTTTTTTTTTAAATGGCAACAGCTTACTCAAACACGATAGCTGTGTGATGGCAAGCTTAAATGTATTTTTCGTTCAACTTCCAATAAATGTTTCGTTGTCTTCTTATTTCCATCGTCTTGAGTGATGGAAGTGGTCTGGTTTCGTGTCAAACCAATTTTTAAGCGAGTTATTCAAATATTTAATTTAAACTTTAAAAAAATTTAAATGCATTCCACTGCAAATTTCTTTATACTCCCAGTTAGTCTTGTTTGAAGTATCGTTGGTTCAATTTTTAAGAAATATGTAGGCCTGTTATTTATGTTCACATATAAATAATTTCGTCGTTTGAACAAAACATGTAAAACTTGCAAATTTTTAATCTTGCTTAGGAAAGCGACGTAAATCCCTACGTCTAAGAAAAATATAATCCTTTTGGTTTTACCTTTGAAGTATTTGCCACTAGAAAAACACCACTTCTAAATTATTTTTGTAATTATTCATTTTTGATGGAAATATTTAAAATCTAATCATTGGTATCGGAGAGTGATACAGCAACAGTTATTAAACAAATTATTATTATTATTATTATTTCACTTTTAGTCATCCATCACCTTCATTGGCTAGAATTACTAATGCACACGTTCAAATACAGAAAATCTAAATATTTTAAGAATAAAATATGCAACACTTTAGTATCTAAGTAAGGAAAAGTTATGCTATTGAAAGGGACTGTATAAACAAAGTGCAGTAGCGGTAGCCTATATTCTATAGTTCAATATAAGCACACAATAAGAAAATTCTGGGAACAATGATTTATTGTTACATATATCACAGTAAAATACATTAAATTATTACAAACAGTCTTCACAATATCACATTATTCGAAAGAATACCTTACCCGTGATAAAATCACAGACGTATCACATATGTATCTCTGTAATAAATATTGCAGATAAATAATATTTAAATAAATGCTTTTATCAACAGTGCTGACAAAAAAAATACTTTAAAGGAGTAAACAAGCTACTCAGTTTTTGCCAATAAAGCAAAAAATAAATCAAACATCTCAGAAAGATAATAAATAAAATACTGCATAAATACTGTAAAAATAAATAATTTCCATAACTTAGCCACCTTGTCATATTCGACGAATAGCCATAGATGGTATCAGCGACTATTGTTTCGTCACTGATATCAGTTACAGTTTATAGTCCACATACCTTCGAGTTATTGCCTTTCAGTCATAAAACAGCTAGTGGAAGTCCGACCCATTACAGCACACACAACACTAGAACATTATGAGCTGAGCCTCTGTTGCTTTTATAGCATGGACCTCACTTGGAGGGCAACACTTAGGGATTCTAACACTTCGCATTATGAGATGGCGCCAAGCCAGACTCCGCAGTCCTCTATAACACACTCGAGCGGAAGTGACTTGTTCATTGGCTACTGAAACACTGAAGGAAGGCTCCGGAGTGCTGAGTGTTTGCTACTGGTCCTGAGTCCTGCAGGACGTGTCGGATGAGCGGCAGTCCAATTACGCACGTGAAACTAACATTTACTTGAATGCTGTCTACTATGGTAATAAATTATAATGCGAAGTAATAAGGTCTCTGACAATAGTGCGAAACATCTTCCCAATTTGCCCGTACTTCATTCCACACGACCGATATAGGCCTGTTCTTAGGTCCTGCCCCTTTTGTTTATCCTCCAGGTTAAGAAGCGACGAAAAGAAGGTACACAGTTGTTCAGGGTTCTGTTACTTCTGCCATTTCGCATGTAGTTCAAGACCGTGTTGGGAGATAATAGGCTGGGAGGAAGAGCCAGGAAGGGCCGGGCCAATAAGGAACCAGTATGGGTGGTAGAGGGGCGAGACTACCCCGGAGAGGGTGGGGTGAGGGCGGAGCGTGGAATGTTCGAGCGGCACCAGTCTTACTATCTCTCTCTCTCTCCGACACATGTTGGTTGTTCTAGATCACATGCGAACCAGTGTTGTAACAGTCAACCCGCCAGTAGCAGACTACAGAGATCACTGAAGACACAGTCAAACACATTGCACTCTGAGGAACGCAAGCCGTCGAGGAAGGCCATGTTATGGGCGGGCCCGTATCTGTGGGAGGAGCCAAGGCAGACGGTCACCTGCAGGTGCACCTGGTGTGGTTCATGGCTTTCACCACGCGGTATATGACCTCCGACGTGTTGACCAAGTTCTTGACGGCGAAGACGAGCTCCACGGGTTCGCTGGCGTCGTCGGTCCACACCTGGCCCGGGACGCTGCAGCACACAGGGTTGTCGTCGCAGCGGTGCAGGACCGTGGCCCGGGGGCTGAGGCTGTGGCTGGTCGGCGTCTCGACGCCCAGCTCCTGCAAGGTCACGACCCGCTCGCGAGGTCTGCAGGCGACGCAGCGGACACGAGACGCGTGCTGGCTCCAACTCTTCTTGTCGTCGGCTAGGACGGACACCAGCACCAGCACCAGCATCAGCACCAACACCAACACTCTCCTCACGCTGCTGTTCCGCCTCGTCTCGGACATACTGCAGTCGATCATGTCCGCACTGTCGTATCTCGCGCTGAGCACTGTGTCAGCGTCGCGCCGCGGCAGCAGTTATATGCGAGCGGCAGCGGCGTGGGTGAATCAGTCAGCTGGTGGCTAGGTGCCTCCCCGACTAGCGGTTCCCGCCACAGGAAGGCGACGCTCGGGCCTCAAGGTAGTCCGCGGAGTGGCCGCCAGCCTTCTCCTCTTACGTCAGCGGCTATCACACTTCGTCCGCGCCCAGAAAGCGCGGCGCAACGCGCTGTTCCTGCCGAGCTTCGCGACGACTAACTCACTCTATAGGCTGTTCACGGTCTAATGAGCACTTTTGAAAGCCCTGCATAAGATCTACTTGTATGCACGTCGTTTATTCCTCCGCCTTACGTAAAATTAACATTGTCATGCGCCTCATCACTTGATTCATATGTCGGTCAAGTGAAACTGTGAAATTATTACAAAAGTAAACATTTTATAAATCTGCTAATTTTTACACACTGATGCATTAAAAATCACAAAACCGAAAAAAATAATTTAAATTATCACAAATGGTTTCCTAACACTTTTTATTCGACGTTAAGATATGGAACTACTGTCCAACTATCGTTACCAACTTTACCGAGCGCATGTCACTCAGTACGCCTGTTGATGTATATATAGACAGGGGGCAGTGACTTTTTCTAAGGTTGATTTCAAAAGTGCTCGCTTGATCATGAACAGCCTTTGACAGACGCGATCCCCCTTCAAGTGCCGGACCCGCGGTGGTCTAGTGGTCAGACACTCACACTACCCCCTCCCGCCAAGGCAAACCAGGTCCGATTACCGGACTCATCGTCAAGATCACCAATGTAACAACATATATGAGGCGATAGCTCATCACCTCATGCAACACTTTACAAATTAGATCATTTACTGTTTAAACACTGTGCAGATTGGTAGCATTGTAAAAAATTACTGTTCTTAGGCTGCATGAAACGCAGTGTATTATCATCCAATTTCATTTTTTTTTTAAATTCAGGAACAAAAAGTTTTTGTAAAAAATTTTTCCTTCGTTTCCTTGAAAATGGCAGCTATTATTTTGAAAATGGTGAAAGCAAATTTTCAGAATTTCAATGTTTATGAAAAAATAAATATATCAGAATATATTAGGTATAGAAACTTGAAGAAAAAAAAAACGGCGGTATCACTGAAGGATTTCCGCACGTGGGAATCGTGTCGGACGATGCCGCTCGTTGGGGGGTTTTCTCGGGGCTCTCGCCCGTTTCTGCAGCCCTTGAGTTCCAGCGCTGCTCCACACTCACATCACATTCATCGGCTTTCAAGACCTCGGTGTTTTAAAAAAACCGCACAAATCACTCCATTTCACTCCACGTTCAAGTGAGCCCTAGTGAAGACATCCTATAAATGAAATCACTGCTCGTATAAACTTATTCTTCGGTGCGCACTGGCCATGCAGACTCCCAATCAGGTCGGCAGCGAATTAATTTAAATAGTTCTAAGAACCAACGTTGTTTCGCAAGTTCAATGTTTAAATATGTGGCCACTGACGTCAGTGTAATTTTAAACCAACCAGAATATGAATTTGCATATTAGCAACACATTTACACTCACAGTGGCGCATTAATTAAGTGTTCAGGCTCTTGGCGACATTAATCTTCCATGTAGCGGAAGGATACAAAATAAGAGGAAAAGTAGCATATGTTTTAAGCAGCTCTTTCAAAAGTTGTCACTCAATCGTAAACAACTTGCGCTGGCTCGATGTTTATCTTCACTCAGCAGTTAAAGGCTGTTCACGATAAAATGAGCACTATTGAAATCAACCTTAGAATAAGAAAACTGCCCCTGCCTGCGTATATTTTAGCGGACACATCCAGTCACATGCGCTCAGTAAAGTTAATGATGGTGGAGGGAATGTAGTTTTACATCTTAAAGTCGAATAAAAAGTGTTTGGTAACCATTTGTGATGTCGGAAATTATTTATTTAGCTTTCTGTTTTTTTAATGCACGAAAGTGTGAAAATGGCCAGTTTTGTATAATAATTACTTTTCTAATAATTTCACTGGGCTTGGTCGTTAATTGGTTCATATAACTGCAGCCGAACATATAGCCTGCACACTCTAAATATGAATCAGTGAGAATTTCACTGTTTCAATTAGTCGACAGTATCTGACTGATTCAACAGCCACTTCAGAGAATACAACTGATGAATCAGTGAAAAATGCCAAATTTCCTTTCACTTATTGATTTAGTGACATTTTCCAATAATTCGTCAATAATTTCTTTTCGCTGTTTTTCAGTGTGTTTTTTTACTGATGTATCAGTTAAAAAGCGTGTAAAAATGGCCGTCGAAGAACAAAGTTTATAAATGGCCATTAAACAACGTGTATCAAGTGAAATAAACTCATAAAACCAACAACAAAGTATGTTCTAAAATGTGCTTCGTCTTTCAAAACGCCATTTTACGAAGTACTATGAACATTCAGCCTTTCATTCCGTATTTACGTATTTCATCTCGTTTTCATGTAATCTTCACAGCGCTCTTTTTGAAGTTTTAAACTGCATATAAAGTGGCGAAAAGAGTGCACTCATACGCACTAATATTTTAAACAATCCTAACGCTACCAAATAAACCAAAAACTAAAAGGAAGGGAATGGAATTTAAATCTTCAAGATTTCGACAAGAATTATAACACTTACATTTACCTCTCGTTTTTTGAAGCTGACTTCGTAGCTCAGATGGCAAACCTGCCACAGTAGCCCAGGGAGTTAGGTTGGCTGACTTGTAGTCGAGGGGTCGTGGGTTCGCACTCGTGACCCTCCGCGGTAAATTTTCAGATTGTTTGTCGCACTGGTAATCTGTCAGCAAGTCGGTCCCACTAGAGCTTCGTGAACGTCAAATGTCACAATCACAACTACGTCAAATGAAGGAAAACGAAGAGGGGGAAAAATGGCATAGTTAGGGTCTAGAAACGAAGCGGTAAGGGTGTGCGAGTTCAATCACGACCACTGCCAACTTCCAAAAAAAAAAAAATTAATTACCTTCAATTGCCCAGTATAAATAGTAAACTGTAGTAAATATGTTTATTTCACGCAATAACTTAAATTTAATAAAAACAATATTCATAAGTGAAATCACTTCACGTCACTAATTAAATAAGTGGAATTTTTCCAATGAAACAATCAGTGGATTTCCACTGATTCGAATTTAGAGTGCAGCTCATTTACTGTGACCACGAAACAAGTGTTGTGTCGACTTAACTATATCACTCATCAACAATTTTTGTTTGCAACACCTGAAAGCGTGTAATTAAAATGGGTTTTAAAGGGACAACGTTCAGACATATAGAGTAATACAGCAAGCATCATAACACATACGAATAGTTTCCAGAGAGTTTACGTGCAGGATTGTATTCCATCAGGTGTAATAGTAATAGGTAGGGACGCCTGTATTTCGCGAGCAGATTTCTCGGCATGCTATACTTCAATATTCTATACGTGCATAACTGCTACTCTTGTTGGGTTACTGGCCGCATGTTTCTGTGAAAGGGCACTCTGTCTGTGGACTCGGCCAATCACAATAAGGCAGCTCTGGCACAGAAGATGTTTGATCATCGGAAAAGTAACTAAACCATCCACTGATGAAAATGTTACTGAGTTAAAGTGTTCCGGAACAGAGCTAGTGGTAAAATATTTTCGAGAAAATAAAATGTTCTCGGTATAGGCTATTCACGGTAAAGTGAGCACTTTTGAGGCCCTAGTTACTTTTTTCCTTTCAGCCATTTTTGATCGTTTAAACACACTTTTAAATAAATATTGCCATGCAAGTAACAAATATATATTCCAGCGCACTCGGAAGTCAACGTCTAAGGCTAAAATGAAACATATTTATTGACTATTATTCCAAACAAGAGGGCTTTCAAAGGTGCTCACTTTACCGTTAACAACGTATATATAATATGTATATGTTTGATGCGGGTTACAGTTTCACGGTGTCATTATGGTGGCAACACCAGAGTTGGTTTCCTTGCACGTTGTGTAAAGAAGAAAGCGAGCAGTTCTTCCGGAAACTGTCCAGCCGACGCGTGTCGCAACTGGACGGCGGTCTTGCATTTCTCCAGCACGCGCCGGGGTTCCCTGACCTAGCCCAAGCCCTGGACACTTCCACTGGAGGCTGGGTACACGCGCACTTCCTACCCATCCGCGACTAAGGTCCGGGAAGTGGCGCCGAGCCGAACCACGTGTCCCAAGGTCAACACTCGTTGTTTACGTTGAAGCAAAGCAACTGCCTAGGGAACACTGCACCCGACTGTACACTGAGGAAGAACTCACAACAAATTACTACAGACACCATAAAAATTGTCAGAAAATGAGATCCATGCTGCACTCGAAAGAAGAATGTATATATTTTGCAACATTATAAAATATTTTACTAAAACATAGTATTCAAATCTAAAAAATTAATCGATCGATAGAGTCCGCATTTTTAACAAAATTTAAACGCATTTCCGTTTTGAATTCTTCGAAAAGGAGAATTTACAATAAAGTCTTCTTCGAGAAAAATTGTCATAATATTTACTGTGATTATGTGTAATAAAATCATAGCGATAATACACCATATCAGTTTTATAATTAACTTTATTTACGTCAGTTTCAGCTATAAATGTTTGTGACAAATGGACGCACATAAAATCAATTATAAAAATTATCTCGTACATTACCTATTATTACAATATTCTTACAAGTAATCATAGTAAACATTATGACGATATTCCATGACGAAGATTTTCTTGCTAATTCTGCTTTCTGAAGCATCCAGAATGGAAATATACTTAGATTTAGTTAAAAATAGCAACTATTCTAATAGATTTTTTTTTTGCATTTAAAAAGTATGTTTTAGTAAATATTGTGTAGTGTTGTAAAATATATATATTCTTCTTTAATATACAGCATAAATTGCAATTTTCTGACCATTTTTATGGTGTCTGTATTACTTTTAAAATGATTTGTTCAGTTTGTATAGCCGGGTGCAGTGCTCCATAGGCAGTTGCTTTACTTCAGCCTTAAGAGCCGTCCAAACGTCTCAAATGAACAACCCTCTCGTACTCGGTGTAGACAATCGTCGACATGTTACACAGGAAGCTTGTGTCTGACCTGCGCTGTACTATGTGATGCTCATTTCTCCAATGATCTTCCCTGTGTGGGTGACTCGTTCCTAAACCATGATACAACTCCACTACGTTATGATCGGCTCATATAACTGATCACCGAACACAAAGACTACAGCTTATTGGTTGTGATAACGAAACAAATTCTTTGCCAGCATAAGTATTCCACACATTAAAAAAATGTTCTAATTTGCAGCATCAGAAATTATAAGTTAACTAGCGACCCGCCCCAGCCTCGCTCCGGTGAGATTTACAAATGTAGCATTGTTTAGGTTTACAGCAAGGATATACACTAAATGTAGCGTTGTTTAGGTTTACAGCAAGGATATACACTAAATGTAGCGTTGTTTGGGTTTACAGCAAGGATATACACTGAATGTAGCGTTGTTAAGGTTTACAGCAAGGATATACACTAAATGCTTAATATAAACTAACATAGGATTAATACTGATGTTCAAAAAGTCTTTGTGAGTGACAAAAATTGTTACAGTGGACCATCCTTAACCCTTTGAGGATGACAGAAATTTACTAGCACTGAGGAAAGTTTGAAATGAGCTGCCTATATTCTACACTACAGCTATATCATGTTGGCTGGTCTCTGTATTTCCACTTACCATTGTCCTATTGGTCCTGGCTACACCGGACACGCCTACTGTACTCTGCAACATTTGTTATTGGCTGGCCGTCGACCAATGAAGTCACGCGTTGGATGTGTACCAATTAATGTATTGCGATGTTCGTTTGAAAAGTTATTAAAAGTACCGTTTTATCATACAAACTGAAATGTTGACTAGTTGTGATTATTTACTTAGATTCCGATTAAGTCTAGCGAAATAGTTAAACTATAAAAGTGTGAGCTTGGTCTTCAAGAGCAAATAAATTCCAATGTAAACTTAGTCCTGACTACATACGCGCATACTCCTCAAAGGGTTAAAAGATAAACATATGCTGTCGCGGACTTTTTTGAAGACCTTTTCGAGATATACAATTGTGTAGTACATTAATTTCGTGTATCTCTTGTGGTTTAATCAGCGTAAGCCATGTAAGTGCCCGAAAAGCGACTTTTTCCAACTTGACTATAAAAAGTCGACATTTCTCTACTATCCTTACATTCAATATTAATGTATTATATACCTAAACCTTCCTCAAGAAAATTTCTAAATGACGGTGGAAACCGTCATAAAAATCCATCAAGTAAGCCTCAGCCGAATACACAGACACACGTGGCTGGGCGACTATGTTTTATACTATGTATAGATGTGGGAACGAAATGGTTAATGTGCCCGCCTCCCTGTAACTGTTGTCCACGTTTGAGGCGGGTGAGTTGGACCCAATTTCGTACACATATAAAATAATTATTATTTTCCCGTGACTAGCGCCCTCGAGTGTTAGTAAGTAGTACGAACATATTTCCTGTAGATTCGCTGTCTGTGCGTTATCGCATATCTCAGGAAACAAATATCTTGGAAATGAGACTTTTTGCGAGAAAAGTTAAAAACTAATTATTATCTAAGACATTACTGTTTTGTTTGTATCATATTTTAAGTGTAATTGCATTGTAAGAGAAAAAAATTTTGAAAATGGTCACAAATAGCATTTATTTATAACTTAGCTGCTCAGTTACTTGAAAGGTTGGAGAGAAATAGAGCGGCGCAGTAGTAGTTTAATGTATGGGCTTCCATTGCGTGTGATAAATTCCCCTGTTATAGTCTGTCTCATGTGAGTGGGGTAAATTTGGACAGTTCTAGAACAGTAGCATGGCCACAGTGTATCATTCCACCACAGCTGTTTTGCCACTGATAGAAATGACGTTTGGGAAGAAATGTTTGAGTCGTAATGCACACTTGCATTTTCCTCTTTCCTCGTGTTTCCTGTCGTGACAGGCGCTGAAAGACTGGCGTTAGCAAATTTCCGTCCAGTAATTAATGTAGGATAGTGTGTAGGTTGTTCACATTGTCTGTCAGATTTTTATGACACTTACATGAAATAGACTTTGAATATGTACTTTGCAGAGGAAAGCGAGGACGAAGGAAGTACTACAGCGCCTTGCGCGTATGGGCGATGGGGCACTGGGTGTGAGTTTTATTACCGCCCGTATCGCTCTATTATATATATATATATATATATATATATATATATATATATATATTATATATATATATATATATATAGGGCCCGTGTACTTTCAAGGCTCCCGCCAACCTAGAGAGTTGTTCTGCGTTTAAGACGAAAAATGTGGGAGCGATAAGGTCGAGACTGCCACGAGCGTCCAGTGTGCCATCGCCTCTATGAGCGAGGCTCTGAACTGGCGTACAGAGCTCTCGTGGTACTGCCTGTACCCATGGGACATTTAGCGGTCACCCTACAATATTAGTGACTGTAATATTTCGTGGATTCATTTTAGGACAATATAAACCTCAAACACATGTGTATTTATTCTATATTTGCAAACTAGCAGCGCCCCCGCCCGCTTCGTTGGCCATTGATTTCTTTTGGAAATTCTAATCGTTCTAATCACTCACTTAGGATCGCTCTAGCCATTGGGACTCTACGGCCTCATTGGATATATTTCTATCCACTGAGCCATTGCGGCCCCACTTGAGAGTGCTCTAGCCACTGAGCCACTACGGCCCCACTTGAGATTACTCTAGCCACTGGGTCTCTCTGGCCCCACTTAATGTATATTTCTATCCACTGAGCAACTACGTCCCCACTTGAGATAGCGCTACCCATTGGTCCACTGCGGCTCCACTTGAGATTACTCTACCCATTGGGCCTTTGTGGCCCACTTGATATATGTTTATAGTCATATGGAAGAATGTAGCGTGATAACAATGAAAGAATTATAACAATCGGCCCTGCAGTTTTAGTAGAACATGATTAGAAAGCAGTAAAATATCTAATTTTTTTCCAGACTTGATTTACTAATACCGTTAATGCTACGGAGAATTTTAATACACACAAACCTTCCTCGATAAATGCAGATCATAACAGTTAAAATCTCATCCAAATCCTTTCAGTAGTTCTCGAGATTAGCGCAGTCAAACAGGCAGACATACGCGCGCCAGAGACTTCCTTTTATACTATGTATCGATGTCTGACAGTTTATTAGACACGCCCAGGTCAGCTGTGATCCAATAACATACCTGCAAGGAAACAAGCACCGAATCCCGTGTCACGTGATTCGATGGAAAAACTTGCTACACACCGGAACAGCAGCCAATCAACAGAAAGATGAAGCTCGAAATACAAAGGACAGCGTAGTCCAGTCTACAGGTCGTTTGAACACAAATGTGCACATTACGCGCGTGTTTGGCCTGTACTGCACACTGCCAAGCTAAATGACCAATGATCTTATACCTGTGGGTAAATTATTTACAAATCATCTTAGTGGTCGAGGCCGTAATTGGTCCATGTAAATATGCCCGAACATATAGCTTACAGCTCATTGGATGTGACAACGAAGCCCGTGTTGTGTCGACTAAGTACAGCACACATCATAACATTTCTTGCATGCAACATCTGAAACCGTAAATTAAAGTGGGTCTGAAAGGCCTAAACGAGAAATGTTCCTGTCTCTAGTGATCATGAAAAAACTCAGCATTATATACAATGTCTGCAAAATTTCTTCCCTTACCGGCTGCAGTACATGTGAGGTACTAATTTCTTGTTTCACTTGTCCATTGGAACTTGTGTTCCTTTTATACTGAACGTACATGTTTCGCCTGCGGAAAACCGTGGACGCGTCTTCCAGTCATACAAATATTATAGGAAAACAAACAAGTTTGAAGGCTACCTTGGTACGAAATATTATAGAGAAAAATTCACCATCGCTAGTTTACCATGCAAAAATATTGACATTATGAACGTGTAGGTACGTATCAGAATGTGAAAGATGGGTGTTTATACGAAACTGTTCGAGCGGTCATCACGTAGTTAGAGCCAGCGGTTCTTCGCAGAAAAAATATGACTGCGCAGTGCACGTCAGTACTATACGCACCCAGCAGCAGTTTGTATGTTGTCATTGGTCGCTGTCTGCTTGAGAAGGTGTCTCCATATTTGGCCGCGGCACTCAGAATTCAGTAACATCGGCACTGCTCCTAAGTGATTCGTGTGCAGACAGTTAACACGAGTCAAAAAGTGAATCACCCCACCAAAATAGGTAAACGACAGTACAGTGTTTTCAAATACAACTTGTCTTGAAATAGTTTCGCGAAAGTCCACTACATACGCGTAGAAAATGGCGATATTTCATTTCGTATCGTGTACGTAAATCCTTCAGCCAATAGAATTAAGATAGAAAGGAAGAATAAGTTATATACTGCATTTATTTGAATATCTAATTTCCTTAAAAAAAAAAGTTTACATTTTAATTTTCTTTAGATTAAAAAATAATACCTATAGATGGCTATATTTGCTAATATGTAGGGATAGGAAAATTTCGCGAATTCATTTCGGGACGAGATGGACGTCAAACACATGTACAGTGATGTCATCTTTACAATTGTATTAAACAGTTTATTAGACCCGCCCTGCACGCCTCTGAGCCAATAGCAGACTTGCAAAGAAACACCTCGCGGATCCCATAACTGCCAGGTGTGGGGCAACAGCCAATGAACACACAGCTGAGGCTCCAGTATGCAGAGGACTGAGGACTCTAGCTTGCAGGTCGTTGAACTCGCGAAATTTTCCTATCCCTACTAATAGGACATTACTTTACAAAAATAAATTTGATTTCTAGTCTTGTGTGACCGGTTGGACGTATGACGTATATTTAGGGACACCCAAGTTTCGCGAAAAGATTTCCTCCCAAGCTAGATTGCAATACCCTATAGGCACACCAGCAGTGTTATTTTGCTTGTTGGCGGTGTGGCCAATCAGAATTAGGTTACTTAGCTGCTGTACGTCTGTGATTCGAGGGCAGACGCGTAACACCTAGATCATCCAATCGCTAACGTGTATCTGAGTTTAAGTGATATGAAATACAACTGGTCGTGAAATCTTTTCGCGAAATTCGGGTACCCCTACGTATACTACATTCACTATGAACATCACACTTTTGTAAACGTCGATCGTGAATCGACGTTACGCGTTAGGCATGGGAACTTACGTTTAGCGTTAGGCATGGGAACTTACGTTTAGCGTTAGGCATGGGAACTTTGCCTAGTTACGTATTTACAAGACTCCCGCACCCGCACGTGCTTGCTGATTGACGCCCCAGAACTGGCTTTCTTGTGGACAAGCCATCAACGCTGGGTGGAAGAGACATGCAGACCTTGCCAGGCAGGGGACATGCCGACCTTGCCAGGCAGGGGACATGCCTTAATAACTCCTGATGACGTGAAGTAGCCTTGACTTGGCGGCTTCGCGGTGTCTCTCCAGCTTCCTTGCTGGCGTCTTCAATGCCGCGTGTCCGATGTCGAGTGTATTCTTCCGCGTGCTCGCGCGCAAATTGATAAGTAGCGACACCCGAATTTCGTGAAAAGATTTCACGACTATAGGCTGTTCACAAGCCTTGCTTAAGATATACTTGTGTGCACGTTGTGTATTATTCCGCCTTATATAAAATTAAAATTGTCATTGGCCTCATCGCTTTATTCATGCGTCGGTCTAGTGAAACCGTGAAATTATTATAAAAGTAAATAGTTTACAAATTTGCTCTTTTTTACACTTCGATGCATTAAAAAAAAAAAAGAGAAAACGAAATAAATAATTTAAGTTATCACAAATGGTTACCTAATACTTGTTATTCGACGTTAAGATATGGAATTATTTTCCATCCATCGTAACCAACTTTACTGGGTGCATGTCACTCAATGCGCCTGTCTAAGTTTATGCAAGCAGGGGGAGTGAGTTTTTTCTAAGGTTGATTTCAAAAGTGCTCACTTTATCGTGAACAGCCTCTAGCTGTATTTCCAAAACACTTCAGCACAGGCAGGTATATTTCCGTCATTGGATGATCTTGATTATTCCCGTCTTGGGTATCTGTCCGCCAAACACATACGTTCAGTACCGGGGTAACTTCATTATGATCGCTGAGGACTTTTTCTCACGGATACACGCAGCCAATAAACAAAAAGATGCTTCTGAAGTCCTCGTACCATATATATGTATGTGTGTGTGTATATATATACACACACATACATACTAGGAGTTAGCCCGTGATCGTGTTATCAGTATGGTCACGTGCCTAGAATAGTTACGATGTTACACATTTTTGTTATCATATAAAGACTAAAAAAAAAAAAGACGTGAAATTAACTCAACATTTGATATTGTTCTATCCACTAAGCCACTGCGGCCCCACTTGGGATAGCTGTAGCCACTGGTCCACTACGTAACTCAACATTGAAGCGAGACATTTAGAGTAGAAAATAATCATATTCCATTACCTTCATATCTCTAAACAATAATCTTTATATCTTAATACAAAACTTTCATAAAAAAAAGTTATAAAAAATGAGTTTTTTAAGGTCGAAAGTCATGACTGTGGAATCTGATCTTGCTGAAATTTGAACTTGGCCTGTATTAGACCCTGAGGATGCGTTTGCAAAATTCGAAAAAAACTTGTGTTGAATTTCAAGGGACTTCTTATATATATATATATATATATATATATATATATATATATATATATATATATATATATATATATATATATATATATAGCATTTGTATTAATATTTTTGCGAAAATCGTGCGTCCCTGCAACACAAGTAGCTCTACTTGTATGTGATACAAATTTCCGCATTGAGCACCTTTTTTATTTTTATTAAGATCTTGTGAACTTTGCCCTTGGCGTATTTATTTATGTCTGTGGCAATACTCTACTGGTGGAGACTTTATCATGTTGCGTTTTTTATTTGGTGAAATATTGCACTCTAAAATCTAAACTATTAAAACTGCTCCGGATAAGTGAATTTAAATACAATTCTGCCGAAACAACACTGTAAAAAATGTTCTGGTATACTTCCTAAAAATGGAAGTTTTTTAACCTACACACACTATGGTAATAATTAGCGGTAGTGAAATTTCGCGGAAAGATTTCAAGATAATTTGTACATGAAAACAGTGTAGAGTCATATACCTATCTTGATTGGTTGCAGTACATGCCGACACTTGTTTACAGCCTGTAAACGAATCACGTAGGATCCATGCCGATGTTGCCGAATTCTCAGTGTCCCGGTCAAATTTGAAAACTCCTTCTCAAGCAGATATCAGCCAATGGCAATAAAGAAACTGTTGTTGGGTACTTACAGTATTAAAGTCTACCGTGTACTAATAATTTTTTGCGTAAGATCACTATCTCTAGTAATCACGCATCAAGCTGCAGATATAGGAATGTTTAGCATCGCTGATATACCAAGTTGGGAACTACAATACGCATCAAGCTGCAGATATAGGAATGTTTAGCGTCACTGATATACCAAGTTGGGAACTACAATACGCATTTGGCTGTTTACTGAGCAAATGTTGGAAAGCTGCACTGAATATATACAGGGCAAAATTACCATTCCGCTTTCTCACATAGTAGACACTGGTATGGTAAATTTCAGAATAATTTCTTAGAGTGTACTCCACTTGAATTGGCACAGTTCAACTAATCATTTTCGTCGCCGGCGTTCATTGAAAAAGCATCGGTTTCCACTGATTCCTCGGGAATCGCATTGGCCGGGTAGCGAATCCCCACTGCACTACCTGCCTCATACCCAGGCGAACCGCCCCTGCAGTACCCACCTCATACCCAGGCGAACCGCCACTGCAGTACCCTCGTCCTACCCAGGAGAACCGCCACTGAAGTACCCGCCTCATACCCAGGCGAACCGCCACTGCAGTACCCGCCTCATACCCAGGCGAACCGCCACTGCAGTACCCGCCTCATACCCAGGCGAACCGCCACTGCAGTACCCGCCTCATACCCAGGCGAACCGCCACTGCAGTACCCGCCTCCTACCCAGGAGAACAGCCACTGCAGTACCCACCTCATACCCAGGTGAACCGCCACTGCAGTACCCGCCTCATACCCAGGGGAACCGCCACTGCAGTACCCGCCTCCTACCCAGGCGAACGCCACTGCAGTACCGCCTCTACCCAGGCGAACCGCCACTGCAGTACCCGCCTCATACCCAGGCGATACCGCCACTGCAGTCCCCCTCATACCCAGGCGAACCGCCACTGCAGTACCCGCCTCCTACCCAGGCGAACCGCCACTGCAGTACCCGCCTCATACCCAGGCGAACCGCCACTGCAGTACCCGCCTCCTACCCAGGCGAACCGCCACTGCAGTACCCTCCTCATACCCAGGCGAACCGCCACTGCAGTACCCGCCTCATACCCAGGCGAACCGCCACTGCAGTACCCCCTCATACCCAGGCGAACCGCCACTGCAGTACCCGCCTCCTACCCAGTCGAACCTTGTTCGATCCTAGGCAGGGTTACTCCCCCCGGGATATTCGCATGTGGGAGTCGTGCCGGACGATGCCTCTGGTCAGCGGGTTTCCTCACGGATCTCCCGTTCCCCCGCCCTTGCATTCCGGCGCTGCCCATACTCACCTCGCTTTACCCTCATCGGCTCTCAAGACTTCGTTGTTAAGAGCCACCCCAAATATATCAACTCAACTCATTCAACGGGGTATTAGAAAAGTTGGAAATAAAGGTGATTTTTTGATTGACTTAGCAGAATATGTTCGTCGTGTGTTTGAAATGTGATTCAGTGTAATCAAGGGTATTAATTTATGACTATGGACAGTTGTATTTCGGGAAATATTTGTGGCCATGATAGACTTCAGTAGCTTACGTCAACAACTTCAACTTCCTTTTGTTATTGGCCGCAGAGGTTATGTGGAAAGTGCGTTATTTTATTATAGGACGATTTTAATCTCGGTATATTAAACAAAGTTAGTCCTAAATTAAATAAATGGCAAACAAATATAATGTAAAGGGGAAATATATGAATTGACATTTTTTAGTAATATAAACAGATGAATTTCTTGTATTAAAATAAACTTTTCATATAAATTGTAAGCATATTTTTAAAAGTTACGTAAAATGCATACCTGGATAATATCGTAATTATTTACGTAACAAGATACACATTTTTACGAAACTGGAAGAACCGATGTTCAATTGTTTAAACTCTGACTTTACAATATTGTATTGTGTATTGGTGGTTTGGTCAGAGGAAAGGAAATGTAAGTAAAATGCTGCAGTTTTCTATTGTGTAAGAAGCCTAAGCCTCGTCAGGCTAGAGGCGAGAGAAACCTGTTCTCTCACGTCGTTATGCAGGAATTACCAGCGTTTCACCAGCTGGGAATTCCTGTTCATTCATCCGATAAATGAAGACGGCGAACGTAGAAATTAGCGGCGTGGTTCAACTGTCAGGTGCGGAGCGACTATACACCGAACAGAGGTCACGGGACGTATGACGTAACTAAAGGGAACCTGCAGGCCGGCACGAACAAAGTCAGTGTCTATCCTGACAGACGACAGGCAAACCAACATGTAGAGGCGGTGGGAAACCGATTTCAGAGGAAATTATTCCACGGAGGACCATATTACAATGCACAGTTTGTCTTCCGTTATTGGCCGCGTGCCTTCGTCGCAAGGTGGTGCAGAGTTCAACTCGACCAATGAAAATTATATTACTGTGGCACCGAACGTCTGTGACTCACGGGTAGGTACTTAAGGCTCTCTGTACTCGAACGTTTTCTGTGTAATCGTTGTTTGCGAGTAAACGCGTATCTCGGTAAATAAATGTTCTGCGTATACGACATGTTGTCAGAAAAGACAAGAAACAAATTTCTATGCTCCTATTTTTTTTTTACTTTTGTCATATTAAGTGTATTCTTGGAGGAAAAAAATTTTGGAAATGGTCAAATATCAGTACGACGTTACGACGGAAACAATGCACGCCTTGTGCGTAGGAGCGATGAGGCACTAGGCGTACGTGTAACTGTCGCCCGTATCGCTCCCTCACTCCTTGACCTTGGACGCCCAGCTACATGGTCCCCCTTAAGACGCTCGGTGGTAGAAACCGTTGAACCGCGAAAGTGTATCTGAGTGAGTGAAGAGATCTGGGCGGCTCTTAACATGGAGGTCTTGAGAGCCTATGAGGGTGAAGCGAGGTGAGTATAGAGCAGCGCCGGAATGCAAGGGCAGGGAAACGGGAGATCCCTGAGAAAACCCACAGGCCATCGGCATCGTCCGGCATGATTCCCACTTGTGAAAATCCGGGAGTGACCCGGCCGGCGATTGGATCTGGGTCGCCTTGGTGGGAGGCGAGCAGACTAACCGCTCAACCACCATGGCCCCTGAAGCCCTGCTAAAATTTTACTTCCAGGATATTCCTCCACCTCATGCAAACCAAGTTTAATCGAGCCTAGAAAATTGCTCTCAGTGAATTACATTTTTTTTTGCACATAACTACATATTTGTTACTAGCTATTAACAACACACCTATTTTCTAACTTTTTATACATATTAGAGAAAAGCTATAATTAATATTTAAAATTCAAATAAAAGTTCAATTGAACAAAAAATGAGATACTTACTGTCAACAGAAGTATAAAGCACTTATGATACATGGTATGTATAGAAAACATACTAACACGTCATACATGGGGTGATTTTTCAAAGGTTTGATTCAAAAAGTGTGAAGAAACCACAACTAGACTATATTTTACATTGCCGTCTTCTGGCGAGGCTCTGTTGCTAGACACCCTGTCACGCATGTTTTCCGTGTAAATATTTTCGATCAGGCTAGACTACAATATGGATCTACTACGTGCGCATCTGCACCCATAGTATATCCTTTCATAATTGGGCGCGTGCCTGTGTGAGTAGACATCGGACCGACGCCTGTGATTCGTGGGGTAGACATCTGAGAAACGTGACAACTGATATCGTCCAAAGCGTCTTGGTGTACCACTAGTAGCAGAATTATTTCGCGAAAAACAGATAACCCTAGTCGCTTGTACATACACTGAGAAAAAATATATGGCTGTACGAACCATCTAGACTTTGAAAACAGGGACAGCTCTCTGATGGGCTGTAGTTGCCATCTAAATGTGGCTAAGCACTTCTTTCCTACTGCAAAATAGGTTGAACCTCCGACAGAACAACTTCAACAATATTTAGAATGTTTGCACAACTATCAGAATTATAACAATCTAACAGAATGTTCTGTTGCTGGTACTGAACAGATCTGTAATCGGGTTTGAGGATAGCAGCAACAGAATATTCCGTCAGCCATTTTCAGCCCACTATAATTTACTATTGCAAGTGTTACAAACGAACAACAAATTTTAAGACGCATTCTGTACTTAAGTCGACACACTACTCGTTTCGACTCCACAATCCTTTGTGTATTCGAGCTTCACTTAGGGTTTTCATTGGTTGTTGCTTTGCGCTCTCTATTTGAATCAGTGGTTCCAATCAGTAGAATTATTTTACTTGATTTACAGTTAATGAGCTGTTAGCTACTGACGTTTTACTGCCAGGCCAGAGCAATTCACTAGGAATCAGTAGAAATAACTTCTGTACCAGAGAATACTAACAACTAGGTATATTGAGAGGTAGAATGTCACTGAGTCAAGTGGAGTGTTTTGCGTGTTGTCAAAACTTCGAAGCTTACAAATTACCAAATAAAAATCACGAAATCACCGCCATGTTAGTTCAGCCGATTTTAAGTGTAAAGTACGCATATAGCACAAGTTATCGTATTGAGCGAATACGTTCCACACTCGAAATAACTATTTAGTAAAGGGAAATGTTTAAATATTAATGAAATATGTACTTTTTCACTAACTGATTATTGTTTTGCAAAAGTCTAGTTTCTTTTTTTCGTAGGCTAACCTGTATCGTTGACTTCGGTATACACGAATACGGGCGCTCCTTCGCTCTCCCTGAGTACATCCATATAGCGATTAATGGTTTTAAAGATTTCTTCATTTATAAGTAGGGATAGGAACATTTCGCGTGTTCATTTCAGGACAAGATAGACGTCAAACACGTGTACAATGAACTTCACTTTGCAATTGGATTGTAGTTTATTAGACACGCCCTGGACTACTCTGGGCCAATAGCAGACTTGCAAAGAAACAAGTAGCGAATCCCATACTGCCATACTACTCAAGTAACACTGACTACTCTATGAGGCAGCAGCCAATGGACAAACATCTGAGGCTCGAGTATACACATGACTGTGGAGTCCAGCCTACAGGTCGTTGAACTCGCGAATTTTTCCCATCCATATTTATAAGGTCGCGTGAAAGTCTAGCTCTCTTGGCGAGCAAATGAACTGGCACGACAACAGTCATGGGATATCCGTCTAATAACGTGAAGGGCACCTCTAGCCCGAAGACGTGGCATGGACTTCACAAGTGGACGGAAAACCTCTGGAGAGATGTTGAGCCATGCTGTCTGAATAGCTGCCCAAAGTTCCCTAATATTCCTAGGTGCAGGATCTTGGGTGCGAATGGCTCTCTCCACCACGTCCCATAAATACTCGATTGGGTTCATGTCGGGGGAACGTGCTGGCCACTTCATTCGCCGAAATTCTTCAGAATGCTCTTCGAAGCAAGTCCTAGACATCCTCAGCCCGATGAGAAGGTGCATTATCCTGTTGGAACATTCCACCGGTGTCGGGAAAACTGAAGTCCATGAACGACTGCAAATTGTCACCAAGGAGAGTGTTGTAGTGGTTACAGTTGAGTTTTATAGGTACATGGACAAGTGAATCCAATCCATTCCATGTGAACACATCCCACACCATTACGGAACCACCACCAGCTTGCATGGTGCCTTGTTGACAACTGGGATCCATTGCCTAATTAGGTTTGTGACATACCCGAACACTGCCATCAGCCCAAAACAACCTGTATCGTGACTCATCGGACCGGGCCACATGTTTCCAGTTCTCCAGGGTCCAATTAGCAACCTCACGAGCCAAAGTGAGGCGTTGTGCCCCGGTGTCGTCCTGTTAACAGGGGCACTCTGGTGAGTGTTCTGCTTCCATGTCCCATGGATGCTAATGCATGTTGCACATATCTGCTAGATACACGTCTGACACCTCCTGCATTGAATGTGACTGTGATTTGAGCAAGTGTTCCTGCTCTGTTTGCATTGGCAATTCTACCCAACCTCCGCTGGTCACGATCATCAAGTAACTTTGGACGGCCATTGCGTTGTCCACGGTGGATCATAATACAGTTATTTTTATCTTCCCTGAACACACGTGACATCGGGGATCCTTCTGTGAGTGAAGGCAGTCAATCGCAAAGTAATCTGCAGTTCAGCCTATCCTTGAAATGATAACGCAAATCTTGCACGTCTCTGACTACCGCGCACTATTGAGTATTCCCTATTTGTCAGCCCGCCGTCTGGAAAGTCAGTCTGCGAGAGCTGATTGGTGAATTACTTCCCGCCATATACATGTCCGGTGACGCCATTTTGTTAGAGCGATAGTTCACAGTTGGCTCCGCTATTTCACATCTGTAATCTTTACCCGCTCAGTCCCGAATTAGTTTACGAGCTCAAGCATTGCAAATCGCTAATTCTTTTGGTAGGCACACCCGAATTTCGCAAAAAGATTACGCGATCAGTTGTATTTCATAACGCTTTTGTCCAGATGCACTTTCGTGATTGGATGGTTCCCGTGTCACACGTCTTCGGTGTCTACGCGCGATTCACGGGCGTACAGTATTGAAGTTAAACTAATTGTGATTGGCCAGTCACGTAGGAAAGTGTCTTCTCACAAAGACGTTCCGCCAATGAGCAGAAGAAAACTGCTGGTACGTCCGTAGAGCATTGAAGTTCTAGCATGTGCGAAAAACTTCTCGTGAAATTAAGGTGTCCCTACCAACGATCTTACTGTGGATGATTGAATCGCAAATCTTCTTACTGGTCTAGATCATAGTTGATCCATATAACTGTAACCGAACATACAGCCTACAGCTCATTGGCTGCGACGAAATGTGCCAACTTGTATCTCTCCGTCTTGCCCCGTTTCCTCACGCAAGAACGACTTCACCTGTCCGCCATGGAGAATTATTGATGGAGGGACGTGTGGTGAAAACAAATTGTGTGAAAAATGAACTAAATATACTACAGAACTGATTTTTATATTTAATAACACTTACATTTCTGAAGAAGGATATCCATGTTGATCGAGTTTCGGCTCGTAGCTGCATAATTACCGCACAAATAAATGTTTTGTTGGACATGCACCCGACCGCGGCAATGTCAACGTTGAACTGTCCAGTTGCATGGTGCCGGCGGGAATTGACGCGATGTCCCTTGTTCACCGTGTGGCGGAAATCACGCACTTGACCCGAGCCAATTTGAATGGCTGAATTTGAATCGGCGGACTTCACGTCATAGAAAATGAACTCGGCTGTTCTTTACACTTAGCGAATTTTGGGTACCCCGCTAGGGGATAATTGCGAGGAGGTTTTCTTTGACACTGGCTCGCTATTGGTGGATGATTGTACCTACCCCCATAGTGAGGCCATGCTCGAGATTTGTATTTAAGCGTTACCAAAACCTGGTATCAGGGTCAGACGCTTGGCTGCGAGAGAAGTCTCCCCAGACAACAGGTCAGGTATTTCAGTTACTATAATAATCTAAAGATCTTAATAATATTCAGGAACGTCACTTTGACGCTCTTTTTTTTTATTTGATTAAAATAAGCAGGATAATCCTTCCTGCACAACATAGTAGGAATCGCCTCCATCTTTTCTAATAAAATCTGTTAGTAATTATGCGAGGAGGGACCATTTTCTTGTTCAAAATAATGTAGATTTTTCCAAAAATGATACTTGGTATGTCGTCAGTTCTCTGCCACTTTTTGGCAGATCGAATAGCTGCATTCATAGTCTTGTTTTGCCCATCGTTTTGGAAACGGACTAGTTGGGAAAATTAGCTGGCCTCTGCCAAGGTCTTATAAAGCCAGAGAATTTCCATTTCATATTAGTTTGAAAATGGTGGCAGCTTTATATTTTAAATAATGAATTGTAAAAGAAATAAACCTTAGAACTACCTGTTAATGGCCATGGAAAAACATAGGCGGCCAGGTTTTGGGGAGAGAAAATGTTAGCGGTTATTGTATTAAAACCAAAGAGAAATTTTTAAGTTGGCCAGTCATGGATGTAATTACAGTACATATTTTATTTTTTTAAATAATTTTAGGGGAATTTAGAGTTTTAAATACTATGGCTCAACACTTAGGTGGCTTTTGTAAATGTTTTTAACCGATTATTGTGAGAAAAAAAAAAAAAAAAAACTATTATTTGTGGAAATGGTAATACTTCTGCAAATAAAAGAGAATAAATAATTAAGAAATTAAAAAAATATATTGACAATTCGAATCTTTCACTTTGTAGTGTAGTTTTAACCTCTTGTATATTAATGCAGTTTGGCAGGATACATTCCGCCTTAGTCGATTTACAACTCTATGCTCTTTCCTATTCTCATGATGGTTTTTAAACATACTTGGGTTTTATGTATGGTTGAAAAATGAGTTAGTTGGGGTGTCCTAGGGTCTAGGGACCTCAATTGGCTGAATTACTTTTAGACACGTGTTAACTGTCTGGACACGAATCACGTAGGAGCCGTGCCGATGTTGCCGAATTCTGAGTGGCCCGATCAAATATGAAGACGCCTTCTCAAGCAGACAGCAACCAATGGCAGTATACAAACTGCTGTTGTGTGTGTATAGCCAGGGGCAGTGATATTTCGCGAAAAGATTTCCAGACAAGATACATTTCAAAGCGCTGTGCAGGCGTCCAGCTTTTTTGATTGGCTGAAATATGTTCTGGTTCGTGTTAACTGCTGGCGCACGAATAACGAAGGTTCAGTGTCGGAGTTACAGAATCCTGAGTGGCTCGGTCAAATGCCAGCAGCCAATGGAGGTGTGGCAACAACCGAGATGTATATATAGTGTTGAAGTATACTGTGTGTTAAAGATTTTTGGAAAATTACGGACCCCACATATAGTATTGAAGTACGCAGTGTACTTGCATTTATTTCTTCTAAAAATCACTTACTTTAGATATACTTCAGTTTGATTCTGAAAGGGTTAGTCATTCGCAAATGAGAGATTCGGAATATTCAACAAATCAGATTTATCACCAGGAAGATGCTCAAAACACTGTCCACTGATCACTTGTTATGTACAGTGGCGTATAATACATCCTTCAAGTTCAACACGTCCTCCATCTTGCAAGTGGCTAGGGGACAGGTTAAAGTACCCTGCGCGCTCAGCAGACGTACCAACTCTCAGGCTATTGACTTCGTAAAACCACAGAAGTCACGTTCTATTGCATTTATTTTCCCTGTGCGTGACAATGACGCTCATTGTGCTTGTCCCTTCCTCATAGATATCGCTGCTGACGGGTGGTCTTCATCGCGTCCAGAGCTGTCGCAAGACAACTCGGTGTGACACAGCACACCCGCACAATCCTACGTAACAGCGCGTGACGTCACACGACAATGTGATGTCACACAGACGCGGGACATACCGCTCATATCAGGAGGTCTCGCAGTGGTTCGGCGCCCATCGTAACGAGGGAAATCAGTAGCGCCTAGCATGTCTGTGCTAAACTGAACGACTTAAATCATCATGAGTTTTAGCTTCTCCTCCACAGGTACGTTAAACGCTGAACTAAAATAGTAGATATCCCTGGAGACAGTTTTTGTAACTTCGTATTTACTCCTCATGTCGCATACGTAGGGATAGGAACATTTCACCGGTTCATTTCAGGGCAAGATAGACGTCAAACACGTGTACACAGAAGTTGACTTTGCAATTAGATCGCAGTTTATTAGACACGCCCTGGACGACTCTGAGCCAATAGCAGACTCGCAAGGAAACAAGTAGCGATTGCCGTACTGCCAGATGCGGAGTAACACTGGCTACTCTCTGGGGCAGCAGCCAACGAAGAAACATCTCAGGCTCGAGTATACACATGACTGTGGAGTCCAGCCTACAGGTCGTTGAACTCGCGAATTTTTCCTATCCCTACGCATAGGTTTGTTTAGTGATGGGCTACAATTAGATACCTGCAAAATTCGCGTTATTATTTGGGGACTCGTTAAACTTGAAACACGAGCACCTTTGCAATACGCCTGTCATTGGACCATACTTTATCTGACACGCCCTAGGTAACCCTGCACCAATAAATGAACACTTCACAATTGTGTGAAGGAGTTTTCACATTTGACCGGACCACTCAGAATTCTGCAACATCGGCACCGCTCCTACGTTAATCGTGTACAGACAGTTAACACTCATGTCAAAAACTAACTAAGTAAAGATCCTACAGTGTTTTGAAATAAAACTTGTCTTGGGATATTTTCGCGGAATTTCATTTCCTCTACCTACAGACTAAATCGCTTATTATTCTGTATAGTATATAGAGCAGTGGAACCCGGAAATAGCGCGAATAATACAAGAACACAAAGTCAAAACATTGGTTTTGTATTGCCCCTTCACCTCCGATGCTTAGATTTGCTTTTCTAATAACTTCGCAGTTTCACCTGTAGACACATGCCTAAAGTAATCAGGTCCACGGCTACGTTAATGTTATATTTGGTGGAAGGATACACAGCTTGTATACAATTAGATCTTAAGCATAGCTTTCAAAAGTTCTCGGTGTACCGTGAATAGCCAATTGCGAGAATCGGGTGTGTCTATTCATAGCCTTTTTTACTAAATGTTTAAAGTCCTCTTGGATTAATAATATGGTTATATGTAATGGAGCAATGCTATCAGAAAATAAAGACACTTTCTTGCAGTATATTTTAATATGCTAGAGTGCTGCATAATCTTTAAGACACTCGTCAACACCAGCGTGTTATAAGGCCAACTTAGTTTCGCGGAAAGATGTCGGCGGGTCCCGCCTGTCTGCATCGCTTCTCACCTTGTTCGGCCGAGAAGCTCGGGAGCTATAAGGGTCACACTGGCACGTGCTACAAGAGCGCCATCGCCTCTACGCTCAGGGCTCCGAACTGGCGTGCAGTGTTCTCGTAGTGCTGCATGTACCTATGCGACTTTCGGCAGTGACCCTATCATTTTATTGATGAAAAGTCTGTAGCAAAGTTCAATACATGCTCTTAAATGCTGTTCACGGTAAAATGAGCACTTTTTAAGGCCCTGCGTAATACCTATTTGTATGCAGGTTGTGTATTCCTCCGCTTTATATAATAATTACATTGCCATGCGCCTCATCACTTTATTCATGCGCCGGTCAAGTGAAACTGTGAAATTATTAGGAAAGTAAATATTTTACAAATGTGCTCATTTTTACTCTACGATGCATAAAAAATCGGACAGCGAAAGAAATAATTTAAATTAGAAATGATAACCTAACACTTTTAACTCGACGTTAAGATATGGAACACCTTTCCATCTATCGTTATCAACTTTATTTGGCGTATGTACTCTGTGCGCCCATTAAAATATACGTAGGCAGGGGCAGTGACAATTTTCTATGGTTAATTTCTAAAGTGCTCACTTTATCGCGAGCAGTCTTTATCATAGTTTGGCTCGTGTCCCGCTAGTATGATTTAAGATACGGCAGTCTGAAAAAGCATTTTTTTAAATTTATTTATTTATTTTTTTTTTAACTATATTGAAGGGCTCTATATTAACATATACAGCGTGCGTGGCCAATTTAAAGTACCATTTCTTAATCGTCTGCACTTTAAATTCGAACCACTGATTCTCAGTGAAATTAAACTACTCGAATCAGTAAAAATGGCCCCAATTAAAGTCAATGGAAAAACACTGATTGTTTCAGGGAAAAATATTCCACTGGTGGAATTAGTGACGTGGAAACAATTTCACTGATTGAATAAGCGACGGCCGACTGCAGTGGCGAATTAAATATTGCTTTTATTAAATTTAACCACATAATTACGTGAAACAAACATATTTACGGCAATTTACTATATATATTATATATATATATATATATATATATATATATATATATATAGTGCAATTTAGCGTAAATTAACAAAGATAAAAATGTTCCACAGGTGGTCGGGATTGAACTCACAAACCCTCTTCTAACATGTCACTTAATTATCGAATGAAGGAAATCTGGCATTTTTTCACTGGTTCATCGGTTAAATTCACTGAAGTGACTGTTGAACCAGTCAGGAACTGCTGACTGATTGAAACAGTAAAATTCCCACTAATGCAGATTTAGAGTGTAGGGTATGACTTCTTTGCGTAGTTTAACATACTGTGGGGACGTTTAATAGTCTCGTCATAAAAACCATGGTTACCAACACTCTGCGGCGCAGTTCAAGCTGTCAAGCTATGGCAGGCAGGCGGGACCCTTAACTGCACACCTCTAGTTCTCTTCATTTTCTCTCTTCCTTTTATTGACTAGGTGTATTTGTGAGTAGAAATGTTCCTACTAGACGGAGCCAGTAAGGGTCAAGTTACTCCAATACTGAACGGCTGATATTCGCGCGCACGTACCTAATACGTGCGAAGGTTATTACACTCAGACCTTGTGTACACGACTGTATAGACAGCACACTAGAGGGCAGTTCTTGCACACTGCGAGGATCAATGGCCAATTGTCTTCCCTGCTGGCAAGTGAAGCGTGATACTGTTCTATGTTATGTATAAGGACATGCAAATCTCGGGTTATTATTAGTAGAGAGCTGCGAAATTCGCGTTATTATTTGAGGACAAGTTAAACTTCAAACACGTGTACCCTTGCAACATGTTTGTCATTAGACCATACTTTATTTGACACGCCCTGGGTAACTCTGCGCCTATAAATGAACGCTTCACAACTTTGTGCTCCAATCACACGCAGTTCAGACAGAAAGGGCGTGTCTTCACAGCTGCACAGCAGCCAACGGAGAAACGACGCCAGCTCGAGTGTATACAGTACTGTGGAGTTTAGCCTGGTTCCAAATAATAACTCGAATTTAGCATGTCCCTAATTAATAGCGACACCCGGATTTTGCGAAAAGATTTCCGCACATACTAGATTTCAATGGCCCATGAGCGTATCTGCAGTTTACCTTCGCTTATTGGCCGCGTGTCTATGCGAGGAGATATTTTCTTACTTGACTGTCCAATCAGAATTAGGTAACCACGACACTGTACGTCTGTGATTCGTGGGCATACGCCTGAGACGCATAACACCTACATCATCCAATCACGGAAGTGGACCCGAGCTAAAGTGTTATGAAATACAACTGGCCGTGAAATATACTCACGAGATTCGGGCGTACCCAGTCATCTGACTGCAACTGCAACTTGAACTCCAAAGTATTGTATATTCGTTTGACTTCTGCGTTGGCCGACAATTTTTGTGGCATATCCCAAGGTCGCTTTCAGGCAATAGTGAAAGCTCAACGGTTGAGCAACCTATATCTAGTAAAGCGGTTTGCACAGGTTAATGACATCGTAGAGCTGTCAGTAGCGAATAGTGTCACAGATTACTTTGAAGTACACTCTAAGAAATTATTTGTAAATTTACCATATCGGTGTATACAGTACATACAGTGACAAAGCGGGAATGGTAAAATATTTCCCCGCGAATTGATTGTAACATTCCCTACAGTTGCTCGGGAAATAATCAAATGCGTAGGGAAGTTCTCAACTTTGTATAGTAGCGATGCTAAACATTCGCATATTTTCAGCCACAGTACAACGAAGTCTAGCATGCTTCCAAATAATAACGCGAATTTTGAACGTCTGTGGTTAAGAAGGGTTTGTAATACGAAAGTGGAACATAAAGCTTACAGTTGATTGGTTGGGATAACGAGGCAAGTGGTGTAGCGGTTTAAACACAGCACTCATCAAAATAATTACTAGTATTTTAAGCCTGAAACAGTACATTTAAATGGTAATGAGTGCCAGAAGCATACAGTCATCAAAGTGGACCTAAGCTTAGACTAAGTGTTTCGAAATGTTACTAATTATGGACCATATGTAGAGATGATGGTTTATGCGGGAAAAGTTTACTGTTTGTTAGGATTCAACGTACTGTACACATGTATGATAGTTTTCTTTCCTTATTGGCTGTCATGCATGTATGAAAATACTATCCCATTTCACTGGGCCAATGAGAATTCTGATACTATAAGGCAGAAAGTCCGTGATTGGTCTGCAAACAACTCAGCCGAGTAGAAACCTTGTTCATCCAAACTTGGAAGAATAAACTAGATGGAGTGTAATAGAATATATGTTGGCTAAATTTTTTTTTGCGATTTTCCAACACTTCGAACCATATGTCATCTCACGAAAATAAGTGTTCCCGCCGATCGGTAATATATGTGAAACTTGTCATCAGTTTCCGATTGTTGCCGTATGGCGTTGTCAGTACGGCACAGGGTCATCTTGAGGAAACTGTTAGCGTGTGATTCACCAGGTATGTGACGTCACTCGGAGGTATCATTGCTATGAAAGCTGTTGCGAAAGAGGATGTTTAAAACCACTAGTATTTCATGACAATGGCTGGAACAAGGAAAAAAAAAAAAGATGCAAAACCTCAGCGCTTGGTGACTACTTCGAGGACCGAGTCCGAGTATATCTTGAAACGTGCGAGTGTTGGAAAACTCATCATCTCTCAACATAGCGCGCACAGGAACTGTTTCACTAGCATTCGTTAAGATATCACACACCATCGATAGAGACCTGCAAAATTCGCGATATTGTTTGGTACCATGATGGACTTCAATGCCCGGTATCTGCGTGAGTGCTTCCATTGGCTACTGGCAACTATACAACGTCATTAATGTCTGTAATCGCTTCAGTACTGATTGGTTGCACATCAGTTTAACTTTAGCTATTGGCTAAAAGCCTTTCTTGAGACGTACCACACAAGTTGTCGGCCATTGGCTGAAGAGAAACGAGCACACAACCTCATGCAGTTTAGTCTGCAGTCACAAAATTACGCGAATTTTGCAGATCGACAATGTAGGTATAGGCTATTCACGATAAAATGAGCACTTTTGAAAGTCCTGCTTAAGATCTAATTGTATGAACGTTGTGTATTCTTCCGCCTTATGTAAGATTAACACTGTCATAGGCGTCATCACTTCATTCATACGTCGGTCAAGTTAAACTTGGGAAATTATTAGAAAAGTAAATATTTTACAAATCTGCTCATTTTCAGATTTCGATGAATTAAAAAAAGTAACTGAAAGCGAAAGAATTAATTTAAGTTAACAGAAATGGTTACCTAACCCTTCATATTCGACGTTAAAACACGGAACTACTTTCCCATCTATCGTTACCAACTTAACTGGACGTATGTCACTCAGGGTGCCCGTCAAAATATACGCAGGCAGGGGCAGTGAGTTTTTCTAAGGTTGATTTAAAAAGTGCTCACTTTATCGTGAACAGCCTTTATTTCGCAAGTAAGTTGTATTCGTCGGGATGCTAAGCCAATAGGAATCTCGCGTGGCGCACAGTCGTCAATCACTTGTCCGTTCTGTGGCAATCTGAATTACACTCGCGGTCACTTCACACTTATCTGAAGCCCTGGTGAAGTTATACTTTCAGGATATCCCTCCGCCTCGTGCAAACAAAGCTTATGCCCGGTTGCACCAACATCTTCCCCGATCCGAGATCGAATGGTCCTAGTTCCGAAACAGGATCCAGTTTGATCTTGGTTCCAATGTAAAAGTGTTACACCAACGAAATTTCTTGATTCTGGATCTCCGATTCTACGCTCTTGGTTCCAAAGTAAGAGATCGAGATTAAGTATGAGATGAATTTTGCTATTGGTTCGTAATATATGGCGTCAATGAAATTGGCGTATTTTTCACTATAGATAGAACTAGATATGTGATGTTTTATCTGTTTTTGGTAAATAATTGTTGTACGAATTTTACTGAATAATATTCAAGCGAGCATAATGTTTTAATTTCCTAAGAAAACAATCGATCGTAATTCTATCTGTTGGCGTATTTTCAAACTATATTTGTCGACGATGGCTGCTGATCTCGGATCGAGTTTTGGAACCGCTAATTTCGGCGGTTAGAAATGAACTTCATCTCGAGCTCCAGTCCAGTTCTGAATTTGAATGGTGTAACAGTTTTCTGTGTCGATCTTAGATCCGATCTCGGATTGAGTTTCGAACCTCGATGGTGCAACCGGGCATGAGGTCTCCCTTCCCTCCTGTAATACCTGGACCTTTCTCCCGCGTGTGAGGCCAAGAGACGCAGGAACGATAAGATTGCCATTGACGCTAAGAGCCAGGTTCTCAACTGGGGCGAAGTGTTCTCGTCGCACTGCTTGTAAACGCTGTTCACTATCAAGTGAGCGTCAACCTTAGAAAAAACTCACTGCCCCTGCCCGCATATGCCTATTTTAAAGAGCACACTGAGTTACATGCGCCCAGTAAAGTTGGTAACGATGGACGGAAAGAAATTCCGTATCTTAACGTCGAATAAAAAGTGTTAGGTAACCATTTGTGATGATTAAAATAATTTATTTATCTTTCTGTTTTTTTTATGCATCGAAGTGTAAAAATTAGCACAGTAATAAAATATTTACTTTTCTAACAAATTTCACATTTTTACTTGGCCGACACATGAATAAAGCGATGAGTCCATGGTAATGTTATTTTTACGTAAGGCGGAAGAATACACAACGTGCATACAAGTAGATCTTAATCAGGTCTTACAGAAGTGCTCATTTTACCGTGAACAGTCTGTACCTATGAGAAGGGCCAGAGATTTTATGTGAAAATATCGAAACACACAGTAGAAATAAATAATATATATATACACACCTCAGGTGTAGTTATAAATTCATTGGCTGCTGGTGTCGTTACCGCATTTGACCGAGCCACTAAGATTCCGTAAATCCAACACTGTAACGTCGTGATTCGCGCGCAAACAGTTAACCCGGACCATAACATGTTTCAGCCAAACAAAACAGCTGGAAGACCATACACAGTGCTTTGAAATGTAGCTTGTCACAAAATATTTTCGCGAAATATCACTGCCCCTGTTTATAAGGCAGTGAAGTCTCTACCAATTATTGGCAGAAAGTCTGTAGAAAGATCCAGTGTAGAGCCCATTATGAGTAGTTCTGCATGTATGTGACGGGCGTGTTTTGAGCTGCAACGCTTTAAAAAACAGCCGCGTTTAGACATTTTGGAGTGCTTTGGAGCTGTGTGACTTTTGAAAGTACTCGTGTGAAGTATGTGTGTGTGTTGCTGTCGTCCAACAGTACTCGTGTAAAGTATGTGCGTGTTGCTGTCGTACAACAGTACTCGTGTGAAGTATGTGCGTGTGTTGCTGTCGTACAGCAGTACTCGTGTGAAGTATGTGCGTGTGTTGCTGTCGTACAACAGTACTCGTGTGAAGTATGTGCGTGTGTTGCTGTCGTACAGCAGTACTCGTGTGAAGTATGTGTGTGTGTTGCTGTCGTACAGCAATACTCGTGTGAAGTATGTGTGTGTGTTGCTGTCGTACAACAGTACTCGTGTGAAGTATGTGTGTGTGTTGCTGTCGTACAACAGTACTCGTGTGAAGTATGTGTGTGTGTTGCTATCGTACAACAGTACTCGTTGAAGTATGTGTGTGTGTTGCTGTCGTACAACAGTACTCGTGTGAAGTATGTGTGTGTGTTGCTAGTCGTACAACAGTACTCGTTGAAGTATGTGTGTGTGTTGCTGTCGTACAACAGTACTCGTGTGAAGTATGTGTGTGTGTTGCTGTCGTACAACAGTACTCGTGTGAAGTATGTGTGTGTTGCTGACGTACAACAGTACTCGTGTGAAGTATGTGCGTGTTGCTGTCGTACAACAGTACTCGTGTGAAGTATGTGCGTGTTGCTGTCGTACAACAGTACTCGTGTGAAGTATGTGCGCGTGTTGCTGTCGTACAACAGTACTCGTGTGAAGTATGTGCGCGTGTTGCTGTCGTACAACAGTACTCGTGTGAAGTATGTGCGCGTGTTGCTGTCGTTACAACAGTACTCGTGTGAAGTATGTGCGTGTTGCTGTCGTAACACAGTACTCGTGTGAAGTATGTGGTGTTGCTGTCTTACAACAGTACTCGTGTGAAGTATGTGCGTGTTGCTGTCGTAACAACAGTACTCGTGTGAAGTATGTGTGTGTTGCTGTCGTACAACAGTACTCGTGTGAAGAATGTGGGGTTGTTGCTGTCGTACAACAGTACTCGTGTGAAGTATGTGTGTGTTGCGTCGTACAACAGTACTCGTGTGAAGTATGTGTGTGTTGCTGTCGTACAACAGTACTCGTGTGAAGTATGTGCGTGTTGCTGTCGTACAACAGTACTCGTGTGAAGTATGTCGTGTTGCTGTCTACAACAGTACTCGTGTGAAGTATGTGTGTGTTGCTGTCGTACAACAGTACTCGTGTGAAGTATGTGTGTGTTGCTTTCTTACAACAGTACTCGTGGAAGTATGTGTGTGTTGCTGTCGTACAACAGTACTCGTGTGAAGTATGTGTGGGGTTGCTGTCGTACAACAGTACTCGTGTGAAGTATGTGTGTGTTTTGCTAGCGTACAACAGTACTAGTGTGAAGTATGTGTGTGTTGTCTGTCGTACAACAGTACTCGTGTGAAGTATGTGTGTGTTTGCGTCGTACAACAGTACTCGTGTGAAGTATGTGTGTGTTGCTGTCGTACAACAGTACTCGTGTGAAGTATGTGTGTGTTGCGTCGTACAACAGTACTCGTGTGAAGTATGTGTGTGTTGCTGTCGTACAACAGTACTCGTGTGAAGTATGTGTGTGTTGCTGTCGTACAACAGTACTCGTGTGAAGTATGTGTGTGTTGCGGTCGTACAACAGTACTCGTGTGAAGTATGTGTGTGTTGCTGTCGTACAACAGTACTCGTGTGAAGTATGTGTGTCTTGCTGTCGTACAACAGTACTCGGGGCACACCAACAAGACAACGCACTCCATTTGTGAGCACCCAGTTTAATAATATTTCCCACAAGAAATATTTCTAACTAGGCGTTACCAATACGTAGAACTAGTGATTTTTGCGGAAAATATATATAAGTACACGGTGTACTTCAATACTACAAGCACCCAACAGTGGTTTGTCTTGCCATTGGTTGCTGTCTGCTTGAGAAGGTGTTTTCATATTTGCCCGGGCCACTTTGATTTCGGCAACATTGACACGGCTCCTACGTGATTCGTGTGCAGACAGTTAACACGTGTCAGAAAGATATCCAGCTAATCAAGATATGTAAACGACCCTACAGTGTTTTCAAATACCACTTATCTTGAAATATTTTCGTGAAATTTCACTGCCTCTACCAATACGCCTATTTTATTTCATTTTTTTTTTCGTATAAATACTATTTAATAAAAAATATGGTACTTTTATGTTAACACAATAATAAAACCCTTGCAATGCATGACTAGAGATGATGAGATATCGCGAAATTTTTTTGAGACATCATATCTTCTAAAACACTCTAAAGAGTTCATTCTTTCATGATTGGCAGAACAAGGTTTTGACTCGGCTAAGTTGTTTGCAGACGAATCACGAACGTTCTGCCTTATAGTATCAGAATCCTCATTGGCCCAGTGGAATGGGACAGTGTCGCCATACATGCATGACAGCCAATAAGGAAAGAAAACTGTCGGACATGTATACAGTACGTTGAATCCTAGCAAAGATTAAACTTTTTCCGTGATAAATCTATATTAGGGGTAGTGATATTTCGCGAAAATATTTTGAGACAAGCTACATTTCAAAGCACTGTGTATGGTCTTCCAGCTGTTTTGTTTGGCTGAAACATGTTATGGTCCGGGTTAACTGTTTGCGCGCGAATCACGACGTTACAGTGTTGGATTTACGGAATCTTAGTGGCTCGGTCAAATGCGGTAACGACACCAGCACATCCAGTGGCGTTATAACAATAGCTGAGGTTGTGTGTGTAAATATATATATATAAGTAGCGTGAAATCTCTGGCCCTAATCATCTTCCCTATACTTGACATTGTAACACAATATTTTTCACTATCTGCACCTATTCTTCATGATTAATGTTTGTTTCACGTATTGGACACTGCCAAGCATCATACTTTCATTTTTTCCTATGTTTCACATGTTTTATTTTTTGTAATTTTTATTATTTTTATTTTTTTAATTTCTCATTTAGTTAGGATATTTAAATTTAGATGTACGAATGGCAATAATTAATGCTTAATTGAAATAGATAGCTAGATTTTATTTTGTTCGTATATTTAAATTAATAACTAATATTTTTACATTTTGGGCCTCACCTTTATTGTGAATGTTTCAGGGAATTTCTTTTGTAACTTTGATTAACTTCTACAAGACCCGTAACTCTTTGGAATAGAGAATTTGGCCGTTTGAAAGTTCGCTCTATCTGCCACCAACCCTCAACTGCACTAGACGTAAGGCTAGGACGCTCGTCCTACAGTTGGACGTAGCGGAGAAATTGTAAATTATAATTTAGGGTGTTTTAGCTCTTACAGCTTGCTGCTGGTTTTATTTGTGTTTTACGTCGAGTTTAGACAGTAAGCACTCCGCATATTTTTATTTCGGCAGCTGTTTAGGAGTTGAAGGTAGCTAGCTAGACTTGTAACATCCGTGAGACGTGAGCCACATATGGTAGCACCGCACCCAGACCTGCAATTCCTACCTCCGTTCCTTCTACAAGATACTTCGTCCTGCCTTCGCCTACAGCCTGCTATCTCACTACAACAATTGTTTTTCATCAAGTTTTCTAATTTATTCCATTTTTCACTTAGCTACGTTACGCCGTTGGCGTAGAACATTCTACACGACGCCATGTTGGCAAGGCGCATGTATTAGCTTCAGCAAACTTTAACCATAATTTTACCTGAGAGAGAAGTTAAGTGTTTTACCTGAGAGAGACAGTCAAGTGAGGCTGTTCACTATGTGTCACGTACGGGTGTTTGAATAAGGCCGTTACCCGTGACCACTTCCTAATGGCAGCTTAGTTTGAACACTGTTCCTTTTCTCTGCTACGTGTGTAGTTATGTACAATAAGTTTCACAGCTGGCGTTGCAAATAATAGTTTGCCTGTAACAAGGGCGGTGTTGTCGAAGGTCAGTTACCACGCATCTTACATACTGGGTCCTGGACTGAGTACATCCGAGCAAACATATCCCTTTGGAACAGTATTCATTTCTTTGTAGTCGCTAACTGAATCACAAATATTGCCAACTACACGATTTAATGTTTTTATCATGTGGTTCATAACATAACATTCTTGATATCACATAGAGGTGGCCTAGGTTATGTATCACATGTGACAACATATTCGGGAAATGACCTAACACGTCATACACGGGGTGATTTTTTTAATTTTTTTTGTTATGTTTGATACGAAAAGTGCGAAGAAACCTCGAACAGATTATAGTTTGCCAACTCAGTTTCTCCCCGACCTGAGTAAGTCTCGCCATACGAATGACGAAAACCTGTTTTATACTCACCGACATTCAGGAATTACCAGCGCTACGCAAGACGGGGCATTCTGCTCGTTCATCACACGAATCAGAGAGACGTAAAGTGCAGAGATACGCGGCCCTGAGTCTGCCGTGGAGAGCTGAGATTCGCCGTCGCCGCCAAAGTTTGCTCATTGAACGCCTAAAGCCCTTGTCACTCTCTCAATTATATTTGATAATAAAATTTGAAGTCGAAATACGACCCGGGCCTCGGTGGCTGAGCGGTTAGCATGCTCGCCTCCCGCCAAGGTAATCCAGGTTCAATCCCCGGCCGGGCCACTCCGGACTTTCGCATGTGGGAATCGTGGCGGACGATGCCGCTCGCCGGCGGGTACTCTCGGGGATACTCCCCCCCCCCCCCAATTACGGTGGCGCTCCGTACTTACTTCAATCACCCTCATCAGCTCTCAAGACCTCGATGTTAAGAGTCGCCCAAATCCCTCTACTCCCACGCGAAATACGACCATCCAACAAATGTTATCACACAATCTTGAATGTGTATGAAAATGTGTCACAGGATCTAGCCTGAATTTTCATTTAAAACTTATTTTCAAAATGAGGTGTTCTGTTGTGTTTTCATGCAGTTCATTAACAGGAAGAAATGTAACGGATGTTGCGAATTATATCAGCGTCTTTATTAAGTTAAATTTTTATTTATCAGAGATATTTCCTGCACAATGAAATTTAATACCGGCGTTCTTAATGTTATGTGTAATATTCTCTTAAAATAGCATTCATGCTAGGACAATTCCTACATAAATTAATTATCTGCATAACTTATTTCATTTCCAGTAATTTTTCGATATTTAAAAATTTGGGACATCCATTTTTGTCGTACTAATTGTTGACTTGTGTCTGCCGCAAAAAAATGAGTAATCTTTTTTCGCCGGCGTTCACAGAAGCGATACTAGCAACAGTAGTCAAGCAATACGTTTCCCGCCATTTTGTAAGATAGCGCCACACCAATAAATAACGTTTTTATGTCATATCTTAGGAAATAATGGACCGATTCTTACCAAATTTGGCAGAGAAGTAGTGCTGTGGCAGGTAATGTAAACTGGTATGTTTTAAGTAGGCCAGCACATTTTTTTTCAAAATGGCAGTAATATAGTTATTTTAGCTTAGTATGCTATATCGTCGAAACTATGTAATAAATTCCAAATTAAATTTGCATACTGTCAGTATACATTACAACCATCAAATATGTCCAAACAAAGTCTCTTTTGTCAGCCATTTTGTAATATACCATCACATGAAGAATAAAAATATGTATGTCATATCTAGGGATAGTGAGATTCCGCGAAAAGATTCCAAGACAAGTTGTATTTCAAAATACTGTAAGGTCATTTATCTATGTATCTTGGTAGGCTGAATTACTTTTTGACTCTTGTTAATTGTCTGGACACGAATCACGTAGGAGCCGTGTCGATGTTGTCGAATTCTAAGTGGCCCCGGTCAAATATTAAAACGCCTTCTCAAGCAGACATCAACCAATTGCTATAGACAAACTGCTTTTGGGTGCTTATAGCGTTGAAGTCTATCGTGAGCTCATATTTTTTCGCGAAATATCACTAGCACTAGTCATATCTCCGGAGAATAGCAACATATTGCCGCCAAACTTAGTAAACAGCTAGCATTACGACAGGCCAAGTAAATCAATATTTTTAAAGTGGGTCGGACACTTATTTTCAAAATGGTGGTCATACAAAGTTTAACCTTTTCACTTCCGTAAGTTTGACGATAGTGAAATGTAGGAAACTATTAGGAATTTTGCCACGCGCTTGGGCCAGCCATTTGACGCTGGTTGAGGTGGGGTTAAAGGTAGTTTTGAGGGGCGCAAACACACTGTTAAGGAGGTTGAGGAGTTTGGAATACCCGACTAGCCGCCAGGCATCGTCCACAGGCGGCGCCACAAGTCTCGTTACTGGCGCTGCTGGAGAACCTCAGGGCACTTGAGGTCGTCCCGCAGTGGTTCAAAATGGAAATACAGCTGGACAAAATTAATTTCTCGTGATGTTTTAAAAAAACACCTATTCCTATCTAAACTGAGTGTTTAAACTAGAAAAACTAAATTTAGAGGAAAGGTTAACATTTTACAAATAAGATGTTTATGAATGAAAATGTAGGTTGGAAGAAAAACTTAAAATTTTAATTAATAATAATTAAAATACAGTATCTTATGTTAGCAGGTACTTTGCAACTATGCAGTTTCTACTAGAAAAATTGGTTACATTAATTATGACTGATATAATTTAGGTTTTTGGTAGTTGGTAGTTTATTGACGAAACAACAATTTTAATGGAGCTAAAGAAATGAGGCATTAATGTAAAAATTCCAAGTGTTTGCGGTACAAATGATGAATGAATGAAAGAAAATATAATTGTTAGTTATATGAGATGAGAATATGTAACACATTAAAAAAATCTCGTGCATTTTGCTATATTTTCTAATGTTTTCTTCACATATAAAAATGAACTGAATTAATCACTTAAAACTTTGTTTAAAATGTGGATTCTGATTCTGATGTATATTTAAAATAAATAGGTTTAGGATGAATGTTTTTTATTGTTTTACAAAATAATTTCGATTAGTTGCAGTATTTTCCTTATTGTTAACTAATGATTATTAAACTAGTCCAGTTCTTCCCATTTTCGTGTGTTTTCAATTGAAATGCATTTATATAATGAACGTGTAATACGAACTTAATATTTTCCTACTTGAATGATTTTGTCCAGCTAGATTGTCATTTAGAACTCATGTGCGCCCGTTCGCCCGGGCGACGTATACAGTACCTCGCTGGAAATGAGAACACCCCTCACCTCACTTGCACTAAATGTTGAATGACCTTCGCTCGTGGTGCTGACATAAGTCACTCTGTAGGCCTACACAAGCTGTCCCACGTGACTTAAACTGTGCGAACTGTTAGTTCGACGTACTGATTACTGACCGACTGACGCAGATTTGAGGCGAAACTGGCTGTAGGGGACCCAGACCCCGAAACGCCAGAAGGCAGTGCTCGAAATAAAAGACATGGTGTTTCCGAACTCTCGTCTAATTATTCTCGCACACATTGTTGGATCACCGTCAGTGAATACTAGTACTGTTTTCTGGGCTGCTCCCCGCTGGAAAAGGCTATGAAGGAAATGGCGCGTAGCCGAAGTGAAACTCGCCGGAAATGACGTCTCCCCAGGTGATTCAAGCAAGCACTGGGGAAGCGTCATCGAGGCTGCAGCTCTGAGTGGCAACGAGTAAAAAACTTCCGGTAACTATGGCCTCTTCATGGTAAAATAAGCACTTCTGAAAGTCCTGCTTAAGATCTACTTGTATATACACATTGTATATTCCTCCGCCTTAAGAAAAATTAACATTGCCATGGACCTCATCACCTCATTCATTCGCCGGTCAAGTGAAATTGATAACTTATTAGAAAAATAAATGTATTACAAATCTGCTCATTCTTACACTTAGGTACATTAAAAAAAAACGCAAAGCGAAAGAAACAATTTAAAGCTATCGCAAATGTTACCTAACACTTTTTTTTGACGTTAAGATATGGGACTACTTTCGATCCATCGTTACCAACTTTACTGGGCGAATGTCACTCAGTGCGCCCGTTAAAACATATGCATGTAAGGGCAGTATCTTTTTTCTGAGGTTCATTTAAAGTGCTCATTTTATCGTGTAGAGCTTTGACGTGTACTGCACCCTACATTATGAAGATGGCAGACGTCGAAGGTCAACAGAGGCGAACACGCAGAGCGACCGTCCGTCCGCTAGAGATACCGAGCTGCAAGTAGTCCCGGCAATAGGTCGTGGCGCGGAGGAAGCGGCGGCACGCCGGGGACTGCTTTCTGCGCGTCAACAACTTCATTAAAGTAAACAGACATGATCACTTGTGATAACTGGAACGTAAATAAATATACATAATATTCCTCAACTAAACAAATATCGACTTGCCCTCGGACGGTGTGTAATATGGGTGAAACAGGCGAGGTGAAAATACACGTTCACTTTACAAAAATTTAAATATAGTGAGCGAAGAGATTTTGGCAGTTCTTAACAGCGAGGTCTTCAGAACCGATGAAGGTGATTGAGGTGAGTATGGAGCGGCTCCGGAATGAAAGGGAGGGGGGAAAAACGGGAGATTCCCGAGAAAACATACAGACCAACCGCATCGTCTGGCACGATTCCCACTTGCGAAAACCCGGTGACCCTGCCGGGGAATGAACCCGGTTAGCCTAAGTAAGAGGCGAGCAGGCTAACCGCCCAGCCATCGCGATCCCAAAATGAAATATAGAAACGGCAAAATTTGCATAGAGGCGTCTTTGTCTGTCCCCGTTCTTAAAGGTCATTTGCTGTCATTATTAATATATTGTCCTGCAAAAGCGTATTCGGCCATAATACACCCTCACTCTCCTGTTGGAGCGGCACTACACTACACTATTTTGTACTAGCGTGCGTTCTGGCACGTAGAGTGCGCACTCTGTCGGTTGTTGCGGTGGACACACGGCGTGGCAAACGATCTGGAGGGCAGGACACCGTTATGCGTCAAGTTATATCTACGAAACTACGAAACAAGATTCAGCTTAACTTTGTGTACTGGCGGTGTTTATTATAATTTTCAAAACTGTCCTTACAGAGCCTCATTTCTTCGCCAGTTTGTGAGATAGCATAATATGAATAAATAATGTTTTTTCTCATACCTCGGGAAACACTACACCGATTAACACAAAATTACGCATAGAAGTTTTATTGTGGTAAGCAATATAAATTTGTATATTTCAAGTGTGCTAAATACTAATTTTCAGAATGATGGCTATAATAACACTTTAGTTTAGTGTGCTATACGTATGAAATTATGCGACCCATTTTAACTTGACTGTATACTGTATCTACGACAATCTTCGAATGTACTATCACGAAACGTTTTTGTTCGCCATTAGTGATTATTGTCACATGGAAAAAGTTTATGTTTTATGTCACACCGCCAGGACTGATCAACCGATTCCCACGAAATTTTACACGTAATTAGTGTTATATTAGTGCATGTAAACTAACATGTTTGTGGCGCGGCAAACCCGTTATTGATGGCGTAACAGTATTCATTAGAACCCGCAATTACGCCATCTTTTGCCTGTATTTTTGAAAACAATACTAGGTGAGGTAATTGAACATTTTCTAATATTTTCGGAACAAGTTAATTGATTTTCACCAAATTTAGCGCATCATTGGGGCTACAGAATGCCATGTAAACTTACGTTTAAATGGAGTCAGGCATTGCTTTTCGAAATGGTGGTTATATACTTATTTTGATACGTTTGTCGTATCTATTAAGCAATTTAACAAAATTCAATAAAAATATTTTGATGACAAACATTATAGTATACTTATAGACCCATTTTTTTTACAACTACCTGATCCCTGCGAACGTTGTTCCGCCTCTTTCACGTTCTATTTTACCTTCTCAATGCGTCCTCTTTATTACGTCTGGTACGTCGACCTATGTTTGACCGTCGTATAGCTGGCATTTCTCTCTTTTAGATCAACAAACATTTCCTTCAAGTATGAGCAACATCAGCAAATAAATATAGAAGTTGTACTCCAGCGCCGCCTATCGGAATGAAACACAACTAAAAAACTTACTCGCCACCTCAATAACATATGGTGTGAATATGGTCTCAATTGGTCCATCGGTTTGTCAATGATGATGCGGTTTACTCACGCACAATGGATTTTATTTATAAAGATTGTATAAGATAGCATGAAGTAAGGAAATGAAGTTTTTATACCATATCTCCGGGACCAATCAGCCTTTTTACGTCAAATTCTTTACACAAGTAGCGTTACGGCAGGCCATGCATATTTAGGTGTTTTAAGAGACTGAGAGTTTTATTTTCGAAATGACGGCCCTATAAATATTCCAGGTTAGTGAACCCTGCCATTCAAAACATTACACTGAGTACATCCAAAACTATTGTTCCCAAATCCGACCCCCTTAATGTAGATAATTGCACGCTAGCTTATTGTACGAGAGTTACTGGGTTCGAGTCCCGGGTCAAGGCACGTGTGTATCTGTGATTATCTCACTGCTGTTGTATACATGTATGGTTTCGTCTCTAATTAGATTGATGTCAACGAGACATCGATGCCTACTCAGCATCTGAGCTTTTAACAACTTCATTAAAAATTATTTGCACCCATGTATAGGAATGTAGGCTCATTAGTTTCGCCAGTAATGTCTTGTTAATGCTTGTAAGCTTAAGAACCATAAAAGTTTTAACAATGATTGGTTAAGGCTTGTCTAATAACTCCGCAGTTTCACTTGACCGAAGCGTAACACGGTGATCGGACCAGCGGCAATGATAATTGTACGTATCGCGGAAGAATACATATTGTGTTTACAAGTATAGTGTATTCACAGTTTGTTCACACTTTTTGAATCAAACCGTAGAAAAAAAATCCTATGTATGACGATTCAGTTGCTTCCTAAACAATTCATGTGTCACAAGTATTTTATACTGGTGCTAACCCATTCAGACCCAGTGTACACAATTGTGTACATTACGCACGTGTAAGTAATTTTTGGTCTGTACTACACACTGCGAAGCTGAATGACCAATGATGTTACCTCGGGTAAATGATTCGCAGACCGTTTTACTGGTCTATGTGATAATTGGTTCATATAACTGTAGCCGACCATATATCCTACAGCTCATCGGCTGTGACAGCGAAACAAGTGGTGTGTCGACTTAAGGGGGCCACCTACCTGACTGAGCTCCTAACACACTGCAACAGTTTTCAAGTGCCTAGTAGGCGGCCCCCTTAAGTACAGCACGCATCATGAAATTTCTTGTTTACACTTTCGTACATTAAAGTAGGTCGAAAGAGTTAAGAGAAAAGTATTATATGTTTTTTTTATTAAATTTAACTTTGACTTATATTTTATGCTATAAATAGGGATAGGAACATTTCGCGAGTTCAATTCAAGACAAGATCGACGTCAAACACGTGTTCACTGAATTCGACCTTACAATTGGATAGCAGTTTATTAGACACGCCCTGGACGACTCTGAGCCAATAGCAGACTCGCAAGGAAACAAGTAGCGAGTGCCATACTGCCAGGTGTGAAGTAACACTGGCTACTTTATGGAGCAGCATCCAGTAAACAAACATCTGAGGCTCGAGTATACACATGACTGTGTAGTATAGCCGACAGGTCATTGAACTCGCGAATTTTTCCTATCCCTGACTATAAATTACGATATTTCATTTGTAACTAAGTAGTATAGAAACAAAGAGAAAATAATTGTGTTGGTAATGCCTAATAAGAAATGGTTCTAATGATAACTATTGTCATACTTGAGTGCGCACGAATACGGTGCGTTGGCCCTCTTGTGTCATTTTCTAAGCTTTGTTTGCACGAGGCGGAGGAATATTCTGGAAGTAGAACTTCGGCGGGGCTTCAGAAAAGTTGGAAGTAACAGTAAATGTACGGTGGATAGAGACATAGATTCATTGCGGAATAAAAGTTGACTGTTTGCTAGGATTCAACGTCCTGTACGACAGTTTTCTTTCCTTATTGGCTGTCATGCTTGTATGAAGCCACTACTCCATTCCACTGGGCCAATAAGAATCCTTGTACTATAAAACACAAAGTTCGTGATTGGTATGCAAACAATTAAGCCGAGTCAAAACCTTGTTCATCCGATCATGAAAGAATACTCTACTTAGAGTGTTATAGAATATATGTCGGCTCAACAAATTTTCGCAATTTTCATCATTTCTAAGTATAAGTCTTAGGCAGGGCTTTCAAAATGGATTAGTTAATTGCGAACAACTTGTAGAGACGATGCATATGTAGAGGATGTTCACAGTAAAATGAACACTTTTGAAAACACTGCTTAAGATTTACTTATATGCACGTTGTGTATTATTCCGCCTTATGTAAAATTAACATTGCCATGGGCCTCATCACTTTATTCATGCGTCGGTTAGGTGAAATTGTGGAATTATTGGGAAAGTAAATATGTTACAAATTTCTTAAATTTTACACTTCAATGCATTAAAAAAAAATATTTTAAAAAATCGAAAGAAATAATTTAATTTATCGCAAATGGTTACGTAACGCTATTCATTCGACGTTAAGAAACGGAAGTACTTTCCGTCCATTATTACCAACTTTACTGGGTGCATGTCACTCAGTGCGCTCGTTAAAATATGTGCAGATAGGAGCGGTGACTTTTTTTCTAAGGTTGATTTCAGAAGTGCTCACTTGATCGTGAACAGTGTTACAGCTGTGTGTGTGTGTGCGTGCGTGCGTGCGCGTGTGTGTAGTTGCTCGGCGTGACGTGACTTGGCAGTGATTACTGCATGACCTCGGTGTGTGAGTTTACTGTGACTGCCCTACAGAGAACACATGGATGGGGTTCTTCACCGCAGCGCAGCGGGGACTTCCTCTCCGTCATCCTCTAGTTAAGGTCAGCCAGCGGCCACGTGTTGTAGACGCCGAACTACCTAGCTGAGGTCGGAGCAGTCACGTATGAGGCGAACTGTTGCATTCTGTTGTGAAAGCCCCGTCGTGCACCAGCTTCGTAAGGTCTCGCCTTAGCGAAGCGGCAGTATAGAGGCCACAAGTAGTTTGGAAAATGTGAATCCAAAACATAGAGCCAAAATTGCAGCCACTAAACCGTCAAGAAAATGCGCCAATATCAACAGAATATGTGGGTCCGGCTAACTCGGTGATCTCCGCAGTAAGTATAACATCCTCTCGACAAGACTCCACCCACAGGGCATGGCGGGGACCAATCATAATCTTTAACATCACAAACGCATGTGGGAGGACGAGAAGTGTGGCCAGACAGGCAGAGGACAGCGGTGACAGCCAGCTATAGGCGGATATCCCAGAGTGTGAGGATTGGCATGTCTCGTCAACGTGCTCTAACTTAATCTATCTAAGGCAGGATTTGCAACGACCCGTCGCGTCCGTCCGTCATCTGTCCGTCAATCACGTGAGCTACAGCCAATCAGAGGTGGTCATTATTTCTGCCCGTCCGTCAAAACCTTGACAACCTTTAACTTTCGACGGACGAACGGATGAAATTACGTACAGCCTTCCTAACTTGAACGTTTTGTTACTCATTCATCACGAGTTATTTTACAAGGCTGTATAGTGTGTGCAGTGTTTTGTTTTGGCTGTCTTTTGTTTTCATATGTTTATATATGTAACTGTGAAATGAAATGAAGTTACATTTTTCTTGAAGATTAATTGACGATTACGTTTGGAAACGAGAGCTCTTTTGTGCAATAGAAAAAATAGTAAAATTATTCTTTATATACTATTGAGATTTTTTTACATCTATTAACTTCCGTCACGTACGTGTATGGTTGTTTTGGGTACTTAAAACACAATACAGCAAAAGATTTTCACTTTTTATAGTGTATTTTTTTCATATTTGTAAACACTTTCGTTTTTATTAGTTTGCAGCAATGAACTTACGACGGACGGACTTACGAAGTTTGGTTGTAAATCGCTCGGCTGGGAGACGGATGGACGTATGAGGGACGGACGCGACCGGCTGTTGTAAATCCTGCGTGCCTCACACTTCCCTTATTACCTTCTCTCAAACTGGCCTGATTGTAAGATGTATTGAGTTAAAGACCATAGCAAACTGGGCTCTAGCCATTTCTATTTACATTAATCTTTAATGAACTCTGTTCCCCCACTCCCTTCCTTCTAGCCTATGTTCCCATCGAGGAACATAACAAAGGTAAGCTGGCGTTAGCTGTGTGCTGTGCCCTGTTGCTTGCTAGTTTACACTTCCATCAGTAAAGAGTAGTTGGTCCACATCGCTTGTCAAGTTCCCCTTGCTTCACGGCGGTTATCAAGTGCCCCGGGAATACACAGCAGTGAGCAAGCTCCATCTTACCTTGCACCTCACGTAACTGCTTCTTACTAACTATTCACGAGTAACTAGTCGCCTAACAATTACTTGTACAGTCTCTTCGCAGTATGTTCGTACTTTTCGAATGAAACCTTTGAGAAATCGCCCCATTTATGACGGTTTTGGGTGTTTCCTATATACGTCATTCTGCTGACTTATGTTTGGCTAAACCCGACTCTTACTAATAGTTTGATTATACATTGTTTCTTTAATACATATGGATAGCGGTAGTGGTTTTTGGCAAAAAAAAAAAAAACGAGTACACGGTGTACTTCAATACTATATATAGGCACCCAACAGCAGTTTGTCTATCACCATTGTCCGCTTGAGAAGGCGTTTACATATTTGACCGCGCCATGCACTCAGTATTCGGCAACATCGACACGGCTCCTACGTGATTCGTGTGCAGACAGTCAACACTTGTCTAAAAGTAATTCAGCCAATCAAGATACGTAAACCACCCTGCAAGTGTTTTGAAATGCAACTTGTGTTGAAATATTTTCGCGAGATTTCACTACCCCTACATATTAATAAAAACAGATACAAAATACATTCTAAGAAATCGTTTGAAAATTTACTACTCTAGTGTATATGTATATTAATGATAGAGGGAGAGCTAAAGTTGTTTCCCATACATCCATGGTAACGTTCCTACATTTGCTTAGGAAAAAATCAAATCCATAGGAAAGTTCCCACCTTTGCATGGTAGTGACACTAAACATTCCCATATGTCTAGTGTGAAACGTGGTATTGTTTCCATACAACGCATAGGTGAAAAACTTCCATTACAGTTTAGGAAGTTCACAAGAATATTTTTTTTACAGTGTAGGTTAGTTGATGTAATAAACTGAGTAAGAAATAGTTCTTATGCATAGGGACACCCGAATTTCACGAAAAAATTTCTTCACGTGCTAGGTTTCAATACCCTACGGGCACAGTAAAAGTGTTATTTTGCTTATTGGCGGCGGGTCTATGTGAGAAGACTTCTTCCGACGTGATTGGCCAATCAGAATTACGTTACTCCGATATTCTAAGTCTTTGATTCGTGGGCAGACGTCTACGATACGTAACACGTAAATCAGCCAACCACAAAAGTGGATCTGACCTAAACTGTTATGAAGTACAACTAGACATGACATTTTTTCGCGAAACTCGGGTGTTCCTAGGCCGACTTATGCTAAACGTGTTCTTACAGCGTCCACACAAACACTGTGCGTTTTTACTTTGGTGCTGTTTTCCAAACATTAGTTAGTGTTCGTTCGCGCGAGGCAGACGGATATCATGAAATGAGGACTTATGTAGGACTGCAGGAAAGTATGAAATAACATGGTGGGATTCATTTCGGGACAAGCTAGAATTGAAGAACTCGTACCTTTCATTTTACTTTTGTAATTGGTCCATGCACTGTTAGTCACCTCATACATAGGGATAGGAAAATTTCGCGAGTTCAATCACCTGTAGGCTAGACTCCTCAGTCCTCTGTCCTCAGGCATACTGGAGCCTCAGGTGTGTGTTCATTAACTGTTGTCCCACCCCTGGAAGTTACGGGATTCGCAGGTGTTCCCTTGCAAGTCTGTTATTGGCTCAGAGGCGTGCAGGGCGGGTCTAATGAACGGTGATCCAATTGCGAAGGTGACTTCAATATATATATATATATATACATACATACATATATATACACACACACGCATATGTGTGTGTGTGTGTTTGACGTCTATCTCGTCCCGAAATGAACTCGCGAAATATTTATATCCCTACTCGTATGGAATCCTAAGCCAATAATAAGCTCGCAACAATATGTAGGCCCAATCATCGCCTCCCACTGTGATAGCAAGCGGCTAATGCGTAACTGATATCTGCATGATTGTACACAAGAATGTGGAGTCTAGCCTACAGGTGAGTGAACTCGCGAAATCCCCCCATCCCTAGGTATATATTACGGGATGATGTGGCCGATTCCTTTCCCATTGCTGTATCTCGCGAGTCGCTTGCTCCGTTTGCAACATCCTCGCTATCGACGATGCAGGAGGCCCTGTCCACCAGCGAGTCGACTACGCATCCGACAATCACGCTCGCCTAGTTTCGGAGACACGTTTATGAGGAAGGGAATGGGATACCAGTTGAAACAAGAGCACGGATAAGGAGGAAGTATTTATAAAGAAATGACTGCGGAAAGTTAGACCAGAAGTATAGTAGGGAGGGTTTCCGTTTGTTTGTTTATTTGTTTGTTCGCGTTGATTAGCGTTTATGAGGAAGGGAATGGGATACCAGTTGAAACAAGAGCACGGATAATGAGGAAGTATTTATAAAGAAATGACTGCGGAAAGTTAGACCAGAAGTATAGTAGGGAGGGTTTCCGTTTGTTTGTTTATTTGTTTGTTCGCGTTGATTAGCGTTTATGAGGAAGGGAATGGGATACCAGTTGAAACAAGAGCACGGATAAGGAGGAAGTATTTATAAAGAAATGACTGCGGAAAGTTAGACCAGAAGTATAGTAGGGAGGGTTTCCGTTTGTTTGTTTATTTGTTTGTTCGCGTTGATTAGCGTTTATGAGGAAGGGAATGGGATACCAGTTGAAACAAGAGCACGGATAAGGAGGAAGTATTTATAAAGAAATGACTGCGGAAAGTTAGACCAGAAGTATAGTAGGGAGGGTTTCCGTTTGTTTGTTTATTTGTTTGTTCGCGTTGATTAGCGCAGTCAACACGAACCACACTGTCGCAGGTGTTTCGTTTAACATTTCTCTTACAGAAGTGTCTTAACGTCACGCTTTCAACTGCATCTTAAACGAAAACGCCTGCCTAAAATTATATATTTTAATAATAAAAGAGGGGCGTACGGCAATAAGTTTCGCAGAGTAAATTTATTATTTTCGTCCATTACGTGGAGTTTGTTCAAGTTGAAAAACACGTGTTGAAGGCAAACTACGACAAGCGCTGAACTGAACACGTGTGCTCAAGGAGTTCCGCTATTGCTTGCACACAACACTTATGTAATGCGGGGATCATTCCATGGACTAAATATGAGGTAGAGCGATCTTGGTATTGTGCGCATGTACATAATATTGACCTAACCGATCCCAAAACAATACAACTCTCAAAGTCGCATAGCCAGTTCTTATGAAACGTGTTTGTTCATATTGTTACAAGACTACAGTTGGAGTATCCGAGTTAGCGAGGGACGAAAATCTCAAATAAAAATAAACGAGCTAAATTTTATTTTTTATGTTATTTATAATGTTGTAAATATCCAGGCCATTTATTATTTTCAAAACTGGCCTAAGATGTTCTCGGGGAGTGCAGCCTTTAATTTGCAGCTTAAATTTAATTGAAACCTGTTCACAATAAAGTGAGCACTTTTGAAATCAACTTTGGAAAAAATTCACAGTCCCTGCATACGTGAATTTCGGCCGCACTGAGTGGCATGCGGCCCAGTAAAGTTGGTAACGATGGCTGGAAAGTAGTTCCATATCTTAAAGTCGAATAAAAAGTGTTAGGTGACAATTTGTGATTAATTAAAATGACTTTTTTTCCATATCTGTATTTTAAATTTAAAAATGTGTAAAAATGTGCAGATTTTTAAAATATTCACTCTCCTAAAAATTTTACAGTTTCACTTGACCGACGCATGAATAAAGTGCTGAGGCCCATAGCAATGTTAATTTTACATAAGGCAGAAGGATACACAACGTGCATACAAGTAGATCTTAAGTAGGGCTTTCAAAAGTGTTCATTTTACTGTGAACAGCGTAAAAAGTTATTTTATCACTTTCTCTATATGGGCTAGTCACTTACTTCACATGCATTATTTACACATATTTAATGCGTCTATCGCTATCATTCCAAATGTCTGCCTCCCATGCATCAAGTTCGATATTACCGCCCGCCAATATATATATATATATATATATATATATATATATATATATATATATATATATATATATATATATATATTATATATATATATATCTCCACTTCACCCATGCTCGCAAAGACAAGCCCTTTAAATACTTTTACCAATTCGAATTTGATCTACTCGCACAAAAGTTTCGTTATCGGAAGTAAACATCTCAAAGTACTTGTTTACATAGAGAATGTCCTAACCTCAAGTCCTATTCATGTCGCTTATGACTAGAGACCTGCAAAATTTGCGTAATTATTTGAGGACAAGTTAAACTTTAAACAAGTTGTAACACCTGGTTTTTCTTCCTAACTTGATGAATAACACTAACGTACTTTGAATGTCACAAGTTGTACACATATGTAAAATTTGATCTAGTTAAAAATGTAAAATAGTTGTATTAATGTTAAACAGATCCCTTAGTTATGACTTTGTAATATTTGATCAGGTACTTATCTATGAAAATATTTTATTTTAGTATGTGCTTTCTCTTTTAAAACAAAAATAGTGCTGGTTGAAAAAAGACAGTTGTTTCTGGAATGTTTGGAACGTTTTAGAAATGTTCTAAAAAAAAAAAAAGTAATATATGGGAAGCTGATAGATGATTGTCTCTAATTTAATGTGTTTGTTAATTTATGATAATTTGACGCTGATGTTTAATTGAAGAATGTTTTATATTTGTGAGTAAACAGAATCAAGATTGAACTACAAAAATACTCAAAAAGCAAGAAATTAATGGCGTATTTGTAATTCTTCAGAGGCCGAGATGTCATCAGTGAATTCCAAAGGAACCGAGGACCTCATTATTAGTTTTTGAGTCACATACAGACATTCATCACTGACTAGTTCTGAAGGAGGTTCGTCACTACCTGATTCTGAAGGAGGTTCATCACTGCCTAGTTCTGAAGGAGGTTCATCACTGCCTAGTTCTGAAGGAGGTTCGTCATTGGAAGCAGTCTCAACTTCGGAGCCCAGGTCAGAGCAGTTATAAGCAGCTTCAGTGGTTGGATACGGGAGTCAACTACAGGACTTAAGCTGACAGAAGGATGTCGGAGTGTGATTGCAGTCTGCTGGGACACAAGGAGTACTGGGTTCTGCTCCTATGGGATAATAATTCCAGATTCAGCTGCGAACTACCTGATTCTGCTACAACAGCTAAGTCCAGCGTCTCCTGTTTCATTTCGAACTTTCTTTGTTATTCAAAGGTTAAATATTAATGAGCTCTAAACCAGAGCTAACTTGCCAATGCTTGCTAATTTTACCAGCTTCCTTATAATAAACTCATCTATCATTTTCTTGTAGTGATGCTATCCTTTAAGCTTGTGTGCTGACTAGATATATATGTGTATATATATAGTTTAATTTATATTGATATTGGCAGAAGGCTAATATTCCAAGGAGTATGTGTTAATTGCAACTTCATTGGTCGCATATATATATATATATATATATATATATATATATATATATATATATATATATATATATATATATAAACACGTCAGGAGTTGTTTGAGATTAAGTTTCATTTCAGATCTTATTATCGTTTCAATAGTAACCAGGTTTAATTGGTTTTAGTAATTTGAAATAATGTTGACACTTGCTCTTCATCTAAAAGATTCTCATAGCCGAGGCAAGCGAAATATGGATATTATTCTTAATAACATATCTTTAAGTGATAAATAGTACTAATTATTTATAAGTGCCAATTATTTATATTTGGTACTGAGGTAGCGCTCACTCATGTTACAGAGTTACTAAACAGACTATTAGTATGTACTAATAATTCTCCTACTTGGGTTGGTGCACAATTGTCTCCCATTTGTGAGGCGTATAGTAACGAAACTCAGCGACAGTATATACATTTAACAAACGACGAGTTTGGGGCTGCAAAATTCGCTCCCTTACGTGGGATCTTAATAACAGCCAGAAACTCGTGCAGGGGCTTGTCAGACGAGCCAATCCAGAATTAGCGCCTTCTAAACGTGGGGTCTGCAATATATTAATTAAGTACCAATCTTTTTATCCTATTTGGTAAAACGTGTACCTTTTCAACATGCTTGTCATTGGACCATACTTTAATTGACACTCCCTGGGTAACTCTGCGCCTATGAATGAACGCTTCACAATTGTGTTCTCCAATCACATGCAGTTCAGTCAGAAAGGGCGTGGCTTCCCACTTGCACAGCAGCCAACGGAGAAACGACGCCGGCTCGAGTATATACAGTACTGTGGAGTTGAGCATGGTTCCAAATAATAATGCGAATATTGCATGTCCCCACTTATGACAGTCGTGTTGCCGCAGCCAGCAGTCTAGTGTCGGATAATGCGCAATTTGGGCGCGCTCTCTACCTCTACAGGTATAATTCCCCGATATCTGGTATCTACCCAGTGTTTGCCATAAGTCCACTGACGAAATTTTAACAATTTTTTTTGTAAAGCGCAGCATTAATAATAACTTCTCAAACTTGATCAAAATTTTACATCTTCAGTGCCGTTTTAATTTTTTGCTATTGATAGGGATAGGAAAATTTCGCGAATTCATTTCGGGACAAGATAGACGCCAAACACATATATAGTGAAGTCACCTTCGCAATTGGATCACAGTTTATTAGACCCGCCCTGCACGCCTCTGAGCCAATAGCAGACTTGCAAGGGAACACCTTGCGAATGCCATAACTGCCAGGTGTGGGGCAACAGCCAATGAACACACAGCTGAGGCTCCAGTGTTCAAAGGACTGAGGAGTCTAACCTACAGGTCATTGAACTCGCGAAATTTTCCTATCACTAGCTCTTGACAGTTGGCAAGAAATAAGTGATTGTTTTTATGATTACAGAAACTACACCTGAAACAGCAGCCTAGCAATATAGACCTTAGAAATTGTTTAAAGTAATGCCTTATGCATTGTCATTCCCTAAAATTAAAAACAAAATCAGTGACAAAGATTGTGGTGATAATTTTATTAATATAGAATGGCGGGAACTGACATCCTAATCTCAAACACGCAATAAACAAAATTAACACTTTCAATAATATTTTGTTTGTAGGGTATTCGCTGTAAAGTAAGCACATTCTAAGGCTCTCCTAGCAGGCACAGTAACAAAAAAATTAGATTATATTGTGGTATCAGACATTAATGTTTTAAAGCTGTTAAATATATCCTATACAATGTGGCAATTTTTATATCGATAGCTGGCGAAAATATCGTAGTAAACTGAAAGGAAATTTAAGCACGGGATTAAAAAGTGCTCAGTTTACCATGGACAGTCTATAGTAAGGGGCAGTGATATTTCGCGAAAAGATTTCCAGACAAGATACATTTCAAAGCACTGTGGAGGCGTCCAGCTTTTTTGATTGGCTGAAACATGTTCTGGTTCGTGTTAACTGCTGCGCACGAATAACGAAGGTTCAGTGTCGGAGTTACAGAATCCTGAGTGGCTCGGTCAAATGCCAGCAGCCAATGGAGGTGTGGCAAAAACCGAGATGTATATATGGTATTGAAGTCTACCGTGTGCTCAGATCTTTTCCGCGAAAAAACAGGGGGCCTACTTTATAACCAATAGTTATCCTACGGCTGAATAGTTGAGCTACTAATATACGACAAAGCGGCCAATGAGAATTATGACACCGTGTATTTGCCAACGTCCTATGAAAAAACTAACTGCACTGAGATAGGTATATAGCATTGAAATGTAGCATGTCACTAAATAATAACACTACTTCGGGACGTGTCAATCCACAACCAGGATAAGGCTGTTCAAGAACCACATTCTTTTAGATATTTGAAGATATTTTGTGCATTCGTCATGATATCGGTCATATAAAAGAATATCAAATAATTTGATAGATAACGTACGTCGAGGTTATTCGATCACTAGGGGTAGTGGAATTTCGAGGAAATATTTCAAGACAGGTTAGATTTCAAAACATTGTAGGATAATTTACATATCTCTATTGGCTGAATTACCTTTTGACACGTGTTTACCGTTTGCACACGATTCAAGTAGCAGCAGCGCTGATGTTGCTGAATTATGAGTGGTCTTGTCAAATATGAATACTGCTTCTCAAGCAGACAGCAACCAATCACTGGGTCCGAGTATGAATACTGCTTCTCAAGCAGACAGCAACCAATCACTGGGTCGAAGTATGAATACTGCTTCTCAAGCAGACAGCAACCAATCACTGGGTCCGAGTATGAATACTGCTTCTCAAGCAGACAGCAACCAATCACTGGGTCCGAGTATGAATACTGCTTCTCAAGCAGACAGCAACAATCACTGGGTCCGAGTATGAATACTGCTTCTCAAGCAGACAGCAACAATCACTGGGTCCGAGTATGAATACTGCTTCTCAAGCAGACAGCAACCAATCACTGGGTCCGAGTATGAATACTGCTTCTCAAGCAGACAGCAATAAATCACTGGGTCCGAGTATGAATACTGCTTCTCAAGCAGACAGCAACCAATCACTGGGTCCGAGTATGAATACTGCTTCTCAAGCAGACAGCAACCAATCACTGGGTCCAAGTATGAATACTGCTTCTCAAGCAGACAGCAACCAATCACTGGGTCCGAGTATGAATACTGCTTCTCAAGCAGACAGCAACCAATCACTGGGTCGAAGTATGAATACTGCTTCTCAAGCTGACAGCAACCAATCACTGGGTCCGAGTATGAATACTGCTTCTCAAGCAGACAGCAACCAATCACTGGGTCCGAGTATGAATACTGCTTCTCAAGCAGACAGCAACCAATCACTGGGTCCAAGTATGAATACTGCTTCTCAAGCAGACAGCAACCAATCACTGGGTCCGAGTATGAATACTGCTTCTCAAGCAGACAGCAACCAATCACTGGGTCGAAGTATGAATACTGCTTCTCAAGCTGACAGCAACCAATCACTGGGTCCGAGTATGAATACTGCTTCTCAAGCAGACAGCAACCAATCACTGGGTCCGAGTATGAATACTGCTTCTCAAGCAGACAGCAACCAATCACTGGGTCCAAGTATGAATACTGCTTCTCAAGCAGACAGCAACCAATCACTGGGTCCGAGTATGAATACTGCTTCTCAAGCAGACAGCAACCAATCACTGGGTCGAAGTATGAATACTGCTTCTCAAGCTGACAGCAACCAATCACTGGGTCCGAGTATGAATACTGCTTCTCAAGCAGACAGCAACCAATCACTGGGTCGAAGTATGAATACTGCTTCTCAAGCAGACAGCAACCAATCACTGGGTCCGAGTATGAATACTGCTTCTCAAGCAGACAGCAACCAATCACTGGGTCCGAGTATGAATACTGCTTCTCAAGCAGACAGCAACCAATCACTGGGTCCGAGTATGAATACTGCTTCTCAAGCAGACAGCAACCAATCACTGGGTCCGAGTATGAATACTGCTTCTCAAGCAGACAGCAACCAATCACTGGGTCCAAGTATAGTCGAAGAGTATATCGTACAAACGTAAAATACGCAATTAATGTTTGGTGACTATCATCTTTAATGAGAATCAGTCCCCATAATATCCTAGTCATGTAATTTTTGTCATAATTTTAATTTTAAAATGTTTTACTAAACATTTCGCCTGATAAACAGAGCCAGTGATTTTTCGCCACAAAATATGAGCACACGGTAGACTACAATGCTATAGCACAGTTTGTATCTAGCCATTGGTTGCTGTTTGCTTGGGAAGGCGCATTTGACCGGGCCACTCAGAATTCGGCAACATCGGCACGGCTCCTAGGTGATTCGTATGGCGATAGTTAACACGTGTCAAAACGTGATTCAGCCAATCAAGAAAAGTAAATGACCTTAATTTTTTTTTTAATACGACTTGCCTTGAAAATTTTTTTCCCGAATTTTTACTAGCCGTACTGATTAAACATATATAATAGAGCCCCGAGTATTTCGCGGATTGAGTTTGCAGTAAGCTGGGTTGGACAGCCCTATATACAATCAAGACAGTATTGTTTGCTTATTGGCTGCTGCACTGTTAAATACTCACTCACACTACAGCTCCGTGCTTATTACTGGCCCATAGTTAAACGGAGCTTGTCTAAACAACTATCGTCCAATCACAGCAGTAGGAGAAAACAACAAGTGTTTGGAGCCTACCTCGCCTCCGAATGAATTCGCGAAATACTCGTGGCTCTAATAATAGTTGCTCAACCTTTACGAACTTATTACATCTGCACCGACTGGATTAATTTTTGACTAGAGATTGTCAGCAAGATTTTGGCGGCTCTGAACAACGGTGTACTGACAGCCGATGAGGATGATTGAGGCGAGTACAGAGCAACGCCGGAATGCAAAGTGCGTGGGGGAGCGGGATATCCCCGAGAAAACCAACCCACCAAAGGCATCGTCCTGAACGATTCCCACTTACGAAAATCTGGGAGTTTCCCGGCCGGGTACTGAACCCGTTTCGCGTTGATGGGAGGCGAGTAGGCTAACCTCTCAGCCACCGAGGCCCCGGAGGTGGGGGATAATGTTCCCTGTGACCCCATTTGTAACCGACCCTGCGTCACATCGCGATGTGCGTCTGCTGTGTGTGTGTGTGTGGGTGCACGCAGTTGAAGGGGGCTCACCTCGCTGTGTGTTGCGCACTCACGCTTGATGCCGGCCGACAAGCGTCAACCGCATGGATCGTAGGGCGTGACGCCAGCAGAGCACTCTTGCGTCGTATCTACGAAACCTTCCTCTCTCCCACGCTCGCTCTATATCTTAAGAAACTCAGCTCCCGCACTCGCCATCACTAGTCTTGACACTTTTAGCCGCGGTCGTATCACAGAGCAAATAAAAATACAGACCTGAAATAGCCGCTTGTTCCGCGGATTCCAGGCGCACGTGCCAAAATACAAAATGGCGTCACTCGCCAGCAACGCGCAGGAACACCATTCGCCAAACTTCGCTTGCTGTCTTACTTGCCGGCCAATAGGGTGCATTTCACAGAACGCGGCCGCCAATCAGACTATTCCAAGACCCTCGCTCGACCAATCAGCGAGTGTACATCAAAAGTACTAACCCACCATTTCGTCTCTGTATATTAATTTACTCGGTCGTGTACAGGTTGTAGCCTGTGTGATGTACAGGCCCGTGTGATGTACAGGCCCGTCAAACGGAAAGGGGGGGGGGGAAGGTTGGCAATTATCAGGGGCGCGGGTCCGCGGGGTATAAAGAGGAGTGGGGGGGGTGGCGGGGTTGGGCCCGACTCGTACATGTTTATTTATAAAACAAAGTATTACGTAAAAATCTAATTTCGGCACTTGAAATTTAATATTTTTTTTGCATGGATGACGACTATTTATGTTGTTGTAAATGTTCGATTTTTTGATGAGGAGGGGGCGGAGGGGGGGGGCACAACACGCATTGCTCAGAAGCCCGGAGTTTCTCTTGGTGGACCTGGTGATGTAGCAAACGTTCAGGGATGATGGGGAAGGACAATAGCATCTATTTGAAATAACGAACCCTGGACCGGAAATGCCTCAGTCGAACGCCACAACCAAAACAGTTTTGGGATACCTATTACTGAGGAATACGACAACGCTCGGGTTGTTGTGGAAGTATGTACTACGTAGGGACACCTGGATTTCTCGAGCAGATTCCCGCTCATGCTAGATTTCAATACCCCACGAGCGTACCAGCAGTTCCCTTTTACTTATTGGCTGCCTGTGTTTGTGAGAAGCCAATCAGAATTAAGTTACTCCGATACTGTACGTCTCTGGTTAGTGGGCAGACACCTAAGACGCGTAACATCTAGATCAGCCAACCACAAAAAGGTGATCTGAGTTAAAATGTTTTGGAATACAACTGGTCGTGAAATCTTTTCGCGAAATTCAGGTGCCGCTATCGTTCACTTTTATCGTCAACTTACTTGAAATGCCACTGCCGCTAAGCCCATATATTTTACCGGGCACACTGAATGGCATGAGGCGCCCGGTGAGTTTGGTAACGACGCAATGAAAGTAGTCCACTTGATAATATCAGGTTAATATTTGCAAATACTGAAGTCATTCATTTTTCTTTCTGCTTTATTCTAATGCATCTACAGGCCACTGATTCCTTGACGTGTACAGTGCTGTCCATGAAATACCCTTCATGTAGAACATATGCTCGAGCACGGGAACGGAATGGGTTAATTCACTGTGCGAAAACAATGTCGTAACTAAGTAAACATCGGTTTTACTAAGAAAACACACTTTAAAGTTGGGTTCTGTTTTATAATTAATTTTTGTTAGGTCACTGCCCACTGCCAACTGCTTAGGTTTTCAGTCGTGTCAACGCCTTAAAACTGGCTATACGTTGGCACAACAGCCAGTGAACAAATAGCTGCGGCCGTGGAGTTTAACCTACAGGTCATTCAAAACGCGTAATTTCCCTGTCCCCACTCTAACCAGTTCGGGCGAAAATTGTCGCTCGTTTTTTTTTTCAAGCCCCGGGGCTGTGAATTAATGCACGACCCCGTAAAACATTTTTTTTTTTTTTTTTTTTTTTAATGCCGGCTGTAGCAATCACTGTTATTCCCAGGCGTTCCAACAAATCACCGACAAATAACGGGGTGCCAGTTCCACGTGGCGAGAAGTACTCTGGGTGATCAGGAATTCTGTTAATATGCAAGCATTTGCTGGTTCTCGGCCGGAGTGCTGTTGCAACAACGGCGCGACACGCAGATACTCTCTCTCTCTCTCTCTCTCTCTCTCTCTCCTCTCCCTTTCACTGGCGTGTGACAAGAGTGAGTGAGTGAATGAAGAGATTTGGGTGGCTCTTAACAGCGAAGTCTAGAGAGCCGACGAGGGTGATTGAAGATCCCGAGAAAACCCACCGACAAAGGGCATCGTCCGGCACGATTCCCACTTGCGAAAGTCCGGTGACCCGGCTGGGGATTGAACCCGGTTCGCCTTGGTGGGAGGCGAGCGGGCTAACCGCTCAGCCACCACGACCCCGCGTGTGACAAGAGTCCTATGTACTGAAACGTTTTCTGTGAAATGGTTGTGTGCGCGTAAACACGTATCTCGGTAAATATGAGTACTAGAAATATGACTTTTTGTCAGAAAATATGAAAAAAAAAACAATCTAGGGCCCTATTTGTTTACTTTTGTCATATTACTTGTATTCTTGGAGAAAATTATTCGTGAAGGTGGGCAAATATCGCACTTTTAAAACTTGCCTATGCAGTTTCCTTAAGCGGCAAGAAAAAAGTACAAACGTACGGACTTAGTTTAATCTGTGGGCTTTCATCGCGTGTAATAAAACACCTATGTTAAAGATGTCATTTGCACAGTACAGCGTTACGACGGAAACACTGCACGCCTAGCGCGTAAGGGCGATGAGGCACTAGGCGTGCGTGTAACTGTCGCCCGTACTGCGCCCTCACTTTTTGAACTTGGGTGCGCAGCTACATAGTTTCCTTAAAACTGTCCGGAATTTTCATTTTGAAAGTATTCGAGTTCCATTTCTGTAGCTCACCAAAGCTCCGATTTGAAAGCCGAGAAATGCGGGCAATGTGTTATCAAATTCTCCTCGATACGCCTTGTCATTAAAGCTACTGATTTTTTCGCGGGAAAAAAGTATGAGTACACGGTAGATTTCATTAATATAAGCACACAACATCAGTTTGTCTACTGCCATTGGTTGATGTCTGCTTGAGAAGGTGTTTTCATATTTGCCTGAGCCACTCAGAATTCGGCAACATCGGCACGGCTCCTGCGTGATTCGTGTGCAGACAGTTAACACAAGTCAAAAAGTAATTCAGCCAATCAAGATAGGTAAACTACCCTACAGTGTTTTCAAATATAACTTGCCTTAAAATCTTTTTGTGAAATTGCACTGCCCCTAGGAATAGCTTACTGTACCCTGAGATGTTGCTTTCACTCTAAGTCGGAATCAGTTATTTTTTACTGACTGTCAGTCGAAACTGCTCCATCCGGAATCTGTAGAAAAAATATCACTAATTCATCAGTTAAAAGAAATCTACTAATTCAAGCAGGAGAAATCTACTTATTGATAGTTATTATTAATAAACAAGCACAGAGCATTCCTACGCGATATTAGTTAGGTACGATTCATTTTGTCGCAGAACACAAATATTGTCAACACAAAAACGTTTTTGGAGGTGGTTGGGCTCGAACCTCCGCCCATAAAGCAAAGCATGCTGAAGCTTTCATGACCAGCCATATCCACTGTCCTTCTTTACCACTGTCAAATGTGTGCTCGTATTATGGGTACTGAACCACAAACTGTAATGTCAAATATTGCTGTAAGTTTCGTGATGTGGAAGTATTTCTTGTTGTCGAAATATATAGAATTTCTGGGCAAAGTAAATGTCTTTGTAGAGTTCGAAAGTCAATCTATCTTTAGTTTAGTTCGGTTTCTGTGCTTTAAAAGATAAATATAGTGGTTTCAATGTACGAAGATATCGATGTTAACTAGTATCCCCTATTTTACAATGCAACGAGACACTACAGATTTAAACTGTTATCTTAGTGACAGATAGATCAGTGATAATTATACTGACTCGAGAGTGCGGTGATTCAATAAGAAAGGTGGATTTACACAAACACAAATTTTGTGGTCTGCAAGTTAACAGATCAAATAATGAGGAAACTACAAACATAGTTATTAGTAGTCAATACGTCTCTTCAAAATAACAATTTCATTCTGTAAAATGCTGTAAAATGAAAAATAGCACACATAGAAAACACCGACAACATCTTTGAAACCACTATATTTCTCTTTTAAAGCACACAATCTGAATGGAACTTAACTTAGAATGACTTTCGAGCCTTTCACAGGCATGTACCTACGTAAGCATAATGTGTGTATATTTCGACAACATGAAGCACTCATACATTACGAAACTTAGAACTGTTCACCACTGTAAGTTTATATTACTAGGCAAATGCGAGGCCGTTTATCTCAGTGGCAAAGTAGCAGATTTGATAGGACGTCAGCCAAAAGAAACAAGAGAATGTGTTCCGTTTTGGGGTGTCGGTTCGATACCAACCACTTCCAAAATTTCCTTGTACTTGTAATAATTTTGTTTTGCGACAAAATAATTGTATACCTAATTTATTTCAAACCGTAATTCACGGTTTTCAATCCTTGTGCATTTTATTAATCGACTATAAATAACAGATTTTCAGCTGTTTGTATTAGTGGATTTCATTTAACTGAAGAGATTTGTAGTTTTATTTTTTTACTGATTCCGGATGGAAAAGTTTCAACTGACAAACAGTAAAAAATAACTGATTCCGATTTAGAGTGTATTGGCTCGCCGCCTGCCAATGGAGTCGCGTGTTAACTGCGTACCAATTAATCCATCGTGACAGATGTAACATGTTTTATAATCCATCGTGTTTATTTGAGAACTTATTAAAAATAACCAATTTCATTCTTACGAATTGGAATGGAGACTAGTTTCGATGTTTTATTTATATTCCGGTTAAGCCCAGCGGGACAGCAAAACTACTTCACTTGACATCTCTGAGTCATTCATATTGTCTTAAGCATGATACGGACGGACATCTTTCGTGGACAAAAACGTGAACACCCTCTTGTATTCAAGTCCCTTGTATGTACATACTGTATACACAGCAGTAGTACCTGAATGTTGCAGCATGCCAGCAATCACTCATTTTCACCACAACACAAATATTTTACAAACCTAACAAATCACTAATACAGAATAAAAATCTATTTTCTACTCGCAAATTAGCAATATCAGCATAAATAAATGCACGGAAACTACATAAACGCATAAAAAGCGAATGTAAACAAGATGCTTGCACAAGAAGGTGAACACAAAATGTAATGTAAATTGACACATACAAATTTTTGTTAATTTTTCATTTTGTGTGTGTAATTTGAAACAACTAGATTACGTGTAATTCCACACAAATATTCCTAATAATCCAGAGAGTATTACATGTCTTTGGTGAAAATACATGAATGTATGGCTTAATAAAATCAATGTTGGTGTACATTTACACATTTTGAAGAATGTGTAAAATGCGAGCATTCACTGTATAACAGCCCCGCCTATCAAGCCGGCAGTCGCGAACTTCAAATGGGGGATTGATGTTAAACGAAATTCCTGCTCATTGCGTCAATTTTATAAAGATAACTATTTCAAACAAAAAAAACACGACGCGATTTTTTCAGAGAATATTGCTACTTAAAATATTTTTTGATAAAAAATTATTTAGCCATCTTTTTTTTTCTTATATGTAAATTTCAACATTTACTATTTATTAAAAAACATTTAAAACAAAAAGAAAATGTGGCAAAATATTTTAACGTAGCATAATAAGAAATTTCACGTAGGATATATTTTATTTGAAATAGTTATCTTTAAAATTGAGGCAATGAGAAGGAATCTCGTTTAACATTGATTCCCCATTTGAAGTTCGCGGCTTCCGGGTCGAAAGGCAGGACCGTTGTGTATTTTTACTGCTACATGGTCGTTGTACGAACACCCAATGTCAGTATAGTTGTTAGTACATCTTCTACTGTGTCACTTTCCAAACATTGGCATATGTAGGTGTAAAACTACACCGACGTCAGTGTGGAGACACGTACATTTAGTATAAAAATAACACAAATGAACAGTCTCTAAATGTTTCTAGCTAGCACGCGCACCCTTGCATACAAGCCATTTGCAAACAAGTTAGCCAGTCACGCGATGCAAGTCGACTCAAACAAGGAAGGTGTACACGTTCTTGTACAAGAGAGTGAGCCGTGTGTAACAAGTTAGCCAGTCACGCGATGCAAGTCGACTCAAACAAGGAAGGTGTACACGTTCTTGTACAAGAGAGTGAGCCGTGTGTAACAAGTTAGCCAGTCACGCGATGCAAGTCGACTCAAACAAGGAAGGTGTACACGTTCTTGTACAAGAGAGTGAGCCGTGTGTAACAAGTTAGCCAGTCACGCGATGCAAGTCGACTCAAACAAGGAAGGTGTACACGTTCTTGTACAAGAGAGTGAGCCGTGTGTAACAAGATTACCAGTCACGCGATGCAAGTCGACTCAAACAAGGAAGGTGTACACGTTCTTGTACAAGAGAGTGAGCCGTGTGTAACAAGTTAGCCAGTCACGCGATGCAAGTCGACTCAAACAAGGAAGGTGTACACGTTCTTGTACAAGAGAGTGAGCCGTGTGTAACAAGTTAGCCAGTCACGCGATCAAGTCGATTCAAACAAGGAAGGTGTACACGTTCTTGTACAAGAGAGTGAGCCGTGTGTAACAAGTTAGCCAGTCACGCGATGCAAGTCGACTCAAACAAGGAAGGTGTACACGTTCTTGTACAAGAGAGTGAGCCGTGTGTAACAAGTTAGCCAGTCACGCGATGCAAGTCGACTCAAACAAGGAAGGTGTACACGTTCTGTACAAGAGAGTGAGCCGTGTGTAACAAGTTAGCCAGTCACGCGATGCAAGTCGACTCAAACAAGGAAGGTGTACACGTCTTGTACAAGAGAGTGAGCCGTGTGTAACAAGTTAGCCAGTCACGCGATGCAAGTCGACTCAAACAAGGAAGGTGTACACGTTCTTGTACAGAGAGTGAGCCGTGTGTAACAAGTTAGCCAGTCACGGATGCAAGTCGACTCAAACAAGGAGGTGATACACGTCTTGTACAAGAGAGTGAGCGTGTGTAACAAGTTAGCCAGTCACGGATGAAGTCGACTCAAACAAGGAAGTGTGTACACGTTCTTGTACAAGAGAGTGAGCCGTGTGTAACAAGTACCAGTCACGCGATGCAAGTCGACTCAAACAAGGAAGGGTACACGTCTTGTACAAGAGAGTGAGCCGTGTGTAACAAGATAGCCAGTCACGCGATGAAGTCGACTCAAACAAGGAAGTGTACACGTTCTTGTACAAGAGATGAGCCGTGTTGTAACAATTTTAGCCAGTCACGCGATGCAAGTCGACTTCAAACAAGGAAGTGTTACACGTATCTTGTACAAGAGATGAGCCGTGTGTAACAAGTTAGATCCAGTCACGCGATGCAAGTCGACTCAAACAGGAAGGTGTACACGTTCTTGTACAAGAGAGTGAGCCGTGTGTAACAAGTTAGCCAGTCACGCAATGCAAGTCGACTCAAACAAGGAAGGTGTACACGTTCTTGTACAAGAGAGTGAGCCGTGTGTAACAAGTTAGCCAGTCACGCGATGCAAGTCGACTCAAACAAGGAAGGTGTACACGTTCTTGTACAAGAGAGTGAGCCGTGTGTAACAAGTTAGCCAGTCACGTGATGCAAGTCGACTCAAACAAGGAAGGTGTACACGTTCTTGTACAAGAGAGTGAGCCGTGTGTAACAAGTTAGCCAGTCACGCGATGCAAGTCGACTCAAACAAGGAAGGTGTACACGTTCTTGTACAAGAGAGTGAGCCGTGTGTAACAAGATATCCAGTCACGCGATGCAAGTCGACTCAAACAAGGAAGGTGTACACGTTCTTGTACAAGAGAGTGAGCCGTGTGTAACAAGTTAGCCAGTCACGCGATGCAAGTCGACTCAAACAAGGAAGGTGTACACGTTCTTGTACAAGAGAGTGAGCCGTGTGTAACAAGATATCCAGTCACGCGATGCAAGTCGACTCAAACAAGGAAGGTGTACACGGTCTTGTACAAGAGAGTGAGCCGTGTGTAACAAGATAGCCAGTCACGCGATGCAAGTCGACTCAAACAAGGAAGGTGTACACGTTCTTGTACAAGAGAGTGAGCCGTGTGTAACAAGTTAGCCAGTCACGCGATGCAAGTCGACTCAAACAAGGAAGGTGTACACGATCTTGTACAAGAGAGTGAGCCGTGTGTAACAAGTTAGCCAGTCACGCGATGCAAGTCGACTCAAACACGGAAGGTGTACACGTTCTTGTACAAGAGAGTGAGCCGTGTGTAACAAGTTAGCCAGTCACGCGATGCAAGTCGACTCAAACAAGGAAGGTGTACACGTTCTTGTACAAGAGAGTGAGCCGTGTGTAACAAGTTAGCCAGTCACGCGATGCAGGTCGACTCAAACAAGGAAGGTGTACACGTTCTTGTACAAGAGAGTGAGCCGTGTGTAACAAGTTAGCCAGTCACGCGATGCAAGTCGACTCAAACAAGGAAGGTGTACACGTTCTTGTACAAGAGAGTGAGCCGTGTGTAACAAGTTAGAACCAGTCACGCGATGCAAGTCGACTCAAACAAGGAAGGTGTACACGTTCTTGTACAAGAGAGTGAGCCGTGTGTAACAAGTTAGCCAGTCACGCGATGCAAGTCGACTCAAACAAGGAAGGTGTACACGTTCTTGTACAAGAGAGTGAGCTACACGTCTGACAAGAGAGTGAGCCGTTGTAACAAGTAGCCAGTCACGCGAGCAAGTCGATCAAACAAGGAAGGTGTACACTTCTTGTACAAGAAGTGACCGTGTGTAAAAGTTAGCCAGTCACGCGATGCATCGACTCAACAAGGAAGTGTACACGTCTTGTACAAGAGAGTGAGCCGTGTGTAACAGTACCAGTCACGCGATGAAGTCGATCAAACAAGGAAGGTGTACAGTCTTGTACAAGAGAGTGAGCCGTGTGTAACAAGTTAGCCAGTCACGGATGCAGTCGATCAACAAGGAAGGTACCGTCTTGTACAAGAGAGTGAGCCGTGTGTAACAATTAGCCAGTCACGCGATGCAAGTCGACTCAAACAAGAAGTGTACACTCTTGTACAAGAGAGTGAGCCGTGTGTAACAAGTTAGCCAGTCACGCGATGCAAGTCGACTCAAACAAGGAAGGTGTACACGTCTTGTACAAGAGAGTGAGCCGTGTGAACAAGTTAGCCAGTCACGCGATGCAGTCGACTCAAACAAGAAGGTGTAACGTTCTTGTACAAGAGAGTGAGCCGTGTGTAACAAGATACCAGTCACGCGATCAAGTCGCTCAAACAAGGAAGGTGTACACGTCTTGTACAAGAGAGTGAGCCGTGTGTAACAAGTTAGCAGTCACGCGATGCAAGTCGACTCAAACAAGGAAGGTGTACACGTTCTTGTACAGAGAGTGAGCCGTGTGTAACAAGTTAGCCAGTCACGCGATGCAAGTCGACTCAAACAAGGAAGGTACACACTTGTACAAGAGTGAGCCGTGTGTAACAAGTTAGCCAGTCACGCGATGCAAGTCGATCAAACAGGAAGGTGTACACGTTCTTGTACAAGAGAGTGAGCCGTGTGTAACAAGTTAGCAGTCACGCGATGCAAGTCGACTCAAACAAGAAGGTGTACACGTTCTTGTACAAGAGAGTGAGCCGTGTGTAACAAGTTAGCCAGTCACGCGATGCAAGTCGACTCAAACAAGGAAGGTGTACACGTCTTGTACAAGAGAGTGAGCCGTGTGTAACAAGTTAGCCAGTCACGCGATGCAAGTCGACTCAAACAAGAAGGTGTACACGTTCTGTACAAGAGTGAGCCGTGTTAACAAGTACAGTCACGCGATGCAAGTCGACTCAAACAAGAAGGTGTACACGTTTTGTACAAGAGAGTGAGCCGTGTGTAAAAGTAGCCAGTCACGCGATGCAAGTCGACTCAAACAAGGAAGGTGTACACGTTCTTGTACAGAGAGTGAGCGTGTAACATGCTACGGTCATCGATAAAGGAAGGTGAAGTCTGTAAGAGTGACGTGTTACATACCTCACGCGATCAATCGATCAAACAAGAAGCTTTAAGAGAGTGAGCCGTGTGTAACAATTAGCCATCACGCGATCAGTGATCAAACAAGAAGTGACACGTCTGTAAAAAGTGAGCCGGTGTAACAAGTTCATCAGCGATGCAGTCGACTCAAACAAGGAGGGTAACTCTTGACAAGGAGTGAGCCGTGTGTAACAAGTTAGCCATCACGATGCAGTCGACTCAAACAAGGAATTACACTTCTTACAAAGAGTAGCCGGTGAAAGTTACATCACGCGATCAAGTCGATCAAACAAGAAGTGTACCGTTCTTGTACAAGAGAGTGACCGTGTGTAAAAGTTAGCTCACGTATCAAGTCGATCAAACAAGGAAGGTTACACGTCTTGTACAAGAGAGTGAGCGTGAACAAGTTAGCCAGTCCCGATGCAATCGACTCAACAAGGAAGGTGTACACGTTCTTGTACAAGAGAGTGAGCTGTGTAACAAGATATCCATCAGCGATGCAGTCGACTCAAAAGGGTGTACACGTCTTGTACAAGAGAGTGAGCGTGTGTAACATAGCCTCACGCGATCAAGTCGATCAAACAAGAAGGTGTACACTTCTTGTACAAGAGAGTGAGCGTGTGTAATTACCAGTCACCGATCAGTCGATCAACAAGGAGGTTACACGATCTTGTACAGAGATGACGTGTGTAACAGTTAGCCAGTCACGCGATGCAAGTCGACTCAAACAGGAAGGTGTAACGTTCTTGTCAAGAGAGTGAGCCGTGTTAACAAGTTAGCCAGTCACGCGATGCAAGTCGACTCAAACAAGAAGGTGTACACGTTCTTGTACAAAGAGTGACCGTGTGTAACAGTTACCAGTCACGCGATGCAGTCGACTCAAACAAGGAAGTTAACGGTCTGTACAAGAGATGAGCGTTGTAACAAGTAGCCAGTCACGCGTGCAGTCGACTCAACAAGGAAGTTACACGTCTTGTACAAGAGAGTAGCCGTGTGTAACAAGTTAGGTCACGCGATCAAGTCGACAAACAAGGAAGGTTACAGTTTGTACAAGAAGTGAGCCGTTGTAACAAGTTAGCCAGTCCGCGATCAGTCGATCAACAGGAGGTGTACACTCTTGTACAGAAGGAGCAAGTTAGGTCACTCATCGACTCAAAAGGAAGTACAGTTCTTGTACAAGGGAGCGTTGTAACATACCGACCGATGCAGTCGATCAAACAGGAAGGTGTACACGTCTTGTACAAGATGAGCTGTGTAACAATAGCAGTCAGCGTCATCGATAAAGAAGGTGCACTCTGAAAGACGTGTTAACAAGTTAGCGTCACGCGATGCAGTCGACTCAAACAAGGAAGTTACACGTCTTGACAAGAGAGTGAGCCGTGTGTAACAAGTTAGCCAGTCACGCGATGCAAGTCGACTCAAACAGGAAGGGTACACGTTCTTGTACAAGAGAGTGAGCCGTGTGTAACAAGTTAGCCAGTCACGCGATGCAGGTCGACTCAAACAAGGAATGTGTACACGGTCTTGTACAAGAGAGTGAGCCGTGTGTAACAAGTTAGCCAGTCACGCGATGCAAGTCGACTCAAACAAGGAAGGTGTACACGTTCTTGTACAAGAGAGTGAGCCGTGTGTAACAAGTTAGAAAGTCACGCGATGCAAGTCGACTCAAACAAGGAAGGTGTACACGTTCTTGTACAAGAGAGTGAGCCGTGTGTAACAAGTTAGCCAGTCACGCGATGCAAGTCGACTCAAACAAGGAAGGTGTACACGTTCTTGTACAAGAGAGTGAGCCGTGTGTAACAAGTTAGCCAGTCACGCGATGCAAGTCGACTCAAACAAGGAAGGTGTACACGTTCTTGTACAAGAGAGTGAGCCGTGTGTAACAAGTTAGCCAGTCACGCAATGCAAGTCGACTCAAACAAGGAAGGTGTACACGTTCTTGTACAAGAGAGTGAGCCGTGTGTAACAAGTTAGCCAGTCACGCGATGCAAGTCGACTCAAACAAGGAAGGTGTACACGTTCTTGTACAAGAGAGTGAGCCGTGTGTAACAAGTTAGCCAGTCACGCGATGCAGGTCGACTCAAACAAGGAATGTGTAAACGGTCTTGTACAAGAGAGTGAGCCGTGTGTAACAAGATAGCCAGTCACGCGATTCAAGTCGTTTCAAACAAGGAAGGTGTACATGATCTTGTACAAGAGAGTGAGCCGTGTGTAACAAGTTAGCCAGTCACGCGATGCAAGTCGATTCAAACAAGGAAGGTGTACACTGTCTTGTACAAGAGAGTGAGCCGTGTGTAACAAGTTAGCCAGTCACGCGATGCAAGTCGACTCAAACAAGGAAGGTGTACACAATCTTGTACAAGTGAGTGAGCCGTGTGTAACAAGTTAGCCAGTCACGCGATGCAAGTCGACTCAAACAAGGAAGGTGTACACGATATTGTACAAGAGAGTGAGCCGTGTGTAACAGGCTTAAGAAACAATTGTTAGGTGTGAAAAGAGCGTCGCGTTGAGAAGCCGAGTCCAATATTGCCTCTCGTGAAACTTGTATTCCTTTCAGTCTCTTGTTCTGTTCATGGCACAGCTGCCAACTTCGCTGTAAGATTGTTAAGTTCAGACGAGCTTCTTAAGAACAATCAACTCACGACAGAAATATTACCCGAGTGAAGAATATCCATTCAAATATGGTCGAAAAAAATCCTTTCTAAGCTCTACAGATCATCATAAAGTAGTAAGTACACTATAATAAAATTTCTGATGAACTTCCTAAACAGTAATGGAAATTTTTCACCGATACATTGTCTGGAAACAATACGACGTTTCACACTAGAAATATGGGAATGTTTAGTGTCACTACCATGCAAAGGTGGGGACTTTCCTATGGATTTGACTTTTCCCTATAGGTTGTTCACGGTAAAATGAGCACTTTTAAAAGCCCTGCTCAATATCTACTTGTACGCACGTTGTGTATTCCTCCGCCTTATATAAAATTAACATTGCCATGGGCCTCATCACTTTATTCATGCGTCGGTCAAGTGAAAATGTGGAATTGTTAGAAAAATAAATATGTTACAAATCTAGTAATTCTTATACTTAGACGCATAGAGAAGAAAAGTAATAATTCCATTTTGCACAAATGGTTACCTAGCACAGTTTATTTGACGTGGATACATTGAACTATTTCCCATCCATCATTAACAACTTTACTGGGCGCATATCACTCAGCGCGCCCGTTAAAATATATGCAGGAAGGGTTGATTTCAAAAGAGCGTACTTTATCGTGAACAGCCTTTAAGCAATCGTAAGAACGCTACCATGGATGTATGGAAATAACTTTACTACTCGCTCTCTCTTTCTATACGGCGTGATACATTTTCAAATGATTTCTTAGAGTGTAACCTATGCACATACAGCCATATGGAAAGCGAACTTTTCAACTAAGACTATATTCAGGCGTATTGTTATTGTTAAAATATGACGAACCAAAGTATCTTTAAGATCTAGGATTTCTTCAACACAAATTTAGTAAGACAGGACGTTATCTTCAAGAAAGGTTTTAGAACATTTATGCTCATACTTGACTTTAGTACCTTTCTCTAGCAATAATGGTTTATTTGGTGGTCGCTTTGTCTTCCTAATACAATTCTATCATTTTTAATATTACAAATCTATGTTGAGCAGATTTTACGGAAAAAAAAATCTGTTTGAAGCTCTACAGAGGATTTTCTTGGTAACTAGGTTTCCAAGGATTTGTCTTGTAAGAGTACAAAACAAATTTGAAGTGTATATTTGCAACCTGATGTGTGCTATTATTTTCATACTGCAAATAGGCAAAACATTTTATTACAGTTTATAAAGTTTTCTATAAACTGTTCACGGTAAACGTATTACTTTCGAAAGACCTGCTTAAGATCTATTTGCGAGCACTTTGTGTATTCTTCCGCCTTATGTAAAATTAAAGTTGCCATGGACCTCGTCACATTAATCTTGCGGCGGTCAGGTTAATCTATAGAATTACTTGAAAAGTAAATATGTTACAAAGTAGGTTGTTTTTATACTTCGTTACACTATAAAAACAGAGAGCGAAATAAATAATATACATTATTACAACATTTTACCCAACACTTTTTATTTGAGGTTAAGATACGGCACTACTTGCCCTCCATCATTACCAACTTACTGGGCGCATACCGTTAGTTTACCTGTTGAAATATAGGGGTCTGTAGGACCTGTGACATTTCTCAACGGTTGTTTTGAAAAGTTCTCAGTTAACCGTAAACAGTATATAGAATATTTTATAAGTGTTTAGGATTCCGAAATATAGCTTGAGTCGAAGTTCGGCAATATAAAGTGGCCCCAGAGTGCTCACTTTATCGCGAAGAGTCTATAAAAGCGATTTTTACGAATGAATTTTACACATGGGCAGAGTGTTTAAACTATTTCTATGAGTGTAAATATTATGTTTTCTTGGGGGGGGGGGGTAATAGCTCGTTGATAGGCGACTTTGAAATATGCGATTTACGTGCTAAACGATTTGTTTTCGGAATGCAATTAAACGCTAGAGAATTTCAGAGTGTTGTGTACGTATGAATGAATGACAATTTACAAACGACTACGTGAATAATAATTAGTGGAATTACGAAAGTAGCTTAGAAATATAATTTACACGAGAGAGGATTTTTTTGGAGTGTAATCCCGCCCTAGTCTCTCGCGGGTCTGGAAGGCTGAGGAAGACTGCCTGCAGCTGACGGCGCCCGCAGCTCGTCCACTTGCAACACACCATTAACAGGAAGTGAGGATGCGTACTGGACCGCATCTTCCGGCCCACGCAGTACGACAACGACCTGCGCGCGAACGGCTGGCAAAACCCGTAAACCAGCACGTGGAAGCATTTGTAGCTTTCCTTACTTTACAGGTGGAGGACTGAAGAACTCGCATTCATTTCCGGACAAGCCAGAGATCAAGATTTCGACACTTGTGTCACTTTTGCCATCGCGACAAGCGTTTCTTTTCCAGAGGCACTGCTGTTTGCCAATATAAAACTAGGTGGCACAGTTCTCCGCACACTCCAGCAAAAGTGTTAGCTGTTACCACATGCAGAACTCACTCTCGTGTATCACCCGGCCACACGGAATGAAGTTGGCGTAGTGCTGAATATTTATTAGGGAAATTATTTATGGCACAGTGAAAAAAATATCTGACAACTGTAGGTAATATTCTCAAAATTGTGAGAGAAATATATCTTTCCTTACGGGTAAGGTAAAATTACCGCACGCTGAAGTAAAATTCACGTACATAGTGATGGAAAATCTCATCAATGAATGGGAAAATTTCTTTACGACGCGTGCGTCTCTTCAGCATTTACTCAACAGCTAAGTGGGAAGACGGGCGGAATAAACAACCTCCTAAGACGCTAATATTCACTGGTCCCGTCATGCCGTTGTCGGGGTGTAAAGGATAATGTGTACCCGAATACATCTTAAACAGGACTTTCAAAAGAGCTCAGTTTACCATGAACAGCCTATACATCATTGTATACGTATAGTAAGACAGCGCTAATGAGAACGTTTTTCGTCTTGCATCGATGGCAGCGTTTCCTCATCTGCTCATAAGACAGTCAAATGAGCAGGAAAGTTCCGAATTATATATAGTAAAAACGCTAAATGTTCTTATATTTGCTACTTGGTGTGTGGTATTATTTCCATAATTCGTATAGGTTAAAAATTTTCAAATAGTTTAAGAACTATAGTACACTTCCAACTTCTATGGAGAAATGCTGAAGTTCAATTTCCAAGATTTTCCTCCGCCTCGTGCACACAAAAGCTAAACAAAGTCCAGAAAACTTCACAAAAGGGACAATACGCCGCATTCGTAAATAATAGTTTGCGAGAGAACTATTCCTTACTATGGATTATCAACCCGATTATCCCCCCCCCCCCCCTGTTACTATTCATATTAATTTAAAATGAAATTTTAAAAATGTATGAAAGAAATAAAAGAACACGGTTAATTTAACTAATAATAAGTGACTTTAATATTAACAGACGTACAAAACACTTGTGAAACACGAAATATAAAAAAAAATCAAACACGTGATATGAGGAGTGACGTCTCAGAAGTTTGATTCAGAAAGTGAGAATAAACCTAGAATAGGCTATAAATAAGACTGTGAAGTCTAGTTCTACGTTTAGAGTAAAATTCCAGACTGGATTAAACTTCGACTGGAGTCAACACGGAGCGAACAAGGATTGAAAACGCGTTTAAAGTAAAATTTTCAATCCGGATTCTACACTCCAGTCCACCTCGACAGCTGGACTGGATTATTTCACTCCACTCCTACTTCAGTCCAGTCGGGATGTGTTTATACTAACATTTTAATCTGGATTTTTCAGTCCACTCTAGGTTCAATACGGATGGAAATTTTACTCTAAACGCACTAGCTAGAATGTAGTTAAACTCGGGAATTTTTAATTTATAACTATAGAAAAGTTATTTTGACTAAAACAGCTCTCCTCGAGTAATATGTCAGTATCCTCCGTGCGCATCTGCAGTTTTTAGTTGATAATTGGTCGCGTGTGCTTGCGATCGGCAGACACGCGAAAAAGTCGCGAGATCCAAGCCCTGTGCTGTGGGCTCAACTCCACAGACTTATGTACACTGCCAAAAAATTGTCCTGTACTCCGAGTACGCTTACATGAAAAAATAGGAAGGTAGATAGCGCTTAATCAGTTCAGTCCTCGAGTTCATACTCGTTAGAGCTAGTGGTTTTTCGCGAAAAAAATAATAATATGAGCACACGTTGTACTTGAACACTACAAGCACCCAACAGCAGTTTGTATATTGCCATTGGTTGCTGTCTGCTTGAGAAAGCGTGTTCACATTTGGCCGGGCCACTCAGAATTCGGCAACATCGGCACGACTCATATGTGATTCGTGTGCAGACAGTTAACACGTGTCAAAAAGTAATTCAACCAAACAATATAGGCAAATGATCCTAGAATATTTTGAAATATAAGATGCCTTGAAATATTTTCGCGAAATTTCACTCCCACTATTGATCGAGGACATGATGTACGTTAATGGTGTTTATGGTCGGAACTGTACAAAGCAGGGAGTCAGTGGCCAGTGTTGTGAGCATCTTCCGTGGGGCAGATCTGTTTAGTACAGTATGATATAGGCTATTCAAGGTAAAGTGAGCACTTTTGAAAGTCCTCTCATTCGGAATAATAGTCCAAAAATATATCTCATTTTAGCCTTAGACGTCAACTTCTGAGCGCGGCGGAATATACACAGTTGTTTGTTACTTGCAAGACAATATACACAGGTGTTTGTTACTTGCAAGACAATATACACAGGTGTTTGTTAGTTGCAAGACAATATACACAGGTGTTTGTTAGTTGCAAGACAATATACACAGTTGTTTGTTACTTGCAAGACAATATACACAGGTGTTTGTTACTTGCAAGACAATATACACAGGTGTTTGTTAGTTGCAAGACAATATACACAGGTGTTTGTTAGTTGCAAGACAATATACACAGTTGTTTGTTACTTGCAAGACAATATACACAGGTGTTTGTTACTTGCAAGACAATATACACAGGTGTTTGTTAGTTGCAAGACAATATACACAGGTGTTTGTTAGTTGCAAGACAATATCTACTTTAAAAAGGTGGTTAAAGAGTAAAAACGGCTGAAAGAAAAGAGAGACTAGGGCCTCGAAAGTGCTCACCTGTCTATGAACAGGCTATATAGCTTCATGGAGCTGCTAGACAGTAGACTGTGAAGCAGGAAAAGGAAACTACAGGGGGCATTTGGTACGAGCTGCCGTCCTTGAGAGAGTGGCCACATAGTGTCTAGACCAGGATGTATTACACCTCGCAGAGGCAATACTCTTGCTGTCAACACCACAGCCAGAGGCAATACCCTAGCCGGCAACACCACAGCCTGAGGCAATACCCTCGCTGGCAACACCGGAGTCAGAGGCAACACCCTAGCCGGCAACACCGCAGCCAGAGGCAATACCCTCGCTGGCGACACCGCAGCCAGAGGCAATACCCTCGCTGGCGACACCGCATCCAGAGGCAATACCCTCGCTGGCAACACCGCAGCCAGAGGCAATACCCTCGCTGGCGACACCGCATCCAGAGGCATACCCTCGCTGGCAATACCGCAGCCAGAGGCAATACCCTAGCCGGCACCACCGCAGCCTGAGGCAATATCCTAGCCGGCAACACCGCAGCCAGAGGCAACACCCTAGCCGGCAACACCGCAGCCAGAGGCAATACCCTCGCTGGCAACACCGGAGCCAAAGGCAATACCCTCGCTGGCAACACCGCAGCCAGAGGAAATACCCTAGCTGGCGACACCGCATCCAGAGGAAATACCCTAGCTGGCGACACCGCATCCAGAGGCAATACCCTAGCCGGCAACACCGCAGCCAGAGGCAATACCCTCGCTGGCAACACCGCAGCCAGAGGCAATACCCTCGCTGGCAACACCGCAGCCAGAGGCAATACCCTAGCTGGCAACACCACAGCCAGACGCAACACACTAGCCGGCAACACCGCAGCCTGAGGCAATACCCTAGCCGGCAACACCGCAGCCTGAGGCAATACCCTAGCTGGCAACACCGGAGCCAAAGGCAACACCCTAGCCGGCAACACTGCAGCCAGAGGCAATACCCTCGCTGGCAACACCGCAGCCAGAGGCAATACCCTAGCCGGCAACACTGCAGCCAGAGGCAATACCCTCGCTGGCAATACCGCAGCCAGAGGCAATACCCTAGCTGGCAACACCGCAGCCAGAGGCAATACCCTAGCTGGCAACACCGCAGCCAGAGGCAATACCCTCGCTGGCAACACCGCAGCCAGAGGCAATACCCTAGCTGGCAACACCGCAGCCAGAGGCAATACCCTCGCTGGCAACACCGCAGCCAGAGGCAATACCCTAGCCGGCAACACTGCAGCCAGAGGCAATACCCTCGCTGGCAACACCGCAGCCAGAGGCAACACCCTAGCCGGCAACACCGCAGCCAGAGGCAATACCCTAGCCGGCAACACCGCAGCCTGAGGCAATATCCTAGCCGCAACACCGCAGCCAGAGGCAACACCCTAGCTGGCAACACCGCAGCAAGAGGCAATACCCTCGCTGGCAACACCGCAGCCAGGGGAAAACGACGCGGGTCGTGCTGTTACTAGAGTGCTGACGTTCTGTTACCAACTTGATGCATCATCACCGCCGCTCGTTGCCTCTACGTACAGCCTGTGCCACACAATACTATAGACTGTTCATGATTAGTGAACTCTCAGTTGGAATAATTCTTATTACTATATAAATGCGAAAGTGTGTTTGTTTGTTTGCCCTTCTTTCACATTTAAATGGAGCAACGGGTCGTCGTGATTTATTGCACAGATTTAGTTGGAGGTCAAGAGAGTGACATAGGCTACTCTTTATCCCAGGAAAATATCTCAAACGGTTCCAAAGAAATATTACTAGGGATGTACATACGTACTGGATTAAACTTTTCTTTAATTAAACTTTTCTTGGATTAAACTGCATAAACAAGTATTGTTAAAAATTTCTCCTTTCTTTTTTGTCAATGGGCTGTCTTACATTCCTTCTCAAGAGCCGCAGTAACTCAGTGGGTAGAGAACCTTATTGTGGGGCCGCAGTAGTTCAGTGGGTAGAGACCCCTATAGTGGGACCGCAGTTGCTCAGTGGGTAGAGAACCCTATAGTGGAGCCGCAGTATCTCAGTGGGTAGAGAACCTTATTGTGGGGCCGCAGTAGTTCAGTGGGTAGAGACCCCTATAGTGGGACCTCAGTTGCTCAGTGGGTAGAGAACCCTATAGTGGCCGCAGTAGCTCAATGGGTAGAGAATCTTATAGTGGGGCCGCAGTAGGCCAGTGGTTAGAGCACCCGATAGTGGGGCCGCTCTCGAAGCAGCGGGTAAAAGCTAGTAGTGAATAAATATATTTTAGTGTAGTCTTAGACGTTAACTTCGGATTGCGGTGGAATACACGCACTGTGTTTATTACTTACATGCACTGTGTTTGTTACTTACATGCCAATATTAATTTTAATAAGTGGTTACGGGATGAAATATGGCTCAAAGAAAAAATGAACTAGGGACTCAGAAGTGCTCACTTTGCCGCTGATATCCTATAAACACTTTCAACCCTTGGCGAAACTCCGTACCGTAATGATTGTTTCCAACAGGCTAGATTGTGAAACATGTATATGCGCCGGTACAGCACTGAGTAAAAGCTTTTGTTGAATCAAACACAGTTTGGTTGGTGCAACTAAATTAATTGTTTTCTTAGGGGCAGTGAAATATGTTGTTGTAACGAGTTATTTTCTTGTTCATATTTAGCTGCTCTAAACTGAGACTTAGTTGGCGCAACCGAAGATTTGCTTGGTTCTACGCATATTAAACAGTTTAAGTTAATGTAAAAAAAATTAAAATCCCGACCGACAACTGAACCCACATAACCTGCGCCTTAACGTAGCACAGCCTGAACGTAGCACAGCCTGAACGTAGCACAGACTGAACGTAGCACAGCCTGAACGTAGCACAGCCTGGACGTAGCACAGACTGAACGTAGCACAGACTGAACGTAGCACAGACTGAACGTAGCACAGCCTGGACGTAGCACAGCCTGAACGTAGCACAGCCTGAACGTAGCACAGCCTGAACGTAGCACAGACTGAACAACGACTACAAGTGCAGTTGAAATATGTGTAAATACATACAGCTATTCCAAATACGGGAAATCTTGTTCAAATAAGCGTATAAAGTTTTTCATCTTCACGTTTTAGTTTCCTGCCTAACTTGTTTTATTTGAATATTTATACCGCTTTTAAGAGTGGAATGGACCCCGGCATTTTTCGTGAATTAGTATGTTTGTGCGGATACGAGTATGTATGTAAATAAATGTTCTTCAAATACGCCTTTTTATCAGAAAAGATAGAAAACAATTATCTATTACCCTATATTTTTACTTTTGTAATATTAAGTGTATTCTTGGGGGGGGGGGGGGAGATTCGTGAAAATGGTCAAATATCGCATTTTTGAAGCATGCCTACGCAGTTTCCTTAAGCTGCAAGAGAAAACTACTAAGATATGGGCGTGGTTTAATATGTTGTCGTTCATCGCATGTAGTAAAATCGCTATGTTACAGATCTTATTTGTACAGTACAGCGTCACGACGGAAACACTGCACGCCTTGCGCGTAGGAGCGATGAGGCACTAGGCGTGCGTGTTAGTGTCGCCCGTATCGCTCCCTAGCTTCTCGACCTAGAGCTATTTTATCCGAGTTTGAGACCGACTTTTCAGCAGTGACCTTAGCATTGTATTTGCGGAAAGTCTGTAGCAAGGTTCGATACAGAACCCTAGAGTAGTTTCGAATGTATCTGACGAGTACATTCTGAGATAGAGTTCTTTCAAATAGCCGCTTCTATCCTTTTTGTGATACTCTGAAACGGTTATTCTAATGTGCGTGGCGTCTTGAGAGCACTCAGCATTCGTCTTAATTGTATATTCTTTTCGTAGATCGGCACACTGAACGCACGTTTCATAGCTCTATGGGAGTCGAGTGTATATTTAGGGGTAATGAAATTTCGCTAAAAAATAATCCAAGACAAGTTATATTACAAAACAACTGTGGGGTCGTATACCTAACTTGATTGGCTGAATTACTTTACGAGTTAACTGTCTGCACATGAATCACGTAGCAGCCGTACCAATTTTGCTTCATTCTGAGTGGCCCGGTCAAATATGAACACGCCTTCTCAAGCAGAGAGCAACCAATGGCAATAGACAAACTGATGTTAGGTGTTTATAGTATTTACGTCTACCTGTACTCAAATTTTTTGGCGAAGAATTACTAGTTCTATGTATATTGTAGGATAACGCAAAAGAATGTGATGGTGAAAATTAAAGAAAGTTCTATTGTAGCACGGTCAGCTATGTTTCACATTGGTAGACAGCCAGCCAGTAGTAATCGTTGCTTAGTCTTACAGGCGGGGCCGCGGTGCCAAGGTGCCGACCCTACATAAGCAGTACAGCTATCCAGGGTGTTCAATTCTAGTATGACTACTACAATTTAACAAACAGTGTATTAATTATATTGATTTACTATTTTTTTTTGTGGGAGAGCGGCTGTTCGTCTGGGCGCCCGTATTTTAAGCTACAAATTCTATTTCTATTCAAAAGCATCATTCACACTTCCTAGGAAGGTGGTGAGCTATTCTGCCTCTACCGAGACAGCTCCCCGACGGGTATCCTTTAGGGCGCCCCCCCCCCCCCCATTTCACCGCCCCCGCCAGAACAGACCAGGCACCGGGATTCCCACGAATCCGCCCGCGAGACCAGACGCCGTCGGGCCTGCGCACAGCTGACTAGCCTTTCGGCCGGTCCGTCATGGCACTCAACGGTTGAATGGCCTCCAACCTAAGCATTGTCCAGGACATCGAAGTACCCCTTCTGGACACCCGGGCCTTAGTTTCCCGGCGGACGAGGGAATGGAGCTCCGCTCCAACGACAACCCCCCCCCCCTTTTTTTGGACAGACACATAGATATCAACCAACATATTATAACAAAACACATCTTTCCCTCATTTAGATTTTCTTCTCCGCATTTCCTTCCGTTCTTCTATCATCCGTTTCAGAACTTGTCTTTCTTCTTCTCTTCCTTGCTGCTTCTCCTCCTCTTTTTCTCTCTTCTGTTGTTCTTATACTTTCCTTCTTTGTTCTCCTCCCAATTTTATTTCCTCTCCTTCTTTCTCTTCTTTTTCTTCTCTTCCTCGTTCTTGTTCTTCTATTTTTCTCCATATTTCCTTCAATTCTTCTTGCATTCATTTCGGATCTTGTATTCTTGTTTATAACTTTTCCGTGTTTGGCACTTTTCAATTTTTAATATTTACTGAAAATACTGTTTATTATTTAAAAGAGAGAGTTATTTATAATTTTTATTTAATTTAAATAATAAAACACTAGACAAACACAAACACTCACTCAATAATTCCCTTAGTTCCAGCACACTCTCATCCGCTTCCTAGACTACTCAGTTAAATCATCATCATTCAAAGTTTTTACCATATCATATATTTTACTAATACTTTCATTTATTATTTCTACAATTTTCTTGTCATATATATATATATAAATGTTTTTGTAATGGCAATTTGTCCTTGAAAGGTTTTAACTTATGTCCTAATTCTTTCCTTTCTTCTTCAAACATGTCACACAAGTACAGAATATGGTGTTCCGTCTCAGCTCCCTTCTCACATTGACAAGTGCTGTCTTCTATTTTAATTATTTTAGTTGAATATTCTTTAATTTAACAGTGTCCCGTTATTACTTTCAACACACAACTATTTATATTGCTTTTACTTTCGTACCAATGTTGTATATTTTTTAAATAATTTTTAGTATTTAGGCTGGTTTCCGTTTCATCGTACACTGTTTGCCAATTTATAACACTTAGTTTATAAATTTCCTTAATTAATTATTTTAAAATATATATTTTTTTCAATCCAAATATTATTGTGCCCTGCTATCTTATTATATGTATTTCCGTTGTATTATATTTAGTCTACTTCATTTTCGATTTGATATACCATATTTCTATCCTTTATACTATAGTCTATTGGGATTTCTTCACTAACAGCTATCGCGGATACATATGATGTTGTTGGTGTTAAATTCATTATTTTTATCAATATATATCTTTGTGATGCTCTTGGTATTCTTTTAATGAGTGCATTTTCAATTTTGTTTTGAACAAATGGTAGCATATTGTATAATATTACGGTATATTGCCTGATAAATTATTTTATTATTTTTATTATTATAATTTTTCATATTCGATACCGTTTGTTTTAATTTTAAAAATATATTCTTAACTTTTTCGGTTATATATTTAACATGTGCGACAGAAATTAATCTATTATCCAAAATAATGCCCAAGTATACTATTTCCTTTTTAACTTTTATTGTTTGTTTGTCATACTTTATCACTGGCGGTATTTTATCTAATTTTAATTTTAAAATTATAGCAACTGTTTCCTCTACTGATAATTTTAAGTTTTTTCTCTTGTTAAAACTGCTCGCCTCCCACCAAGGTGAACCGGGTTCAATCCCCGACCTGGGTCATCTCGGGTTTTCGCAAGTGGGAATCGTACTGGACGATGCCGATGGTCGGCGGGTTTTCTCGGGGATCTGCCGTTTCCCCCGCCCTTGCATTCCGGCGCTGCTCCATACTCGCCAGCTCCCTTCTCCACTTAGTATACACACAATATGGTGTATTAGATACTAGTGGGATAGCACTAAGTTGGAGAACAGAGACCAGCTGAGCTTGTGTTCCTCAAGTAGAGCATAAAGGCGACTATAGGCTGTTCACGGTAAAGTGAGCATTTTTAAAGGCCCGTATAAATGTTTCTTTTCATCCCATTTTCATATTCCTGCTGCTTTTACTATATATACTGCAATGTGACCAATAAACATAGTGTATACATTTCACCACCACCAAAATTTAATGTCTGAGGCTGCAATAAGATATATTTATTAGCTGTTAATGCCTGTTCGGAAGGCCTTAATAAGTGCTCACTTTATCGGGAAAGGCGCATATGGCATCTGTCTTGTATAGAATGTGTTATCGTTTTTAGTATGTTTAATATAGTACCACGTGAAAATATTTTGGCAACTGCTATCTAAACTTTGTTTTGGGAACTTACAAAACATTCCTTAGTGCTTGTAAAGACACCAAAGAAGACTTTTTCTATTGGATGACATTAAAGTCCCAATCTTTTGTCAGAAGAATAATTTGGATAAAAGGAATGTGGGGTAGCAAAGTTAACTACCTCCATAGCTCTGGATAAACCAACAATGGTCAGGAATTGAGGGAAGAAAGTCCTGCCTTGCTAAGGCTTTTTTAAAACTCCACGAATTAAAATCCTGGAACGTCCTCTTTATCCAGAAGTTTTTTAATTTTTGAAGCATGAACCTTCCGAGTTGTATTCATTTCTGTCTAGAATGTTCTTACGTCCTGTATTACTGAATTTGGATAATTAATTACACCCATGAATCATAACGTAAAAACTGCACACGCCACGCTCTAGTTCTTAATCAATAGTTTGAACCAATATAATTAATTTACACAATCTTCTGTTAATTATTTGTTATGTACTGGCGAATCAGAGTAATGGATAGAGATTTTACTGCCATGCCAGTGCAACATTCACTAAAATATAAATAATTATTTAGAAAATGTTTGAATCTGACGAGTAATTTTCCAATACATCCAATAATTCGTTTAAAAATACGAACATATTTTTAAACATGTGTCATTAATTATTTAATAGACAAAGTAATTATGTGTTATTATTGTCAATGTTTTTTTTACCATTATATAAAACTGTATCAATGGAAATTTTACCGTTTCACCTATTTCTTTTATCATGAACACAATTAATTGTTTACTACTGCATGTATGTGAGAAATCAATGTCTTTCTACCTCTTATTCCATTTTCATATTCTCATACATTTGTTTATAGACTGTTCAAGATAACGTGAGCACTTTTGAAGCCCTAGTTACTTTTTTCTTTCAACAAATTTATATCCTTCCACCACTTGTTAATGTATACCCTGCCATGTAAGTAATAAACACAGTGTATACATTCACTATACCCAAAACCGAAAGTCCAAGCCCACAATGAAATGTATTTATTGTTTATTGTGATTGCTAAACAACTTGAGAAAATTCTCAATGTACCGTGAACAGCCTATAGTGAGGTAAACTTCTCAGTGTGTAGGGCGGTCAGCTCAGCTGTGAACATCGCCACACACACTCGGCCTCTGCACGGCTCCTCAGTGTGGAGGGTGGGCATCTCAGCTATGAACATCGCCACACACTCGGCCTCTACACAGCTCCTCAGTGTGGAGGGTGGGCATCTCAGCTGTGAACATCGCCACACACACTCGGCCTTTACACGGCTCCTAAGTGTGGAGGGCGACAGCTCAGCTGTGAACATCGCCTCACACACTCGGCCTCTACACGGCTCCTCAGTGTAGAGGGTGGGCAGCTCAGCTGTGAACATCGCCACACACTCGGCCTTTACACGTCTCCTCAGTGTGGAGGGTGGGCATCTCAGCTGTGAACATCGCCTCACACTTGGCCTCTACACGGCTCCTCAGTGTAGAGGGTGGGCAGCTCAGCTGTGAACATCGCCACACACACTCGGCCTCTGCACGGCTCCTCAGTGTGGAGGGTGGGCATCTCAGCTGTGAACATCGCCTCACACACTCGGCCTCTACACGGCTCCTCAGTGTGGAGGGTGGGCAGCTCAGCTGTGAACATCGCCACACACACTCGGCCTCTGCACGGCTCCTCAGTGTGGAGGGTGGGCATCTCAGCTGTGAACATCGCCTCACACACTCGGCCTCTACACGGCTCCTCAGTGTGGAGGGTGGGCATCTCAGCTGTGAACATCGCCTCACACACTCGGCCTCTGCACGGCTCCTCAGTGGAGGGCGGCCAGCTCAGCTGTGAACATCGCCTCACACACTCGGCCTTTACACGTCTCCTCAGTGTGGAGGGCGGCCAGCTCAGCTGTGAACATCGCCACACACTAGGCCTCTACACGGCTCCTCAGTGTGGAGGGCGGCAGCTCAGCTGTGAACATCGCCTCACACTAGGCCTCTGTACGGCTCCTCAGTGTGGAGGGTGGGCATCTCAGCTGTGAACATCGCCACACACACTCGGCCTCTACACGGCTCCTAAGTGTGGAGGGCGGCAGCTCAGCTGTGAACATCGCCTCACACTAGGCCTCTACACGGCTCCTCAGTGTGGAGGGTGGGCATCTCAGCTGTGAACATCGCCACACACACTCGGCCTCTACACGGCTCCTCAGTGGAGGGCGGCAGCTCAGCTGTGAACATCGCCTCACACACTCGGCCTTTACACGTCTCCTCAGTGTGGAGGGCGGCCAGCTCAGCTGTGAACATCGCCACACACTAGGCCTCTACACGGCTCCTCAGTGTGGAGGGTGGGCATCTCAGCTGTGAACATCGCCCACACACACTCGGCCTCTACACGGCTCCTCAGTGGAGGGCGGCAGCTCAGCTGTGAACATCGCCTCACACACTCGGCCTTTACACGTCTCCTCAGTGTGGAGGGCGGCCAGCTCAGCTGTGAACATCGCCACACACTAGGCCTCTACACGGCTCCTCAGTGTGGAGGGCGGCAGCTCAGCTGTGAACATCGCCTCACACACTCGGCCTCTGCACGGCTCCTCAGTGGAGGGCGGCAGCTCAGCTGTGAACATCGCCACACACACTCGGCCTCTACACGGCTCCTCAGTGTGGAGGGCGGGCATCTCAGCTGTGAACATCGCCTCACACACTCGGCCTCTACACGGCTCCTCAGTGGAGGGCGGCCAGCTCAGCTATGAACATCGCCAACACACACTCGGCCTCTACACGGCTCCTCAGTGTGGAGGGTGGGCATCTCAGCTGTGAACATCGCCTCACACACTCGGCCTCTACACGGCTCCTCAGTGGAGGGCGGCAGCTCAGCTATGAACATCGCCACTCACACTCGGCCTTTACACGTCTCCTCAGTGTGGAGGGTGGGCATCTCAGCTGTGAACATCGCCTCACACTAGGCCTCTACACGGCTCCTCAGTGTGGAGGGCGGCAGCTCAGCTGTGAACATCGCCACACACACTCGGCCTCTACACGGCTCCTCAGTGTGGAGGGCGGCAGCTCAGCTGTGAACATCGCCACACACACTCGGCCTCTACACGGCTCCTCAGTGTGGAGGGCGGGCATCTCAGCTGTGAACATCGCCTCACACACTCGGCCTCTACACGGCTCCTCAGTGGAGGGCGGCAGCTCAGCTGTGAACATCGCCTCACACACTCGGCCTTTACACGTCTCCTCAGTGTGGAGGGTGGGCATCTCAGCTGTGAACATCGCCACACACACTCGGCCTCTACACGGCTCCTCAGTGGAGGGCGGCCAGCTCAGCTATGAACATCGCCACACACACTCGGCCTCTACACGGCTCCTCAGTGTGGAGGGTGGGCATCTCAGCTGTGAACATCGCCACAAACACTCGGCCTCTACACGGCTTCTCAGTGTGGAGGGCGGCAGCTCAGCTGTGAACATCGCCACACACTCGACTTCTATACGGCTCTACAGTGAGACTTTGCGTGCCAGAACTATGCACGTCTCTAGCTCCGGTGTTAATTAAAATATTTATTAATCAGGGCTTCGTCCCTGGACGATCCTGGAGAGTGGGCCTTCTAAATTGGAACCTGTGACTATTCAAATAATCCCTATTTGATGTTTGTTGAGCGAATTAGATAAAATTGTTCTTTCCCGAACTTTCGGGAATAACTTTGAGAAAACAAAAAAAAATTAATTCACTTTTTTAACTAATTTCATTTCAGTAATTGTTCACTGATTCACTTATTAACACTATGTAAACTATACTCGAGTGTAGCTCGAGCAAAGCTAGTTTGAATATTTCTTTTTTATTCAGAACAAAACTAGCATGGATGTGCAGTCTTTGTTCGGCTAGTATTTAACTCGAACTCACAAGAACACGACAGCGCAGTAAGAATGATATTTCTAATGATAGAAAATCTATTTTTTTTAGCCACTTAAAAGGGCATACTTGATTGTTAACACTTTTATACGCTAAAGTACATTTGATTGGGTGAATATCAGCTCGACTTTCCATTGGTTGATGGCCGGCCGATAATGAACGCTGTAAAGTACAGAGTAGTGTTCGGTCTGGTATGGACCAATAGCACGATGGTGAGTTCTAACACAGGCACCAACAGAACTGGTGTTCTTGCAGTAGTGGATAGATGTGGAAACACTTATAATTAGAGCTAATGATTTTTCGCGAAAAATATGAGCACGCGGTAGACTTCAATACTATAAGTACCCTACAGCAGTTTGTCTATTGCCATTGGTGGCTGTCTGCTTGAGAAGGCGTTTTCATATTTGACCGGGCCAATCAGAATTCGGCAACATCGGTACGGCTCCTACGTGATTCGTGTGCAGACAGTTAACACGTGTCAGAAAGTTATTCAGCCAATCAAGATAGGCAAACGACCCTACAGTGTTTTGTAATAAAACTTGTGAAATCTTTTCGGGAAATTTCACTAACCCTAAATAATATATTATTAATGAAATTATATCAGCATTTCAAACAATTATTTTATTATTACGCTTCAGTTTTAAAACATTCACAGGATAGTTTCATGTCAATGTGATGATGGTGTGGGGGGAGGGGGGTTTGTGTCCTCCCCTCAGTTCACTCAAGATTTCCGCAATTGGGAATCGTGCCGGAGGATGAGCTCATTCATTCCGACGCTGCTCCATACTCAGCTCGCTTCACCCTCGTCAGCTCTCAAGACCACGAACTCTCTTCGCGCACTCACTAACTCGTGTATTCACCCCTGGGGACATGACAACCTGACATTTGCACTGACGAAGCGCTCAGCGACGACAATTGTTCTGCACTTGCGCCAGTATTCCAAACTGGAATTTAATACACCAGACGCAAGTCTTCCCTGCCTAGCAACTCCATTTCCCCTCCGCCTTTTTCAGGAGCCAATAAAATATTTCGTAACATGATCGTTCGGTCATCATCGGCAGACCCCGGAAGTATTCGGGTCTACTTTGACTAACAGCTATGATTTCTTGTCCCACTGTCTGTGCGTAGCTTCCTCAATAGTGCATGTTTAATTGACACTGTGCCGTTCTGCCGTCGACAGCCACTAATTGATGAAGCGTCACGATTCGTGATTAATACGTGGACATCCACATATATTCAGCATGACGAGAAACGGAGATTTTAATAATGCAACTAAATATCAAATACACCAGAGATCTAGTGTATTTGATATTACTAGGGCTACCTGTTTTTCGCGAAATCTACCAGGACTGCTTGTACTTCAAAACACTAGAGCCGAGATCCACTTTCCTGATTGGATGATTTTAACTGTCACGCATTGCGGGTGTCTGCTAGCGAATGACGGACACTCTGATTGGCCCAGTCAGGTAAGGAACTGTCTTCCGCCAAAGACACGTGGCCAATCACCAGTAGAAAAACTGTACGTATGCCATAGGATACTGGAGTCTAGCCTTCGTGTTAATCTTTTCGCGAAAAACAGGTGGCCCTAGATATTACGTATGTGTACTATATGAAAAACAATCCTGTATATGTAAATATAAATATATATATATATAGTTATATATATAAGAGTTGTCATCGTATTTTATACGCGTTAATATTCTTAGCGACTGTGTTCGAAGTGAAACCGAGCTAATATTATATTAACTTATATTAAATTTGGTTTAGAAAACATGGTGTTATATTCAATGGACTTTTTTTTTTTTTTTTTTTTTTTTCGTTCGGTACAAACTTCCCTACAACCTATATTTCTCTGCATTGCAATGCAATCGGTCCAGCGTTCAAGTTGAACAATTAGGTTTACGAGATGGGTCTTACGTTTACGTTAAGTTCGCAGGCTGCTAACGATATATTCAAATTGCTTGCTGTGGGCATTTCGCTGTAATCACCATTCCTCATCTCACCTCTTCAACAGTTTGTGAAACAAAACTCTTTTGTGTTTCGTAACATATTATCCTCCAACAAATGCGCAAAAATATCTAATGAAGACCCGCCATGTAAATAATAAAAACAGTGTGTTTTTTCCACCGCACTCGGAAGTTAAGGTCTAAGGCTAAAATATGAGAGGGCTTTCAAAAGCGCTCACATTACCGTGAACAGCCTATACACATATTTTGTGTTAACTTCTTTACATTTGCATGTAGTCAGTGCTTGAACTGACTAGTCCATCCTCGTCACACAGAGAATGTGCTGATAGGACGGCCCGTGGTTCGGTAGCTATAGGGCCTGTCTACATTTGTGCTATCCTAACGTGTGTCTTAGGACGAGGACGCGCTGATTGGAGCACGTGACCCTCTGACGTCATGGCGTCACTCAACACGTGTCCCAAGTTGAAGCAATCGGAAAACTGAACATTTCTCTGAAGTTGTGTCCTAAGTTGATGGAAAAAGAAGAAGACTACAAATACTTTCGCCCGCATTCGAGGAATGTTTACATTATTAATGTAAGCAATGGAGGTGCAAGGTAAGTTTTCTCAAAACAAATGTGATGAAATCGTAATAAATAATTATGTCTTCGTTCGGTCTGAACAATTTATTTTGAAGACTAGAGATTATAAAACGTAAGTTTAAAAAATAAAATTTTGATGTCAGTTCGCGAACTTACTTAAAATAAGACTGTTAAGGCGTTTATTAGAAATAAATATTCAAATCAGTAATTTCGTAAACATAAATAATCAATAATACAGCAAATTTAAACATCACTACGTACAAACAAATAATATGCCGATTTTAGTGCGATCTAGTGTCAGATTGCGAAAGCTCACTCCGGAAAACGCATTTGTATGTAGACCATGTTCGGACGGCGTGAATGTGACGTCACTTGACGCCGAGCTTCGGACACGTCCTCGTGAACGGCTGAATGTAGACACGACGTTTACTGACGTTGGGTGGACACGTGGGCGAGCGAGGCCACTGTTAGTTCCAGTAGAATGGAACGTCTCTTGCTGAAACAATATTTATTACGGCAGTCAAGGAGGGAGAGAACGAGTGAGTGTGTGAGTGTGTGTCGGTCTCAGCGAGGGGTGTCATTACTAGGCCATGTCGCCCGCCCCAGTCGAGCTGCGGATGATATTTTTATAACTGGTCGCAAATCTGGCCGGAGATATCGCTGCCCGCGATATATATCGACTGGCGCCTCGCGATTAGCGCGCAGAGAGCTGCGTTGCACTTGGAGCAATGGGGTGCACGAGGGGTGGCATAACTGGGCGGGTCTGTACCTGCGTGCAGGATATTTCACTCGCTAACGGCCGGCTCGCACCTGCGACAAGCCCTCCTGCAGCAGCTCCGAGTGTAAATCTGCGGAATAATGCTGCTGCAGTACCCGCCACCCAACTTTTTTTATTGCCCTCAGATAAAAATGCACATATCAAATTTCTCGCTCACGGTTTCGCCTGGTCGTCCTCGTCGATATACAGGTTCTACCAAAAGTATATGGACACCCAATGAAATGTTTGTAACCTTTAATTTAAAAACTTTGGTAATATGCAATCACATCAAATCACTCAAAATCACTCCCAAATCACACTGTGAATGTTTCTAATAGTCAATTGGACCTCCTTTGGCTTTCAAACACAATCGTACCCTTTTCACCATGCTGTGCACAAGTTTTTGACGCTCTTGAACTCTAATATTGTTCCAAGTTGTGGATGTAACTTCACGAAGTTCATGACGGTTTGCGGCCCTGCAGGTAGCTACGCAATGGGATTGAGATCCGTTACTTCTGCTTGGTCACTCCAATACTGGTGCTTCATTGCCTTCAAACCACTGAATAGTTGCGCGAGATTTGTGGCACGGCGCGTTGTCCTGTTGATACACGAAGTAACAGCCATGTAGCTTCTCTGTAGAAGGGATCATATTGTCCTTCATGGTTGATATGTACTACTTGGAGTCCATGGAACCATTGATGAACCGCAATATTCCAGTACCATTTGCAGACATGCATTATAACTGAATCACCGCCACCTTGAACTGCTGGTGACAAACATTCCGGAAGGAACTTCTTAGTTGTAGAACGCCTTACACGAACTCTCTGGTTGGCGAATAGCTGCAATCCTCACTCGTCACTAAATAGTACCTTACCAGACCTTTCCATTCTCTAGTTCTTCTTTCTTTTGCACCAAATTCTTCTGTTTTTGCGCAAAATCGCTGTCAGGAGCGGTTTTTTTTATTGCCACACACGAATCAAGACCTTCACTTCGCAGACGACGAGAACAAGTCATAAGTGACACTGACTTACCAGTATTTTCCTGAAATTCCCTTTGAATTGTAGGAATGGAAGCCCCCCGATGACTCTTGGAAATACCTGCTATTGTTCTGTCCTCCCTGGGTGACGAAATCTTCGGCCTACCGCTCCGCGGCAAGTCTATTACAATGGCGCTCTTCGTATGTTTGTTTATTGTTTGTTCAGCACACATTTTACTTTTACCTAACTAACTTACAATTACTCTATATGACATACTACACTTACGCATGCCGATAACTTGCCACTTGTTTTCTTTCACACTTTTTATTCCCATTGTCACATAAAGATAACTTTCTAATACTGTACGTACATCTGCATGCTATGGAAGCCTCAACATAAGTAAAAAAACAGTAAGAAAGAAAGGAACGAAAAGTCGTCATAGTACTGCTATCTTTGGTCCTACATATAAATTATAGCTTGACACCCCTCCGGCTTCGGGGACTCACTCGGTGTTACAGTGGTTCATTGCGAAATATTGCCAGTTTGCCCAGTTTTGTGACATCTTTTATAATTATTTTTGAAGTGATAAATGTAGTAGTAATTTCTAGTATAATCAAATTAGATTGTTATCGTATGATCGTAATTATTCCTTAGGTTTTTGTGTTTCTCCCAAAAAAAATGATAAACGTATTCCATTGATTTCATTGTTCACATCTCCGGAGACACATTGAAGTGTAAAAATTTTGTTTAATATAAAAAAAAAACGAAAATTTTATACAAATTGTTATATTTTCACTTTTTTTTTTTAAATTAAACTCTGAACGTGTTCTAAGCCAGTTATTCCTGTGCCATTAATAATCGGGTTCCAGACAATTAATTATAAGAACAAAACGTCACGTTAACTAAATATAATGGCGTCCTTATAGTTTTGGTAGAACATCTAGGCTATTCACGGTAAAGTGAGTACTTCTTAAGGCCCTGCTAAAAATTTTTCATTCAAACTAATTATTATCTTTCCGCCACTTTGTAATATAAACATTGCAATATGACTAATAAACACAGTGTATACATTTCGCCACTCTTAAAAGTAACGTCTGCGGCTGCAATAAAATATATTTATTAGGGTTTAACACATTTTGAAAGGGCCGTAAAAAGTGCTCAGTTTACCGTAAATAGCCTTTAGTAATGCGATCTGTTATTATGGAGGGGCCGATGTGGTACAGTGGTCAGACCACCCGCCTCTCACCTTGGCGAACCGGGTTCGAGTCCAGGCAGGGCCGCTCCCTGATCTTCGCAAGTGGGAATCGTACCGGACGATGCCACTGTCGGCGGGTTTTCTCGGGGATCTCCCGTTTTCCCCACCCTTTCATTCTGACGCCTCTCCATACCTTTACCACTTGACCAACATCGGTTTTAAAGACCTCGATGTTGATAGACGCTCAAATCTCTGCACTCACTTGACGTCTTATCTACTTTGGGCTCGGATTGAAGATGAGGTAAACTGAGTATAGTCATCTACGAATGTCCTTGACATTGTTTCGACCATTGCCAGTACAATAGTCAAAGTCACGTGGTCAACAGAGGCAAACAGACTTATCGACATTTGAGTTTTCACCGAACCTCCCCTTTTTCATGAATATAATACTCTGGCTAACTTCAATATACACCACCGCGATTTATGAGTTACTAGTAGAGACCTGCAAAATTCGCATTATTATTTAAGGACACGTTAAACTTTAAACACGTGCAACATGCAATACGTCGTACATACTGGGTCTGAATGGGTGAAAATGCAAAATAGCGGGGACTAATGGCGATTAACCCCTTAAAGTACAAATAACTTTTTCATTTCAGGTGTTGCAAAAGAAGACATTTATGGCATGAAAACCGCTTACATTTTTCTTATAAGAACTGGCAGGTTAGAGCCTATGGAAAGGATTTTAGTAGATCCGGTGCACGAGAAGCAGCCAATTATAAACTAGATGGTCTGGCATGCAGCAGCCAATAGCATTGCTCGGGGAATAACGATGTCCGCTTCTTGAGATGCGCGGCACCGCCAATCGTTCTGCAGCGTGAGGCGTGAACGAGTATGATCGCCAAGCACACCGAGAAAAATGTTTTGTCGAATCGAACAAGATTTGTTCGGTGCAATCAGATTTTTTGTTTCTACAGGGGCAATTAAATATTTTGTTGCTGAAATCAAATTAGAGTTAAGTGCTGCAGCTGGCGCCGACTCAGCTGCCCCGCGCCGTTATCGGAGACCCACCTCGCCCTCCCCTCTTCCTGGAACGATGCGCTCATGGCTGTCTGCTCGTCTTCTGGGAATCCCGTGAACGCCGACAGCGGCGAGACTTGCTGACGTCACAGACCTCCTCTCGCCTGCTAGAGTTTCCGATACGTTTAGCGACGACGCAAGAATGTTCTGATGAGACTGGCTGGCGCCTCAGGCCTCCGCGACGCATCACGCTAGTTGAGGAAGATTCTAGGTGGCGGCCTAAGACACTATATATAGTGTATATATACACTATATATATATATATACTGCCGCAACCCAGCGGCCGGCACTCTGTGATGGAGGCCGCCTGGCGAGTGTGCGCGAGCGAAATTAAGTGTGGACGACGACTGGAGATTGTGGGATGACGGCGAGTGAGCTGTCCGTGGCTTGAATGGACGAGAGGGTGTGAAAAGATGACTGAAGCCTACTGTGCGTGAGGGCGCTTGGAGGACTCTAGAACATTGCGACTGACGGGACATGGACTGAACTGAGGTGGGACTGAATGGAAGTGTAATACTGACTTTATTGTAAATATTCGAACTGTTAAATATGGACGCATAAATTATACAATAATTGAATAGGTTGATACACTGTCTATTGGGACTGATATTTAATTATTTAATTTTATTGATTTCTTTGTCGTAATTATACATTATATTAATTGGTCTCAATTATGAACAGCAAGTGATTTCAATTTATTGTGAGAATTTGAGTTCAGAGAGTTTTGCTGTAGTTATTGCAAATAAAATAAGGAAATTATAATTAATTATTTTATTTGATTAAGACCTCCATCCCTTAACGAACTTGGTATAGCCCACTTAATTTCTAGAGAGAGAAATTGTAACATTATTTTGCTGTTCTCATTTGGTTGGCTCCAGACAAATATTTGTTTGGCTTCACGTACGTTAAACAGTTTGGGCCGAGTTTCGAACCTAGATCACTTGCGTCCGCTCGCTACGCCTTAGTGACCGCGGCTAATTTGCCAACCTGCGTAGTCGGAATACTTTTAAAACAGATACTGCAACTACTGGGTAACGTGTGCAAACAAATATCGCAAAGTTTACAGATTTACTTTTCAGTTTCTTGATGAGCTCATTTTATTAATGTGTTTATACAGATATTAAGCATCAATAGATGCACGGTTACTATAGTAATTGTTACAATAAATACAAACAAACCCTGAAGCTGTATTTTCAAACGAAGGCAATCAAAATGAGTGGCAAAACACCATAAATTCAGTTGATTGAAAAAAAATATTTTCTTGACAGTCTAATTTTTTGGCCCAACACAGAGATTTTATTTATTAAATCATATATTTTGCTAGACGAACAAAAGTAAATTTGTTGTTTTTCAAATTTTGTTTGCTCAACAATATATCTTGTTAGGATAACTAAATATATTTTTGGCCCTATAAAAACAAATACTTAGTTCGATTTTCTCTCAGCGTGTGAAAGTAAAGTGTTAAGACATTAAAACCAGGTTAGTGGAAATTTACACACATCTCACAGCACGTGCTTACATAAAGTTCTAACATAACATTCTTATCCACGTTGTTTGTGAAAGTGCTGTAGTCAAAGAGAGCAGTCGAATGGTGCAGTAGGGAGTATGTGCAACTGACAGTCTTGCTCTATTCATATTCCTTCCGAGGTCCTGTGGCGTGCGCGAAATGCATTCCACGCCTCGGCTTGTAAGTTGGGCTGATGTTCACGAGAGAATGACGTATTCAGGGACCCGATACGTGCTCGTCGTCTGCTAGCCGTCACTCACTCTTTCCACTTTCCACTAGATAAAAAGGAGAAAAAATACGTTCCCCAGACATGCTCTGCGGTTTTATTTTTCCTGCTGCGCCAGTCGCAGGCCATACTTAATTCTATTTCCCCTCCTCTCCAACACCCTACCTCCATTCCACCACTGGAGTTCGCCCGTCCTTCGTAAAGCGAGCGGTCTGTGCGAGGACAATGGAGTCGTCTGTCACCCCCTCTTCGCTCATCAACTTATCTAAGGTCAAGGTCCAGTTGGCTGGGATTTGTTTTTTGTGGTTTTGGGTTCAGTGTTTTAAAGTGTTTCGATTGCAACAACACGTCGTTCATCATCTCAGTACGCAATACAGCTAGCTGTTCTGCATCGCGACTTAGTATATGTCTTCCCCTGTTCCCCATTAAACATCGGCAGCGTAAATTAATAAACACGCCAAACCGTTACAAAAACATACATTATATTATTTGTAATAAGATTATTTCTTTTATATTTTAGTATAGCACCATTGATATATGTTACAATATTACGGCCACTCTCATTGGCTATAAATGTTATTTCTGAGATATGTAATATAAGATATGAATGAGTAATGCAATGATAAAATATCGTTGTAAGTGAGTCTGATAGGTTATATTAATGATATACCTCGGCTGAACTCTATGCTGCCACGCTAAAAAATCGGTGTATTCATCCGAATTTCCATTACCTCTGTAGTTTGAAACAATTGGATCATTAATTCTAATAAACAAACAGAGAAGTCTTAATTCAAATAAATCAATATAAACGAATAAAATTACTTTGATTTTAATACTGATGAGTGGTTTTAACAAGAGCTAGCTGAACTAAACCAATTTCAAATTATATGGTATTTTTACAGAACTTAGTAACGAATTATTATACTATACTAATTCTCAAAATTACAAGCAACACCAGCCTGCACATTGCACATCAACCGATTTACCAACATTTTACTTTACTAGTTCTGGTGTCATAAATACATTTACATTTGCTTGGGGGAAAATACGACATAGCTGTGTCGATAGCGGGAAATAACCGCAACTCTGCCGATGTCGTGGAGTCATCCTTCACTGATGTAGAACCCAGGAACAGACCAGCTCACCACGGACAACACATCCCCGGGTGGAGCTCGGCGAACTCGTCCTCTGCGGGCTGGAACAGCGGAGGTGGGTCCAGAACCGGAACCTCGCCAGAATCCGCAACCAGTAGCATTCCTCGCAGAATTGGCTCTCCGAACACCAGACACCGCGTCGTCCTTGGTGCGAAGACCCAATCAAGAAGTCCTCCTTCACTGGACCGTCCTTCCGTCCGGGCTCACCGTAAAGCTTATGTCGAATTACTTCTTATTTCAAACATAAATAGGCTCAGCATCTCAATAGTGCGTGAATAATTCTGTACCTCGGTCGTAAATATCAAATTTTGCCAATCAAATATTATAGATTATCTTTCATACTCAGGACTGCCTTCTATTCTGAGCTGGCCTCTCACTGATTCCAAATTAGAATGAATAAGTTTTTTGTTCTATCAGACTATTGTTCGAAAAATCAATAAACTGTGATAGGCCGCTTGATTTTTTTGAGAAAACAAAAGGTAGTGCTTATTACAAAGACAAATACTCGTGCAAAAAAAATAATCATTAGACTTACATAGCTTATACAACACAACTGCAAAAATAAATAAGTTTACACATATCACACTGAACATACGCTATACGTCTTATACATTGCATTGAAGTTTGACATTTAAATCAAATTTAATGAATTAGAAAAATCATTATAAAGTCATAAATATTGAAGTTTTATATTAGCTATTTATTTCTGAGATTGATATTACTAGAGTGGCACAATCTTGTATAGTATATAGCGCATATTAAATATATTGAATACTGTATACAATGGGTGATTATGTGATGGCAATTTAGAAGTGTTTATTCACCTATTTTTACTCTCTGAAGATGACAAAACCGATACACAGTTTGCAAAAATATGTAAACAATTCAACAAACAAATAATTAGGTTACGTGGCTATTTATTTTACAAAACGAACCAATTGGAACTCTGCCTGGAGTGATGAATGGTTTCTGTCAAACTCCGGCATTCAGGAGAAAATGTGTTCTTAATTATATAAGAAGAGTTACGGCCTATGGGAATAACTGAATGTTCCGGGCAATGATTTGTTTACTGCAGCTCGGTTTGCTCATCATATGTACGTCCCGTTTTGACATGACAGGGAATATCCCGACTTGACGGCCTGATCCCGGTGTACCGACCTGTTTATAAACTATCCAGGTTTTAACATGACAGAGAATATCCCGACTTGACGGCCTGATCCCGGTGTACCGTCCTGTTTATAAACTATCCAGGTTTTGAAATTTATTACACCTAAGAACATACAGAGTAAAGAAATGTGATGTATATTGTGATGCAACACTCTCACGTCATGTGGTGCTGATTGTAATAAACTTCAACTAAATAAGCAGTTTTTGTAAGTCGATTTAGGCAAGTTAACTTCATACATTTTTATTTGCAGCGCCACTTTATCTACTCAATGATTATTTCCATTATGTGTGACAGAACATTCATTTTTATTCTGTGACCCAACCTCGTTGTGTATGTCGCCATGGAGTTTGTTGATTTGGAGGACAGTTGTTTCTTTTCACTAAATGGAAATTAATTTTAATTGCTCATGTATTGAATATGATTTAATATGTATAAATACTGTTTTCAGCCGACATCTCTGCCACTCGGTTGGTAAGTTAATTTATTATACTCCTTAAAACTATGAATTCCTTCGTACTTTGGCTCCAATTTCACCTCAGAGGTCTGAGGAGTAAAGCTCAAGTTTGTTTAGTTATTGAATTACTTACCTGTGAAACCATATATACGATTTGGACAAAATGTTACTATTCTGATATTTAAATACATTTGAGAAACGCATATTGAATAATGCAGTATTATTAGGATATATGAGTATGACGTATTGCTTATTTAAAATATCCAGACATACCTATGAATCGTGTGATAATGTGTAATAAAATCATGGTAATAATGTATCATATCAATTTTATAATTAACTTTATTTAGGTTAGTTTCAGCCATAAATGTCTATGACAAATGGACGCATATAAAAATTATTTTCTACATTATTATTACAATTTTGTTACATACAATCATGGTAAACATTATGACAATGTTCCATGATGAAAAATTCTCTTGCAAATTCTGCTTTCTGAATCATCCAGAATGGAAATATGCTTAAATTTGGTTAAAAATACGGATATTATAATTGATTACTTTTTTATGTTTAAAAAGTATATTTTAGTAAAAAAATTTATAATGTTACAAAATATAGACATTCTTCTTTTATATACATTATAAATCGCACTTTTCTGGCAATTTCTATGGTGTCTGTACTACTTTATTTTTGAGCTCTTCACGTTGTATAGTCTGGTGCAGTGCTCCATAGGCAGTTACTTTACTTCAACCTTAATATCCTAGAAGTACTGTTGCGAGATAGGAAACGACATCTTACCTATTATGTTCCTAGAATAATCAAGCCAGTGGATATCGAACGATAAAGGAAGGCGTTAAAAATTATTATTTTTGTCTTGTTGCACCAAAAATTTTCACAATCACTCTGAATAAAAAAAAATTATGTATTCTGAGTGACTTCTTGTATGGAAGATTTGGCCATCTGCTAGCCGTCTTCATGAAGTTTTCGTAAATGGCCGTGCGCAATTTTTGATGGAATATTTCCTACGAGGTTGAAGTTTTAGGCTAGCAGAGATAAGGTAGTAGGGTCGCTTTGTTCGTTCTGTTTTGACAAAGAGCATAATGTTATAAAATACAAATAATTAGTAAACTAAAACCCCCATATTTTACTGATTCTAAAACAGCATTGTTTAAGAATTATAGCAAACATTCGCGTTTATTAAAAACTAAATTCATGTTATTACAAAAACATCTATTAGGCTATTTGCATCATAATCTCAACATCGTATTCAGAGGTTGAGCCTAGTAACCCGGTTCACCTGGGTGGGAGGCGACTTGTCTGTCATGTCTGACAAGTACACCACGGCAGTTCCTTGGCGGGCGATTTATGACGAAAATTGGGGTTATATACATATATATAACCCCAATTTTCGTCGTAAGTTATATATATACAGATTTCGTGCACAGCTCCCCTTAAAGTAAAACGTATGCTCAAATTATTAAACCAGAAATTCGTCTGTATACACAATGCAGTACATCTGTATACACAGTACAGTATGTCTAAGTCTGTATAGACAGCGCAGAATGTCTATATACATAGGACAGTATGTCTGTATACGAAGCGTAGTATGTCTAAGTCTGTATAGACAGTGCAGTATGTTTGTACACACAGTGCAGTATGTCTGTATATACTGTGCAGTATGTCTTAGTCTGTATAGACAGTGCAGTATGTCTGTATATACTGTACAGTATGTCTTAGTCTGTATAGACAGTGCAGTATGTCTGTATACACAGTGCAATATGTCTAAGTCTGTACACTCAGTGCAGTATGTCTGTACTCACAGTGCAGTATGTCTGTCTGTACACTTAGTGCAGTATGCCTGTACACTCAGTGCAGTATGTCTGTACACTCAGTGTAGTATGTATACGCAGTGCAGTATCTATAATTCTGTACACGCAGTGCAGTATGTCTATACACACAGTGCAGTATGTCTGTATACATAGTGCAGTATGTATATAAAAGCAGTGCAGTATATCGAAGTCTGTATAGACAGTGCAGTATGTCTGTATACACAGTGCAATATGTCTAAGTCTGTACACTCAGTGCAGTATGTCTGTACTCACAGTGCAGTATGTCTGTCTGTACGCTTAGTGCAGTATAGCTGTACACTCAGTGCAGTATGTCTGTACACTCAGTGTAGTATGTATACGCAGTGCAGTATCTATAATTCTGTACACGCAGTGCAGTATGTCTATACACACAGTGCAGTATGTCTGTATACATAGTGCAGTATGTATGTAAAAGCAGTGCAGTATATCGAAGTCTGCATAGACAGTGCAGTATATCTGTATACACAGCCCTTCAACGGGTACACTGTGGTCAGGTATTAGTCATTCTTTTGGTCGGCATACTACCTAACAAAAAGTCTACGCCAATACCCAAACATGACCTGAGTTTCCCTTGAAGGAACCAGAAAATACTGGACAAGGCAACAACTCCTGGACAAGTAAACTTGCCCAGGTTCCCGATGATGACACGGCTTGTAATGGTACACGACACCGGACTTCCTCTTCGGGGGAATCCAGATTGACGGAGGAATAACGCGGAGGGAGGGGGATCGAAAAGAAGCCCACAGCTTCCCCCACCCCCCTCCTCCAGCCTGCGCCGAACTCAGGATGGAGGTACGTGAATTGGGAAGAAAATGAGGAAAGCCACCTCCCTCCCACCACATTTCCCTCAATCACTCACCCATCATGTCAACCTGGATTAGACATCTAAACCTGGACAGGAAGTCCTGGACAGGAAACCGACAACGACAACAATGGCAGAAGGTACCGGAATGCGACATGGTAAGATAACAGAAGGACGTGAATTGAATGAGTATGTGTGTGTAAATGTGAACCGTATGGAAAGACTGCAGTGTTGTGTGACATAGCCCTGTGAGCTTGGGGTCGTGCTGACGGGGAATGTTTCTGGCTACCGGGTGCACTGGGTCGCGAAAGTAGTTAATGGGGATACCGCCATGATTAATTTTAATCGTGATAGAAGGCAAATGCGTGGACACGACTAGTTAGTATGTGAGTGTGTGTAGATTAGTGTAATGTTTCTTACCTTTTCGGACTAGGTATGACTTTTAAATAGGTATCGGCCATTTGGAGGGGATGTTTGGAGAGGCCAGCGCTTGTTCCACCGGGAACTTTGTGCTTTATGTTACTGGCAGCAGTGGTTACGAGGCTACGGAACATAGTCTCAGCAGCGAATGATATCTCCCAACACGTAGGGATCCTCTCCCATTGACGGTATGTTCTGCTGTGTACAGTGCAGAACATTGAGGTCACTTCATATGCAACATACCAGATAGTGGATACTGTCACTGAAAGGCTTAAGTTATAAGTTATAAGTATATCCAGCCACATATATCAGGAATCTCATTTCACAAGAAACTATTATGTTCTCTCCTCTCTTCGAACCAACTATCACAGCCATATAGAAGTGCAGTATAGCCTCATCCTATAGGATTTGATTAGTATATCTCTGTGGACTCTTTTTTTCTAACGTTCTGCAATAGTTCCGCAGAAATAAATAAATGCACTTAGTTATTTTATAATTTTAAATTTTATCGTATATTATTGCAACCTAAGTATTAGAATATTTTAACCAGTTATATTGTATTTGTAATATTTTTTATCTTAACACTCATTGACCGGTGTCCTAAAAATGTCATTGCCATGGTCTTACTGGTAGAGATTTTCAAGTTATGTTCACCGACTTCTTTACTCAGTTAGAAACAGCTTCTTGTAAATTTTCTCATTTTGCCTAATAATCACTTGGTAATCAGCAAATAGCAGTGTCCTAATATTAACATTATTAATTTTAAAACTGTTTTATTGCCTATAACCAAATTTCGGTTACTTCATATGTTGAAAAGTGTGGATGAAAGATGCCACCCTTGTCTAACTTATTGATTTATTTCAGCCATATTATATTTACGGTTTGCTTTTTTTATATTTGAATTATATTATCCAGTGTAAACTTTGCACAGCTCGTGTCATCGACTAGCTTATTCCAAAGAAGCCCCTATACCTGCTCGCATGCAGGCTCTGACAGCAGGTCTCGAGGATGTTCCCGCCCGAACTTGTACGGAAAACCCTTTGAAGAGTATGCGCGTATATACTCGGGGCTACGTTTATATGGAAATGTATTTGCTCTTGAAGACAAAACTCACACTGATATAGTTTCACTATTTCGCTAGAATTTATCGGAATATAAGCAAAGACATGACAACTAGTCAACGTTTTAGATCGTAAAAGTAAAACTGTCCTTTTAAATAATTTATCAAACGAACACGATGGATTGTAAAACGTGTTACTTCTATCGCAATACATTAATTGGTGCACATCCAACGCGTGATTTCATTGGTCGTTGGCCAGCCAATAATAAACGTTGCAGAGTACAGTAGGCGTGTCCGGTGTAGCCAGGACCAATAGGACATTGGTAAGTGGAAATACAGAGACTAAACAAAATTAAATTGCCGTAGTGTAGAATATAGGCAGCTCACTACAAACTTGTCAATTTTTTTTCTAATTACCCTATAACTAAGTGTTAAGTGAAAGCCTGGTGGGTAGGGTGGGATTCGATGTGTCTCAGGGCTAGACCCCTTACATCTACAAGGATAGGAAATCATGCAAGGAGACATGCATCACGGCAGAGAGGGATTGGGCATCCATGACCTGCGATTGGGGCCATGACTACCTCCCTAAGTGTACTTAGAGCTAAGCTATCACTAGAAGAGACTGGGAAAACTCGGCATAGGCACCGTAAAAACCCAGTCGACAAGAAAGAATTCAAAATATTCATGCATTAATCAGAAATGCTACGGGAGACAGTGTGTGCGTGTGGAACATGCTCGTGTTAGTAGAGATGAAAAAGCTTGTAGAGAGAGGGGACGGGAACAATATTTCCTTTCGCCTTGGCAATTGGAGGGAGACACTGGCTTGTAACCAGAGAGATGCTTGCACACCTCTCTGGTGGGGAAAGTGGCGCTATTGGGCGGCTTCCTCCCGATTCCCCAGTAGCACCTGGAAATTAAAGAGGATAATGTGAGTTGCCAGTAAGCGCCAGTGCTTGTAAATTATTCCTTTTCGCCTCATACTTTCGGATTCATAGTAATCACTGGCGATGCACGATTGGAGAAAATTCACATTTTACGAGTTGTTTAATATTTTCGTGCGTAATTTTAACTGCGCGTCATCTGTTTCTTGTAAAAACCCGAGAACTTAAATGACAAAATATAAATGTGTTCTCGACTTTTTACAACGAGCAGATAACACGTAATTAAAATTACGCACAAAAATATTAAATAACTCTTACAATGTAAATTTTCTACAATCTTGCATCGCCAATAATTGCTATAAATCGGGAAGTATAACGCGAAAACGAAGCATTTCTGCGGAAGAGGTGAAGCCGTTAAGAGTGGGATGGAACCCCTCCCCTTCTCCACCATTCCTTCGACCAAGGTCAAGAAGCGAGGGAGCGATACGGGCGACACTAACACGCACGCCTAGTGCCTCATCGCCCCTACGCGCAATGCGTGCAGTGTTTCCGTCGTGACGCTGTACTGTGTAAATTAGTTCTGTAACAGTGTGACTTTATTACACTACACGAAAGTCCACAGATTAAACTACTCTCTTATGTTTGTACTTTTCTCTTGCCGCTTAAGGGAACTGCATAGGCAAGTTTTAAAAATTCAATATTTGACCATTTTCACGAGTTTTTTTTCTCTCCAAGAATACACTTATTTTGACAAAGACAAAAATATAAGGTCATAGATAATAAGTTTTTTTAATCTTTTCTGACGAAAAGTCGCTTTGGAGAACATTTATTTAGCGAGATACGCGTATTCGCGCAAACAACTATTTCCATCCCACCCTTTACAGAGGATGTCTCTAGCTCTCTATCCCTCTGCCTATCTCTCTCCGCACGACAAGTGACGGCTGGTCGTAAGGGCGCCTTCCAGGACAAAAGTGAGAATACTGACGACACTTGCAGACGGCCTTGGGAGAGAATTAAAGCGCGCAAGAAAGCGGCGCGGCGCTTGAAGGATGGCGATGGGGAAAGTTCGCCTGGCGCTAGCTGGAGCTACTTATCACACCGCGCCGGCCTGGGCGAAGCGCGCGCGGGGGCGATATGTCATCTACACCCCCCCCCCCTCTCCATACACCGTACCACCGGGGTCACAGCCACGCCTCGCTGGGCCAGCACTGCGATAAGGACGACTTTGCCTCACAGTATGTATACACACAGGCACTAGACCGCGTCGCTGTTCCTTCCACGTGGGTGTACCCACTCTCTTATTACCTGCACGATACTCTGATTGGCTACTGCATGCTGCGGAATATTCCCTACTAACTGTCACTTAAGGTGCCCGTTTACCTGGCGCTTGAAGTGCATTGCACAGTGTACGAAATATACGTTTTCCTACGAAACTATTAGATGTGCGTCCAGTGTACTGGCCTACGACAAGAACACACATTTCAGACAAGGGCTGTTTAGAGTTTTCAAGACCTCACGTTAGTTAGAAACACAATTTCAGAGCCCGACGAAACTAGTCAAGATGCATGCATTGAACCTTCCTACACACTTTCCACCAATAAAATAATAGGGTCGCCGCTGAAAGTCCCATAGATATACGCAGCACGACGAGAACATTGCACGCCAGTTCAGAGCCTTGCGCTTAGAGGCGATGGCGCACTTGACGCGCGTGGCAGTGTCGCCTTTAACGCTCCCTCGCCTCTCGGCTTCAAATGCGGACAAAAGCTCTAGGTAGACGACGTCTTAAGCATTGTATATGTCATTATTAGAGACCTGGAAATGTCGCGAATTCATTTGAGGATAAGCTTGACTTTAAACAAGTATGTATTTCATTTCTTCCTCACGTGGAGCGCAGTTTGATAGCCACGACATGGATGTGTTACAGCCAATAACCAACCGACAAGGAAAGGAGAATCGAATCATGTTGTTATGCTGTAGCATTTCGTTAATTCCATTCAAGAAAGGGTTAGGGCGTAGTTTAATGACAAGAGATGATATGGTAGAGCACTACTGAGAATCGTCGGGTTTATTAAACAAAATGAACACACGATAACCTATTATTAGAGATGATGGTTTATCGACTGTTTACTAGGATTCAACGTACTGTACACATTTCCGACAGCTTTCTTTTCTTATTGGTCGTCAAGCATGTATGAAGCTACTATCCCATTTAACTGGGCCAATGAGGATTCTGGTACTCTAAAGCAGAACGTTTGTGTATGGCGTACGAGGAGTCAAGAACTTTGTCATCCAATCATAAAAGAAAAAAAGCAGCTATAGTGTTACCGAAGATACGTTGGTTCAAAACATTTTCGCGATTTTCCATCACCCGTACATATTATGTTACTATGAATTAATCAGGGGAGCTTACATTGGATTTACTATTAATTTAAATTACATCGTTATGATTAATTAATCACGCCACTACTATGACAAACTAACTGGAAGGTCCCCACCTTAATCATGGTTCCCGGAGGCTGCTCTGGTTGGCGGCTGTCTGCGATCGGACATGCCCATTTCTGCGTGATCTCTTGTTACTGTCCGGGCGAAGAAAAACGACACGACCAGCCTTGCGCTGGCCTCTATCGGCGCGTTGTTTAGACATACTCGTCTCCGATTGCTTGCTGGTGGAGGTAATTTCTGTTTTTGTTGCAATTCCGCTCACATCATACGGTGTGATGAATAAAGTTGTGATCAGGCAGGGGTGTTACTTAAGGCCTGATCATATCATAACGTACTAACTTGCTTGGGATAAATTTGGAGCACCATCCAATGAACAGTTAGGTGCCATCAGAGTACACAAAGGGTTGTGGACTTTACCGTGTTGCAAAACGAATCCACGAAATTGAGATTTCCGTGACTGTAGTAATTATATTCAGTGCAAGTAAGTTAGCAGGAGCCGTGCCGATGTTGCCGAAGAGTGAGTGATCTCGTCAAGCATGAACACGCCTTCTCAAGCAGACAGCAACCAACGGCAATAGACAAATTATGTTGGCTGCGTACTCTCTTGAATTACAACGTATATCCATTTTTTCTTTTTTTTTTTTCGAGAAAAATCGCTAGCCCTACTGATGGCCATATCGCGTTGACAAACCCGGCTGTCTTGTAATCGTGGTGGCTCACCCTTAGACTAAACATGAGGCAGACCGATTCTTCATCTTCTGCACATGTACCCAACCTTAAACCAACACAACTGTCAAAGTCACGTGGTCAACACCGATGAACGCTTCTGTATCATATTTTTCTAAAGACAAGCACTTTTAAGTGCATAAAATACTCCTACTAATTCGAATTTAATGAAACGGCATTACAAATTATTTATAGGATGTATACAAACATCTCAAAGCACATGTGTACTGAACAGTGTTCTAACCTCAAATCCAACCCACGCAGTTCTTGTTAGGCTTGTCGGCAGAAACGTAGTTAAATGTTGGGGCACATATATTGGTTGTGCGCAGCCAGGGAGATCGCTCGAACCCGTGATCAACGGCGTCAGTTGTGGTCAGTGCTTGGGTAGGCGACCGCCAGGGACCGCCATATGACGTTGCCACACAAACTCCCTGGCAGCCGTGCGTTCGTCTGTGACGTCGTTTTGCTGGCGGTAGATCAGCCTAGTGAGTGAGTGAGTGAAGAGATTCAGGCTGCTTTCAACAGCTAGGCCTTGTGAGCCTATGAGGGTGAATGAAGCGCGGTGAGAGTGGAGCAGGGCCGGAATGTAAGAGCGGGGGATACGGGTGATACCGGAGAAAAACCCGCCTACAAACGGCATCGTCCGCCACGGTTCCCACATGCGAAAATCCGGGGCGACACCGCTGGGAATCGAGCTCGGTTTCTCCTAGGCGGAGGCGAGTAGTTTAACCACTACACCCCCACGGTCCCGTCAAGCTTCGATTTTTAATATCTGCTCATGAAATTAAATAACGAATATTTGTGAAGAAAGAAAAAAAAAGTCTAAGATGGAGTGGTTAGTTCCAGCAGTAAGACACAAGGCAAGCGTGCTGCGGAAAGGAAGGATATGTGCTAGCACACACGTGTGTGTGTGGACTCTGCTAGTCCGGCCGCCCTACCCTCAGCCACGTCGTACATCTGGAGGTGTTACCCGGCCCGTGGTGAGGCACTATCGGCTCACGGAGCTCAGGGGCGGATACCCTCGATGGCCTGCCGCTGGGAGAACAAGATCCGGGATTACCAGTGGAGCGAGGGCGACCTCGGCAGCGCATCTCTGGTCTGCCAGCCCGCGCTCAGACAAGAGCCACGCCGATAAGGTGAGACGTGAGGCGCTACTCCCGGGACCCCGCCCCCTCCTCCAGTATACTGTCCACCCCTGGCTCTCACACCTCCCCAGTGAACGATTACTAGAGCGCCTAGCGTCTGTCTCTTCTTGTAGCTGGAGACTCGGACGTTCAGCGAGATGGCTACGCTGAACTCGACACTTCTGTCGACAACCCAGGCACTACAACTAGGCTTACACGACGGCGATGATGTGTGTAGAAAGTTACGAAAATGTTGGACCAAAAAAACAAGACAAAAGACAGACAAAAACAACATGCTGTATTGCCTTCCTTGTGTCGTCTGTACATATAGGCTGTTCACGGTAAAGTGAGCACTTTTGACACCCTTGTTACTGTTTCCTTTTTATCCATTAGCCGCCTTTTTAAATAAATATTGCCATGTAAGTAATAAACACAGTGTGTGTATTCCACGGCACTCATAAGTTAACGTCTAAAGCTACAATAAAATATATTTGTTGAATATTATTCCGAATGAGAAGGGCTTTCTAAAGTGCTCACTTTACCGTGAACAACCTATGTATCCGTTCTAGCTATTATGTTCGTCTAGGCTGCCGTTGTTATGACTCAGATTTATCTTGTAATTTTCTACACACGCCATCCCTATAGTTTTCCTGTCGTTTACTCACGCTTGCCTTTCTGTGTCGTTTCTCCTAGTGATAAGGAATAGATTCCTTCTGTGGAACTATTTATACTAACGAGAGAACGAGAATTGACGGGTTCAGTGCCGTATAAGCTAGACTTGACATCTGTCTACATACAAAAGCAAATATCAACTGTTCATTGGCTTCTTGCTTTCATAGTGAGAGTCCTTCATGCAACTCGCAAATTGTAGTGACTGAATTATTATTGGTTCGCATTTTTCAGGAAGTATCAAATCAGCCGTGGACCAATTGCAATAGTTAAAAAAAAAAAAAAAAAAACGTACAAGCGTATGAAGTCTTAGCTTTCCCCGAAATTAATTAGGGTATTTTTCCAGTCTCTAGTTTTTATACTGTCACATTTTCTCGAGTCAGTGGGCTCAGCCAGGTTCTTTAAGACGAAGATCTTAATTAAATAAAACATTTAAAAAAATTTATTTGTTTATTTACAAACTATACAAAGAAAAAATAATTTCGCTTTCACAATCAATTGCAATCGCTTGCTATGTATTTAATGTAATGTTCCAGTTTGCTTTGAGAGCCTCCATTCACAGTAGCACTCTACTTGCCGGGTATCATGCCCCCTCTTCCGTCCGCAAACCACCCACCCACCCACACGCATACACACTCTCTCTCTCTCCCTCGTCTGCTGTCGTCCTTCCTCTCCAATTACGTCACTAGCTGCACCACACTTTACCTGATACCCGCACTACAGCCAGATGGCTACCACAAATACTACTGGTCCTCCGACTGCGGTAGTATATATAAATGGCACCTGCTCTGGTCCAGAACGTTCTTAAATTCTCCTCATTTTCACACTTATGTACATTAAAACAACAGAATGTGAAAGAAATAATTTCATTTATCTCAAATAGTTACTTAACATTTTTTTTTTCGGCGGTAAGATATGGAACTATTTTCCACCCAACGTTACCAACTTTACTGGGCTCGTGTCACTAAGTGCGCCTATTAAAATATAATGCGTTCAGGGGCAGTGACTTTTTTCTAAGGTTCATTTCAAAAGTGCTCACTTTATCGTGAACAGTCTTTAACACACAAGTCCGCGAGTAAAATAATGTTGCACGTATATTTGACAACACCAACACTACCTCGTATATTTTATTTTTTTGTGTCCAAGTTTTTTTGTCCTATTGTAGCTTTTCCGCGACACCCAGCTTGTTGCAATGGCGAATGCCCATGTTTATGGTTCTGTGATAACACGGAACGGCCCGGAGGATGTACACGCCCATAAAGGTAAGGATGTGTGACAGGTTTGAAGAAACCCGTGAAGAACACGGTGTATATTTCTTGGAGAGAGTGCTAGGCAATGTCGAACTGGGAAGTGACAGAGCAAGGCGCTTACTTGGAGAGCGAGACAAGAACAACGGCTCCATGTGGGCATGACAGCTGATAGCTCCTTGGTTCGTGGATCACTTACTGCTCGTGTCACGCTTGCCTAGTAGGAGATTCAACTGCGTTGCAACGTGTTTGAGTAATGAGGTCTGGGCGGCTCTTAAGGGGTTGTATCACCTCTTATATAAGCTGTTCACGATAAAGAGAGCACTTTTGAAATCAACCTTAGAAAAAAGTCACTGCCTCTACCTGCATATATTTTAACGAGTGCACTGAGTGACATGCGCCCAGTAATGTTGGTAACGATGGAGGGGAAAGTAGTTCCATATCTTAACGTAGAAGAAAAAGTGTTAGGTGACCATTTGTTATAGCTGAAATTATTTGTATCGCTTTCTGTTATTTTTTTTCTTTTTAATGCGTCAAAGTGTAAAAATTAGCAGAGTTTTAAATAATTACATTTTCAATAATTTTACAGTTTCACTTGACCAACGCATGGAGAAAACGATGAGGTCCGTGGCAATGACTATTTTACATAAGGCGGAAGAACACACAACGTGCTAGATACTAAGCAGGGATAGTGTTCACTTTACCGTGAACAGCCTATTCACAAGTTAATTATTTGTACCTGATTGTTAACAGGTGTTCCCTGGTTGTCACTAAAAGGTGATAATGAATTAGTATGTAAAATGTTGTATTGAGTTTATTGTAGCGTAATGTTACGTTAGTAATTCATATGTTATGGTCGTAATGATGGGTAAAGTAATCGGCTAAGCTCCTGTATACGCATTTTTCAATAAATTGTCCTAAATTATAATCACGAAGGAATGAATAAACTCTCAATATCGTGCGTAACCCGGGTTCTTAAGGTCCCCGCCTATCTACAGTATTTCTCTCGCGTTTGAGGCCGAGAAGCGCGGGAGCGATAAGGGCGATACTACTACGCACATAAAATGCGCCATCGCCGCTAAGCGCAAGGCTCTGAACTGGCGTGCAGTGTTCTCGTCGCACTGCATGCACTTATGGGGAGAGACCTGCAAAATTCGCGTTATGTTTTGGTGACAAGATAGACACCACTGCATTATAAACCAGTGAGCACAGATCGTAATTTCATTGGCCGCTGCACTGTAATCAACGTCACTCTTCTCAAAAGAGATTGGTCACTCCGCCGCTGAACTTGTATTACTGGCTCAAGAGTTCCCCGAGGCGTGCCGAATATAGTTTTGGCCAATGGCCATAGTTGATCAAACGCTCGGTAACTTGGAGTACAGTCTCCCCTTAAATAATAACGCGAGTTTTACAGGTCTCTACCTATATGGGACTTTCAGAGGTGACGACCCTATCATTAGGGCTAGAGAAATTTCGGGAATTCATTTCGGGACAAGATAGACGCCAAACACATATATAGTGAAGTCACCTTCGCAATTGGATCACAGTTTATTAGACCCGCCCTGCACGCCTCTGAGCTAATAGCAGACTTGCAAGGGAACACCTTGAGAATCCCATAACTGCCATGTGTGGGGCAACAGCCAATGAACACACAGCTGAGGCTCCAGTATGCAGAGTACTGAGGAGTCTAACCTACAGGTCATTGAACTCGTGCAATTTTACTATCCCTACCTATCATGTTGTTGGTGGATAGTCTGTAGGAAAGTTCAGTGCAGAGCCATTGAGTAGTTTGGTACGGATCTGACGCGTATATTTTGAGATACAGTGCTTTGAAGATCTGGTTTCAGACATTTTGGAGTGCTCTGAGACGGTGTTTCTAATGTGCATGATGTCTTGAAAGCACCCAGTAGGAGTTTGTTCTGTTCGTACATCAGCACATTGAACGCATTTTTAAGGGCGGTCAGACCCTGTCGAATTATTTTTTATAAATTTTTCGCCACAAATTCGATTTCAGGATGCCCATTACTATTTTTGTCACGACAAAGCATGAATAATACCTTCCTCAGTGCTCTTGAATTGTTACAGCATATCTTCATTTGATATTTTCTAACTTGCAACGCATTAAAGTTGTACCCTACGTTTTGTCGTCCGAAAAAATCCATACAAAATCCACGTTTTCGGGTAGTAGCCTAGAATTAAAAAAATCCAAGATGGCAGGTCCTGGTTCCCCTTAGCTGTTCCGGGGGAAACGAGTACTTCTAACACATTGAAATGCAGTTCACATGCCACGCATACAGCAGCCTTAACATCGAGGTCTTGAGAGCCGATGAAGGTGAAGCGAGGTATGGAGCAGCGCCTGAATGCAGGAGCAGGGAGAAAATGGAGATTCCCGAGAAATCCCGCAGACCAGCGGTTCCGTCCGGCACGATTACCATTTGCGGAAATCCGAGGACAACCCCACCGGGAATCGAACCTGAATCGCCTTATCAAAGTGAGTCTGGAAGAGTTATCGCGAAGTATGTTCTAGAACATTGATTTTCAAAGTGGTGGGCGCCCCCCTCCCCCTCCAAGGGAGGCGTGACATTATGCTAAGGGGGCGCGGGCACCAAGCTATTCACTTGTATAGTTAGTAAGTAGAATTCAAACTTTTTTAATCGGACTGTAGTGATAATAACATTTATAGATTAGAGACGGCTCCCTTCCATGATGACGTAGACTCTCCGCCAGAAACCCTTCAAAAGCACGCGTTGGAAATAAAAAAATGATTCTGCTGCGAAATACGATTGTGAGAAGATTGACAAGACATTGTTTTAGGTCAAATACTTCATATTTTATCCCTACATAGCATAGCAAGCGCTGCGATTGTATTTACCTTTCTCAAGCACCTGTTTGTGTGAAAGGATGCTTTCAACAGTACTAGCCATAAAAGCGAAGTATAGAAGCAAATGCGATTGCCAGAGATTTACATTGTGCATTTTCTTCTATTCAACCAAGAATTGGGAATCTTGTTAAAAATATGCAAGCTCATACGTCTCATTGATTGATTCGATCACCATCATTTGTGTTCAGTAAGCATTAGAATTTAATGATTAAATACAACCTTTGAGACTTTTATTCGTTTTGGTTTTACCCTTATAATAATTAAGTTATTTTTTTTTTGCAGAAGGAAGGCGTGGTAAACTAAATTGTGGGAACCCCTGCAGAACGACAGTGGGGGAGAGTGTGCCGGCCAGGCATTGGCTGGATGCTGGAGAGAGGGTACAGGTAGGCGGGTTGCCTAACTTGCTCTCGACGTAGGCGCAAGTGCGATGTAGATGAAGCGTAATGCAGTTAAAAGCCAGGAATAACTTCGACCTGCGCGAGATATCGATTCCAAGTCGGCAGTGCTAATCACATCATCTCCTGTCGCAGCTTCTTGCTGTGCGGGTGTGTGTGCGTCGTCATGGCTGGGGGACCAGTCCCCACACACGCCAGTTATATAGGCTGTTCATCGTAAAGTGAGCACTTCTCAAAGACCTTATATTTGGAATAATAGTCGATAAAAATTATCATGTCTATTACTTAAATAAAAATATCCATTTCAAAAGACGATTAAAGGATAAAAAAATAGCTGAAAGGAAAATGTAACTACACTGAAAATAATATTTGTGATGGCCTCAAAATTATGTTGTTGGTATTCACCCTGCCAAATTTTTTGTGGTGTATACAAAAATTTTTGGAGCTGCCACAAAATATTTTTTCAGTTTAGGGACACAAAAGTGCTCACTTTTTCGTTAACAACCTGTAAGGGCTCACACTAGTGAGTCGTTCATAAGAGACATCTCGTTCTCGAGCAAGGCGAGTTTCAAAGAGTTGACTGTATAGGTGTGAATTGCGGCTAGCATCACTTCGCTGATGTAAAGACATGCGATCGCAAAATACATGGCATTTTCTACACAGTTGAAGTAAGGTATTGTATTATTATCGTAACATTTTTGTTGACTTTGAATTCAATCAAAATGTTAAATATAGCATAATTATTATGTTCATTATTTTTAACATTATTACTAGAGTGAAAAAAAGTCTTGGTGAATTGAAAGTGCTAGAAAACTCGAGAGCAAGCAGTGAACAATATTTTTGTAATCTTCCCAAACCATTTTAATGTCGCAATATTAGAAAAATAATTCAAAGAAAATATTTTGAAAACCTCGCGCTTATTATGCTCTGTGCTTAGAATTACAAGGCCACGTTCATGATATTCCCATCCCCGGTTTTACAGCTTGCGTGCTCTAGAAAAGAGGAGATACGCCCTTTGAACGCGATTGTTCAGTGCTACACTGGCAGTCTTATCTCCGCCGAGCCGACGTGCTGTCGCTTGTTGGACTGACTGAGCGGAGCGAATCGCCGAGCTGTAGCTTTCATCCGTGCTACTATCCTGAACTGTTACAATAAATATGGCGCAATCTCCGACAAATCAAATGTGCACAACATAAAACTTTCTAGCTTAACAGAATAATATGACGGAATATACAAATTATTACTATTCATTATTTACTTTCCACGGCTATGAGGCTCTTCCATATAAAGTGCAAAAGTCAATATTACGTGAAATTATGAAGTAAAAAATAAATTCTGCACATCATTCAAAAATATGAAAGAATACTACAAGAAAATTATTCTACCACGTAAGCATTCATAGACAAGAAAATAACTCAAATTTATTGTCAGAAACACCCTTTGAAAACGCACTATTAATTAGCCTTCGCAAAAGGTTCATGAATAATATGGTGTATTCTGGACCTATCTGTGGATGAGAAAAAAAAGTAATCCACAGCTAGATCTGCGGTTCTCCTCCTGGGTTCGAATCTGGTACCACACAACTCCCTGTCAAATGCGACTCCATGACGGCATAGGTACTACGATACCCTTCCTTCATTCACGGTCCTGGAGTCGACCCCCGACTCAACCACTGAAGCGGTGACCGTGTTCCCGAAGGTGGAGGGAGCTATTCCTCGTGATACCGTAGCTCCTTCACAAGATGGATGATAATGTCTGACCAGAAGATACCCGGAGAACTAAACGACGAGGTTCTCAATCCTCTTGAAAGTTAGTCGTCGACACCTCTGTTACTCCTCTGTTACTGACCACTCAAATTATGTAGTTACTTTCTTATTTTGTATACTTCTGTTTCTTCAACTTGACAACATTTTGTCATACAAAGAACACTTCTTGAAATTAAACACCAATATTAAATTAACTTGAGTAAAAACTCATTAAATCGGAACATCTTACTTATTTTAATCCCATAAACTAATGCTTTTTAGAACAACCTTAAAACGTTCCTAACATTACATAAAAACAGTTTGCAAAACAAAACATCATAGGTTAATACAGTGTTAAATATCGCAAATTTTCAACTAAGTGATCTGTTTAACATTAATACAACTTTTTTTTTTCATTTTGAACTAGATAAAACTTTACATATATGTACCATTTGTGATATATTGGAATTACGCTAACACCATTGATCAAGTCAGGAAGAAAAACCAGGTGTTACATCATTATTCATGAATTATCCGACTCTCTGAAGAAGAACAGCTCACTAGTCGCTCTCGACAGCGAGCCATTCGTTTTGAACGACTCGCTGTCGAGAGAGACACATCACTAGACACTCCCTATAGCCAGTTCACGGTTCCATCCAACTTTTATGAAACCCTGCTAAAGTTCTACTTCTAGGATATTCCTCCGCCAATTAACTATATGAGTGTATAAGTAGAGTGAGAAAGCGCAAATGATGAAGTTATTTCCCATACACGCATGCTTACGTACGTTTCTACATTTGCTGAGGACACAGTCAAATGTGTGGGAAACTTTCCAACCTTGTATAGAAGCGACGCTAAACATTGCATATTTGTAGCCAGATGTGTGGTGTTATCTCCATACGATATATGGGTTAAAAACCTTCAATTCAGTTTTGCAAATTTACCAAAAAATTATTTTTAGAGTGTATGTCTAAAAAAATTACACCAACTTGACAACGGACCGCATTCGTGCGCACTCTGTGCAATAATATTTCGCGGAAGAACTATTTCCTACGGCGCGATACCAACACTTCTGTTACATCCCTGTTTTTAATAAAATTAACTATAAATGAAATATTTTAATTTATAGATAAAATATAAGTAAACTTTCAGTTCAACCAAGGTGCTTTTACGTAATGAGGAGTATAAATCGCGTGTGATACAAGATATAGACTGTTCACGGTAAAATGAGCACTTTTGAAAGACCTGCTTAAGATATACTTTTACGCAAGTTGTGTATTCTTCCGCCTTATATAAAATTTACATTATCAAGGGCCTTATCGCTCTATACATGCGCCGGGCATGTGAAACTGTGAAATTATAAAAAAAATAATGAATTTACAAATTTCGTCATTTTTCCACCTTGACGCGTAAAAAAACAAAGCGAAATAAATTACTGAAGTTATCAGAAATGTTTACCCCAAACTTTTTATTCAATGTTAAGATATGGAACTACTTTTCATCCATCGTTACCAGCTTAACTGGGCGCATGCCCCTCAGTGAGCCTGTTAAAATATATGCAGGCAGGGGCAATGACTTTTTTCTACGGATTATTTCAAAAGTGCTCACTTTATCGTGAACAGCCTTTATGCAGGTCATACATTGGGAGATTTTTCAAAGATTCGATTTTTAAAAAAAGTGTGAAGAAACCGCGAATGGACAACAGCAATATATTGTCTGTGGAATCCGCGCTGGCGCGGAAACGAGTACGTCGGCAAGTAATTGGCATGGGAATACGGTTTGTTTTCTCAAAGAAATGAAAACGATTAAAATATAGTGAACACTGCTAATAAGAGTACTTGTAAAGTACACTTTCATGGGGTCAGTTGTCATGAAGGAAGGAGTCAACGTACGTACTAAGTTTCATCTGTTGTAGGTTAAGTTATTCAGACAGTAGCAAGACAGCAGATGTGGATTTGGTAAGAATTTTACTGCGCTGTAAGAAACTTATGTGTTCGTACAAAACTAGTTGGCAAAATACATATTTGTAACACTGCAAGTTAACTGGGGTAAATTTCAGAAATCCTTTTTGTTGAATGCGTAAAACTGAAGTTAAATTTTAACAAGCAAATGTAGTAGACTTCTTTTTTATTATAAATATTGAGCTACACACACAGTTTTGTATGTTACACAGAATAGTGTGTTGTAAATGTACAATACTTCAGAAGCAGAGTCACAAAAAACTAGTTTACAAAGAATTGCTTGTAACAAGTACAGGAATTTTCTACTGTGTAGACCTGAATGTTATTACATGCTTGTAATTAGCTCAGCGTCTTCCACGAGATGTCAATTAACACGTGTACAATCTGCAAAAGTGGCACAAACGTAGTATATTTTGAATGCTACATCGTCTCGAAATGGATCCGAATGTTTCATGTGTCTATACGAAGGACATTGAGACGGGAAGGGTTAATGGGCGTATGAGTGTGTGGAGAGGTAGAGAGAGAGAGAGAGAGAGAGAGAGAGAGAGAGAGAGAGAGAGAGAGGTGTGGAGAGAATTGGACGGCTCTTAACATCGAAGTCTTGAGAGCCGATGAGGGTGATTGAGGCGAGTATGGAGCAACTCCAAAATTAAAGGGCGGGGGAAACGGGAGATCCCTGAGAAAATCCGCTGACCAACGGCATCGTCCCACATGCGAAAATCCAATAACCTGGCCGGAGATTGAACCCGGATCGCAATGGTGGGAGGCGAGCAGGCTAACCGCTCAGCCACCGCGTGCTCCCCCAGAGAGAGAGAGAGAGAGAGAGAGAGAGAGGATGGTAGTTTGTGTAGGCAATACGCTCATAGCTCTAGCTGAGTCTCGGAAGACAGTCACGTAGGGTGCGCTAAATTGGTGGGAGGCGAGCAGGCTAACCGCTCAGCCACCGCGTGCTCCCCCAGAGAGAGAGAGAGAGAGATGGTAGTTTGTGTAGGCAATACGCTCATAGCTCTAGCTGAGTCGCGGAAGACGGTCACGTAGGGTGCGCTAACTTGGTGGGAGGCGAGCAGGCTAACCGCTCAGCCACCGCGTGCTCCCCCAAAAGAGAGAGAGAGAGAGAGAGATGGTAGTTTGTGTAGGCAATACGCTCATAGCTCTAGCTGAGTCTCGGAAGACAGTCACGTAGGGTGCGCTAAATTGGTGGGAGGCGAGCAGGCTAACCGCTCAGCCACCGCGTGATCCCTAAGAGAGAGAGAGAGAGAGATGGTAGTTTGTGTAGGCAATACGCTCATAGCTCTAGCTGCGTCTCGGAAGACAGTCACGTAGGGTGCGCTAACTTGGTGGGAGGCGAGCAGGCTAACCGCTCAGCCACCGCGTGCCCCCCCCAGAGAGAGAGAGAGAGAGAGAGAGAGAGAATGGTAGTTTGTGTAGGCAATACGCTCATAGCTCTAGCTGCGTCTCGGAAGACAGTCACGTAGGGTGCGCTAACTTGGTGGGAGGCGAGCAGGCTAACCGCTCAGCCACCGCGTGCTCCCCCAGAGAGAGAGAGAGAGAGAGAGAGATGGTAGTTTGTGTAGGCAATACGCTCATAGCTCTAGCTGAGTCTCGGAAGACATTCACGTAGGGTGCGCTAACTTGTGGGAGGCGAGCAGGCTAACCGCTCAGCCACCGCGTGCCCCCCCCCCCCAAGAGAGAGAGAGAGAGAGAGATGGTAGTTTGTGTAGGCAATACGCTCATAGCTCTAGCTGAGTCTCGGAAGACAGTCACGTAGGGTGCGCTAACTTGTGGGAGGCGAGCAGGCTAACCGCTCAGCCACCGCGTGCCCCCCCAGAGAGAGAGAGAGAGAGAGAGAGAGAGATGGTAAGTTTGTGTAGGCAATACGCTCATACTCTAGCTGAGTCTCGGAAGACAGTCCGTAGGGTGCGCTAACTTGGTGGGAGGCGAGCAGGCTAACCGCTCAGCCACCGCGTGCTCCCCAGAGAGAGAGAGAGAAGGAGAGGAGTTGTTGGGCAATACGCTCATACCACTGATCTCGGAGACAGTACGAGGTCGCAACTTGGGGAGCAGAGCTAACCGCCAGCCACCGAGGCCCCAGAGAGGGAGAGAGAGAGAAGATGGTAGTTTGTGTAGGCAATACGCTCATAGCTCTAGCTGAGTCTCGGAAGACAGTCACGTAGGGTGCGCTTAACTTGGTGGGAGGCGAGCAGGCTAACCGCTCAGCCACCGCGTGCCCCCCCAGCCCAGAGAGAGAGAGAGGAGAGAGAGAGAGAGATGGTAGTTTTGTGTAGGCAATACGCTCATAGCTCTAGCTGGTCTCGGAAGACAGTCACGTAGGGTGCGCTAACTTGGTGGGAGGCGAGCAGGCTAACCGCTCAGCCACCGCGTGCCCCCCCCCAGAGAGAGAGAGAGAGAGAGAGAGAGATGGTAGTTTGTGTAGGCAATACGCTCATACTCTAGCTGAGTCTCGGAAGACAGTCACGTAGGGTGCGCTAACTTGGTGGGAGGCGAGCAGGCTAACCGCTCAGCCACCGGTGCCCCCCCCAGAGAGAGAGAGAGAGAGAGAGAGTAGTTTGTGTAGGCAATACGCTCATAGCTCTAGCTGAGTCTCGGAAGACAGTCACGTAGGGTGCGCTAACTTGGTGGGAGGCGAGCAGGCTAACCGCTCAGCCACCGCGTGCTCCCCAGAGAGAGAGAGAGAGAGAGAGAGAGAGGATGGTAGTTTGTGTAGGCAATACGCTCATACTCTAGCTGAGTCTCGGAAGACAGTCACGTAGGGTGCGCTAACTTGGTGGGAGGCGAGCAGGCTAACCGCTCAGCCACCGCGTGTCCCCCAGAGAGAGAGAGAGAGAGAGATGGTAGTTTGTGTAGGCAAATACGCTCATAGCTCTAGCTGAGTCTCGGAAGACAGTCACGTAGGGTGCGCTAACTTGGTGGGAGGCGAGCAGGCTAACGCTCAGCCACCGGTGCCTCCCCCAAGAGAGGAGAGAGAGAGAGAGGATGGTAGTTTGTGTAGGCAATACGCTCATATCTCTAGCTGAGTCCGGAAGACAGTCACGTAGGGTGCGCTAACTTGGTGGGAGGCGAGAGCAACCGCTCAGCCACCGCGTGACCCCCCCCCCAAAAAGAGAGAGAGAGAAGAGAGAGATGGAGTTTGTGTAGGCAATACGCTCATATCTCTAGTGAGTCTCGGAAACAGTCACGTAGGGTGCGCTAACTTGGTGGGAGCGAGAGGCTAACCGCTCAGCCACCGCGTGCTCCCCAGAGAGAGAGAGAGAGAGAGAGATGGTAGTTGTGTAGGCAATACGCTCATAGCTCTAGCTGAGTCTCGGAAGACAGTCACGTAGGGTGCGCTAACTGGTGGGAGGCGAGCAGCTAACCGCTCAGCCACCGCGTGCCCCCCCCCAGAGAGAGAGAGAGGAGAGAGAGAGATGGTAGTTTGTGTAGGCAATACTCATACTCTAGCTGAGTCTCGGAAGACAGTCACGTAGGTGCGCTAACTTGGTGGGAGCGAGCAGCTAACCGCTCAGCCACCGCGGCCCCCCAGAGAGGAGAGAGAGAGAGAGATGGTAGTTTGTGTAGGCAATACGCTCATATCTCTAGCTGAGTCTCGGAAGACAGTCACGTAGGGTGCGCTAACTTGGTGGGAGGCGAGCAGGCTAACCGCTCAGCCACCGCGTGCCCCCCAGAGGAGAGAGAGGGAGAGAGATGGTAGTTTGTGTAGGCAATACGCTCATAGCTCTAGCTGAGTCTCGAAGACAGTACGTAGGGTGCGCTAACTTGTGGGAGGCGAGCAGGCTAACCGCTCAGCCACCGCGTGCTCCCCCAGAGAGAGAGAGAGAGAGAGAGATGGTAGTTTGTGTAGGCAATACGCTCATAGCTCTAGCTGAGTCTCGGAAGACAGTAACGTAGGGTGCGCTAACTTGGTGGGAGGCGAGCAGGCTAACCGCTCAGCCACCGCGCGTGCTCCCCCCAGAGAGAGAGAGAGAGAGAGAGGAGAGTGGTAGTTTGTGTAGGCAATACGCTCATAGCTCTAGCTGAGTCTCGGAAGACAGTCTACGTAGGGTGCGCTAACTTGTGGGAGGCGAGCAGGCTAACCGCTCAGCCACCGCGTGCTCCCCCAGAGAAGGAGAGAGAGAGAGAGAGATGGTAGTTTGTGTAGGCAATACGCTCATGCCTAGCTGAGTCTCGGAAGACAGTACGTAGGGTGCGCTAACTTGGTGGGAGGCGAGCAGGCTAACCGCTCAGCCACCGCGTGCTCCCCCAGAGAGAGAGAGAGAGAGAGAGATGGTAGTTTGTGTAGGCAATACGCTCATAGCTCTAGCTGAGTCTCGGAAGACAGTCACGTAGGGTGCGCTAACTTGTGGGAGGCGAGCAGGCTAACCGCTCAGCCACCGCGTGCCCCCCCCAGAGAGAGAGAGAGAGAGAGAGATGGTAGTTTGTGTAGGCAATACGCTCATATCTCTAGCTGAGTCTCGGAAGACAGTCACGTAGGGTGCGCTAACTTGGTGGGAGGCGAGCAGGCTAACCGCTCAGCCACCGCGTGCTCCCCCAGAGAGAGAGAGAGAGAGAGAGAGAGAGAGATGATAGTTTGTGTAGGCAATACGCTCATATCTCTAGCTGAGTCTCGGAAGACAATCACGTAGGGTGCGCTAACTTGTGGGAGGCGAGCAGGCTAACCGCTCAGCCACCGCGTGCCCCCCCCCCCAGAGAGAGAGAGAGAGAGGAGAGATGGTTATTTTGTGTAGGCAATACGCTCATAGCTCTAGCTGAGTCTCGGAAGACAGTCACGTAGGGTGCGCTAACTTGGTGGGAGGCGAGCAGGCTAACCGCTCAGCTACCGCGTGCTCCCCCAGAGAGAGAGAGAGAGAGAGATGGTAGTTTGTGTAGGCAATACGCTCATAGCTCTAGCTGAGTCTCGGAAGACAGTAACGTAGGGTGCGCTAACTTGGTGGGAGGCGAGCAGGCTAACCGCTCAGCCACCGCGTGCTCCCCCAGAGAGAGAGAGAGAGAGAGAGAGGTGAGTTTGTGTAGGCAATACGCTCATATCTCTAGCTGAGTCTCGGAAGACAGTCACGTAGGGTGCGCTAACAATGGTGGGAGGCGAGCAAGCTAACCGCTCAGCCACCGCGTGCCCCCCCCCCCCCCAGAGAGAGAGAGAGAGAGAGAGAGAGATGGTAGTTTGTGTAGGCAAAACGCTCATATCTCTAGCTGAGTCTCGGAAGACAGTAACGTAGGGTGCGCTAACTTGGTGGAGGCGAGCAGGCTAACCGCTCAGCCACCGCGTGCTCCCCCAGAGAGAGAGAGAAAGAGAGAGAGAGATGGTAGTTTGTGTAGGCAATACGCTCATTGCGCTAGCTGAGTCTCGTAAGACAGTAACGTAGGGTGCGCTAACTTGGTGGGAGGCGAGCAGGCTAACCGCTCAGCCACCGCGTGATCCCCCAGAGAGAGAGAGAGAGAGATGGTAGTTTGTGTAGGCAATACGCTCATAGCTCTAGCTGAGTCTCGGAAGACAGTCACGTAGGGTGCGCTAACTTGTGGGAGGCGAGTAGGCTAACCGCTCAGCCACCGCGTGCCCCCCCCCAGAGAGAGAGAGAGAGAGAGAGAGATGGTAGTTTGTGTAGGCAATACGCTCATAGCTCTAGCTGCGTCTCGGAAGACAGTAACGTAGGGTGCGCTAACTTGGGGGAGGCGAGCAGGCTAACCGCTCAGCCACCGCGTGCCCCCCAGAGAGAGAGAGAGAGAGAGAGAGAGAGAGAGATGGTAGTTTGTGTAGGCAATACGCTCATAGCTCTAGCTGAGTCTCGGAAGACAGTACACGTAGGGTGCGCTAACTTGGTGGGAGGCGAGCAGGCTAACCGCTCAGCCACCGCGTGCCCCCCCCGAGAGAAGGAGAGAGAGAGAGAGGATTATTTGTGTAGGCAATACGCTCATAGCTCTAGCTGAGTCTCGGAAGACAGTCACGTAGGGTGCGCTAACTTGTGGGAGGCGAGCAGGCTAACCGCTCAGCCACCGCGTGCCCCCCCCCCCCGAGGAGAGAGAGAGATGGTATTTTGTGTAGGCAATACGCTCATAGCTCTAGCTGAGTCTCGGAAGACAGTCACGTAGGGTGCGCTAACTTGGTGGGAGGCGAGCAGGCTAACCGCTCAGCCACCGCGTGCCCCCCCAGAGAGAGAGAGAGAGAGAGATGGTAGTTTGTGTAGGCAATACGCTCATAGCTCTAGCTGAGTCTCGGAAGACAGTCACGTAGGGTGCGCTAACTTGTGGGAGGCGAGCAGGCTAACCGCTCAGCCACCGCGTGCCCCCCCCCCCCAGAGAGAGAGAGAGAGAGAGAGATGGTAGTTTGTGTAGGCAATACGCTCATAGCTCTAGCTGAGTCTCGGAAGACAGTCACGTAGGGTGCGCTAACTTGGTGGGAGGCGAGCAGGCTAACCGCTCAGCCACCGCGTGCCCCCCCCCCCAGAGAGAGAGGAGAGAGAGAGATGGTAGTTTGTGTAGGCAATACGCTCATAGCTCTAGCTGAGTCTCGGAAGACAGTTACGTAGGGTGCGCTAACTTGGTGGGAGGCGAGCAGGCTAACCGCTCAGCCACCGAGTGCTCCCCCAGAGAGAGAGAGAGAGAGATGGTAGTTTGTGTAGGCAATACGCTCATATCTCTAGCTGAGTCTCGGAAGACAGTCACGTAGGGTGCGCTAACTTGGTGGGAGGCGAGCAGGCTAACCGCTCAGCCACCGCGTGCTCCCCCAGAGAGAGAGAGAGAAAAGAGAGAGAGATGATAGTTTGTGTAGGCAATAAGCTCATATCTCTAGCTGAGTCTCGGAAGACAATCACGTAGGGTGCGCTAACTTGTGGGAGGCGAGCAGGCTAACCGCTCAGCCACCGCGTGCCCCCCCCCCCCAGAGAGAGAGAGAGAGAGAGAGAGATGGTATTTGTGTAGGCAATACGCTCATAGCTCTAGCTGAGTCTCGGAAGACAGTCACGTAGGGTGCGCTAACTTGGTGGGAGGCGAGCAGGCTAACCGCTCAGCACCGAGTGCTCCCCCAGAGAGAGAGAGAGAGAGAGAGAGAGGTAGTTTGTTAGGCAATACGCTCATATCTCTAGCTGAGTCTCGGAAGACAGTCACGTAGGGTGCGCTAACTTGGTGGGAGGCGAGCAGGCTAACCGCTCAGCCACCGCGTGATCCCCCAGAGAGAGAGAGAGAGAGAGAGATGGTAGTTTGTGTAGGCAATACGCTCATAGCTCTAGCTGAGTCTCGGAAGACAGTCACGTAGTGTGCCTTAACTTGTGGAGAGAGTGGAAGAAAGCAGTTGTGTCCCCCAGAGACTGTAGCGTGAGCTGAGGGCAAGTTGCGTTGTTTAAGGATTCCCGAGGCGCCGGTAAATTCCCTGCCTGCTGTTTGACTTTCTACAATGCTCACTTGATTTGTACCCCCCCCCCCCCCCCCCCGCTTCAATCCCTTTTCCCTTCAAACATCCGCAAGAAAAACACTACTTCCAGCCATGGCGGAGGGAGGAGCTCTTCCACACACATACTTGAGGCACAGAATACGTAAATACACAGAGGAGGAACGGCGAGGCTACACTGGGGCCGCGGTGGTGCAGTGGTTAGACTACTCACCACTCACCTAGGCGAGCCGGGATCGATCCCCGGCGGGGTCCCTCCCTTAGTTTGGCGCGGGAGAATCGTGCTGGACGATATCGCTGGCTGGCGGGTTTTATCAGGGGTCTCCCGTTTACCATCGCCCTTGCATTCCGACGATGCTCCAATCTCACCTCGCTTCACCCTCATTGGCTCTCAAGACCTCGACGTTACGAGCCACGCAAATCTCTCTATTCCATTCCACTGTAGTCTATTCCCGGTTATTTCCAGCATTTCTGAAGCACTGTTAAATTTCTACTTGCAGGATATTCCTCCGCCTCATGCTTTGTTTAGTTCAACCAAACACACTAGATACGAATACCGGACAGCTCTATATAAATAGCAAAGGCGAGTGTGCGAGGAAAAAAAAAAACCTTGCGGCAGGAGGTGTAACTATTCATAAATATTTCAAAATTCATGTTAACTATAATTTGTTAGGAAGAATTGAACTGTTTTTAAACATTTGACATATTATGAATTAATTTCCGTCATCTTCTGTTTGTCCATTGTTAAACAAACTTTCTATAGAGAAAATAAATGTTCTTCCTCATATCCACAATGTTGGTATTGTAACTTTACTATAATTTAAATGCACTATTAAACAAAGGTGCTGCTGTCTGCTGGCTGGAGGTGATAACACACCTGCATTTTCTCACAGAAACTTGCAAGCTGTCCGGTATTGGTCTTTAGTGTATTTGTTTTAGTGTATTAGGACGCAGTCATTTTAACAATGTTTTACGTAAGAACTATTTCTTACTAGGCATTGCCAACACCCCTGTTTTTATTCAAATTAAATATAAAATAAATATTTTATTTTGTTGGTAAAATGAAAGTAAGTTTGTATTCAACCAAAAATAAGATAATTTTACGTTAAAATAATTTAAAAATATTATGATACACGGCCTGTTTAGGAAAGGTCATGGTTGGGCTGATTTTTAAAAGATTTGATTTATAAAGTATGAACAAACGGCGACTTGTAATAATACTATAAATACGAAAGTTTGTATGATTGTTACTTAATCACATCGTAACGGCTTGGCGGATTTGGATAAAATTTGATACAGGGGTAGATTATATTCTGGATCAGTGAACAGGGTACTTTTCATCCCGGAAAAACGAACACTTTCTTAGGGAATACATTAAAAACTATTTGAGTAGGCGCTGGTTTGTTGTTCTCTTTTTAAATATTACTTAAGAAAATGTTCGTTTTGTCGGGATTAAAAAATAACCTTTGTTCTAATCCAGAACGTTGCAGTAATAAAGAAGAACAATTAATATTGAGCATTTGGTAGTTATAAGTAAGGTTTGAGTTTTGCACACTGGAGGAGCCAGCTAGGGTTAACAACAGCTAGTGGTCTATAGTGAGCGACATCCTTATTGACAGTTCAGCTGTCTGTAGCGAGGCCACTAATTAGTTAGTTCCTCCTTCGCACAACACAATCTCCTTTCCAACAACAAGCTCTGCTCTTGAGCGCCTAACACTTTATACTTAAAACATTTTCACATTTTATACATAAAAATGTTTCAATATTAAAAAAAAATTATCGTGAAATATATAACTCGCCAAGAATGCTAAATATTAAAATATTTTTAATTAATATATTTTTTTTTTTTTTGGTGCAAGGCATTTTTTCGGCCTCCTCATGGACACCCAATTTCCGCGGAAAGATCTTCTCTCCAGTTGTTTTCCAGAACTGGATGATTTTTGCTACCCACGCGTCTTACGCCAATTCTCGCTAATCGCAGGCGTATGATACCGGAGCAGGCTAACCTGATTGGTCTGGTCAAGTCTTCCCACAAAGATACTCGACCAGCCAGTAAAGAAAACTATTGCAAGCGTGGCTGAAGAATATTGAAGTCTAGCTTACGTGGAGTTCTTTTTGTGAAATTCGCGTGTGGTATACACTCTAAATTCGAATCAGTGGGAAACCACTGATTCGCAGCGAAATTCAACAACTCGAATCAGTGAAAATTGCTCCACTTAGAATCAGTGGAAAACCAATGATTGTTTCAGTGAAAAAATTTCACTGATTGAATTTGAGAGGTGAAATTATTCCACTGATTGAATACGTGAATTAAATATTGTTTTTATTGAACGCAGCCAATTAATTACGTGAAATAAACATACTTACGATAGTTTTTTAAATCTATATTTCTCAATTTATCCTATCTTAAAAAAGTAAATGAAGTTCCGGAAGTTGAACCCCCCCCCTTTTTTTTTTTTTTTCGCTTTCCATTTCGTTACCTTACCATCTGCGCTACCAACTCAAGTTGAGAAATAACAGGAAAATATACTAGCGAAATTGTGAATATTTAAATTGTATGCCCTTACTTTTTGATTTAGCTTTAATTTGTACCGTTAGAATTGTCAAAACGAATAGTACATAAGAATTAACTCTCTTCGCCACATTATATGTACTATAAAACTTCAAACAGAGCGCTGTGATGATTACATGAGAACGAAATTAAAGACGTAAAAACGGAATGAAAGGCTGAATGTTCATAGTACCTCGTAAAATGGCGTTTTGAAAGACGAAACACATTTTACAAAGTATTTGGTATTGGTTTTATTAGTTTATTTGTTGTCACTTTACTTGGTACTCATTGTTTTAACGGCCATTTTTACACGCTCTTTAACTGATCCATCAGTCAATAATAAACCACTAAGTAATCAGTGGAAAAATGGCTGACGTATAAGTGGAAAAGTCACTTAATCAATAAGTGAAGGAAATCTGATTCATTAGCTAAATTCGGTGAAGTGACTGTTGAATCAGTCAGACACGTTTGACTGATTGAAAAAGTGAAATTCTCACTGAATCAGATTTAGAGTGTACTAAAGTTGCAAACAATATATTTTAAATGTTATTTCTTACAGAAAAGTTTAATTAACCCTTCCTGTCATTGTGCCCACTATCGTTAGGGGCAGTGAAATTTCGCGAAAATATTTCAAGCCAAGCTATATTTCAAAACACTGTACAGTCATTCACCTATACACAGGCACTGTACGCAGCAAGACACAGTACCTGGTAACCCTGACATTCTACCTTGAGGCTAATCTAATTTGTGGAAATTTCAACATGTCTTTGCCATCCAACACGGAGTTCGTTGTTTACAGATTGCAACAGAAACGCTGAACGGAAGTACAGCGCACTACAAAAAATTGTTTGATTGCAACAGTCGAACTCAATAGAACGGGTTAATGTTCCTTTCTGCAGCGGGAAATTCTCGGCCCACCTTCTCAGACATAACATACGTAGGTGTGTCAACAAGAGTGGGCCAGCTGACTCACAGATGCAAGTTTCTTCGTAGATAATAGCCATCGCCTGATCCGAGGACGCTAAGCAGACGGGAATGTCTACGAAGTCAGCCACTCGGAATGTGTTAACTATCGGAGGGGACAAATCACGCAGCGGCAGGTGAGTTGGCCAGACCACGCAAAAAATAAAACAAGGAGGAGACGGCGAGATTTCCAACTGCAGTACAATTTTGAACGCGGTAACTACGTAGTGCTTTCAGACTGAAACGTACTTGTGAGCAGGTCTTCTACGGAACAATTTGTTATTGTAGTGAACACGATTGTGTGGAGCGGGTTCAGGCTGCAGTGTACTTGTGAAGGGGACTGCTATGATCGGCCGGTTCGCGGGAAGAAGTTTGGGAGCGGCCATTCTTGAGACTTGAGCGATACAACCCTGTGACTCACGTAACAAATTCTAGTTTTGTGCTGAGTAACTGTGATTCATTAAAAATACTAATTAGTCACAGTGTTCTGAATGTGGAGCACTGCACGCGGAGTGTCAACTCTTCAACATCGTTCAACGCTCGTCGAATTTCTGTAGCGAAACCACTGCCTCCAACAGGTTACTACACTGTAAATAAAACGGAAACATTACATGACAAGTGTAAGGTAATATTCCTTACCGGTAAGGTAAAATTACCGCACTCTGGAGTAAAATTCACGTACATGGTAGTGGGAAATCCCATTTATGGATGGGAAAATCACCTTAACGGCGCTTAGTCTGTTCATGGCCTCTTCACACTTTTTGAAACACACTTTTGAAAAATCACCCCATCTGTGGCGTGTATCATCGTTTAGTAAGTATGTCATGTATGAGAAGCATTTAAAACTTCTGTTAACACGAAAGTAGCATATTTTCGGTTAAATATAACTTTTACTTACCTTGCATCTATAAGTTATAACATTTGATTTATAGTTAATCTAAATAACAATGCGAGAATAGGTGTGTGTTGGCAACGCCTAGTAACAAACAGTTATCATGCACAATATAAATAAACTGGATGAGCACGAATGTGCTCTGGTGTAATCTCCTAGACTTGGTTAAGCTCTATTTACACTCCTAGACTTGGTTAAGCTCTATTTACACTCCTAGACTTGGTTAAGCTCTATTTACACTCCTAGACTTGGTTAAGCTCTATTTACACGAGGTAAAAGGAATATCCCGAAAGCAGAACATTAGCAAGGCTAAAATAAAAAAAATCAGGAAGTAACCGCGAATGGCCTATAGGTAGGCGGGGCTTAACACTTTGAGGGGAAAGACTGGTATGAATATTTCTCTGGCCATAAAATATAAAACTGGACCGGACGTAGTCACATTGTTTCTCTATTTTTGCCAGAATTGTACCAAGGGCTAATATAGCATTAAAGTTACATTTTGCCAGAATGTTACCAAGGGCTAATATAGCATTAAAGTTACATTTTGCCAGAATTGTACCAAGGGCTAATATAGCATTAAAGTTACATTTTGCCAGAATTGTACCAAGGGATAATATAGCATTAAAGTTACATTTTGCCAGAATGTTACCAAGGGCTAATATAGCATTAAAGTTACATTTTGCCAGAATTGTACCAAGGGCTAATATAGCATTAAAGTTACATTTTGCCAGAATTGTACCAAGGGCTAATATAGCATTAAAGTTACATTTTGCCAGAATGTTACCAAGGGCTAATATAGCATTAAAGTTACATTTTGCAGATGAAAAGGAAACTTTTTTATAACTGCTAAATTTACACACGCTGTATTGTACATCCTCTTATATTCTGAGGGAAACTTACCCTGCTGCATACTGTGGAAACACTAGGTTTGCCGTCTTATGCTCGATTTACAGTACAGTAATCCGATGAACCCATCACGGCCAAGTCTGAGCAGCAGCCAATGAAAAGCAAGGTTACTGCGAAGTCAGGCCTACAAAAGTAGGTTCTATTTATAGTTACCGCCGTATCGGGTATACCCGAGTGCGCAAACAATGAAAATACAACCCTAGTAAACCATTTTCGTGCTTATTTCCCTACTGTAGTAGATAATAACTTGGCGCCATAAAAACGTTCCGGTTTGATTTTAAATACTTGTTTTTTTTTTCTCTCTCTCTCTCTCTCTCTCTCTCTCTCTCTCTCTCTCTCTCTCTCTCTCTCTCTCTCTCTCTCTCTCTCGTACGGATTCAAAGGTTGTCGAAAGCAAAATACGGGTAATCAGTCACTTTATCGTGAGTTTTAAAACATAAATATAGGATGTTATAAGAATAATTTGCTGTTTTAGTATTTTCCAACAGTTAAATATCACACTCGTCGGGCAGAATTCGTCGGGGTATTGCCAACACTGAACAAAATATAAAATTAAATTCCGTCGAGCCTTAACGTCTCTTCGGGCTTGTGTCGAGTTTATCAGGCTGTTGGGATTCCAGTTTTAAATTGACTCATGTTTTGTTTTCAGTTTAGTGCGTGTCCTTGGGGGAAAAGAATTTCCTTATCGAGATGTTTGTCTGCCTGTTCCGGTCTACCAGCGATGACATCAGCCGGTGTGGTTCTTATCATTCACTACTCACTGACTTCTCTGAGCTCTATTTCTAACGCGTGCAAATATAACGTGCCTTTTCTGCACTGACAACTCCGAGAGGAATCAACTGATAACGTTCACCAGCTCGCAGCTACTGTGAACGACGTGAGATACAAACAACACAGTCAAGGTCATACAACAGAGTTGAGTTGAGTAGAGAGATCTGGGCGGCTCCTTAACATCGAGGTCTCGAGAGCCGATGAGGGTGAAACGAGTTGAGAATGGAGCAGCGTCGGAATGCAATGGCGGTGGAAACGGGCGATCCCCGAGAATACCCGCCTGCGGTGGCATCGTCCGGCGCGATTTACACATTCGCGAAAATCCGGGAGTGAACCGGCCAAGGATTGAGCCCGGTTCACCTCGGTGGGAGGCGAGCAGTCTAACCACTCAGCCACCCCAAGGGACTTCTAAATTAGATTTGGGGATGGACACTTCGGAGTCCTTAAAATCCTACAGAAAACTATGCAGTCATATTATTGGGACACAATGGCCGCAGATGTTAAGAATTATGTCAAATCCTGCCCTGAATGTCAGAAAGTTAAAGCTATTACTTCACAACCCATTGGTCAGTTAACCCCAATGCTGCTGCAACCCCTTTTGAAAACTTGGGTGTTAGATGCGAAAGGGACCTTGCCCAATACAGCACGTAACAACGAGTATATTTTGGTTATGACAGAATACACCAATCGCTATGTTGTTGCAAAACCAGTCCAGTCTATCGATGCCGCTACCTGTGCGGAGTTTATAAAAGAAGTCATACTACAGTTCGGATGTTCAGAACAAATACTTACTGATAGGGGCAGAAGCTTCCAAAACGAACTCATTACCGACCTCCTGAAAACTCTAGGTGTGAAGAAATTGACTACCATGGCCTACAACCCCCATTGCAATGGGCTAGTCAAAATCAATAATCGTTAAATTGGTGAACAACTTACGGCTTGTGCCAGTGCGGACCAGTCAAACTGTGATTTGTACGTCCCCTTTATTCAGTTTAATTATAATACTAGTACAAATAGCTCAAATAAGTGTACACCCTTCTATTTGCTCCATGGGGTAGAAGCAGTCCTTCCAGTCCAGGTAGTAGCCACCCAGTTTTCCGTGCAAAGTCATAATTGGTGCGAAAATCTCCTAGCCACCAGTGATACTGCCAAGTATAACTTAATTCAAGCTCAAAGCCTTCAACAAAACACAGTTTTAATAACTCTCATAGGAAGAACATCCTACATGTCAACGATTATGTCTGAGTACGCAATCATGGTACACAAAAGTCTCTTATGCACCATTACCGTGGCCCTTATCATATCACATATATCCTAGGCGAATCGACTGTTCGAATGCAGATGAACAAATCTGACATCACTAAATTCGATACTATCTGTACCAGGCACACAAAGTTAGCATACACCCGTTAATATACTTCGGTATTGTATGTGTAATTCTATTCTTGTCTATACTGCGTCTAAAGTTTCTTTAAAAATGTGCTACAATGTATTTTGTTCCTTCCCTGTGCCACGTTATAAGCTGTGAGTGTCCTGTACATCGCTGCAAGGGAACCAAAGTGTACGGCAAATGGGGCGTGCTGACCGAACTCCAACTCAGCACGTGCAACACGTGACGAGTAACGGTCACAGCGCGGATTCTACGTCGCATTCCTGCTCTTGGCCCAATACTAAGCCATTCCGCACGACCGCGGGCCTTGTGGAGTGGATAAAAGGCCTGCCAACTGCACTCCTCGCCTCTCGCCACCGTGCGGAGGCATTGTGGTGCTCCTTTCACCACCCGCCAAGGCTGGCAGCGCTGCAAGGACACTGAGCCATTCTGCGCATGCGCCGCCCGTTGTCATAGCAATGGTCGTCCCAGGTCGTGCCACATACAGGTGGCCCCGCCCACGCCGCCATCGCTGCCTTGCTAGTGTATTTTGTTTTGTTCTCACAGCCGGGCTCTCCACATCGGCATCATCTCACATCCGTGCTGGCGTAAACTTACGTCATGGCGGAGCCTCGCGTTCCCTTCCCCAACCGAGGAGACAGGCCTGTGTCTCCACATTGAGTGTGCAGTTACCACAGAGCAGAAAGATAACAATTAATATCTCCCTCCATTCTATCACTAGCCACGAGCATGAAAGTTTCGCATCTGATATACAATTAAATAATTTTCTACCTTGTTTAAGTTGTTGTTTTTATGTCCCCACAGAGGTAGTTAGAACAAAAAATTGCCGCACCAGTATTTCATTTTAACCCCTCCCCCCTCACTCTTCTGGATTATTGATGTATTTTGTTAAAGGGTTAGAATCTCGACAGTGTTGCACACAAGGATACACATTTTGTGCTTCACAAATAAATAAGGTATTTTATGTTACATTTCGTGATCCTTTGTTTATAACTTTATTTACAGTGCTTGTGCACTGAACAGAGCATTGTTTTCTCTTGTATGCGATGTCTGTATATTATGGAAATAGGTCCTACAAGTTTATGTATATTATTGCCCTCACTTATTCGGAACGTTACAAGCTGTTGTGTCAGTCATTAGGAGTGGTAAGTTCCTGTCGCCGAAGCTATTTTCTCTTGTGGACCCCGTTCATTTTGATTATTTTAAGCTAGCTGCCTTAATTTTCCTACTGTGTATTGTCACCACTTTCTATGTCAAGCTGATTAAGATATCTTCTTTACTTGAGCGCCTTAATGCGTCACAGTAAGATGAATTACACTACAGGCCTATTGAGGTAAACAGTCGTCAGTGTACTGCCTCTACGGCTAACTCCGTTTATATAAATATCAACTATTACCACGATGTTTGATCTGTATTCATGAGTAATTTTAATGACAACAATTAGTTTACTTAATTTCATACCTAACTTATTGTCGCTGCTGTCCTTACAGCATTATCTACATGGTTGTACTTAAACAATAATTACCACTGATCTCAAGGCCTTAACCTAGTGTTCAATTTATTACGAGTTCAATTCGCATGCCTACTGATATTGACAGTTAACTGTACCTATGTAATAATTTGCACGAGCAACTACCACTGTGTGATATTTTCTTTATTTTGCTATTTTGGCAGTCCATTTCTGCCTTGTGTGTACTAATAATGTGATCTACAATGATTTTCAAGTATAATATGGTCTTTTCGAACGAAACCTAATGGGTTTCTGTACAGAACGAAACCTAATGGGTTTCTGTACAAAAACAAAAACAACAAACAAAACAACAAGAGAATCAAAAAAATAAACAAAACGTTCCCTACACTCAGAGTGATTCGGCTCCCAATATTTTGTGTATATCAGATATACGACTTTTGTTATAATTCATTTTAATGTCGTACTATCTGCCCTTAACGTGGAGTATTAATTAATTGATTTTATTCCTAGCGCCAATGAGTTACAGCCTTATATAACTACTGTGTTGTTTACATTAGAAATACTTGTTACTTAGGCCTAAAGGACTATACTTGTTAATTCACATATTGGAACTTGAAATGCCATGCCTCATAAAATTTTCAGTTATCAAATGACTACTACGTCAAATTGCAAGGGCTAGTAATATTTTTTAATATTTTGTTTTACGATTGATGAATCCACAATCACTCCCTGCCTTGAGTGCAGCGATAATTCTATGTATATTGAATTAATTTTATTAATAACACGAACTTCATCAGTTCTGTCATGTGTGCGACATATTATTTCTAGCCTGAAAGTTATTTTTAATTTTTAAGAGAAGTACTCTGTCCCTTTTCTTTTCATTCCTACATTTGCAGATATTATATATATATATGTATGTGTATATATGTATGTATATATATATAGTTTGTATGTGTGATGATGAATAAAAACATTTTGTCAAACAACTCTCTAGCTACTAAGATGGTCGTAACCATATTGTAGTATATATTTTGAATATGCTAGGAACAACACAAAATATTTATACTAATTCTTTATTGCATGTTAAAATAGATATAAAGTCTTTATTATTGTTAATAACGCCTCAGGCCATCTTTGTATTATATTGCCAACGGGTAAACATTAATTGAATTTATAAAACATGGTAGCGTGCTCTAACTCTCGCTATGATCAAGCAAATGTGAAAGACACTCCTCAAACCAGTAACAGTGATAAAATTTCCAGGCAAAGACCAGTGCTCATTTAAATACAGTGCTTTCACAGTTTCTATATGATTAATAAGACATTATGCGCCCTTGTGTGAGTGCTACACTTATGTGTGAATACAGTGATTCACGAGATAACTTTCGCCAACAGGCGTAGGGCTACCAACCACCATGCATAAACTTCCCTTTACTATCCGCCACAGGCGTTTGTATCTGCATAAGTATTCTATTTTTATATGATTTCAAATTGTTTAGTGTTAAAATCAAGGTTTCACTCAATGGTATAAGAAATGTGTAAATATATATATCAGAGTTCTATCAAACATCCTTAGACGTAAGTAAAAGCCATAATTAGGTGCTTGGTAAAGATGTAAGTTTAATTTCAAAATGTGCTAAATCAGCATAAGCTGTCAGTCAATACAGTTACTGATTGAGGCTGAAGCAGAAGGCAGCAGACAACCACAGGTCCAGAGGAGCTCTGGGACCTAACATCTCTACACTTCAGGTGAGCAAAATCGCGTTCGTGGTAGGGCGTTATAACTTGAATCGAACCGCCGTCCACTCCTCCCATTAAATCATAATTACGGCCAGACTAGGAACTAGATGCGTGCTATATAGATTGTATTCAGTTCTTGTCATATTAACGTATAGGTATTACCATTCCATTGTTGTACGAGTAAATGTATCCTGTTGTTATAGCTAAACTTCGTTATATTAAATTATATATTTTTATAAACGATCTTCCTTATTTAACTACCGTTGTGAATACCCGCCATGACACCTCTTAACTCTTACAAGTCGAGGTGATTAATAAGATTTGAGTAGGAATTACAGAGATTAGAGGGGAGTAGACTATAGGAGGAAGGACAAGTGTTGCAAACGTCAGTTTAGAGATACCCCTTTTTACATTGCTTTACTTTTATCTTAACATTTTCTCTGATGCTTATATTTTCAAATTATTGACGTTAAATATTTAAATGATCATGATACAAAAAGTTCGCGAAGGCCTGGATAGTAACACATGCACAAATTTTCTAACTACGAAAAAAGTAATTTTCCATGGTCTGAGTGTCGGGAAGTAGCCAATGATGGGACTATCCGGTGTCGACAGCAGTTAAAGCATGTAGGATATCGAGAGATGAAGTTTTAAAGCTACGCCAGGGTCATTGGGCGGACATATCACGCTCTCATTATAGCCATTGCCACGAGGCGCCGAGCGATGACCGCTACACAATTAACACAAAAATCACACGAAAAATAATAATAGCTCAAAACACATTACTGGAAAACATGACTGTAAAATTAATCTTCAAGAATAACTCACCCGCTGCGGTTAATTAGAAGGTTTCACGTCAAATAAAGTAGAAAAGCCGGAGTTACATTTGAAGAGATGTTTGTCACGCCATTAGGCTCTCGGAGAAGAAAGAATGTGACCTTGACGAGGGAGAACTTAAGCGATAATCGATTCGGAGAGTCGCCAATCGTAACAAAGCACGGTATTTCGATTACACCAAATTAATACTGACTAAAATGACATTTAGCTCAAGACAAAATTATAAAAACCATGAACGTAATTGACAAGATTCAAATGGTGATTTATCAATAAATATAGCACTTTTTCTGTTATAACTGATATTACAGAATGTTGATAAATAGTCTTGTCGCTAACAGCTAGGGCGAACTCTGTCGGAAAAGGGGTTCACCAACAAATTAAAATATTAGACAATAATAAACTGACAATAAATATTAACTCGTAGCAGGAATTGATTGTAACTGTTAAAAAAAAATTCAGAAATTTATCTCGTGAAAACGAAGCTTTGAGTACAGACAGGATTAATCTGCCACAAACAAAATTTCAAAAATTGAATCTAATTGATTCATAAACAAGTATATGCACAAGGCTTTACTCACAGACGCAATTGCTAAAGGAAATTCACACTGATTTACTGACACATTTAGCCTTTCAAAAAATATAAACACAGTTAGGTGCAGGAAATCCACAAAGTTTTGCCACAAAAGAGAAAAATTATTTTCAGAAAGGGGAATACAAATTACCCAATCTAAAAAGTGCCTGTAAACGGCACAAGTTTCCATGCGCCAGATCAGCGCTTACTGCATAATTTGTAACGCAATATATTTTAATTGTAAACCTAGCTTAACCCTTTCATGCTCACATTAATTTAATATCTCTGGTGTTGCAAGTAAGGAATGTTTTGATATGTGTTGTACTTGAGCAAGCAAGGAATATGTACTGTGCCTATCGTTAAAACAACCAACGAGCTGCAGACTTTGTGTCTAGAGGTCGGAGATATGAAGCAGTCATAATATAGAGCGGTAGCGCGCTTTACGAATCAGCTGCACCTATAAAATATCATTGGACACTGAGGTTGGCAGGGTTAAGTACCAGATAAATATAATCTTACAGTGCAGTTGTAGCCAGTTGTCTTCACTGGGAATGAAAGATATAAATATTTATGATTGGACAGCTGCTATACAGACACGGTCTGAAGTCGTGCTAAAGATCTACTTCCAGGCAGGATATTCCTCCGCCTCGTACAAGCTACGATTAACTAAATCTGGAAAATTACACCGAAGGACAATGCACCGCATTTGTGCGCACTCAGTTGAAATGATATTTTCCATGAGAACTATTTCTTACTAGGCGTTACCAATACGCATGTTTTCGCGGAATGATTTCACGACCAGTTGTATTTCATAACACTAGCTGAGGTACACTTTTGTGGTTGGGTGACCTAGAGGTTACGCGTCTTAGGTGTCTGCCCACGAACCAGAGCCGTACATTATCGGAGTAACTTAATTCTGATTGGCCTGTCAACTAAGGAAATGCCTTCTCACAAACACACGCCGCCATTAAGCAAAAGGGAACTGCTGGTACGCTCGTAGGGTATTGAAATCTAGCGTGTGCGGAAATCTTTTCGCGAAATTCGGGTGTCCCTAATTATAATTAGGGGCATCTGTTTTTTCGCAAAAAGATTTACGCGGATGCTGGACTTCAACATCCTGTGTGCACATTTGCAGCCTTCCTTTGGCTATTGGTCGCATGTCTGTGTGTCGAGAGTCGGTTGCATGAGTGAGCCAATCAGAATTAAGTTTCTCCGGTAGTAAACGTCCCGGATTCGCGGGCAGACAGATAAGGCGTCTAACATTTCAAATGCTCCAATCACGAAAGTGGTTCTGAACTAAAGTCTTATGGAACACAGCTCGTCCTGAAGTCTTTTCGCGAAGAACAGCTGCCCGAAATTATAGTTTATAAATATAATACAACTAACATTTAAATTTAACTAAAGCCAGAGCCTTTTTTATGTTAACACAAGTATAAAACGTTTGTGATACATGGCATGTTTAGGAAAGAATTAAACGCTTTACACATGGGATGAATGTTCAAAGGTTTGATTCAGAAAGTGTGAAGAAGCCACGGACAGACAATAGTAATTGTAAACCAGTAGGTATTAAACAGTTACCACTAGCATGCTGAATGATAAACAGCACAGAACAAGGACTTCGTATACAGTTTGCGAATAACTTCTTTTTTGTGGAGGGAGGGAGGGGGGAGAGGGGTGTTGCCAGTAAGTCCCCCCTCTCATACAATTTTTCCCTGAGTAGTTTCCCTCCTTGAACAACAAGTGTAATGCATCATGGCTGATGAGTCAAATAGCTCCCACGTAACAATCATAACGAGGACGCTTGGTAAAAACTTCTTGCAAATATAATGGCTGGAAAATACACGAGGCCACAGACCACTAAGCCATAGCTACTGGCGTAAACAAGGTTTTCAGTGTCGATCATACTTTGTGTCGCTCTTGGTGGACTTAACTCCTTGAAGCATAGAGAATAATTTTTCATTCCAAGTGTTGAAAAGGAGGAAACTTATGGCGTGAAACGTACTTACAAATTTCTAATAACAACTGACACTTTGGGAAACGATGGAAACACTCTAAATCCGAATCAGTGAGAATTTCACTGTTTCAATCAGTCAACAGTATCTGACTTATTCAACAGTCAATTCTGTGAATTTGACTGATGGATCAGTGAAAAAATTTCAGATTTCCTTCGCTCAGTGACATTTTCCATTGATTCATCAGTTTTTTTTTTTTTTTTTTCATTGTTTTTCAGTGGTTTGTTTTTTAACTGATGGATCAGTTAAACAGCGTGTAAAAATGGCCTTTAAACAACGTGTATCAAATGAAATAGCAACGAATAAACTAATAAAACAATTAGCACATACTTTTAAACGTGTCTCCTCTACCATTTCACGAGGTAACATGAACATTCTGATTTTCATTCCGTTTTTACGTCTTTCACGTTTCTTTTTCATGCTATCATCACAGCTCTATGTTTGAATGTGTAAACTGCATAAAATGCGGCGAGGAGAGTGCATTCGTATATATTGTTCGCTTTAACAATTCTGACAGTACCATTAAAAAACAAAAACGTTTAAAAGTAAGAGCATACAATCTAAATGTTCACGGTTTTGTCAAGAAGTATAAGCTCAGGGATAATGTGGCTGACTTGTAGTTGCAGTTGGAGGGATGTGTGTTCGACGCCTGTCTCACAGTTTCAGTTCGCTTGTCGCACTGGCAATTCGTCAGCAAGTCAGTCTAACTTGATCTCGTCATCGTTACTTCAACACAATTACAACAACAACGACAAAAAAAAAAACAATAAAATATGGTAAGATAACGGCCTAAGAGCGAAGTGGAAAGTGTGTGTGATTTCAATACCGCCCTACCACGCTCGTCTCCCACCAAGGCAGACCGGGTTCAATCCCCGGCCGGGTCACCGGAGTCGTGCCGGACGATGCCGTTGCTCGGCGGGTTTTCTCGGGGTTCTCCCGTTTCACCCGCCCTTGCATTCCGACTCTGCTCCGTTCTCACCTCATTTCAAACTCATCGGCTCTCAAGACCTCGATGTTAAAAGCCGCCCAGATCTCTCAACTCAACTTTACTTCAAGGAGCAGCGGGTAACCTGGGAGCACACTGCGCAGTTCTACCAACTGACTGACAGGAAAACATCGACAGTTTCAATGACTTCGGCACTGCGGATGTATATTTCTTTACAAAGTTCGAATAATTGTAAATAGTGAAGAGATTTGGACTGCTCTTAATGTCGCCTTCATCCGGCGCCGCTCCATATTCACTTCGATCACCCTCATCGGCTCTCAAGACCTCGCTGTTAAGAGCCGCCCAAATCTCTTCACTCTTCACTTCAATCGCGCCCACCTCAGGAAATTTTGCTTTACTTTTTTTAATTAAAGTAAATTGCATGATACAAATAGTAAACTATCATAAGAATGTTTATTTCAAGTAATTATTTGGCTCAATTTAATAAAAATAATATTTAATTCTCCACTGTAGTCTTCCGTCACTTATTCACTCAGCGAAATTATTTCACGTCACTGCTTCAATCAGTGAAATTTTTCCACTGAAACAACCAGTGGTTTTCCACTGATACGAATTTAGAGTGTAGTAATGCATCGTAAAAGATAGTTCTTATTCAAAATATTTTTGAACCGAGTGTGCTCAAATGCGGCGTGTTGTCCCTTCGGTGTAGTTTTCTAGGCTTAGTTAAGCTTATTTTTGCACGAATCGGAGGAATAGTCTGAAATTAGAACTTCAACAGGGTTTCAGAGAAGCTGTTTACAAGTAGGAAAAAATTCTCCCAACCGAGCTAGTTACAACTAACGAGCTGCACTTGAAATTCGAATCAGTGAAATTCAACAACTCGAACATGGGAAATGGCTCCATTTTGAGTTGACATTGAAGGGTTTTAGTAGATCCATGACACGAGAAGCAGCCAATTATAAAATAGTCGGTTTTTCAGCAGAAACCAATAGCATTGCCCAGGGAGAAGCACTGTCCCTTAATGGCGCTACCATCTTCCAATGTATAGCCACGACCGTCATTTCACCTATTCTGCAACATGTCACACACGAACGAGTATGTTCGGCACCAGGCACATACTGGAGACATGCAACAAACTGCAGATATTTCCATAACCTAGAAGCTAGTAAGCATTTCCTCCGCCAGAAAACAGCCGCTTCTGTGGAAATCGCTAATATCCAAAAGTCTCGAGTTCACATTAAACAAGTCCTCCCTCCACCCCTCCTACCGCGGCTATCAGCAGAAATATTAATCCGTACCCTGTTCGTACAGTTGCAGCTACCGACGAACAAAGGAATGTGGTTCGGCTATAGACATGACTGTGAAATATAACCTCCTGTCAGTTCAATTCGCAAATTACTTTTGGGCTCTATAGTATATTCGCGGTTTCTTCACACATTTTGAATCAAACCTTCGAAGAATCACCCCATGAATGACGTGCTGTGTTGTTTCCTGAATACGCCGCCAGATATCGCAAGTGCTTTATACTTGTGTTAACATAAAGGTCCCCTATTTTAGGATAAATTAGAAGTTTACTTAGGCATATACCTATTTTATCCATAAATTTGAACACTTCGCACTTCATTTATAATTAATAGGAATGAGACCAGGGAGAAAATACACGTGTCGTAATGCTTATAGGCTGTTCACGATAAAATGAGCACTTTTGAAAGCCCTGCTTACGATCTAATTGTATGCACGTTGTGTATTCTTCCGCCTTATGTAAAATTAACATTGCCAGGGGCATCATCACTTTATTCATACGTTTGTGGAATCATTATAAAAGTACATATTTTAAAAATCTGCTCGTTTTTACACTTCGGTGCATTAAAAAAAAAACAGAACGTGGAAGAAATAATTTAAGTTATCACAAATGGTTACCAAACACTTTTTTTGGACGTTAAGATATCGAACTACTTTCCATCCTTCGTTACTAACTGCCACTTGGTGCGCCCGTTAAAACATACGTATGCTGGGGCAGTGACTTTTTTCTAAGGTTGATTTCAAAAGTGTTCAATTTATCGTGAACAGCCTTTAGTAAGAAATAGTTCTAACACAAAATTGTATTACACTGAGAGCGCACGAGTGCGGTGTGCTGTCCCGTTGCTGTAAGTTTCTAGTCTCCGCTCAGCTTCCTTTGTACGAGCCGGAGGAATAGCATGAAAGTAGAACTTAAGCGCTACTTCAGAATAGCGTTAAGTAATAGTGAATGGCCTATAGTCATCCTGAACTGCGGTATACAGGTTTCAAAAAGTTTATTTACCTCATTGGATATGTGTGTGTCGGTTTCATAGTCCATTTTACGCTACGTGTCCCCTACCATCCCCTCTCCTCAACAACAGAAAAATCCGGGAGACAATTAGTTTATTCACTAGCCCAATACAAGTTCGAGAATATAGGTAGGTGCAATTTATCTTGGAATTCAATTTTTGATACGTAGGGGTAGTGAAATTTGTCGAAACGACTTCAAGACAAGTTATATTTGAAAACACTGCAGGGTCGTTTACCTATGTATCTTGATTGGCTGAATTAGTTTCTGACACGTGTTAACTGTCTGCACACGAATAACATGGTAGCCGCGCTGATGTTGGCGAACTCTGAGTGGCCCGGCCAAATATGAGAACGCCTTCTCAAGCAGACAGCAGCCAATGGTAATACACAAACTGCCGTTGGGTGTTTATAGTGTTGAAGTACACCGTGTGCACATATATTCACTGACTCTATTTATACGTAGGGATAGGAAAATTTCGCGAGTTCAATGACTTGTAGGTTAGACTCCTAAGTACTCTACATACTGGAGCCTCAGCTGTGTGTTCATTGGCTGTTGTCCCACCGCTGGAAGTTACGGGATTCGCAAGGTGCTTCCTTGCAAGTCTGCTATTGGCCCAGATGCGTGCAGGGCGAGTCTAATAAACTGCGATCCAATTGCGAAGGTAACTTCGCTATATATGTGTTTGGCGTCTATCTTGTCCCGAAATGAATTCGCGAAATTTTCCTATCCCTATTGATACGTTAAATCACTGTGATGAAGACCATGTTGCATGTGATTGAAGGGATTTGGACGGCTCTTAACACCGAGGCCTTGAGAGCCGATGAGGATGATTGAGGTGAGTATGGCTCAGCGCCGGATTGAAAGGGCGGGTAAAACTGGAGATCCCCGAGAAAACCCGCAAATCAGCGGCATCGTTCGGCACATATCCCACATGCGAATATCCGGGAATGGAACCCGGCCGTCCTAGGTAGGACGCGAGTAGTCTGGCCACTACACCACCGCGGCCCCAACGATATAGACTGTTCACGGTAAAACGAGCTCTTTTGAAAACCCTGCTTAAGATCTACTTGTATGTGCGTTGTGTATTCTTTCGCCTTATCTAAAATTAACATTGCTATTGGCCTCATCACTTTATTCACACATCGGTTAAGTAAAATTTTAAATGATTAGGAAAGTCTATATTATAAAAACCTGCTCATTTTTACACTTCGATGCATAAAAAAAAAAACAGAAAGCGAAATAAATAAATTTAAGATTTCACAAATGGTTGCCTAACATGTATTATTCGACGTTAAGATACGGAACTACTTCCCATCCTTCGTTGCCAACTTTACTGCCGAATGTCACTCAGTGCGCCCGATAAAATATATTTAGGTAGGGGCAGTGACATTTTTATAAGGTGTATTTCAAAAGTGCTCACTTTATCGTGAACAGCCTTTAGTAAAGAATATGTGAACAAGGAATGTAATTTGTCGCAAGTGAGTTCTTTGCCTTATTGTTAAGGACACCCGAATTTCGCGAAAGGATTTAACGACCATTTGTTTTTCATCACACTTTAGCTCATATTCCCTTTCTTAATTGGATTATTTGCGTGCTACACGTCTTACGTATCTGCTCGCGAATCACAGACAGACGCTACCGGAGTGACGTAATTTTGACTGGCCAGGCAGTTAAGAAAATGTTTCCTCACAAAGACACGCGACCAATAATCAGAATATAACCGCAGGGTCTTGAAATCTAACATGTTCGGAAACGCCGACTTATAGTACGTTATATTCTGTCGTGTAGAGTATACATCACTAAAACTACTTCCTGTGTAAAGTAAGGTTCCATATATGGAACACTGAGACTGTGAGTGATGAAGCTACTCATTCTGAGGATACAACCACGATTCGCCCTCCTTATCCTAGCGTTTTCCGGCATCTCCCTCAGTAACAGTAAAGTGTAATCTGTGTCGTTTGTCATTGTCGGCGCCGCGGGGGGTGACCCATGATGCGAGCTGCACCCACGGAATGACTCACAACTGGAGCGCGCAGTTTCTAGCCAAGTGTTGTGGCAGCACTGTTCGGTGGGGCGCGGCGCGCTCCTGAGGCATGATTAAGGCCCTTACACTGTTAGAAACTTTAACATTTGGCTTTAAGTTTTGACTTTGCTTTTGCTTTTGCTTTCCAACATGTTGTTTCTTATGGAGCTTGACACAATGGAAATGCCAAAGGTAAAGTCAAGCACTCTTGACTTTACGATTTCGAAAAGTTGAAATTTATAGTCAAAGTCAAGCATCCATTTTGCCGAGAATCTAACAGAGGTTATGTGGAAAGTACGTTATTTTATTGTATGGCGATTTTAACCTCGGCATACTAAACGAATCTCGTCTTAAATTAAATAAATGGCAAGCAAATATAATGGGTAGTGAAAATATACGAATAGACATAATTTTAATAAAGTAAACAAATGAGTTTATTGTTTTAAAACAAACTTTTAATTTAAATTTTAAGCCCATTAAAAAAAGGCATGTAAAATGCATTCCTGGATAATATCATAATTATTTACATAACAAGATACGCATTTTTAGAAACGATGTTCAATTGTCTGAACTCTGACTTTACAATTGTATTGTATATTGGTGGTTTCGTCAGAGGAAAGAAAATTTAAAGTCAAATTATAAAGTTTTCTACTGTGTGAGAAGCTTTACAACAGCGCGTCGCATCTGTCCGTCATACGTCTGTCCGTCTCTCAGCCGAGCGATTTACAACTAAACTTCGTGCGTCCGTCCTAAGTTCATTGCTGCAAACTAATAAAAACAAAACTGTTCACAAGTAGGAAAAAAATTATCCATTAAAAGTGAAATTTTTTTGTTGTATTGAGTTTATAAGTTCTCAAAACGCACATACCCGTACACAAAGGAAATTAATCGATGTAAAAATGATTTTAAATAGCATATAGAGAATGATTTTATTACTTTTACTATTGCACAAAAGGAGCTCGTGTTTCCCAACGTAACTATTGGGGATAGGAAAATTTCGCAAGTTCAAGGACCTATACGTTAGACTACTAAGTACTCTACATACTGGAGCTTCAGCTGTGTGTTCATTGGCTGTTGCCCCACACCTGCCAGTTATGGGATTCGCAAAGTGTTTCCTTGCAAGTCTGCTATTGGTTCAGAGGCGTGCAGGGCGGGTCTAATAAACTGTGATCCAATTGCGAAGGTGACTTCACTATATATGTGTTTGGCGTCTATCTTGTCCCGGAATGAAATCGCGAAATATTCCTATCCTTAGCAATTATCAATTAATCTTCAGGAAATATTTAACTCAATGTCAATTTACAGTTACACTTATCAAACATATGAAAACGAAATACAGCGAAAACCAAGCACTGCACAAACTACACAACCTTGTAAAGAACTCGGGACGAACGAGTAACAAAACGTGCTAACTGAGAAGGTTGTAATTTCACCCGTTCGTCTGTCAAAAGTTAAAGCTTTTAAAGTTTTGGCGGAAGGACGGACGGATAGGAATAATGGCCTCATCTGATTGGCTGTTGGTCGCGTGATTGACGGACGGACGGGTCGTTGCAAATCCTGCCTACCTGCAATAGTTATAGACGTCATGCCTGGCTCACATGTACGCTGTATGCTGATCCCGCCGAGCAGGCTGAGCGGGAAACTAGAACAGCCAATCAGAAACAGTTCTCGTTTCCCGAGCGAGTCACGCCGGAAAGTTGACTTCACGCTGAGGAAAGATACATTTCGCCGGTATTTCCCACAAAGTCGGTTGGTCCGCGTAGTTTATACCACTCATTTCGTCGATAACCAACGTGTTTTGATGTAGTTGTGTAGGCAGGGACAGGAAATCTCGCGTTTTGAACGACGTCTACGGTAGACTTCAGGGTCCTATGTATTTTCAAGCCCCAACTTTCTGTTGATTGGCTGCTGCTGGCCCAGTGTGTAGCCAGTTCTACCTCGGACCAGGTGGCGTGGGATTTTGAATTTGTGTTCTTGCAGGTCTGTTATTGGCTCATAGTTCACCTGGACGTTTACTAAATAATTGTAGTTTGGAAATGAACCTAGGGGTAGCGCTAAAGTCTAAAGTATTTTTAATAGCATAAGATAATAAAATAGAGTAGAAAAATGACACCGTCTAGTTTGTTGTCATAGTTAGGGACACCCGAATTTCGCGAAAAGATTTTACGACCAGTTGTACATCATTACAGTGAAGCTCAGATCCACTGTCTTGATTGGTGGATCTAAGTGTTAGGCGTTTTAGGTTTATGGCAGCGAATCACACTCGGACAATATCGGAATCGCCTAATTCTGATTGGCTAGTCAAGTAGGAAAATGTCTTCTCGCCAAGAAACTCTGCCAATGAGAAAAAGGAAACTGCTAGCATGCCCGTAGAGTATTGAAATCTAGCATTTGCGTAAACCTTTTCGCAAAATTCGGGTGTACCTATCCATAATTCATTCTGTGATCTAAGTATCAAAAATAACGAACGAAGCAGCGTGGTCGTAAAGAGCCTGCAACCATACAGCAAAATAATGACGCGGATAAATCTTATCACAAGTGAACAACCAGGTAGAGCTAGTGATTCTTCGCGAAAAAAAAAAAATGACTACACGGTGAACTTCAATACTATAAGCACCCAACAGTAGTTTGTCTATTGTCATTGGTTGCTGTCTGCATGAAAAGCAGTCTACCTATTTGACCAGGCCACTCGGAATTCGGCAAAATTGGCACGGCTCTTATGTGATTCGTGCGCAGACAATTGGCACGTGTCAAAAAGTAATTCAGCCAATCAAGATACAGTATTTTGAAATATAGCTTGTCTTGAAATCTTTTCGCGAAATTTCGCCACCCTTAACCGCAGGTTTTATCATCTCTGTCTGTTCTACATGATCGGTGTAAACGTGAATCAGGATTTAAGGCCCTTACGCAATATAACATTTTCGTTCCCTTTCCTCTGACGAAACTACCAATACACAAGTCAGAGTTCAGACAATTGAACATCGGTTCTTCCAGCTTCATACGAATGAGTATCTTGTTACGTAAATATTTATTATATTATCCAGGAATGCATTTTACGTACCGTTTTTAAAAATAGGCTTAGAATTTATATTAAAACTTTATTTCGAAACAAAAATCTAATTTTTTTACTTTAATCAAATATGTCAATTCATATATTTCCTCTTCGCATTATATTCGTTTGCAATTTATTAAATTTAAGACGGGCTTTCTTTAATATATCGAGATTAAAATCGTCCTACAGTAAAATAAAGCACATTCAACATAACCTCTGTTAGATTCTCTGCTTGACTTTAACTTTAAATTTCAACTTTTCGTAATCGTAAAGTCAAGAGTGCTTGACTTCACCTTTGGCAGTTCCATTGTGTCAAGCTCCATAAGAAACAACATGTCGGAAAGCAAACGTAAAGTCAAATGTTAAAATTTTCAATTGTGTAAGGGCCTTAAGTCTCTGGAACGGAGCAGGTGAATCACTGATAGCACATCACGGACAGTCTCGTCTCGGTTTTCCCGCGCTTTTCCGAAATAACTCTAAGCGAAATGTCGGACTGTTTCCTGTTACATGTCGTGGAGTCTTCATTTCCCGTCTCTGTTAGTCCGCCTCTGACGACTGATCTATTTGCGGCACCCTCACTCCATCAAATCAGACATTTCATATTCATCCTGCTTGTGACCTGATTGCTTGTTCCTGTTCCAAGCGTGTAATCTATCACAAACTTTTTATACTTGCGTTAACATAAATATTGGTTAAATTAAACTTTTTCATATTTATTATCGTGAAATTATAATATTTAGTTTGTAATTAATATGAATAAAACTACGGAGAAAATAGGTGTTGGTAATACCCAGTAAGAAATAGTTCTCATTAAAAATATAATTAAAGTGAGTGCGCTCAAATATGGCATGTCGTCCATTTGGTGTAACTGTATAGAATAAGTAAAGCGGAGGAATATCCTGTAAGTAGGACTTCAGCGGGGCTTCAGAATAGTGTGAAGTAACCGTGAATGGACTATATACCTGCGACCTTGAACAACGTCACAAACAAGAGTGACGTTTCTGATGACTCCTGGAGTAGGTCATTGTGGGTTAAGGCTCCTCCCTGCCAACAAATTTAATTTCAACTGCCTATATTCTCCACTACCGCAATATCAGTTGTGTTGGTCTCTGTACTGCCGCTTACCTTCGTCCTACTGGTCCTGGCTACATCGCACACGCTTGCTGTACTCTGCAAACCCTTATCATTGGCTCGCTGTCGACCAATGAAGTCGCGTGTTAGCTGCGTGCCGATCAATGCGTTACGACACATGTAACACGCTTTACAATCCGCCGCGCTCATTTGAGATATTATTTGAAGTTACAGACTTTCTCTTACGGATCTCAACATATACGCATCGTACACATACAAAACTACTCAGCGGCCCTGCACTGTAGGAGACTTTCCCCCAATAAAATAATAGGTCACCGCTGAGAGTCCCGTATATACACGCAGTGCGACGAGAACACTGCACGCCAGTTCAGAGCCTTGCGCTTAGAGGCGATGGCGCACTTGATGAGTGTGAATATGTAGTCCTTATCACTCAGCGCTTCTCGGTCTGAAACGCGGTGAACAGAGTCAGGTAGACGGGGACCTTAAGTGGCTACTACAGAGTGTTAATACAGCAATCTGTTCAGAAAATATACACAATTGACACTATAGTTTTAAAAAAACTGCTTTACAAATGAATAAATAACAGCTACTAAAAGTACACCAATTTTTGTTGAATCTGACATTTTTCAAAGAACACATTTATGTTTCAATAACCAAATCCATGAACTGGGAACAAAATACCGACTTTCATTTCTGCCCCGAAGAAATATTTAGGCCTATATTGAATTACTGTGTTGTTTTTAAGGGCTGCTCACCAATAAGTGAGCACTTATGAAATGAACCTTTAAAAAGTGTCACTTCTTCTGCGTGGCATATATTTTAACGGGCTCATTGAGTGACGTGCGCCCAGTGAAATTGGTAGCGATGGGAGGAAAGTAGTTCCATATCTTAACGTCGAATAAATAGTTCTAGGTAACAATTTGTAATAACTTAAATTATTGTTATCCTTTCTGTTCTTTTTTTTTAATGTGCCAAAGTGTAAAAATGAGCATATTTGCAAAACATTTCCTTTTGTAGTAAGATTTCACAGTTTCACTTGACCGACGTATGAATAAAGCAATGAGGCTCATGACAATGTTAATTTTACAAGAACACACAGCGTGCACACAGGTAGATCTTAAGCAGAGCTTTCGAGGATGGTCATTTTACCGTGAACAGCGTGTAAAAATGAAACTAACCACGACTGCTTACAGTGATGGCAATATGACAACTAGTAAAGCACCGCAGTATTCAGGACGAGGCCACAGTCAGCGAGACATGTTGGAAACACGGACATGTTAGCAAATTGGCGGCGAGTATTTAGCGCCGGCGGAGTCCCGAAGTGCGATGTTACCGCAGCCAGCCGCCGGAGAGGCGAGGTCGAGCGACGAAGCGAGTGTTGAGAACTGCCGTGGCGATTAAGGCGAAGACGTTCTGGTCGCTCAGACTTTAGATAAATACAGCGTGCCATGGCACAAAGTAATGACAGTAACTTAATAGTATCTAACTCCCCCGTCCTAACGTAACGTAACGTACTTTTCACAGTTGTCCTTAATTTTGATGTAAACGCTGGACGTTGAAAGCTCTCAAATATAAATTGACGCAGCAGTTAAAAGTGCGTCTACCGTCTGTCTACGTTTCGCCACTCACTTTGTGCGGCCTCCACATGGGACCGTTAGAAATCGAACGACATAGGCACTGAGCATAATAGGACATAACAGCAGGCCATCAGCACCACCACGGACCTTGTGAGAAACCGATTCACAACTGAATACTTACGTATTATTTCTAGCCAGAGACATTTGGCCACGTGTTTGTCATCAGTTGGCAGTGTTTGTAAAAATGTTTTATTGTTTCGGCTTTCTTTGCATGCACAAAATGGATTTTACTAACAGAATTTGTTTGATGATGTGTATAAAATGAACAGTAAATTGTTTGATGATGTGTATAAAATGAACAGTAATTTGTTTGATGATGTGTATAAAATGAACAGTAATTTGTTTGATGATGTGTATAAAATGAACAGTAATTTGTTTGATGATGTGTATAAAATGAACAGTAATTTGTTTGATGATGTGTATAAAATGAACAGTAATTTGTTTGATGATGTGTATAAAATGAACAGTAATTTGTTTGATGATGTGTATAAAATGAACAGTAATTTATAAGATTTGGAATTTTTATCTTCTTTGAAAAAAAGGTCTGCTTTTGCGATCGCAATTCCCGCTAATACACTGTGACCTGTTCTTTCCTTTGAATTCAGAGCTTGCGATATTTCTACGGTTTCTGCAGCATAACTGTGTTCCTCTATTGTAGTAAAAAAAAAACCTTGGTGGAAAATGTTCTACTCAGCTGTTATTGGCTGTTACCCCGCGCTCCTGCATTATAAATTAAATAAAACAATTTCCTTTGTGTACTATGTCAGGAATTCTAATGCACATGGCCTGTTATGCGCAGTTGTGGATCAATAGGCTCGAAAACATGGTGGTAACTTCTTGTGCTTACAAACTATGTACTGCGTGATTACTATTCGGCTGTTACTTGCGAACGAAGGTTGGGGGGGGGGGGGGATACCGGAGCAAATTGTATCCTGCAACACCTTAAATAAAGAATAAAAGAAAACATTATTTGTGGTGAGCACTTTTACCTCATACCTCTTCATTAGAGATAATGGAAAATCCCGAGAAAAATTTTTTTAGCCAACATATCTTCTATAACACTCTAAATAGTTTATTATTTCATTATTGAATGGACAAGATTTTGAATTGGCTAAGTTGTTTACAGGATAATCACAAGCATTCAGCCTCATAGTGTCAGGATCCCCATTGGCCCAGTGAAATGGCGAAGTAGCTTCAAACATGCATGTCAGCCAATAAGAAAATATAATTGTCTGACATGTTTACAGTACGTTGAATCCCAGCAAACAGTCAATTTTTTTCCCGCGATAAACCATCATCTCGAGAAATGATGGACGTACGAAACTGATGGCTGCGAAATTTTCCGAATTGCGATCGATTGCAACACGCGAGTTGTCCGGCGCTAGCTCTTAACAAGCTCGGTCGAAGTAGGAAAGGAGCACTGGCGTTGGAGGAGGGACTGGCGGCGCGACCAATCAGAGCCAGGGCGCCCCACAGCGCGGCCAATTAGGTCGCGGGTCTGTCAAAGGGACCGCCGGCCGTCGCTGACCCGGCGATTGTGCTGCCGCAGGGCGCTCATTTCACACGCTAGGTGACGTCACCTGGCGCCGACGTGACAAAGAGACCGCACACCCTCAGTACAGCAGGCGCCAACCTCCCCCCCCCCCGGGTCCACCCTTCTCCTAGACACACTCCCGCCATTATCTGTGTGTGATATGGCAGTCTGTCCGTCATCACACCCTGCTTGTACCGCTTAAGCTGGCTTCACAATTAAAAAACCAAACCTCTGGGATGGCACAAGCTTACTGGCATTGAAAACAAGGTTGAAGTGAACTCCCTATATTTTCCCCTACAGCAATATCAGTACGGGTAGCGAAATTCCACGAAATGATTTCAAGACAAGTTATATTTGGAAACACTGTAAGGTCGTTTATACTATGTCCACGACCAAGTGAGCACTTTTGAAAACCTCCGCATTTGAATAATAGTAAATAAATGTATTTTATTTTATCATTAGAAGTTAACTTCTGAGTGCGGTGGAATATACGCACTGTGTTTATTACTTACATGGAAAATATTTATTTAAAAAGGTTGTTAATCGTTAAAATATGTCTGAAAGGAAAAAAGTAACTAGTGCCTCAAAAGTGCTCACTTTACCGTGAACAGTCTATGCCTATCTTGATTGGCTGAATTACGTTTTGACACGAGTTACCTGGCTGCAAGTGAATCACGCAGAAGCCGTGCCGATCTTGCCGAATGTTGAGTTTCCCGGTCAAACAGGAAAACGCCTTCTCAAGCAGACAGCATCCAACAGCTGTTGGGCGCTTATACGATTTAAGTCTACTGCAATATTTTCTCGCGAAAAATCACTACCTCTAAATATCAGTTGTGTTGGTCTCTGCATTTCGTCCTATTGTCTTTGGTACACCGCATTGGTTTACTCTACTGTGCGAGGTTTCTATTGGCTGGCCGTAGACTAATGGAGTCGCGTGTGGACTGTGTACCTTTTAATGTTGGTCCCCTATCGCGAAAAATGTAACAGGTTGCGCAATCCATCGTGTTCATTTAAGTAATTCTTATTAAAAATAAACTAATTTGTCCCCATGAATAGAAACGTTGACGAGTTGTATTTATTTTACTTAGATTGCGATAAAGTCCAGAGAATCAGTAAAACAATAAAATGGTGACATTTGTCTAAAAAAGAGTAAATAAATCTCCATATAAACGTAGCCCCGAGTATATGTATTGCCACGCCTTCTGTGGGCTGGAGACTTGGGAAACACCCTCGATGATACGCCATCATCACAAGGAGAAAGGTGATAATTTTACATTGTTCTGCATCGTGTCGTCTGTGCCCTGACATGTTCTCTCAAACATTTCAAACTTTATTAATTGCGTGGTTGCGACTGGAAACAATTCATGGGAAATAAAAGAAATTCATAATTACAAAACTTGAAAAATTTTTCTTGAATCTTTTTACATAAATACTTAATGTTTGATACAATATTAAGCTAAAAACTTAACAAAATAATTCAAAAATTATTTATAATTATTTCTACGATCTCACAACAGTAGTTACTATGGTATAGTTTCAAAGTATCATCCATAAAAGTTACATGTTTTACGTTATCTTTCCTTTTAACAAAACTTTAATTTAAAGACATTTTACAAGATTCTGACCAAACCTAACGCTTAAAAATTTTCTACCTTTCTTCTACATTTACAACTATTTTTAAAAGACACCAAATATTAAAATAATTAGCAACTGGCAGTTCCATATACCTAGGGATAGGAAAATTTCGCGAGTTCAATGACCTGTAGGCTAGACTCAGTCTTCTGCATAATGAAGCCTCAGCTGCGTGTTCATTGGCTGTTGTCCCACACCTGGAAGTTATGGCATTCGCAATGTGTTCCCTTGCAAGTCTACTATTGGCTCAGAGGCGTGCAGGGCGGGTCTAATGAACTGTGATCCAATTGCGAAAGTGACTTCACTATATATGTGTTTGATGTTTATCTTGTCCCGAAATGAATTCACAAAATATTCCTATCCCTACACATACCTCACTTTTCCATCTATTATTATTATTATTATTATTATTTCTATACAACATTTTTCCTACCATAGCAAAAATGAGCTCAACCCGATCCATATTCCTACTGCCACAAGGTGAACCCCGCAACTCCTGGTCACCTACACAATGCACACAGACTCCAGCTCCAGATGAGGGTATCTCGCTAGAGAACATTGGGAGAGATGTTATGAAATGATCAGGCCTTAGGTGGACGGGCTGCCTGATCATCCCTTCAAACATTGAACCAGGGCACGAGCGTGTTTACAGTAATCACCTTGCGATGGCAGTTGCAGAAACCCTCTCCTCCGGCCAGTACTCGGGGCCGAATATGTTAAACAACTCACCTGATATAGGCCAATGTAACACGGGGTGCGGGGTCTTCTGTCCTTCGGGCCGTCGCAACGAGAAGTACAGAGATGGATATGTCCGGCCTTCGTTAACCGCCTCCCAGATACAGCCTCCAGCAACATAAATAAGGTGAGGGACTTTCCAATTAGAATGCAATAGTGGTGGCGTGGGGTAAATAATCCAAATAGAAGTAATTAGCAATATGGTATTCCATTTAAGCTCCCCCTATTAATATTCATGCAATTTGTTACTATATGATCACTATATTCAATAAATCCCATAATATTCTTCTGTGCTCAACCTAAGCGTGAATCCTCATTTAGCTACGCCCTTAGCTCCTCTCACGTATGAAATGACGAACAATGTAACTTCATAACAACGGTACACTTCAGCATTATATGCAAGTACACTTCAGCATTATATGCAAGTACACTTCAGCATTATATGCAACCAACAGCAGTTTGTGTGTTGTCATTGTCCTGATTCGCGTGCAGACAGTTAACACGTGCCAAAAAGAAATCCAGTCAATCAAGATAGGTAAATGGCCCTACAGTGTTTTGAAATACAACTCCCCATTGAAATTTTTCCGCGAAATTTTACTACCCCTAGACATCTTATTATGCACCTAAGTTGTATACGTAATGGAGCAGAGGCCATTCGTTCCCTGGCTCTCGCCAGTGTCACGACTGGTTTGCAGGAGCAGATATAGACTTTCAGTTTCTGGTGGTTGGAAAGGTGATGCCACTTCCCCATCTTGCAGAGTGTGCATGTGTATAATAGACACGTGCATTGTTGCGTGGGAAGGGACACTGTCTCATCACAATATTAAGAAACAATAAATATTATATAAGTTAAACATAATCCACATTTTAAACAATCTGATATTGCGTCATTCATTTGTAAAATATTTACAATGCAGTTTCACATCGATGTGAGTTAGGGCCACCTGTTTTTCGCGATAAAAATTACGCGGGAGGCTACACTTCAATATCCTATGTGCACACTTCCTTTGGCTATTGGCCGCTTGTCTCTGTGGGAAGAGAGTCTGTTACATGAGTGAGCCAATCATAATTAAGATTCTATGAAACTTACCGTCCGTGATCCGCGGGCGGACAGGCAAGACGCTTAACTATTCAAATGATCCAATCACGGAAGTGGTTCTGAACTAAAGTGTTTTGGAACACATCTTATCCTGAAATCTTTTCGCGAAAAACAGGTGACCTTAATGTGAGGTTTTTTTTGGGGGGGAGGGGGATGATCATGTCCTCTCGGACTCCTCCCTCCTCCATCTGGGCCGCTCTTGCTTGTAACACTCGGCTACATGGATGTGTTGCTGTTACTTGTCCCGTGAGGTCAAGAGGAACAATGCTACACTTGTAATCAATGCTAACTTATATTTAATCATGTCTAGTTAGATAGAGTTAAAACATGAAATGATATTGTCATTAGTGATCATTGCAAATTAATTTCGCGAATGAAAGCGAGGAAGATTTGAGCAACAGCTTAGGTCTTCCACGTCGATGGGGGCGAAACGAGGTGAAGATGTACAAGTAGAGGAATGCAACTCTGGAGGAAACTGGACTTCCTTGAGAAAAACCCACTGTATCAGTGGCAACGTCCGCCATGTCTTACATGCTGAAATTCGAAAAAGTCCGCATAGGAATCGAACCTGTTCAGTGTTGTGGGAGGAGAGTTTTCTGATCACTAACACATCACTGCACTTCAAGAATTTCGAAATTTCATTAAGAAAAAAAATGTATGGCGGGGTGAGTTATCGCAAGATTATGGCAGGATTTACAACGACCCGTCGCGTCCGTTCGTCCGTCAATCACGTGACCAGCAGCCAATCAGAGGTGGCCTTTTAATTTTATCCGCCCGTCCATCAAAACACTGACAAGCTTTAACTTTTGACGGACGAACGGATGGAATTGCAGCCTTCTAAACTTGCACGTTTTGTTACTCGTTCGTCCCGAGTTATTTACAAGACTGTGTATTGTTTTGTTTTGGCTGTGTTTTGTTTTCATGTGTTTGTTTATGTAACTGTAAAATCAAATTAAGTTACATTTTTCCTGAAGATTAATTGACAAATTACGTTTGGAAACACGAGCTCCTTTTGTGCAATAGTAAAAATTGTAAAATTAAGCACTATATGCTATTAATTTTTTTTACATCGATTAATCTCCGTTGGGTACGTATATGGTTTTTTTTGGGTACTTAGAAACACAATAACGCAGAATATTTTCTCTTTTTATAGAGAATTTTCCAGCAATGAACGTACGACGGACGTATGAAGTTTGGTTGTAAATCGCTCGCATGGGAGACGGACGAACGTATGACTAGGGCTAGTGAAATTTCGCGAATAGATTTCAAGGCGAGTTATATTTCAAAACACTGATTGGATAAATTACTTTAGATACGTGTTAACTGTCTGCACACGAATCACGTAGGAGCCGTGCCGATGTTGGTCGAATTCTGATTGGCCCGGTCAAATATGAAAACGCCTTCTCAAGCAGACAGCCACCAATGGCGATAGACAAACTGATGTTGTGTGCTAACAGTACTGAAGTCTATAGTGTATCAATATTTTTTTCGCGAAAAATCACTAGCTCTACGTATGACGGACGGATGACGGACGAACGGACGCGACGGGCTGTTGTAAAACCTGCCTATATAGTACGAGTAGTGTGTTAGTGCGCCAGTGCGAGGGGAGATGAGTGTTACCTGGCAGCGAGAAGAGCAGGAGAGGCAGCAGGAACCACGTGGTGCGGATGCCGGTCATGACGGCCGCTGCTCCCGATGTGCAGGCCGTGGTGAGGCGTATGCGCCGACCCTGGGAGACGACACTTGTGAGGTGAGCCTCACCTCCCCCTCGGCGAGCCTAGAGAACAACCGCACTGTGCACGACCTACCGCAACTCTCTAACCACACTCGCTACTGTAGCTACATGCCGGTCCAGGTTAGTTGCAAGCCCTGGATTAGGATCTGCTCTACTGCTCATATCTAGAGACATGCAAAATTCGCGTTATTATTCAACGTCAGGCTAAACTTCACAGTACTGTATTTACTGCAGTCGGTGTCGTTCCTCCATTAGCTGCTGCATGGATGTGAACCCACGCCTTCTCTGACTGAACTGCACGTGATTGGGGCACACAATTGGGGAGTGTTCATTTATTGGCACAGGGTTACCTAGTGCGTGTCAGATAAAGTAAGGTCCAATGACAAACGTATTGCAAAGGTGCACGTATTTCAAGTTTAAAGTGTCGCCACAAAATAGCGCGAAATTTGCAGGCCTCTACGAATATCGTATCACTCCATCATATGTAGAATTAACATTGCCATGGACCTCATTACTTTATCCGTGCATCAGTAACTATAACTGTGAAAATGTAAATATTGTAATACGTAATATGTAGAGACCCGCAAAATTCGCATTATGTTTTGGTGACGTGATAGACTCGTACTGCATTATAAACAAGTGAGCACAGATCGTAGTTTCACAGGCCGCTGCACTGTAATCAACGTCACTCTTCTCAAAAGAGATTGGCCACTTCACCGCTGAACTTGTATTATTGGCTCAACAGTTCCCCGAGGCGTGCCGAACATAGTTTTGGCCAATGGCCAAAGTTGATCAAACGCGTAGTAACTTGGAGTTTAGTCTGTCCTTAAAAAATAACGCGAAGTTTGCAGGCCTCTAGTATTATGTTTATTTCCTTTTCTTAATTACACGAAACAAGTGGAAACTATAGATGGTTCACGGTATAATTAAACTTTTCTTAAATCAACCTTGGGAAAAATTGAATGTATTTTAATGGATGCACTAACTGGCATGTTCCTGTTAAGTTGGCAACGAAAAGTAGTCCCATATCTTGAAACTGTATTCAAAGCATGACTTCTACATTTGTGGCCACTGAGTGTACTATTAAAAACCTTCCTGTCTTTTTTATGCAGATTAGATTAAAAAAATAGCATATTGTTTCAAATTGTTATATTCTTCAGGATTTCAAAGTTTCCACAGTTATTCTCGATTGGCGCATGAATAAAGTGAGGGGGGTCAGTGTCAACGCTAATTTTCCATACGATGAAAGGATACAAAACGAGCAAAGAAGTAGATGTTAAGCAGAGCTTTCAAAAATGATCAGTTCACCACGAACAACTTATACAAATCGAATGAATTCAACGAAAATAAATTTAAATGTCACACTTTTAACGGCGTTTTTACGACGAACTATTTCCCTCACATCGCTGCCAACTTCAGTGGAAGCACGCCAACCCACGTGTCCACTAAAATATATACAGGTATAGGCTGTTCACGGTAAAGTGAGCACTTTTCAAGCCACTCCCAACAGGCATCAACCAATAATTAATATATATTATTGCAGCCTAAAGCATTAAATTTTGAGGATGGTAAAATGCATTCACTGTGTTTATTGGTCACATTGCAATGTTTATATTAAAAAAAAGGTGGTAATTAGATGAAAGGAAAAATTTAGAAGGGCCTTAAAATGTGCTTACTTTACCGTGAACAGTCTATGCGAGAAGGGAATTTATTTTTCAAAAGGAATATTTTACAAGTCCTTGTTCAACAAGCAACCTACAGCTGTTATGAGTGATGGTGTATGTTTCTGTGTCTCTGCTAACTCTGCACTGCGCATACAGCTTGCATTTGACTTTATTTCTGTCTGTTATTGATCATTTCCTTGCACGGTTAATCAAAACACGCTCCAAGCTTGCAGTTGAAGTAAGGGCTGGTTTAAGTTTGACGTAAACTCGAAGCAGTTTGGTGTAGTTAGTAAAGGTGAGCAGCAACAGGGTGCCAGATAGTTACTGTCCCCATGTCAAATTTCTTGAACGTATAAATTTAACAGGGCTTCATAAAAGTTGGAAGTAACAGTGAATGGACTATGGGCGGAATTCAGTCAGCTCTGCAACGTGGCACATGGAGTTAGGAGTATACAGGAGATGGCATATTGTGAAGTAGGTGAAGCCGCTGGAGATAGGTGGTTTTACTATGGACTGTAGCAGCCATCTTGACAGTAACCCAAAACATTGTGTTTACTTTAAAATGACGTTGAGAGAAAGGTTACATTCGAATCATTTCGTGTTGAATAAAGAAGCTGATGAATAAATAAATATATATCACAATTCACGTGTGAAGTTTTACTAGTTCACGTTAGTTGTGTTATGTTAGCTTGTGTTAGTTGTCCAATAAAGTAATTTCCTCATAATACTACCGCTCATGAGTGTGTGTACTGCGGACCAGTATTGGGTTATGTGCGACAATAAGCACGTGTTTTAGATATAGTGCTCATATATCAGGATTTGTGGAATTTTTTTTTTAATAAATGATTAAATAAAGTATAACAAGCGTGCTAGCGTTGTCGTGTAATGTACACTACACTTTAAATATCTCCGAAACACGATTCCCGACATACTTATTTCATCACAAGTAGATAAACAAAAATAAATATCAGGTTAGCCAACACACTGTTTGAAAACATCCGCGATACATGTACAGTCTGTATTTTTTCTTGTGCTCGTTTCTCATTAGTCTTGTAACAGTTTTCTTACTGCGGTTGAAACCAGTTCATATTCATACGTCTACGGTAACGCCACTGTTATTTTGCTACGGGAACGCTACGGTGATTGTAGCCTAGGCTTTAACCAGTCAGTAGCCACAATTTTTATTCAGCCCAACATGTTACAAAAATTTTCACATTGGGGAGAAAACTGCAATAGGATATTATTTCTATAAATACACTTTTAGGGATAACGAAGGAACCATCTTATAGTTAGGTTAAAATGTATGAAAACTTATTCGCCGGCATTTCAGGTTACTTTGGGTAGTTTAATTAAATTAGGATACATTGTTGAACTACAATGGGTGAAGGACGCTTGCACCGCATCGATAACAAGTGCACGTGTACTAACCATTGCCAAAGTGGTCTACACACACACACACTTGTGACAAAATTTCTTTGTTGTGACCTACCAACTTGTGCAATTATTATTTTTAGTGTGAAACTCTCCTCTGAATACATTAAAAACTATTCAGTTTCAATATCTCAGAACCATGCTGCAGAAACTTGACAAACAAACACTCCTCTAAGAAAAAGCATTATCGCTGAAGAAATTATGTTATTCTCCTCCCTTCCCTAGGGGAGGCCGGGAGGGGGGGGGGACTGCGGTGGTCATAGTGGTAGGACGCGTGCCTTCCACCAATGTGATCCATGTTGGTTTCCCTGTAGGGGTTACTCACAGATTTTCACATATAGGAATTGTGCTGATTGATGCTGCTAGCTGGCATGTTTTCTCGAGGTTTTCCCATTTTCCCCACCCTTGCATTTCAATGCTGCTCCATACCTGCTATATTTCACCCTCATCGGCTCTCAATACCTTGGTTGTTACAAACCACCAAACCTCTCTCAACTCCTCCCGTCTTAAGAACATGGAGGCCATGGTGGTGTAGCGGCTGGAGTATTCGCTGTTTCAAGAAAAAACTCTCTTTTTTTGCATCCCATATACATACAATACACTTTGGAAAGGACTTGTCAATTACTATTTTTTTTTGTTATGCAATATGGATATTTGCACACAATTACATTAACGTAAAAATATATAACTGATAAACAATATAATTTACACACTTATTAATTCTAGCAGCTGTACAAACATGTTAAGACTACATGTGGTGACAGTACAAGTTGTTACAATTCCTGTACAGATAGATATTAAAGATGAATATGTAAAGTCTACATTACATTGAAACACGAGATATTACATGAAGTCTCCTTATATCTTGTTCTGCATTATAGAAATTTATCTTTATGTAAGCATTCTTCTACGGAATAGGCCTTATTAAAAAAAGTATAATTCAACAGCTCTTTTTAATTTCTGTAAACTTACTTCAAATGACTGGGTAGGTTATTTATTAGTTTTGCCCCAGAATAGGTGAAGACTATTAGCTTGCCTGCATTGTATGTTTATTTCTTTGCATGAAATTCACGAGCACATATTTGTTTACATTTAATAGGTATTAATTTATTATACTGGAACCAAATGGACATCTCTTTGTTTTATATTTTCTTCAAAAACAGCGTTATTTGAACTAGTTACCAAAATGTTTGTGTCATCTGCAAACATTGTAGCTGAGCCGTTGGTTATTTGTTCTGTAAAGTCATTAATACATATTAACAATATAATTGGTCCCAGTAGTTGATTCCTGTGGCATTCCTACTCGAGTAGTTCTGGTATTCGACATAACATTTGTAATGTGATTTTTGTCATATCTTATGGAGGTGATCTGTTTTCTGTCTTCGAGATATGATTTAAACATATTATTGGTTACACCTCTTGCTCCACACTGTTCAAGTTTTTGCAATAAGATATTGTGGTCGACACAATCAAAAGCTTTTGAAAGATCTGCGAATATACCTGTTGAGAATTGTATTTTATCAAAATAAGTTAATATTTCTTTCAGTAAAACTGTAAATAGCTTGTTCTGTGGATCTGCCCTCTACAAAGCCGTACTGATGCAATGAAATAACCTTGTTTCTTATTAAGAATTGTGTCAGTTTATTTGCTATAAATTTCTCTAAATTTTTGGAAAAGACGTAAGAAGAGCAATAGGCCTATAGTTATCCATCAATGCCTTTTCACTTTTTTTGTTTTGGTACTACTTTTGCATATTTGAGTCTATCAGGAAAAATTCCCTGGGCAAGACATTAATTGAAAATGTAAGTCAAAGACAGCTTTATTAAATATGAACACTTTTTTAGCAGAGTCATAGGCACCTCATCTATTCCACAGGAACTTTTACTTTTGAAATTTGTTATTACATTTATGATGTCTTCTTCAGAGATAGACGTGAAAAACAGCGTGTTAGCATTCCAAGTGATATGTCTTTGGGGCATGTGTGCAGGACTAATATTTGTAGCTCTCTGTTCATTTGGAATTTTAGTGGGATGTTTGTGAAATAGTTATTAAAATTATTAGATATTTCCTTGCTATCAACTTTCAAGGAAAGGTTAACATGTCCTTGCCTAGGTTTCAATTCATTATTAATAATGTTCCACATAGCTTCTGTTTTATGTGAGGAGGAGGCTATTTTTTCCCCATTGTATTTCTGCTTTGCTACTCCGAGTAACTTGTTATATGATATTTCGTATTGCTTACAGTATCATTTTTGTTTTTCCCTGGGTTCTTAGCATTTTACGCATTGTTTTTAACCTCTGTCCTGAGACTGTCAGACCTTTACTAATCCATTTTGTTTTCGGGCTACTGATACATTTTACAAATTTGAGTGGAAAGGCATGATTAAAATGACAAAGAAATGTATTAATAAAACTGTTTCAGGCAATGTTTGGTTCAGTTAATGTATAAATTATGTTTGTTCTGGAGAGGTTGTTCGTGGTTGTTTCGGAAATTTTGTTCGCGGTTGTTGTAGAAAATTTTGTTCGTGGTTGTTCTGTAAACATCATCCCATTTTTCATTTACAAATAGGCTTTTAAAAATTTAACATTTTCATCTAAATATCCATTATTCATCACCAATATTAAAATAAGCTTATGTCTAATTAGTTGCCCTCAATATTAGAATTTTATAAATCATTAAGAAGGGAGAAATAGAGTTTAAAGAAAATCACGCAATGTTTTTCTATTTTGCAGATAGTGTAATTATAGGAAAATATTGGCTTTATCCAAGTTCTCTTTATTTTGACTACCTTTGGAAAACGATAAAATGTATAAACATGTAAGTTACTGTAATGATTACAGCCTACCGTTAAATACATAACCATCTAGATGCACAAGTAAACTTTATTTATTTAACTTAACATCTTGTCGACAGCAGGTTCATTAGGGAATGGTATACCAAGAACACAATGAAGGGAACACAAGGAAGGAATTGGTCAAATTGTCTTTTATTGAATCGCACCAGAAATTGCATGGAGTGAGTTTGAGGATCCATGGAAATTACAAATCATGATGACTACATTCAGTAGCTATTAAAAATATGACAATGATTTGGTTGTAAGCCTATATTCTTGTATTGATAAACAGCTGATTTATTGTTTGTCACTGCAACTCTACTGACTTGGGAAGAAAAAAATTGTAAAAAATGGTGAGAGTGGAGTTTTTATAAGGTGTGGCCTTGTATTGGTTTACGAGATGATTTGCCATTACTAACAAATGAGTTCCATAAACTCCTACACTGAAATAGCAAATTGGCATTTAGAAAAATACGCGTGCCTGTGCCTCTAACGAGTCCGCAACTTACAGGTTAGACTTTAAATTCACGGCACGTTAGTAATCGCAACCGCACTTGCGTAAATTAAACTCACTGCAATTGTTAATTTACAAACCTACGCAGATAAAAATATCCCTGTACACACAATAATTGTGAGATATCTTTCAGGAATGTATCCACGGCGTATACGAATACACTAAACATTGCAATCGCATGGCTCGGCTCGTACGCATTTTCATACATTAATATTAGTTTTCGCTGGTCGCCGAATAAATTAAAAAATAGATTATAGTTTTAAAACTTGTGTACGTGGCAAATATACATTTCACAAACGCAAGAATAACACAAATTTAGAGAAAATTCTGAACAACTAGCGAGTTCATGTAGCACTCGCCAGGCTGTTCATTTTCAATGTAAGTAAAAGTCGTCTCTCTCCCGCATGGCTGCTTCACTTGTAACGCTCTCTCAGACGACTTCAATAACGTACTATATTCGATTTTAATACGGTTAAAGTTATATCATAACTTTTAAAATCTCCTATAGTCGTCAGAAAATTACTTCCTGGAATATTTTCAAGGCAAATATATAGGGAATGAGAAGCAAATCAACCAAAACACAGTATACAACACTCCCATTTAAATGTAAATAATTGATAACTTTACATATTTAACGGCGAAATTTATATCTAGTTATCTGAGACCAACACACTCAAGCTTTATGTATACGACCGTTTAGGTCGAAAATGGTTGTATATTAATTTATGTCGATGTTAATACTCGTCAAAATTCACGTGAAAGATACGCTGGTACAATGTTTTTGGCTACTGTTGATCACGTGACCTTTTTTTACCGGAAAACAACCGTCTAACTCCACGTTTTAAACTGGCTTCACTTGTTAACATTGCACGGTATATGACACAGCCACACCCTGACGTGGTATGTGCACGAAGTAGTTGTTCCGATAGATTGTTGCAAGTACAACAATGTTGTACCACGTCCCATGCATCATTGTTCGATCAATATTGCGCATCAACTTCACGTCACTAATGCTTTATGCAGTCATGGCGGTAACCTGTATGTTGTGATCATGTTGGTATAGGCTATTCACAATCAACTGAGCACTTTTGAAGGCCCTGCATAAACTCTACTTTTCCCTTGAGTTTGTATACTTACGCCATATGTAAAATTAGCATTGCCATGAGCCTACTCAATTTATTCAAGCGTCGACCAAGTGAAATTGTGAAATCATTAGAAAATTCAACATTTTATAAATCTTCTATTTTTTACACGCTGATGAATTAAAAAAAAGATAACTTAAATGATCACAAATGGTTATCTGACACTTTTTATTTGACGTTAAGATATGGAACTGCTTTCCATCAATCGTTACCAACTTCAGCGAGCGCATGTCACTCAGTGTGCCCGTTGAAGTGTATGCAGGCATGGGCATTTACTTTTTTCTAAGGTTGATTTCAAAAGTGCTCACTTTATCGTGAACAGCCTGTGTCAACTTTTCATGCGATAAACAGGCCATTTTTAAAATGTTCGTGTGTTGGAGGACACTATCACTGGAATTGTGTTCAGGACAGACATGGCAAGGAGAAGAGAGTAGGTAGGTAATTATGCTTAGCGTCTCGTCGACAGCGAGGTCATTAGAGACAGTGCAAGTTGCACAGGGAAGAGGGATTGGGGAAGGAACGGGAAGGACGCATCCCAGATTCACCTGGAGTGATTTCGGGAAACCATGGAAAAAGGAATTCAGGATGGCCGGACCGGGAATTGAACCCGGGTCCTCCCGAATGCCACCTCGCTCGGTGAGATGATGGTGATGTGCGAAAGTGATATAGCGTGGTAGGGGTATAGCGTGGTAGGGGTAGAGAAGTAGATCTGCTGTGAAGTTATGTTAGGTATGAAGCACAGGATTCATAATTAATTACTAAATTCCGTATCTAAATTTAATCCCATATTGTAATACGTATGTAAATAATATAAACTTATTTTTAAATTTAACACAAAATAGTAAGAAAGAATGTTTAATTATTCATAGGTGAAATATCAGCTTATAACGCGAACTCAAATGGCGTCACCAGCTAGCCATATATGGGAATGTCGCTCACCAATCATCTACTGGAGGCTAACTTGCCAGGCTGCAGACAGACAAATGGCGACTATTTAATAACGTGCAATAGCGAATCAGACTCAAGGCCCGTTTCCATAGCCTCGCGTTGCCAATGAGCGATCGAGTTTGCTTATATCAAAGGAGCCTGCGCTCCATTCTGCATACGTACATAATCATTCTGTTCTTCATTGATATTTCGGGAAAATATTTGGAGACATCGCGCATTTTAAAACACTGCATGGTTGTTAACTTATTTTGATTGGCTGAATCACTTTTTGACTCGTGTTAACTGTCTGCAAAACGAATCACGTAGGAGCCGTGCCGATGTTGCCGAATTCTGATTGGCCCAGTCAAATATGAAAACGCCTTCTTAAGAAGACAACAACCAATGATATTAGACAAACTGCTGTTGGGGCTGATAGTGTTGAAGTCTACTTAGTATTCACGACTTTTTTTGCGAGGAATCACTGGCTCTATCGAACAGTAAAGGCTCAACATCTGAGCAACCAATAACCGGCAAAGCGGTCGAAGAGGCAAATACCAGCAGCCAATGAAATCACAAACTACACTGAAACAGATGCAGGGAAGTAAAGTCTAGCATGTTCCTAAATGATGTCAATTTTGCACGTCTCTACGTATCATGCAAAAACGTAAAACGATCGTAATAGTTGCGAGACGCATAAATATGGAGGTCTTAATCATAGAATGCATTGTCATTTTTACGAAGTTAAGGCATTGATGTAATTAAACATATTATAGCCAGTTCTCAGATGGAATTGTAATACGTGGAAACCCGAGAATTTCGCGGGTTCGTCTAGACAATTTGAAATTCACACGCAGCATGTAAGTTCATGTTACTTTTGTAATTGGTCGACGTGTTGTTTGACACCTCCTGGAGATAAATGAGTCAATAAGAAACATGAAATAAATTGTGCGCCCAACCACCGCCGTTTACTACCACAACCACCAACTAATTAACAGTTGATATCTGTTGGTATTTGAAAAAATAAATAAAATGTCCGCGGGAATAGTCTGTGCAGGTATGGGCGGGGTGTTGTGTGTGTGTCTCTCTCTGGTTGGCTTGACGGGGACTCGCTTCGGGAAGTCTCGGGTCACCCGAGCGGCCAGAGGGTTGTGCGACGTCATGATTGTAAACAGGATCGGAGAAGGACGGTGTCCAGGCCTTTGAAAGACCACGAAAAATTTTGAATTGTTTGTTTTCGGGGTACCTACCAAATATTCGCCGTCTAGCTCTGAATGATTGGATCAGCCATTTAACTGTCGGCGCGGGGCTTTATTGCTGTAAGAGGAGAGAAGACTTTATGAAATCAACAGAGACATGCTCGGTGTACGTTCGTGTGGCTACGCAATGAAGGCAGTAACGACGTTTTACTAATTTAACTTTTTACGACAGCACAAATTTACTGGAAATGAAGACAAGGTTGAAGTAAGCTGTCTGTATTCTCTACTACAGCAATATCTCGGGACACCCGAATTGCGTGAACAGATACCCGCACGTGCTATATTCCGATACCCTACGGTGTACAAACGGTTTTCTTCTGTTTATTGCCGGCGTGTATATCTGCGAAGACATTTTTCTGCTTGAGTGGTTAGTCAGAATAAGGTAGCTCTGCCTGAAACTGACCTCAAGGACGTCCCTCTCAATCGTCTGCACCGATGGCAGCTTGTAGAGTGGCTGCGACAGGATTTTTTAGCATCGTTGGCACCGCGATTATCTGTATGCATACTCTCATACAGCGGCAGAAGTGGCATGACAAAGGACCTGAGCTTGCTGCCAATCAACTCGTGCTACTGAAACGCCATTTCCCCGCTAGAGTGCAGGCGACTCAGAAATACCTCACTCGCGCATTTACCACATATACTCCTACACCTAATCACGGGGCAAAAAGATCTCGGCTTCAAAACTTTTGAGCACAAATTTCATGGATAGTTCCCAATAGAAACATTATAATTCTTATTCACAGAATATAAAGTAGCAGAGTCTTTATTCTTCATTAAAAAAATTATGAGAAGTTAGCACTACACATGATGAGTTTATTGATTGAAAGTTTTCTTATCTGGGATGCCGTTTATTTTTCAATAAGGTTAAATGCATACTACACGTTTAACAACATCTGGCAGCAATGTTACTGTTCTGTTCCATTCATTTGTACGGCGATGCCAAGATTTTTTACACGACACAATCATGGTAACTACAATTCATACCGAGCACATTGGATGGGCCTCGCATGGACGGTGACAATTGTTATGTGCATGGGGAAGTTCGCCGATGGTGATGCACACGAAAACATCTAGTCGTCTCACACCTTGTGGAACTTTGGCCCAGCCAGAATGCGACGTCTCCGAAGTAAACCTCCAGCTGAGAACTACCGACGACGGCGATGACAGGTGCCCATACGCACTTCTTCAAATGCAGCTATTAAAATCGGCCCCCGGGCGGCAGCAGCAACATTTTGCGACTCACGGGAAACGTCATTTTCTTCGGGCATGCAAGATATTTTGAATTAACTACACATGTCCGATAATGACAGTTTACAAAGTTTACCATGCCGGCAACCAGTCAAACGACCCATGGGCATCGGCGCAATTTTAAAGTGCACGTAGTTCCACTCGGCAAACCAACTCACACTAAACTTGCCCGCACCACCCGTCAACTTTACTATCACAAAATTTGCATACTTCCACAAGGACCATTCCATTTTAACACCGGCGATTTTTCTACTCCGTGGCAAACAGCTTAAAAAGTTACTTTCCTTAATCCGCTCGTATCCAAGTCGCTTTAAGAAACGGTGTTCGAATATTGCCACAGTAAACTATCAGCTGGGTGCACGCCTTCTCGTGAAAATAGTTCCCATCATATTTGCATTAAATTTCGCACCAGCCACATGCGCACATATACACTAAAGGTAGGGGACTAGCCGCTTATCCTCGCAAAGAGGAACAGCTGTGTCCTCCACCCCTCCCCTCGCACTCCCCTCCCACACCACGCGGTCGCGACATCACCACGGGCGATCAGAGCATTCTGACGGCCGCTTTTACAATTAAACATATACTAAATTATCTGCGTATCGATTATACATATCCAATAGTACATAAGAGTATCACACTATAAAATATAAAAGATATTTCCAATAAATAAATACCAATTAATAAGAGTAGGAATAGGACAACCTAAAGTATAGCAAAATACCATACGATAAAATATGCACATATCAATACAAAGAGACCTGCAAAATTCGCGTTATTGTTTGGTACCATGTTGAAAGAATTAATATTTCGTTTTTTCTTGATATTTTCCTTGAACTTCTTTCTTTTGTGGTTTGGGGAGGGGATAACAGGAGCTCTGTATGATGTTGACGGTGTGGAGTCCTAGAAGCGACCGACAAGAGTGGTGAGTTGCAATGTCTTATATAGGTGTAGAGTTGAGTGCAAGAGTGAGCTAAGGCTAATTTTTTCAAATTTTTCTAATTTTGAGGTGTTTGGGGGGGGATGTTGGTGGTAGATAGACGATTTTAACGAATATATTTTACACATCAGAGGATTTCATTGTGTTTAAACGATTTATAAGAGTGATCTAAGTGTAAATGTTATGTTTTTTTGGAGGAAAATTGCTCGTAGACGGTAATGGGAGACAGGCGACTTTGAAAAATGCGATTTACATATTAAACAATCTGTTTTTCGATTGAAATTAAACGTTAGAGAAATCTAGAGTGTTCTACGTATGAATAAATTACATGCATCGAATATCAAATTTCAAACGATTATGGGAGTAATAAGTGCAATTATGTGAGTCTTAAACGTAATGTAAGTCTCGAGCTTAGAAATATAATTTACACAAGAGAGAATTTTAACATCTGGTGTCGACAAGTGCAAACTCACTAAACGAAAGCCAGCGAACCAGTATGAAATTACACAAGGCAGAGTCTTTAAACGAAATAAGAAACGAGTTCTACGTAAGACTGAATAACACAAGTGACAAAGTATAACGAACAACTACTGTTTTTAAACGAAATCCAGCCAGTAAGTATGAATAAATAACACATTAACAAGTTTACACATACAAATTACACAATCCAGCCTGGTTAATGTTATCTTACGGCAAAAAACTCTGAATAAGATTTAAACCAGACACAACAGCATACGTCTATTCTGATAAGTTTATATATAATGATAGAAAATCGTACCCCAAATGATTTGTTTCGAAATAACCAACTTGCATAGAGCATAATCCAACATCACTTTATATGTGTAACGAAAAAATATGCATAAACACCCTCAAAGAGAAAATTATTTCTTAAAATAACGGACTTACTACAAAATTTCGTAAATAGAGCACACTTGTTAACGCAAACTGTATTTTCGTCTACCGAATACAGAAATCAATTACTTATCATAAACACAGTATATCGATCCAAAAAGAAAAATAAGTTTAAACAAGAAAATTTATATTTTCCTGATAAAATACTTTTATATTAAAACGTATAAATTAAAAAACATTAATCGCGGCTATCACTAAAGATGATCATCAGTCTGTAGTTGAGCTAACCCATGATCATAAGCTTGTCGGCCACCAACTGCCTACCCGCCCGATGAAGATGAGAGAGAGAGAGAGAGAGAGAGAGAGAGAGAGAGCTGTACACACCTGTCTCCTACAAGCTTCTATCACGAACTGAAGATTGCGGAGAGTGGATAGCTGAGGTCACCTTCCTCCAGAACTCCCTACACCCCCTCTCACCCCTTCCCTCCCTCCCTCCTCACCAGACTGCTACCAGAGGCTGCCTGCAATTGTCAATTTTTTCAGCACTAAGGTAAGAAGGCATCAACTGATTAGTTACGTTCAGATCAGGTCCAGCTCGCCTGTAGGAATCTCCTACCCTCCCACCCCTACCATGCACCCTCAGAACCGGTCCGACTCCACGATACTAACCACCCACCACCCCTTCCCCCAAACTGTGTCTGTGAGGTCCTGGGGGTCATTCACCTGAGCTGTCTGTAGTTGTCATTTTTCGCAACTGAGTCAAGATGGCAACAAATGCCAAATGCCTAGTTGGGTGCAGATTGGGAGCTGCCTGCTTGTAGCCACCCCCTTCAAACTACACCCTTCAGAACTGGATCTTGTAAAGAGGAATGTGCTCCCCCCTGGTTCAAGAACCCCTACCACCCCTACTCCAGAAGCTGTCTTTTCTGAAGATCCTTGCTATCAATCGAGCCTGGTCTTTGCAAAACCTGTTTTACGCACCCCAGCATCAGCCCCGAGAATGATTTTTCATATTTTTTCATGAGGTGGTGCTCCTTCAGTATCGGTTTCACACCATGCTCATCCCTTGATAGAGTATTCAGAACACATTTTTTATAGTGTTGGCTCCCCTGCTTCGACCTGTATCCCTCTGAATGCATGTCATGAGAGATTTCACCTGAATCGATGTCCCTTCAACCTTCCACAACAGGTTGACTATATGAGCAGTGAAAGAATTTTTGCAAGTTCCCTATATAAGCCTAGAGATAATCCCCAGATTTAAAATTCAAACAATAACAAATATATATTTGAATCAAGAAAACTATGATTTCTAAGATCACACAGAAATACAAGACATATGTTATTCACTCGTCAAGAAATGTTTTCTACAAGTATTCACTCGTTAAGAAATGTTTTCACTATCAATTCGATGCATAGGAGAGAAAAAAATATTGTGAGAGATTTGCCCATCTATTTTAAAAACAAGGTCTTGAGAGCCGATCAGGGGGAAACACACAGAGTTAGTACAGCACCAGGCAAGACTGGGTCATGTGTGTGAGACTAGGGGAAATAAGAGAGATCTCCTATAAAACCCAGCGACCAACAGCAATGTCTATCACCACATCCACTTATCATGAAAAATAATTGTTTTTATGGTGTGACCTGTCCAGGGAGGTGAGCATTATATGCATTCAACTAACATGTTCCCTTTCTTTATAGCTAATAAAATACTTTCCAACAGCAATATATATTCCATGTAACATAAAATGTATATATTTGAATTTATTTAATATTTTAACAGTGTCCAACATAAGTATAATGAAATAGTATGAATACAGGCAAAAATCATGTTTTTTTTGTAGTTGGAATATAGCGATTTCGACGATATTCTTACTTTTTACTAAGAGGTCCAAATTCTTGTAAAATCACAAGAAAATGGCGACCATTTTGGATCCTTGCAGTATATAAGGAGGGATAAATTAATTTTTTCTCAGTCTTAACTTGGCAACAGAATTTTCCGAGAATTTACGGAAACCTAAGACAATATTTTTCATTTTAGAGTAATTTTCTTTCCTCTAGGAGACGAAAATAGTCACGAACTCATGCAGTGCAGTGGCAATAAGAAATGCCCAGTGTTTCATATAACTAGAAACACACCTCTTCCATCTAGTATTGAAGTTATTAACTCTCATTATGTTGTAACATATCCTGATTTAGTTGAAAGAATTGTTTTACATGTCCCTACTTGTAAAGATGTTTGTGTGTAAACTGACAGATTAAAACCAGGGCATAAGAAATGCTCACTCCTTGAAAGCAGAGGTCAAGAAGGGGCTCTGGATCTAATTTTAAGAAAATGTATTAAAAGTTTGTTCACAGAAGTTGCTAACAGTTAATTAAAAAAATATTCGTTTTTAAAGAAAAAATGTATTTGATAGTGTTAAAATGTTTCGTGTTGCCCTGTAGTTGTTTTGGAGCAGGGTGTAGTTGTTTTTACAAAAATATTTAGATCTACCTGTATTTTTTTAAATAATTTGAGTAATATGCTGTATTTGCTAGAGTTAAAAAAATTCTTGTAAATATATTGTGAATTCACTTGTGTTTGTTTAACGTGGTAATGTTTGGAGTAAATCGTACTTGATAATATTAAAATGTTTTGTGTCATCCTATACTTGATAGTGTTGAAACAAGTATGTGTAATTTGTATATGTTTTGGAGCAAAATTTATCTACTTACTTAAATATGTTTTTTTGAACACAGTATGCTGCATCAGTGTTAAAATTATTTTTTGGATCACCCCATGTTTGTATATATTTTTGTAAGAAATATTATGTAAATGAATCCATTACTAAGAATCTATTTATGCTATTCCTTATTAAAAGTGAACTTGTTTTGCTACAAAATGAAAAATAAATATAGATAAAATTGTCTAAGATATATAATATATATACTATAATATTTATATAATATATATATATATATAATATATATATATATAGAGAGAGGAGAGAGAGAGAGAGAGAGAGAGAGATTTAAATTTTATATTTAGAGTATGTTGCATTAACAGGAAAGAATCTTGTAAAGAAAAATCAGATAGCAAACAGACTATTACTTCACCAAAAAATACTAATCAGATAAATATATATTTGAATCTGACAAAAAGATGTCTGCTGGAAAAATGATTATATATACATAAAATAAGTTGTTAAATGTCGCCTACCTCTGTAGAGTTATCAGATTACGAAAGGAGGCTCTGGGATCGAATCACGGGTAAGGCTTAGTCAATTCTAATATATACTTTACGATTCGATTCCTGGCTAAGACATGGTTGATATAAGCTGGGTTCGACTCCCGCTTAGATCAGGTACAAATGTAATCTAGTTTCTCATTTTCAGTGTTGGGTGGATATATGGATTCTAGGTTCGATTCCAGGCTACTTCTTGTATGATGCAAGCTAATTTGTAATTCGTCAACCATATTAACTAATAGGATTAATCAATTAAAATTACAAATAAATGATAGTAAAAATAGGAATACGTTCGTAAAAGAGTGTTGAATCGTAGCATTTAATTGATTGCACCTCGTAATGCAAAAAGTTTGTATTGTAATGACAATTGTTCATGTAAGAAATTGTTAAATAATAACACAATTCAAACCTAATGGCTTAGAAATGGACAAATAAAAGTCAAATTCAGATATAAAGGCTAAAATACAACATATCCACACACAAAAAAAAATGTAAAATTCTTGTTAATGTGTTAAAATATGTTAAAAGAATGTTAAAATGTCTTAAAACATATCAATTGTCCATTTGATATCTATTTCAGGTAAATAGAAATATTTTAATTATGAAATAAAGGAGGCCAGTACTGGTATAAATAATGCCTCCCACCCACTGGAGCCCATTTGCTCATGTGAATCCATGGGGTCAACATCTCCTACTCTCTCACGCATGGTCACCCTGTGAACCGGTCCGCACTGCCTAGGTCAAGGGCACCAACCGTCCGCTCTCCTCTTGCTTTACTCTGTGGGGCTCTTCTGCGATGGTCAAGGTACCCACTCGCCCGCCCATCGATACTACCACAACTGTGAAAGGAAGCCACCTCGCCTGCCAGAGAAGTTATTTGCGGAGCTTGTTCGACCGCTTGCTAGGCTGCTGGACTACGATCCCACAGAGTTATTGAGAGGATTGCGAGCGTCCGGCCGCCCCAACGTTTTTCTGGCGGAGCAGGGTAATGCTCAGCTCGACTGTCCTGGGTTCGGGTCTCCTACATCAACCAATGTCTTCGCTACAAGAGTTTAAGTAAGTAAATAATAAAAAACAGTTTAGGGCTTTCGATATTTTGTTTAAAGTTTATTGCTTTTTCTTTAAACTTTTAGTAAATTGTACTAATTTCGTTAAACTTTTAACAAAATTGTTAGAACTGAATAATTTTTTTTAATAGTTACAACTGAATGAAATTTCTTTAAAAATTGTTACAAATCAATGACATTTCTTTAAAAATAATTGGGCCTGAATGATTTTTTCTTTGAAAATTGTTACAACTGAATAATTTTTCTTTAAAAATCGTGAGACCCGAAAGGAATTTCTTTAAAATCGAATGGAGCCGTTTCATACTTCAGAATATTTCTCAACTTGAGTATTTTTGAGGATGTTTAAGGCTGTTTAAGGGGGATGTTTAAGGAGGGGTTTTGGCTATAATTGGGTGTGAGTTTGAGTACATGATTGCAAGTGTGAGTGCAATGGAAACATCATGTTAATTTAATTCCAGATATAATTTTTTCATGTTGTTTTGAGTTTATTTAACAGTGTTGAGGGGAGAGGCATACCACCAGTAGTAGCATTTTGCACTATATGGGATAGGGTCATGTCAATAACATGCATCTACACCCTCTCTGCACTGTTTAAATATTCACAAAATATATGTGAAAAGGCATCTAGAATATAAAGACAAGTACTAGGATAAATTTTGGTTAGGTAGTTGTATGATTGTGTGTGAGTGTGGGGGAAAAGTCATGTAAATTTTAGTTAGTTTTACATAGTTATAAGAGATGTTTAAGGGACGAATCCTGTGTGTATGATGCATGAACTATGGAATGGCTAAAACACGGGCGAACTATGTCCCTTATGAATAAGCTAGATGGGGGAGATTCATAATCTAAGCTCCCAAGATTGTTCAGTGTGAGCTGACTGGAGAAGGAAGTATGATGATAAATATATGAGCCTTAAGTATTTATAACAAACTAAATGTTTTTGAAGTGTACGTGATTGGGTGTTTTGGGTAATTCTGTAAAATAGTAGACATTTCCTTTTCAATGTTGATGAGTAAATGTGAGTGTGTGAGAGAGAGTGTGTTATATATAGTGTTATATATATTGTGTTATATATATATATATATATATATAATAGAGAGAGAGAGAGAGAGAGAGAGAGAGAGGGAGGGAGGGAGGGAGGGAGGGAATTTTTTTAAGTATTTTTAAGTTTCAGAAAAATTTTACTTCTAAAATGCATGATTGTATATTTGTAAGAGTATTACATGTGTGTGTAGGTTTAGTTTTATAGCGTAAAATGTTTGAATTTTAAGTAATTTCTTTAAGAATGCTTAGTTTATAGCATAAAAAGTTTGAATTTTAGACAAGTCTTTTTAATACTTTGAGTGTAACAGATTAATTCTCCTTGCTAAAACGTTCGTTATTAAACTTATTTTTGAAAATCGATATTAAATTTTATAGTTTAAAATTTGATTTAAAAAAAAAGTATTTTTATAGAGTAAATGATTTTTACGGTGTATCAGTACTTAAAAGTTTTAGACAGTGTATCACTACTTAAAAGTTTTTGAAGGTGTACAAATTTTAATTTTTAATAGTGTAGAAATTTGACGGTATGAGAATCAAATTCTTTTTTATGTAAAGTTTAAAGTGGGCTTAAAGTGAAATGCAATATAATTTTTGCTAGCCACAGTCCGTGCTCTCAAATCGTTTGTGAAAGGTAGACAAGGCAGGTCCCAGGATATGGTCAATTAATTACTAGAGAAGGGCTGCGGATTGAAAATCGCTGGAGGGCCGGGCTGGAGGGGAAGTGCCCAGTCTCCTGCTGTCGCGCATATGCGTATACAGGCTTTGCAAGACAGTGGGGGAGAAGGGGAATTTGTCAGGCGGGGTTGGAGGGTAAGTGCCAAGTTTCTACCTTTCCCCTCCCTCACCAAATTGCAGTGATGCCTGTAGGGTCTACGTGATGTGTTGTTGAATGGGAAAGGGAGCAGTCAGGGGATGTCGGGCTGGTGCAGTAGGGGTAGAGCGGCGGGACGGTGGTGCTAGCGACAGTATAGTGTACTAGAGCTCCCATTCTCTCGCTAACACAGCTCTGTATGTGGACCCGCCTGGCTCTTCTCACCTCGTTTCCCCCTCTCTGCGCATGCAGTCTGTCGGGTGGCTGAGAAGTAGGCCCTTCTATGCCATATTCTGTTTCTCCTTGCCTGCTACCTACCTGCCCCTGTAAAATTATTCGGGCTTCGCTGCCTTTCTAGTCATGTTCTTGCTCCTGTCTTTCCCCAACAAGCATATAATTTTTAAAACTAAGAAAAACATTTTGTCTAGAATGTTAATAATAAAATTCTCGCTTCTTTGAGAGGCATAATGTCCCTTTATTAAGCTTATTAATGGCATTACCCTGGCCAGTTAGATTATCCATTTATGTAGCAGGTATGTATATGAAATCCCTCACAGCAGAAGAAGGCGATATAGAGACTTTTTATTTTCAAAGCAAAGCACTCCCTGTCCTCCATTCATCCGATGTGGATTTGATCTACGATGAGGATACCATTCCTTATCTCACAAACAGACTTGAGTAGTCTATAGCTCATGGTTCTGGCTGGAGTCTCCAAATGTTGACGTACATGGACATCCACGTGAGTCAATATCGGAAATTCACCATCGGTGCTGCACATACTAAACTGTCCAAGTTTATTGCTGATAGGAAAGATTCTGTTGTTGTAGACTGCCCGGAGCGAATGTGTTTCCACTACACTGTTGTAGCATCTTTGTTTCCAGTCACACAAAACCCCCACAGAACTACTTTATATTCAAAAACTCACAAGGTTTTGAATATAGAATGTCTGTCGAATCTTGTAGTCATACAGGATATTCGCAAGTTTTGAGGGAACGATTATATTTCTATCAATGTCTACTGTCTGGTAGACAAAGATATCAATATAATTGACGAAACTGCGAAAAAGGTGGGGTTGTAGTACCCACTGGTATTTCTCCTACACGCCATGCCAAATATGTGAATATTTTGTTGATTCGCGCGAATGGAAATGCTGCTCATTTGCATTTTGTATGCATTAGAAATTTTTCACTGTTGGTTGGTAGTCAGCTGAGTAAGAGAGCCAATAAGAAATTTATATGCGAGCATTGTCTTCAGTATTTCCTAACTGAGGAGAAACTCGCAAGTCACGCTATTCTTTGCCAGCAACAAAAGGTTGTTCGCAGTACTGTGCTTTCCCCACTGGGAACAACAAGTACTTGGAATTTAAAGATTACAGCAAATAGCAGAGATTGTGTTTCATTGCCTAATGTGACATTGAAATTTGCCTGAAACCCATGTCCACTTGCTTACCTAATGATGAAGCGAGTAATACAACTACCATATTCCATATGCTTGTAGCATTTTGTTCATTTATTCATACAATCTGGCTTTATCTCAGTATTTCGAGTTTGTGGGTGCTGATTGTATGTAAAAAATAGTTGATGAATTAGTTTAACTTACACAAAGTGGGTTGTACTCCGTACAGATGATATTATGGTCAGCCCAGACCATCAGATGGGCGAAATCAGAGGGAGCACACATAATAAGTGCAACTTGAAATTCAGACTGCCCAATAGACAATTTGTCGCTGTTTTCCATAATCTGCAGAATTAAGAGGCTCACTTTCTTATAAAGCCCTTGGCTCAAGTCACATAATGTTACACGACAGAACCATGGTAATTGAAAATTCTGGAAAAATCCAAGTGATTGTACTGACACTGGAGAAATACAAATGTATCACAAAACAGATTCCCAATGAGACAGATTGTAATGGAAATGCATAATATTTCAAATTAAGATTTATTGATTCATTCCAATTCATGAGCGCCTCTCTGGAAACTTTGGCAGGCAATTTACTACCTGCACAATTGAGTATTACCTGCTCGATGTTTCCAGACAACACCCAGTTCGAATTGGCAAAATGGAAGGGAGTTTTTCCTTATGACTTTGTTAAGTCGCCAGACAGTCTGATGTGCAAGTCACACCCACCAAAGGACACATTTCATAATGTCATGAGAGATGAAGGCATTAATGATGAGTATTATGCTCATGCCCAAGCCGCATGGGATGCGTTCTACTGTGTAAACTTCCTGCAGTATGCCATTCATTACTTATGTGTGGACACTTGTTTGCTGGCTGATGTTTTTGAGAATTTCAGGACCGTGTGTTTAGCTCATTGTGGTCTTAACTCCACCATGTACGTCACAGCTCCTTCTCTTTCATGGGACGCTTTATTGTTAATGACACACGCACGATTAGAGCTGTTGACTGATCCTGACATGTATATTTTTGTAGAATGTGGGGTTAGGGGCGGCATTACCCAGGCTTCAAAAAGACGTACGGAAGCCAACAATATATACATGGGTGAGGACTACAACTCCAATGTGGCATCGAAATATATGTACTATTTCGACGTAAATGGACTGTACAGTCATACAATGTGGTCCAAGCTTCCAATTGGTAATTTCGAGTGGGTTGAGGCTGAGATGTTCTCTTCATGGGATTTTGCAAACACGGTGAATGATGGTGACACTTGATTTTTCACAGAGGTTGATCTGTAATTTCCAGAGGAGTGTCATGATAAGCTATCTGATCTGCCTTTGGCCCCAGGAAATGGCATACCTCCGAATGGCTTACATGAGAAACTTCCTTTAACACTCGTGCCGTGGAAAAAAATGTGTTATACATGGGCAAACACTGAGGCAGTACTTGATGTATGGGGTCACACTTGACTCTATTCATCGCGTTTTGCGCTTTTAGCAGAAGGCATGGATGGTTCTGTACATAGAATTTAACATTGAGAAATGTGCCCAGGCTGTGAACACATTCGAAAAATAGCTTTTAAAGTTGATGAATAATTCTGTTTATGGAAAAACATTGCAAAATGTCCACCTGGAAAGGGACATCAAAGTCGTTTCGAGGTATGACGCAATCTAGGGGGCTGCAGAGCTGATAGGACGTCCGACGTTCCAGGCAAGACAGATTATCGATGAAAACTTAGTCCTTATCGAGATGTCTAAGAGTTATGTTGCCTTCAACAAACCTTTGTACATTGGTGTTGCCATTCTCGACCTTTCAAAATTAACACTCGATGAATTTCACTATCAGTACATGTGTACAAAATTTCTTCTGCCAGCTTTGCACCTCCTCTATTGTGACACCGATTCCCTGGTCTATTCTATTGCTTGTGCAGATGTATATATATAGTAATTACTCCAGAATTAAAGGCACAGTTTGATTCATCCAATTGTGTGCTCGATAATCCACAAGGATTCCCTCAGAGGAACAAAGGCTGTACCAGGGTGATGAAAGATGAATGTGCTGGGTGCATAATCACACACTTTGTGGGTTTACGTCCTAAGCTTTATGCATATGTTGTTGCGAATGAGCAATGATATCGTAAGGCTAAGGGTGTAAAACAACACATTGCAATCACTCAGGTACAAGGATTATAGAGATTACCTCGAAAATTGCACAAGGGTAATGGTACCCAATATCAGTTCCGTTCGCATGCTCGTTAGGTCTACACCGAACATGTAACAAAGGTAGGGTTGGCAGGTATGGATTATTTGCGGTACATTGAGGCAGTTGGAATATCAACCTTACCTTGGGGGCACTATCTAATACCTGAGTAATTTTTTTTATATTTTCCTCCATATAACAGTTTCAACACCACAATAAATGTATAGACCTCCCAATACCACATAACTCCAAGGACACCCATATGCCTACACCACACGCACTTCCTGTTCCACATTCATCGCAGTTGTCTGCAATCATCATTGCAGCTGACTACAAACATCATCGCAGCTGACAACAATCATCATCGCTGCTGACTACACCAATTACAAATTGCATTACCATTCAATGATGCTGTTATCTGTTTGTCTAACAAGTTCACTACTAATACTATCTTCAATAGATTTACCCTCTGTCGAAGAAGAAAATGAAATTCATACTGGAAACTGTGTGTGTGAGTGAGAATTGCCTGGATATGACACATACAAAAGGACCCTCCACAGCAAGCTTCTACGAACACACCTCCCGAATGTGTCGTTAGTGTAAATATTGTAAATAATTAGGAAAGAGATAACCTACACATCGCTATAGTTGGTAAAAAAAAAATTTGTAAATATTTTTTAATCTTGTAATATATTTCAGACACTTTTGTAACAGTAGTATAACAATAGTAATAGTAGTTTAGTAACAGTTGTTGTAGTGCTTAGTTCCACATGTAAAAAAAAGTATGATGAACTGTTTCTAAGTTTGTAAAATGTAATTGAATAAATATTATAGCTTAACTGTCTTTTAGTTTGTAAGTTGATTGTTGTTAAAATGTTATTGATGAAATATATTGTTTATGAACAAATAAGTTGTTTTTGTAATTTTTTTTTTGAAATTAAGTTTTAAGTTTAAAGATTGTTTTTGAAGTATGTGTAAATTTTTTTGTATATATTTGTATAAAATTATGATTAAAATATGACTTGTACTATGTGCAGATGTGTGTTGTAAATTCAATCTTTTTTTTTGTGTGATATTGTAAATACTTAGGTTTAAGGATGATTTTGAAAAAAGAATATTTTATAATAAAATGTTAAAAATCAATGTGTGTGTCTTGTTATTTATCTTTTTAATTGCCCATGTCACTAAAAAATTTAATAATGTATTATGTGTAATGAGTGATGGTTTAATAGTAGTGAAAAGAACTGAGTAGGTGTCTATCAGTATTGGTAAGCTGATGACTTGCATTTAAATTCAGGATAACTTTTTGCTTTCTTTCACGAAGAACATGTAATTTTGCCGACTTAAAAAACTTACAATCATTTAAATTAAAATTAACTTTTAAGGGCTGAGGGGAAATTACAAGCATATTATGGAGAAAATAAACACAACTGAATAAATGAAGTTTTTCAAAGGAATGAGGTAACAGGTTAGTATCTTAAGAGAATCTTGGTCCGCCAAAGTTGAAGGTTGGAGTAGGATGCAACGCTCTGATGACCAACTTTTGTGACACCCCAGGGGAACATTGAAAGCGAGTTCCAAATACCTTTACAGAGGCTGGTAGCAAAGACCTCAGTCACTCCTTGCCTATAACAAAGTTTCTCCAGCTAAAACTTTTACGACTGCACCCACCAGAAACCAGCGAACAGAATCCAGCAAGCAATTTAAATATTTAATTTTACATATACACAGATTACAAGAGTACCTGTTCAAGATTCAATATGATGATTTTTAAAGAAGAAGAAGAATACAAACATAATATATTTAAACTAGTTTTTAAATTAAATAAAATTCAACTCAAGTTATGTAAAAAAATAGCTCTATATTTTCCCGTAAATTTGCAAGAGTCTGACATACCTTCATCTCTAGTGATAGCAGCAATTAACGTTTTATAATGTATGCATTTTAATATAAAAGTATTTTATCAGGAAAATATAAATTTTTGCGTGTTAACTTATTTTATTTTCGGATCGATATACTACGTTTGTGATAAGTAATTGATGTCTGTGTTCGGAAGACAAAAATACAATTTGTGTTAACATGTGTACTCTATTCATGTAAATTTGTAGTAAGTCCATTAATTAAAAAAATAATTTTCTCTTTGAGGGTGTTTATGCATTTTTTTCATTACACATATAAAGTGATGTTGGATTATGCTCTACGCAAGTTGGTTATTTTGAAACCAATCATTTGGGGTACGATTTTCTATCATTATATATAAACTTATCAGAATAGACGTATGCTATTGTGTCTGGTTTAAATCATATTCAGAGTTTTTTGCCGTAAGATAACATTAACCAGGCTGGATTGTGTAATTTGTATGTGTAAACTTGTTAATGTGTTATTTATTCATACTTACTGGCTGGGTTTCGTTTATAAACAGTAGTTGTTCGTTATACTTTGTCACTTGTGTTATTCAGTCTTACGTAGAACTCGTTTCTTATTTCGTTTAAAGACTCTGCCTTGTGTAATTTCATACTGGTTCGCTGGCTTTCGTTTAGTGAGTTTGCACTTGTCGACACCAGATGTTAAAATTCTCTCTTGTGTAAATTATATTTCTAAGCTCGAGACTTACATTACGTTTAAGACTCACATAATTGCACTTATTATTCCCACAATCGTTTGAAATTTGATATTCGATGCATGTAATTTATTCATACGTAGAAACACTAACTTTCTCTAACGTTTAATTTCATTCGGAAAACTGATTGTTTAACATGCAAATCGTATCTTTCAAAGTCTCCTATCTCCCACTAGTGTCTTCGAGCAATTTCCTTCCCCCCCCCCCCAAAAAAAACATAACATTTACACTTAGGTCACTCTTATAAATCGTTGAAACTATATGAAATTCTCTGATGTGTAAAATATATTCGTTAAAATCGTCCATCTACCACCAACATCCCTCCAAACACCTCAAAATTAGAAAAATTAGAAAAAAAGTAGCCTTAACTCACTCTTGCACTCAACTCTACACCTATATAAGACATTGCAACCCGCCACTCTGGTCAGTCGCATCCAGGACACCACGCCATCAAGATGGTACAGAGCTACTGCTAAGCCCTACCCCGCCCAAAAGAAAGAAGAAAGCAATACAAGAAAAAAATAGGGGGAAGAAATTAAAAATTTTACCCTTTCAATGAATTTAACCCTTTCCATTTTTGATCGGATTAAGAAATTTTCAATCGGATTAAGCTCGAATTAAGAATTTTTGATTGGATTAAATCGGATTAAGGATTAACCCTTTTTAAACTAACCCTTTGATATCAAATTTATAATCCGATTAATCAAAAGTCAAATACAACCATCCAGTACCTACTACTTATAATATTTTGCGTGAGAGCAACTTCTTACTAGGCGCTACCAACACACATGTTTTCTCACTGTTTATGTTGATATTTATTATAATTGGAATATTGAAATTTATAAATAATACGCATATAATACTTCAACTTAAGGAAAAATATGATACTTGTATTTTAACAGAGGTATAAAACGCTTGTGATACAGCGCATATTGAAGATATAACTAAACACGGCACACACGATGACAACTGAAACCATTAATTAAAGTGGGTCTGAAAGGGTTAAACAAATGTATATATTAACGTAGGTGTACATTACGTGCAAGTTAAATTTAATCATTAATAATAATAATATAAGATAAAAGACAATTTAATAAAATTTATAAATAATTTCATAAAAGACAATTTTAAAAAAAAATTAAATCGACTGGCATGCCCTCAGCTTAGTTTGCAGTTATGTATGAAAAAAGGTCTGCTGAATTTTTGTTTCTATTCGTTTTATGTACTTACATAAGCGAGAAAATAAACGCGTTATTGGTAGAAACCTGAAGAATTCGCCGATTCATTTTGGGACAAGTTAGAATTAAAAACATATGTGTTTATATAACATTAGCCATCATTGGCCCACACAGTGTTTGACACCGCCTGGAGAACGCTTGTCCAATCGTCACCATCCACTGTGACAGCAGACAACCAATGCACAGTTGGCAGCGACAAATTTATACATAAGACTGTAGATCTAGCCTGCAGGTCATTGAACTCGCGATTTTTACAGGTCTCTAGTTATTGGTATATTTACGTTCGCCAACAACACCAGTCACACTTGATCAGCGCATGAACAAAGTGATACGATCCTCAGCAATGATAAGTTTACGTTTGGAGAAAGGATACAAAAGAGGATAACAGTAGTTCCTAATGCAGGACGCCCGAACATGCTCAACTAACTATGTGTAGACTGACATATGCTATACACATGTGCATGCAATACTTAGGGGTAGTGAAATTTCGCGAAAACATTTCAAAACAAGTTGTATTTCAAAACACTGCAGTGTCGATTACCTATCTTGATTGGCTGAATTACTTTTTCACACGCGTTCAATGTCTGCACACGAATCACGTGGGAGCCGTGCCGATAATGCCAAATACTGGGTGGCCCGGTCAAATGGGAAAACGCCTTCTCAAGCAGACGGCAACCAATGGCAGTAGACAGACCGCTGTTGAGTGCTTGTAGAGTTGAAGTCTACCGTGTACTCGAATTTTTTTTTTTTTTGCGAAAAATCAGTAACTCTGGAAAGAACGTTTGGAAGTTTAACATTATTTTCACCAAAGGTATAGACCTACATGGAACAGATGTAAAGTATTTTGTTTAACATTATTTTCACCAAAGGTATAGACCTACATGGAACAGATGTAAAGTATTTTGTTTAACATTATTTCCACCAAAGGTATAGACCTACATGGAACAGATGTAAAGTATTTTGTTTAACATTATTTTCACCAAAGGTATAGACCTACATGGAACAGATGTAAAGTATTTTGTTTTTTGTTGAGCTCGTTATATATATATATATATATATATATATATATATATATATATATATATATATATATATATATATATAGACACATACACACTCTCTAGCGATCCGGCCCGGCTTCTCCCGGGTATACAATTTAGTTTTTTTTCTGCCTGCGATCGCATCATACACCTTCTCCCTTGTACCTCTTTTGCCTATGCATCACCTCCCCCCCCCCCCCAAGTATAGGTCCGTCCGTGCGCGCGTGGCTTGATTTTAGAAAATACATTTCACAAAACTTTTCATGACTTTGAAATTGTTGGCGATTATTGTATGATGTAAAGGACATTTGCTATCTACATTTAACAGTTTAATAATTAATTAATTTTTGATAAACATTAAGTTCTTTATAGCTAGAAAAGACAGTGAATTTTACGTTTGTTTTTATTGCGTAATTTAAACTGTAAATACACTTATTACTGCTTATGTATTAACGATTGATATATGCTACCGCTGAATTTTTTTTTAGATCATTTAATTTTACACAATTCTTTCGTTTATAATTTGATATATCTTTAAAAGATTACGCAGCGCATTCCACGAGAGCGTGCTAGCGGCAGACTTTTTCCCCGTCTTGATTCACTAATACCGTTAATGCTCAGCTCCTATCCTATAAGTGCTAGAGCAATTTTTAATACACACGAACCTTCCTCGATAAATGCAAATCAAAACAGTAAAAACCGCATCCAAATCTGTTCAGTGGTTCTCGAGAATAGCGCAGTCATACAGACAGATAGACGCACGCCAGGGATTTCCTTTTATACTATGTGTAGAATATAATATATATATATATATATATATATATATATTATATATATATATATATATATATATATATATATATATATATATATATGTATTGTGTGTGTGTTGTGTGTTTGTGTGTGTGTGTGTGTGTGTGTGTGTGTGTGTGTGTGTGTGTGTGTGGTGTGTGTGTTGTGGAAAAACTACACGAACATTCTACAATGTTACGAATGTAAAGGTAGCTTGCTTGGCGCGAAGCGGGCTTGAGGGCATGTTGGAAGAAGATTAGTCATATTACGAAGAAAGACATGATGCTATTCGTGCAATCTGACACATACATGTGTGTGTGTATACTATTTCCAGTGTACAGACCTTGTACGACTTGTTCCAATACCTCTGTACAGTTATGTGTTGAAAGAGGACCTTACGGATGCAATAAAACAACAAACAAGAGCTTGGAACAACAGGCTACGTCTCTCCAGGAAACATCAATCGTGTTGGTGTATTACCAAATTTATGTTTTGCATTTCTATAGCTAAGGGGCAGAAACTACATACTTCATCGTCATTGCTTTGCTGGTTTTAATTTGATTTCCAATTTCTCTAATTTTAACAGTTTTGCATGTATGAAAAGCAAGTCTAGTGTCCTCGATATAATATACAAAACATTCCTGGAGATTCAGTTTCGCTCACAGATCATTTTTATTTGCCTAGGAAAAAATTAATTCTTTTAAATGCCCAAAAGTGGCAGGTAATTTTTATTTCTCAAGATTTATATTGCTTCTATTTTTATTGGGACATTTGGGCAGATTTTATACGTGTATCTAAAACATACAATTTTAAATTTAAGAAAAAACTTCGCCGAAAGAATTTCCTTGCTGGGATGCGTCCTTAGAACCAAAATATGTAACCTACAAGCAGCGAGAAAATTGTTTGACATATGATAGAAACGAAAACTGTAATAAGGAATTCGTGTTAGTTGAGATGAACTAGGAGTAGCTACATATTCAGCTGGCCGACACAGCTTCAGCTGCTGTGACACGCGTCTTGCTGTAGTCTCAAGGCGACATGATCTGAACATCGACACTACAAGTCGCTGGCTAAGGCTCCGTCACAGACACCAAGTTTTTATTTAATTTATTTAATCACGACCACGCTTAGTCTGATAGATATTATAAAATCAATAATTATAAATAATTTTAATAAATATTAAATGTTTACTAATATGTGATAATGCGGTAAACTAAAAAAAAAAAAAAAAAAACTATCAAGTGAACATTTGAAGCACAATTCTGACTTATTAAATATTGCAAGTACTGAAATGAAATCGCAATAAGACACCCGTGCTGAGTTTATAAATAAACAATTAAAAGGGAAATAAGTTTCCTGAACGCAATTGCTGTCCCAAAGTTGTGACGCTGGAGATAAATCAGTCGGCAGTCGTTTAAGGCAGACTTCTAAAAACGGTTATCGTACTCTAGCTAGTGGCACTGGGGTATTCAGTTTTAAACTGGTTTTAGGAAGTAGGACACGAAAAAGAGTGAGTACACAATCTATTTTAATAATTACCCATGGTTTTTTCAATTTGATTTTAATCACATTACATCTAGACTAACTGAAACTTTTCCTTAGAATTATAATAAAAGTAGATATTATTTAAGAATCGTATCTTAGAAATATCCTAAATTCCGTCGATACACGAAAAAAATATATATTTCGTGCTCACGGAGATTTTTTTTTTTTTTTTTTTTAATGTGATGTCTAAACAGTAATTTGTTGGCCGCACGGGTTGGCCAGTTAACTCCCTAACGTAAACATTAAAATTTCAGTTCGTGTGTTGCAAAAGAGGAAACACATGGTGATGCAAGTACTAACGGATTTTCTTATAACAACTGACATTATGCTATGTATGGAAAATGTTTCAACAGATTCATGACAGTAGAAGTAGCCAATTATAAAAGAGTCGGTGTATCAGCAGCAACCAATAACCAATAACATTGCCCAGGTCAAGGGCTCTCTGAATTGGTGCTACCATAGACTGAAGATGAGGTAGAGAGATCTCGCTGGCTGCGCACGACCAATCTCAGTGTCCCAACATTGAACTGCTGTTCTGCCTACACGTCTAGCGAAAACGGCGTGGTTTGGATTTTAGGTTAGAAAACTGATTTGTAAACAAGTGCTTTAGTTTTACCCCTCTAACCAGTTTGTGATGCTTTTTGATTAAATTCAAAATTGTAAGGGTATTTTATTAATATAATAGTGCTCGTCATTTAAATATTAAGATGTAAACAAACACGTTCATCACTGTTAACCATGTGACTTTGACAGTTGTGTAGGATTGGGGTAGGTCAATGTTGGGTACATGCGCAGAAGACGAATAAGCGGTCTACCTTATCTTTAGTCTATGGGCGCTACCTTCTGGACTATCACAACACGACCATGATTTAACCCATTCTGCAACATGTCATATGTGAGAGAATATACTCGTGATAATATGTAAAATGGTTAAAAGCAATGTTTACCAAATTGTAATGAACGTTATTAAGCACCTTCTAGTCAAGCTACCGCAAAGCAGTCAGATATACTCTGTCTCGGCACAGAGCTGCTGCGGAGCTCAGCCACCTTGTGAATACCGCCAGAGCTCAGCGCGAGCCGAACACAGCGCCACTCGCGGCTCGCCGCGGCGACACGTGTGCGAGACCACGCCGCGCTTCGTCTGCGCTCGGCCGCATACCGGAGATGCCCGAGCGATCCCTGCCTGCCAACCGAACGTTCCGCCTCGGCGTCCGGCCGCCAGACTGAGAGATCGCGCGCTCTACTACACGGCCTAGAGACTCGCGCATGCCCAGTCGCGCTTGCGCCTCCCCTATCTCACTTTCCTTTTACTCTTTTTACCGCACCTTACGTACAATAAACCCCGCGTCAAAGGTCGAGAAGCGAGGGGCGATACGGACGACACTAACACGCACCCCTAGCGCCTCATCGCTCCTACGCGCAATGCGTGCAGTGATTCCATCCAAACGCTTTACTGTGTAAATAAGATCTGTAACAAGTCGGGTTTTATTACACGCGTATGAAAGCCCACAGATTATTCAACTGAGGTCGAGCAAGTAACCTAGTCGCTTCGTATAGGTCTCGGGCGCGGTTTTAGGATACGAACGTGTAGGTATGATCTGTTTCCGGTTTCTTATCACTTTTTGAATCAAACCTTTGAAAAATCACACTATACAATACTTGCTTGGTTATTTCCTAAATATGCCATACATCACAAGCGTTTTATGCGTTGTTTCACCATAAAAACACCGCATCGTTGGACAAACAAGCTTTTATAATATTTTTTTCCTGTACATTATAATATTTAAGGTAAAATAAATTTGACTAAAAAAAAAAAAAAAGGGAGAAAATAAGTGCATTGGTAACAGCTAGAAAGACATAGTTCTTATGCAAAATATTATTACACTGAGCGCGCACGAATACTGTGCGTTGTACCTGTAGCTGTGCTTACGCAAGGCGGAGGAATATCCTGGAAGTAGAACTTTGGCAGCACTGTAAAAAAAATTGAGGTTAAAATTCCCTTACATCTAAGGGAAGCTAGTTACCTCTCCATGTAAGGTAAAATTACCTGTCAAATGTGGAGTAAATTTACATTAACAAGTATATTTCCCTAATTGTACGTAAAAGTAGGCCTACCTTTAATAAAAAAAAGAGTGGGGGGGGGGCGAATCCCAGACAAATAATTAATATTAACTATAGTATGATTAGGGACACACCAATTTTGCGAAAATATTTCACGACCAATAGTAGTTCATAACAGTGAAGCTCAGATCCACTTTCTTGATTGGATGATCTAATTGTTACACGTCTTAGACGTATGCCCGCGAATCACAGACGTACAGTAGTGGAGTCGCCTAATTCTGATTTGCTAGTCAAGTTAGAAAATGCCTTCTCACAAAGAAACTCCGCCAATAAAAAAAAAATAAAACTATTGGTATGGCCATAGTGTATTGAACAACAAATGCGTAAATATTTTCGCGAAGTTCGGGTGTCCCTACGTGTGATGAAATTATATTTAAAAATGCACAGGGTATTAGTACTGTTTATTTTTTTTGTTACCTGTATTATCTGACGAATTGTAACCGAAAACTCAACTCTAAAATCCTCGACACTTTCTGGTGGGCTCTATCACGGTAGGCCGATGCGCTATCCATTACACCACGGCGACAACACGCACTGCATCACGAGTGAATATTAATGTGTTGCGAGTTGTCTCTTCCGTTTTTCCTCCCACTTAGCTGAGAATGGACTATAGAAAGCTGGGTGCATATCGCTCGCGCTTGCCTGCGCTGTGTCCAGCTCGTGGGCGGCTGTGGAAAAAGCTGGAAGGAAGCACGAACTGCTAGCTAGGGACAAGACAGTTTCGCGGGTTCAAAGATATCACAATAATGGAAGAATAAGGTTAGTACATAATTAAAAAAAAAAAAAAAGTTTATCCAAACCTAAAGATATCTCTTATCACAATACGCTATATGTAGGCTGTATATACATGGAGATTTCGCGAATATATTTTAGGACAGAACTAAACTCCAAACACGTGTACATGCGAGTCACGTTTTCGATTGGATCGCAGTTATTGAGACACGCCCTCGAGAACTCTGGCCCAACACGTGTCGTTCACGTAAGAAGGCACTCGACATCGTGTCACGTGTTCTGAGTAAACTTGAGTGAGTGGACAAGTTTATCCAAAACAGTATCACGGTATCGCCGGGTATTTTCTTACGTGAATGACACGTATTGGCCCAGAGTTCTCGAGGGCGTGTCTTATAACCTGTGAATCCAATAGGCAACGCGACTCGCGTGTACACGTGTTTGGAGTCAAATTCTGTCCTAAAGTTTATTCGTGAAATTTCCATGTATATATGTATAGCCTACGGATAGCGTATTGCTATAAAAGATGTCTTCAAGTGATGATAAACTGTTTTTACAATTATGTTGGTACTAACCTTCTTCTTCAATTATTGTTACGTTTCTCAGCATATGTTGGGTTAGGAGCATTTCGCGAGTTCATTTCAGGACAAGCTAGACGTCAAATATGTGCACACTGGAGTTGCTTCGCAATTGGGTCGCAGTTTATTAGCCCGGATGACTCTGAGCCAGTAGAAAACTTGCAAGGAAACAAATAGCGAATCCTATACTGCCAAGTGCGGAGTAACTCAGGCCACTCTCTATGACAGCAACCAGCTTACAAACAATTGAGGCTCGAGTATACACGGTAATGTGGAGTCTATCCTACAGCTCACTGAACTCGCGAAATTTTCCTATCCATAGAACGGGTTCGTTTACTCGCCCGTTACAAATCACTTGTATTATTTTCGTAAACTAGAGAAATGATCGCTCTATAATCCATTCCCAGTTACTTTCCAACCCCTCTGAAGCCCTATTAAAGTTCTACTTTTGGGATATTCCTCGGCCTCATGCAAACGAAGCTTAACAAAGTCTAGAGAAGTACACCAAAGCTACAGCATACCGCATTCGCGCGCACTCAGCAAAACAAACAGGGTGGTTTTTCATAGGTTTGGTTCGAAAACTGTGAATAAACCGTGATTATACCATACATAGATCATTGTCGGTGTCATGGTAATGAAATGATGATAGAATGGTACAAAAGTAATAAACGAACAGTCAGGCGTAGTAACAGCAAGAACAATGCCAATGCTGAACGCCGAGTATGTCGTGATTAAGTTGGCAGCAAGCTAGGCTGGACATACACTCAGGACACTATCGTTTGCTTATTGTTGTTGTGATCGAGTGAGTCTCTGTACAGGACTGTTAGACACTCACTCACACTACTGATTCCTGCTTATTACTGGCTCACAGTTAAACTGGGGTGTGTCTCTAACAACTGTCGTCCAATCACAGCAGTAGGAGAAACGAACAAGTGTTTGGAGTCTACCCGCCTCCAACGAACATGCGAAATACTCGTGGCTCTACTGATGGCGTTTCGAAGCTTAATAATTCGCTATCACCCGACGTCGACAAGCTGCGCGTGCTTTATCTGTTCGAAACAATGATGATGATCATTCGCGCTTGTTGAAGCTTGACAACGCTGGAAAGAAGCTTTCTGCGTGTTCGTGTCGTCATTCTTGGTTCACATGTACGCCCGAACAGACGGATCGGAAAAACTAGAGCCGTTCTCGTTCCCCGCGCAAGCCACCACGAAAAGTTCAACTCACACCGAAGTTTACAATCCCGGCAAGAGCAAACATCGCCGATATTTCCCAGAAGTCAGTTGATTCACATGTTCTAAACCTAGTGGCAGTGAAATTTTGCGAAAAGATTTCGAGAGAAGTTGTATTTCAGATTACTGTAGGGTCGTTTACCTATCTTGATTGGCTGAATTACGTTTTGACACACATTAAATGTCTGCACACGAATCACGCAGGAGCCATGCCGATGTTGCCGAATTCTGAGGATCCAGATCAAATATGAAAACGCCTTCTCAAGCATACAGCAACCAATGGCTATAGACAAACTGCTGTATTTTCTTTATAAAAGCAATGCCCCATAACATTCCAGTACAAGAACATACAACAGTAAATTCGATTAAAATACGAGACTCCGAAGGTTTAAACAATTTGAATTATTAAAACGCTACGAAAACAATTTCTCACAGAATCTTTTACATGAACATGCAATCTATTATTAGAGACCTGAAAAAATCCGCGAGTTCAATAACCTGAAGGCTAGATTCTACAGTCTTATGTATAAATTTGTCGATGCCAACTGTGCATTGGTTGTCTACTGTCACAGTGGAAGGCGACGATTGGGCCAGTGTTCTCCAGAAGGTGTCAAACACCTTGTAGGCCAATGCTGGCTAATGTTATATAAACACGCATGTTTTGAATTCTAACTTTTCCCAAAATGATCCGTGAATTCTTCAGGTCTTTAGCCATTATATAATGGGCCATTTATTTTGATCATAATCAGAGCTAGTAATTTTTTGCGAAAATTATGAGTACACGGTTTATTTCTGTATTATGAGCTCCCGAGAGCAGTAGTTTAATACCATTGGCTGCCGTCTGCTTCAGGCGGCGTCTTCATATTTGACCGGAGCCACTCAGAATTCACAACATCGGCACGGCTCCTACGTGATTCGTGTACAGACAGTTAACACGTGTCAGAAAGTAATCCAGCCAATCAAGATGCGTAAATGACCCTACAGTGTTTTGAAATGTAACTTGTCTTGAAATTACACTACACCATTTGGAACACATAATGTTAAGTTGTCAGCACTTAAAGTGCTTAACAGTTATACGATTTATTAAACCCTTTGAGGTTGGCAGAAATTTACTAGCACTGAGGACTAGTTTAAAGTGAGTTGCCTATATTCTACACTACAGCAATATCATTTTGGTTGGTATCTTTATTTCCACTTACCATTGTCCTATTGGTCCTGGCTACTCTGCAACGTTTGTTATTGGCTGGCCGTCGACCAATGAATTCACGCGTTTCTATGTTTACCAATTAATGTGTTACGATAGAAGTAACACGTTTTACAATCCATCGTGTTCGTTTGATAAATTATTTAAAAGGACAGTGTTTATTCATACAAACTGAAATGTTGACTAGTTGCCATTTTTTATTTATATTCGATAAAGTCTAGTGAAATATTAAAACTATAAAAGTGTGAGCTTTGTCTTCAAGAGCAAATAAATTTCCCGTGCATACTCTTCAAAGGGTTCAATATTAAGGACCTCTAATGTATTTCTACTGTTGTTCGCAGCGCGTCTGGAATAATCGCCAGTTAACTGCAAAGCGACGTAACATTTCACGCTCGCTTGGAAACAGAGTTCACTTATTTTTGTGATTTTTTTCCCGAGTTCGCCGTTGTTCGGTCCCAGAGGGCGCAGGTTACACGAGCGATATTAAGTCACGTACATAAAACTGCGATTTGCGGGCCACCCGCGAGTGATGGACGGACTGCTGAAATATGCATGGATATCATCCCCTCCCCCTACCCCATTCCTCTGGTTGGTGGTGTGATGAGAGGGGCAGGAGGGGTGGTACATCATCCCCCACTCCTCCCTCGAACAACCCAGTCCAGTGTTGCTAACTCAGTGGATTTACCACCAGATTTGGGGTAGATTTCAGCGCCTACCTAGTGGGCAAAACTGGTATCCAGTGGCTAGTAGATATTCAAGTCGATATTTAAAAAAATCAACAGTGGATTGTGGGCGGCCGGGGGGGGGGGGGGGGGAGTGTTTACGCAAGGGAAAAAAATACGCGTTTTAAGATATGAGCCCACAAAATTTGTCTATAGTAAAATGGTAAGTATTCAAAACGTGACTTTAATACTGTTATTCATAAATTTGTGGCATACCTTAGAATGACAGCAAAAGGTTCTGCAAATATGCATTAAAAGATTTTTAACCCATTCAGAGCAACTTCAATTAACGTTTTCATTTTTTCCCCAACAATAAATGTTATGATGCATTCTGTAAGTCGACACACCACTTATTTCATCGTCAACAGCCAATGAGCTGCATGCTATATGTTGCTAATATTTGTTTCTTGAGCTCGGCATAAACAATACAGTGGCACAGAGTACTTACATGTCGGAACAGCGTATGCCCACCCCGACACTGAGAAATAGGTTTTGTTGAACCAAACAACATTTGTTTGGTACAACCAAATTATTTGTTTGGTTAGGGGCATTGAAATATTTTGTTGCTCTCATTTGGTTGCCCCACAGTGTACGATTTGGTTTGCTACAAGTACATTAAAGAGTTCGGGCCAATATAAAAAATTGAACCAGTTCGACCGAGTTACGAGCCTATATCACCTGCGTCCGAGCTAATGTAACAACTGATGACGCCGGAAAGCTTTTAAATAGATATACAGCAAAGATTGGGCAACGTGTGCAAACAAATATTTCAAGTTTTACAGCTTTACTTGTCACTTTTTTGTTGCATTGTTTTATTAAAGTGTTTATACGATTGTTAAACATCAATAGATGCCCTAACATACACGGTTACTATCCTAACTCTCACAAAAAATACAAACAAACTATCGAGCTGTATTTTCAAACGAACGTAGTCAAATGAGTTGCCAAACAAATTTATAGGTCTACAGTTGATTCAACAAAATATTTAGTTGATAGTCTTAATTTTTTTTTCGGCCCAACAGAGAGATTTTGTGTATTCAAGCATATATTTTGTTAGACGAACAAAAGTAATCTTGTTGCTTTTCAAGTTTTGTTGGCTCAACAATATATTTTGTTAGGGCAACTAAATAAATATTTGTTCCTGTTCAAAAAAATATTTTGTTCGATTTTCTCTCAGCGCCTGGTAACTGACTTCAGCAGCAGGCAGACCGGCCAATCAGAGACGTATGCCGTTCCCAGAGCCTCCCCTCAGCCACTCGGAGAATGGGTAAGTCCACTTCAAAGGGAACCGCCGCGCCATTCCGTTTCTGTGTAGTTCTCTACTCTGTGTTCCTGCCTGTCCCCGGCATTCATTGAAGGTGAGATACATCGATTGTTCGTCTTCTGTGCGTGTGCGCGACTCTGACCTACCCCACCCAATACATCTGTCAAAGTCACGTGGTTAACACTTCTGAACGTGTTTGTTTTGTGACAATTGTGTCGTTACAGTGTTGTTGTTTTTTTTTTTTTTTTTTTTTGCTGCTAAATGGCCAAGGCTGGTGGCGATCACCTGGTCTCGTACCTGATCATGACTACTATAATACAGCTATTTAATAGGCGTGTCTATCATTGCGTATTTGAATATATTGTATTATTGTATTACATATCACTTATTTATAGCTCTTGATATTGTAATAGTATTGGGTTAGGGTGCAAAATATGTTGATAATAAGGGCCTTTAAAAATGCCTAGTGTTGTTGGGAAGTGTGGTAGGTCCTTAAGAGAAGTGAGCTAGTATTGAGGGGTCTGAAACCCTCTGGGTAGAGGATGTGCTCAGTTTATATAATAATTTTGAAAGACAAGCAATGCTTTTATGTATGAACTAATTTTACCATTTTGAATTCAATCGAATCGCGTTGAGAACTAGTTAGAGGAAGTATACAAACATCTCAAAGCACTTGTTTATATAATTAGTGTCATAACTTCGCGTAGGGTCTGCGGTGGTGTAGTGGGTAGATTACTCGCCTCCAACCCAGGCGAACCGGGTTCGCTTCCCGGTGGGGTCACTACAGGATTTCTGCACGTGGGAATAATGCTGGACGATTTCGCTGGTCGGCGGATTTTCTCGGGGATCTCCTGCCCCCCCCCCCCCCCTCGCATTCCGGCGCTGCTCCATCCTGCCTCGCTTACCCTCATCGGCTCCCAAGACCTCAAATCTCTTCATTCACTCACATACTAACTTTTAATCTTATCCACGCCGTTCTTGACAGTCGTGTCGGCAGAACAGCAGCCCAATGCTAGGACATGGAGAGCGGCTATACTGCGCATGTCATGTGCGCACTCTAAAGCTCCTTTCACACGGTCAAATTTTCGCCTCCAACTATATTTGACAGTAAAATTTGAAGACAAAATACGGCCATCAAAAATTTTACTTCCAACAAATTTTATAACATTATATTGAATGTGTATTAATATGTGTCACACTGTCAAATTTTATTACTTTGAGAATCTAGTATGAATTATTTTTTAAAATTTATTTTCACTGTGTGATATTGCTTTTGTTTTTCCCTGCAGTCCATTACAGGAAGAAATGTAAAGAATGTTGTGCATATTTTTTAGCTTCTTTACTGAATTCAAATTTTATTTATCAGAGACGTTTCCCGCACAATGAAATTGATTGCCTCTGAGTTCATATATTATGTTCAATATTCGCTTAAAATAGCATGCATAAATTAATTAATTTAATAGCGTACTTCGTTTCCAGCAATTTTTCTTCATTTTACAGTTTCTAGACGTTCATTTTTGTCGTGCACGATAGTGATTGGCTGAGACCGTCAAACAACAAAGAAATCTTATAACTGGTCCAGTCTTAAGATGTTTGTTGACAACTGAAGTAATCCAACTTTCTTGGACAAATATGGCGGCGATAATGACGTTCCGGTGATGTCATAACTGTTCAGTTTTATTTGAGAAAACTTATCGGCAGCAGTTTGAGGAAAAATTTGACAGTGTGAGAGGGGCTTTGGCCATGTTTTTTTTTAACTGTGTCCCTCCCCCCTCCCCGCGACTCATGACACGTGACCCGGCAGCTAATGCGCAGCGCAGAGACGCGCTCTCGTAATTAGCAATCAGCTGACCTGCAGCAGCTCGGCGCAGTGCAGTGCCGTGCCGGGGGCCGATGCATTAGCATTTATACGCAGCCTCATTCACCCCGCTGTGGCTAGGGGGAGGGGAGGGGAGGGGCGAGCACTGGCTACAACGTGCACTGCACGAGTATATTTCACCTCCGGCAGCCATAGTAGCGAACTGACAGCCAGCTCCGGCAGGGAGAGAGACCAACACACAGCATCCTGTGCGCTGCCCGACGCTCTAAAGCCGCCGTCACACTGTCGAATTTTCCCCTTCAACTATATCTTTATATAAAATCCATTCTGCGTGACTAAACCGCATCATCACTGACAAACCACTAGACCACCATACGTTATTGAGATGGCGAGTAAGGTTTCTAGTTGTGTTTCATTCTGATAGGTGGCGCTGGAGTCTAACTTCTATATTTATGGGCCGATTTTACTGATACTTGCAGGAAATGTATGTTGATATAAAAGAGAGAAATGCCAGCTATACCACGGACAAACATAGTTCGACATACCAGACGTAATAAAGAGGACGCACTGAGAAGACAAAATACAACGTTCGCCGAGATCAGCTAGTTTAAGAATAAAATTCCTAAACATAAAATACGCCATCAAATTTTTCCTCCCAACAAATTATATCAAATAATTCTTAATGTGTGTGAAAATGTGCCACACTGTCAGATTTTTTTACTGGGGGAATCTAATTTGAATAAACGTTTTGAAAATTATAATTGTTGGTATTCCACACAGTCCGTTACAGGAAGAAACGAAAATAACATTGTAATTAATTTTCGCTTCCAAATTTTATTTATCAGATATGTTTCCTGCACGATGAGATTCAATGCAAGGGCGGAGGAAACGGGAGATCCCCGAGAAAACCCGCCGATCAGCGGCATCGTCCAGTACGATTCCCACTTGCGAAAACCCGAGTGACCCAGGCCGGGATTGAACCCGGTTCGCCTTGGTGGGAGGCGAGCAGTTTTAACAAGAGAAAAAACTTAAATTATCGGTAGAGAAAACAGTTGCCATAATTTTAAGATTAAAATTAGATAAAAGACCGCCAGTGATAAAGTATGACAAAAAACAATAAAAGTTAAAAAGTAAATAGTAAACTTGGGCATTATTTTGGATAATAGATTAATTTCTGTCTCACATGTTAAATATATAACCGATTAAGTTAGGAATATATTTTTAAATTTAAAACAAGCGGTATGGAGTATGAAGAATTATAATATTCGAAATAATAAAATAATATAATATATAATGTACCGTAATATTATACAATATGCTAGCATTTGTTCAAAAATAAAATTGAAAATACACACATTAAAAGAATACTAAGAGCATCACAAAGATAAATATGTATATATATATATAATTAATACACTGTTTGTTAAATTGTAGTAGTCATGATAGAATCGACCATCCTCTATGGTTATACTGCTAAGTAGAGCAAACCTCCAAGCCACCGCAGCCCGCCTGTAAGTTAAGAGGTCAAGAAGAAGGTAGAAAGTGGCATTTGAAAGCGTGTAATGATGTCCTAGTGTCACAGGTCTAACTCGCGAGACATGCAGCTTCCTGCATGTTGCGTGATGTTAGGCATTCCCCTTAATATCAGTTATATAAGAGGGATGTTAAATGGTCCACTTACCAGGAGAATTTCGAGGTCGAGAAGAGCACAAACAATAAAGGCTAAACTCACTCTGAAAGAAATTATTTGTAAATTTACCATATCAGTGTATACAATACATACAGTGACAAAGCGGGAATGGTAAAATATTTCCCCAGGAATCCATTGTAACATTCCCTGCAGTTGCTCGGGAAACAGTCAAATGCGTAGGGAAGTTCTCAACTTTGTATAGTAGCGATGCTAAACATTCGCATGTATTCAGCCTTAAGCTGAGAACTATTTCCACACCTAGTGTAGGTTAAAATGTTCCAGGGAAGTTTAGAAAGTTTACCGGAAAATGTTTTATACAGTTACTTTGACGTATCTGAAGTGTGTTATAGCCGCGAGGCTGTGGACTGGTGGGCTGTGTTCTCGTCGAGCTCGCTATACCTGTGCGACTGACACTGTAGTCTTGTTGGTTGCGCTGTTAACTACAGGCGTCTATCGCATTGTTTAACGCCAGTCACACAATTTTGTTTTACATTGTTGTGTCTTCAAAATAGCATCTAGACCAAGGGCGATATGTTAACATTGTTGTGTCTTCAAAATAGTATCTATACCAAGGATGATATGTTAATATTGTTGTGTCTTCAAAGTAGTATCTGTACCAATGGCGATAAGTTAACATTATCGTGTCCCTAAAATAGTATCTATACCAAGGGTGATATGTTAACATTGTTGTGCCTTCAAAATAGTATCGAAACTAAGGGCGATATGTTAACATTGTTGTGTCTTCAAAATAGTCACTGTACCAAGGGCGATATGTTAACATTGTTGTATCTTCAAAATAGTGTCTATACGAAGGGCGATATGTTAACATTGTTGTGCCTTCAAAATAGTATCTATACCAACAGTAATATGTTAACATTGTTGTGTCTCCAAAATAGTATCTATACGAAGGGCGATATGTTAACATTGTTGTATCTTCAAAATAGTGTCTATAACAAGGGCGATATGTTAACATTGTTGTGTCTTCAAAATAGTATCTATACGAAGGGCGATATGTTAATATTGTTGTGCCTTCAAAATAGTATCAAAACTAAGGGCGATATGTTAACATTGTTGTGTCTTCAAAATAGTCACTATACCAAGGGCGATATGTTAACATTGTTGTATCTTCAAAATAGTGTCCATACGAAGGGCGATATGTTAACATTGTTGTGCCTTCAAAATAGTATCTATACCAAGAGCAATATGTTAACATTGTTGTGTCTTCAAAATAGTATCTATACGAAGGGCGATATGTTAACATTGTTGTATCTTCAAAATAGTGTCTATACCAAGGGCGATATGTTAACATTGTTGTCTCTTCAATATAGTGTCTATACCAAGGGTGATATGTTACCATTGCTGTGCCTTCAAAATAGTATCTATACCAAGAGCAATATGTTAACATTGCTGTGTCTTCAAAATAGTGTCTATACCAAGGGCGATATGTTAACATTGTTGTGCCTTCAAAATAGTATCTATACCAAGGGCGATATGTTAATATAGTCGTGCCTTCAAAATAGTGTCTATACCAAGGGCGATATGTTAACATTAATCGTGTCCCTAAAATAGTATCTATACCAAGGGCGATATGTTAACATTGTTGTCTCTTCAATATAGTGTCTATACCAAGGGTGATATGTTACCATTGTTGTGCCTTCAAAATAGTATCTATACGAAGGGCGATATGTTAACATTGTTGTATCTTCAAAATAGTGTCTATACCAAGGGCGATATGTTAACATGGTTGTCTCTTCAATATAGTGTCTATACCAAGGGTGATATGTTACCATTGCTGTGCCTTCAAAATAGTATCTATACCAAGAGCAATATGTTAACATTGCTGTGTCTTCAAAATAGTGTCTATACCAAGGGTGATATGTTACCATTGCTGTGCCTTCAAAATAGTATCTATACCAAGAGCAATATGTTAACATTGCTGTGTCTTCAAAATAGTGTCTATACCAAGGGCGATATGTTAACATTGTTGTGCCTTCAAAATAGTATGTATACCAAGAGCAATATGTTAACATTGTTGTGTCTTCAAAATAGTATCTATACCAATGGCGATATGTTAACATTGTTGTGTCCCTAAAATAGTCACTATACCAAGGGCGATATGTTAACATTGTTGTGCCTTAAAAATAGTATCTATACCAAGGGCGATATGCTTTCTTTTCGTGGGTAAACGCGTGGTGGACAGTTTTATGCGTCCGTAAAATGACCATAATTCAAACATTCTATGTCGCTTCTTAAGCGCCAAGAAGGCAACCGTATTGAAGTTGTTGAAGTAATTTAAATTTTTTCTACCATTTTATTGAGTATTTACACAACAAACATTATCCTTAAATTTTGTTCCAAAGACATTTCAAAATTTTTTTTAACACTCTATTTGGATTCAGATAAATTTTTTATTGGATTTATTATTACGACACGAGACAATCCGTTTGGAAGGTGGCAGCTCGTTTATTTTGCTACAACTCATAGTTTGAATGTTGTGGCTAAATTTTAAATCAATCTATGAGCGAATTAAGTAATGAATTTCGATTAAATTTTTTAATGGTTTTGTGGTGACGAAAAACTTGCTATGATTATTAATTTCGCAATCTAAACGACAAGACCGTTAAATGTAAAGTTCTCATATTTTGAATTTTTCCAATTAATTTGCCTTTTTTTCTACTTTCATCAAACTAATATTTGATACAACACAATATAATATCAAATGCACTAAAAGGTATTGAAAGTGATTTTAGCGCTTAAAGGCGTGGAAACAGCGACAAACACCAGAAACTCGAGTGTCCACTTCCGCTCTCTCAGCGTTCTGATGTTAAAATCGCAGGGATATGTATAGCTAATTCAGGACTGGAACAGACTTATGAAAATCAACCTTTGAAAAAACACCCTAGCCATTAGCAAGGGGCAGGTGGGAGTACTGTACCCTCTCCCGCCACTGTTTTTACTAGCTATGCATGCAGCTAATGATTAGGTGTTTTTTCAAAGGTTAGTTGCAGTCGTGAATTGACTTTTATTTGCAAAATCCGACAGTATGCTAGAATGGTCGCACTCGAATATCACGAACGTGTTTTTGCTGAATTATAAAGCGAGAATATTTGAATTTTTATAAAACCTTTTAACTTAGTATCCCGAGTATACACTTTCATGTCTGGCATGTTGCAAATTGGTTATATGCTGCTCACGGTAAAATGAGTACTTTTGAAAGGCCTGCTTAAGATCTACTTATATGCACGTCGTGTATTATTCCGCTTTATGTAAAGTTAACATTGCTATTGACCTCATCACATTATGCATACGTCGGTCAATTGAAACTGTGAAATTATTAGAAAAAAAAATATTTGACAAATCTGCTCATTAATTTTGAGTTCGATCATTAAAAACAGAAAGGTGACGAAATAATTTAAGTTGTCGCAAATGGTTACCTAATACTTTTTATTCGACGTTAAAATGTGGAACTACTTTCCCTCCATCGTTATCAATTTTGCTGGGCTCATGTCGCTCAGTGCGCCTGTTAAAATATATGCAGGTAGGAGCAGTGACTTTTTAGGTTCATTTCTAAAGTGCTCAATCTATCGTGAACAGCCTTGAAAATCATAGCCGGTACATTGCCTTTTCGTGGGAAATTCTGTTGGTTGCTACTGACTCGCCAACTGTTTTATAATTGGTTGCTTCTTGTACACTTGATCTATACTGTAACTCTTTCCATAAGTTCCGAATTGCCAGTTGTTATAAGAGATTCGAAAGTATTTTTCACATAGCAAATTTGCCGTTTTGCAACACCTGGAAAGAAAAATTAGTTTGTATGTTAACGGGTTAATGTTAAACCTTTACGATGTCATCCATGTTTTGTAGTCCGGAATAAATCAACGTGGCCTTTGTGTTACGCGTAGACTAAATATAAGGAGGCCGCTTATTCGTCTTGTGTGCATTTACCCAACATTGACCTACCCCAATCGTACACAACTGTCAAAGTCACACGGTCAACCGTGATTTAAGGGTTTTTTTATATATTAATTTTTAAATTGAAACCACGATTATATGAATAAAATACGTTATCAATTTTAATGTAATCAAACTGCATTATAACTCGGTTAGAGGAAGCATACGTGGTGAGGACAGTGCAGCTCTACGCGGGCTAGCGCCTACGAAGTAGGCAGGACGCAAGTCCGCGAAGCAGAACTGCACTCGCCAGTTGCCTATTCACGTCACGTCCGGGGCGAGTTCCTTTGAGTAATTAGGAAGCGACGTCCTTCAGGTGGGTTTACGATTGACTTAACAGAAATAAGTTCGCCGTGTGCATAAGATGTGATTCTATTTATTCAAGGGTTATAGTTTACGACTGTCGTGTGCGGGTTTTGACGGGTCGTGTGCGTTCTTGGCGTGACGTAAGAGATGGTTATATTTTATATAATAATTACAAGTCAAGACGAAGTAGCCAATCAGAGCACGGCGACAGTTATTGTTGGCGGGAAACTGTATTTACAATTTGTGTTTAGGTTATGTCGCATGTATTGAATAATCGATTGAAAGTAATTATTTTAATCGAGAGACGGTATTCTCTCAATTTAAAGAATAGTTTATGGCCATGTTTTCTTTCGTAGAAGATGTTATTCAATTCGCTGTAATAAACCTTTTCAGATTTATTGATGTAAATGCCCAATGTTGGCATCAGCTTTCCCTTCTATCAGATATCACGAGTTTTGCAAAACGTGTACTAAAGTAATAACTTATATTATATATATATATATATATATTATATATATAATTGTCCATTTACACAGATTATTTCGGTTGTTTACATCTCCTACGATTTTGATTGGCTATATTTAACAGTTTCAAATTCAATCATAAACTGCAAATCTTCTTATTGTTAATTTTCTGTGTGCTTATCGAGTCATTAAGAGCAATTCTTAATTCTTCAGTCTTTAATGGTGAACCCACCTCTAGGCGCCACTAGCCGGGCAGGACTGCTTGATGCCTGCATCTCGCAACGATATTGTACCGCGGCGGGCAGCAACAGAAACCAGCTACGACCTGAGCTAGCGACACTTTCTCGCCACTCGCTTTCTCCTCAACGAGATCGAGTTCGACCAAGTCCAGCGCGAATCGAGGAGATCGTCCTGTCACGGACCAGATTTGGCGGCTTGTACCCTTTCAGTCACATTGGGCCAACGTACGGGGCGGGAAAACCAATGGCATTCTCCGTTTCACATAACTTCAGTAAATTCTGACAGTTCTGGAAAAGTATCATGGCCACAATGTATCCCCCCACCACAGCTGTTCTGGCAGTGGGGAAAAGGATGTTTTTAAACAAATCCAACGAAATCAATGCCATGCACTACACTCTAAATCGGAATCAGTTATTTTTTACTGATTGTCAGTTGAAACTGCTCCATCCGGAATCAGTAAAAAAAAATAAACCTACAAATCTCTTCAGTTAAATGAAATACACTAATACAAACAGTAGAGAATCTGTTATTTATAGTCGATTAATAAAATGCACAAGGATTGAAAACAGTGAATTACGGTTTGAAATAAATTGGGTATACAATTATTTTGTCGCAAAACAATATTATTACAGGTACAAGGAAATATTGGAAGTGGTTGGTATGGAACCGCCACCCCAAAACGCAACACATTCTATTGTTTCTTTTGGCTGAAGTTCTACCAACTCTGCTACTTTGCCACCGAGAGAAACGGTCTCGCATTTGCCTAGTAACATAAACTTACAATGGCGAACGTCTGTAAGTTTTGTAATGTGGAAGTACTTCTTGTGGTCGAAATATACACATATTGTGAGTATATAGGTATATACACATATTGTGCGTACATAGGTATATACACATATTGTGAGTACATAGGTACATGTCTTTGTAAGGCTCGACAGTTTACTTCAGATTGTGTGATTTAAAAGAGAAATAGAGTGGTTTTAACGGTGTTGTCGGTGTTTTCTATGTGTCTGCCATTTTACAGCATTTTACAGCATTTTACAGAATGAAATTGTTATTTTGAAGAGACGTATTGACTACTAATAACTATGTTTGTAGTTTCCTCATTATATGATCTGTTAACTTGCAGACCACAAAATTTTTGTTTGTGTAAATCCACCTTTCTTATTGAATCACCGCACTCTCGAGTCAGTATAATTATCACTGATCTATCTGTCACTAAAATAACAGTTTAAATCTGTAGTGTCTCGTTGCATTGTAAAATAGGGGATACTAGTTAACATCGATATCTTCGTACATTGAAACCACTATATTTATCTTTTAAAGCACAGAAACCGAACTAAACTAAAGATAGATTGACTTTCGAACTTTGCATAGACATATACTTGCATTATCCAACTATAAACAACTTAGTTTTCTATTGCTTGAATTAGTAAATTTCTTTTAACTGATGAATTTGTGATATTTTTTCTACAGATTCCGGATGGAGCAGTTTCAACTGACAGTCAGTAAAAAATAACTGATTCCGACTTAGAGAGTAAAAGACTGACAACTTCAGAGAAATACTAAAGCTACTATAATATCTGGTCGCCATTATCACCTTTTTAATTTAATTATGGCGAAGTAATATAACAGTAAGGGTTCTATTTATCTTATTTGTAGGGCGGGGAACTCTAGTACCTTGTCTTTCGTGAGATAGGAATGCCTTGCGTCTCTTATCATGGGTAGCAATTTTAACGACCAATGAATGGTTTTGATAATGAAGTGGAAAATTTTACTCGTATAGGCGGTTCATGGTAAACTGGCCACTTTTAAAAGCCCTGCTTAAAATCTACTTGTATGCACGTTGTATAGTCTTCCGCCTTATGTAAAATTAACATTGACATGGGGCTTATCACTTTGTTCCTGCGTCGGTCAGGTGAAAATGTGGAATTATTATAAAAGTAAATATGTTACAAATCTGGTAATTTTTACACTTAGATGAATTAAAAAAAAAAAAAACAGAAATAGGAAAAAAATAATTTAAGTTATCACAAATGGATACATAACACTATTTTATTCGAAGTTAATATATGGAACTACTTTTCCTCTATCGTTACTAACTTTAGTGGGCCCGTTAAAATAATTGCAGGTAGAAGCAGTGACTTTTTTCTAAGGTTGATTTCAAAAGTGCTCACTTTATCGTGAACAGCCTTTACCAAATAACATTCAAATTGCTATAACTTGAAACTTTTAGCTTCATCGTAAGAACAAAACGCGATAGGGTGTGTGTTCGTACCGATGCGAGAAATACACACGGAACATTTTCAGTAAAGTTAAACTCGCACATTCAAATCGTTTGTATCTTCTTGTATAAAATTAACTACACTAAAATGGGCGATCAGACAACGTGCATTTGAAAACCTCTGGCAAAAACAAATTGCAATAAATTATGTCGCTGTTCCTAACGATGTGAAAAATTCAAAAATGTAAACGTCTTCAACTAGGGTATAAAATAAAGTTTTTTTTTTAAGGCCACGAGTATTTCAAATATTGTAACAACAGTTTCGGAAAACATTATTTACAAAACGAAATAAACTTGCTGTTCACTTCGAAATTCGTAAACACGGGCCGACCTCCCGTGGCGCAGTCAGTTGGCGCACCGCCCGCCCACGGCGCTGGAGGCTCTGGGCTCGAATCCTAGGCAAGGCATGGGTGTAAGCCTCAGTTAGGCCGCAAGTTAGTTTATAAACCGTTCACTGATAAGCCTTCAGGCACAATACCAGGGGACGTTAATAAGCCCTTCCCAATCCAAATCCTAAACACGTGGAGAACTTTGCACAATTACTTCAATAAAATCGCTTTTGTCGGCCATTGCTACGAAATAATTTATTTGCGGGCTTTTTAAATTAATAACACACTTTACCTGTTTCTTGGCGCTTCGTGATGGTTGAGTAAAATGGCGGACTAAAGCACACAAATAACCTTTTTACAAAGCGTCAGACGGTTGTTGATATTTAAATTCACTGAGGAGACTTCTGAAAAGGCACCTACAATGAGCTACACTGAATGAAATATGTAATTACCAAAATTACTAGCTGCAGATATAATATTCTGACTTGGCCAACAAGGAACCAAGATGAAAGAGGGAGCATTCAGCCTGGAAACGTTTCACAATCCTAAGCATAAAGCACGCATGCTCTACCGTAATTTTTAAACATGTGTTTAAAGCCCATGCTATAGAGTTCAAAACCTGTTCATTATACTGAAAGCGTAATTTAAACAATAAATAGTGTAAATATCATTAACGTCCTATACTAAAATATTTAATTCTGAGTACCATTTTTTTTTTTCACGTTCATCGCAAAGACCGCCAACATAACAGCATGCATCCCACAACAACCATCTGCTGACACAATACTTTGCAAATGAGAGCGTTTGCTTTTTACATGCTGCATAGGTTGGTCACAGTGTGTGTCAACATTTACTGAAGTTATATGAAACGCGTTATATAGGCTGTTCACGATAAACTGAGCATTTCTTAAAGCTTTTATTAAGATCTAATTTGATGCGTACCGTGTACCATTCCACCATATGTAAATGCACCATTTACATGGGCTTGATCACTATTCATACGTCGGTCAAGTGAAGCCGAGAAGTTGTTATTTTACGAATTTGCTCATTCTTACTCTTATATTCGTTTAAAGTTAAAGGAAAGAAAAGGAAATAATTTTAATATCCACAAATGTTAACCTAGAAATTTTAATTAAACCGTTAAAACGTAGAACTACTTTCGTTCCGCCGTTACCAACTTAACCGCGGGCGCAATCCAGTGGGTGTACGTTAAAATATACACAGGTAGAAGCAGTGACATTGTTCAGTGGTTTATATGAAAACCGGTTGCTTTACCGAGGGCAAGCAGTGACAGCGAAGTTGGTATCCCGAGTGCATCACCTCCGTGCTCCTGAGATCTTGCACGTCTGTACGGCTGTCCACTGGTCTGCACGACAATGGCGGTCCCTCGCGGTCACCCATCGAACTACTAGCCTCGCCAGGAGCCGTTGAACCACGGCGATCCCAAGTCCACCGCGTTACCAACGTGATATGGTCGTCAGTGACGTTAATTATACTCAGGTTAGGAGCTAATCGAGTTTTCTTCTGGCAGACTTCGGCAAAGGGAAGATGTCCATGGCTAAAGCCCTCATCACACTATCAAATATTTGCCTTCAACTACCGTATAGTTGACAATAAATTTTGAGGACAAAATACGGTCATCAAGTTTTATTCCTTCCAATAATTCTTATCAAATTACCTTGAATGTGTTTGAAAATGTGTCACACTATCAAATCTTTTTATTGGGAGAATATAATTAGAAATATTATTTTAAAACTATTTTCATAGTGAGATATTGCTTTTGTTTTTCCATACGGTCCTTTGCAGAAAGAAATGTAAGTAATATTGTAATTTATTTTCGTTTCTTTACTGAATTAAAATTTTATTTACATGATATATTTACATTATGATATTTACATGACAATAAAATTTAATGCCTCTGAGTTCGTAATACTATGTGCAAAATTCACTTAAAATAGCATTCATTCATGCCCAGCCAGCTTCTACATAAATTAATCATCTTCATAACATAATTCGTTTCCAGCAATCGTTCGTTATTTTAAGTTTCTTGACGTCCATTTTTGTCGTGCACGATTCTGATTGGCTGAGACCGCCAAACACCAGATAAATCTTAGAACCGGACCAATTTTCAAATGTCTGATGGAAACTGAAGTCATCCAACTTTCTCAGACAATAATGGCGGCGTTTATGACGTTTCGATGACGTCATAACTGCCCAACTTTATTTGACCAAACCTATTGGAAACAGTTTGACAAAATATTAGGCAATGTGACAAGGGATTAAGTGCGAATTGTTCCCAAGAGCTCACCCGTAGTAAAAACGTTAAGCTAAGTGAACAATAAAAGAAAATGATTACTTAGTTACGTAGTTATTTTATATTTTATTTATGTATATTGCAATAATTTGTTTTTTAAAGTTGCAAACAGAGAAAATCTGTTACACATGCGACACTAGCGCTTACCTAGTGGCGAAACTTGTAGTTGCCAAACTAAAAGCATTAAGCTCGCCAACCTGAGTAGAATGAGCCATACTATCGGCGATGTATTTGCAGAAACCTTGCCGTTTCTCTTTCTGAAGCAGCGCCATGCTACAGTTCATATTCTCAAGCAGAGCTAGCATTTTTACTGCTCGCTGCCAAACGAAACGAAGCCATTAGAGTGCCACGTGTTTACTGTTCACGCTAACGTGAGCATTTTTAAAATCAAACTTTAAAGAATGTCTCTGCCCCCTAACTGCGTATATTTCAACGGCCACGATGACTACTTGCGCGAGTAGTTGCGTTGGTACCGACGGAAATTAAAATAGTTCCACGTTTTAACGTTGAATGAAAAGTTCTAGGTAAATATTTGTGTGTCGCACATTTCCCGGGATACCACTTGACTTCGCCGAACAGTACAATCGAGTTACACTAACAGGAACACACGTTTGTAAACTAAACAAGCATGCGGGAAGCGAGGAACGAGGGATTTCGGCTGCTGTTGCGAGAATGAAGAGCGTTTCTTCTGTCCCGAGCCCCAGCGGCGGCAGGCACGCCACGTCGTAGGTACGAAGACGCCGTTGGATCGCGTGCCAAGGCCGCCCTTATCGATTGCGCCCTCGTCGTCACAAACCGAGCCTCATCACGCGCTGTCAGGCCGCGCGACACGCGAGCCCTTGTGATACGGGCTTGCGGAAGGCGCATTAAAACGCGGCCTGGTGAAAGAGGCGCCGACTTCAACATGAAACCTAGGCACAGATCATGCGATAATGCAGAAGCGAAACAGCTAGGTGGGGCCGCGGTAGCGCAGTGGCTAGAGCACTCGCCTCCGCCTAGGCGAACCGGGCTCAATCCCCGGCCGGGTCACCGGACCTTCGCATGTGGGAATCGTACCGGACGATGCCGTAGGTCGGCGGGTTTTCTCGGGATCTCCCGTTTCCCCACCCTTTCACTCCGCCGCTGCTCCATACTCACCCTCATCGGCTCCCAAGATCTCGATGTTAAGAGCCGTCCAGATCTCTTCACGCCCTCACTCTGTACATAACTTGTATGATATATGGGCCAGAATGACACTGGTAATTTTTATTTGTTATCTGCAAACTTAGTCATAAATATTATACAAAATATGTTTCGTCATTATGAATTATACATTTAAAATAAAATATGCAAAAGAGACCACAAATTATAAGCGCTGTACAATGATTCGACCCATACAACTAGTATTTTTTTAAAATATCTTTAGAGTAACGATGATTTATATGACAGAAACATGTTTGTTTTCGTAAATATGTTCCAGTGTCAATCATTAAATACGAGACTTCTAGTAATGGCCGATCGTAACGATAAAGTGTTCATTTGGTGGAAGGATACATACCAGACGGGAAGAAGTAAAACTCTCAAATGCACCCAACCAGAATCCAGGTATATCAAGTGTTTCCCATAGAAACGTGCGGTTTGGTTAACCGTTATTCGACACACATTACGTCAAATAAATTTCTGCAAATCAGAACTAATATATTTTTCTAACCCTTTCAGTGATAGTATCCACTATCTGGTATGTTGCATATGAAGTGACTTGAATAGCGTGCACTGTACACGGCAGAACATACCACCAATGAGAGAGGATCCCTACGTATGGGAGACATCACTCGCTGCTGAGACTATGTTCCGTAGCTTCATAAACCACTGCTGCCAGTAACATGGAGAAAGCGCACATAGATTTGTATTGGTCCCAATTTAAGGCAAAGCGTCGTCTGGATATCGGTACACTTCCGAACAAAAGGTTTGTTTGTTGCAAAGCCTAATATTACATATTTATTTGTATGTTGTGCTTAACGTCCGTTGCGAAAAGCATGGATGAAAAAACAAACATATTGTTATTTAATATTGTCACCATACTCTCACCAGAACGTCACATTTATTGGTAGGGATAGGGAAATTTCGCGAATTCATTTCAGGACAAGATAGACGCCAAACATACATATAGTGAAGTCATTCATTTTCGCAATTGGATCACAGTTTATTAGACCCGCCCTGCACACCTCTGAGCCAATAGCAGACTTGCAAGGAAATTCTTTGCGAAGTCTATAACTGCCAGGTGTGGGGCAACAGCCAATGAACACACGCCTGAGGCTCCAGTATGTAGAGTACTGAGGAGTCTAGCCTACAGGTGATTGAACTCGCGAAATTTTCCTATCCCTTCATATGAGGTGACAAACAGTGCATGGACCAATTACAAAAGTAAAATGAACGTATGAGTTTTTCAATTCTAGCTTGTTCTGAAATGAATCCGTAGGGATAGGAAAGTTTCGCGAGTTCAATTACCTGCAAGCTAAACCCCTCAGACCTCTGCATACTGGAGCCTTAGCTGTGTGTTCATTGGCTGTTGCCCCACACCTGCAAGTTATGGGATTCGCAAGGTGTTCCCTTGCAAGTCTTCTATTGGCTCAGAGGCGTGCAGGGCGGGTCTAATGAACTGTGATCCAATTGCGAAGGTGACGTCACTATACATGTGTTTGGCGTCTATCTTGTCCTGAAATGAATTCGCGAAATGTTCCTATCCCTATAATTCGGCGAATTTTCACGTCTCTATATATAAGGCGGCGGAAGTCAAACGATATCTCAGTACAGGAACACTACACTCACTTACCAATAAAACTTCGAAGCCCTATGTGGTCACAAAAACAAAGCAAAACATATGCTGTACAATCCCTGGCTCGATGGTGAAATGAATGAAGAAATTTGGGAGGCTCTTGACAGTGAGATCTTGACAGCCGCGGCTTGGTGGTGGCCTTATGATTAGGGGTAGTGAAATTCCGCGAAAAAAATATGAGTACACGGTGTACTTCAATATTACAAGCACCCAGCAGCAGTTTGTCTATTGTCATTGGTTGCTGTCTGCTTGAGAAGGCGTCTTCATATTTGACCGGGCCATTCACTCAGAATTCGGCAACATCGGCACGTCTCCTATGTGATTCGTGTGCAGACAGTTAACACGTGTCAGAGAGTAATTCGGCCAATCAAGATAGGCAAGCAAAACTAGAGTGTTTTGAAATATAACATGTCTTAAAATCTTTTCAAGAAACTTCACTACCCCTACTAATAAATCATTGATTCAAATGTAACGTGATACAAAGTCCAGCGCTTTCATTTTAGTTACCATACAAAAGTTATTTTTCTACTAGGAGTTATTTTTATTTTATAGAGTGTTATAGCAATACCCCTACTAAAACTAACGACATAATTGAACTACATCCGAGTAAGTTTTATCTTCCAGGGCAGGGAAGTTTATAAACCATATTTGCCAGAGCTAGAGTGGAAAATAAAACGCAATATGTTAATTAAAATAAAACAATATGTATGGCAATTGCATGAAAACGTATCGTGTATGTATGTCCCTGGTGGCGCTGCGAGATAATTGTGTCCAGTGAACATGGCGGCGGAAGTTCATTACACGTCCAGACACAACCCCGGGTCCAGTGTCCTTTAGGGGGGAGTCAACACAGGCCGGAACTGAACGTCAGGGTATTTCTAAATTATTTTTCTTTACTAACCTACCGCTATTAGTAAGAGACCTGCGAGATGTGCGTTATTATTTGTAGACGCGTTAAACTTTAATCACATGTATCTTTGCAATAAGTTTTCATTAGACTATACATTATTTGACACGCCTTGGGTAACTCTGCGCCAATAAATGAACACTTCATAGTTGTGTAACCCAATCACGTGCAGTTCGGTCAGAAAGGGCGTGGCTTCACATCTATGAAGCAGCCAATGGAGGAATGATGCCAGCCCCGGTATATACAATACTGTGAAGTTCAACCTGATGCAAAATAATAACACGAATTTTGCGTGCCTCTAATTATTAGATGACTGGGAATCATGCGAGTTCAAGTTGTGCTAAGGTAGACTTTAAAACTGTACTTTCTCGTTACTTTCGTAATTGGTAGAGGTGGCGATTTTTCGCGAAAAAAAAATATGAGTACTCGGTTGACTTCAATACTAAGTATAAGTACCTGTTTTTCGCGATAAAAATTACGCGGAGGCTACACTTCAATATCCCATGTGCACACTTGCAGACTTACTTTGGCTATTGGCCCCTTGTCTCTGTGGGAAGATAGTCTGTTACATGAGTGAGCCAATCACAATTAAGATTCTACGATACTGACCGTCCGTCACCCGCGGGCGGACAGACAAGACGCTTAACAATTCAATTGCTCCAATCACGGAAGTAATTTTGAATCTTAAGTGTTTTGGAACACATCTTGTCCTGAAATCTTTTCGCGAAATATAGGTGCCCCTAAGTATAAGCACCGAACGGCAATTTGTCTATCGCCATTGGTTGCTGTATCTTGAGAAGGCGTTTTCATATTTGACCGGGCCACTCAGAATTCGGCAACATCGGCATGGCTCCTACGTGATTCTTGTGCAGACAGATACAACGTGTCAGAGAGTAATTGGGCCAATCAAGACACGTAAACGACCCTACAGTGTTTTGAAATACAACTTGTCTTGAAATCTTTTCGCGACTGGCGAGGTGTCGAGGGCGGACTATGGCGAGTCTGAAAGCAGCCCAGGTTGGTGACATTGAAAGACACTTCCGATACAATTTTTCACTCGCAATTTTTCACTCGGGTCGCAGATGTATTGCCAACACCAAAAATACAACGGCAATTTATCAATTTTAAATAATCTAAACTAGGAACAACCAAAATACCTTTGCTCAGTTTGTAGCTACGAGAAGGTTAGAAATATAATTTCAATTTTAATATATAGCAAGTTAAGTGACGAAAATATGTAAACTTCGCTCGACAATTGCACAGTTGCTTCCCTGTTCCACTTGATAATGTGTGACTTGCGCGGTCTTATGTTTACCGAGATGAGCTCGTTTTAATTTTTAGAGGGACGTTTAAAATACAAAGGTTGCAGCCCTGCTTCAAGTCTGACTACGCGTGTCAATCTGCAAACTCAAGCAATTTTATGTGAAGTACTCCTGTCCTGCCAAAGAATGTCCTTCCTGAACGATTTGTTTTTCGTCCCGCCAGCTGGGGAAATGTGTGATGCCTACTATTTCCTGGAGAACGTTTAAATGCCGATATTATGGGGTTGGTGGGTTTACAGAACTACGTGACGTTAATGAACTTAGTTAGCAAGTTTGATTAGTTATTTGACACGTCTGTATTTGTAACCCAGCTTAATTAACTGTTGTTGTTTGAAGAGGGGTTGTCATTTGACGAGGCAATGTTTTTGCGCCAGAAAAAGGTATCATGTTTATCCCCCCCCCCCTTTCCCACCGTCACGGGGTGGCGCACGTCTGAACGCTTCCAAGCGCTGAGCTATACTGAAGAGAGGCGTGCGCGCCTGCTCCTGGCGCGGCCGAGCGCTGTTTGGTGGCTACTACTGGCAACGAGTTCAGCCTCGCACACTCTGGCACCTTCCATACGCCTCTCCGCTATTCCCGCCGCCTCCTTAACCTTCCGAGCCGCGTTTTCGCGTATAAATGTTCGTCCCCAGCCGAGCAAATGTGCAGTGTTCCTCTTCGAGTTGCGCGAGCTGGCTGACGATAGATCATGTCTACACCACTTCATACTTCGGGGCTTCATAATGCTAGACGCGTTTTCGTGTAATTTGAGTACTACACAAGTTAAGTATTGCAACGAATGAATTTGTTATGCCGGGGGTAGAGTTCTCCATTTTGGTATTCTTTTTTTTTTCTAGCGATTTTTGTTATATGGATTTTTGTAGGGAAGTGTTTCTTCACTGTTTTGACTGTGTGAATTTCCAACATGGTATTTTATTGGAATGTTTATAAGAGGGGATCTTTTTTTTTTTTTTTTTTTTTTTTTTGCGTGCTGTAGGAATGGTCTCCTGATTACGATTTGCCAAAAGGAATTTTAATGTCAAGGCTTTTAGTGGATATTTTGTGGCATGCCTGTATGCTTATGGTTAAGTGTTTTTCTCCTTGCCAATGATATTCTTGAAATTAGTATTCCATATTGCACTTTTTAGTGAATCATCAGGTGTACTTTACTTTTAAAGTTATAATGGTGCTTGCTTTACTCAGGGAGTCATTTTACCTTTTTTAATGGGATTTCACAAGTGTTTATTCAGCTTAGGTGATTCCTCACGATATATTAATACTGTAGTTTTTCTTTTTTGTTCCAGCGCATGTGTGTTCTCTCCTTCCTTTATTTCACCGATTGGTAGCAAGCAACAGAAATTTACAGACGCAAATTTTATTTTTCAAATCAAGTTGCAAATTTGTTGTTCTTGGTGATAATGTATAGATGGGCTTCAATATATTTGTATTGATTTAGGAATTTTTGTGTCCATGCTTTCTTGATTTTTTTATGGTGTGCGTCCTTCTCCTTGCCTACCTTCAGCCTTGCTACGCCCTAAAGAGGCGTAAACAAGGTGTTTGGAAAAATGAGGATCGCAAGTCTTTAATGCCTAATTTTAGAAAGAATCGTAACTCAACCCCCGAAATAAAGTATACCACTTTTAAATTGGATGAGCAGTATGAAAAAAAAAACTTAAGAAAATGGGGTTAACTTACCTAAACAATGTATACTTTGACGAAGATGGGTTTCCTAGATTGTCTGATCTGGGCAGCCAATATCTGAATTCATAGCTTTTAACCGTGTTTATGTGCATTGCAAAATGATGTTATGTTGGCAATATAACTGCGACCTGTTTACATTTGAAGCTCAAAATAAGAGCGTGAAGTAATACATGTAACGCAGACTAACTATGAGGTAGACCGTTTATTCGTCTTCTGCGCATGTTCCCAACATTGACCTACCCCAATCCTACACAACTAGTAAAGTCACATGGTGAGTAATGAAGAACGTGTTTGTTTATATATTACTTTTTAATTGATAAGCACTATTATAGTAATAAAATACTTTTTCCAGTTTGAATTTAATCAAAAAGCATTATGAATTGATTAGAATAAGTATAAAAACATATCAAAGCAATTGTTTACTAAACAGTGTTATAACCTCAAATCTAATCCCTCCATTTTGCTATCCGTAATTACAGAAATGCAGTTCATTGTTGTGACACGGGATATTGGTTATGCGCAGACAGCGAGATCAGTCTACCTCGTCTTTACTCTATGACATGGCAATGTCGCCTCTCTACTCTACTTGCTCTGTGGCAGAGCCGGGAACAGACGACACAGGCAGTGTCGCATCCATGGAGGTAATAGATGATGGAGTGGCAACAGCCTATCTTCTCAACGATTATCAAGTGAAACCGATTTCTTGTCCGACTTCTTTCAACTGCGCATGCGCAGATCGATTGTTTATGTCAGCCATATTAGGAGTGGCAAAAGTTACATTGTACATCGGTATTACCAGTGACGTAATTATTGCGTTTTGTTCTTGCGGGATGTTTTCAAATGTACGTGGCCTAAATAAGACTATGCATCAAAATACTACACAATATTTTGCCACTATCCGGAATTAATTAAATGAAAAACACGCACCTTTTTGTCACTACTAGCTCTGTCCTTGTCTTTCATTATTGGCTACTGTCGGGCTTCACTTTCGTGTCTCGACTTCCACTCCATAGACCAATACCTCCACGGTCGCATCGCACGTCGCGGCGATGTCGCGAGGGAAGGCAGGACGTGTGGCGATTCTCGGCGCGTGGGTCGATGGATCGATAGTGGTCAGGTGATGTATCGCCGGGACGCGGAGTCGAACGCCGCGTCGCCCGACCGTCTATTAATCTCGGCTGGCTCCATCGGGCCACCATCTGCCCGGGTAATTGTTTTAATTCCGCAGCACGCTCCGTGGGTGCCTGCCCTGGCTTGGTGGCATGGAGGGGGTGGCGTCTCACATGTAGGGGAGGACCTTTAGAAAGCTGGTCTTCCCGGGGAGCCGAGATCGGAGTGAGTGAGTGAGGGGAGATACCTGGGCGGCTCTTAACCCTTCAATACCTAGTGTAGACAATCGTCAACATGTTGCACAGGAAGCTTGTATTTAACCGGTACTGTACTTTGCGAGGTCCAGTTGCCCAATGGCCTTCCCTGTGGGTTACTGATACCTAAACCATGATACTGCTCTACGTTAAGATTGAGTCATAACACTAGGGTTGTGAAATCTCGCGAAAATATTTCAAGACAATTAGTATTTGGAAAAAATGTAGGGTAGTTCACCTATCTTGATTGGCTGAATTACTTTTTGACACGTAGGAGCCGTGCCGATTTTGCCGAATTCTGAGTGGCCCGATCAAATGTGAAAACGCCTTCTCAAGCAGACAGCAGCCAATGACAATAGACAAACTGATGTTGGGTGCTTATAACGTTGAAGTCTACCGTGTACTCATATTTTTTCGTGAAAAATCACTAGCTCCACTTATATCAGCATTTACCGAACAACAAGTCTACGGCTTATTGGCCGAGACCTGCAAAATTCGCGTTATTATTTGGGAACACTAAACACATGTACCTTTGCAATACAGTTCTCATTGGACTACAGTAGTATAAAAATGCCGATTCGAGCACAGCCCCCAGTTATCAGAAAACCAACGGTAAATGAAAAGCTCGAGCCATCAGAAAAAATCGAATGCCGATTCAAGCACAGCCGCAAAAAAGTTACTCAAAAAGTTGCACCGCAAAAAAGTGGCTCCAAAAGTTGCGTTTGGGAGCAACCACAAAAAAGTGACACAAAAGGTTGCGTTTGGGAGCAACCACAAAAAAAGTGACTCAAAAAGTTGCGTTTGGGAGCAGTTGCAAAAAAATGGCTCAAAAAGTTGCATTTGGGAGCAGTTGCAAAAAAGTGACTCAAATAGTTGTGTTTAGTTAGATCGTAGTCATCAGAAAAAAAGTTGTGTTAAACTTTGCGTTTGAGTGCATCTGCAAAAATACGCGTAAAAAGTTGCGTTTGCACGTAGTTGCAAAAAAAAAGAGTGACTCAAAAAATTTGAATACATAAAAATAAAATGTTGTATATAATAAAGATGGATCAGTTGCTAAATGTATTAAACTGAACCAAACAATTTAAGAAACTTTCCGAACTGAAAATTGGACAGTCCTATCCCATAGACCATGCTGAAATAAATGAGACACGGTATGGATACAAAGTGGTAATTACTTCTGGAAATTTTTAAGTAACCTTACCAGACAGATATGTTCAGATTTTCAGTGAAAAAGTTTTAAATGATGTTAATTGTGAAGGTATAAGTTTTACATATGATGGAATGGTGGATTGTGGTGTTAAACAAATGCATTCAATTCGGTTTTTTAAGAGTAAATGATCGTCGTCGTATAATTAGACATCAGTTATTTTTATCTGTGCTCATATCTCTATAAAGTTTTAATGGTTATCCAGTCATTAAAACACAATTATCGCTCTGACTTCGGCAATGTGCTTCAACATAGTCTAATTAAAATTCTAGATACACATCTCCAAATTCGACATATTAAATTAGCCGAAACATTGAATTATTTTTCTAAATCATTCATTGCACTTTCTATACAAAATATTATTCATCTTTATCACATGAAACTTTAATAGTTTAAAAACTATTAATGTCATTATATATAGAAAATGATGACTTCCAAGCCAAAAAAATATCTATGGTCTCATCTCTAATACCGCTGTTCTTTCGGACAAATCAAAGTTAATTAACTTACCTTTTTCATCCTTAATTTCAACTATTATTCCATTAACTTGATTTGTTTGCACTGGAAAAAATAATGGATAAGCTGGTTCGTAATAGATCGAGTCGCCAAATCCAAATGTTGTTCTTGGTTTAAAAGTGGCAATTATGTTAGTTTCTCTATGATTATATTCATCATGTTTTAATATCATACCATTTACTATATTACAGTGTATATTTATTGTTTCAAATGGATCAAATTTTGGAACTGTATCGCCATAATGATCCACATTTGCTTTCAGAGTTTTATTTTCTACAAAATCCAAAAGTTTTCCTATTGAACCCGTTTTCCAAACTGTAATTTAAGCGTACATTTTAATTTCACTCTGTTTGTTATTTTATCCAGCTCGAAAGATATATCATTTTCTTTCCCACCAATTGAATCTACACTAAATATTGCTTTTATAGTTTTTTCAAGATCTTTTAAGCTATATTGACCAACTGGAATATCAATTGCTGATTCATATCATTCTGACCCACAAAATATAGCTTATTTCTCCCAGAGATAATGTTATGCGTTAGATAAGTAGTATAGAACTGAACTAAAGCCAATGAGTGTCCCTCTATCTCTAAAGGTAATGTAGTCTTTCTTCAACACTGATTTGTTATCTGCTAGTTTGAATACTTTACTGCATTTATTATATTCTTAAAAAAATCTTTAATAAATGAGCAAGAAAAACATGAAACATGTAGACTGGGGATATTAAAATAATACCAGACAAGACTGTATCGACAAAACGTCATGGTGAATTATTACCTAATAATATTCGATGTTTGACAGTGGGTCCTAGTAACTGTGGAAAAGCTACATTTATTATAGATAATTTTATATATGCTCAGGGATGGTTGGACTTTGGTACTCTCTATGTATGTTCAAAAAGTCTGGCCAAACAAAATATACCAATTTAAAGAAAGATATAGATGTAGCATCAAAATTATTTAGTGAACTGATAGCATACTTCTTTCCATCAAATGAATAAATGGTTGATATAAACTGAATGTCATAAAGAGTATGTAGTTGTTTTCGATGATATAATACTTGAAAACCAAAATATTGGGAAGGGATTACTTTACTCATGGTAGACACAAATATATTGGGTGTTTCAATTTAGCCCAGAATTTAGCCCAGATATACTCAAAAGTACCTAAACACCCTATAAGAGACAATGCCAATTTTCTTTGCATATTCAGACAAGACGATACAAATATTAAACATATTCATACTGATTTTGTTGGTGGTGATATGTCGTTTGAAAAATTTAGGGAGACTTGTTCAAAATGTTGGATTAATGAATATGGTTTTGTTACAGTAGATATGACTCTAAGTTATATAATGGTAAGTACCGTAATAAAATTAACGACTTTTCAAATTCTTAAATTATAAGTATGTTTTTAATGGAAGTATTTCCTTTAAAAACCAACATAATCTGATCTTTTTAAATGTATTGGTATACCATAACTATTTCAATAAATACAATTGTACCTTCGGGTACATTATTAGCTTTTGGTATTTTAAAATATATCATATCATTAGGGTATACTTCAAAAGTTTTATATATGTCAATTTTTTTTGTTGATGATATAAGTTGATAACACTTTTATATTTTTCTGATTTTATTATTTATTTCAACTATAGTTCCATCTCGCATAAAAAAATATTCTATTATATTATCAAAGTCAAATATTTTTTCTTTTGAACTGTATTTCCCAACTAAATGAATAATGTTAATTCTGTTTTTCCGATAGTACTCTAAATTGATTGCATCCATCGGTGCAATGGGATCTCCCACATGTTTTAGTCTTTTTTGTTCGAAATCCATATTATTATCTACTTCCAAGTAAGTAAGATAGACTTTATCCAATGATCTTTTATTTCTTGTCAGTGTGACTATAAAGTCGTTGAACTGTGTGTTGGAAACAAAATCATTAGGATTGATCTTCTCAGTAGTTGTATCTTGTCAATGTGTTCTTTAATTTGATCTTCACTCCAAGAGCTCATTAATGCATTTCCACATATATCCATTGTTTATTAATAGTGAAATAATTTTTGGAAATTTAAAATTATGTGAAAAGTTATTTAGCACAGTTACACACAAATGACCACAAGTTACTTGATTGAAATTTCGAATTCTATCATCGTTATAAAAAATATTACTTCCGAGATATGATATTAATTGTCGCGGTAGATTTCTGCCAAATGAATCGAAATAATTTTCCAATAGTATACCCAGTGTGTACCAGAGTTTGTTGAAACATCTAGATTAACAATCCCGCATTAATTATCGAGTGGCATGTTAAGTAGATCATCGAAAATAAATACACCCCAAAATTTTTTAATGATTAATTTTTTTAACCATTTGATCAATATCAAAGTTAGTGAGTGGAGTTACTTTATTTTTAACATTTTTACCCCACTTAACTTTCTTCATTCCCTTGCCGTATTCCTCCATTGCTAAATTATGCCTGTGTTGTTCTTCCAATTCTTGGTTTTTCATCTTAGCATTAATTACTGATGCCGTGATAGATGATGCACCGCCAGCTAATGCTCCTAGAGCTCCTTTGCTGCGAAAATTAAGGGTAAAAATCCACACTTGTGAACAGTCAAACCATTTCCAGTTTTCATTTCTTTGGACATTTTCTTAAACTATCGGAACTGAAATTGTGATAGTCATCCCTTTGTCCTCCTTTAATTTCTTGTTTTTATGATCCAGTTGGCCTTTCGTTAGAAAAGAATCAATATTCAAACCCTTCAACTCTTCATCAGGTAACTTGAAATGTAATGTTTTTTACTTTAATTTACTATAACAAATATTTTATCATTTCATTTTAAATCCCCAGCCAAGCTTACGTTTAATATGCATCGTGGATCCAGTAACACCAGCCCAATATCTCTCATTTAGATCAGCTTCTTTTCTAGTTCTTTGTCAGCTACATGTCTTTCAGCTAGATCTTTATGATGATCATAAGCTATATCAGGTTCCATTGCAGCCGCATCTAGTGGATTAAAAGGTTTATCACCATGCTCAATTCTCTATTTAGTCTGATACCCGGACCTAAGTACTGATACCAGGTGCATACAACTCAAAAGGTAGTGAATTTATTTGTCATTGAGTAACCCTTTTCCGTGATGCTTCGACTCCCAAAAAGTATGTGGTATTGTGCTTAACATTTGTATCAGATATGGTATACCTTTTGGATTATTCACAACAAAGTCACTAAACTTGCTGCTGAGCATATTTATTATTCCAACTTTTTCATTGTAATAGTTATCATTTCCAGCATTCTCTTCATCATAAATAACGAGAAGTCGATCAATAAACATCCTAACATCATCCATCCATATGTATTCTTTAGGATAGTCTGTATACTTCTTTATACCTTTCCCTTTTTTAGGCGAGGGATGTTTCGTTTTAATCGAATCGTAAATAGGTTTAACAATAATTATCCATTTATTCCCTTTACTCGATTTTAGGCATTCCCAAGTTTGGATCATTGTTTTGAAAAACTGTGTTTGTATCTGCTAGGATACACTATAGTGTTCATAGTCGGTTGCAGTGTAGTCACTTTCTGTTACTTTCTTACTAGTTAGTAATTTCATCAAACCATAAGATCCAGTGTATGTCCGACCTTTTACAGTAAATTTGTCATTGATGAATGTTACTTCGCCATCACCAATATACAATCTACCTTTATCAGCCTTTAGTCCAAAAACATTGTCTTTGCAGTCAATTAAAAATCGACCACTTTCTTATCAATAAATGTTGTTTTGTAGTTAGTTAACTGTGAGATATCAGTTTTCAAATGCCCCAATGCTTCGTCATAGCGTCTCATCGTCTCATCGCCAATTCGTTTAATGCCATCATCATAGCGTTCATCTATACCTGTTTTACCAAACAGTTTTCTTTCAAAAGATGTTTCTGTTGGTGTTTGTGGGTAGTCTAAATTCTTAACAGCAAATGGAACAAGTTCTTTTATTAAGTTCTTATTCTCAATTGTTACATGTCCAATTTTTTGCCCCAAATCTTCTTCACATCTATCAATGGTTGAGCATGTTTTTATTTTTTATCATATTCATCTTGGTCAAAATTTTCTAAAAGTTTTAAACTTTTCAATTAGCTGTCTTCTTCTCTCTATATTCTTCTCTATATTGTTTACAATTTTTTGTTGTCTCATTTATTATATAAATAAATAAAATAAACAATGATAACTTAAATGTATACTGTCTCAAATGTATGAAAAATACACTAAGTTCATATGAACTTAGAAATAAAAACAAAGTAAGAATTAAATGTGTTTGTAAATGTTGTGTTACCAATAACTCGATATTCACTGGTGGGATATAAAAAACGATATTGTAAATGAAATTCATAAACCAATGCAAAAAAATTTCTCCAGAAGAAATGTTCTATCTTTTGGTTTCGATGATCTTTGCAAGCTGATTTAGTTAAATGAATTCTGGATCTTTAAAAGGTATACATAGAATTAACAAAGGGTTTAAATATATGTTAACAGTGATAGATGTTTTTTCCAAATATGTATGGGCAATACCAATCAAAGATAAAACTGGTGAAAATGTTACGTTAGCATTTAAAACTATTTTGAATGATCGCAAACCCATGCATTTACAGACAGACGAAGGGAAAGAATTTTACAATAAATCATTTAAGGCATTAATGGTCAATAACAACATAACACACTATTCAACACATAGTGACAGAAAGTGTTGTAGAAAGATTTAATATAATAGGAAGGAGAAAATGTGGAAGATATTTACTATGCAGGGAAACTATAAATGGATGACTATATTACCTAAATTAATAAGTGAATACAATAACACTGTTCATGGTACAATCGGAATGAAACCCACCAATGTAAATGCAAAGAATAAAAGTTATATTCTAATCAACACGTATGGGGGAGAAAGAAAAATGGTTAAACCAAAGTTTGCAATAGGAGATAAAGTTCATATAAGTAAAAGTAAAAATGTATTTGAAAAAGGTTATACACCTAATTGGTCCACTGAAGTATTTGAGGCGTGTGAAGTATTGCACACAAACCCCATGACATATAGAATAAAATATTTAAAAAATGAACTTATTAAAGATATTTTAATGAGCCAGAGCTTCTTAAGATCAAATATGATAAAGACTACTTAGTGGAAAAAGTTTTGCAAAGAAAAGGAAATAAGATGCTAATTAAATGGTTAGGTTTTGATAGTAGTCATAATTATTGGGTTGATAAGAAAAGTGTAGTTGTTTAAGAAGTTTTTTCTATATAATAAATGGATCAACAAAAAACTGAAAGTTTTGACCGTCATTCGTTTCCGCCAAACAACCAAACAAAATTAATTGGATGAATACAACAAGCACATTGAGTTCGATATTCCTATTGGCGATGCATTTTCACATCCGAATGAAGCTTATGTATACCAACAGTATAAGCTAACTAAAAGAGATACAAATGCAGATTATGAAAAAACTTCAACTATTGATCTTTGTGAGAATTTATTCCCATTCCAGTTCACAAGAATAGAGATCTCTAAACATAGTTGTATAATCGAAAGTATTGACAACCCGGCATCAATTCAACAATTATACATACATTGCTAGGTTCGGAATCAGAATCACATACTTCCAAATGTCGGGGATAGAACTAGGTAAATATGTTAGGAAAGATAAGTGTAACGAAATTACCTATCCATTAAGATATTTGTTTGGGTTTATGAGAGATTGTAATGAAATATTCTGAAAGGTTGGTACAAGATCACATTCATTGGAAATTCTAATGATGATGCTTCTTTTTACAGAAGGACCCCAAAGAAAGCAGATGGATCTGATGATGAAGATAATATACCAGATGCTGGTAAAATTGTTATTGAGAAAATGGAAATTCTGTGGCCAACTGTTGAATACGATCCTATTTATGGAGATGAAATTAAAGCAAAACTATACAAACACCCCAAAATTCCAATTGGTTTTAATTATTGGCAATGTCTTGAAAAACCAGTACGTACTAATGCAAACTCATTTCGGTTTGATATAAAAGATCAGTTTAATTCAATCCAATTCGATATGCCAGACTTTGACATTGTAGGTTTTCAGCAAAACAGAAAAGAAAATCCTGGACAATTCACACACGGTTCAATGTTTGACTCTTGTTTTGTCAAAATATTTCTATTAAGAATGGATGGAATGAAGTGTTTCCCAGAGAGAATTGGAATTTAAACATTGGTGATAAAATTTTCGATAAGATGTATATTGCTTACAATGATTTTAGAAATTCAAAGACTAAACTAGACACCCCTTATCGTAATAATGAACTGTGCTTCAACTCTGCATCATTTATTGGGAGAAGATTATTGTATGTTATTGATTGTTCTTGCAGAAAAATCGCTATTGTAAAAGATCGAACTAATCTGAAACTTACAGTTGATTTTAATAAACCAATATCAGCTACAACTATTTGTAATGTGGTACTAGTAAGCCAAAGAAACCTAATTTATGATGTTAAAAGTGAAAGAAACACCAAAGTCCAATAGTGCGCAAACATGTATGGTTATTAGTTTTTAATGGATAGTTATCCATTAAATACATTTACTGTTATATATTTTTTCTTTAATAGTGCTATAAGAGTGTTTTAAATGGGATCTGAAAAAAAAAAAAAAACGTCTGAGGCTGCACATTCTTAAGACGGGTCCCTCGAGGGAACTCTCTTAATTGTGACAACGGGTTCTTATGCTTTTTCATTACATTCACTCGCAACACTTTTTTCAGATCAGTATTTCCGCAATGTCTTTTACTTTGAACCACGGATTATTCTCTTAGTCAATAGCAGCTTTAGCCACTGTAAGCTTTTATTCAAGTCATCCAGTAGCGGTGTGTAATTTGCTTGATGCCGTATTTGCGTAAGGACGGTAGCACTTCTTTTGTCACCCACTTCTTAAACTGTCTAGCCTCGTCCTTTTTGGAAGCCAATATTAACGAATACAGGCCAGATTCGTTGATGAAAACCATGTGTGGTTGAGAATTAAGGGAGTATGTCGCACAGACGCCCTTTGTATATGCAAGTTTTGAAGAATGTCTCTATCATCGACGTGATGGGCAACTGCTGTTTCATTAGGTTGTACAGCGTTATGGGATTGACGTTATCGAGAGACAAAAGCTCTTGCATCTCGGGACACTCTTGCCTAATCGCATTGAGTCGTACATTCCCCAGTTGCTTTTGACATCTGATGGCATAGTAGTCGTTTCCACCGAGTGAGATTAGCACATACTGGTGATGCTTACCAATATCGTCAGTAGGCGGCAGCACGTGCTTGCAGATGATGGTAATATGTGAGGTGATGATGTCTTTAGCATCTGTAAGTTTCTTATTCAGATCTTCCAGTAGTGATTTGTACTTTTGCTCAATCTTGTACTCGCCATGCTTGCGAATGGAGGTAACACTTCTTCAAAGACCCACTGCTTAAACTCTGTAGCAACAGGTAGTCTAGACGAGCATATCAACTCATACAACCCAGGCTCTGAAATAAAAACAGTTTGTGGTTGTGCATTCTTAAGGTGGGTGACTCGAGTCACCCACCTTATCTGCGACAATGGCTTCTTGTACTTCTTCGTTACATTCACTCGCATCGCCTTTTTCAGATCGGCATTCCCAAGTAACTTCACGACGTCCTTCGCTTTAAACCACGGATTGTCTTCTTCGTCGATGATCACATACACTGTCTTACAGTCGTAGACCAGTTTACGTTCACAATGTCGATGAGCGATTGCATTTTGTTAGACTCTTACAGGCTTACACATAATACGCGAACGATTTTAAAATTCAAAGTCGCGATGTACTTTGCACTGAGCGATTACATAGCTGCGATACATTTCGAGATGTCATCTCGAAATACTTACTCCAAGTCGATCGTCTGATGACATTCCTTTAAGCTCTCAAACTACTTTATGTGTATGATACTGTCAATCAAGTCATCTTGATTCATATCTGTGATGAAGCAGTTACCTACAGCTTTAATGGGCAACTGCCTCTTTCATAAGGTTATACAGCATTACGGGATTAATGTTGGTGAGAAAATGAAGCACTTGCATATTGCGGTATTCTTGTCTTACCTCATCGATACGTGCACGTACTATACTCGTTTGGCATTTGATGACATAGTAACAGATACCGCCAGTGTGGATGAGAACGAACCGATACCTTCCGTTGGTGGTAGCACACATTTATCGATAATGCTATTAGCATCTGTAAGATTCTTATTCAGATCATCCAGTAGCAGTTTGTACTTTTGCTCAATCTTGTACTCGCGTATTTGCGTATGGACGGTAGCACTTCTTCATACACCCAATGCTGGAATTTTTCAGCCGCTGCCATCTTTGATTTCATGATCAATGCATACAAACCTGGTTCATTGATAAATACGACTTGTGGCTGCATAATCAAATGGAGGAGCCATTTGCACCTCCCTATATCCGCATATGATTGCCTATGCTTTTCTCTACCATGTTCTCTGATTGCTTCTCGCAGATTCTCATACTGGAGTATTCTCGCAATGTCTTTCGCTTTGAACCACAGATTATTCACTTCCTCGATAATCACATACACCTTTTTACCGCCGTAGATAAGCTTGTTGCTCACAATGTCGATGAGCGATTGCATTTTGTTATACATATGCTTTCCTTTAAGCTCATGCATGATATCAGCGATAACACGACTCCTGCTTCGTGATGGGCAACTGCTCTTTCATAGTATCACTCTTTTCAATTTTGTAGTGTCCCCATGGTAGTGTATTAATGCCATCTTTAAGAATAAATCTTTTATCATCTTTGGGACTTAATGCTTTTTTTCTCAACTCAATCGTATAGAGTTCATGTTTCTTACTTTTAATGATTCATACCTTTGTACAACACTTTTTTTTACCAAACAAACACTTTTTGTAGTCATCAAAACTAATCTCATTTCTGACGACAGTGTTTTTCACACCCTTTGTTTTTTTTTTTTTTTACACCACCTTCCACATCTATTGCATACATTTTCGATTTCAATCCAAAAAATTCTTCCATTATTTTTCCATTGCATTCATCTTTCATTTTGCCAATAATCTTTTTGTTAACTAATGGTATACAAATGGATGATATTTTTTATAGTCAGAAGTATCAAAATGATCGACCATTTCTTTCATGTCACTGTAGAAATCTGGTGTTTTTATATAATAGATGCATGAATCAGTATCTTGGTAGCACAGTTAAATATTTTCCCCATACTTTGATTTCATTATATTATAGTGAAAATCGTACATCAAGACTTCCGATAGATCAAGTATACTCATTCCAACATAAATGGGTTTGTTAAAGCACAGTTTTGTTTTAATCATATGAACTGCAACCAAACAGTTAGTAAATATAGTCCTATCTTTAAAGTTTGGTTTGGCCACAAGTTTATCCATTTGCTTAGAACTTATGCACAACCGTATATCCACTCTGTTTCTAATATTTTCCATTCTTTTTCCAAAAACAGAATTGTTCATTAATATGTAGAAATCTTATTCAATGTCATTTGTAGACTTTGTTCGCATATTTGTGTTTAGAGCAATATAGGATTAATCAATTTGATTGATCAAACTGCAGAACTCTATGGATCTTTTTCTACTTCATTCCGAGAGATAGATATTGCTTAAGATTTACATAGTTTAATACATATTTTTCTTTACCACCCAGATTAGTCAAGAGTTTGGGATTTGTTTAACCTTCTGGTATTTTGTTCTCTGGTGCCAATGGCAGGCCTTTGTGAAGATCGTGTAGTTCATGTGGATATTCCAAACCAACTTCCAATATATAACCTTTGCTAGAATCATCTTCTATTTTTGTTACATCTATATTCGTATTCCCCCACTTAAACCCACCATAAGGTAAATACTGACTCATAGTCCATCCATATAAGTTATTGGCATTCAGAAATGTAAGATAAAAGATTTCCTTTGTTCTATCATAAGCATTCATATATTTATTATTTGCTTTAGCATATCGCTTACAACATTGTGAAATTCCACCACGAACACCTGTTTCTATCATCAAAATCATGTCGTAATCTGTCAATAATACTAGTTCTATTTTAGTATGTTTGAGCATAGCATCCCAAGTTAACCCTGGGGCTGTGAAATACCATGCTGGATTTAGCTTATATGTTTTGAGACACACATCTCTAAAATTTTCCATTATACCAGATAATATCAATACATCAGATTTGTTATAGAGTTCTGTGCACTCCCTTAGAGATTTTATGTTGAATTTTTCCCACACCTTTCTCATAAATTAGTAATCTTTGTCTGTAATGCTACACTTATTGAGTTTGTTGTAAAATGGATCTTTGGATGGAAGTGATGTCTCACAAAATTTTTCAGCACTATCCATGTAGTCATGTGGGTAAACACATTTTCTTGTAACAAAGTCAAGAAGTTCATTGGAAAAATGTTTACACGTTTCTCGGAATTGACTTCTGGAAAGGTTGCTAGAGAGTTTATCGATTCTACTAGCCATAAATTTTAAATGAGTCAATAAATCTAAGATTTACAAGTTCACATACATGTTTTGTAAAACAAATATATTTTTCTTCATTATTTTCATCGATGCCAAGATCTCTTATGAATAAATGTGTGTCATAACCAGATAGATTGTGTATAAAAACTGGGACAAAACATGGATTTCTATACGATAAGTTACAATCTCTGTGTGCAGCTCCCTAAATTTCCCTGTAAGATTATCATGATATCTCACAGAATCACCATTCAAAGGCTTTTCACATATATGACAATGGGTAGCTGTATCATAAAGAATTTGATATTTCTGAGTTAATGGAAGCATTGGTTTTTTATTTGTGTATATATCACCAATAGACTTTGCTTCTTCCATTAGCATTTTAACGAATACAGTAGATGCATCAGATCCTTCATAAGTTAATGGTTGGTTATAGTATTCATGTTCGTATTTTACATAGTAACAGAAGTTAATAGACTCGTGTTTTTGGTATGGTTTCGTGTAACATTCGTCGGGGTTTGGTTGGCAAGTTTCAATTTTAGTCAATAAATATTCAAAATCAGCATATATCACAAACGGAACTCTCAAAGAATGATTTTGGTTTTTAAATCTTAATATGTCATTTTTTCCTTTAGATGGTAGTTCAACTCTAACGCCATTGTGATCTCAATAGTCTTGTTCGTGATCTTTTAGCTTATTAACAGAGTAGAAATGTTGTAAACATCTATCGCATATAAATATTTCGTGACCATTATTTGTTATTTGTGATGCGATAAGTCTCGAAAGACTTTTTATCCAGCAGTAGTGGTCGTTATTTTCGTCTTTGAAATAGAGTAGGTTTATGTGTTTATCGTTCTTATTTTTTGTTGTTTTTAATGGACAGATTATATATTTCTAACCACCATCTTCTTCTTTGTATGCATATACATTAATAGAAATTCCACTTATTTTCTGAAAGGTTGGTATGCTATCCAATTTCATTGGAAATTCCAAACCCTTAAGTGCATCATCAAACTCATGTTCGTAAGCTATTTATTTATTCACTCTTTGGGGGTTTCTTTGTACTTGATGCAATGCAGATAGAACAGACCATGAAAAACATTTTTGATCATCGTTCTTAACATTAATTACTTCCTGCTTAGTTTTGATTTTTTTCTGGGAGATCAACATAAGAACTGCCTTTGAATGGTACATATTTATTTATTCGCACTTATAGTTTAAATATTCTATTGAGTGCCCACTGAGATCCCTTTGCTCCGAATGCCCCATCTCAGCTATGATTTTCGATATGCTGTTGGTATAATATTCTTCCAGATTAGTCGATTTCAGTATAATTTCGTTCTTTGTTGTAAAGGAGCTTTCTACATATTCAATATTCTCACCAATTCCCCTTTTGTACTCAGTGAAGAGTTTCATGTCCACTTTGAGTGATTTTAAATGTTTACTAATAATCCCGTGACAGTTTCTTTTACATTGTTTAGGAAATGATTTGGATCATTGTATGCATTCTTCTTTATAGCATAAGTCTTGATCCTACTTTGAAATGCTGTTTCGATTTCGTCTACACTGAATCTGAGTGTGTACTTATGAATTTTACTTCTCAAGTGACTTCTTATGAGAGATGGTTTGTAATAGTGACTACACGTTTCACACTTGACATACTTCTCTTGAGATTTCTTCTTCTTTCTTTTCGCAAAAACATCTTTCTTAAATTTATATTATTTCCAAACATTACTAGTTGCGTTAAGCTTTTTCATTGCCATGGTCGTCATCATATTAGACATCAGTTGATTTTTATTCGTGCTCATTTATTATATATAACATTTTATTTTTTCGTTTTTTTTTTTTAGCCACTCTTTTTTTGCAACTGCGTCCAAACGCAACTTTTTACGCGTATTTTTACAGATGCACTCAAATGCTAAGTTTAACACAACATTTTTTCTAATGACCACGATCTAACGAAATGCAACTTTTTGAGCCACTTATTGCGGTTGCACCCAAACGCAACTTTTTGAGTCACTTTTTTTGCGGCTGTGCTCGAATCGGCATTTGATGTATTCTGATGGCTCGAGAATTTAATTTACCGTTGATTTTCTGATATCTGGGGGCTGTGCTCGAATCGGAATTTTTATACTACTGATTACACTTAGAGACTTGCAAAATTCGCGATATTGTTTGGTACCATGCTGGACTTCAATGCCCGATATCTGCGTGAGTGCAATGCATGCTTCCATTAGCTACTGGTAACTATACAACGTCATTAATGTCTGTAATCGCTTCAGTACTGATTGGTTGCACATCAGTTTAACTTTAGCTAGTGGCTAAAAGCCTTTATTGAGACGTACCACACAAGTTGTCGGCCATTGGCTGAAGAGAAACGAGCACACAACCTCATGCAGTTTAGTCTGTTGTAACAAAATAACGCGAATTTTGCATGTCTCTACTTATTGGTTGTGGTAACGAAACAAGTTATTTGCGATCTGAAGTAAAGCTCACGCCAAAAAAAAAATTCTAATTTGCAACACCAGAAATAATACATTAATGAGATAGTAGTTGGGGTATATTTCCTGCACATTTGTTGTCTGCGCGTTTACGCGTATCTCACCAAGTAAATGTCTTGGGGGTGCGGCTAGAGGCAGGCTGTGATGCTGCCCTGTAGATAGCACGTGAGCTCCAAGCTAGCTTGTCATATCACGTGTAATTCAGAACAAATATCCAACGACTGCCACATACTTGACAATGGCAACCTTGCAGATGGTTTGAAGTATGAACACAACTATGGTACGGCCAAACTAATGAACGATCCCGTGAGGGGAAGGTGCACCTCTTCCACCCCTCTCGTGACGTGCGCGGCGGGGAAGACATGTACTGTCAGTACAAATCGCTACGGACTTCCTGCGACACAATTCGGTAACGTCAAAAACGGTAGTGTGGTTCTCCTATCGTTTACCATATGGCATACGAGGTTCCAATAGTTTAATGCTCCCTGGGCACAGTGACATTTGTTATAATGTGCGTTCTAAGCGAGTAAAAGTATTATATCAAAATAACAATTTAAAATTTAATGAATAATGATAGATTTGTTGGAGTGGCAGTAAAAAATATGTCTGGTGTTAAGCAATAAGTAAGAGACAGGACAAGCTACACAGATAAAGCATCATTAATAATATGCACAGTAAACAAGAATTTGATTTTTATTTGACGTACCTACAAAATAGTTGGCACTAAAAATGATCATGTATTAACCATAAATTGCGTTCAAAGTATACACAATTTCCATTTTTTTTTTAACCTTTGCCATGTTTTATTTTTAAATTATTCTCTTATAAAGTGCATAAACTGCCATGCTGGCAAATACGATTTTAAAAATGTCCTTAACACTTTCAGCCCCACTTTAATTTACGGCTTCCAGGCTAGACTTTTATGATGCGTTCTGTACGTAAGCGAGACAACACTTGTTTTGTTGTCATGGCAAATGAGCTGTAGACTATTATGTTAGATACAGCAATATTAACCAATTACGGGCTAGACCAGTATGGCGGTTTGCGAATCATTTACACACAGGTAAGATCATTGGTTATTGAGTTTCTCAGTGTGCAGTACAGACCAAAAATTGTCTCCGCGGGTGTAATATACACAGATTTGTACACTGGGTCTGAATGGGTCAAAATGGTACAAAAATTAATTAGGTCTCAAATAATCGATAGGAGCAAAACTGGAACCACAGAAATTTGAATGAAACTGTTACCACAAGGAAGATGATATAAACAGAGACATAACTGGCCAGAAACGTTGCGTGCAATCCGTCTCCCAAAAGTATGAATTGTTTTACAGAAGGCGCCTCAAAAGACGCAACTTGAAAACATGCACATTATGTTACACACCATGCTAAACACCAGTCAAACCTTCAATGCCCACTGTTAATCAAATCAGGGTCGTTTAAAACATGCCATTTTCTAGGCAAGTTCTTAGAATCCTGAAAGTGCACCATAAGTTTTGTACTACAATATTGCTACCACTAAAACTATCACGGAAACTATAGCTTTCACTACCACTATCACTGTGACCACCTACAGATATTATAATATTTTGATATTTCTTCTTCCGGTAAACTATCGTTTCTATATTATTTCAGCCTCGTCTGTAGACGCTTTTATCTGGTCGGCTCTTTGCGATACATTTTTATCAGCTACACGAAACCTTGTCAGTGATCCAGATATAGTCTATGGCAATCAAATGAGTTATATGGCGGCAGTCTTAGTATAGCGCGACAAGTTCCGATACGACTCCCCATCGTTTGGCCTCGCGCATCTTCCCCTCCTGGGGCCGCGGTGGGTGTCCGGTTATCACGCTCGCCTCCCACCAACGCGAACCGGGTTCAATCCCCGGTCGGGTCACCAGATTTTCGCAAGTGGGAATCGTGCCGGACGATGCCGTTGGTCGGCGGGTTTTCTCTGGGATCTCCCATTTTCCCCGCCCCTTTATTCCGGTGCTGGTCCATATGCACACTCATCGGCTCTCAAAACGTCGCTGTTAAGAGCCGCCCAAATCTATTCACTTCAGATATTCCCCTCCTGCGGTGTTCGGAGGGAGGGAGACACACACAGCTGGCCAGTGTCCACGTTTACACAGCAGCATGGCAAAAATTATTATGTCTGAATATTTTCTACTGCACTTACCGTCTGTACACAAAATAAAATTTCCCCTTGAGAAAAGAATGAAATATATATTTCTATACTCCTATAACTAGGAATAGGAAAATTTCGCGAGTTCGATGACTTGTAGGTTAAACTCATCAGTACTCTATATACTGGAGCCTCAGCTGTGTGTTCATTGGCTGTTGCCCCATACATGGCAGTTATGGGATTAGCAAGGCGTTTCCTTGCAAGTATGCTATTAGCTCAGAGGCGTGTAGGGCGGGTCTAATAAACTGTGATCCAATTGCGAATGTGACTTCACTATATATGTGTTTGACGTCTATCTTGTCCCGAAATGAATTCGCGAAATCTTCCTATTCCTGCCAATAAGAGATGTTTCGTAGTGTGTATTTTGTCTAACGAACAAAATCAAGTTCGTTGCTTTTCAAGTTTTGTTTACTCAACAGAATATTTTGTTGGGGCAAGAAGTACTTTGTCGGCAAGCCCGAATGTTTCACTCAGTGCAGTCGGAACTGCCCGCTCTATGAACTACCTCAGAGCCGGAATGTTTCACTCAGTGCAGTCGGAACTGCCCGCTCTATGAACTACCTCAGAGCCGGAATGTCTCACTCAGTGCAGTCGAAACTGCCCGCTCTATGAACTACCTCAGAGCCGGAATGTTTCACTCAGTGCAGTCGGAACTGCCCGCTCTATGAACTACCTCAGAGCCGGAATGTTTCACTCAGTGCAGTCGGAACTGCCCGCTCTATGAACTACCTCAGAGCCGGAATGTTTCACTCAGTGCAGTCGGAACTGCCCGCTCTATGAACTACCTCAGATCCGGAATGTTTCACTCAGTGCAGTCGGAACTGCCCGCTCTATGAACTACCTCAGAGCCGGAATGTTTCACTCAGTGCAGTAGGAACTGCCCGCTCTATGAACTACCTCAGAGCCGGAATGTTTCACTCAGTGCAGTCGGAACTGCCCGCTCTATGAACTACCTCAGATCCGGAATGTTTCACTCAGTGCAGTCGGAACTGCCTTCTCTATGAACTACCTCAGAGCCGGAATGTTTCACTCAGTGCAGTCGGAACTGCCCGCTCTATGAACTACCTCAGAGCCGGAATGTTTCACTCAGTGCAGTCGGGACTGCCCGCTCTATGAACTACCTCAGAGCCGGAATGTTTCACTCAGTGCAGTCGGAACTGCCCGCTCTATGAACTACCTCAGAGCCGGAATGTTTCACTCAGTGCAGTCGGAACTGCCGCTCTATGAACTACCTCAGAGCCGGAATGTTTCACTCAGTGCAGTCGGAACTGCCCGCTCTATGAACTACCTCAGAGCCGGAATGTTTCACTCAGTGCAGTCGGAACTGCCCGCTCTATGAACTACTCATAGCCGGAATGTTTCACTCAGTGCAGTCGGAACTGCCCGCTCTATGAACTACCTCATAGCCGGAATGCGGAAAAAGTTTAATAATTGGTAAATCACTACGGGTGAGTTCTGAGTGCACATTAAAGCAAATACTCAAAATTGAAACAGTTAATGCATAAATTAATAAACTTCACTATAAAATCATCGTTTTTTCAGTAGCTGTATGTACACTTTCATCTCCATATCAAAAACAAGTTTTTGCTATCAATTAACTTGGGAATATTCTCCTATTTCACAGCATTTTGATACGTTTGTTGGTGTTAAGCGTGATACGAAGTCCATAGTTTGTATGCAGCATTTAGCGTAGATTACGTTCCCTCTACGATATAAACAAACGACGAGTTAACTATGAAATATATATTTAAAAAAAGCAATTGAATGATTTCATTTTACGGCGTCCTCTGCAAGGCTTCATCAACAGTCCAGTTAAATAATCCTACGAGAATAAATTATTTTGCATGCGTGCAATCACAGAGGAGTATTGAGTTTGCTTCGTTGAATATTAATGAAGCAATATTTGTGTAATTACTAGCGCATGTTTTATTCCGCAGTTTTATGGCACCGATTTTTTTTTATTTCCCGGGTAATTCAGCGGAGAGACGAAAAAAAAAAAAAAAAGCATTTAAAAGTTAACGCGATTCGGTATGGTTTCAAAACTTTTTCTTTCAAAATTTCCCATTAATTTTTATTACTACTACAAAGTGGATGTTAAAAACTGTCGTCATTTCCCATGTGGTGTGTTAAAGTACTGTTGAGGATATCTGATACAAGAAGATTTTGCGTGTAGGTTTAATAAGCCGTTCAGTCACACATTAACCTCTTGTTGCAAATGTTAATTTTTTTTTTGTTTCGTGTGTTGCAGGAAAAGAGATGTTTAGTGTGAAGAGTCACACAAATTTCTTACCACATCCGATAGGACTGTGGTAAGTGGGATCTCAGAGATCACCAGATCTGGTGTTCATGTAGAGCTGGATATAGGTATGTCACTTATAACTTGGCTTGGATATATGTGTGTCCAGACTTCAGTGTGTTAACCCCTTCCTTCCTTTTTTTCTCCACGGAATATTAAAGGCGCACAAAAAAGTAACATTTAATTAGCTACTATCAGTAAAATTAAAAACGAAGTAAGTAAAACGGTATTGTAAAACGGTAAAAATAAACAGTTAAATGATAACCTAATTCATGTCTCCACATCGGTTGTTCATCAGCCGAAAAAAAAAAAGAAAAAAATAAATAAATTTGTTGATCAGTGAACAACCCCGCTCCCCCTCAGAATAAATTTCTGCCGACGCCACTGAGCCTAGGTGAGATGAGGTTGGACTCGTGTAGGCAGTGTGTTGGGAACCCAACCCTGTTCCCAGTCCATAGTCGTCGAGAGGCGGGCGTGAAAGGAAATACACTCTCTTCCATTCTGATACGTACACGTTCATTACGTACACGTTATCCGTGTATCAAACCCGCCACATAGGTACCACTTCCTGCAGCGCGTGCCAACCCAAAAAAAAAATCGAAATAATGACACGTTATGTTATTGTATTTCCAGCGATGGCTAAAAGGCTGGGGGTTGGAGCAACGCTGTTTTAACGTCTTTTTTTCTGGAGTATCCATAAAAAAAATCGCATGTTTAACTGATATTACTACTTGTGATAGGTGGGGGTAGTGAAATTACGCGAAGATATTTCAAGACAAGCTATATTTCAAACCACTTTAGTTTTGTTTACATACCTTGATTGGCTGAATGACCTTTTAACACGTGTACACGAATCATGCAGGAACCGTGCTGGTGTTGCCGAATTATGAGTGGTCCTGTCAAATATGAAAACTACTTCTCAAGCAGCTAGCAACCAAACGTAATAGACAAACTGCTGTTGGGTGCTTATAGTATTCAAGTACTCCGCCTACTCGTTTTTTTTTTTTTTTTTTTTTTCGCGCAAAAAATCACTGTCTCTAGTGACAGGTAGAGGCCTGCAAAATTCGCGTTATTATTCGGGGACACTTTAAACACGTGCACCTTTGGAATACGTGTCATTGGTAACACTGTGCCAATAAACTTCCCAATTGTGTGCCCCAGTCACGTGCAGTTCAGTCAGAGAAGGCGTGGGTTCACATCCATGCAGCGCCAATGGAGGAACGACACCGACTGCAGTAAAGACAGCACTGAGAAGTTTAGCCGGAAGTTGAATAATAACGCGAATTTTGCATGTGTCGTCTGACAGGTATTTTCATTTCGCCAATACCGTGCAGCAGATTCGCTAGTTACTTTGCAGCCCATCTGGGAAAAAATGAGGTTTACTAAAGAAGTTATGGAAATGTGTAGGGCTCGTACGACACCTGCGGTGAGTCAAGTCAAGATTGTGTTTTGTTCTTTGTCTCTCTCTCTCTCTCTCTCTCTCTCTCTCTCTCTCTCTCTCTCTCTCTCTCTCTCTCTCTCTCCAGCGCCGCTCCGACCGAGGAATAAAAGTTGGAAATTCTAGTTCCGGAGGGTGCTGCCCTCCCCCCCCCCCCTCACTCCCGGCAGACAGTTCTTCCCTCCTCCTCTTTCTCTTCCTCTGCCACCCCCACCTTTTTCTTGTCAATTCGTTACATTGCGGCGGCGTGTCACAGGGGTGAGTCTGCCAGAGGCTGCGAGGGGAGACCAAGGAGTACACAACTACCAGAGATGTCACTCAAGGCAAAGCAGGGGAACACTTTTTTTTTTTTGCCCAGTGCAAATGTGCCAATGTCAAAACAAAAAAAAATTGTGTTCACGGGTTGGCACTGCTACGCATGAACAATTTATTGCATTACATTCCTATCGTCTGATTCCACACATCTTAATAAAAATGCACATCTAAAACATGTAGCTTTACATCCAAAAATAAACTCATTGTGAGCTGTCAGTGTAAGTACGCAACGCCAAATCGTTGTTATAACACCTAACTAGCTCACGTCAACGACAATGTAATGCTCGGCTCACAACACCACCAACATCGTAAAAATAAATATAGATTTATATAAATAATTGCACTTCAGTCTCATCAATTAAATCAATATCTTCATATCATTGAAACCTTTTTTACCCGAATACCCCACTATGGGTCATTGGAAATTTGCTCGCCTTGCCAATTGTCGAAGTCCTCCAGTCATCTACAAATCTTAGTGGCCAACTCTTCCCAGATCTTATGGAGAGCTTTGTCAACCATGACATTTTCTGGTCTTAAGTGAATGCCGTTTATATCTTGTGACGGTGGGGCCGTCACGGGTAAATAATAATTGAGACCAGTTGTGCTATCCCGGGTGTTTCGTTGCAGGGTGAACCCTGAAGGTGAGGCTAGCTCGCCGAGCTTGTACGTGCTGCAGGTTGCAGGATGATAGGGATCAGCCTTCCAGAGCGTTGCTTCATTGCTAGTGGCAGACGCCTTCGCTCGCTTGGAGAAAATGTGTTTAATTGTAGATGGAGCACACGTCGTAAAGGTGGCGTTCCGATCTAAAAGAGGGCGCCTCGTATGTATAGGTGGCACTGAGGACTGGTCTCGAGGAGGGGATGCGTAGGCATATAAGTACGGGACCGCGGCTTTGCTGGTCTGACCGGCGGGCTGTCTGAGTTGCGCCGGGACGTGCAGGGCGTCCTGACCTCTGGGCTATGTGTTCTTTGCGGTCTGGTGAGGGAAACTTCCTCAGCCCGCAGAGAGATACCGTCTGGGTGGTATAAGGGCCCGAGCACACCCCCGCTCTGAGCTTCGGCAATGATGAGAGAGAGAGAGAGAGAGAGAGAGAGAGAGAGAGAGAGAGAGCTGTGTGGGTTCCCCCTAGAAGTAGTGAGGCTGCGTCGGAAAGCTAAGTATTGAACATCTGTTGTAAGAGGCGTCTGCGAAGTTAGGCTGTTAAACCATATGTTGTTGAAAAGGAACTTAGAAAAATTCCGGCTAGTGAACTCTTGGACTTAGAAATTTTCGGTTGATAGCGGAATGGGACTTGGAAAATTTTCTCTTGAGCAGTAGTCGGGACTCTGTCTGAAAATTTTCAGTAGTGTGAAGTGTGGGACTTAAGACTAAGTCTGAGGGAAAATTGGACTTTGCCTAAAAATGGAAGTCAGCAAGAAATTAAACATTTCGCTAGTCTAGGAACATAGAATATTTTTATGGGAGGAAATTGGCACTTGTATTTTTGCAGGTTCAACATGGACTTAGTCGGATTTAGAATGCCAGTGGAATATAGTCGCTTCTACGCTAGCGAAGGACTTTGACGATGAATTGAGCTGACTGACTAATTTCTCACTGAAGTACTGGATTTGGACTGAAAATATGATCGGGTGGAGACTTACTGGTTTTCCCTGTGTGGGAATTGACTCTTTTCCCTGTGCGAGGTGGAGTTTGGATTGAAGGCGAGGACCGGCGTGGGACATTAGAGGATTTATCCCACCTCCGATTATTCAGATTGTGCGGAGAGTTGGTGAAAGCGGGGTAGAGTATTTTGCCCCGTGATTTTTGCGGAAGTGATCGAAGCTGGTAAACCTAAATTATTTTGGTGCGGGGAGCAGAAGGAAGAGGAGGAGGTGACTCCAGGTTAAATGGTTTCTGAAGTGGAGTGCCTCAGACTTTGTTTTAAACTGTTTTGGATTTCGACTCCGGCCGGTGTTTGGCATGTGGCGTGGCTAGGACTTGGGTTAGATACAAGTCGACATCTAGGTGTGCGGACGTGGAGAATATCCAGACCCTCCATCGATTGCTTGGAGTTGAGGGATTGGAGGTCCAGAACTGGCCACCGCTGAAAAGTGACTGGTTGGGAGAGTATCCCTTGGTTTTGGGCATGTGTGTGTGTGTGTGTGTGCGTTGGTATTTGTAGGACAGTTTGGCTGGGTAGTGTGTGTGCTGGGGTGGTAAGTTGGAGGTGGCTAGGTTAATGGCGTGGCCAGGTTATTGGGGTAATGAGAATATTGTAATACATCCCAGACCAGAGACTATTCCTTGGCAAGGTGTTGTGTTGAGTGGTGTAATGAAAAATGGAAAAAATGTGCAAAGTAATAAAAATGGCTGTGGAATTGGATTTTAGGTGAGAGGTGTGAAGGGAGTCGGATCTTAAAAATAACCATTTTATATTGTATAGTGTTTTAACCTGATTTTTAAGGGGTTTTGCTGGTAGACAGCCAGGGTCAGTATTTGTGTGGATTCTGTAAATATTATTAAATAGTTAAAGCCATTTGAGTCAAAACATGGTTGAGCAAATTTTAAGTGCCTGGAGCACCTTTTGAAGGTTGTTGGAATTAGGATACAGGGCGTGTATAGATTTTGTTGACGTTTGTCAAATGGTTTTAAGGTACCAAACCTTATATAGTTATGTTGGTATTGTAAGGAGGAACGAGAGGAAAGTGTGAAAAATATTGTACGCTTTATTTCGAAGATAATAGTAAATTTTTGTTGGAGCCGAAATAGTTTTACGGTGTTGTGAATCTGGTAACTAATTGTGAACTCTTTTTCCACACTACAAGTCACATTTGGACCTAGCACATGCTGCTAGTCCAGAAACTAATTACTATACCTGTTTTTTGACTATATGTTTTGAGATATTTACGAAACCCCATCCTTTCCTTTTCCTGTGTTTAACCTAGGGCAGAAAGGGAGAGTTGGGGTAGCGGTTGGGCCACCAATTTTGAGGCATCGGGGGGGCTCACGCTGTAATTCCATGCAGCCATTGTCTAATGTCATAGGTCTTCAGACATTCTGTGATCATGTGCTGGACTGTGTCATCTACTCCATAGACGTCACACAGTGGAGATTGCACAAGATGCAGGCTGTGTAACTTCACTTTGAAGTTGCCATGACCTGTTAATAGTTGCATACTGTAGTTGTTAACACTAATCCACTTACTTGTCAATCTTGCCCTGATGTTGGGCAGCAACTCATAGGCTATGTCATTCTTCCTTTTTCTGTCTCATCCCATTTTGTCTGCCATTCTTGTAGGATGTTCTCCATTAACTCGTCCTTATCTTCATTTGACAGTCTCGCAACCGGTTTTATCTCCTGCTGCTGCTGGCAGGTTTTCATGGCCCGAATACCGGCACACCCTCCATCCTCCCGCGCTACAACTGTACTCTGTGGAGTAAGACAGTGCATAGCACTTTCTCCTCTTCTGTCTTGGTGCCTCTTGTGCCTTCTGTTCTTTCTCACATGGCCGTAGCCAGTCTTCTCAGTGAAAACCTTTCCTCGCCAACCACAAGTGCTCTGACTTAAACATAAAGCCTTTACCCGAACACTCCCTCATGGACCATCGGAATGCTCGAGCTGCCACTGGTCAAACTCATCAAGTCTCTTGCCAACCCTTGTGGCAAAATTGTTCCAGATCTTGTGCAGTTCTTCGTCTGCCATGACTCTTTGAGGATTCATCTGAAGGCCTCTTCGATCAGTCACACCCCCCCCCCTTACATCCAATTCTCTGAGATCTTCTGTCTTCAGACACTCCATTAGGGCATGCTGCATCGTATCAGCCACACCACAAACCTCACAGAGTGGGGACGTGACCAGCCCGAAACTATGTAGTTTGGCCTTGAAGTTTCCATGACCAGTGAACAGCTGAGCACTATAGGGGTTTCACTATAGGGGTTCTTTATTATCTCATCAACTCTTGGAATTAGTTCATATGTTGCCATTGTCTTATTCGTGGCTTCCCATATCCTATGCCTCTCTTCTAGGGTGTCCTGCCTGACCAACATTCGTTCTTGCTCCGTTATCCTTCTAATCCTTCCTCTTCCTGCCTCGTTCTCTTACCAACAAGTCAACTGCTGCTACTGACAGCTAGAGGTTCCTTGTTGGAACGGACGGACTGCCCTGCCGTCGAGCAAGCAGGTCACCAAGCACTGAGTGATGACATGTTGCCCGGCAAGTGAAGCCATCTTGCTGACGCGTGCAGCTACAGCCCACCATTGAACACGTTCATTACAGTGTTCTACATCTGGTAACGTGCTCACTTTTGGAATCACAGCCTAAGATCTACTTGTGTGCTCACTGTGAATCCTTCCACTATAAAACTAACGTTGCTATGAGTCTGATCACGTTGTGTATGGCCAGTGAAGTCAAACTATAAAATTATTAGTAAAGTAAATATCCTATTTTACAAATTTGCTAATTCTTATATATATTGTTATTATTATTTCCGATTATTCCCCTTTAGGAGAGCGTGTGAACTTGAGCCAATCACTGTTTCACTTCCTTTTTCTCTTATCCATTCTTCCCAAAACCTCTTCATTAATTCACTATGTTTTTTTATTCTGTCCATTTTCTCCCTATCATTTCTTTTCTAGGTTCTTATTCAATTTTGTTGTTTCTAATTATATTTCTGGATTTTTTTCGTGTCCTTAATTTCTTCTTCTGAGATTTTAAGTCGTTCCAGGTCGTCTTGCGTTTCTTTCATCATCCAGTTTGTCTTGGATTTACTTGCATTAACGATATTGAAAATTTTCTTCGTGAGTCTGTCTTCACCCATCCTGCATAAGTGTCTGTAGAACTGTAGGGGTCTTTCCCTAAACTTGTCTGTGAAGTTATCTGTGTTTTCGTATAATTCTTTTGTAGGTCGCCTGACCCAAGTTCCGTCTCGGAACTGTGTGTGCGGGCGCTTAAAAACGGAAAGAAAAACCAATTATTTCAGTTTTTACAAATATTCAAATAACACTTCTAATTCAATGTCGGTGTGCCTGTTGAAATAAATGCAGTCATGGGCAGTGACATTTTTCAAAGGTTGAGATCAAAAGTGCTCAATTTACTGTGAAGACTCCAAGTCCTTCACGTGGTGAGAGATGTCGTTCATATATTCCGCAGTTTCATATACAATAGCATGAGCACAACTGCATGCTCACTGGTCCTGATATATGATACGGTGTCATATTGATAGCACTTCACTACCGGACAAAAAATGGCTTGTTGCAACGCCTAAAACTTAATATTTATCTACGACTGAAAGGGATCAATGACTGTTTCAACTCTGTATTCATAACTACTGTACAGAATGAAATTCGGCTCTCAAGACCTTGTTGTTAAGAGCCGCCAAATTCCCTCAACTCAACTACAGAATGAAACAATGCTTAGCTTGAGAATAAATAACGATTATTTTTCACCATCGGTGAACACAACAGCATTTGCAATCCATAATTTTTTGTCTGATACCCTTGAAATGACATTCTTTTGCGTAAACACCTTACAAACACTTAGCGTAACGAAGATTTCTTTTAAAAATGTTCTATTATCTGACCGCACCACCTGAGATAAACACTACTCCAGCACATCAGAGTCCATATTCACGGGCCGCGGTGGTGTAGTTGTTGAACTATTCGTCTCCCACCGAGGTGGACCAGGTTCAATCCCCAGTCGGGTCTCTTGCGTATTTCAGCATGTGGAAATCGTGCCAGACGATGCCGTTGGTCGACGGGTTTTCTCTAGGATCTCCCGTTTCCCGCACCCCTGCATTCCGGCGCTGCTCCATATTAGCCTCGTTTCACCCTCACAGGCTCTCAAGAAGTCAGTGTTAGGAGACGTCCAAATATCTTCACACACTCACTCCATATTCACGTTCCAGGAATGTCGTCAGAAGGCGGTTGCTCACTCGTCCGTCCGTGAACAGTTAAATTTGGAAGACTCTTAACGGGAGTGTACAAAAGAAGCGTGGCCGTCTAATTGGCTGAAGATTATGTGAGCACCTAACTGGACGACTGACGGGTACAGCTGACTATTGTGCGTCCACATACATAGTGCTCGAACTACACTGCAGGTGGTTTGGAATACACGTTCTCCCAGGAAACTTTCCAACTTGCGCCCAATGTGCTCAACCACGATAACAACGCACACTCCATACGAGGCCCATTGAGTGCTGTCAAGACGTCGGCCTCATTAGAAAGGAAGTTCTCAGAGCACTCCATCATAACCAAAAACGGCTTTTTCGAAGCACTATATCTAGAGACATGCAAAATTCGCATTATTATTCGGCGTCAGGAAAGACTTCACAGTACTGTATGTACTGTATCCGGCGTCGGTCCTCCATTGGTTGCTGCATAGATGTGAAGCCACGCCCTTCTCTGACTGAACTGCACGTGATTGGGGCACACAATTCATTTATTGGCACAGAGTTGCCTAGGGCGTGTCAGATAAAGTATGGTCCAATGACAGGCGTATTGCAAAGGTGCACGTATTTAAAGTTTAACCTGTCCCCAAATAATAACGTGAATTTTCCAGGTCTCTTAATTTTATCTCATGAATAGGGGTCGCGTCAGTTCGGAGCCCTTCACTTAGAGGCGATGGCGCACTCGACGAACGTGGCTAAGTCACCCATATCGCTCTCGCGTTTTTCGATCTCAAACATCGAAAATAGCTCTACGTAGGCAGGAACCTGCGCTGTTGAGTGTTTCAAAGACTACTGTGGCGTTAAAATTAATGAAACCATGGAAAAGTATTGACAAAAATTGCTCGAATGTGTTCATGAATGTATATGCTATGATAGTATCGATTTCATAAATTAACGAATCTAATCGCATTATTTCACTTCAATTTGCTTTTGGTCTGTACCACATTTTCTGTAAATATGCGAAACTGTTCATCAGCCTACAATTTTTTTTTCCATAGTTTTGTTTGGATTTAAACGTTGGTTTGCAAATAGTAACTATATATTTTTAAAGGTTTTGTAATTTGGCAAATTCAAAATGTATTTCCCAAGATCTTCCATTTTCTTTGCTCTCTGCATAACCGTACAACGTCCGTACATAATATATTTAAAGTTTTACAGTTGCAGTAAAAGAACAAAATGCGAACGAGTGCTCATGATCCAACAGCCGACTGCGATCGATCAAACGACTACATCGGCCATTTGTTTGCGACCATCCGTTTGGTCACCTCCAATTTATCGCTTGACTGAGCATCGATAGTAGTAGAGGGGTGATGGTTCTAGATACAAAGGGATGCCGCCTTTTTTGATTGACCTAATTAATTCGATATCAAATTGATATCCAAGGGCTAATTAAATTGATTGGAAGGGTTAATCAAAAATTGAGGGAGGTGATAAAAAGGGTTACTCAGATTGAAAGGGGCAAATTTAATGAAAGGGTTAAATTTATTGAAAGGGTTAAATGTATTGAAACTTTTTTTTTTTTCCCTTGAGTTTGTTCTTCTTTCTTTTTGAGATGGGGTATCAGGAGCTCTGTACGATGTTGAAGGTCTGGTGTTCTGAAGGCGACTGACCAGAACGGTGAGTTGCAATATGTAGTATAGGTGTAGAGTTTAGTGCAAGTGTGTGCTAAGGCTCATTGTTATTTTTTTTTTAATTTTGATGTGTTTGTATGGATATTGGTCGTAGACGTTGGTGGTAGATAGGCGACTGTGGAAGATATGTCCTGTATGTAAATTATTCAATAATAACAGCATAATAAACGAACGAACACACAAATATGGGACTATCACTAAACGAAATCCAGCTATCCAGTATGAAATTACACAAAGCAGAGTCTTTAAACGAAATAAAGGCCTATTTCAAACAAGTTGTATGTATGAATAAAAAAATGCGAGAGACAAGTATAACAAACAACTACGTTTTACTGCCTTTAAACGAAATCCAGCTAGTCAGTATGAATAAATAACACGAAAGAGAAGTATACACAAGTATGTGATTATACTGCTATCGACAGGTGCCAAACGATAAAAATTACATGACTCTCCTAAATGAATTAACTAACGAAGCAAAAATGTCCCAATAAATTACTTTAATTAATTTATAGTCTTCCTAAACACATTAACAAGTTTACATGTACAAATTACATGTACCTTACACGATTCAGCCTGGTGAATGATATCCTACAGCAAAAAACTCTGAATACTATTTAAACCAAAACCAGACACAATCACGTGAAATGATATTAAAATAAGTCTTTTCGATGTATGAATGAGTAGAACTTATGTCGAGCTGTGAGTAGATACATATAGTGCATCTGATAGGCAACTGTGTTTAAATTCTGTTGAAAACTCGTAAATGAAGGAAAAAAAAATAATTTTTATGAAATTTACTGCAATAGTTAACACAAACTATTTTTAAACCGAGCTCAGAAACATGATTTGAAAATCTTATCGCAATATTGACTTAATGCACGAAAAAAGTTTCCCTATAAAATAGTTTTATATTAAAATGCATATATTATAAAACATTAATCATGTCTAACACTTGAGATGAAGGTAGGTTAGACTCTTGAAAATTTAAGGGAACTATACGGATATTTTTACATAACTTGACTTGAATTTTATAATTTTTATATTAAAATACTACTTTAAATATATTATATCATGTTTGCCTTATTCTCCAGGCATCATCGTGTTGGATCTTGAAGAACTGTAATTTGTGTGTATATGTAAAATGAAATATTTTTAATGTCTGCTGGATTCTGTTTGGTGCAGACGTAAAAGTTTTAGCTGGAGAAATATTTTTTTTGCAAGGACAGGCAGTGGTATTTTTTGTACCTGCCTCTGTAAAGGTATTCGGGGTTTGCTTTCAATATGTCCCCCTGGGAAGTTACAAATGTTGGCCAGCAGGGCGTTGTATCTCCTACACCAACCTTCGATTTAAGCAGCCGGGGTGGATGGAGGTTTTAATCTGCTGCCTATTTTCTTTGCATAAAAACTTATTCATTCCTGCGCAGGTTTCTTTTGTGACATATACTTAGCCTGTTACCATCAGTGTTTAGTTATTATTGAAAAAAGTTAGTGATATGAGGTATTAAAATTAATAAAAAGAGACACACTATTCCTTTTTAATACTTTTTTATAAAATATTATTTTCAAAAATGATCCTTAAACATAAGTATTTACAATATCACACAAAAATATTCACTTTACGACAAACAATTCATTATTTACAAATTTATTTTACCGAATTAATCACTTTAGAATAAAAAAAAGGTTATTTTTTTAGTGTTATTATTTTCAAATATTATGAGTCACAACAAGTTATTGATACCTACTTAAAAACATGTTTAAAAAGAATTGTTTTGTCATCAAACAATCATTATTTACACACACACACACACCAACACTAAAACACAACTTAACATGTTTATATACAAAAAAAAAGGAACAACTATTTACAACAAACATTAAGTTTACACATTTTCACATTTATATACAAAAAGCAAGAACAACTATTTACAACAAATATTGAGTTTACACATTTAAAATTTTTATCTTTTCAAAAAAGACATTATTTTCCCTCAAATCAAGTTAATATATAACTATACTGACACAATTGAAGACATTTGTATACAACAAACAATCTTCTAAATTATAAAATAAATAAATAAAACAGTTTTCAGAGAATTTCGATGGATGTCTCTTTCCTAACTATATACAATATTTACAATCTCTCGAGGAGTTTAAGATGTTTACTGTGGAGCATTCTTTTGTAGGTGTCACATCCGTTATTTTTATCAGACACTCACACAGGCCTAATGACTGCTTACAGCACACTCACATGCACACAGTTTGCACTGTGAATTTCATTTTCTTCTTTGACAAGGAGTAAAGATATCGAAGATAGTACTAATCTTGTTAGGCAAACAGATGGCAGCATTGGATTTTAATACAACAGAAGTAATGCAATTAGTTCTAGATATTTTTAGTTGGTGTATTCAGCTACAATGATAATTGTAGGCAGCTGTAGTCAGCTGTGATGAGTGTGAAACAGGAGGTGTGTGTGGTGGCGGAAGATGGACGTGCTTAGTGGTGTGTGGTACTGGGAGGTCTATAAATTTTACTCTGCTGCTGAAACCATTATATAGAGGAAAATAAGAAAAAATTACTCAGGTATTCGATAGTGCTCCAAAGGTAAGGTTGATATTCCATCTGCCTCAATGTAATGCTTATCATCGATACCTGACAACATTATCTTTGTTACGTGTTCTGTGTAGAGTTGATAAGCATGCGAATGGAACTGATATTGGGTCCCCATTACCCTTGTGCAATTTTCAAGGCAATCTCGATAATCCTCGTAACTGAGTGACTACAACACACTGGGTTTTACACCCTTCGCCTTACGAATACAATGCTCATTCGCAACAACATATGCATAAATCTTAGGACATAAACCCACAAAGTGTGTGATTATGAGCACAGCACATTCATCTTTCATTACCCTTGTATGCCCTTTGTTACTGTGAGGGAATTCTTGCAGGTTATCGAACACATAGTTGGATGTATTAAACCGTGCCTTTAAATCTGGGGTAATTACTTTATAGATGTCATCACATGTAACAGAATAGATTAGGGAATTGGTGTCACAAAAGAGGAGGTGCAAAGCCTACAGAAGAAATTTTGTACACATGTACTGATACTGAAATTCGTATAGAGTTAATTTTGAAAGGTCGAGAATGGCAACACCAGTGTACAAAGGTTTATTGAACACAATAGAACACTTTGACATCTCGATAAGGACTAAGTTTTCATCGATAATCTGTCGCGCCTGGAATGTCGGATGTCCTATCAGCTCTGCAGCCCCATAGGTCGTGTCATACCTCAAAACAACTTTGATGTCCCTTTCCTGGTGGACATTCTGCAAGGTTTTTCCATAAACAGAATTATTTATTAAACTGAAAAACGATTTTTCGAATGTGTTCGCAACCTGGGCACGTTTCACAATTTAAAACTCGATGTACGGAATCATCCATGCCTTCTGCTCAAAGCGTAAAATGCAATGAACAGAGTCAAGTTTGGCACCGTACATCAAATACTGCCTCAGTGTTTCCAAGTGTATAACATATTTCTTACATGGCACAATTGTTAAAAGAAGTTTTTCATGCTAGCCATTCGGGGGTATGCCATTTTCTGGGGCCAAAGGCAGATCAGATAGTTTATCATGACACCCCTCTGGAAAAGATAGATCAACTTCCGTGACAAAGCAAGTGTCTCAATCAAACACAGTATTTGCAAAATCCCATGAAGAGAACACGCTAGCCTCAACCCACTCTAAATTACCATTTGGAAGCATGGACCACATAGTATGACTGTACAGTCAGTTGACATCGAAATAGCATATATATTTCGATGCCATACTGGGGTCATAGTCATCACCCATGTAAACATTGCTGGCTTCTGCACTTCCTTTTGAAACCTGAGTAATGCAGCCCCTAACCCCGTGTTCTACAAAAATGTACATGTCAGGATCGGTCAACAGCTCTAGCAGCATACATGTCATTTCCAATAAAGCACCCCATGAAATAGATGGAGCTGTGACGTACATGGCGGGCTCAAGACCATATTGAGCCAAACATACGGTCCTGAAATTCTCAAAAACATCTACCAGTAAACAAGTGTCCACACTTAAGCAATGAATGGCAAACTGCAGGAAGTTTTTGCAGTTGAACGCATCCCATGTGGCTTGGCCATGAGCATAATCCTCATCGCTAATGCCTTTGCCTCTCATCACATTATAAAATGCATCCTTTGGTGGTAGCGACTTGCACATCAGATTGTCTGGCAACTTAACAAAGTAATAAGGAAAAACTCACTTATATTTTGCCAATTCGAATCGGGTGTTGTCTGGAAAGATCGAGCCGGTGATACTCAATTGCACAGGTAGTAAAGTGCCTGCCAAAGTTTCCAGAGAGGTGCTCATGAATTGGATTGAATCAATAAATCTTAATTTGAAATATTGCACCTTTCCATTACAATCTGTCCCATTGGAAATCTGTTTTGTGATACATTTGTATTTTTCAAGGGTCATTCCAGTTCACTTGAATTTTTTCAGGATTTTCAATTATTATGGTTCCGTTGTGTAACATTATGTGACATCCAGCCAAGGGCTTTATAAGAAAGTGAGGATCGTAATTCTGTAGGTTATGGAAAACAGCGACAAGTTGTCTTTTGGGCAGTCTGAATTTCAAGTTGCACTTATTATATACGCACCCTCTGATTTCGCCCATCAGGTGGTCAGGGTCGACCACAATATAATGTTTACCGAACTTTTCTTTACAAATGTGACAACTTTTCTGAGCCGCCAACCTTTCTTCATTGGTAGGGGTTTTTGGCTTCATCACAATGGTGCTGTAAATTCCTGGAACCCAATTTGTAAGTTCAGCTAATTTATCAACTAATTGGTACATATAATCAGCACCCACAAACTCAAAATAGTTAGATAAACTTGGATTGTATGAGCAGACCAACAAAATGCTACAAGCATATGGAATATGGTAGTTGTATTACTAGTTTCATCATTAGGCAAGCAAGTGGACATGGGTTTCAGGCAACTTTCAACATCGCAATAGGCGACGAAACACAATCTCTGCTGTTTGCTGTAATCTTTAAATTCCAAGTACTTGTCGTTCCCAGCAGGGAAAGCACACTATTGCGAACAGCCTTTTGTTGCTGGGAAATAATAATGTGACTTGTGAGTTTCTCCTCAGTTTGGAAATACGGAAGACAATGCTCGCAAACAAATTTCTTATTGGCTCTCTTACTCATCTGACTACCAACCAGCTGTAACAAATTTATAATGCATAAGAAATGCAAATGAGTAGCACTTCCACTCGCACGAATCGCCAAAATAGTCAGATGTTTAATGTTTGTCATGGCGTACAGGAGAAATACACATGGCTACCACAACCCCGCACTTTTCGCAAGTTTCGTCAATTATATTGCTATCTTTATCCACCACACAGTAGACATTGATAGAAATAGAATTGTTCTCCTCAAACTAGCGAATATCCTGTATAACAACAGGTGTCGACAGATATTCGATATTCAAAACCTCATGAAGTTTTGGATATGAAGAAGAATGACTGACATTTTGTGTGGCAGGAAACAAAGATGCTATTAAGGCGTAGTGGAAACACGTTCCCTTTGGGCAGTGTACATCGACACAAGCTTTCCTATCAGCAATACACTTGGGCAGATTAGTGATCGCAGCACCGGCAGTGAACGGCCGACATTGACTCACATGGACGTCCATGTATGTCAATATTTGGAGACTCCAGCCAGAACCATGTGCACTAAACTCCTCAAGTATGTTAGTGAAATAAGGAATGATCATCATATATTAAACCCACATCGAATGAATGGAGGACAGGGAGTTCTTTGCTTTTAAAATAAAAAGTCTCTGTAGCGCCTTCCTCTGCCGTGAGGGATTTCAATTACTTACCCGCTACAGAAATGGATAATCTAACTGGTTGGGGTGATGCCATTAATAGGCTTAATAAAGGGACTTTACACCTCAGGAAAAAAAATTGAAAAATACGCACCAGACACTAATAGATCATTAGATATCTGTGCATCATTTAGTCTTCCATAGCCAATAGCTGGTAAGTCAGGTCTGGCAAAGCTTCCACTGAGGCTTGGGAATCGAAAAAAGAAATTATTTTCTGGCTCCCTTGGCGAAATATCTCTGATCCACTTGAAAGTCGGTTGTGAAACGGTTGGAGCTCTCTCGGAAACACAAGAATCTTTCGAGTCTGATAGAAATAAGTCGTCATTTAAAAGATCAACCTTCTCATCTTTGGGGGATGCAGAAATGTTTTTACGTTTTGGTTTTGACATTTTCTCCATAAGAGAATCCGTGCTCGAATTGCTTAAGTAGAGAATGTCCTCCAAGAGATTAACTCATGTCTGCTTAGGCGAAGAGACACTGTCTCGACAGCTTGCTTGTCTTTCCATCTGCGATTCCGAATCGGAATCGCTTATGTAAAGATCTTCAAGCAAGATATCAATACTGGATCACTTATTCTCACCCATTTTCACCTAACTAAATAACTTTCTTTAGTTTCCCCGATATAAAAGTTTAAACACCACAATAAATTACACTAAGGTAACCCCCTAGTTCTGAAAAAAAATGTAAACACACATGCACACACACATTTAATTGCATTCCCAAAACATTATGTTTAACCTTGTAAATCGCATCTTTCAAAGTCGCCTATCTACACGCAATATCGACCCAAAAAAAAACATAACTTTTACACTTGGGCCACTCTTAGAAATCGTTTAAACACTCTGAATTTCTCTTGCATGTTAAATACATTCGTAAAGATCGACTATCTTACATCAACATACCTACAAAAACCTCAAAATTTGAAAATATATATATAGAAAATTAGCCTTGGCCCACTCTTGCACTCAACTATACACCTATATAAGACATTGCAACCCCCCACTCTGGTCAGTCTCCTCCAGAACACCACAACGCCAACATCATACAGAGATCCTGCTACCCCCACCCAAAAAGAAAAAAGAAAGAAAAAGTTTATCGGATTAAGAGTTAACCCTTTAAATACATTTAACCCTTTCAATAAATTTAACCCCTTCAATAAATTTAACCATTTCAATACATTTAACCCTTTCGATAAATTTAATGAACCCTTTGATATCAAACTAATTAGGTCGATCAATAAAGGCAGCATCCCTTTGTATCTGAAACTATCCAGCCCCCTAGACAAAAGGACAAAATGTTTTTTTCCCTTAATTTTAAATTTTATGTTTGTTGGGGAAATACAGGGACGAGAGCAGTGACTAAAAAGGTAGCGAGTTCAAGATACTTTAAACGTGGACGAGAGGCAGGTAACTAGCAGGCAAGGAGAAACTAAACACAATAGGAAATAGACTGGGCAAGGTCTCACCCGCCTAATGGGCTGTGTGCACAGTGAAGGTGAACAGTGAATGACTAGAGCATGGAACAAGCCAGGCCGGTCCGCACATAGCTGGCTAGACGAGAGAAAAAATGAGGTTCAGTAAGCTGTGCTAGCGTCCGCGTGTGCCATCGTCCGACCCTCTCCCCTTCCCTCGCCCGCCTGGTAACACCCTTCCCCACCTGCTCCCTTCCCCCACTAATGCTCATCATGTAGTCGCCTGCATGCATGCACACCAGCGGGAGAAGGGAAGCATATCCCGCCAACCCCACCCCACCCAACAACTTCCTCTTCTCCCCCGCTGTCGTGCTAAGTTTGTGGGCTCGCATGTGGGACAGTGGAAGAAAGTTGGCACTTCCCCTCCAGCTCCGTCCCTCCACCGTGACTCTCCGATACAAAATTTCCTGTCAAGCAGCCCTTGTCCAGTATAGAATTGACCACACTTTGCAACCTGCCTCGCCCTCATCTTCGTTTGAAAGATTTACTTTTAGCTTCAGTCACATGGCTTCCATTTAGTATATAACAGTGCAATTTAAACTCATGCTATTACATTTCAGTTTAAGCCCAGATTAAGTGTTATTTTTTTATATGTTTAAATCTTACACCATCAAAAACATTTATGGCATTTTATACAATGAAATCATTTACGATGTCAACAACATGTATGATATTTTGTACAGTAAAATCATTTACACTGTCAAAAATACATTCACAGTTACACTGCAAAAAATTCAAGTTTCTGCACCATCAAAAAATTCCAAGTTGTACATGATCAAAAATGTTTAAGTAGTGATACACCTCCAAAAATTTATTAATTTACACCATCAAAACATTTTTATAATTTTTTTTTCTCGAAAAAAGTTTAACAACAAAAGTTTTAGCAAGGGGAATTACTCTGTTACACTCAAAGCATTAAAAATACTTGTCTAAAATTCAAAGATTTTACACTATAAAACTAAACCTGCAATACTTTTTCCACTATACAAACCTACATACACATTCCAGTTATTCTACTTAAATTCATACTTGTAATACTTTTACAACTATACAAACCCCTGAATACTTGCATTTTAGAGGTAAAATTTTCTGAAACCTAAACATACTTATATATATATCAATCTCATACACATAGAACTAGTCCCCCTGCACTCACACTCGCAGTCATACACTCACTCCTACCTAACCAAAATTTCTCGGAGTACTTGACACAACCTTATTCCATATAGTGCAATATGATACTACTGGTGGTTCACCTGTCCTCTCAACTCTGCTAAAAAAGAAACTCAAATATATATTTTAAAAAATTTCATCTGGAATTAAATTTTTTTTTTTGCCTTTCCCCTGCATTCACACACGCACAGTCATCCACTATTACTCACACTCAATTATAGCCAAACCCACCCTTAAACATCGGTAAACACCCTTAAAACCTTTAAAATACTTAACAAATATTCTTAAGTGTGAAACGATTTCATTTGATTTCAAATACTTATTTTACAATTTTTAAAGAAATTTTTTCAGTTGAAATGATTGTTAAAAAAATTTCATTTAGTTGAAATGATTTTTAAAGAAATTTCATTCACTTGTAACGATTTTTAAAGAAATTTCATTCAATTAGTAATTATTTTTTAAAGAAATTTCTTTCAGTTTGATAAAAAGTCGAACGAAATTCATGTAATCTACTGCAAGTTTAAAGAAATTGCGAAAATTTTTTTAACGAAATACTGGAAATCCTAACTTTTTATATTAAAAATTAATCACTTAAACTCTTGTAGCGAAGATGGTAGTTTTTGAAGGAGATCCGAACCCAGGTCAGTCGAGCTGAACGCTACCCTGCTTTCCAAGGTGAACATCGGGGCAGGTGGGTGGCCAAGCACTTGAAATCCTCTCGAGAGCTTCGTGGGAGCCTACCCTGTCCAGGCAAGCAAAAGTCCTAGGAGTTTCGCTCCAACAAATGTGCGGTCGACTGAGAAAGCGGGTGAACTCCCCAGCGGGCGATAGTAATGGAATCAAGAAGTTCATTCACGGCACAACCCCATCGTGTCAGTTCCTGGTAGCTGCTGGAGGACGGGTGACCAGTGGCCTTGAACTAGGCACCCTAACACCGCGGACTGGTTCACTAGAGGGTGGGAGATGTTACCTCCATGAATTCACAGGAGCAAATGAGCTCAAGTGGGTGCATACCCCTATTTATAGCACATCACTCTCCCTTGTTGAAAAAATTAAAATAATGCTATTCGCCTGAAATGGATATCAAATAGACAAATAATGCATTTAAAGACATTTTAAATACATTTTTAAGCAAATTTAATGCATTTAAAAGGATTTTATGCATTTTTGGATTTTTGTGTAGAAATGCTGAATTATAGACTTTATATCTGAATTTAACGTGCATTTGTCCATTTTTAAGGCATTAGGTTTGAATTGCTTCATTATTGAACAATGTTTTACATGAACAAAAGCCATTACAATAGAAACTTTTTGCATTATGAGGTGGACTCAATTTAATATTACAATTCAACACTCTTTTACGAAGAAATTCCTGTTTTTGACTATCATTTATTTGTAAATTTGTATATTTAATTGATTGATCCTTTTAGTTAATATGGTTAATGATTACTGACTTACAAACTAGCTAATATTATACAAGACCTAGCCAGGAATAGAATCTAAAATCTTTATATTACAATAATTTCTACCCAGCACTGAATGTGAGAAACTATATTACAATCGTACATGATCTAAGTGGAATTTGAACCCAGCTTATAACAACCATGTCTTAGCCGGGAATTGAACCCGCAAAGTATATATTGCAATTTTGCCATGCCTTATCCAGGATTCGAACCAGAGCCTCGAACTAATGCCTAATCTGATTACTCTATGGAGACAGGCGACATTTAACAAATCATTTTAGGTATTTATAATTTTTTTTGTTTTTTCCAACAAACATTTGTTGTCAAATTCAAATATATCTTTAGTTGAATAGTATTTTTTGCAAACTAATAGTCTGATTTATTTTGTTCTTTACAAGACTCTTTCTTGTTAATGCAACATAATTTTTTTAGAAAATTTAAGAATATCCCTGTCTGTTGCAGACAAATTTAGTACTTTTCTCTTAAATGTCTCTGTGGAGAAACAACATGGCAGACATTGCTGTAGATGTACTCAACATTGAAGGCAATGTCTGCCACATTGGCTCTTCTTACCAAAAAAAGTTCACTTTTAATAAGGAATAGGTTAAATAAACATATGAAATGGATTCATTTTACAACATTAATTTATTTACAAAATATATACAAACACAAGCTGTTCCAAAATATAATTTCACAACTATAAAGTATTGGATGACACAAAACGTTTTAACACTACCAAGTGAAACTTGCTCCAAACATTTCCATGCTAAACAAACACAAGTGAATTCACAATGTATTTACAACATTTTTTAACACTAGCAATTACAGGATGTCAAACAAATTATTTCAAAAATACAGGTAGAGCCAAAACTTGATGTATAACAATTACACCTTGCTCTGAAACAAGTACATGGTACACAAAACAATTAAAACTGGCAAAATAAATACTTTTTTCTTTAAAAACAAATATTTTTATAATCTGTTAGCAACTTCTGAAAATAAAGTTTTCATTAATTTTATTATTATTGAATCCAGATCCCCTTCTTGACCTCTGCTTTCAGGGAGTTAGCATTTCTTATGCCCTGGTTTTAATCTGTCTGTTTGCACACAAACATATTTACAAGTAGGGGCATGTAAAATAATTCTTTCAACTAAATCAGGATATGTTACAACATAATGAGAGTTAATATATTCAATACTAGATGGAAGAGGTGTGTTAGGAGTCATATGAAACACTGGACATTCTTATTGCCTCTGCACTGCGTGAGTTCATGACTTTTTGTCTCCTAGAGGAAAATAAATTACTTTAAAATGAAAAATATTGTCTTAGGTTTCCGCAAATTCTTGCAAAATTCCCTGGCACCATAGGGCATAAGTTATATTGGACTCGCCTTGTTTGATACTGGCATAATGATTTGCAGGATGAAAATACACAATGTTGCTACTATGACATCCAACACTCGATAGAGAAGATTTAGCAAGGAACAATGTATGTATATTGTTAAATTTATTCCCTAAATTTGCAAGTTGAAATGTGTTTTAGGGATAAATTTTATTTTTGCTAATTTTATTGCTCGATGCACTTAATATTTTGATGAATCACACCCAGTATGAGACATGTGACCAAACTTGTTTTTGATATAATGATATGAAGTATGAAGATTATTATCACATTCTTCGAAATACTGATATGGCAAAACAGTATATGCATTATAAACAAGCTGTTTCAAACATTTTTCTTCATACAATATGAGGTTACAATGTGCCTGCCCTTAAGTTTATGCTTAATATCTACTCTGTGTGGTCTGTACTGGTTTACATGACATTCAGAACTGCTGTGGTTAGTTAAAGTAGCATCATAAGTATTTGGTTTACTATATGCTGCAAATGCATGAGAGAAATACGTATATTTGAAATGAATGTCTGACTCCCACATTTCCTTTACAACAAAATGTGAATATAATAAGCTGTAAGTTACAGAATGCAAACCTTTAATAAAAAAATGTATACTTGTACTTTGTTGGACATAGTGGGAACATTGGGATCATTATTCTGAATTAGCCACTTCACACGCATATAAATCACACATCGACAGAAAAACTAATCCTCCTTGTTCGAAAATAAAGTTGTGGATGTCCCCACCACAGGTCTCCTTCCAACAAACAGTGATTCCTTGGTGAGGTCTGGTGAGCTGGTAGTTGATTACTCCATATCCCCATTCCTCTTCTATCTCCTGGTGCAGACTGGCAATCATCAAATCTTCTAATGTTGATGACAAGTTACTGTTGGGGCGAAGATATCTCACAGTACAATTGTTGCATGCTATTCCTTCACCAAAGCAAATGCCAAGACTTTTGTCGAAAGTGTAGCACCTATGCTCTATATTGTTGCAGACATGAACTTGTAGAATACCATCATACAGTTTAATGAACACTCTTCTGTATCCAATTTGTAGGACCTCGTATATGTCTGTAGGCTTGAAGATCCTAGCCATGACTAACGATTTTATACTAGGCACACGCCTTTATATAGTCTGCCATATGTTCTTACTTTGAATAACATTGCATTGCCACATGCCACGGGGAGAAGTTAGTTCTTGGTCACCAATATACATATAATTTTGCTTGTTGTTGCACTGTTACAGTTTGTGATGTATCCACTATGAGCTTCAGATTGTAGTTTACCTTAATTACAAGATGGCTTGCTGTCAGGACGTAAAATATATAAAGGACAGTAATTTCGCCATAACATGCATCGAAAACTTTAAAAGTGTCTGTTGGACTGATTAATGAGAAATACCAATGTTCATCTCCGTTGCACATCTGTATTTGTATTGGACAATCTTCATCTTCAATTCGAATCCACACTCGCCTATATCCACTAGCATACTGGAGTGATGAGTCGAACCTCCCCATCGTAACTGAAGCTCTGCTCTACGATTCTCTCTCTTTTTATATAGATGGATGTTTTTCCAGTTAAAATTAGTTCTTCAATGATAACTTTGTTAGAACACATTTACAGACATAAACAATGCTGTTTCAAACCTCACAGTCCCACATTTCACATGGCACTCATTAAAGTGTGCTACTGCCTTGTATTTGCATGATGGGTACCTTATTATTACATGTTTCAGACCATAAGGTGCTGGTGGTGTAGTAAAATTCTCTAATAAGTTTAAATTTTATTTGATAAAAACCTGGTTCTTTAGTTATTACTGTACTGTGATTTTTTAAACATAGGTCCCAAGAAGAACAGGGCAGTTTGCTGTCAGACCTGATATTAAAAACAGGACTAGTGTTCTTATTCATCACACAACACTCATTCTGTATACAGACTTTTTGCGAAATTCCAATGTTAATTTTCATCACACATCTGTGTTTGAAAGTATATGTTGCCTAGAGACTGGAACCATACTTTCTTATGTCCTCGAAAAATAGTGGAGTACATCTTCTTAGGGTTGAATTTCTCAATTTTTTCGAAATCGTGCACTAACTGGAACAAACCATTTTTCGAAAAATTAATATCTCTAAATGTAGGTAGGATTTTGGTACAAATATTCTCTTAAGCTTTGCTTTTACATTGTGAACAGAATGTTTTTTCTCACAGTGATGAGTATTATAGCATTTGACTATTGAATTAATACTCAAATAGTCATGGTATCTTCTGATATTTATACTTCTGCATTTGTTAAAGTTTTTAAAATTTCCTTCTTCGTTTTTCCAAGCACGTATATGGGGTAGTCTACAAATAACGCATCACTTATATATTGAACAGGTTTTTTGTAAGCTATGTCACCAGAGTCCCAATTTCAGGTTATGTATCTCGTAAGTCTGTTCCCGAAACATCATTTTAACTTCAGGTTTTAAACTGTACTAAGGTCTGGGAGATTTAAAACATAATACTTTAGAGTAATTAGCATTGGTTGCACAGAAATAGCAAGCTTCTTAATTACAAAGAAGTTGTCTTGGTAGTTTTTGAAACCCTGAGCATAGCACATCATTTTTATGTTATTTATTTGTATACTATTTACAAAAAAAAACTCTCTCTCTATATGAAATTTTATAAGATGACAGTGCTCGCCTCTGAATCTACTTCATCGACTCTGGATGAGTCCATTTCTATATCTAGAATGATTCTAGCTTCAAATAGCTGTTCCAGCCTGCGCGTATGTTGCATGTTTCCATCATTAACGAAGGCAGGCATGCCTATGGACAGTCATCACAAGGTAAATATGATATGATATCCTCATCAGTTTTTAAATGTTCGGCCAGGAACAGATACATTAATTTTATTTCGTGGCCCACAAAATAAATTATAAATTCTTTCGGCAACACTCGCAGTTGGGAACAGTCTAAACTCAATAAGGTTTTCCCACCTTCCCATAAACTAAACTAGCATTGAATGTGTCAACGCATTTAGAGTCACAATTGTCACAGCAGTGACCTTGGTGCATTTTACCTGTTGCGAGCTGATGCAAAGATGAAATTACCTGTAGATTCTGTGTTTATGATGATCTAGATATAGTGAAGTTATAGTAGATATCTGGCCTTGTTCTCTGTGTGGACGCCCTGAGCTGTAGTAGATGTGATAGACGCCTGGCATTATAGTAGATGTGATGCACGCCTGTTGTTGTAGTGGATGCCTGGCATTGCTCACGTTATCAATGCTTGCAGTTGATGCTATGCTTCCCGTTGGTGTAGTTGCTTCCTGTTGGCGTAGATGCCTGTAGTATATATCTGGCATCGTTATCTATGCTACTGCAATGTTCTCGCACGCCTTCGATGTGCACTGGGTAGTTGCCGAGTTAAGACTGAGAAAAAATTAATTTATCCCTCCTTATATACCGTTAAGACTCAAAATGGCCGCCATTTTTACCAAATTTTCAATAACTTGTAACTTTAAGTAAAAAAGTAAGAATAACGTTGAAAATCGCGACATTTAAACTCCGAAAAACATGCTTTTCGCGTTTTTAAACACTGTTTCGTTAAACTGATGTTGAAAACTGTTAAAATATTAAATAAATTCAAATATGTACATTTTATGTCACATGGAATACATTTTGCTGTTGGAAAGTTTTTGGTTAGACATAAAAAGAGAGGAAATGGTTGGTTGAGCGGTTAGCACACTCGTCTCCCCAGGCAGGTCACATCATAAAAACAATTTTTTTCACAACTTGTGGATGTCGGGTTAGATGTTGCCGTTGATATAAGGGTTTTATCGGATATCTCGCACATTTCCCTAGTCTCACGCACACGACTTGGTCCGGCCCGCCGCTGCTCCAACTCCAAATGTTTTCCACTCATTGGCTCTCGAGATCTCGTTGTTAAAAGAGATGTCCAATTCTCTCCCAATATTTTTTCTCTCCGATACAAATAAATATACGTCGAATTGATAGTAAAAAATTCATTTCTTAACGAGTGAATAAAATATGTCTTGTTTGAATACTTGTAAAAACACAGTTCTGTTTTAACGAGTGAATAAAATAAGTCTTGTATTCCTGTATGTATTTTTTTTAATTTATAAGTTTCCTGGATTATAGTTAAAAGTTGATGTTTGAATTTAAAAAAACCGGGGCTTATATCGGGAACTTGATTTCAGGGACTTGTAAAATTTTTATTTTTCATTTTGCTGCTCATATAAGTCAACCTGTTGTGTAAGGTTGAAATGACAGCGAGTCAGGCGAAATCTCTCGGGGTATGCATTCAGAGGGCTATGGGTCGGCGAGCCCAAGCAGGGAAGCTAACACTAGAAAAACATGTTCTGGATACTGTAATGGGGGAGGGGTGCATTTTCGTGAAACAGATACTGCAGGGGCGCCAACTCACGAAAAATACAAAAAATCTTTCTCAGGACTGAAGCTGGGGTGTGTAGAACAGGTTTTTGCGAACACCAGCCTGGATCGATAGTTGAGCTCTTCAGAAAACTAGAATTTCAAGGCAAGTCACCTTTTTGACTAGGGGAGGGAGGGGTTCTTGACCCCTAGGATCTCGCAGACATGGCTTGGTAGGGGAAGGGGTGTAGGGGGTGGCTGGCACCCTGGACTCTGCCAGTTCTGAGGGGTGGAGGTGAGAGTGGTGACTACAAACAGGCAGGCCCCCGATCTGAAGTTTTCTGGACACTCGGCGTCATCTTCAATTGGTCATCAACGCTTGGACTAGTCAGATGTATACCTCAAAAGCTCTCTCTCTCTCTCTCTCGTCTTCACCCCACCTCTAGAAACTTGGCAGACAATGAGGTTATGATCGCGGGTTACCACAACTACGGACCGGCGACCATCGCACCTACCTTCATCTCTAGTGCTAGCCGCGATTAATGTTTTATTATATACAAATTTTAATATAAAACTATTTTATCGGGAAACTTTTTTTGTGTGTTAAGTCAATATTGCTGTAAGATATCATTCACCAGGCTGAATCACGTAAGGTACATGTAAACTTGTTAATGTGTTTAGGAAGACTGTCATTTAATTAATGTAATTTAGAGGGATATTGTTGCTTTGTTAATTAATTCATTTAGGAGAGTCACATAATTTTTATCGTTTAGCACTTGTCGATACCAGGATAGTCACATACTTGTGTATACTTCTTTCTTGTGTTATTTATTCATACTGACTAGCTGGATTTCGTTTAAAGCCAGTAAAATATAGTTGTTCGTTATACTTGTCTCTTGTGTTATTTATTCATACGTAGAACTTGTTTGAAATAGACGTATATTTCGTTTAAAGACTCTGCCTTGTGTAATTTCATACTGACTAACTGGATTTTGTTTAGTGATAGTTAGGGAGAGGAAAATTTCGCAAGTTCAATGACCTGTAGGTTAAACTTCTCAGTCCTCTGCATACTGGAGCCTCAACTGTGTGTTCATTGGCTGTTGTCCTAGCCCTGGATGTTAGAGGATTCGCAAGGTGTTTCCTTGCAAGTCTGCTATTGGCTCAGAGGCGTACAGGGTAGGTCTAATGAACTGTAATCCAATTGCGAAGTTGACTTCACTATATATGTGTTTGATGTCTAACTTGTCCCAAAATGAATTCGCGAATATTCCTATCCCTAGTGATAGTCGCGTACTTGTGTATTCGTTCGTTTATTATGCTGTTATTATTCAATACTTTACATACATGATGTATCTTCCACAGTCGCCTATCTACCACCAACGTCTACAACCAATATCCATACAAACACATCAGAATTTGAAAAAATAAGAAAAATTAGCCTTAGCATACGCTTGCACTAAACTCTACACCAATATAACACTTTGCAACCCACCACTCTGGTCAGTCACCTTGAGAACACCACACCATCAACATCGTACAGAGCTCCTGCTACCCCCTCTCAAAAGAAAGAAAGAAGTACAAAATCAAGAAAAAGAATTAACCTTTCAATACATTTAACACTTTCAATAAATTTAACCCTTTCATATCATTTAACCCTTTCGTTAAGTTTAACCCTTTTAATTTGATTAACCATTTCAATTTTCGATTAACTATTTCAATCAATTTAATTCACCCTTTAATATGAAATTAATTAGTCAATCAAAAAGGCCGCATCCCTTTGTATAAAGAACCCCGCCCCCCCCCCTTACTACTATCGATATCGTTCCACGTTTCAAGTTTTCGTTCGTTGCGAAGAGGCAGGCATTGAAGTCGTTATCGCTTTGTCAGGAGAAAGGCGTAGGTATAGGCTGTTCACGGTAAAGTGAGCACTTCTGAAAGCCCTGCTTAATATCTCCTAGTATCCACGTTGTACATTCTTCCGCCTTATGTAAAATTAACATTGCCATGAGCCTCATGACTTAATTCGTGCGTTGGTCAAGTGTTAAACTGTGAAATTATTACAAAAATAAATCTTTTACAAATCTGCTGATTTTACACTTTGAAGCATTAAAAAAAAAAACAGAAAGCGAAAAAAAAAAATTTAAGTTTTCACAAAATGATTACCTAGCACTATTTTATTCGACGTTAAGATATGGAACTATCTTCCATCCATCGTTACCAACTTTACTGGCCGCATGCCTAGAACTAGTGATTTTTCGCGAAAATTTTTTAGTACGCGGTAGACTTCAAAACTGTAGGCACCCGACAGCAGTTTGTCTATTGCCATTGGTTGATGTCTGCTTGAGAAGTTGTTTTCATATTTGACCTGGCCACTCAGTATTCGGCAACATCGGCACGGCTCCTACGTGATTCGTGTGCAGACAGTTAACACGTATCAGAAAGTAACTGAGCCAAGGTAAAAGACCTCACAGCGTTTGGAAACATAACTTGTCTTGAAATATTTTCGCGAAACTTCATTACCCCCTACGCATGTCGCTAAGTGCGCCCGTTGCAACATGTGCAGGCAGGAGCAGTGGCTGTTTGCTAAGGTAGATTTAAAAAGTGCTCGCTTTACCGTGAACAGCATATAATGCTTGGTCTGTACTGCACGCTGCGAAGCTCAGTGACCAAGTGATCTTACCTGTGGGTTAATGATACGCGAACAGGTTTACTATTCTGAGCCATAATTCGTTCATATAACTGTAGCCGAACACATATCCCACAGTTGATAGTCTGACAACGAAACAAGTGTTGTGTCCACTTGAGTACAGCACTCATCATAAAATGTTTCCTTTGTAACACCTGATACAGTATATTAAATTGGGTCTGAGAGGATCAAATAGTACATACTTCAGAAATTTACATTATTTTTTTGACCGAGTAGTCTACAACTGGAGCTAATACTTTCTTATAAGTTGAAATGCACTCTAAAAAATAATAGCTTCCTCTTAAACAATTTTATCTCTACTTCAATTTAAAATGTTTGGAGCATTATAATAGCGCGCTTGTACTCTTCAAAATGCTAAGTGTGGCCATAGTTCTGCTCGAAAATCGACATCTAATTTTTAATGCAGTACTGTCTATATTTGTAGCATTATAATAGCGCGCGTGTACCCTAAGTGTGCCCATAGTTCTGCTCGATAATCGACATCTAATTTTTAATGCAGTACTGTCTATATTTGTAGCATTATAATAGCGCGCGTGTACCCTAAGTGTGCCCATAGTTCTGCTCGAAAATCGACATCTAATTTTTAATGCAGTACTGTCTTTATTTGTGCGATGAGTGGCAAGAAAAATACAATGACTTCGACCCAACGAAGTTTGCTATGGCGGTTCGGATACTTTGCAGTATCGGATATTCTTTATGTAATGGTGGAAATTTTAAGGGGCATTGGGTTGGTAAAGCGAAAAGGGAGGGTTTAAACCCGAAGTCCCCCTCGCTCATACAACGTATTCCTAAAACGTGGAGACAAACTTCTGCTGTGTAAAGCTGACGAGAATATAAGTACCACTATTCTCTTGAAGTGCGCCCCTGAAAAAATCCTCATTAAAATTGCCCTACTCAGTATTGTGCTTTTGGGGGTTGCAGAGTTCCTTTAATAACTGCTTTAAGGGATAAGTGGTTCGCACATTTTCGTCTTACATTATCGTTAAGGCATTGCCTGTCGAAGTTTGTCCCCGTGTTTTAGAAACACGCTACGAAAGATTACACCCTGCAAATATGTATTGCACACTGCTGTTTCCAATGTGTGGAGGAGCAATTACGTTATGTAGCCACAGAACATGTAAGTATAAAGAACTAAAATGTAATGACTGTCCATTACATTTCTTCCTGCACCGGACTGCATGGAAACATAACAGTAATATCTCACTTCGAGAATAATTTTTAAATGAAAATTCAAGCTATAACATCCCTGTAACAAAAATGTGTCATTGTGACACATTTTCAAAAAGATTCAAGATTATTTGATTAAGTTTATCGGAAGGAAACATTTTTGGTTATATTTCGTCTTAAAATTGAATTGTCAAATATATTTAAAGGTGAAAATTTTACAGTCTGACAGGGGACTTACAAGTACATGACACCAGGATTTTTTCCTTCTCTTCCGAGGCACAGCGATACGGACGACAATAACACGCGAGGCCAGCGCCTCATCGCCCCTACGCGCAAGGCGCTGAACGTGCATGCAGTGCTTACTCTGTGCCGCTTTCCTGAGCAACTGAGATCCGTAACAGCGGCATCTTATTACACGAGATAAAGGCCCTTAGTTTAAGCTATAATTGTTTAGTTCTTGACGTGAATACGTCTTTAAATTTGCGACCATAGTGGGAGGCAATCCATAAAATCCGATGATAACAAAATCGGGGGATACAGTTTGGCATTGCAGCTCCGAATATATCGTCTACATTGAAAATTCAATTACACCACTCGACTATCAAAGGATCGAAGAATACGTTACGTTGAGTGAGGACTGCGAAGCATCGCACGAAGGGGGGAGTAGGGGGGGGGGCGCAATTTTGAGTTCGTTTCGCCGCGTCTCATAACTTACGCGTAGTATAACTTTTGACTAGGAGAAGCTACGACGCTCGTTTAGGTTTCAATCGTCAGCTCTCGTCAAGATCAACCGACTGCCTTTATACAACCATTTGTGTGGCGTGGTTATGGTGAAATTGTATGAGTTTACTGAAATAAATTAGGAAAACTTAACACAATGTCGGACTATACTCGTCAAAAAGCCAAGTCGAAATACAGAAATCGTATACGGTTGGAAAGAGCATCTCAAAAGCAATCCAGTGATACTTATAAAACACCATATTATCGAGTGAAGCGGTGCCGGGAACGTAAAATAAACATCAAGGCGTCCGAGCGCGTCAACGTAGACGTATTCACGCAAAACAAACGGCCGTGTCCCCAACACAAGCACACGCATTTTTTTTTTTTGTTTTATCTATCAAGGAAACTATGCATTAACCCATTCAGACCTAGTGTACATAGTTGTATACATTACGTACGTGTAGATAATTTTTCGCGTGTACTAAATTCTGGCCAAACTCAATGACCAATGATTCTACCTGTGGGTAAATGACTCGCAAACTGTTTTACTGGTCTAGTACATAATTGGTTCATATTACTGTAGCTCAACATATAGCCCACATCTTATTGGCTGTGGCAACGAAACAAGTGTTGTGGCGACTTAAATACAGCACGCACCATAAAATATTTGGTTTGCAATACCTGAATACGTACATTAAAGTGGGCCTGAAAGGGTTGAAGCTGTAAAAGCGATATTTTTGAGCATGTTGGTGTGGTGACCAGTAGCCAGGGCTGGCAGGAGCGCAAGATGGCGTGACCTCGGCGAGCCAGCCCGGCTGTTTCGAATTAGCCTGAAGTACATACTTGTGCGTACTTGTCCCCGGAAGTGACGTCCAACGTGCTGTCCGAACTGCAACTGTAGTATGCGAGAAGTATACAAGTAAACTTCTCGCATACTTGCGGAATATGTGCCGCCATTTTGAGAAGCAATTTGTAGTTTACAATTGATTTCCAACATAATTATTTGATTCTAAGTTTAATAGGGCAACATTACTACTTCGTATACATAGAAGTTTTAACTGAGTAAATAATTATCGCAAGTTTCCCCTTTAAAAAAAAAGTCTAAGCAATACATCCGTATTAGGCCCGTGTTCCTATCCTACAGAGGCTAAGATAAAAAAAAAACAATTCAAGCTTCACTTACATACAATAATGTAAGACAATAAATGTTAATGTAAATGAAATTTTAATATTATTTAATTCTTTATTCAACCCCTAAAACTTCAGCGATTAACAAATTCTTAGTCGGAATACGTGAACATTTAAAGTGGTTAACTGGCTAATAGCTGGCACTGAAGCCAACAAGACTGCTTTCCGAATTCATCAAGTTTGGTGCCAAGTGCAAGTGTAGTATGCAAGGATGCAAGTATGCAAGTATATACCTGAGTTCGGACACGGCCTGAGCCTGGGGCGATGGACTGCAGGACGACTCCCGGAGAGGACCGCCAGACTAGTGGTCCGACTTCGACTCCAGCCACAGCCACAGTCGAGGAGGTCTGCATGTTGGCGACAACAAGAATAGCCAGGGTGAATATACTTCCAGTAGGGCGCCCTCCCTACGTCGTGACGTGTTAGGGATACTCGTGGAATTCTTCACACTCCCTCTGAGTCAACGAGCACAATAATTATATTAATCATAGTAGTACAGTTAGAGATATTATTGCCAATACGATATAGACTCTTCACTGTAAAATGAGCATTTTTAAAAGTCCTGCTTAAGATCTACTTGTATGCACGTTGCGTATTATTCCGCCTTTGTAAAATTAACATTGACATGGGCCTCATCACTTTATTCATGCGTCGATCAAGTGAAACTGTATATTTATTAAGAAAGCTATTACTTTACAAATTTGCTCATTTTTACACTTCTATGCAATAAAAAACAGAAAGCAAAAGAAATAATGTTAAGTTATTACAAATGGTTACCTAGCACATTTTACTCAACGTTAATAAATGGAACTACTTTCCATCCATCGTTACCAACTTTACTGGGCGAATATTACTCAGTGCGCCCATTCAAATATATGCATGCATGGACAGTGACGTTTTTCTAAAGTTCATTTCAAAAGTGCTCACTTTATCGTGAACAGCCTTAACTGTAAAGTAACGCTAAGTGCGAGTTATGTCCAATGTTGTATAATAGCTGTGAGTGAATAAAAGTAGTGTTTCATGTATTGATTGCTCTATTCCATCTAGTTACTGTTATTCCCATTCCTGGGTGACCTGAAACATCCGAAAGTAAGGCCACAGCGGTTTGCACGATTTTTACGGGCTTAGATAATATTTTTAAATACTTTCATACAAAAAGTTGTATTCCCAGGACATTTATTTGCTGAGAGACGGATAAACGGGCAAGCAATGAATGTACAGTAAACTCTGTATGTCCTGACCACTCACTCTTAAGGAAGGAAACTCGCAGGATTAAAGAATGTTCATGATAAAGTGAGCACTTTTGAAATCAACCTTTAAAAAAAAGCGCTGCCCCTGCCTGCTGCATGTATTTTAACGGGCACACTGATTGGTTTGCGTCCTCAACGCAATGCGCGTTATTATTTAAGGACAAGTTAAACTTTAAACACGTGTACCTTTGCAGCATGTTTGTCATCGGGTCATACTTTAGTTGACACGCCCTGGGTAACTCTGCACCTATAAACGAACCCTTCACAATTGTGTGCTCCAATCACATGCAGTTCAGACAGAGAGGGCGTGACCTCACAGTTGCACAGCAGCCAACGGAGAAACGACGCCGGCTCGAGTGTATACAGTACTGTGGAGTTCAGCCTGGTTACAAATAATTACTCCAATTTTGCATGTCCCTAACTATAACTAGGGGTAGTGAAATTTCGCAAAAAGATTTCAAGATAAGTTGTATTTGAAAACACTGTAGGGTCGTTTGCCTATCTTGATTGGCTGGATTACTTTCTGACACGTGTTAACTGTCTACACACGAATCATGTATGAATCGTGCCGATATTGTCGAGTTCTAAGTGGCCCTGTCAAATAAGCAGACAACAACAAGTGGTAACACACAAAGTGCTGTTGGGTGCTGATAGTTAGTGACCCAAGAAATTCGCGAGTTCAATGACATTTAGGTTAGACTTCACAGTCTTATATGCTCTCATACAGATATCAACTGTTTATTGGTTGACTGTTGTGGCAGTAAAAGGCGGTTGTTGGGAGCACAGTTTATTGCATGTTTGTTATTGGCTCATTTATCTCCAGGAGGTGTCAAACAACACGTCGACCAATTACAAACGTAACATGAACGTACAAGTGTGTGAATTACAACTTGTCTAGAAATGAACCCGCAAAATTCTCGAGGCTCTACTCATAGTATTGTGGTACACCGCGTACTCATATTTTTTCGCGAAAAATCACTAGCTCTACCTATAACTCGGGATAGGAACATTTCGCGTGTTTATTTCAGGACAAGATAGACGTCAAACACGTGTACACTGAATTTGACTTTGCATTTGGATCGCAGTTTATTGGACACGCCCTGGACGACTCTGAGCCAATAACAGACTTGAAAAGAAACAAGTAGCGAGTGCCATACTGCCAGGTGTGAAGTAACACTGGCTACTCTGTGGGGCAGCGGCCTATGGACAAACATCTGAGGCTCGAGTATACACATGACTGTGGAGTCTAGCCTACAGGTCATTGAAGTCGCAAAATGGTATAATTATTTTGCCTATAATTTCACTGTTTAAATTTACCGACGCATGAATCAGGTAACCTGGCCCATGTCGATGTTAATTTCACGTATGGCGTACGGGGCCGCAGTGGGTAAGCGGTTAGCCTGCTCGCCTCCCACCAAGGCGAACCGGCTTCAATCCCCGGCTGGGTCACCGGATTTTCGCAAGTGGGATTTGTGCCGGACGGTGCCGTTGGTCGCGGGTTTTCTCGAGATCTTCCTTTTCACCCGCCCCTTCCATTCCGGCGCCGCTCCATATTCACTTCATCGGCTCTCAAGACCTCGCTGTTAAGAGCCGCCCAAATCTCTTCACTTCTCTTCACGTATGACGTGCGAAATGTAAGCCTACGTATAAGTAGATCTTTCGCAGGGCTGCTAAATGTGCTTCATTTGTTACCGTGAACAGCCTCTAAGCACTTACACAATTGAAAACTTTAACATTTGACTTGATGTTTGCTTTCCGACATGTTGTTTCTTAAGAAGGTTGACACAATGGAACTGTCAAAGGTAAAGTCAAGCACTCTTGACTTACGATTTCAAAATTGAAATTTAGTCAAAGTCAAGCATCCATTTTGCCGAGAAAGTGCGCTATTTTATTGTAGGGCGATTTTAATCTCGGTATATTAAACAAAGTTCGTCTTAAATGAAATAAATGGCAAAGGAATATAATGTGAAGAGGAAATATATTAATTGGCATATTTTAATTATAAGTAAATTAGATTTTTGATATTTGTAATAAACTTCTAACACAAATTTTAAGCCTATTTTTAAAAAAGGCACGTAAAATAATTTCTGAATATGATAATGATTAACATAACAAGATACACATTTTTACGTAGCTCGCAAATACTGATGTTTAATCGTTTTCAACTCTGACCTTACAATTTTATTGTGTAGTGGTGGTTTCGTCAAAGAAAAGGAAATGTAGTCAAATGTTAAAGTTATCTATAGTGTAAGAAGCTTTAGTGGGGAATGTGAGAGGAAAAGAGGGGTGAGAGAGGAGGGGGGGGTGGGGTTGTGTCATGTGCAGACGACAGTATGACGCGCGCGCGGGTGTGTGTGGAGGGAGAGACCAGACCCCCACAGGCCGGCCTCGAGTGTCACGCGGACACATGGCCCGCCATCGCCAGCTAACGAGATGCTGTCTGTGTGAGACGCGGCCCTCTCTTGTCGAATGGCAGCACATTTCTCCCTCGACACTCGTGCGATCACTCTGCTGACACGCGCTAGCTGTCGCCACCACATAACTACCCCTGCATCAAGTACACTCTCCTGAGCCCCCCCCCCCCCCACGTTACACTTACTCCGCCTCATGCAAGGAAAGCCTCAAGGTCGACTGCCTATGAAGTACTGCACCCGACTGCACAATCTGAAGAACTCATAAAAAATCAGTACAGACACCCCGGGGCGTATCCAGGGGGGAGGGGTGCTGCAGCCCCTCCCCCCTCCCCCCGAAATAACACATATTATTAAAAACCCTATTATCAAAATGTCAATCATTTTAATTATATCTGTTACTACCCACGTGTCACACATTTTTTACGCCATATATTGAAATTACAATCATTGGTTTGTTACTAACTACACATAGGCCTATGATTATATCTTATACATCAAAACTTCATTTTCTGAATAAACGGAGGGGGGGGGATAGTCAAGAACATTATTCCTAAAATTAGCTTATCAGCCCCCCCCCCCCCCCAACTTCCCCAAAATATTTCTGAATACGCCCCTGCAGACACCATAAAAAAGTCAGTCAATAAAGTTCGTTTTTTGCTGTATATTAAATAAGAATGTATATATTTTGCAACATTATAAAATATTTTAGTAAATATACTTTTTAAAAGTAAAAAAATCGGTTTAAATAGTCTGTACTTTTAACAAAATTTAAGCGCATTTCCATTCTGGATGCTTCAAAGAGCTGAATTTGTAAGAAAATCTTCATTATGGAATATCGTCATAATGTTTACAATGTTTGTGTGTAAGAAAATTATACAAATTACTTAGGAAATATAAATATTATGACGATCTTTCTTGAAGAAAATTTTCTTGCAAATTCTGCTTTCCAAAGCATCCAGAATGGAAATGCGCTTACATTTTGTTAAACATACAGACTATATTAATCGATTATTTTTAAAATCTAAAAAGTACATTTTAGTAAGAATTTTTATAATGTTGCAAAAAAAATATTCATTCTTCTTTCATATACAGCATAAATATACATTATTCTTTCATATACAGCATAAATATACATTCTTCTTTCATGTACAGCATAAACACTCATTCTTCTTTCATGTACAGCATAAATATACATTCTTCTTTCATATACAGCATAAATATACATTCTTCTTTCATATACAGCATAAATATACAGCATAAATCGCACTTTTCTGACAATTTGTATGGTATCTGTACTACTTGTTTTATGAGTTCTTCCCGTTGTATAGTCTGGTGCAGTGCTCCATAGCCAGTTACTTTACTTCAACCTTAAACAAATCAGGTTACTCGGAAGGAGGACCCTCAACACACTTGACAATCATTCCTTGAGACAGGCAACATTCGTCGCGCTCAACTTCACAGTGCTGTCTTTACTGGAGCCGGCGTCGTTCCTCCATTGGCTGCTGCACAGACGTGAAGCCGCGCCTTCTCTGACTGAACTGCACGTGATTGGGGCACACGATTGTGAAGTGTTCATTTATTGGCACAGAGTTACCGAGGCCGTGGCAGATTAAGTACACCGTAAACTATTTTCTGTTGAACTTCCTAAACTGTTATGGAAGTTTTTAACCTACGCACTGTATGGAAATAATACCAACCATCAAGCTTCAGAAATAGGAATGTTTAACGTCGCTACTATACAAAGCTACTACAATGAATCCACAAGGGAGAAAAATTACACAATTCCTGCTTTCTCACTAAGTTTATACAATGGTATGGTAAATTTCAGAATAATTGCTTAGAGTGTCTGGTCCAATGACAGGGGTATTGCAAAGGTTCGCGTGTTTAAAAGTTTGACGTGTCCCCAAATAACAACGCGAATTTTGTGAGTTTCTGTTGGCTCCTCGTTATGTAGGTACAATCTGAATTTGTGAGAATTTCACTGTTTCAATCAGTCAAATGTATCTGATGCAACAGTCACTTCAGTAAATTTAGCTGATGCCATATTTCCTTCACTGATTGGTTCAATGACATATCCCACTGATTCGTCAGCCATTTTTTTTCACTGTTTTCTCAGTGGTTTATTTTTTGACTGATGGACCAATGAAACATCTGAGAAACTTGCTCCATCTCTAATTATTTTTTGACTGATGTATCAGCGAAGCTGCGTGTAAAAATGGCCGTCGAACATCGTTTAAAAATGGCCGCTAAACAACATGTATCGAGTGAAGTAACAACGAATAAACGAATAAAACTAATACAAAATACTTTCGTAAATGTTTTTCGTCTTTCAAAACGCCATTTTACTAGATAATATGAACACACAACCTTTCATTCCGTTTTTACGTCTTTCATTTCGATTCCATGTAATCGCCACAGCGCTCTGTTTGAAGGTTTAAACGGCATTTAACGTGGTGTAGAGAGTGCACTCATATATAATATTAGTTTAAACAATCCTAACGGTACCAATCAAACCAAATACAAAAAGTATGAGCACACAATAAGACATATATTTTCCTCCCCCAATTTTACTTGACGTGGTAGCTCAGGGGTGTACGCCGTGCGCTGCCCACCCCTCGGTCCTTACAAGTGTACTATTTAATGTTCCAGTAGTAATCGTCGATAGGTGGTAGTGTTATAAGTCAGTGTCACGTGTCGGGGTGTACGCCGTGCGCTGCCCCTCACGTTAAATAATTTTTTATGTGTTCATCGACTTTGTCAGTAAAACCAATTCACCAAATGTTCATATCATTTTGTGCCCCTATGCAAGAATTGTGTAGATATTTTATTGAGTATTTTGTTATTGTTTATATTGTGGGTTGTATGTGTACTGTTTATAACAGGTTAAGGGTAAACGCCTCTGTATATCGTGTGTGATAATTAATCTATTTTTATATTTAAAAAAATGGCAAGGTAACGGCCTAGAGTCGAAGGGGTTGAGAATTCAATCCCGACCACCTGCAAAACTTTTTTTACTTTTTTTTAAATTACGATAAATTGCGCAATATAAATGGTAAAATATCATAAATATGTTTATTTCACGTGATTCTTTGATCCTTTGGCAATCGAGTGATGTGACTGAATTTAGAATATAGACGATAGATTTGGACCTGCAATGCCAAACTGTATCCCCCGATTTTGTTATCATCGGATTTTCTGGATTGCCTCCCACTATGGTTTCATGGCACTTACTACGCCCTATAAAACATTCGCAGGTAGGAGAAGTGATATTTTTCAAAGGTCGATTTCAAAAGTGCTCACTTTATCGTGAACAGCCGTTACCAACAAATTACGTGATTGCAACCTCTGACTCGGAGATTATAATGAGTGAGCGAACGGGTTAATAATGCAGAGCTGAACAAGCATCCGCTTATCTTGGCTGCTGCAGCTGCACACTCCGCCACATTGACGTCGCTAGCCATTCAACACGCTGTTGCGAAGGGACCTTAACGGTACGTCCAACTCTGAAACCGATATAAAATCAGGACGCCAGGAATTGCGACAAATTCTTGCAGCAACCACCGGGCGAGGCCGCTTGCAAAACCCCCTCCACCAGCCAGCGATTGGGTACATGGATGCCTAAACGACGCGCCGATATAGGCCACTGGGCCCGACGTCTTTCCACGTCCGACCAGCAGCCAGGGAAGATCACAACATGGATATGTCACCCGCCGTCATCTGATCGGCTGGATACAGCCTCCGGCATCAAGAATGAGGTGGGAACTGTCCATAATAGATAACTGGGGATAGGAAAATTTCGCGAGTTCAATGACCTGTAGGTTAAACTCCTCAGTACTCTACATACTGGAGCCTCAGCTGTGTGTTCATTGGCTGTTGCCCCACACATGGCAGTTATGGGATTCGCAAGGTGTTCCCTCGCAAGTCTGCTATTGGCCAGAGGCGTGCAGGGCGGGTCTAATAAACTGTGATCCAATTGCGAAGGTGACTTCACTATATATGTGTTTGGCGTCTATCTTGTCCCGAAATAAATTCGCGAAATTTCCCTATCCCTATAGATAACTTATAAACTAGGTGTGCCAACACAGTTGTAACTTATATGAATATAAATTCTTATAGCTCTCCCACGTGTTAATCATTCAGTGTCATGTAAACTGTAAATGATTGTCGTTTATACTTGTCTCTCAAACCATAATATACACCATCAGTTACCATAAAAGCTCTACCGTTAACCATCATTTCAGTTATGCCCCTGAACCCCTTTTGTTAGGATACGACCTTGAGTCATATCCGTTACAACGTGGTAACGTATTTGAGAACGGCAGCCCAGCCAATAGGATACCTTCCGCAGCACGATGTCGCCAATCAGATACAATGCCTGCTTTCTGATGCAGCCAGTCTGAGAATGGGTTGGCCCATATCAAAGGTTCCGCGATGCCATCCTGTCTCCGTGTGGTTATCTATTCTGTGACCGTAAGTGGAGAGATTTGGGAGGCTCTCTTAGCATCGAGATCTTGAGGTGAGGATGGAGCAACGCCGAAATGCAAGCGCGGGGGGACAACTGGAGGTCCCGAGTGAACCGTCCGGCACTATTCGCACAAGCGAAAGTCCGAAGGCGACCCCGCGGGGAAACGAACCCAGTTCGCCTAGGAGGGGAGGAAGCGGGGGAAGTAGTCTGACCCCCACGCCACCGCGGCACCTATATATGGTGTAAGAATACACAATGCCCAAACAAGTAGATCTCAAGCAGGGCTTTCAAAAGTGCTCAGTTGACCGTCAACAGACTATAACTAGGGACACCCGGTTTCGGCGAGGAAAATGTCGCGACCTGTTGTCTTTCATTACACTTTAGCTCACATCCAGATTCGTGATAGAATGTTATAGGTGTTACGCGACTTTGGTGTCTATCCGCCGATCACAAACGTACAGTATGAGAGTAACCTAATTCTGATTGGCTAGTCGAGTAAGAAAGTATCTTCTCACAAACACACGCCCCCAATAACAAAAATTAAACTGCTGGTACGACGGAAGTGCGTTGAAATCGGGTATAGGCAGATAACATTTTCGTGATATGCGGGTGTCCCTGCCTTTGGCCCCTTACAAGATTCATAATTCTTTTTTATTCCCGGTGTTGCAAAAGAGCAAATTTATGGTGTGAGAAGTACTTTGATTTTCTTACAGCAACTGGCAAGTTGGAAAATATGGAAAGGGTTTCAGCAGATCCACGGCACAAGAAGCAGCCAATTATAAAGCAGTTCGTGTGTAAGCATCGCGCAGTAGCATTGCCCAGCCAAACGCAATGTCCGCATCGGTATTGGCTTCTAGACTTGCAGTACACCGATAGGCTGTTCACGGTACAAATGAGCACTTTTGAAAGCCCTGCTTAAGACATACTTCTATGCAAGTTGTGTATTCCTCCGTCTATGTAAAATTAGCATTGCCGAGGGCCTCATCACTTTGTTCATGCGTCGGTCAAGTGAAACTGTAAAATTATTATAAAAGTAAATATTTTATAAATATACTCATTTTTACACACTGATGCATATAAAAAACAGAGACCTAAATAAATGATTTAAGTTATCACTAGGGACATGCAAAATTCACGTTATTATTTGTAACCAGGCTAAACTCCATAGTACTGTATACACTCGAGCTGGCGTCGTTTCTCCGTTAGATGCTGTACAGGTGTGAAGCCACGCCCTGACTGAACTGACCTGCATGTGATTGGACCACACAATTGTGAAGCGTTCATTTATAGGCGCAGAGTTACCCAGGGCGTGTCAAATAAAGTATGGTCCGATGACAAACATGTTGCAAATCTAAACGTGTTTAAAGTTTAACTTGTCCTTAAATAATAATGCGCATTTCGCAAGTCTCTAGTTATCACAAATGATTACCTAACACTTTTTTATTCGAAGTTATATTATGGAACTACTTTCATTCCATCGCTACCAACTTGACTGTGCGCAGTCATTCAATGTGACCGTTAAAAATATATGCAGGCAGGGACAGTAACTTTTATAAAGTTATTTCCAAATTGCTCACTTGATCGTGAACCGCCTTTATTCGTCAACATGACACACGTGAACAAGTATACTCGGGAAAGGGTTAAGAGCGATGTTGGTCCAGATGTTGGGGCAGTGCAGCTAGTCATTTCCGCAGTTCTCGACCTGCCTGCCCTCTGCAGGGTGGTGTGGGAGAATCAGGGCCGACTCGAGTCGCCGCAGTAAATCTCTCAGATAAATCTGGCGGATCCTAGCAGGGTGGCAGAAAGAAAATGGGGCAGGCGAGATACCGGGTTATCGCTGCTCCAAATCAGCTTCCCCGGCCTACGCCATCCCCTTAACGGGGTCGCCGCCGTTACACGCGGATCGTGGCTGGAGGACCTTCTTTTATTGTCGCGGGCGAGTTTCAAAATTGCTGTTACTATGGTCACCTGACTTTCGAGAAGATATTTCATCACTAGTGTTAACCCGTCAGACTCACCTTACGCAGTTATTGTGTACATCACATTGAGGAATGTTGCTTTTGGCTGATGCTGTACCTGTGAGGCCCAGAACCCAATACTATTCCCCGTGCACTAAAAAAAAATATTTTGTGGCAGCTACAAAATATTTCTTTCAGTGTGGGTAACTAATTCATAGAGATAGCGAAATTTAGCGGGGAAAACGAGTACACGGTAGACTTCAATACTATATATAGGCACCCAACAGCAGTTCGTCTTTTACCATTGGTTGCTGTCTGCTTGAGAAGGCGTTTTCATATTTCACGGGGCCACTCAGAATTCGGAAATATTGGTACGACTCCTACGTGATTCGTGTGCAGACAGTTGACACGTGTCGAAACGTAATTCAGCCAATCAAGATAGGTAAACTACCCTACAGTGTTGTTAAATATAACTTGTCTAGAAATCTTTATTGAGAAATCTCACTGCCCCGACTGATCCATAACCCGTGTTTCTGCTCCAGGTTATGAAAGGTTCATACTACTTACATCCGACCCAAAGCCTATATTCCATTTGTTGACCTAAGTACAGCATGCATTAAAAAATTCCATATCTGCAACACCTTAAATCATAAATTAATGCAAATCTGAAAGGATTAAAATACTTAAAATCAGGCAATTTTATGATTGGGCTATTGCAATACGATAGTGTCTGTACAAATTTAACACTTAGAACATTATGTAAGCCGCTACACTAAAAACGAAAAAAAAATTCTGCCATTGAAAACAACATTCGCATGGATATATTTTCATTGCTTCATTAAAGCTTGCTAGGATCTTACAATAACATACCTCCCCATTTCTTTGGGCCAGTGAAAATTTTGATACACTATAACTGAAGCTTCATGGTTGGTCCGAAAAATTTTAAACTGGGCGAAAAATGCATCCTGAGAGGCCTGCAAAATTCGCGCTATTATTTGCGACACGTTAAACTTGAAACACGTGCACCTTTTCAATACGCCTGTCATTGGACCATACTTTATCTGACACGCCCTAGGTAACATTGTGCCAATAAATGAACAATTGATAATTGTGTGCCCCAATCACGTGCAGTTCAGTCAGAGAAGGCGTGGGTTCACATCCATGCAGCAGCCAATGGAGGAACGACACCGACTTCAGTAAATACAGTGCTGTGAAGTTTAGCCTGACGAGGAGTAATAACGCGAAATTTGCATGTCTCTAGGCATTACCAATACACATATTTTCTCCCTGTTTTTATTCATACTAACTATAAAGTAAATAGTTTAATTAATATATAAAATATAACTTAAAGTCTAATTTAACACCTTGAGATATTACCCCAAGTAGGTATACTCGTCCACGATTGACATGCGAAATAGATAAATTCATGGTCGGTGCTGTACTAGGTCACAAGTTAGCACCGATACAAACATTGACTCTCCCTGGGCATTGTTCTATTGGTTCTTGCTGACACAAGAAATATTTTATAACTGGTCGCTTCTTGTGCCGTGGATCTATTGAAACCCTTTTCATATGTTCGAAAGTGTCGGTAGTTATGAGAAATTCGTAAGTGCTATTCACACCATTAACTTCATATTTTGCAACTTATGAAAATAAAAATTATAGGTTTTAACCAAAAAATCAGATACTTTTTGTGTTAACAGAAATATAATGTACTGGTTTTACATGGCTAGAGACCAGCAAAACTCGAGTTATTATTTAAGTACAGACTGAACTCCAAGTTACTACGCGTTTGAACAACTTTGGCCATCGGCCAAAACTATGTTCGGCACACCTCGGAGAACTGTTGAGCCAATAATACAAGTTCAGCGGTGGAGTGGCCAATCTCTTTTGAGAAGAGTGACTCTGATTACATTGCAGCGACCAATGAAACTACGATCTGTGCTCACTTGTTTGTAATGCAGCGGAGTCTATCATGTCACCAAAAGATAACGCGAATTCTGCAGGTTTCTATACACGGCATATTAAGGAAACACCCAAACACGTCATACATGGGGTGATTTTCCAAAGATTTGTTTTCAAAAATTGTGAAGAAACCGGGAATGTGAACTGTAGTTAACAATTGAACACTGTACAGAATGAATCTAAACTACTGTAACAAATTCGGGAGGTGATTCCTCTTATCGAAACAAGCAAAAATGTTGCTGTGAACAGATGTGCTACAAGGCGTTGTTATAGAGTTGCAGGACGTACAATGATCACATCACAGGTGATGCTCGATGTGTCAGCCACGGGCAGCAATGCATGCGTGACAATGCCTCATCATTAGAGACATTAACTGCTGCATAGATGTGAAGCGACGCCTTCTCTGACTGAACTGCACGTGATTGGGGCACACAATTGTGAAGTGTTCATTTATTGGCGCAGAGTTACCCAGGGCGTGTCAGATGAAGTATGGTCCAATGACATACGAATTGCAAATGTGGACTTGTTTAAAGTATAACATATCTTAAATAATAACGCGAATTTTGCAGGTCTCTAGTAAAGCCGAGTAAGAAACAGTTCTATGCAAAATGCTAGTACACTGAGTTGCTTCGGCGTAATTTTCTAGACTCGGTTAAGCTTTGTTTGCACGAGGCGGAGGAATATCCTGGAAGCAGAGCTTTAGTAGGGCTTCAGAAAAGTTGGAAGTAACAGTGAATGGACCATATCGTGTGGCAGTGACGTGTAAGCGGAGGGCAGATCCGTCACGCGGCGCAGTACAAACTGCGGGCACGTGATGTGACACTGCGATGACACGCACGGGCCGGCCAAACGGAATATTTTTTAATGCGCAGCAGTCGTTTGTATTCGACGACAGCGCGGCCACGTATAGCGTTTGGGGGGGGGGGGGGGTTGTAGCGTTTCATTTCATTTCCTCCTCCCCTGGTCCACAGCAGCGTGCGTGGACAGCTCCCGTCAATCGCCCATGTTGTTCGCTGCAAAAACCGTTTTGCAGCTCTGTTTTTTTCGCCGGCCAGAATTTTTCATTTCCACTCGCCCACCAGGCAGGATAGTTGGTTGTGAAGGGTTGGGAGGGAAATGTGGATTAACAGCGGCGTGTAAGGTCGAGCCGCGCTGGAAATCGTATCGGCGCTAGTGTTGCCAACTCACTGGTTTCCCCACCACAACTAGTCGATTTTAACCTCTGAAACTAGGGTGACCAGAAGTCCTACTTTTCTCAAAAGCGTTGTCCTGTGGGATGCCAAATGAAGTGATTAAATGCCCTTATTTAGCCATCATGTGTCCTGCGGAATGTCCTTGCTTTTTACACACAAATACCCTGAAATTTTATATAATTTGCACACGCAGTGAGTATTAGTAACTAATTTCGCATACTAACACTTCGCTGTGAATCAATAGCTCAAATGAAAAACACAATTCATGAGAATATATGTATAACTTTTTGATAATGTTTGTTGTACAATTAAATTGTAATAATAATTATTCTTTTCATTCACACCCATTTACTGGGTGGTACTATTTGAAATGTCTCAAAAATGTATTACCTTGTATTTACGGTACTGTTATGCCAGGAAGTTAACCACAATTCCATTATGATGTATTTCATTTCCTTTGACAAGTGTCCTACTTCATGTATTAAAACTCTGTTCACCCTATCTTAAACTTTCCATTCCCAAACCAATTTGCAGTTTCTGGTTCCAAACAAGATATCTTTTGATGCGTATATCAGGCCCACCAAGAGAAATTCCAGGCCCCTGAGCAATGCGTGATGTGGGGCCCCCCTACTCCCTCCCCAACAAAATCGACCATTTACAACAACATAAATAGTCATCATCCATGCAAAAAATGTTAGTAAGTTTTGTGTGTCAAAATTAGATTTTTACGTAATAGGCCCTACTTCGTTTTATAAATAAACATTTACGAGTCCCTCCCCCCCTCCCCCTCATTCCTGGCCACTCTTGGTGGGCCTCTGCGTATTGTACTTTAGGAGACAAAAACTCGTTTCTTCATCACAACCAATAAGCTTTTGGGTTTATGTGTTCGGTGATGAGCGATGTGAAACTGTTATAACGTATAACATAGGCGTAGTTTACTGGTCAGTAACCTCGCGGGAAGATCATTGATCACCTAGCCTTGCAGAGTAATGTAAGCTTCCAGTGCAACACGTTCACGATTATCTTAAATGGTAATGAAATTGTTAAGATGCATTCATAGTAGGAAAATTGTTAGCACCACGAGGCCACTTACTGCTTGCTAAGCTCCTGTCACACTGACAAATTTTTGCCTTCAAATATATGGCAATAAAATTTGAAGAAAAATATGGCCATCAAATTTTTCCTTCAAACAAATTTTATCAAATGATCTTGAATGTGTTTGAAAATGAATCACACTGTCAATTTTTTTTTTATTGGGAGAATCCAATTTAAATATTTCTTAAAATTGATTTTCATAGTGAGATATTGTTTTTGTTTTTCCATGCAGTCCTTCATAGGAAGAAATGTAAGTAATATTGTAATGTATTTTCGTTTCTTTACTTAATTAAAATTTTATTTACAAGACGTGTTTCCTGCACAATGAAGTAAATACCTCTCAGTTCGTAATATTATGTGCAATATTCACTTAAAATAGCATTCATGCTTAGACAGCTTCTACATAAATTAATTATCTTCATTACCTACTTCGTCTACAGAAATTTTTCGTTATTTTAAGTTCCTTGACGTCCATTTTTGTAGTGCACGATTTTGATTGGCTGAGACCGTCAAACATAAAATGGATTTTAGAACCAGTCAAATTTTCAAACGTTTGATGGAAACTGAAGCCATCCGACTTTCTCAGACAAAAATGGTGACCTTTGCGACATTTCGATGACGTCATAATTGTCCAATTTTATTTGACCAAACTTATTGGAGGCAGTCTGAGAGCAAAATTTTACAGTGTGAGAGGGGATAAAGGAAGCTTTGCCACGTCGATGGGAAATATTGTTAACAATCTTCACGTGTGCTCTGTTTCCTCAGAATGTTCAGCGGTGAATATAGAGTTCTAACACAAGAATCTATTCAGGAGAGATATAGCATTGTCACTATTGTTCACAACATTACTTTACAGAAGAATGAATATCTTAAGTAGTGGATTCGTACAGCGATATCTGTTAACTTTCAACGACCACATTCACACAGAACAGTTAGCCAGGACGGTCGCGTCCGCCCGTCATACGTCCGTCCGTCTCCCAGCCGAGAGATTTACAACCAAACTTCGTACGTCCGTCGTACGTTCATTGCTGCAAACTAATTAAAACAAAAGAAAATCGAAAAAAATTCTCCATGAAAAGCGAAAATCTTTTGCGGTGTTGTGTTTCTAAGTACCCAAAACAGCCATACACGTACGCAACAGAAAGTAAGACGTAGTAAAAACATTTAAATTTCATAGAAATCATAATTAGATTACTTTTACTATTGCACAAATGGAAATCGTGTTTCCAAACGTAATTTTCAATTAATCTTCAGGAAAAATGTAACTTAATTAAATTTAACAGTTACATAAACAAACATATGAAAACAAAAGACAGACAAAACAAAACACTGCACAAACTACACAGTCTTGTAAAGAACTCGGGATGAACGAGTAACAAAACTTGCAAGTTTAGAAGGCTGTAATTTCATCCGTTCGTCCGTCGAAAGTAAAAGCTTGCCAATGTTTTGACGAACGGACAGACAGAATTAATGTCCACCTCTGATTGGCTGTTGCTCACGTGATTGACGGACGGATGACGGACGGACGCGACGGGTCGTTGTAAACATAGACTAAAGATGAGGTAGACAGATCTCACTAGCTGCGCACAACCAATCTCCGTGTCCCAACATTTGAACTGCTTTCCTGCCTACACGTCTAGCAAAAACGGCGTGGTTTGGATTTTAGGTTAGAAAACTGATTTGTAAACAAATGCTTTGAGATTAATGTATAATTCCTCTAACAAATTTGTTTTGCAGATTTATTATATTAAAACTGGTAAAACTATTTTATTAATATAATAGTGCTTGTCATTTAAAAATTAAGATATAAACAAACACGTTCATCACTGTTGACCATGTGACTTTGACAGTTGTGTAGGAGTTTTGTAGGATTGGGGTAGGTGAGTGTTGGGTACGTGCTCAGAAGACGAATAAGCGGTCTACCTCATCTTTAGTCTATGCTGGCCACCAATCCGCAAGCAGGCCAGGCCACAAGTGCTCGGCGAAGCACAGGTAGTAAGGTCTGCGTCGTAAGGGACGCCACGGCGACATATCCCGCTCTGTTAGCCGCCTGGAGCTGGTACCAGCGGCTCCGCAGCAGCTGTGACATGTCCCTGCACGATGCGCAGCGACACCTGTCGCTCGCACAATGAAACTATCCTCCCCCTGCTGGTGGTCCGCCGGGGTCGACACAAGCCGTCCTAGGTTTCCACGCGAGTCGCGCAGAAAAGTTCAGCTCACGCCGATATGTTCTGCTCGCGGAAAGAGCAGCCTTCGCCGATATTTCCCAGAAGTCAACTGGTTCGCATATTTTATACTACTTATGTCTTGTATAATCGACGTGTATAGATGCGTGAATGTATAGAATAGTTCAATGTGCGTATTTATAACGAGCATGTAAACGTCAATTTTATTCAACATTGTATTAAATTAACGTAGTTTGAAAATGAATCGAAAGGTAGCGATAAAGTTCAAATTTTTATGAATGTAAAAATTTAATTACCACTTCTTGAAAAACAATATTAGTAAATAAGTCACTTTGTAATGGAATTAATAAACTAGAGTAGAAAGACGGAAGCAGCTACTTCGTAATCTGTAATTTGTTTTAGAATCTTGACGTTACAAATCACGATTCAACAGCAAAATGGCTACTCAAGAAATCTACTTATGTGTGAACAACCATCGGTTCTGCCTGCTCTGTCTGTTTGGCGTGAATGTGAATCCGTGTTAACCTTCTCGACGGAATGTGTACCCTCGAGCCTCCCTGCATCCAACATCCACCCACGATGTAAACAGGACGATCCTAGTAGCGAGCAATGCACCGAGACGTTCGACGGGAATGTGTACCTCGAGCCCCCTGCATCCAACATCCACCCACGATGTAAACAGGACGATCCTAGTAGCGAGCAATGCACGAGACGTTCGACGGGAATGTGTACCCTCGAGCCCCCCTGCATCAACATCCACCCACGATGTAAACAGGACGATCCTAGTAGCGAGCAATGCACCGAGACGTTCGACGGAATGTGTACCCTCGAGCCCCCTGCATCCAACATCCACCACGATGTAAACAGGACGATCCTAGTAGCGAGCAATGCACCGAGACGTTCGACGGGAATGTGTACCCTCGAGCCTCCCTGCATCCAACATCCACCCACGATGTAAACAGGACGATCCTAGTGGCGAGCAATGCACCGAGACGTTCGACGGGAATGTGTACAATCGAGCCTCCCTGCATCCAACATCCACCCACGATGTAAACAGGACGATCCTAGTGGCGAGCAATGCACCGAGACGTTCGACGGGAATGTGTACAATCGAGCCTCCCTGCATCCAACATCCACCACGATGTAAACAGGACGATCCTAGTGGCGAGCAATGCACCGAGACGTTCGACGGAGATCATTTCCCGCCATCTTGGATTTTCACTATTTTTGCCATTAATTCCATTTAAGAACGTTTAATGGAATTTCTCGCTTGGCATGACTGACATAAATAATACACCCTTAAATTTAATCAAACTATTACCTCTCTATAGAATTGATTGTTGTTCGATTAGTGATTGAAGGCAAGAAATAAAGAATTTTTTCTTGCTTTTGCTTACAGAAATGGTCCTGGAACAGTAATTTAAGAATACCTGTTGTAGAACATATGCAATGTAATGTCCTACGCTTTGTCGAAGCCGAAAATATAATACAAAATCTGTAGTGCAATTTACAGGTGGAAATGTCTAAAATCCAAGATGGCGGAGACTGATCCGCCTTAACCTGCCTCTCGGAGACCGCCGATGCGGCTTGTCTCGTGCTCATCCATCTGGGGAAAGTCTTGTCGAGTACGCGCCGTCGGGGGATGCTGTCTCTTACTGGATGTGGCTCTGTGACTCACACTGCTACTAACGTCTTACGCGGGGTCTTGAAGCTATGACTGGTGGAGGTACATGTATGCCCCTAGTGACACACCCGCGCAAGCATAAAGCATTATATGGGACACATGTCGGGCTATGATGATGTGTGTGGCAACATTCTGTCATGAAAGCCCCGTCGTGCACCGGCTTCATAAGGTCTCGCCTTAGCGAAGCGGCAGTTTCGAGGCCACAAGTAGTTTTGAAAATGTGAATCCAAAACATAGAGCCAAAATTGCAGCCACTAAACCGTCAAGAAAATGCGCCAATATCAACAGAATATGTTGGTCCAGCTAACTCGGTGATCTCCGCAGTAAGTATAACATCCTCTCGACAAGACTCCACCCACAGGGCACGGCGGGGACCAATCATAATCTTTAACATCACAAACACACGTGGGAGGGCGAGAAGTGTGGACGGACAGGCAGAGAACAGCGGTGACAGCCAGCTATAAGTCGTTCACGGTAAAGTGAGCACTTTTGAAGCCCTAGTTACTTTTTTCTTTCAACCAATGTATATCCTTCCACCACTTGTTAATGTAAACCCTGCCACGTGAGTGTAAACACAGGGTGCGAGATCTGGTAAGTCCCTCACACTTCCCTTATTACCGTCTATCCGAGTGGCCTAATTTGTTATTATTCATATTGTAACATGTATTGAAATAAAAACATAGTAAAATGGGCTCTGGCCATTCCTATTTAAATTAATCTTTGATTGACTTATACTCTTCAAATCACCTCCCTTCCCTCCCTCCCTCCATTTTATGCTCCCATAAGTGAGGAATATAGCAATGCGTTGTACTAGCGCGATTCGTTCATGGTGATTTTATTTTTTGCGAATGAGCGTATGCAGTGAAAATGTAAATAGTTCTTGCTTATAGGTCGTTCACGGTAAAGTGAGAACTTTTTGAAGCTGTTTCAGCAGACATAATAACCAATAAATACATTTCATTGTGGCCTCAGATTTTTTGTTTTGAGTATGGTGAATGTATACACTGTGTTTATTACTAACATGGCAGGGTTTACATTAACAAGCGGTGGAAGGATATAAATTGGTTGAAAGAAAAAAGTAGCTAGGGCTTCAAAAGTGCTCACTTTACCATGAACAGCCTATAGTTCTGTAGCTGCCATTCATAATTGACATTGTATCATTATACTTGTTTTTTTTTTTCGATGTCGATGCTCTTTTTGTTTCTTGTTAGCTTTGCCGGAAGTACAATGTCATAAAATTCGAAGTTATATTAACTTAACAATGAAAAATATAGTAAAATTGTTTATAAATATATATTAAACTGTACTAGGAAGTTGAATTGAAAGTAAGGTTATTAATATTATTCGAAGAAGAATTACGTAGATGTTCATGTAGGCTGTTCATGAAAAACTGAGCACTTTTGAAAGCCCTATTTAAAACCGAATTGTATGCGCAATGTGTATACTTTCGCTGTATGTAAAATTAACATTGCCATATGTCTGGTCACTTTATCCATGCGTCAGTCGAAAAGTAAATATTTTAGAAATTTACTCATCCTCGTACCTATGCATTAAAAAAACCGAAAGCAAAATAAATAATTTCACTCATAAAAAATGTTTACCATACATTTTAGATTCAACTTTAAGTTACGGAACTACTTTTCATGCGTTGTTACCAAACTTCATTAAGCGCATGCCAGTCAGTTTACCCGGTAAAGTACATCCAGATAGAGTTAGTGGCTTTTTCAAAGGTCTATGTCTATATATTGGCCGGTTATACGCGAACAGCCTATCATTTAAACGATGCTGGTGTATTTTCACTTGTGGCGCAGGGGAGTTCTCAGTCTAGGAGTTGGCAGCACCGATCGAGACTTCGGCAGCCCAGGGTTGACCCATAAATCAGCAGCGCCCGCGGTTGTCCGTCGTTAACTCTGGTTTTCAGCTCAAACTTGCGGCCGTGCACAGCGTTTACGAGTAGCAGAGTGTGCACGATAAAAGGGGGGGGGGGTGAATAAATGAATGTATCTGCATGTCTCCTTCCTGTTTGCGAATATCCTCTGGTACACGCTCGGTCCAACAGTTGGCTGAATTACGTGGCAGATCGGACACTCTCTCTTTGACTGTCCCAAATCACTTCGAGTATACGCTATTCACGGTAAAGTGAGCACTTTTGAAAGCCGCTCTTTTCGAATAATAATTAATAATTATAATTTAATTTAGCCTTAAACGTCAACTTCCGAGTGTGGTGGAATACACACACAGTGTTTATTACTTACATAGAAATATTTATTTTTAAAAATGATGGCTGAAAGGAAAAAGTAACCAAGGCCTCAAAAGTGCTCACTTTACCGTGAACAGCCTGTTCAAATCTATACTTCCAGAGTATGGTAAAAGTTCCATAAATCCAATATGGCGGATGGGAATCCGCCTTAAAGCCACTGCTGTGCAACGCTCCATATACAGGATACCGTGTCTGAGATTGTAACTCGCGTCTCTTAGCACACTAACAAACGACGTTACGTAATGCGAGAAGCTACAAACGCTTTTCATTTTATTCTTGAATGTTCTCCGCGCAAATTCTTGTGAAAATATTTATCTCGTTCCGTTCGTGATGTTCGCTCAGCGTTAATACGTCGTTTTCATGTGTCTGCAAGCTGAGTTGCCGACGCGCAGGGATGCAAAATGTTGAAACAAGTTTTCCTTTCCTTCGCAGTGAACTCTCTCCCCCCCCCCCCCCCCACCACCACCCTGCCAATTCCTCCTCGCGCCTCAGGTTGGCAGACATGAATATGCATGTCCCGCGCCGCTGTGGGCGCGCACTTTTCCGCGCCCGCAGTTTTCCTTCGCTCATGTTTTATTAAACTTGCTGATTTGCGTTCATTGCGTCGTAATAAACAGCCGACAATCACGCCGAGGCAAGAAGCGACATTTGCTCGCGCCTTTCTCACTTGGCTCATCCACAGGCACATGGGGCGTGATCAACTACTAATAGAACATAGATCCGGTTTCGAATATACGGTTTACAACTTTAGTCCATAGAATAGGCTGTTCACGTAAAGTGAGCACTTTTGAGCCCCTAGTTACTTTTTTCCTTTCAGCCATTTTCTATACTTTAACTACGTTTTAAAATAAATATTGCCATGTAATCAATAAACACAGTGTGTATACTCCACACAACTCGGAATTTAGCGTCTAAGGCTAAAATAAACTAATATTTATTGACTATTATTCGAAATGAGATGACTTTCGAAAGTGTTCACTTTACAGTGAATAGCCTATAACAATAAAATCGTTTGACGCGCCAAGTCAGTAGTTCGCAATAAGTTTTAAAAAAGTGATTGTTACCGACTTCTTAAAGAATTTTTATTTATTTATATGTAATTTATTGCTTGTCCCCGCGTCATCTGGAATATAGTCGAAAGATTTTGATAAAAATTTTCGCTGTCAGTTACATTTCAAAACAACTTGAATAATATAGCGTAATGCCGCCATGCTATATAAACAGGAGATTTGTAGTAGAAATTTAATTGGTGATTTTCTCTCTCGGAATTCATTAAATTTTTACGGGAAGAATGGTTTGTGTTACTTGGCCACAGAATAGTTACGAGTACAGATGTGAAAGAGCAACTTATACTGCGAACCTCAGCCACACACTGGCCAGCGGTATGGAGGAAAGTCGTTGGCCAATCAGAGCCCGGAAACTAACTTGACAGAAGACAGCCCGATCAATAGGGAGTGTTCCGCTGCACGCGACGGCCAATCAGACACGATGCCTGTTTCCCGAGCCTCGCACAGCCAATACGCGAGCGCATACGAGTGCACTGGAGAAAATACTTTGTAGCCACCATAAAATAAACGTTTAATCATGACTAGAGACCCGAGAAATTTCGCGAGTGCAATGACCTGTAGGCTAGACTTCAAAGTCTTATATACTCTCATACAGATATCAACTGTTTATTGGTTGATTGTTGTGCTAGTAAAAGGTAGTGGCTGGGCGCACAGTTTATTGCATGTTTGTCATTGGATAATTTATCTCCAGAAGGTATCAAACAACCCGTCGACCAATTACAAAAGTAACATGAACGTACAAGTGTGTGAATTTCTACCCACGAAAGTTTAGGGTCTCTAATTATGACAATAAAAAGATTTTGTGTTCGCCACAGAAAAAATTTCCAATTGTGAATACCAACCAAACACTTTTGTGAGTGCAGCAGACATTCTCTCCAGTGTACACCCACACCAACATCAAAAGACTCACCATGGCATTTCCTTTCTGAGTAGTTAGTCATCCTACGATTTTACATCATACAGTAATAGGGACCCCAGTTTTTTTCCGCGGGAAAAAGAGTGAGGGAATGAGTGAAGAGATTTGGGCTGCTCTCAACAGCGAGGTCTTGAGAGCCGATGAGGGTGATTGAAGCGAATATGGAGCGGCGCCGGAATGAAAGGGCGGGGGGAAACGGGAAACCCCCGAGAAAACCCGCTGACCAACGGCATCGTCCAGCACGATTCCCACTTGCGAAAATCCGGTGACCCTGCCGGGTATTGAACCCGGTTTGCCTCGCTGGGAGGCGAGCGTGCGACTCACTCAGCCACCCATTATAATTGTCAGTCATAAGCTACATAAAACCACGTTTTTTGCTAGCTTGGTATTCACTGAAACAACAAGCTAAATACCTGTAATACTGAGGATGCTGAGGAAGAAAAGGATCGTTTTTGCATATTATATTAATTTTTACGATAGTTAACAGTTTTGAATACGTCTTTTTGCAGATTTCATCTTGATATGTATCAGAGGCACATTCGTTCTTCTGGTTACTACCCGAGGAAGGTTTATCGTAATATCGTGTCTTTTACTAAGGATGTCAATAAAGATGATAGGTCTTGGACAGTTAAGATCCTTGATATAGAAGAGAGTTATATTTTGTTGTCTTTTTTGTACCGTTTTGGTCTTCAAGGATTAATTGCTAAAGCTGGTAGTGGTTTGTTGGAAATGTGTTTCTTCAGAAGGTCTCATGTCGAGAAGGAGCATGCACCAAAGGATATTAGTGAGATTGATCCAAACAGGATAATCTGTTGTACAAGAAAACACGTTTGTTCAGAAAAAAAAGTCCGTGGTTGGATGATTTGAGATATTACGCGTTAGAGGTGTCTGACAACCGATCAGGGATGTTCAGTGCCGGAGTAGCTTAATTCTGATAGGCCTAATCAAATAAGAAGTGTATCTTCACAGACATATGGCCAATGACCAAAGTATGCCTTCTTGTGTGTACGTAGATTGTTGATGTCTATCCTGTGTACTAATCTTTTCGCGGAAAACAGGTAGCTCTACGCTGCAAAACATTTTCTGTTAAACTTCGTAAACTGTAATAGAAGTTGTTAACCTATACACTGCATGGAAATAATACCACACGTCATGCTGCAGATATAGGAATGTTTAGCGTCGCTATTACACAACAAAGCTGGGAACTTCCCTAAGCATTTGACTGTTTCCTGGGCAAACGTAGGAACGCTACAATGAATGTATTGGAGGAAAATTTTCCATTCCCGCTTTCTCACTAAGGGTATACACTGGTATGGTAATTTCCAAATAATTCCTTATAATAGACTCCAGTTACGTAACAAATAGTTTAGCAGTAATAGCGAAGTCGTTATATTTTTAATATCATGTTTTGAAGAAATGTTGAGAAATATTTGAATTCCATGAAACACGCTTTTGTATAAATGGCTAATGAGACTTTCCAAATTCAAATTATACACTGTTAATATTTTCCGTATATTTACGGAAATTTTTACGGAAATGTACAGTACATATATGGAAATGCACGTACATATACGAACAATGCCGAGTCTACACGAAACTTTCGTCGCCACTGTTTGTAACCAGAAAATTAGTTTCTGCGGCAGTTAAGGTTATCCACGTCACTAAGGCTTGTTCTTTCAAGTATTAGTAAAGATAATAAAATTTCGCGAATTCATTTCGTGACAAGATAGACGCCAAACACGTGTATAGTGAAGTCACATTCGCAATTGGATCACAATTTATTAGACCCGCCATGCACGCCTCTGAGCCAATAGCACGCTTGCAAGGAAACACCTTGCGAATCCCATAACTGGCAGGTGTGGGGCAACAGCCAATGAACACACAGGTGAGGCTCCAGTATGTAGAGTACTGAGGAGTCTAACCTACAGGTCATTGAACTCGCGAAATTTTACTATCTCTAAGTATTAGATAGTAGAATCAGGCGTCAATAACATTTACCAACACTTCGAATACACAATCTTGAATAGAAACTGAAAAATTTGCTTATGTGACTAATATAGAAACACAAAAGTTTAACCACAAGTATCACATGAAGGTTTGTCCCACTGATATCACCCTTCCCTCATAGTTCAGGGGTAAGGTGCCGACTTGCAGCCGGAGTGACGCGGGTTCGCGCCCCGGTGCCTCTAACACGGCAGATCTTTAGTTCGCTTGTCGCACTGTCAGCAAGTCGGTCTCACTGGAGCTTCGTCAAGGTCAGATGTCACAACAACGTCAAATGAAGGAAAAACGAAACAAAAAAAACAATTGGTAGGGTCGTGGCCTTGTACTTTTTTGACTCGGGTTGAAATCTTGCATTAAGTATAATAATTTTTAACTTTTATAAATGTCTTTTTTATACACAGTAGAACACCCACATAAGGAAAATTCAAATAAAAGAGATATTAAAATTTCTTTAAACTATAAGTACAGAAAACTAACTAGGGAATTAACGGAGAGGTTGCGTGAAATTTACTGAAATTCCGTTTTTGAACATCTAAGTGTCCGGAATTTTACGGAGTGTTTACGGACACCTCTGGATAAATTTTTACCAGCACTTTTCGCGTAAAATAAATAGTTTTTTTAATACAGTGATCTCATTCCGGGAGGGAGTAGCCTCTACCATACAACCACATCCATAAATTCCTTGACAAATGCAAAGGTGTAAGTGCACTGTGGTGCGAAGGCACTGTGGTACGAAGGCATTGTGGTGCGAAGGCACTGTGGTGCGAAGGCACTGTGATGTGAAGGCACTGTGGTGTGAAGGAATTGTGGCGTGAAGGCACTGTGGTGTGAAGGCACTGTGGTGTGAAGGAATTGTGGCGTGAAGGCACTGTGGTGTGAAGGCACTGTGGTGTGAAGGAATTGTGGTGTGAAGGCATTGTGGTGTGAAAGCACTGTGGTGCGAAGGCACTGTGGTGTGAAGGCACTGTGGCGTGAAGGCACTGTGATGTGAAGGCACTGTGGTGTGAAGGAATTGTGGCGTGAAGGCACTGTGGTGCGAAGGCACTGTGGTGTGAAGGAATTGTGGTGTGAAGGCACTGTGGTGTGAAGGCACTGTGGCGTGAAGGCACTGTGGTGTGAAGGCACTGTGGTGTGAAGGAATTGTGGCGTGAAGGCACATGTGGTGCGAAGGCACTGTGGTACGAAGGCATTGTGGTGCGAAGGCACTGTGGTGCGAAGGCACTGTGATGTGAAGGCACTGTGGTGTGAAGGAATTGTGGCGTGAAGGCACTGTGGTGTGAAGGCACTGTGGTGTGAAGGAATTGTGGGTGAAGGCACTGTGATGTGAAGGCACTGTGGTGTGAAGGAATTGTGGCGTGAAGGCACTGTGGTGTGAAGGCACTGTGGTGTGAAGGAATTGTGGTGCGAAGGCATTGTGGTGCGAAGGCACTGTGGTGCGAAGGCACTGTGGTGCGAAGGCACTGTGGTGTGAAGGCACTGTGGCGTGAAGGCATTGTGGTGCGAAGGCATTGTGGTGTGAAGGAATTGTGGTGTGAAGGCATTGTGGTGTGAAAGCACTGTGGTGTGAAGGCACTGTGGCGTGAAGGCATTGTGGTGTGAAGGCACTGTGGCGTGAAGGCATTGTGGTGCGAAGGCATTGTGGTGCGAAGGCACTGTGGTGTGAAGGCACTGTGGTGCGAAGGCACTGTGGTGTGAAGGCACTGTGGTGGAAGGCACTGGTCTTCCCTCACTCACGTGTCCCCAGTGTTCCCAACTTTTCCTCGCGTTTGCTACTTTAAACATCATAATTAGATCCAGTGATTTTTTGCGAAAAAACATATAAGTATAGAATAGACTTCAAAACTATAAGCACCCAATAGCAGTTTCTCTTCTGCCATTTGTTAATGTTTGCTTGAGGAGACGTTTTCATATTTGACTGAGCCACTCAGAATTCGGTAACATCGGCATGGCTCCTACGTGATTCGTGTGCAGACAATCAACACGTGTCAAAAAGTAATTCAGCCAATCAAGATAGGTAAACGACCCTATAATGTTTTGAAACATAACTAGTGTTGCTCGCAAATTTTTACTAACCCTTATCATAAGGAGTAGGAAAATTTCACGAGTTCAATGACCTGTAGGTAAGACTCCTCAATACTCTACATGCTGGAGCCTCAGCTGTGTGTTCATTGGCTGTTGCCCCACACCTGGTAGTTATGGGATTCGCAAGGTGTTTCCTTGCAAGTCTGCTATTGGCTCAGTGGAGTGCAGGGCGGGTCTAATAAACTGTGATCCAATTGCGAAGGTGACTTCACTATAAATGTGTTTGGCGTCTATCTTGTCCTGAAATGAATTCGTGAAATTTTCCTATCCCTACTTATCATAAACTTTGACCTACATAAATATATTTGTGTTTGTTTTCTAAAATAACGTGTTATAAATATACAATATTTTAGCTGTTAGAAGAAAACCTCTGGCAACTAGTTACCAACCAAATTGTTTGTAACAAGTACAGAAATGTTTCATGTGTGGGCCCATAGACTAAAGATGAGGTAGACAGATCTCGCTGGCTGCGCACAACCAATCTTCGTGTCTCAACATTGAACTGCTTTTCTGCCAACTCGTCTAGCGAAAACGGCGTGGTTTGGATTTTAGGTTAGAAAACTGATTTGTAAACAAATGCTTTGAAATGAATATATAGTCTCTAACCAATTTTTAGTGCAGTTTGATTAAATTAAAACTGGTAAAAGGATTTTGTCAATATAATCGCGCTTCTCATTTAAAAATTAAAATATTAACGAACACGTTCATCACCGTTGACCATGTGACTTTGACAGTTGTGTAGGAGTTTTGTAGGATTGCGGTAGGTCAATGACATGCTCAGAAGACGAATAAGCGGTCTACCTCATATTTAGTCTATGTGTGGGCCTAGCCGTGTATAGTTCATTCACTGTTACGTTCTACTTTTCTAAAGCCCTGCGAAAAATCTACTTCCAGGATATTTCTCTGCCTCCTTTAAATAAAAACATTTATAGATGAAATATTATAACTAGAGGCCTGCAAAATTCGCATTATTTCGTGACTGCAGACTAAACTGCATGAGGTTGTGTGCTCGTTTCTCTTCAGCCAATGGGCGACAACTTGTGTGGTACGTCTCAAGAAAGGCTTTTAGCCAATAGCTAAAGTTAAACTGATGTGCAACCAATCAGCACTGAAGCGATTACAGACATTAATGACGTTGTATAGTTGCCAGTAGCCAACGGAAGCATGAATTGCACTCACGCAGATATCGGGCATTGAAGTCCAACATGGTACCAAATAATAACGCGAGTTTCTCAGGTCTCTAATTATAACTTATAGATAAGGTCTAGTAAAAAAGTTCATTTTAAAGGAAAATAAGTTACTTGCGATACATGACATATTTAGAAAACGACCAAGCACGTCATACATGGGACGACTTTTGTAGTGTTTGATTGAAAAGTGTGAAGAAGTCGTGACTAGACTACAGAGGGCCGGCTATAATCATCTCTCTGAGAACAACATACATATATCTCTGAGCACAACATAGATCTCTCTGAGCACAACATAGACACTATCGTGAACATAGGGACTGACTGCGTCAACCCTTTCAGACCCACTTTAAGTTAAGTTTTCAGGTGTTGCAAACAAATCTTTTTATGATGCGTGCTGTACTAACGTCGACACAACACTTGTTTCGTTGCCACAGCCAACGTACTGTAGTCTATATGTCCGGCTACAGTAACATGAACAAATTACTACTTAGACCAATGATACGGTTTGCGAACCATTTACCCAAAGGTAACACCATTGGTAATTCAGCTTCGCAGTGTGCAGTACAGACCAAAAATTACTTACACGTGCGTAATGTACACAATTGTGTACACTGGGTCTGAATGGGATATGAAAACTACCTTCTCAAGCAGACAGCAACCTAAGGCTGCTCTTGGGTGCTTATAGTGTTGAAGTACGACTTTTTATAATTTTTTTTTTCATGAAATATTACTAGTTGTAACTAGGGACAGGTGTTTTTCGCGAGAATATTTACGGCCATGCTAGACTTCAATATACTACATCCACAACCACAACTTCCCTTGGTTATTGGCCACGTGCCTACGTGAGAAGACATGTTCCGTTCCTATTTAACATAGCCAATAGTAATAAAGTATTCCGATACTGAACGTCCATGATTCGCGGACAGAATCTTGAGGCACATGGGATTTTAAAATCATCCAACCACGTAAGTGTATATGAACAAAAGTGTTTTGGAGTACAGCTTGTCTTGAAACATTTCCATGTAAAACGCCTATCCCTTGCTGTAACCATTCCCCTAAAATAAACCATATCAATACGTGAACTAAATTAAATCGAGTCACATAACTATTTGATAAAAAAATATATATAATAGCTATAATTAAAATCCATACACCGTATGTGTGTTCAGTATTCATGTCTGAAGAAACAAGGGTATATTACGTGTTTTATATTTTAAAAATTTATTAATAGGGGCAGTGATATTTCGCGAAAATATTTTGAGACATGACTGAGTTCAAAGCGCTGCGGAGACGTCCGCCGTTTTTTGATTGGCTGAAACATGTTCTGGTTCGTGTTAACTGCTAGCGCACGAATAACGAAGGTTCAGTGTCGGAGTTACAGAATCCTGAGTGGCTCGGTCAAATGTGGACAACAGCCGAGGTGTATGTATAGTATTGAAGTCTACTGTGTTCTCAGATTTTTTTCGCGAAAAATCATGGGCCCTAGTTATTAACAGGGACACCCGAATTTCGCGAAAATATTTCCGCACATGCCAGATTTCAATACTCTACGAGTGTACCAGCAGTTCCCTTTTACTGATTGGTGGCGTGTGTTTGTGAGAAGGCGTTTTCTTAGTTGATTGGCCAATCAGAATTAAGTTACTCCGATACTGTACGTCTCTGGTTCGTGGGCAGACACTTAAGATGCGTAACATCTAGATCACCCAACCACAAAAGTGGATCTGAGCTAAGTGTTATGAAATATAACTGGTCGTGAAAACTTTTCGTGAAATTCGGGTGTCTCTAGTTATTAACTGACTCGGACTGAAGGTTAGTTAACGAATAGCTGCGAGGAGAAAAAAAGAGGGACGTGACGCTAGTCCGAGGAGAGAAGAAGGCGTTTAGCAGGGTAACAAATGATTGGTAGTCCCCCGGCCCGGGTAGGTAGGGCAGAGGGGCGGGAGAAACGGCTCATAGCCGGCTGGTGATTGGCGGAGCGCAGACGACTGCATCGCCAGAACTGATGTAATCAGCAGAAACTAATGACTGGCGCGGAAGAGTGTGCTGGCAGCCGGAGGTAGAAAGAAAGAACGGCGTTGTCGGCGGGGGCAGGGGGTACTGAAGTCACTGATCCTGGAGCGACGGAGAGTAATTAAAGACGAGAGCAAGTGGCAGGATTGGAAATGTGGTCCCGGGGCGCGCGCCCTCCTCACGAACAGACAGCAAACATCCAGGTCTCTGCCCTCCCCTCCCCCCTCCCCTCGTCGAGGGGACGTAGACTACAGTCCATCTGCGATACAAACCAAACAGGTTTTCCCCATGAACTTACCCTTCCCGAACCACCTTGCACAACGAGTCGCACAGGCATGCCTTCACAAAGCCGTGGTATGAAACTATCACTAGGGACACCCGAATTTCGCGAAAAGATTTCTGCACATGCTAGATTTCAATATCCTAACGGCGTCCCAGCAGTTTTCATTTGCTTACTTGACGGACCAATCAGAATTGGGTAACTCCGATCCTGTAAGTCTGTGATTCGCGAGCACACATCTAAGGCGCGTAATACCTAGATCAGCCAATCAAGAAAGGCGATCTGAGCTAAAGTGTTATGAAATGCAACTGGTCGTGAAATATTTTCGTGAAATTCGGGTGTCCCTATCACATTGGCACTCGTGATTATACTCAAAAACAATTACATCATAAAATCGGTCTTCTACGTCTTGGAATGCGAACTTACCAATGTCTGGATAAAATATTCTAGCTCCACGCAGAATACGATTGCAACAAGTGGTCTTGCCACACTAGAAGGGCCTACAAGTACACTATCTACCAAAAAGTAATTGGGCATCCGTGAAGATAGGTAATTCAGTACGTCAGTTGACTTGTGTTTCACGGCCTTCGGCGTAGGACCGCTGGTGTTTGTCCGTGGTAGCATGAACACAGAGGCATATTGTAACATTCTGAATAATGAAATGTTCCCAACATTGTGGCGTTTTTACGGAATGGACCCGTGTTACTTCCAGGATGACAATGCCAGGTGCCGTGTTTCAAGGGCTACTATGCAGTGGTACGCTGCCAACAATGTTCGCCGATTGGACTGGCCTGTCCAGAGCCCCGACCTCAACCCTATAGAACATCTTTGGGACGAAATTGGATCGCCGGTTAAGCGCTCGTCAGGCGAGGCCAAAATCCATTGCTCAACTCATGGAATGGTTGCAAGAGGAATGGCGACGAATCCCCATGTATGTCCTGCAAACACTCGTAGAGAGCAGCCAGACAGGGTGGCTGCTGTTATAGCCGCAAGAGGTGGGCTACGAGATTCTAACGGGGTATCAACCACCGAGCAAACATCGTGGACAGGTTCCCAATTACTTTTTGGCAGATAGTGTATAACTGCTTCTTTTTATGAAGATGACTTGTCTGCAGCCAGTTTTTATACCATTCTGCAACCTTGTCATACCAGCACATAAAGATTGTAGCAATAAGACTTCTTTCATTGATCGCACATATCCGAAGTAGGCATCTCGAATGAACTTGTGATACTGCTTAAGCCTTACTACAAAAGGACTCCGCATCGCCCCTGCAATGTCTGTCTACCTGGAGAGAGAACAGAATAATGTATCATTTCAGGCGATGTGATGGCTAGAGATCTGTTAAGCTCGCGTGATTATCTGGCAACATGCTAGCCTTCACTTCGCTCTACTAATGTTAGTTATACTACTCTACTACCACATAGGCGAAACGGGTTCGAGTCCCGGCGGGCTCGCTCCAGGATTTTTGCAAGTGGGAATCGTGCCGGACGTTGTCGCTGGTCGGCGGGATTTACTCGGGGTTCTCCCGTTTCCCCCGCCCCTTCATTCCGGGTATGGTCCATACTCACCTCACCTCACCCTCATCGGTTCTCAGCACCTCGCTGTTAAGAGAGTAGATATATCTCTTCAATTTTATTCTTAAAATCAAGCAAATTAATGAAAAAATCAAGCTAATTTAATCCAAATCTATCTAAATGAAGCAAGTTTTTTTTTCAACTTGCTGAGCAGGGTTTTTCCGGTCAAATAAGCTAAATTTACTCTAAATTTACAAACCAAATCAATTAGTCAAAAATAAAAATATCACAAAATTTGACGAAAATGTTCAAGAGAATTCTAGATCATGCATAAATGTTCTATTTTTAATTTGTTTTAAAACCTTTATATGTTACATGAACTTGTTTCTCATTATTAGTATCTATTATTTTCACACAGAGATCTGCTCTGCTCTGCTCTGCTCTGCTCTGGGAAGGAAAGGAAATTTTATACTTACCATCTAGAATACAATTCTTTTTTTTTTTTTTTTTTTTACCAAAATTAGATTCAGAAATTTGAAAATCTGTAGCAGTAAACCGGTTATTATTATTATTATTATTATTTTCGAGATCTTGTAGTTTATTGAATTCAAACGAATTGTTCAACTTGTTGAGCAGAGATTCCATTTTTAATTTATAAAGAAACTTATTTATTAATAAGAAGAAAATTGATGCTGAAATTTGATCAAAATAAGATTATTTCGCTTGCAGATTTAGCTTAAAAACACCCTGCTCAAGGAGCCTGAAACATGTTGAAATTTGTTTGAATTTGGCCTTAACTTTTCTCTATTTGAGCTACAATTCGAAAGATTTTACAGGAAAAGAGAAATTTACTAGATTTTAACATTAATTTGCATGCATTTTATCTGATTAAATGCACTACACTTGGATTCGCTTTACATATTTACTTAAGAGCTGCACAAATCTCTTCACACAAAATATTATCTTAGTAATGGTACTTTTTTCAGACTTTTCGAGCCAGCTGAATCAAAAACTGTAGAATAAGATTAAGTTCCAGACCTTTAAGTCTTCGCTCCATAATCGTAGTTCGGAGCCATGTTTTGATGTGACGTAGTGTCGAGAATGTTCTCTCTGAACTGGCAATGCAGACAAGAAGTATGTCATCCACCAAGCTACACCAACCCTTGCCATACATTCAGTAAAGTACAACCCTACATCTGCTCGTCATAGATTGCTTACGTTTATACTGTCTGTTGCCACCTGCTTTAGTAAACCAGTCAGTGTTGCCAGACGTGCTGTTCAGAAATTCTCTTTAAAAATACCTCGAGCTCTAGTAGAAGAGCAAAGTGGTTTTCCAGGATCATCCTTAATTGCTTTACAAAAATTAATTGTGTACAATTTCTGGAGCAAGGTTGAGTTCTTGGGGGGTGAAAGTTCCTCCTTTCCACCCCCCCCCCCCCCTTGTGTCCGCCACTGATATACAGCCCCACGCACTTCAACGAGAATGCGGTAGTTTGGCATATTTAACATGCGATATTAAAGCGGGCGAAAACCGCACATGCCTGCTTCTCTCTACATGTGTCTCTAACCTTTAGCAACAGCACACACATCACAACAACAACACACACAACATAGTAACAACGGTACGTTCACAACATAGCAACAACGTACAACTCATAGCAACAACATACACAACATAGTGACAACGTACACCTCATAGCAACAATGTGACCTCGTAGCAACTATGTACACTTCATAAACAACAACTTAGACCTGAGTGCAATTGTTCAAAGTGGCGACCACAACTTTCTATACACGCATGAGAATGACGAATGGGATTTTGCCGCACTCTCTCAAATATCCCTGGTGTCTGTCGTGCAAGACAGGCAGCTAAGACTCTACCAACCAGTTCTTCTTTCCTTTCTACTGCGATTTCATACACCAACGACTTGATGTGTCTCCATAGGAAAAAATCTAGAGACCTGAGATCCGGCGATCGCGCTGGCCAAGGGACAGGACCTCCCCTTCCAATCCAACGATTCTGGAATATGTTGTTCAGGTGCTCGCGAACATTGACATCGATGTAGACTGGCGCCCCGCCGAGTTGCAGCCACATCCTCTCGCGGACACCAAGGAGTACAGTCTCCAACAACTCTGGCAGCACATCTAGAACGAACGCTGCAGGAAATGTTTGCCATTCAAACAGGGCGGCAGGAAATACGGTCCTGTAGTTGATCTTGTACAGTTTCAGTCCACAAGCTGATAGTAAATCGTTGTTAATGAACAGACGTTCTGGTGGCGAATGGATTATCATCATTTCAGACATGGCTATTGCGGCAGTTGACAACACCATTACGGGTATCCGTGAACATTACAAACTGTAGGAAGTTCGGTACTGTAGTACTGCGCTTGATAATCCACTAACAGAACTTGTACATTGATGGCACTTGTGCCGCACGATCCAACACCATCTCCTCACGTTCTGGTGGCGAATGGATTATCATCATTTCAGACATGGCTATTGCGGCAGTTGACAACACCATTACGGGTATCCGTGAACATTACAAACTGTAGGAAGTTCGGTACTGTAGTACTGCGCTTGATAATCCACTAACAGAACTTGTATATTGATGGCACTTGTGCCGCACGATCCAACACCATCTCCTCACGTTCTGGTGGCGAATGGATTATCATCATTTCAGACATGGCTATTGCGGCAGTTGACAACACCATTACGGGTATCCGTGAACATTACAAACTGTAGGAAGTTCGGTACTGTAGTACTGCGCTTGATAATCCACTAACGGAACTTGTATATTGATGGCACTTGTGCCGCACGATCCAACACCATCTCCTCACGTTCTGGTGGCGAATGGATTATCATCATTTCAGACATGGCTATTGCGGCAGTTGACAACACCATTACGGGTATCCGTGAACATTACAAACTGTAGGAAGTTCGGTACTGTAGTACTGCGCTTGATAATCCACTAACAGAACTTGTATATTGATGGCACTTGTGCCGCACGATCCAACACCATCTCTCACGTTCTGGTGGCGAATGGATTATCATCATTTCAGACATGGCTATTGCGGCAGTTGACAACACCATTACGGGTATCCGTGAACATTACAAACTGTAGGAAGTTCGGTACTGTAGTACTGCGCTTGATAATCCACTAACAGAACTTGTACATTGATGGCACTTGTACCGCACGATCCAACACCATCTCCTCACATTCTGGTGTGCGAACAGTTAGTTGTTGAGTATTCTGCCAAAAGTATTGGATTACAGACTACTGCCATCATATTGGAAGCAGGTAACCTTGAACTTGACCCCAGTCTGCCATAAGGCATTTCACGGCACGGACCTTAGTCTTCCTGCCAAAAGTGTCCATGTTCTGCAAGTGTTTTATTGCAGTGTCTTCAAGTGTGCATCTGTTTTGCAAAGCAGTTATCTTAGTTTTGGGCTTGTGGTCAGCCCTGATAGACCACCGTGTAGCACAAGAGTAATTTATTAATTTTTCATGAGAAGTATATAATTTGCACATCATAAGGATTACCGCCTTAATCGTCAGCCGTACGATCCTGAGAAGAAGAGTCAACTCTTCAAGAACTTCATGGCACTATTGTCTGAATAATGCCTTGCGCCCCGAGTAACAACACCTTTTCCCAACAATCTCACAATTCCAAATTTACCGCTCTTCAAAACCTACCTCTACCCACTGAGGTACCACGACACCATGTCGAGACCTGCACTGCGAAAATGGCGTAAGCCACATATGAAAATTACTGGTTTACGCGCTGGGCGTTAAGCCGCAATAAATGTGGGGAAGCAGCTGGTCCGTCCCTCGGTACTAATGAAGCAAAATGTTCCGGTGATTGAGATAACTATTGAAAACTAAATGATTACAGCAAAGTCTGAAGGTACCGAGGGGCCTCACACGGAGCGAGGCTCCCAAGCTGTCGGCCGACTCGAGTGCTGAATTCGAACTGAACGAATGACATCAGCGTCCGCTACACGCTGCGTGAGCCGACGCCAAGTTGAGTGAAAAATATGTGTGACATTTGTAATGAAAACAAAAATAATACAAATTACAATTAAATGGCTACTTTATGCCTGAGAATGTGATGTCATGGGGAATGTCATCGCACTTGAAATATATTATTAAGTGTGGAATAGTCTTTATAGGCAGCCTGCTTCGGAGAGAACATGTTTGCACTCTTACGTTCATTACACTAAAATAATGCTAAGGAATTGATTTAAATATTACTTTAAGTCTTTGAATTTCATTTCCGGTGATGGAGTGTGACGTAGTTGTATTTCATTTTTGGGCGGGTACAACTACTCGCCACCTGAGGGGTTGGACGATTCCACTGAGATAAGGGGTTGTGGGTAGACTCGCTCGATTATCCTCTTTTGAATAGAATTTTAACACTGTGATTGATTTTGGTGAAACTAAAACTTTTAACACTCGCGGAAAACTATTCCTCGCTTATTTGTCGCACTAGGGGCCACGTAGCACTTATTATCAGGCCAGCAGGCCACTCGACATCACCTGGTGAATGGTCACGTCGGGCATCGCGGTGCAAGCTGCTCCGACGTTACCTCCATTTGCCAGTTCACCTGATGACTGTGGTTTTGCGATGGAAGCAGTATGTGATCGCTTACTAATTTATTTCAAGTGTTATCTTTTGGGATATACAAAGTAAGACGGTCGCTTGAGTCATGTAGTACCTGTTGGCAGGGTGGTGCAAGCTCTGTTCCCTCCAACCTGCACTATGCAATCATGGCCTGGTGTTCGGGTTAGCCTGGTATCAGCTAGTGGTGATTGCGACTGCGGAGGTCTAAGCGGTCACTGAAGATCTCATGGATGTGTGGTTCACGTCATGTTGAAGATATAACTGGATGGAAATGTGATCAAGGAACTAGATAAAAATGTTTGTTTGAATGGAGGCATAAAAAAATGCTTCATTCTCACTGACGAAACATGTTAGTAATTTTATATATACAGCAGTAGCTACGCAAAGTAGATACACATATTGCCACTGTGGAAAGTATATCTGTTTTTTTTTTTTCATGAATCGAATGCAAGCCAATGGTTGTACGAGGTCTACTGTAGAGCTTACACTTATGGATATACTTTCTACCACTGCTGAAAAATTACATAGAAAACAGTGTTGCTACTGTGGAAAGATCTTCAGCAAAACCTGCCATGCTCGGCGACATGAGAGAACCGCCTGAACTGAGTCCTTTTCACGCGGTGAAGTATTACGTCAATGTGCACATGCAATTTGTTCAAGGCGATACATTGAAATGATATACCGAGAACCGCAATGATTCGTCTACTGTGAGTCAGCAAGTGATGTCGCCAATAACCCCTGCTACATCGATGAGTACTGATTCCACAGACGATTATGACGGGACAGTTAATGCTAATGACGTAATGAGAGACCTACGAGGTTTGGTAGAGTCATTATGTGTGGAATGCATACTTGCAAGACGTTCGTGTGAAATCGACGAACTTCAGAATAAACCATTGTCGGCTCTAAATACTGATGATGACTACGCGACCACTACAAAGGAAAGTAAACTTGATATTGAGGATGAAACATGAAGTGAAGACGATCATGAAGAGAGCATTGAAGATAATGACTATGAAGACACAACACTTGCAATGAAATACAAATAAATAAACACTCTGAAATACACTGATACCTAAATGCACCACTTGCTTGCATATGGACATGAAATGGAGATAACCAAATAGGTTGAAAAATACACGCCCTTTAATAAGAAAACATGTAAACACTAGAAATATTTTGTAGGGTGTCCTTTGATGTCTGCATGTAAACTGGGTTGTTCATGTACTGAATACTTGCATTTAAATTCGCTTTACAAACTGCTTTTGTAAGTCGCCTATTATGCCCCCTCACTTACTCTTGGGCAGGGGGTTACACTTGGCACTGCACTACACTGGCAGATTTTGCCCCTATCACAAGCAATACACACTCTACCTTGCACCAGCGTATAATGCGGATACTAGCTGGAGCTGCTCTTGGGCACGTGGCATGGTAAACAGTCCTGGAGAGCCAGGACACCATCACACATCACTATTTAACATTTCTATTGTAAAATGCTGCATTAAAACATTAAGTTATTTTTACAATTCTGAAAATGTTGCAATCTGTGGCCATACTCAACTCTAATACTGCAATTACAGATGTAAACAATAGAATTAACAAACATTTGCAAAACATTGCAAGCACATAGAGTAACTAAATAACCACGAATTCTGCCCATACAACTGTCAAGAAAATAGTAAATATAAACAATAAAATTGCAATGGAAATAAAATAAAAAATGAGAAGTGTGCAGGAATACCAGATTATCATACATCACTATTAATTTATATTTTTAATACTTGGTGTAACTTAACTTTATGTAACATTTGTAATTTCAATTTTAGGCTTACCTCTGTTGGTAGTTTCTTGTTTTATAGATTAGAATATTAGTTATTTTAGAATTATTAATTTGTCAATAGTTGGGTTTTTCACAATATTTAACAATAATACTGCGTTTGCTTATTGCATTTGTATACATGTTTACTGCCAATAATGATATATATGTAATTAATTCATTGAGTAAAATATGTCGTGATTGCACTGTGTACAATAAATAATATATATATATGGATGCCTGCCATCGTTTTAAAAAGTACGCGACTTTTAAAACAAATTAGTGGTACGTATACATGCTTTCACAGTAGGTAACAGTGTTTGAAATGCGCGGGTGCTCTCATCACACCGTGCCGCTAGACATCAGCACAGTCGCTTGTTTCCATAAAAAATTTCTTTGCTTTATAATTTATTGCAGCTAAAAATAATTTCCACAAGAACCCAAAAAACATAAATGATGAATATGTTATGAGAAAGTTCCGGATATGATTTCACAAACTCGTTAATCTGACTCGTTCAATATCTCTGTACAGTTATGTATTGAAAAAAGATCTTACGGATGCGATAAAACAAAACAAACCAAATTATGATTATGTTATGATCCGTGATTATGACGATTATAATAACTTTACAAATACATTTACACCGAAAAATAAATTTTTATAGAATCAATGCAATGGAATTATTGCAGTAAATAATATGATCACAATTATAAAACTTTAAATATATTTTATATTTTTATGTATATGATTGATTTAAAAATCCTAACAAACTTTAAATCTGCTTTCATTGTTTGTTAAAGTCTGGAATAACTAATGACTGAAAAGGAGAGACAAATACGTCAATTTGTCGTAAAATGTGAGACTTATTTTTTGTTATTGTTGGTTATTCTGGTATGTATTCTAGAAGAAAAGCTTGTTTCTGGTTGGTTACACTGATTAAGCTTCATGGGAATATTTTAACAATTCGCAGAAGTTAATATTTAAAATGAAAGTATAAACTATTTTGATTTAGAGAATTTCATTCTGTACTTAATATGGCTGCTGTGTTAGACGAAGTCGGGAAATCTAAGGAGAAGGTAATTGATGAAGAAAACTCGGAAATTGCAGAAGATCCAGTGAATGGACCATCAAAAAAAAGAAGAACAAAAAGAAAAAACGAGCTGGTGAGAGAATCATTTTATGAAAGTTGGGCAGGTTTTTCGGTTATAGTTAAGCAATATAAAGACTTTACGAAAATATCTTTTTAGCGTCTATGCTGGAAAGTTGATCAAAAATTTCCGCATAGGGTATTGTGTAAAACTCGGATACAAGTAGTGATGGACGTAAAGATCAGAGAAATTGTAAGTTATAAACAGAAATATAACTAAACACATTTATAAGTAGCTTGCTTGGAATGGCAAGACGTGCCCTCCTCACAACAGAATTTTCAAAATGAAATGCCAAACCTTAAGACGAACACAGGAAATATTCAGTAAAGATCCAGAAGTGGTGAACAATTTGCTTTAAAACCTACACTTCATAAAAAAAATGCAAACGTCAAAAGTATTTACATTCACAGGTACTATAAAAGCGTAGGCATTCATTTAGCCCCAGTCCAGGTTAGGTTAGGATAACATTCAACCCACGAACTAAAGAAATGCTCTAGCCTCAATTGGTTTGGTGTAAATAACGTACAGTATAACAAGTGAAATTGTCCACCCAAAATCGGCATTGATATAAAAGAAAAAAGCATTTGCCTGACCAATTAGTAGCCTAGAGCATATTATAAAAAGGAAAAGTTTGCTGGCACAGGAATTTGCACCCATAAGTTGGCTATCTTGATTACAGAAGTTCATGTTATGTTTCACATTCTCATTTGCATGCATTAAAAATTTGACGTAAGATACTCGGAGATTATTATCTTAACGCCAAGTAAGTCAAGTGGAGTGGAGAGAATTGGGCAGCTCTTAACATTGCGGTCTTGAGAGCCAATGAGGGTGAAGTGATGACAGAATGCATGGTGGGAAAAACTTGAGATCCCCAAGAGAACCTGCTGACCAGCGATTTCCACATGCAAAAATCAGGGAGCAACCCTGGCAGTAATTGCCTGGGTGGGAGTTAAGTAGGTAGTCTGCACCGTGGCCCCTTCCAAGTACGTCAAGCCAAATATTAGTTGTTTACGTTGCAATCTGAACTAACTTACACGGTTTTACTTCTTTATGCTATGCATGTTATGTGTGCTATGTGGATTGTGGACAGGGTCTTAGGATAACATTCAACCCCATGTGAACTAAAGTAAGTACACTATGAATATTACGTTCAGGCATTCTACTCAGTTGCTTAGGTCTTGGCATAGAATCATTTTCATTGTATACATTTTATAACTAAAATAACTGTCAATGCCAAGGCAGGGCATTGTGTTGGTGCAAAGAAATTGCACAACAAATATAGCTGAAGGGTAACATTGATGAATAGGCCTGTACTTTATTACATAGATAATTTAATGACTTTTCCAAATATTGGAAAATGGGCTTTACTGTTCAAATATTAAATACATAATGCCACAGTGGGGAGGGTCTGAAGACCAGGATATTGTGGTATTAAAAACATAAAAAATACAGAAAGTGCTGAAAATCACAAAAATTTAACATGTTAACTTTGAGCTCCTGAATAGGGTTGCCAGATTTAGAAACTAAAATTAAGGGAGATTGGCAAATTTCAGTTGTGAAATAAGGGAGGTTGCCTGAAAATACGGGAAACTTCAAAAACTATATAGTGACAGTAGTTATGTGAATAATTATTCCTACTTCAAGATTAATAAAGCCAATGGTAACAGAGCTTCCATGCAGTTGAAGCATGTTGCGTGCAGTCGTTTCCTCCATGTGCAATGGATTACTCTCTTTTACAAAGAGAGCAGTACGCCTTGTGTTTATTGGTTTTCACTGGTCGCAACCAGATGTACGATTCTTCCCATTTCCTTAAATACACGCACATGTATCGCTCCTTTTCTTCTTTTCACTCCCTTCCATTACAAACAATTAACAGAAAATATAAAATCATGTGCACTTACAATTTCACATACAAAACTAAAAGCAAAATTTTCTAATCACAGCAGTACGTTATTGAAGCAAACAACAAAATGAAATTTGATTTCAACCGGAAACATACTTCACATTATCGATTAATGTCCAATGGACATTGCCCATAGATGACAAGAGTAACTGTTATTATTCCTACAACACCTCGTATTAAAATTACCCAACAGAAATTAAAATTAAAATAATTACGGAAGATTATCATAAAAATACGGGAGACGGGAGATTTGGCAAAAACAAGGCCAAAATATGGGAGAACCCGGGAAATACGGGAGATCTGGTAACCCTTTCCCAAAATTGATTTCACATGAATCTGCACCGCGTAAAGGAGAATAATGCAGATTTGCATGGAATCCATTTTCTGGTGCGATAATAAATGTATATAATTATTTAGCATACCTACCGGTAACAGAATTTAGAACTAAAACAAATTTTTTGTGTTCACAAGCCACATGCACCATGAATTCATATGACAGTACATGAATCGCTGTTGGTTGAACATAATAAATCTCCACTGATTTACATAGCAATTTTTTGTTTTTCAGTTCCAGTACATGACCTAATATACATCCGAGTACAGAAATATTTGCCTTTCTCAGCCAATTAGACAAACTCTCATGTATAAGTCACACTTTTACAACCACCATATGCAGTCTGTGGACACAAAATTTGTAAATATTCAGGGAAAATCTGTAGCATAAAAAGCCTGAAGCATTTAAACTTGCAGACAGCCTCCATTCGTAGTAATTCACAAATATCCACACGACATGCAGATGTTGGACCATACTGCCAAACATTCTCACTGTGTACACTCTACAGTGTAACTGCCAATGCTGTTGTAGTCAAATGGTACTTCATCACTACAGTTATTTTCTGGGCTCGTTTATTCACAACAGACAAATCACAGTCATCCTCAAATGTGAACAGATACATCTACATACAAAGCTCAGGTGTTAATTTCGTTCAATTAAGTAAAGTTGTTAAACATTTAGGACTTATTACACCAAACATTAAAATGTACCCACATGGAAACAAATAGGACACTTTGGTAAAATCTATAAAAGCCATTCTTCTCAACTCTTTCGAAGTCGTAAAACTAAATACGTAATCTCTTATTAGGTACATATATTGTACACATGGTGAACATTATGAATCTGTATTTAGTTTTATAAGTGCAGTTGCATGTGTTGTGAACTGATATTGAACTTTGTTCTGTTTTATGAAAATTTCCAGTAAAATTGTGTTAAAATACAGCGGTTCCTTTTAGAGCTCCATGGCATCACTCCCGGGGTAGAGAACAGGCTGACACCCAGTCTACGTGGCATAGCTTGTAATTATGAGAACAGAGGATGTACTGGAGTCCAGTGTAATCCCAAAGTCATGCCACCAATTTGCCTTCTTGTACATAATGTGATATAATAGGCGAACTCTATGAAATGTGCTCGTCTCCCACCAAGGTGAACCAAGTTTGATTCTCTGTGGGGTCACAGCTGGACCTTCGCAACTAAAATTTGTGTTGGTAATGCTGCTTGTCTGCAGGTTTTTCCCATGGACGTCCCATTTCCTGTGCCCTTGCGTTCCAATACTGCTCTACATCCACCTCATTCCACCCTTATCTGTCAAGAGCTGTCCAAACGTCTAAGAATGAAGAGCTGTAATGTTGTTGAGGGACATATGCAACATTTAAGTGTTGTTTTGTATTGAGTATTTGATGGCGTGCATACAGGCAATGGGTATGTGGAATTACCCAGTTGTAATGGCCTCATATTGAATTGTGTTTCAACCACGTGATGGCATGCGAACATAGTCCCTGAGAGTGACTCTGTTCGACAGGTGCGGCCGGACAACAGGCAGACGTGCCGTGTGACGGAGATCAACCGGAGCTCGAGGGCAAGGTAGTGTCTCTCTCTCTTGAAGAGCACGAACAAGATGGAGACGGTGAGTGAGTCAGATATTGTGCGAGTGCACAACTCACCCACTGCATGTGCAACACTGTAACCAGTTTTTAAGACTTAACGTGAGTTATTTAGTGTCTACCAACATAGATAACAGATTGGTGTAATATTACCATATTTTGGCGTGTATAGACCGCACCAGAAGTTTTTGATGAAAAATTAGGAATATTTAATGTATAGGCTGCACTGAATTTTTGTATTTCTATAAATATTAAGTCACTATTCCATACAAACATAATAAATTCGGATTTAATTTTCCCCTACTAAACATTTGTGATAGAAAATTTGTATTAATAATTGCACTTTTTTCTTTGTTTCCCCTCCATTCCCTTTCCTTTCTTCCTCCCAATTTTCTTTGAAACTTTGTTAAAACATTAAGATGTAGGGCCTAGTATGTTGACGCATTTCGAAACATGTTTTGGTAAAAATGTGCAGCCTATACACGCCGAGATATGGTATTTTAATAACTATATTTGTTTAGGCCATAATGAGGAGTAGCTGCTAGAACACTCGGCTTCCGTCAAAGTGAACTGAGTTCAGTTTCTAGGGATGTCGCCCCCTCATTTTCCCATTCGGGAATTGTGCAAGGCACTACTTCTGGTCTGCATGCTTTCTCTGGGATCACATGGTTCCCCCCGCCCTGGCATTTAGGTGCTGCTTCCATACCCACCTTGCTTCACCCTCATTGGCTGTCAAGACCCTGATGTTAATAGCCTCTCAAACCTCTTTCACTCTTCTCCATGTTTGAATAGGATACACTATTATGCTATTACAAATCAGTTTCAGTCTGGAGAATATGAAGCATGTTCTTGTAATAGTGAAAGCTTACTATAGACACTGTCAATTTTAAGGAATTGGTTTTAATATTTGTTATTATTGTGCATCTTCAATTGTACATCATTCACACTTAATCACAGGTAAACAGGCAAAAACACTAGAAAATTTAAAGCCAGTTAAATTAATTCTGTGGACAGTCACTCATAAAAATGGTCATTTGGTGAACTTTGCTTCATATTCCCAAAAACCAGACTTCTGTTTCATAAACAGTTTTGTCACTTTAACTTAATTGCATTTCAAGAAAATCAAGGTGTTAGAAATTGGTTATCAATTGCTGCTAGCTTGCAACATAACCCTAGCTATGCATGCAGCTAATTGCTACTATGGAGGACTGAATGCACCTCCATGCCTCTATAGAGGGAAAAGTAATTTTTTCCATGCAAATTATTTATACTTTTATTTTGGCATGATTATTATCTTGGCACTTAAATAAAGATTAAAATGGCCATCCTTTATGCAAAAGACATTTTCATTGGAGCATAATCTTCATACTGAAGCTTAAATTTAAAGCACTGTTCTGTGCTCGTAAACTATGTCAAAAATCTTGTGGCAAAATGGTGCTGTTGATACGAGACCAAAGGCTGTTACTTTCTTAGCTCACCACCATACATATTTTTCTGATTATGGACATTTTGCTAATATTTAAAAAATATTTTTAGGTCCAGTATTATTTTATTGTAACAAAACAGATGTTTCCAGTTTAAAATGTTGGAAATAATTTGACCTTATATTTTTGGATGTAAAGATTAAAATTAATGGAGGTTAAAATGAAGTCTTTTATAAAAATGAAGTACAGCAAAAGATTTGCACCTCCCAAAGGCTTGAGGGAAAATATTGCAGTGTGCGGGGAATAGCAAAAAGGTTGAAAGTTTTTGCTGCAACAACATAACACAACATTATTAAATAAAGATGTGGTACCTAATGTACAAGAATGTGTCAAAGTTAGGAAAAACAAAGGTGCATTGTGTATATAATTTACTCTCCGGGACTGCAGTGGTCATGTACTGTTTCCTTTTACAACCTATTCTTTTCTGATCTATGACATGGCTTGAACTTTTTCCAGAGACGACAGATGATGCCAAGAAAAAGAAGAAGAAACGTAACCGCGGGCGAGGTGGAGCCCTGAAACAGCAGACGTCGCCGCCGACGGTCCCGATCAGCGACCTTTTCCCGGACAGTGTGTTCCCAATAGGGGAGATAATGGAGTACCCACTGGTGAACAACTCGCAGACGGCCAAGGACCGCTCCACTAGTGAGGAGAAGAGGGCGCTCGACCGGCTACACAACGACATCTACAATGAAGTTCGCCAGGCCGCCGAGGCCCATCGCCAGGTGCAGTCAACTTATCCCATACACAATGTGTACTTTATTGAAATTGTGCCAAGTTGACACTTAACTTACACGATCTCATGAAAATGTTATGTTACTACCAACTTTCGGTCGAATATTTATTGAAATTAAAGAAAGCACAAATTAGAGTTCATTCAGCAATGGAACAAGTAAAACAGTGATGGTGAACTGTCACCACCCGTTCACTTAATGTTCAGGATTTCAGTTTGTGATTTTATTTGTAAGAAGTTGTGTGTTTCAACTAAGAGGTTAATTTAAATTATTTTGGAATTTTTTATCAAACAATAGCGAAGATAAACCAAAACTATAATACCAAAAGACTTATTTTTTTTCACTAATACAAAAATTTTTACAAATTCTAAAAGTTTAAATTAATAAGTCAAATTATGTTCAGGAAAATACAGTATTTGAAATTCAAATTAAATTTAATACTTACTAAGACAGTGTATAAACAAACTTCTTCCATATTTGCAGGATATGATAGAAAAATGTACTTGATAACATTTTTATAAGCAAAATTACAAATATTCAAGTTCATGTGCAGATCATAAATAAAAATGTCTAATTGGATTATATTATATATTATATATATATATATATATATATATATATTATATATATATATATATATATATATATATATATATATATATTAATTTTTATTATGATATCTGCACATGAATTGAATATTTGAATATATATATATATATATATATATATATATATATATATATATATATATATATATATATATATATGCTGCTTCCTTTCCCTGCTTTCGCTCTAGTGTTGGGGCAAAACTGATACGAGTGCTGATCTCCCTCCGGAGTAACTTGTTCGGCGGTAGAAGAGTTTCGGAAGGGGATTGTCACCTGGCGGGTTCGGGATTTGTCCATTGCTGGGGAACCAAATTATGATACCACCTGGTAGAAGTTTTATGAATGGTTGGAGGGGAATCAAATGTCTCCCTCCTAGGGAGTTTGACCATGCTCGCCGTCAAATTACGGGATGCCAGCTGTCAACAAGAAATAAATTAATTTAAATGAAGTACGAAAAATGGGGAGGTAAGAGAGGTCCTGGACAGAGTCCTATTCGGCCTCTTGCTTGCTTCCGGGTCGCCTATACGGGTCAGACCTCGTGGGCTTACGAGTGGGTATGTAATCATAAGATAGGGGATGCTATCCTGGGTTTACACACTGGTTTGGGACGAGTGACGATGTTGAGCACTTTCCCGGCAGCGGTACGGATTCTACACTTGGTAAGGGATGTAGTGATGCTAGGTTGCAGAGGTGGGTGTGGTTTTAGTACAAGTTCAGGGGCCGGAAGGTTTTAAGTAACTTGACCCTGGCAAACAAATCACTAAGAGTGGATCCAAATACGTGTAGTGATTTTCGTTGATTGAAGGGACTTTCCTACGGTTTTCTGCGGATCTTACCTTGGGTTGGGGGTGATGTGTTGCTGGTTCGCTAGCAGGTTCAATGGGAGGTATACCCCTCGTTGGGCTAGGCGACGAGTACAGCTATTCTGACCCCCTCCCTTAGGCATCTAATCTCTTTGTGGGCAGCAATATAAAAATAGAGAGAGAAGAATAAATCAATTAATTTCTGTTCAAAATCAGCTTTTTTCCAAATACTAACTGATTGGATTAGTTTGCTTGTATCCTAGCAGTCGGGGTCTAGCCCTCCTAGGGAGTGTCTTGTACAGTCACTCCGAGGTGATGAACATGAGATGTGACGTGCTAGTATTGGAGCGCTTCTGCAGATATGCTTGGGTGCACCGGACACACCTAAGAAGTCCCGTCTTATTCAGACTATGGCCTTATGCAGTCTCCAGGAAACCTAAGGGGTTTGATCCACTCACATTAGTCTGCAGAGGTCGTTTAGTGTTTTGAGCCACTAGTTACCAGTGTATTCCACAATTTAAAGTTGATTAAAATTTTAGTGAATAAGGAATGAGCAGTAGTTACCTCACCAAAGGATTAGATTTTACTTAGTGTATTTATTTCCACTTTGGAAAACAATGGGGATAACAGTTCTGTATAATTGAAGATATAAATAATCAATAACTAAATTCATTGTTACTTCACGTCAGGTGAAGGCGAACCTGATTACCAATTTCCAACTCTGAAGTAAATTTCCCAAACATCTAGTTTGAATTTACACCGAAGTATTGAGGGGTGGTTTATGTCCAGAAGGGATGTGTTATGACCTGCTACCGTGGAAGTCAAGGAGTGACTTGGGAAAAGTGGTGAGGGCGTTGAGGTTACCTCAGGGGTTTTCTCCGCTGGCTGCGGTGGGTTGCTGGAAGAGCTGTATTCTGGAGCTGTAGGTTGAGAGCCTTTGCAAGCTGTAGAGGATGGTGGCCTTATTCAGGCTTGGAGAGTCCTCCAGCCTGTGCGGTCAGTGGGCCGGCGAACTCTGCAGAGAGCGTTTCCAATGCTCCTTATACATCCAAAATCTCAGCTTCATGGCTGTCATAGAGGTGTGGGGGTTGGTAGCCTTCCATCGCAGGGGTAGATTATTTCAGGGCAGTGGGATGCATCACACATTTCTTATGCTCTGGATGGAGGCTGATGAAATATTTACAGTCTCTCGAGGCTCGGCAGCAATATCACAGGTTGCAGGGGTGCTGCGTTTTCCTGTGGTGTCACTGTTAACTTTCTTATCTGCTTAGGTGTGTCTGTGGCTCTGCGGGTAAAACAATCTTCCGTTTTGGGGGTGGCGACCGGATGCCAAATTCTGGGTGGGCAGTACACTTTCAATAATTAAACACGTTAATTATTCATGTGTCTGTAGTTGTCCAATGCGTGGGATAATTGTCTGTCACTTTAGACTTGCCCCAATGCTGATGGGGACAAAGTCGTCCAATAGAGAACACAGGCGCGCTCCGCAACAGTGTGGCATGCGTCAGCTTTGTCACATCTGATAAGCAAACTTATTGAATTAATTCATGAAACAAACAATAAAAGAATTGTTTATCTAATTCTAATTGTTTTATTGTTTGTTTCACAAATTAATTCAATAGAGCAGACCTGCCAACTTTTATGGTTTTGCCATAATTTGTATGGGAAATATTGCGTTTTATGGTTGTACTGCCATAATGCACTATTTTATGGTTTTTGTTCTGTCCTGTTCAAGAACATAACATGTCCGTGCAGAAATGCGCACCCACAGTGATAACTTGCCCACGAATGCGTGCGCAGTAAACTAATCACACTCGTATGTTCACGTGGTTGAGTCGGTAACAAGTTGGTCAGAAGCATTTGCAACAAAATTTTTACATTCATAAGCGAACGCAAAAATACGTGGTAGTGAACGAAGAGAGCTGACTTCGGATAAGCTCAAGTCAAAGCGGGTATGTATTCGACTGTATAAAATGGAACACAAGCGCAGAAACAGAAAGACTGCTTCTGGATACTAAACCTTGCTACAATCGTACTAGGATAAGCAAACACATTAAAAACTTGCAAACGTTTCACAACATGTTTGTAAACAGAGGTGTAACCACTAGCACATTTGTTACCAATTCAGCACTGTAGTGGCGCTGTTTGCGACCTGACATGACAAACGCGAAATATTTAGTATTGAAAATGGCTGTTTGTGTGTGGCGTGAAGAAGTGGTCGTGAGAAATATATTAATTTGCTTGTTGACACGAGTGTTCAAGAGATATTTGTTTATTTTTACGGATCATTTAAAATATTTTGAATATTCCGGACAAGAAAAAAGAGTACGGTCAGGTTTTTAGGCGTGAATATTGTGCACAATTTCCGTGTATACAAAAATCAAGACGAGTGAAAGATACATATTTTATACATCTTGCCGTTCTGACATAAACATCTTGCATGGCTGTAAGAATGATATTAGCAAACACGTGATAACTGTTAAGCACATTAGGAATATTATTGGTCAACAAGAAAAGAAAAAATTGATAATTTTTTTGGTGTTTCCACCATTGAGAGTGAAATGATTCAGGCAGAATGCTATTTCACAAGTTTTTAGGTGGAGCGTAATATATCATTCAGTTGTGCGGATGCGGATGATGTGTGCCCATTACTCAGGAAAACGTTTCCAAAGTCAGATGTAGCTAAACAGTATGGTTGCTGTTGCACTAAACGTCTGCTATAGTGAATGAAATGGCTTGTGATAAAGTATCTTCAGTGGCAAAGATTATAGTGAATTCTTTGCTGTCGATTCCATACCTACAAGGTGACACTACTGGTAAGAACATAAGGCAGCCGTTGCTAACAGAGTTTGAATCTTTGCAAGTGTCATTTGAAAATTGTGCTGACAACGCAGCTGTCATGTTAGGACGTAAAAATGGTGTCATTGCATTTTTGAAAGAGAAACTATCTAATCTGATGGCTGTTTGGCTGCCTTTGTCATTTAATAAACCTGGCAGAACATAAACCATCTTCTAGTTTTCCTGTTAAAATTGATGAAGTACTTGTTGACATATATTATTTCCTAGAAAAGACAGGCTTCAGAAATTTCAGCAGCTTCATGACAAGGAAACTAAAATAATTCTGAAGCATGTGTGCACAAGTTGGCTTTCTGTAGGCACAAGTCTGTCAAGGATTGTTGAGCAGTGGAATCCACTCTTGAGTTTCTTCAAGGAAGAGATTGTTATTGGGGGAAAATCTTCCTGTTCTTTGAAGTCTGACACAATTCCTTTGAAGTCTGACACAATTCCTTTGAATAAATCAGAGAGCAGTACTGTTGCCAACAAAAGTCTATGTGAAGGGAAATCTGTTAGCAAGAGGAAAAAAGAAAATGCTGAATGTACAGGTGAGAAAAACAAACTGTGTGTTGTTCAGTAGAGTACAAGCAGTTTTTTGAAAAGCAGTAAAGCAAAACTAGTTTTGGGCAGAGAAGAAAAGCTTTTCATGTTTCTGTCATCTCCTCTGAATAAAGCTTTTTGGGTTTTTTTTTGTTGAATGCCACACAACAGTTTGATCAATTGAAAGTGAAAGAAACACTACAAGCTGAAAGTCCACAAATTCACATTTTGCTGACTTTATTAAATGAGTTTCTCAAAGATTTATTTTCTTAATTTGTTTTAGCCAGTGCTGTTAAAAACAAAGATTTGTTGAAAGTTGAATACCATTGTGATTATAATGAGAAATAAAATTGTGACTTGGTTATTGGAAGTCAAACTTGAGGGGTCGTAGAAATACTTTCAGAAGAAGATAAGAGCATGTTTTTTTGTTAACTGATAGCAAATTTTTATTTATTATATGCTAAAGACAATTTATTAATGTTTGTCTTTGAGAGTTTGTTATACCAACTTGAAATGCTGCGTTGGATTTATGCAAAAATTTGGTTTATTTTAAAATCTTACTGGTAGGGAGTTTGAGAAGTTGGCAGGTCTGATAGAGGTTTTTGTAGCATGTTGTATTCGAGTTATGCATAATTTATCATCATCTTATTATGATATGCACGTGTAATGAAATATTTTGTATTTTGCTATTAAAAATATTTTTAATATTGCTCAACCCATTTCTTGTAGTGCAACAAACAAAATGAAAAAATATTGTGAGCCTCCTTTATTTATCGTGTGAATGGGCTTGCAAACCACAAAGGGGATAATTAGTGTTTTAACCAGGATTTGTACAGTCCTTGAGAAGTCCTTAAATTGCACTGTACCTTGAAAAGTCCTTGAATTTTCCAGTTGTAGCAGAACACATAATGAAAATACATTTATGACTAGGAGTAAAAAAGATATGTGAGACATTTGTTGTGGGAACTAACATGCGTCATCTAATCAGGGTTTTGTTAGCTGTGTTGTAGACTATAACTGCCATGGGGTGCAAAGTGTTATTGAAAATCTCTGACGAGTGTAAAAGCCATCTTGTTACGTTTGTTTTTTGTAAAGTGTTTGGCAACCCTGAGCTGGCAAGATACTTTGAAGACCCATTTCACATTCACTACATTACAATGTGTGGGGTCCTCAAACCTTACACTTAGACTGAAAAATTGTGTGCATTTAGTAGCAAATTAGGGATGGTAAAATACTTTTAGATTTCAAATCCTGCTCAAGTTTTTCTACATTTTTGGAAGTTTAATATTTTTATTTTGTTTTTATTTTTTATTGGTGTGAATTTTATACTTCTGCATCTGGAATATGTTACACAATACCTTCAAAATTTATGCTTCAAGCTCTCTTCTTTATTAGATTATTGCTAATTTAAGTAATTTGGTACTCCTTGAAACTGTAATTTTTGAATCTTTGAATAGTCCTTGAATTTACATCTGAAATGTCTACAAGAATAACACTTTTATGATGGGAAGGGACAAGAAAATTTTGAGTTTGAAACTACCTGTAGGCTAGACTCTACTGTCTTTGTATTCTCGATCTTCAGCTTTATGTGCGTTGGCTGCTGTCCCAGTGTGTAGCCAGTTTTACCTCGGACCAAGTGCTACGGGATTCGGTGCTAGTTTCCTTGCAGGTCTGTTATTGGCTCAGATTACACCTGGTTGTGTCTCAGAAACTATGATTCAATTGCAAACGCACCAGAAATACACTTACGTTTGAGGTCTAGCTTGTTCTAAAATGAATTTGCAAAATTTTCCAGCCCCTGCTAATGGGTTGCCCTTTAATTACGTAGGCCACCTGATCACACGTATGCATAAAACAGGAGGCGTCTGTTAAGCTGCATAGTAGGCCTCCACGATTCACAGTCGTAGAGAACTGACGTCACGTTTTGAATGTTATGATGTGTGTGTGTGTGTGTTTGCTATGTCCAGAGTATAAACTTTGTATACTATAATTTGACGTCCAATATCTTTGTACAGCTATGTATTGAAAAAATATCTTTTGAATGCAATAAACAACAAATAATCTGCAGATCAGGTACAGTATGGTAAAATTTCCACTTTGGCAGAAGTGTCTTCATTGTCAGGGTGAGACTACAGTGAAACCCCTTTATTCAATGTAAGAAGTTTCTGAAGGGACTGGAAAATGTAGGCCTATTAACCTCGACTCGTTAATTTATGGTTTCAGGCGTTGCACACAAATTTTTTGATGTGTGCTGTACTCAAGTCGCACAACAATTTTGTTGCCACATTCAATGAGCTAAGTATAGGCGTTGTATTCTGCTGTGGTAATACAAACCAATCATACCCCTAGACCAGTAACATGGTTTATGAATCAGTTCCCAACAGAGTAAGTAATTGGCCATTGAGACTCGCTGTGTACAGTAACTACAGAAAATAACATTCATGGGTGCTAAATTATTGTGAACACTGAAGGTGTGCACAGGCCAGGTGCAAAATTATGTACACTTAACAAGCAGGATAACTTTTGGAAAAAGAATTTCTTAAAATGGTTTTACTGAAATTTCTTTGACCCTATGTTGTGCTCTTGCAACATTAGTTTCCCGTATTTCCATTTTCCAGCATCTTGAAAACTATTCAAAAATGCTTTCATCTCAATTTTAGTGGAGTGGTATTCTTAACTGTCTCTTATCGGTTATGCCATATCAGTACCACGCTATCATTATCAGTGTCTTTGTGTTCATGATAAGGTTCTTGACAAACAACGTTTTTTTATATGCATGTGTGTGTTGATTTTTGATTAGTAATTATTATTGAATATTATAAACATGATATAATTTGGAAATTACTACAGATGATGTTAACAAACAAAATGGATTGCAGACTTTCACAAAATTTTACAAAAGCTGCTCTCAGAGTTTTGGCTAAAGAATTTAAGTGAATTGAAAGTTTACGATGAAAACTTTAACATAATGTGTACGTATTCCAGAAGGCCATAATTTATTCTTTAAAAAGTTGAAAGCTGTGTTATTAACATTGACAATATGACTGATGCTGTGACCTGGTCTTAACTGTAGTAGTTTTGTTTTTCCTAGTCTTGGTGAAGGAAACTGTTTCATGGCCATTTTTAGGTCTGATTGTGATCATATGGTTAAAACATGAAAATATGCAGTTTTAAAGCACGTGGGATTGAAGAATCCCAACTTTTAAGCCACCCGGTACAAGGGAAGGGTTCCCCTCGTACCTCTAATGTTGGCGGTACACCGTACTAGTCAGTATCGGTGACTTGAGGAATAAAATGTTGTTTGCCAATGGTTGTAAAATACCGGGGATGTACATTAATCGCAGATGTTCATCTATGGAGTGACCAAAAGGGATTGTACAAAAGTCCCAGGCTAGCTTAACAAAGGGTTCGTTCCACGTTGCTTAAAGGAGCTACAAGATGAGATGTCTTGTGGCGAGTTAGGTGTGGACTTGGGGATTGTAACCCCGACAAACAGTCTCAGATTGAATGTATGCTCGTACACGTATTGTGTACAAGCGGTTTGGGTGGTCTTCAAGAATCTGGACACAAGCATCGCGTGAAACATGCCCCAGGGAATCTATTCCCTCTTGGACAAGGTGTCAGTATAAATAGTGGGGTGTGTGGGTTTGCGTGTTGGGACAAAATTATTTGCACATGGTAGTACACCATGCCGACGCGTTACCTCTGGTCTAGCTGGCGGCGGAGGTCTCCTCTGCTCCGTTGGTAGTGCCGGAGGGGCCGGCTGAAGAACAGCGGCAAATGCTGGCTGCTGCGATGTGGTACTCGTGCTGCTAGGTAGGGTATAGAAGGGATGTGGAGGGATGGCTTTATATTCTGATGGTAGTACTGAGGGGTCTATACCCAATATGGTTGTGTCACTATGTAAAATGATTAAGTACTGAAAAGGCAGTTGACCCCTTGGTCTGAATGGTGAGGAAAATGTGTTATTTTCTTGTGGCTCTGGATTTGAATGATTGTTAATTTCTTTTTCTGTCAGGCTCAGTACCTGTTGAAGACGGTTACTTAAGCCACCCTTAAAATTCTTTGGCATGAGTCAGATTTACTTTAATGATTTTAAAATAATAAAATCTGCCACACACAAGGTACTTGCCATTAACCTCTCGTGGCCATTCACTAGCCCAAAGGGTTATACAGCAGATCACATGAGTAAAGGCTGTTCACGATAAAGTGAGCAGTTTTGAAATGAACCTTGGGAAAAAGTCACTGCTCCTGCCTACATATAATGGGCTCACTGAGTGACATACAGTCAGTAAAGTTGGTAACAATGGCTGGAAAATAGTTCCTTATCTTAACCTCAAATTAAGAGGTTTAGGTAACCATTTGTAACAGCTTAAATTATTTCTTTTGCTCTGTAATTTTTTAATGTATCAAAGTGTAAAAAAACAGTACATTTGCGAAATATTTACTTTTATAATAATTCTAAAGTTTCACTTGATCGACGCAAGAATAAAGTGATGATGTCCATCGTAGTGTTAATTTTACATAAGGCGGAAGAATACACAACGTGTATACAAGTAGATCTTAAGCAGGGCTTTCAAAAGTGCTCATTTTACCATGAACAGCCTATAGCTGCAGAACCAGGGTGTATTGAGTTCCTAGTGAAGGGCTCCCCTGAAGATTAGCCAGTGCAATACCCTGAGTATTACCTTGGCCAAACTCTGAATGCTGCTCTGTATTATTTCTATTTGGCATTTGGCTGATATGCGCAACCGGCGTTACTTCACTTACACACAAGAAAGAACTAAGACTTTAATCTGTGGCTTACACTTAAATTCACAAAGGGACACAAGGTTTATTAACGCTATGATTAATAAGTGTCAGTAAATTCAAAGGTTTGGTGGCTTTATGTGTGTGCGTGTGTGTGTCATGTTACAAATTAACTGCAGAAGTTAATTTGAAAAAATAAATGCTATTCAGGTGAAGGCTATCCTTTACATTTACATTACGTTCAAGTAGTTGATGAGTAATTAATTGCATATTTAATTAATTATGAATCTAGTTTAGCCTAGGTATAGTAACTGGACTTGATGGGAAGTGTCCAGTAGTGTTTACAAGGGGGGTTCTCTACTCGATTGATAAAAATGCCTGGCTAGGGCCTTAAGGGGGTACTATGTCGTTGTGACCTTGGGGTTACGTGGTAGGTGCGAGAGAAGCTGCTCGGTGCGTAGACGACTGGAGGTGCTGCTGAACAGATGTCCTTCAGGGAATGCTTGCCTCTTGGAGAGTGGTGTCATTGTGGTTGCGGCGCAGGTGTGGACGTCCTGCCCTTAGTCAGGACGCTCTCTGCATTCACAGCCAAGAGGGCTTTGCAAGACTATCACTGCCGTGGTTTCCAACTCTGGCTTTCACGTCTCTTAGGAGTGGATAAGTGACTCCAGCGAGTCACCCCAAGCAACTGCTCAGGCGTGGGCTGGTTCGCCTTTTATAGTGATCCTGGCAATCTTAGGTGCTTCGAGGGGTGCGGGGGGCTTGCCCCTGCCTCTTAGGGGTGAAGCTTGTGATGTCACATCCATGGACCATGGATGCTTATCTCGCCCGTTGACTCGGGGCCTGGTGTGCAGAACTCCAATTCAAGGTGTTCGAGTTGGCCGTGAACCTTCTGTGATTGGCTCATTTCTCCTGTGGCACCAAATTCAAACGGATGCGCGCTTCAACTGGCTAGCGAGGTGAAGTAAATTAACTTCAATTCTGGAAGGGTGATGACGTGGCAGTTTTGTGAAATAATTATAGTATTTAATATCACAGATTCAAATAAAAGACCATTATGAATAACATGTAACTGAGGATTCTGGTAGACAGTACAAGTTCGGAGCACAGGGTTGGAGATGTGTTGAGGCTCTTGTCAACTTCTGCCTCCAGAACTGTTGGTAGACTTGCTTCTGGAGTGCGCTTTGTCTAGCACAAAAATGTCATGCGTCAAGTTGAGAAACTGAAGAGGGAGAAATTTAATTTCCTCATGCAATTTATAAAAATATTTTATGAAATATAAATCACCTCATATTTTCTATAATTCTTAACAGCATCATTTTATCACAAAGAAATATACATATTCATGCATTTAAATGGTTTTTATGACTATGTTCCCCTATCACCTCACTCAATCAACTACCTTGAAATTTCCCCTTACAAATGGGGTGTCATTATGGGTTCTGTAAAATTCAGTGCTACTGTGTAACTATTTTTTGCCTTTAGAGGAAATTGAAAGTGTAATTTGTTACTTTCAAGAATTCTGGTAGATGCGATGTCAGCACAAAGGTGTCCTGCTATGTTGCAGACTCGCAAACACATCCAGCAGTGGGTGAAGTCCGGCATGACCATGATAGAGATATGCAACGAGCTTGAGGAGACGGCTCGTCGACTGATCAAGGAGGACGGGTTGAAGGCGGGGTTGGCCTTTCCCACTGGTTGCTCCCGCAACCACTGTGCCGCCCACTACACTCCCAATGCAGGGACCCCACCGTGCTGCTCTTCGATGATGTCACCAAGATCGATTTTGGCACACACATCAACGGTGAGCGACCGAGTGAGGTGACACACTCATTACTTGAGCTGGATTGGACTCCCAGTTGTCAGACCATTCTGATTTCAGTATTGTGGACTTTCCTAACTCACTCCAAAAGAATGCTAGGATGATTATATTGAAGTCCTTTGGAAGATATTCTTTCAACTTTCGTAAGCCAGCTGGTGCTATTACAGTGAAAGTCATGATAGGAGGCTGTTAATGGGAGCTCTTTTTTAATATCAACCTTTGACAAATGTCACTGCCCCGACCTGCATGTATTTCAACGGGCACACTGACTGTTTATGCATAGTAATGATGGAGGGAAAGTCTTTGCTGTTTGTTTTTTCATAAAGCATGTAAGTTCACGAAATAAGAAATTAATAGTATTTGTTTCCTAACTTTTCACAGTTTCACTTTGCCGGCGCATAATTTATGAAGTGATCAGAGTCACTCCAATTTTAATTTTATATATGGAAGAAGAATACACATTGTGCATTGACGCGTGAAGTACTTGGATGTTATGGAGACGTGGTTCTTTTTGTCTAGATGCTAGACTGGGTGCTCCTATATCCTGGGGATCTAGTCGTGATGGGGCTATGGTGCTTGTCCATTATACAGAACTGGCCTGGTTGATTGCCGGAAGGGCACAAAGTCGGGTTTGGCCAATACAATTCTGCTTTTCGGGTCACTGCCTTGATAGGGAGACCTGGGCAACGGAATGTGGTGGGTTTGTGTTCAACAATGCATGTCAGTAGCCGTATGTACCCCATCCAAGGCAACTACTGCTGTGCAATGGGAAATATGATTTACCAGCTACAGTGCCAACACTAATGCAGAATACATCTTCCTCACCACCAACACATAATGGCAGAGAATGAATGGCCACAGGGCAGACACCAAACAAGCCATAGCTGGTCACATCAATAACATACAGCACATGCAGCACCACACAACAAATATTTTGATTCCTGCTACAGTACCAGAGTAGTGAGAACCCTACCACCTTCAAGCAATAGCTCAGATCTCAGACGCTGGGAATTAGCTCACCAATTTATAACTAAATCCAGGCAGCCACCAAGCTTCAACATAAGACATTCACACCTCCAAACTACACTCGTCAGCTATACAGACAAATTTTAAATTTTCCCGCCGCACCCTAATTCGCCACCTAGCTGCTAGGTTCACTATCAACAGCGCCTTTCCACCATACTGCAGTATCCTACAACTCGCAGCCTGATGAAGCTGGCTTAGCCAGCGAAACGTCACGATCCCGCAACCGTGTGGAAAATGTCTTGTCCTTCTTTGTGTGTGTCTGCAGACAAGTATTACACTGTGAGTACTTGAAATCCTGTCCATTTATATTTTTGGTAGCCTAGCGGCCTACTTGCAACCTTAACTAAAAGAAGGGGACACTGCAAAATAGAAGCAGAATATAATTAATAATTACAATAAATTACCAATCTTTAAGTCAGAAAATTTAACCTAATGTGGGGTTATGTTTTTGAGTAATAAGGACTTTCAATGAAACTTAAGCTGTAGTCCAAGTTTGCAAAAATTTATTATATGTTGACTGTTCGAAGCACTAAGCAGGTTTTGTGTTGTAGAACCAGGGAGCGCCAAAGAGAACCACATTACATGTGCTGTTTCTGTTCCAGGTCGCATCATTGACTGTGCTTTCACACTCTCGTTCAACCCAAAGTACGACAAGTTGATTGAGGCCGTCCGCGATGCCACTAACACCGGTATCAAGGTATTGTTTAGCTCCTGATCATTTAATTTAGATTCTCTATACTTCTTATAGCTTTCTCTCTATTGACTATAGTTCATAGAATAAGACTGAGTTCAGTAGACCAAAAAAATTATACTGTAAAATTAAGAGAAATCTTGAATGGCCTATGTACATCACCAGATTCAAATGTGTGTCTAAAAAATTTGTTTCTATTTAGGGTGTTTTACCATCACCCGTTTATGAGTACCAGCTGGAGTTGGTTTGACTGCTGGCTAAGTAGAAACTAGTGTTTTACCACTTTTGTATTCTCATTTTTGTAATCGGAAAGTTCATGTGTGCTTTTCTACTTGTTGGTAACAAAAGTACTAAATGCTACCTAATGACTTTTTCAGTTTGTACTGTTTTAACAACTTTTTAACTAATTTAATTAGTTAATTTTTAAAAATTTTATATAGTTAACATATTAGGTGTTTTGCACATTTTTACAAGACAAAATATATCTACAAAAAGTGGGGTACAGTTTATTTACGAGATATTGGCATTAAAAAAAACACATTTAGAAATTTGTCAAAATACAGTACATTTTAATGGTTTAATTTAGTTTCTAAGGAAGTAAAGTAAAATAACAAATGGATAACTTTTCACTCGTACAATAATGGAACAAGTTGTCTTGAATGTGCACCACGTATTTAACAGAGTTTTCACAGCTTGTGTATGGGATTTGAAGGGGAGGAAAGAGGAAGAAATAGTGAAAAGATGAGACAGCTAGTGCCACACTGCCTCTAAAAGAGGGGGGGGGGGGGGGAAGAGTAGGACAAAGAAAAAAGAAAAAGGGGCTGCTTTTTGTGATGGATGCAGCCACAGGGTGTGGGGTGTTACGAACACGAGGGCGAGAATGAGAGAATGAAATGAAGCGTTGGTGGGGGTAGGAAGAAAGAAAGTGATGAAAGGGAGAGGATGGGAGCTGAATAGTGTGGGCATGGCTACAAGGGGGATATTGGATGGCAGAAGAGGGGCGTGACCTGGAGGTAGGGAGGCTAAGTGTGGAATGTTGATGGCAGCAGAGGGGTGTGAGTTTGGCCAGCTGGAGGGCAGCCTGGCGGCGACTGCTGCCTCCTGCCACCCGAGTTCATTAACAAATGCACAGCAAAATACATACATGGATCTGTTATTTGCCACTAGAACAGACCGTTTACTTGCCTAATTTCTTATATTTTATTAGAAACTCAATATTGGTAGTGATAAAACTGCAAGGAAATGTAAACAGGGGTAGTTACTCAAAAAGAGAGTTATTTCAGATATTTATTTTCTGTTCATGAACTTTCATAAAAATTCGCAAATATTTAGCTGAAAACAGAAAATTTTGCATTTATCGCAATTGCGAATTCGAAGTACCTTCAGTTATTTTGTATTGTATTGAAATTGTGTGGTTAGTAATTTACTGCATTGTAAGTTAACACCGAATGCAAGCCGACCCCTAACTCTAAGCCCTCAGAAAAAGAATATAATATCCCGAATGCAAGCTGAATTTTTAATGTCCCGTGCACACTATCAGCTAAGAGAGCATGCAGTGATGTCATTGATTGTGACAGCTAGTGCCGTGCACTGCGTGAAGGTAGGGAAAGCAGAACAAAGAAAGGGGGTGTAGGTGTGTGGATCAAAAGGATGAGAATGCAGAAGATAAACCAGGCATGCCGGAGAACTTGGAACTCCAGCAACTCTCCAAATGTATGCGTGGTATTTACAGGTGTGCAAATCATTTACGTAATTTAGACCCTTAAAATTTCTATACGTACTCATCTTATACTGTAAGATAGTACAAAAATATTGGGCAATCTTCAATTGCCCGATAGTATGCTATTTTAATTTACGTGACGTTCTAATGTTAGTATAAAAAACAATAACATGTTTCCTGAATATCATGAAACCAAAATGTCCACAAGTGCATATTCCGTACTATGAAATAATAACTTTCATAAATAATGTCACCCAAACAATTGATACATGTGTTACCACATACAATGTTTACGTATTTTGGCTTGTACAGGCTGCAGAAGCTTTTTTTAATGGCTGAGGTTTGTTCACGTATGGTAAGAACTGACATTTGTCAACTACACACTCCCGTGGAGCGATTGTAGGCATCCTTTGTCAACAGCATAATTGTGGATGCGTGTGACTGATGTGACCCTGCCTGTTTACAGCTGTACCGGTATTGATTGATCATGATTTCAAAAATAAATACTGATATGGCTGCGATTTGGTAATTTGCCAATTCCAAAGTTGACATAACGCAAATTATTTTGTAGACAAACAGGTCACATGACCATTTTGTTAGTAAAAGGTGCTAGTTGGAACACTGCCTCGTAATAACGGAAAAGGAACGAGCGAGTTATTTGGCAAAATTTTAGTTGATGGTTGTGGAATATGCATGTGAACATGGAAAAAGGGCAACGAGTCGACAATTTGGTGCAGACGACAAAAATGTGCGGTGGAAAAAATATTACGCTGTAGAAATTGCCCAAAAAAAATGTGCTTTGCGAGACAAAATGTGTAAATACCAGGAACTGGAATAGTAGCAGTTTTACCACACGCACGCCACTAGGAATAATGGAGTTTCTGTCACCACAGAAATGCTTCCGTTTGAAGTCAAAATAATTGAAACAAATAAAAACATTCATGTAACAGAATTTAAGGTGGACATTTACTGGCGACTTGATTGCGCAATATGCCGGCGATCAGATAACCCAATTCTTAGCATCTGTTGAGTGCAATAATAGCATGCATAAATAACTTACTTGTACTCTCAGGTCTATTCCCTGATGATGCGGGACCTTGGATATCATTTTATCATGGCCAGAAACGTTTTTACACTTTACCCCCATTCCCCCCCCCCCCCAAAAAAAAAGTCTCCTGTACAGGCAGCACCCCACATGAAAAATTATTGAAATTTTCCATTGATTCAAAGAAGTTTAAGTAAAGCATTAATCTGTAGGTAAATTTACATTTGATTTTACTTTAGAGACATATTTCCACACTGCATTTCACTATTAGCTTTGGTCGATATTGAAACTTTTGGCTTTGCATTTAACACAAATACACAGTGGCGAGCGCACAACAGCAAGCACACGACGTAGCACAGTCGAGTGCCAGTGTAGGACTGGACAGCACGGCAGGCAATCTGTGCAGCACTGCTAAGTCTGCGTGCGGCCAGCTGGCGGCAGCGATGTTGTCATGTTTCCGGAATAGTTGTAACCACGAAGTTTACGCACTGAAACCAAAACCGTTTCTTACATTTTTTTGTTAAAAAATTATAATTTCTTCTTGCATTGTTCTTGAAGGAAACTGCTGAATGCTGCTATTTAAGCTATCGTTATAACGAAAATGAGCCCATACTGCATTCGTTACCACCTACTTATTTCCCCACGAGGTATGTGGGCAATTGACAGTGCCAATAAAAGTTATAGTGGACTTTTTGTTATAAAGCATACTCGTTACATCTGACTTCCACTGTACTTTATTATACTAGTAGTAAGGCTGCAACAGTAGTGGTAAATATAAACTGTCCATTTTATCAACTTGTTTTATAAATACTTGTTCGGAACTGTATGTTAATATTGTCTGTCCGAATTCTAAGCCGACATGTGATTTTGGAAGATTCAGATTAATAAAAAAGATTGGCTTACAGTGTGGTAGATACTGTAAGCTTCGTATATCAGAAATCAAAAGTGAAGTGTTATATTCATGACAAAAATTATATTTTTTTTCATGTCTTATACTTTCTATTGATTATAAATCACAATAAAGTGGAGTTTTTACCTGCATTTCATAAACTACTACTTGTCAATAAAATAATGTATTGACTTGTGATGCCCAATCAGCACAGGTTTTGTTGAATGCTAGGCCAGGCACATCCTATTCCAGTAGGGTTTGGAGTAAATTAGTCCTTGCAAGGGACTGTAGCATGTCCATTGTACAGGACTGGTCGAGTAGCTTTGCAGAAGGGCACAAAGTCAGGTTCAGGCAGTGAAGTCTTATGTTTCAAGTTCGTGTTGCAGGTGGTATACCTGGGCTAGCATGTCGGAGGCCTAACAGTGGTGCATGTGTATTCTGCAGGTATTTCAGTTGTGTAACTGTAGATGTTGTAACAAAGTGTTGGCAGAGCAACAACGTCAAGTCGTAGGTAGGCGATAGGAATAGTTGGCTGGTCTGTTGAGGAACTAGTTGATCCGCGGGTGTATTTCTCCATGGCAGCGAACTGGGGTCGTGAACAGTTTCTTTGGAATGGCTGGTGTTACAAGTGCTAGTAGCTGACGTTAGGGCCTATGCTTGTTCTCATGGAGCAAGCTTGTCGAAGGCTGCAAGTGAGAGGGTCTACTCTTGTAGACGCTCTGAGGCAATGAGCATTTGCTTAACTTTCTCCCTTATACCACTTCATTTGGAGAAAGTCATCTGGATTCACACAAAGACACGCTCATGTTCACTAAACTAAATGCTGGGAATGTATCTCGTATGTAGTGTATCTGCCTCCGCCGAGTCTTCCCGATCCAGGGAACAACCCGTCGGGCACTGAAAGTGTTGTGGACGAGATGAGCACCAGACTGACAGCTTGTCTGGAAACCGAGTACCTTGAGCGAGCTCCACTTGGTCTGGAAACCGAGTACCTGTGAGCGGCTCCACTTGGTCTGAACCGAGTACCTGTGAGCGGGCTCCACTTGGTCTGGAAACCGAGTACCTGTGAGCGGGCTCCACTGAGGTATGGGGAATGGAGAAAGGTTGGTCTATAGCAAGTGCGTGTGGGTTGGCTAATAAGTGTTTTGGCTATATTGAGTAGAGTTCGCGGGATCACCTGTGTTTCTCTCGAGGAGGAGGTCAACTAGGAAAGGTGGTAAGTCTACAGGAATGTGGTACACAAGAGTAGGATGAAACACACAATGTTTATTTTGCATGAGAGGAAATAAACATGTGATGCCACACTACCTCCTACATGTACAAGATCTTATGGGAAGCTAATGCCTATGCAAATCCAGGTAGAGAGGACCTGGTCCTGAATTGAATGGAATGGGGTAGAATAGCAGTGTGAAAATAACTAAAAAGTGAATTTAACTCCCTATCGCATTGTTGCCCACAAATGGTGGGGGAGGGTGGGGGGCTATATTGTCTAGAGGTGTAGACGACTTGGCATTTTTCTTTGGCACAGTGATTGGATTACTAAGCAGGTCGTGGAAGGAATGATCTTAGCAAGAAGATCAAGGAGTGGAAGTCTCCCCGGCACTGAAAGTGCGGTGACGAGGGTAGGTTTGCTGGGGAGCTTGGAAAGTGAAGGATAGTCTGGCTGATCAGTTCCTCCGTGGTATTGCGGTCAGGTGGTCAGTTCCGGCAACGCGTGCGGTGGAAGACTGAAGACTGGTCCAGAGTCAAATCTTGACTCTTGACTTTCTTTATATATTCTGTTGGACGGCTGGCATCTGGAGGGCGAGGGGTAGCGCTGAGCAGAAGTTGGTGAAAGCATAACCTCTCTGACATCACTGGCCGGTTTAGAGGATGGAAGACGGCGACAAAATGTACTGTAGGAGCTATCTGGTAGTGGGCAATAGTACTCGGTGCCTTTGACGCATAGCTTCGGTGGGCCTGTGAATAATACAATACCGCTGGACTGGAAACATCCATTCTTGCCAGGGTAAACAGTACAAGTTGAAGTCACATGGTGGCCAACGACAAACACTGTTGTGATCAGAAGCAGCGTGTGCTATGTTGATGAGCTGAAGTCTTAACTCCCATTGTTGCCAACACGTGTCAGTATGAGCAACGTAAAAAATTTTCATTGAGCTATAACTTAACAATTCCATTTATTATTTAAGTACTGTACTCGCCATCAGAGCAACATTTCTTTATTCGCAATAAAACACTGCTTGTGATTTTGTTGTGCTGCCACCCCGTTACATGTTCTGTGGTTCACGGTTACCTGCGGGATAGCAGCATAGTAATGTCCAAAATTATAATTGATTATTGAAATGAAAATGCCATTGTTGAAAGTAACATAAGAATGTTACACGATGGTAATGTGAACGTAAAGAAAATAATCACATCTCTGGGGAGTATTTCAAATCGTGCAACTGTACTTCATTTAATTACTCATTAAATAATGTTATATTTCTTGCAGTGCATTCCAAACATGGTGCCATTTTCTTTCTCCCCCAACAACCTGTTGGAACAGCTAGCCCCAGGTTCAGCCTCGGTAACCAGCAACTTGGAGCTAAAGTGCTAGACAGCAGCTAACTTTTGACGAGGAGATTAACAGGAGGTAGTACAACCCGGAGATGTAAAACACCAACTCAGTCAAGTTCAGTATAAAATTTTGGAGTTAAAATTGAGTTTGCGCCATAAATGTAAATGTATACTGTATGTACATGAGTATAATGCCCACAACTTATAACTTGCTCCCCCTCATAACCACGGTTTACCAAGAAAAAAATTACATTAATCCTTTGTCTGATGAAGCAATTCACAGCCTGATGTACGGTACGAATGTTAATGTCAGCCACGTGATGCAGGTATTTGGAGAGAGAGAGAGAGAGAGAGAGAGAGGAGGGAGAGAGAGAGGAGGCGCGCGCGCTTACAAGGGTGGAGTAAGAGGGTAGCTTGAGAAAAATTACAAGTTTACTATATTTATGCATATTTCTACTAAAGCTCTGACATTAAATAAAATAAAAGAGATCTTTGATGTTTAAATATGTCATATGGTTGTATGTACATTTGAACCTCGTTTCTGCGATCCTGTCTATTCAGTTTTCCCGTATGAGTATTTCTTTGGACGGTCCAGACAATATCTAAAGTATTAATTGACCGCATCCATCGATAAGATATTCTGTCCGGAAGCCAAAATATATTCGAAGCGGTCGTTTTTTGATGATTTGTTCCCGTTATTCATGTTTTACCGTATTTCCTTTCGGTACATTCACCAAAGATTGTGCACATAATTCGTTTTTGATCACTATGTGAATGATAAACAACACAGGTAATAGACAACTGGTACTATTGATGGTATTGTTTACATCCTGCAAGAGTTTTTGGTGTTCTGTTTTCTTCTTATGTCTTTACTGCATTTGTATGTTGGCGACAGTGAGAAAGCATGTGGTATTCTTATTCGTCTTACGCATTTACTGCACTTTGTAGCGAATTAGGTCTTATGCCTTATGGGCTTAAACCTAAATGTACTTGGGAGCGAGTCAAACGGTATTAAGAGCTTATAATAAAGGCAAGCGTAGCTGAGTAAAACTCCGGGGTAGTGTCTCAAGAGCAGTTAACCAGAATTGCTCTTTATATCTTTGTATCTCTTTTATACTATTAAACTTTTAATAAAAAAAAACACTTTTTCAACTCAATACAAAGCTTACTCTAATAAAGTGGGGGAATGATTTATATCTTAACTGACTCCAGTTAATATCAGCCACGTATATTTATCTAATAGTCTCTTGTAGGTCCCTATGGAGTTATATTACCTCAACATGGTGCCGAAGGCTGTTTGAAATCACTTTAGTACAGCGGCGGTCCCGGAACGCCTCGCATCCTCAGGGTGGCAACTGTTTGGCAGTAGGTTAGTGACAGGCCCCTTTCGTACCTTGGCGCATGCTATATGGTCGGTGCTGCGGGGTTTTGCTCAATCATGTTACTATAACATCATCTTCGCCTTGTGTGGACTCGCTTTAAGTAATATTGCCAAGTGGTTTCCAGCCAAGCTCAGGAAGCTACTTGGTCGCTCTGTATATCACCCCCTTGCTCAATGAGAGCTGGTCCCAAGGGTGGCTCGTCTGATACTGTGGTCCGGGTCCTTAATGTCCATGTCTGCTTCGTGGCAGCGGGAATACAGTTGGTTGTAGAGTCTTCGCTACGGTGGGAAATTAGAGAAATGAGTTTAGGATGCAACGTGGAATTAAGTGTAGGGAGCTGCCTAGCCTTCGTATTTGTGATTATACCATTTTCTGCGTATTAAGGTGTGAAATAAGACATATTTTGTAAAGAGAGTCTTGGATGAATACTCTTGTCTTTGGATTGGATTTTTGGCCTTCGCAATTCTGGTTAACTGCTCTTGTGACATCAGATTGTGTGGTCATGACGTAGACTTTCTCCTGACATAGGCGTACTTCTCACGTGGAAGTGCGGCTGACGTAAGCACACTGGCTTACGGTTTGCGGCGACAGCCTGCTTGATGATCCTACACTACCTAGCGTGGCTTGATATGCAATGTTATTGTCTTTAAGTTACTTTAATATTTTATGTAGTTAACAAAGAAAATTCAGTACCAAAGTAAACAAGACTGAAAAGTAAAACATTATAAGTTCCTCTCATAACAAAATTTGTGAGATAGAATACATAATATAATTATTTGGGTTATAAGATTGACATACATTAAATGGAATTAAGTGTTACTGAAAAGAAGTTGGATTATACACATCTTATGTTGTAGACATTGAAAATAAACATATTAACTGTGACATACAGAGGAAGCCCGGAATACAGTGCCCCTTTACTGCGGATTTATACTGCGGGTTAATTTATGTCCCCTGGCCTGAATAAATAAATAAGTGAAAAGTGTACAGTCGATAAGCCTGTGGTCTGTCGGCGGGTGGTTGTGAGTCCGGGATGTTGATGGATGAGGCGGGGCGCGTTCTCCCTCCTTTCAGCATCCAGAACTATTTTACTGATTCATTACAGCCAATATTGTATGATTTTCCATATATGCAAATAAAATGTGCTCTTATGTTACCATATTGGTGAGTAAGGCTGTGTGCGTGTATATGCCACATCAGAAGTATTTGATGAAAAATTTGGGTTAATTAATATTTCAAGTAGACCGCACTCAGTTTTTATATTCCCGTAAACATTGCCGGGCCTCCTCATGCCAGTGCAGATGCCAACATGCCGCCTAAATTTCATAGAAATTCAACACATTGACGTGAATACCATCACCATGTTTTCCCAATACCGGGCCACTGTTACAAATTGAACCAGCTCTGTAATGACGGCAGTGGTGGCGGCCGTCTGGCCGCCGCCCGCCATAATAATCTTATAGCGACCAATGAACAGCTGCCCAGCCCCGACGATCTAGGCACGAGCGACAACAGCAAACCGCCGCGTCATCTACGGGGTATAGCTCTATGTAATCATTATAATTATGATGTAGACACTTTGATTATAATGTATATATTCCGACTATGCTGTATGTCTTCCTATTTTCGGGGGGAAAATGCGAAATTTGAGGCGTTCCTCAAAATTCATGATCCAAAGTCATTTACAGGCCTATAATTAATTTCCTACGGGGTGTAACTCTCCATAATCATTATAATTGTGATGTAGACACTTTGATTATAATGTACATGTACCAGTTATAAGGTATGTCTTTCCGATTTTCAAATAAATATTCTGAGTGGATGAGCTATTGTAGACAAGCCTTAATGCAGAAAAGCAGTCTTTCTTTGCATACCACAAATAATGAGCTTTTTTTTTTTTCTAGTTTCCTTTGTAAAATGCAAATCAGACAAGGAAGCGACAACATGTTTCACAACACGTCCCATCTGCAGTGCAAGCCTTTGGACACGAGCATTCTTTTCTCATTCTCACTTCCATTCAACCAGACCCAGCAGGAGGCGGGGGGTGAACCCTCTTCTTCAACCTACATGACAAACAACTCACAGCTAACACTGCCCTTGGTGGAATAAAGACATCCTTTGCCTGGAAAATGTGGTATTTTTTAGTTATTCTTGCTTGAATGCATGTGACCCTTCATCACAGCATGTTTCTCTCCTTTGGGTGCTGTCAAGTCCGTTGATGCATATCAAAAAAATAAAGTTCCGATAGCAAGGGGCTAAGTTACGGCGGTAAAGAACGACACTTGCTCCGTATTTGACAGATTGACAGATAGGTGCCACGCTACATTAGAACACTGGCTATTTTTTGCTACTGTACTCGGTCACTTCCAGACTAGTGTGGAAAACTATAATGCGGGTCTGAGTTATGTCCCCCAACAGCCGCATTATATTGGGCTTACTGTACCAACATTGCGTTGAAATGTTGAATTTAATTAATACATACATTTGAATTGTATCTGAAGACATTGATAATTATATTCTATAGGTCTAAGCCTAAGCGATATATCGTTAAGTGATGGAATGGCGTAACGTAAATTGATTATTCCCTATATTTACTTGCAAATATAATATTTAAAAAATGTGATCCCATTTTATACGTTTAGTTACGAAGGATAAGGTGTGAGAGGGTTGCCTTAATCTAACTTAATTTATACCGTACAATTGACATGTATCTCCCTGGATAACATAGTTAATAATCTTATTGTGTTCAATGAAAATTTTGTCACCATTATTACTTTTGTGTGGTTATGCTTGGAAACAAAAGTTTTTACATTATAAAACAGACATTGGTTTGATCCAAGGTATTAACGTAGTGTTTCATAAACAATAGGTGAGTTCATTACATATATATGTGTATCTCTGTACATATAACATAATATGAAATAGTGCTGCGTCCATATATATATATTAGATAATAATAATAATAGTTAATAGTCCATTATGTATTGCACTTAAATTATATTTGCAATGTAACAAGTAACTAGTGTGGTGCAGATCATGTTTATATTAAATTCATAATAATTGTAAAGTTAATACATATTGCATTGTTTACATGTGACATTACATAGAATTAATATTGTGTGAGAAACTATGCAGTGAAACCTCATTAATAAAATATTTCTTAATGCAAAATTCACGTTAGTACAAACCATTTAAAATCCCCCAAATGTTGAGATAGGAAATTCAACGTTAAAAAGTACGGTTAATAAGAAATATTTGTTACTATGTAGTAGAAGTAACCTCGTGTCCATTCACAGAATGTACCATTGTTATTTTATCGGCTAAACCGAATTACAATTACACGACATCTGCGAAAACCATATCAAATTGGTTAAAACGTGATTTTTCCCACGACTAAAGAGTTCTAAATAATGTTAACAGAAGCCGTATTGACGAACATCGCAGCGAGAATTGAGTGTTTCGATACATATCGAACTTCAAATTGAGTTCAAGATTCTGCAAACACATATTAATACTGTGTGTGACTCGTTTTACACATTTACGGCTACACACAGTGTTCTGCCCAAATAAAATAATAGCAAGTGAACTTTCGTTGTTCTTTAACCTGCAAACACGTATTTATGTGCTGTGGTCTTAAGTAATTTATACTAAAAATACTGTATAAATTTTCGGGTCTTGTGTAAAGATTTGCGTTTGTTCTCGCAGGAATGTGAAAACAGTTTTATTTACCACTTTCTGGTGTCCCTGATTATAAGTTACAAGTTTTGAATTTTTTTAATATTTTTAATTATCTGGACTGTATTTATTACATATGATCAAAAAATACTTCAAGCTTCTTTAATCATTTTGTGTGGAAACTAAAATGAATGACTTATGAGATATTTATTGTCCTGACTTAGTTCTCGGCAAAATTCAATGGTAGCATTTGTAGATTTTTTTTTTTTTTTTTTTAGGAGTAGGCCTACCTTCGCCTGTTAATACAAACCTCGTTAATACAACGTGCAAAATTTTAGGTCCCTTCAGTGTTGTATTAAAGAGGTTTCACTGTAATAGAAATTTGTATTTTAAAAAACATCTGCATTATTATCGCTAAAGTAATACATCTATTGTGGAAAGTAGTGATATAACAAAATAGTGTAACTATAGTAAAATAGTGATACGTGTGTGTGTGTGAGAGAGAGTGTGTGTCTATATATATATAATAGTTTGCAGTGTAATAGATAGACCTAATAATATTTTCAAAACAAGAAATTACTAATAAAATTACATTTCTGATAAAATTTTAAACATATCTTGACTCGTGTACTGTGTTTGTAATTGTGTATTAGTGTGGTTTTTCAAGGCTGGGGTGCTTTATTAATACACACATTATTCTAGTGAGGTTGCAGTATGTTCTCAATTTGGAATGTAATGGCAATGTGTAACTAGGGCACGTGCACCCAAGGCACATGTTTGTAAAACAAAGCACAACTGTAACACGCTGCTTACACTTTGGCCTCCGCCTGCCGCCTGGTTGGGCGGGACGGAATGGGGAGGGAGGGTGGCGAAGAATGTGATGTCTTGCTCGATAACTGGGCCGCTGTTAGGCCGGTCGCCGATGCACTCTGGCTTCACGCTGCGCAATCCACTGCGTTGAATATTTGACAGTAGCTACACTGTCCAAAATGTCAATTCCAAACTTGTGCTAGGAAACAATTTACTTTAACTTTACTTATACGCAGCCCATTATAATTTAAGTGCAAATATTCTTGATAGATTATACAGTAGAACCTCTCTATTACGACCCCTCACAGTTCCCGAGAATAGGGTCGTAATAAAAAAATTTGGGAAATTTTGGGCCGATTTTGGCCCACCCCTAACCCCTATACCACCAAACTTGCCATTTTTTGCGTGAAGTATGTTCAATCGTCTCTAGCGCACAAGAAACCACTTTTGAAATTAAATTAAATATAAATATGTATATTTTAATAGTTGGATGTCTCCTGATTAATTTGATCCCAAGAAAGGCATATTGGACCACTCCTTGTCGTAAAAAAAAAAGGCCATTGAAAGTGTGTAAAAAGATTAGACTATCTATTATTAAAATATAAAGTTATTGTTAAAGATCTATTACGCAGGTCTCGTGGGTCATACATTGCTATGAGGCTCTCGCTTTGGTCCGGCCGTGTACCTAGCTGGGCGTATGCATGGTGGTTTGCTATTGAAGCTCAGCCCTAGATCCTCAGGCTGGGCAGCTGTTGGTCGGTCGCTAAAAGATGGCGGCTGCCTGCCCGCCGCCACTGCTGTCGTTATAGGGCTCGTTCACTTCCTAACAGTAGCCCGGCGTTGGGAAAACATGCTGATAGATGATATTCACGTCAATGTGTTGAATATATACAAAATGTAGGTGGCGTGTTGGCCTCTGTACTAGCACAACGAGGCGTGGCAATGTTTATGGGAATATAAATATTTTGTGCAGGTCTACTTGAATTATTAATTATTCCGAATTTTTCATCAAAAACTTTTGACGTTGCCTATACAAGCACACTGCCTCACTTGCCATAATATGGTACCGGTAACATAAGAACACATTTTATTTGCACACACTTAGATTTATTCACTTTACACATAAAATTGACTTCACAAGAAAAATAACCACTGCCCACCATAAAAAAATTAGCATATTACATAGGTATGGGTGCACATAATTGTAAAAATAATAATTTAAAAAAAAGGGCATTGAATTAAATTTGAACTTATAATACATACACTGATTATGAAACTATAGTCCATTCCTGATTGGAAACGACTTATGAAAATTGACCTTTGAAAAAACACTCCAGGCATAACATGTCAACTTGTTTTTTCAATAACATGTATTCCACAAATATATTACACTGTGGTTAAATTTGAGTACTGTATTATTGAATAAATGAAACTTTACCTTAATATCTTCTATAACTTGTAATATTTATTTCTTTTTAAATATGAATTAACAACGAGAGCAGAGACGTGTTGGCAACGGGCAGTAAGAAATAGTTCACAGTTAAAATATTATTTTAACCTGGTTTTTTAGTATACTATTTGTAAATTAAATGGTGCCTGTTGAAATATTTAGGTAGCCCTGATGGCAACATCTCATTTTTACAGTTTAAAATAACAGCGGAAAATATTGTGAGTAGGCAGTAATGGTACAGTGTTGTTTTATCGGACGAGAGCAACGTTTAAGCAACTGTCTGCTGAGCGAGGCTTGGTGCTCTCTCTCTCTCTCGTCTCTTCCACACTGGGGGGGGTCACTTTGCTAGTATCGAAAATAATTGTCCGTGTTTTCAATTGTAGCATATTTCATACTTATTACAGCAAAATAATGATTTTTGAATTTGTAATATTTACAACTAAAAAGAGATTTTAATGTTTGAATACTTATTTTAATATATTTAGATTACGATGGCGGGGCAGAAACAAAGTGAAGTTGGCAGACGTGGCGAGCCGTGACATGGTGTGTTGCTGTTTTAACAAACGAAGCATACATTATACTTACTCCGAAAAATACTTCAAATTACCACATCACGTTTGTAGACGTAGTGTTTTTTAAACCTACCTAGACAAGTTACCATGTTGTGATAACTCGTGTTCCCACGGCAGTAATAAATATACTGTGACGTGTGTTTCGTTAATCATTGCGTCTGTGTAATGACGTGCCTTTGTGCATCGTGGTCGATACGCTGGCCCTGTGTGTGCGTGATTTCAAATATTTGATATTGACTATCTATACGTTGTAAATGTGAACTGTTTTTATGGTGAAGTTATTTATTTACATCCACATCTGTTTATTTATCACAACGTTGTACCTTTGCCCTGGTGGGTGTTTGAAACAGTCATGTAACGTGATTTACCACCAATCAACAAAATATCCAAGCCCAGCACCAATAAATTTCAATAAACCTAATACACAGTAAGTGGCAATACATATAAATATGAGCAGAAATAGAAGTTACAGTAGGCTTATTTGTGTGCATGTTCACTGCTATATTTTAAGTTTCTATAACAAAAAATGAGCGACACGAGTTGCGTGCTTTATTTTAATGTCGCTTGTTCGTTGGACTGGCTATTCTTTTGTTATTCAAACTGAGGCCGTCTTTTTAAAGAAATAACCCAAGACTTATCAATAACAAGAAGTTAAATACTACAGTAGTTCATTACCTTGCAGTTGTAACAGTGTTTAACTCAGTCGCGGCAAAATATTAACGTGCATTATGTGTAATGTGCTATGTCGTGGAAAACAAGTATGTTACTGTAATGTAACCGTAAGAACTATCATTAATTTGGACATTTTCAAAATGTCATAAAGCAGGCCTAAACTGTGAATATTCGTACGAAATGGTTTTTGAAATAGACCTAAGAAAGAATTCTTTGAAAAGTTGTAAACAGTAAACAACTCATTTGACAGGTATAAAAGTAGGTCACATTTCAATGTTTATGTTTAGGTGTAGCGAAAGTATATGAACACATGTACACACACAATGGCATGTAAACATTGAGTTTGACAGATGCTACATGGCAGTCACATGGCAATGTTTGTTTACATTTGGTGGAAGGATACGAAAAGGGCCTGCAAGTAGATATTTAGCAGGGCTCCGAGAAAATTGCTTCCAGTGGGGAATGGACTATAGTATGTATAATGTACCGCTGTTTTTACAGCAAAAGAGGAGGGATAATGGAAACAAAAAAAGACAGTGAGGATAAGTCAGAGGTGGTGGCTTGTGAGTAGGTCGAAGAATCCTTACTGACCTGGCCCCGGCTTGCAACTAACTCCCCCCGTGCTACCACCCACATACACCAGTGGCCCCTTCTGGCATTAAGTAATTTATACCTTCACGTTGCTTGGGACAACCAATGTCAAAGTCTATTATGGTAAAGGCCAATCACTGTAAAGTGAGCACTTATGATAGCTCTCTCATTTGGAATAATATTCCATAAATATGCTTTACTTTAGCCTTAGACGTTAACTTCTGAGTGTGGTGTAATATACACACTGTGTTTATTACTTACGTGGCAATATTTATTTAAAAAGATGTTAAAAGGATAAAAAAGGCTGAAAGTAAAACGTAACCAGGCTGTCAGAAGTGCTCACTTTACCTTGAACAGCCTATAGCTTGAGAAATGTGCGACCACTAACATCAGTAAGGACTAGTTTTCCATCCACTGAAAACCGTGGATAATAGAACCTAGTACCGCTGTTGGCGAGGGATTACTGTATCTATTTTTAGATGTGCCTCAAATGTTCTACTTTTTCGACACAAACTGTTCACGGTTCCTCAGGATTGGGTCGTAATAAATGGGGTCGTAATGCAGGGGTTTTACTGTATATGTTAACAATTTTAACAGCAGCAATTCTAATACATAAAATTTATTGTCTGTTACGCTTTAAAATTGATTCTATTTGCTTCGACTTTATCTATATAACCCTGCTTCTTAATTTAATTAATTGTTTAACTGTAATGTCTCAATTATTCCTTGCTATTATTAATGAAAAGTCTTTAAGTGATGTACTTGCTGTAAAACACTCTAAAAACTGATTAAAATTATTACATTGATTGGCTAATAATATAAAATCGTTGATTTAATACTTTGACAAAAAGTGAACATTTCCCTTGTATATTACTACATTACTGTCCTACTGAATTGGACTTCTTTTAATATTCACTGGGATGTAACATTAACTTTTAAATTGCTGTGATTCTCAATTATGCTAAAGTGAATACTACTCTATACTTGGAATGGTAATACATGTTTGATTAACTTACATAATATTATTATTTTTTCTCTAATTACCTTGGTTTATTTTAAAACTAAATTAAACTTTATATGCTAACTTTAAATAACTTATGACTCCTCTATATATATTATATATATATATATATATAATATTCTGAAATTGAGTGCCTTTGCACTCATCGGAGACCCTGTCGCGATATGACAATTTTGATGATGTTTTCCATGGGAATTCCCCATCGCTATGTCTGCACTGCTCGAGTGACATCGTGCAGTTTTGTTTTACCCATTTTCTCATGTCGGTCCACCATCATTTTCTCTTGGTGACATCCGGTGGCCATTGCCATACGGTCCATTACTTGCTTCCCTTATTTCTTAATAATTAATTGAGTGATCCAATGTAAATGTTTCCTCGCTCAGGCGGGAAACGAAATATAGGTGAATATGCCAGATTAAATTAGTGAAATGAAATGATTGCTAGTTTTTGACAGCTGGTAGTGGGTAGTGTGGCAGTTTACGCCAATGCGCGCTTGTCGCACTTGCAACTGTTGGCGTCGCAAGGACTTAGTTACATTCGTGCTGACGTGATTCATCACCTGCCCTCTCGTATAGTGCTTTACAGGGGTTTTAACTACGTGGCTGACTACAATATCTAATATTAATTAGGGGAGTAAGGTGACTTGCTCCGATTGTTATTAAATTTATTAAAAAAGTTATTGATGTACGTAACTAAATGGGTATGACATGTCCTGGGAACAGGTGGAGCTTGGCTGCAAGGAGGTTGGAATAGAACCCTAGCCTCCACCAATGTAGCGAATTAGGTCGTATGCCTTATGGGCTTAAACCTAATCATACTTGGGAAGGAGTCAGATGATATTAAGAGCTTATAATAAAGGCGAGTGTAGCTGAGTAAAACACTGGAGTAGTCTCTTATCTCTTTATATACTATTAAACGTTTAATAAAAAAACACTTATTCAACTCAATACAAAGCTTACTCTAAAGTGGGGGAATGATTTATATCTTAACTGACTCCAGTTAATATCAACCACATATATTTATCTAATAATCTCTTGTAGATCCCTATGGACTTATATTACCTCAATATGATGCTGAAGGCTGTTTGAAGTTTTTTAGTACAGGGCGGTTCTGGAATGCCTCGCATCCTCGTGGTGGTGACTGTCTGGCAGTAGGTCAGCAACAGGCCTCGTTTCGTACCTCCGTGCATGCTTTATAGTCGGCGCTGCGGGGTGTTGCTCAATCATGTTATTAAAACATCTTCGCCTCGCGCGGGGGCTTGCTTTAAGTACAGTGGAATCTCATAATTGTAAGGCCTGATAATGGTACAAAAATCCTCGTATCTACGAGTACTCATATTATCAAATGTATGCATTAAAATATAATTCAAAGAAACTAATGTCATGAGTTACTAGAAGGCGGGAGTTGTATTATGATGTACCGTGGTTTATATCTCTGCTATTAAGAAGTACACTAACAAGTAGGACGACTGGTCTGTGTTTATTACGAGGAATGTGATGTGTAATTGCTTTGCAAGTTATTTGTGAGCTCTGGATTCCACAATTTTCACACGTCACCACAAAACGCTGCAAAAAAAAAAAAGGTCGGCCGCAATGAACGAGTAAGCAGCATAACCATCCACCATCTCTTGTGATATTTTTATATGTGCGTGCACTGTTTACGGCCATGTTCCAATTCACAGTATTAGTTGGCTAAATGGTCGCCTGACCCATTTTAGTATACGAAAATAACGACGTACAGTGTAACTCTGTTAAGACTTTTTCAAACGACAGGATGCTAAAAACTTCTTATCTACATGATGGAAACAACTTGCATAAACTATGGTACAACAAGTTTGATAGTCAACTGCAAAATCAGCAACAGTGTAATAAAATTTTGAATGCAAATATCAATACGAATTTATTATAGATATATAGAAATTAATTATGTACAAGCTTCCCAACCCTAGTTTTTTACTAAAACAACTGCCAATATAAACAAGGGCATGAGCCAATGAATCATAGCCAGCAGCAAGTCCGCCTACATCACTTTTTCCCCCACTGTTTTTTTCCTTTGCCAAATGTTTTAGTGCATACGTGGTAACTGTGAAAAATGTCACTCGAATAATTAATAGTAATATGACACCCAAACCCCCTTAAGATTACAGCATTTGTTAGCTTTGTACAGATTTTGCACCTGAAAAAATACGTATTGTTTGCGCTAGCGCCAGCAGGTAAGTTCAGTCAGAGTATTGGATCAGCTTGCGGGATTGTTGTTCAGGTTTCCAAGATGGCAGTTATTCTATTGGGGCACTGACAGAACAGCAACACTGGATCAATACGAGTGCGAGCAGATGATTGATTGAACAAAGGTTTCACAAGATGGCCATTATAATATATGGGCACTGGCATCTAGTTAGAACAGGGTTCACTAGATCAATATGAGCATGAGCAGCAGCTCATGGCAGGGTTGCCAGATGCAGCAGCCATTCCACTGTTGCCTCATCATCTGTTTCGACACAATGCAAGTGACCGCACGCTAAATGAATGTGTCATCATGGTACAGTAATTACTGCAATTATTACATACCTCTACATGTAGTATATTTACTGTGATTTTTTTTCTAATACAAATCAATCGTATCTACGAATGTGCACATGAAAATACCATTCGTAAATACCAAACACTTTAACTATAAATAGCATATACAAACTGGCGGTGCATTACAAAACGCTTGCAACTATGAAGGCCTCGTTAATGCCCACACTCGCATTTGCGAGATTCCACTGTAATATTGCTACGTGGTTTCCAGCCAAGCTCAGGAACTACTTGGACACCCGCTACAACTTGTAGGTTGGCGACAATGAGAACGAATTGCACGATCTACGACACTGTATTCAATTATCTATAGTCTTGTTATTGTAAACTAATTTTGGAATGAGATTATAGCCATGGCTGTATTTTGATGGGCATAGTTATTGTCAGCTGCGGGTTTGGTTAAAATCTTAAAGGTTTGAAAAAGACCAGTGAATGATAGTCACATGGAAAATGCCATTGTCAGATGTGTTGCATTGTATTTAATGGTCATCTTTTCACTTCTGCGTGTTTAACTGCGTTCAGAAATGCAGGATGCATATGAATTCGAATGGAATGTACGATAAAACTGCAGAAAATGATGCTGCACAGTAAATTTCAGTTGTAATGGTAAAATGATTATTTGTAGAGGGGTTTTACACATTGAATGTTTTTTAAGCAGGTCATAAGAAATACATCATGGAAATTTGTCACATTGGAACCCTGTTATAATATTTTCCTCCTTAAGCTGCCTTCCCTTGGTCCACGAACATGTTTTTCAATCCCTTAAATAAAGATTTTCCCTTATATAAAGCTGACATTTCTTGTTCTTGGGGTCCTTGAGGAATGTTATAACATGGTTCTACTGTATTTGCAATGAATGTATAAATATGTCTTCATTTAAATGTACATTCATATGTGGTTCTTGAAACTAAGACTGGGAATTGATTCTATAGTTATAGACCGTTCATGGTAAAGTGAGCACTTTCTGAAGCTGTTTCATCAGACATAATAACCAATAAATATATTTCACTGTGGCCTTGGACTTTTGGTTTTGGGTACTGTGAATGTATACCCTATGTTTATTACTCACATGGCAGGGTTTACAGTAACAAGTGGCGGAAGGATATAAACTGGTTGAAAGAAAAAAGTAGCTAGGGCTTCAAAAGTGTTCACTTTATCGTGAACGGCCTATATTAACATTTTATGCTGTGAAATTTAACCAGTAAGAAGTAGCAATTTCATTGTTTATACTTTTGATGTAAACCAAGATGATAGAAAATAATTTCTAAGTTTTACTGCTTAATGTGCAAGACTAAAGTTTTTCATTGTGTACACCTCTTAATCCTGCCGGGTGCAAAGGGAGGAGTATGTAGCATGTACGATGTGATCTCAGGCAGCGGGAATTGACGTGCAGCTGTGCGACATTGGGGCAGCCATCCAGGAGGTTATGGAGTCGTACGAGGTAGAGCTGGACGGCAAGACATACCAAGTCAAGTCCATCCGCAACCTTAACGGACACTCCATATCTCCATACCGTAAGTACACCACACCACACTTCCCTCGCTCTCTATTGCAGAACACGGCCAACATGTTCACAGGCCGACTTGTATGGGGAATTGTGGAAGGGCGGTGCGAAATGAGACAAATATATGTTTTGCTTTCCTCTGAAAGTACAGTAGAGTACAGTAGCTTTGTTATTGGATATGAAAAAATTTGCAACTGTATTTTCCATTTGTGTCCCAAACAGTTCAAGTTGATACTATTTACTAGAGGTCTGTAAAAATAGTTTTATTTTTCAACAAATTTCATTTTTTAGAAACTGAATTTTGGTTTTATTTTGTTGGTGTTTAACTTTCCGAATAATGTTCCAGTGCCAAGTGTAATCCATATTAATAACACAATGGACAAAAAAGTTACGCAGCCATAAGAAATTTAACTTAATAAAAATAATGAAGTTAAATTTATTCAGGTAGGCCTATATACGTACGCTGCACATCACATTGAATAATTTTACTATAAATTACACACACTTTCAGAAAAGCATATCTCATACATATTATATCAGCCTCTTCTTACGTGAGGACAGCGACACGTTACCAAACACACTGACAGCAGTACTATCCACCTTCCCTTCATGAACCGGAAAAGTCTTCCAACATATGATATCTCGAGTATCAATGTCACTAATTTCCTTAGGAGCAGGATCCTTTTCATGCTGGGGCTTTCTAACCTCTCATCTTTATTAACATCCTTTGAAAATGACAAAATGCTACGGTATACCTTCCTAGGGTAATAGCCGGAGCAAATGCTCTGCAACACTGTGATGTGTCTTCTCCAATAACATGGAGCGAAGTAAATAAAACTGTACCCGGAACCTGCTTATATACTAACTGAAACACTCACTGAAGTACAGCGACACAAATAAAAAAAGACCAGAATCCATACGTTCCTACTACAAAGAACTAGTGGCTTTTTCGACACAAGCATTGAACAGTCTCGTCAGAGGGTGAAGAGAATTCACTATTTAGTATATTAAGACATGTCAAAAAAATATGAGCTTTGTTTATACTTCATTACGATTTTTCAAATTTCTTAGCAGGAATTGCTATGACCAAATCTTAAGCTGTGGTTTGTAATACGCAAGTGTAACTACTCCCATGTCAGTTAAATGATGTAGTTAAAACATGCTTAAATGTCTAATTGCATTCTGTTTGGACAGTTTTACATAGTGTATATTTGTGTGACTAGAGCTATCTCTGAAGATAATGATTGTGTATAAGGGAGAAATTGTAACAGTTGGACCACCAACATCTGGAGCAGGGTCTTTGTGGTTGCGTCATTGAACTTCCAATTCTCTAGTCAAGATGATGTCGGTAACCTATAGAGGTAATCCATAACTGCTTTGTTTGATCGTTTTTGTATCAAATTTTTTTTGTGCAATCGGTCATTGTTGCGTCGAACATAGTGATGGACTATTACACGAAAGTTTGTTGATATGAGAACTGGTGGGCAATACCAAACACTATTTCTCCCGAACGAATTGCAAACAACTGACTGTCTAAATATACTAATTCCTAGAAGCCCTACAAGCGCAATACTGATGGCATTGGCGGGAAGTTAAAATCTGTACACAGTAATATTTACAAAGACATCTATACACACAGTACCAAACAGTCATATATGTTGCCTTGGCTCACCTTGTTTGGAATTAACACATCGTTGGACTCAGTGTGAATGCTTCAGATTATTTACAGGACAGTTAGTTAAATATAAAGCCAAAAAAAAATTATACACTCCAATAGCATCTTTCAGTAGTAGTGACAAATTGAGCAGCATCCATTAAGCACAGATGAAAATTCATACTTGTGGTAGGAATTCAAAATGTGGATGTAGTCAGTAGATTCCATTGCTGGCTAAAAAATCACACAGTACAATAATTAATAGCATTACATATTATCTCCAATTGTGAGTTGTATATTGTGCATTTCTTAAACAGAGATCCCACTAGCCAGCCTAAAGATTTTCCTTTCGAAAAACAAACTTCGTAGAACTTTGCTTTTAATAAATGCTAAGATATGAATTGGCGCAGACGAAGCCTTTGATGTTGGTTTAACATAACAAGTAATAATTTTCGAAAGGTGAGAATGAAACCAGAACATGCTACTAACATGTCAAACTGGATCACAATAAATTTATTAATATTCAAGAACATCTAACAGGTTAATTCGAGTGCCTCTTTGTGTGCAGAATCATTCAGCTTAATGTACTGTACTACATTTTAAGACATGTTTCAATGGTTTATTTAGTGATATGTAAACATTTCCTACATCTAAGCTTTATTTTATTTTAAAAATTTATATATTTTAAAGTAAAAGTTGAGTGAATCACTTGTATGTACCCTGTTTACCTTAATAGTATGGGAATACAAGGCAGAGATAGATGACTTTTTTCTTTCTTTCTTCAAGACTCAGAAAATAGGTGGTTTTATTTTTGCCAGGTAGAAGTTTGAATGTAATAATTAATAATGGTGATTGATTTTTTAAAATAGGACATGTGCTTAACCGCAGTATAACCTACTCTAGAAAGTATTTGAAAAACAGAATGTGTGACTACCTTTGCTTTTGACACATCTGAGGTGTTGCACACTATGTATTGCTAACTACTGCTTTTTTTTTTTTTTTTTTTAACCCTTCAGTGTCAAGTTTTTGTTTTGCTGAAGATCTATTTGGTTTAACTATTTCCCTTTAGCAGGTGTGTTTAACATATGCCGTTCGCAGTAAAGTGAGCACTTTTGGAGCCCTAGTTACTTTTTTTCTTTTAAACAATTTATATCCTTCCACCACTTGTTAATGTAAACCCTACCATATGTCTAATAAACACAGTGTATACATTCACCATACCCAAAACAAAAAGTTCCAGGCCACAATGAAATACATTTATTGGTTATTATGTCTTATGAAAAAACTTCAAAAAGTGCTCGCTTTACATGAAGGGCCTATAGTTCAAATTGCTAAATTACCTTCAAATAATTTGTGAGAAAATTTTTTAAGTGCAGTATCAGCAAAAATAAGCATTATAGTTCTTCGCCTAACATGTAGAGTATCAAGTCGATACCAAACTTCGTGGTTCTAAATCCACGGACTGGGGTTGTAGCTATGTGTACTTGTCCAGTGCATAGCTGTTGAACAAGCACGCTTCACTGCAGTGAATGTGTGCAAGGATCGGAGCTGTGTGTGCAGGCATCCACGCGGGAAAGACGGTGCCCATTGTGAAGGGCGGGGAGGCTACTGTGATGGAGGAGAACGAGTTCTATGCCATCGAGACATTTGGCTCGACAGGCCGAGGTCAGGTGCATGATGACATGGAGGTGTCCCACTACATGAAGAACTATGACACCGGCTACGTCCCGCTGAGGTAACCACTTGATGTTCCCTTGACCCATACATTCCTGTTAGGGATGAGTTGGTTCTCAGTTCTGTTCCGGTTATTAAAAATTGGTTCTTTTTTTATATAAAAGTATGAAGAACTCAACTTTTAGAAATCTGTTTCACCTGTGACCTGTATGGTAGAGATCAAGTTGTGGTTCCCATTTTCAACTAATAAATTGAAAAATGCTGCCATACAACCAGAACCAATCCATCCCTAATTCCTGTTCCATGTCGGAGCCAAGTCTCCCTCCAAGACTAGACCTATCTAGATACAATTCTCGGCAAGGACACACCCTATTTCATGCAGAAAACATGGCAAATGGTGAGCAGGTTTCTTTAGGGTAGTCCTTGATCCCCCCACTCTTGCATTCCATTGATACTCCATCTCTACTTCACCCCATCCATGCTGGAGATGTGGTTATAAACTTTCCAGATCTTGGTTCAATTTAAACGTGTTTCCATGTAGCCTTCTGTCAAGCTTCAGAGCAGCAAAATACGATTTTGTATATTCTTTTAGAATTCAGATTGAGCCATCATATATGCAGTGGGAACAGTTAGGTCACTGGACTCTAATGTTCTTCGCTTGAGACATCAGCCTGCAAGGCTACCTCTCAAGTTCAAATGCCAGTCATCATGGGGCGTTACATGGTCACAAAAAGTAAAGTTTGGCGAGATACTTGGGTTGGACGTAATGGGGGTTACTGTTGGGCCAGCTTGAAAATATCTGGTAGGGAAATGCCAACTACCCGGAGGTTCTTAGAAAAATGTTTATCTCGTGGACAAATGATGCACGTGTTGATAATAGCTTTGTTTTGTTTGTGAGATAAATTATTGTTGTCCAATATTTTGCTAATTTGATCTAATTTTCCCCTACACTAAATAATTTGTAACTAGACATTATGAACCAGGCGAGGTGTTGCAGTGATACACCACTGGACTCACATTCAGTAAAACATTGGTTCACTTCCTGGTCTGATCATACTGATTTCCAGATATCACTCCAGGCAAATGCTAGGATGATTCCTTACTCCAGACTATGACTACTTTCCCTGTTCCTGTGATTTCCAAGCATTTTGCTACATTTTTAACGACCTGTTGTCTGTGAAACATTAAGACTGACCTATATGCCTGGAACCATGACAAAATTTTGTTTTCAATTTTGTCCCATCATACCTCTGCAATTGGTACAATTTACCAAACAGCATCTCCACATCAGTGTCTAAACATAATTGTGAATGTAGAAAACAGTCATCAATAGTTGATGCAATTTTATTTACTAATAGTAGTTGGGACGAGTCAATTCCTCTCATAGCCCTTACTGCACTACCAGGTGAAATGATATGCGTGCATTTACAGTCATTCAGCATAGTACAAAACAGATTTTCATTCATTAGTTAGCAATAAACAATTAATTTTAAGTTCTGGGATATTTTTACATCTTAACTAAGAATTTTGCGAGACATTTTCATGTGCAATAAATTTTATTCTTGTTTCTCTAGTTAGTTTTGTAGTAAACATATTACACTTCTGTCTTAAATTTATGAACAAAGGAAAACAAACTTTACTATGAAAATGTACTTCTTAAGAAATAAACACAATTAGAATCTAAATCAAAATTGGAATTGAAGGAGTGTAGGATCAGAATGGGAATTAACCCATCCCTAATTAATAGTCCTGCTATTACACAGTTTGGCACAGCTTCATTTATTGTTAATTATCCCCCCCCCCCTTTTTTGTTACTTGTCTAAAGTCAAACTGACATATGGACTAGCAGGATAAATGTTGCAGGGTGATCCATCCTGATATTATAACTTCGCGACTAGTGACAAAATTGAAATTAATTTAGTATTTTACGACAATCTAAGACCGTGGGTTGGTGCTACATATGTGCGAAGCTTTGGTGTGGTCAAAAATTCTCATTCATTGTATTTCTTTCATGACTCCAATATGCTAGCATGCTGATTTTGGTGCAAAATTAAAGATCTTGCTTCATTCTTTCTATTTAAACCTTAAAAGTCAAGTATCCATTACATTGCCATGTCCCAAAGAAAGAAATCATCCTCTCACAACACATTTGTGCAAAAATTGCAGTTGTATCCCTGACATAGCCGTCACCCTGATTTTTCCCCCCCTGAGGTGGTTTCATACTAGTGTTGCTTAGGATCACATGTGAATATAGGTGTTCACAGAGTTAATGAAACCAACATCACAAACTTCTTCACAAAAGCATAGCCAAGGTGGAATTGAAACCCACTCATACCTTGACAGGGTCAATGCTCTGCTCATAAAGCAATTTGTGTTGTGCAGATTGCAGTCATCCAAGTTGCTACTGAGTGTGATAAACAAGAACTTTGCGACGCTGGCATTTTGTCGACGCTGGCTGGACCGGGCAGGGTGCACCAAGTACCAGATGGCACTAAAGGATCTATGCGACAAGGGCATTGTGAACCCGTACCCGCCACTGTGCGACATCAAGGGCTGCTACACGGCCCAGTTCGAGCACACCATACTGCTGCGCCCCACCTGTAAAGAGGTGGTCAGCCGCGGTGACGACTACTGATGTGCTCCCTCCTCACTGCCTGGCAGATAAGTCTGTATATTGCACTCAATAGGTTTGTTTTTATTTGTTTGAACCCTGCTGGCGACAACTTGTTATATATACTGTGCTATTTGTATTGTGATGAATGGAGCCTATTAAATTTTTCATCAGTGTGTGGAAGTTAATTTTGACCACCACCCTTGAGTAAGTACATCTGGTGGCAGCTTATGTTTGAGTACAAAGTCGTCTACTAGTGGTGGGCAGATACTTCCTATATCCAATACAAATACAATGGACTGAAAAACGACTACTAGCACTAAAAGTATTTTGGGAAGCTGATGAAAATTTGTATTAAGTCATTGTCACACAATGTACCGTATTAACTAGTATATAGCACACACACACACCCCCCCCCCCCCTCTAAAAAATAACGGCAGAATGGTAGTTGTAAATGTTCCGGAGATGTTTAAGAGGCAATTGTAGTGGAACAGTCTATTTCATCTCTCGCTCTTACACCATTTTTTTTTATTACTTGTCCCTGTTCCAACTGCTTCATGGCACTGCTTGCTTACACAGTACACGGACAATGAATGCTGTAAGTTTACATGCTTGTTACACTGCATAAAATATGTCTGAGAATAACGGGGACAGCTAAAATTTTTTTTACTCCACCAGTAATTGTGATACATTATTTTCTCTGGTGTTTGTTATGAAGAATAGCTGTTATAGATATTGTGTGGTGTTAGGAAACCACAGCAGATGAGATTCAAGATGGCAGGCACCACAACAGATGACAGTGGTGCACTCTGACAGTTATAAATGTAGAGGGGGGGGGGAGACTGCCAAGAAGGAATTGTAGAGCATGAAATGGAAAATTCTAGACAGCAGAGCAACAAGATGGCAGACAAAGGTCAAAGTTATAAAATAGCAGAATCCAATCTGGTGGCTAATCCACATGCTCTTGAACCTATTTTCTAACCTGTGCATGCTGTATACTTTTTATAATGTAATCAGTAGCCCAGCGGCCTATTCCCTCCACATTTTCGAAAATTCACTAATAAACCCACCAGTGGTGAACGTTCTGGTGTGCACAGATTGAGAGTATTTCCTAACACCTTGTTTATATATTTTGTGTTATGAATGCAAATCAATACATGCAAAATAACTATAACATAGGAAACTAATATTGAAAGCTGTGCCAACATATTTTCTAACAAACATGCTCTTTCTTTATAAAATGCACCACCTGAAGCTTATAAATTTCAGCACACTATGTACTGAAACTCTTTTGGTCCTCAACCCACAGGCTTTCAAATCAAACCCTGAATCTTTCTAAGTGTCTGTAAAATCACATCAAAACAATCTAACACTACACCCAGGTTGCTGCTTCAATCCCACCCCCACCTCTTCACAAAATGTTGCACCCTCCCATAACTCGCTTTAAATTCTGTTGTGGAACATCTTTAATTCGTTTTTCAGTGGACCAACAATAAAAAACAAAGTATTGGGAAAACTAGGGATGCGGACTTGGATTTTAGGCCTGAGAAATATTGTACATAACCTTAAAATGAATTTATTTAAAACAGCCAAAAGATCTCATTAATTAAAACAACTTATTCGAGTCAATTTATGATTAAATATTCACTTTAAATTAAAACCTTCAATTATTGTAATTGGATGAAATTTAATTTTTATTTATATTAATAACTTAGTTCATTGTTGACCGAGTAATGCTCATAAAACAAAGCCATAAAATGATTGATACAGTGTCAGAGATATTGTGATCCATTCTCATTGTCGCCAACCTAAGAGTGCAGTGAACATTTAAGAATATTAAGGTTTCGAGATTGTTTCTCATGTAGTGATTATTACAGTAAAATTTTGGACTGGGTTGAAATCAACTTGTAGTAAACTCTTATTGAGAATACGTGTTTAAGGTAAAGATACGAAAGTGTAAAGAAGACTGAATACGGATTGAAGCGGGATAGAAGCACTCTGTTTTACAGTTCTGCCAGTCGCCAATAAACATAATATAAAATGAATTTCACATATTTCTCCGCCCCTTAGTGGCCATTTATTTTTCGCTTCACTTCTATAAAAAAATACACTTATTTTACTAGTCTCAGAATGATTCTAACCTCTTACATAACCAAACTAACGAGTCCATATGGCGGCCACTTGTTTGTTCTAATTTCAGTGTTTAAAGTAAAATTTCAATCCACATTCCAGTCCAACTCCACAACTGGACTGGATTAGCTCCCTCCACTCCTACTTCAGTCCAGTACGGATATGTTTATACTAACATTTCAATCCAGATTGAAATGTTACCGTAAACGCACTAATAGTTGCCAACATACAAATGCAGTAAAAATGTATGAAGAACTTTGCAGAATGTAAACAATACTATCAACATTGCCATTTATTGATTGTCTGTGTTTTGTATTTATATAACGTGCAGTCTTCGGTAAATGTACTGATGAGAAATATGGTGAAAAGTAATTAATATGAACAAATCATCGAAAATCCACAGCATTTATAGTTAAAAAGATGGTTCCTAATGTAATTTGGTTTTCATCCAATTGATGGATGCTGTTAAATTATGACATAAGTGTAGCAAGCCGGTAGACTGTTACGGGAAGTCGACAGAAACGTGACCCCGAGGTTTTGCTGTAATGTTTTCTGGCTTCAAACAGAAGCATTTCTGTGGTGACAGAAAACCCATTATTCCTAGAAGCGAGCACATGCTGAAACAGCTCTTTTTCAAGTGCCTGATATTTACGCTTTTCTCTCACAAACACAATTTAGGCAATTTTTTAAATGCATTTCTTTCACTGCACCACCATACATTTTTATTGTCAACCTAAAGAAAGGAATAACCTGACATCATGCCTGATACAGATATACCAGAAAAGGGCAAAGCATCGACCGATACTTAGTACCAGAACAACTCTATATAAAATATAACTGTTGAGATCAACACTTAAAAACTAAACCGTAATAGTTGTTGAAATGTTTGACAATAACCCCCATTTATCTACGATCAATTTCATCAAGCAGGCTATTCGTATCCATGTTCGGTGGCACATCACTATATTGTGGTGCTGCCGGCGTTGGTACACCATGTGGTGCCGGGGGGGCTGAACAGCGACAGCAGTTAACATTGATTTGGAGATAATGCAAATCATGTTAAAAAGGATTTGCAGGTAACTCAGCATCTTAGTTTTTGAATCTTTTGAGAGATATTTTGCAAATAAAAAATTAAGTTTACAAGAGGTAAAGCCTTTGACACAGTCTGAGGGATTAGATTTACTTTACTAGCTGTTAGCTACAGAGAGTTAGGCATTTATACAAGAGTGGATTTTTTTCCTTGATGTTGGTGAACGCTTTCAGGCAATGCTTTGGCTAAAGTACACATAATTACTCTTTGTCATGTAGGATGTTGCAACTGTCTTGGGCTCAGGTTGAACCCAACCTGCTGGTACTATTATTGCAGAGACGCCTAAACGAACCACAGTACCTCAAAACAATAGACTAATTTTCCATCTCCTGCATTGTTCGCTGCAGCCCTCATAACGTGGCATGCTTTGTATGTATTTTTCCCAGCAGAGTTGTGCTTCCAAAAACAAACTGAGCATACCTTTGGTATACCTGCATTGCATTAAAATTCAGTGCACTTTCGTCATCAGAGTATAAATTAAATGTACACAACCAAGCCTTAGTTGGGCAGTTGCAATAGCACAGCTGGCTTGCAAACCTTTCTTATACAAATTATGCACTTTGGAGGTTGCCATGTTCACACCACAACATGTTTGAACCACTGTAATACCCAGGCATCCAACAGAACAGGTTAGTGATCAAATGTGGTGAAAGATAAAAATATTTAGTATCATGGGTTCTATTGTTACAACAAAAATGTGCACTATCCTGTAGGGTTAAGAGCAGTCTTAACGAAAGTTTAACGCGTTTCACAACATTTCAGCTTCATTAAAACCAAATGGAGTGTTTAGGAATGGGGTTCTTACCTATATTTAAATTTCCATTTTAAGTAGTTATTATTTATTCAAAATAATGCAAACAAGATGAGTTATGGACAATAATTTCCTTTACAGATGCACCAAACAAACTTTCTTGAAACACCCGAATATTCATTGATGCTGAATATTTTTATTTCGTTACAACCTTTGACAACAAAATTGCTTACGGAAACAAAACCGAAAGTTGACATTTTTCTTTTCATTATACCATATGTTTGCACAACCCTGCATGTACATTACATGCGCTGTCATTCCTGTGCATAAGATGCTTTAGCTTGTAATATTTTCTCAGTATGCAACCATGGGACCTTATATATTTCAACTCCGTCTCTTCACAATTATTTCCAGTTGTAAGATGTATGCACTCATAAAAAGTCTCTACCCAACACGCAGTACCGAGATAGCTGGGAAATGGAAGCAAACTCAACCGATGTGCTTGTCTGCCAGCCACTTGACATATTTCAGGAGCATGTGGTCTGTAGGTCTTGTGTCTTGCCACTCATTGACACAGAATATCCTGTACGAGTCAGTGCCATATTTGCTGATGCCATACAGCTCATCTGGGTACGTCCACAGCTTGCTCAGAAACTCTTCTGCAAGCAAAAACAATGTTCAAGTGAAGTACAGAGTGTGAGCAGCTCTTAATGAGATATTGAGAGTTGATGAAAGTGAAGTGAGGTGGATACAGAGCAGTGTCAAGGTAAGGTCACGGGAGAACTACAAGAAAACCCACCAACCGATAGCATTCTGTATTTCCTGTGTGCAAAAGTTTGCACTGCGTTGTGGCAGGTGAGGATTCTGTTCCTAATCACTGCTGCAGTTACTACAGTGACTCTCAAGGTATTTTGGTTCAAATAATGCTCTCTTTTGCAGCAAGTCCTCACGGCACATTAGTGTATGAGTTGACTGTTGATTACGCTGCAGTAATAGACAAGATCAAGTGTCTCACTACAGTGTAACTAACTCTATCCGTCGACTTTCAGGGGACTGACAAAAATTCAGAGATGCGGACATTCTGTAGATGTCGACATATTAATCACCCAGAGAAGACCAAAATCATTAAACTTTATGTTCAACAATCTGATAGGCTCTGTTAGGTATTTGTCAAGTTTAACTAGGACAATGCAAATGGGAATATTAAAGAAAATTTTTCCAGTACACACACTCAAACTTAATTTTAAAAAACCATATTTAAACAACTCTTTTGAAATCATTTGCTCAGAAATACCTTGTAATAGGCTGCACAGAATTTTTGTATTTCTGTAAATTTTGTTAAGTTATGATTCCATAGAAACATAATAAATTCCAACTTAATATCTCCACTTCAAAGAATTTGAGACAGAAAACTCAATTACGTTGCATATTACTATTCCACAGATGGTAACGTGACTTGAGCAAGCAAAACCAGACATGTTACACAAAATTGCGTCTATTAATATGTACATGTCGCGCGAGCAACGACTGTGCGAACTACAAAGGTACTTATTTTACTTATGTACGACTTATATAGTTATTGATGAAGTGCAGTGAATAGGGTTTCCTTAATTATGCACTGCCTTTTTATAACTTTTCGAATATATTTATTAGTTACATTTTTATACATAATGCATTCAATTCATGAGAATATTCAAGTAAAAAAACTTGTGTGTGTTGGCAACATCACATCTTGCTCGTCATTAACAACATGGCTGCCAGTCAAATAACCCACTACAGTACATATTTCTTATACATATGTACTGTATTCCCACATTTTTTAAATGTATTTTGTGCTCTTTAAATACACAATAAGTAGTCTGAGACATCTGTGTATATTATTTTTTTGTTACAAAGTAAGAGTTAAGCGTGACATCGCGACTTGACACGTTATTTCGGAAGTGGTAAATTACATAAATAGGACTAAATGCAGGGCATTTCTATTATGTTATTACTTGTGCATGTTGCCATAATGTACTGTATACCAACTTTGTATGTCTTAGTGAGTAGAGTTGACATACACATACTTCATTGTTCAATGATTGGAGCATGATATTGTCGGCGATGCAGATTAAATTTTGAGTTTGGCAAAAACTAACTTTTTTAGCATAATTAACATACGAATTTCATCGGGACCGCAGAAAATACTTATTGGACATGGACCGTGCAGGTTCGAGTTTCAACTGTAATTAAAAGTATGAGGTTCTTTTTCGCTGAATGATTTGAGTAAATACTTCATTCTTTTTCTAAAACTGAGTGGAATTATTTTCATCAGCAATAGTGCTAAACCTCAAAAGTACAAGACACCCACACAGTCGTCACATCTGCTCAGAGATGTTTTGGTCTGCAGCGTCACTGAAGGGTAAAAAATGAGGTGAAGATGGAACAATGGTGAAATGCCCCGAGAAAACTTATCATCCAACAAAAAAATTTTGCCACTTTTCCACATGCAAAATTTTGGTGACCCCGCAGGGAATCCAGCCCAGTTTGCCTTGGTACGAAGCAAGTAAAGCTGTTCACGATAAATTGAGCACTTTTGAAATCAACCTTAGGGAAAAAAAGTCACTGCTCCTACCTGCATTTATTTAAACTGGTGCCCTGAGTGACATATGCCCAGTAAAGTTGGCAATGATAGAATGGAAAGTAGTTCCGTATCTTAATGTTAGGTAACCATTTCTGATAATTTAATTTTTTTTTTTATGCTGGAAATGTAAAAATGAGCAGATTTGTAAAGTATTTACTTTTCTAATGTCACAGTTCCACTTGACTGATGCATAAATAAAGTGATGAGGCCCAGGACAATGATAATCTTACATAAGGTGGAAGAACACACACTGTGCATACAAGTAGATCTTAAGCAGAGCTTTCAAAAGTGCCTATTTTACAGTAACACGTAAATCACCCGACAATACATCATAATACTGTATACCTTTCTTCTTATACCACATAGTACACTGCTTTAAAGAAACTTTTAAGGCCTACCTGGCACTGGAACTACCTTACAGAGTGTTTTCCCCCAAAACTATTAACGTGCATCCATGTGCCAATCTGAGAAAACACCAACCACTTCAGATGAGACCTGTTGAGTACTTTCAAGGCATCACACACATTACTCTAAAATTGCAAAAAAAAAAAAAATTTCTCCAAGCTCTGTATCTCCAAATATATGCGTCAAATGTATACAAAAAAAAACTCGAGTGCTCTCCCCCTCAAACTTTCTCCAGATAAAATAATAGGGCCACCGCTGAAAGTCCCACAGGTACGTCGGCACAAAAACACTGCACGCCAGTTTATAGCCTTGCACTACGCCATTGCACATTGACTTTTGGTGGCAGTATAACCCTTATTGCTTCGCACTTCTCTTCAAACATGGAAAAAATGTTTCATGCAGGTACGAGCCTTAAGGTTTTGTAACACTAACATTTCACGTCTTTTTGTGAGAAGAAAACTTTAAACCCCCGTTTTTACTAATTATGGCATGATGCTGCACCATTCACACATTAAAATTTCGTGTTACGCCAGTGATCTGCAGAACATAAATTTGTATATGCATCAAACAACTTTCACCTGCAAGCTTTTTAATGATGAATGCACGTTTCCTTTGCAGTCCAAGTGGCTGGATTACACAAACAAGTTCTTCTTCTACCGCATTAAGGATATCCTCTGCCGTCGGCCACTTTTCTAGCAGCTTCCAAATAACTGGGGTCGCGCCTCTCCTGCAAGCAACCACAATACTCCTGGCGTAAGTACCTACAAGGTCTAGGTTACTGACAACTGTTCCGCAACAAGATCAAATCTTCTATTCATATGGTAGTCAAAATGCTGAATTATTACACACTACATTTTGCTAAAATCCATTCATGGTTACTTTCAACTTCTCTGCAGCCTTGCTAAGTTCACTTACAGGCTACTCATACGAACAAAGGTGAACCAAGTCTAGAACATTGCACCAAATGGTTTTGTGCACACTTTAATATTTTATTGTTTTTATTTGTATTAGTCATGAATGAAAAATTATAATTAAGTATAGAATATATACCTAAAAATTAAATTTAATCTTTAAAAGAAATATGTTTTTGTTAACAGAAGTATAAAATGCTCGACATAAATCAACAATGTTCGGGATATGGTTTGATCGATAGAAGACCTTGACGCATTTCCTGTCTATACTACATTTGACTTCATGTCTCATTTGAACAGGCCTTCACTTCAACCAAGGCGGGGTTAGAACAGTACTGGAGGCTACACTCGTGCCTACAGGATAGGTCCCTTGCAACAAGGGGTCTTATTACAGACATGTCACACCAGCTTGTACTGTTTACTCTCAGACATCACGTCAACCTTACCAATATGAGATATTGTACTAACGGCAGAGCCTGCCTCCCAAGGTCACCTAGTACTATGGGCACCAAGGGATGATGCAACCTGCACTGGCAGGCGACTACAGCAGACAGCTTAATTGAGGGGAGGTGCTCGCCACCCTACCTCACCCCTGCGTCCCGGAGGGCCTGTGGATGAGGAAATGTGTGTCCGTGCGCAGATCGAAGATGCAGGTCGTCTGCTCTCTTCAGAGTCCAGCAGCTCGTTCTACCACTCCTGGTGCTAAAACTCTCTGCTGCCCTCGAAGTCCTCACGAACGTACCAGAAGCTCTTCAGCGACTGCACCACCAACCTACCAGACACTTCTACAGCAGCCCTCAAACTCCAGCAGCTCCCTAGGACCATCAATTCTTTTGCCTTACCTGCTGGTAACTGGTCGCACCACACTACCCCCTCTGGTAGCCGTCCTCAACAGTCCCTTCTGAACAATGGTTAGAATTTATTAAGGCCAGGTATTTACATAGCTACCTAACTGGAGCACCTTGTTCAGTTTAGGACTAGCTCCTTCGCCTTGATACACGTAGTCTTACTGCCATTCAACTCTGGAATAGTTAGGAGTAATATGGGCTTACTTCCGAGTACTCATTTCCCAGGTAACTGTGTTAGTACTCAGACACGTCAGCCAGAGTGAAGCATGATACCGAGAACTTACCTCAACCAGTACAAACCTCTCCCTGGGATGCACGTACATCAAAACACCCCATTAAATGGCTACCCTACTGTGCAGCTCATGTGCAGTAAGCAAAACCACTACCACTTGTAAGACATTCATCCCCTAAGGCAGCTAGTCGGCCAGGCCAACCTATACTCCATCCACCATGCTGAACTGTGCTGAAAAGAGTTAAGAGTCTGGTTCTGGAGGTCTTACCCCTTTTGGACCTATACACAAGTGTCGTTCATGTGCGGCACCCACTGCTCTGTATCCATCGCACTGAACTGTGCCAGACTCAGGAACACCAGTCGAACTCTTGCCTGTTTGACTTCAGCCTCGGTTCTACAGGGCTTCCCTCTGTCGAGGCCGGTATTTTTCCTTTCCGTATGCCATATACTCGGAGGAGTGGTGGTCAGTCAGTCAAGGAAGGCTACCACCTCCAAAGCCAAGCAGGGTTGCAACCGCACTCTGCAGCATAACCCCACGGGAACAAGCTCATCCTGCCCGCCAGTTGGAGAGGCCTCAACCTCCCAACTCCCTCTCCATACTTTTTCAGCACTCGCCAAGACCATTGGGACCCCACACCCGATCGTCACAGCAATATGCAGTGACGAGACATCCCTCTTGGAATCGACAACCCCTGTTCGGGGGCAACCGGACAAACAGCCACGGCTCATCGTGGGCCCCGACCAATGCACCATGTCTCGGCACCTGACTTCATACCGAGCAGACAGGCAATGCACCCTACCCTCTACACCAGCCATTTTCCAGACCAACAGTACTAGTCACTTGTACTTTGTGTCGCTGACCAACATGAACCAAAACTGTAAATTGACCATGGCGACCTCTCTCACCCAAAGGCAGTGTGTCAACCTCATATCCCACTATGTTTGTTTCGTAATTATCATCTACCTTCATCAAAAGTTGGGTTGCTAGATTCCGATCGCGTGTCATTTCGTAAACCATAAGGTTGTATCGTAGTTTGATGATTTTGATCGGTTATGAAGGCGTGTATGAAAATCAACGAAAAAGGGTTGCCTTAGTAACTCATGCTCCAGCCAACCGTTCTCCCAAAAACAGCGACGAAATTATCAGAGGGAGTGGAATGTCCCAACGACTGTGCAGGAATGCAACCCACTGCACACATGCAGGGAAGGGGGTGGGGTCAGGGATAAAAACACTGGCAACATTACCGACATACACAGTGTTTTTGAACGTGTCCGACAATCCGTGGTGCATCATTGCAAAATCTGTGTACAACATGGGCGTCGTTGCATAGAGCTTTATTTTTATAAGGGTTTTGCTGAAGAAAAAGAAGACACAAAAACTGGATTACTTACCATCGTGTACACAAAAATTAAAAAAAGGCAGCACCTTAGTGTTACAGAACATTTTTGAGAAAATTTAAAGCTTCAAAGCTGAATGAAATTGAAAACTCGTTACAAAATGCTCCAAAAATGAAACATATTAAAAGATTGTTACAGAAAATGATCACAAACCAGAATATTAAAAATGTTCATGTATAAGTATCAAAACATAGATAATGCACGTTCGCACGCATGCACGCGCACACACACACGAATTTAAACAACTCCATTACATCAACATTGCATGGATGTACGAACTGACAATTCAACTCATGTTGCTTCAACATAGTTGCTGCTGGCGATGTTTCAACAGTCTTCACATATGATACAGGTGTAGGCTGGAAGTAGACTGACGTGGAATGAACGCATTGTGAGGAGGGCAGCCAGTGTGCAAAGCCTTAAAGCCCTCATTATAAAAAAAGAAATGAGTGATGCACAAGGAGGGGCAATCAAGGCAGTGAAATGAGGGGAAGACAGGATAGGGGAGCTGAGTGAGCCACCGAGCAAACTACCTTGCTGACCTGAAAATCCGAAGACATTGGATGGCAGCGCCGCCGTCACAACACCACCCTAAACCTTCACTCTGGGGACCCAGCTCTGAAAATCTGACGAAAAGTGCACAAACATACACTGAAGAAGAAAGCATGCAGACACACAGTACATAATGAAGAGTAGTACACTGTACACTCGAATCCCGGCCTAATGTCCTGATCAGTTGCCAGCCTTGCACCCAACTGAAGAGGTTCTTACCACTGCGAGTCTGGCTTCGATGCTCGTCCGGGAGGCTCCTACTGGTTCAGTAGTATGCTGCCCTGGCTCAGCATCTGGGACCCCTTAACACACTTACAACCTCGCCATCTTGATGCTCCCCAATACATGTAGAAGTTAACAGTTCCAGACAATTAACACAGATGCAGGGTGATCAGCTTCATCTTCAGTTCGATGATTAAGTCCCCAGGGACGTTGGGCAGCCAAGTGGACAACCACTCCGTGCCGTCAGCGCGGTCTCTTCTCGAGCAACTGGTTCTAAGGCCATCAACAGCCATGGGAGTTTCCAGAGAAAACCAGAACAATCTCCTCCATTTTCAGCTGCTGTCTCGCTCCTCTTCGCAGTTCAACGACGCCAGCTATAGATGGGCTCCGCTCGACTTGGAGGAGAGACAATGGATTAGGTAACGATGGATTAAAAAGTGAAAGAGAAAAACAACCAAATACAGAAAATATGGGAGAGGAAACAAAGTGCACCAACAAATTTATCAAACAACTGAACAATAAATAGAATTCAAAGAACCATTAGTTTCACTGCAAATACGGCTTCCACTGTGCAACATGTGCCTTCCTAAATAATTTGACAGGGAAGCTAATACCAAAGTCATTGCCCCCCCCTTCAAATCCTTATGCCATATCTGCCAATAGATAATTTTTACAGAGAACCAGGTTCCACTAACTTGAAGTTAATCGGAGACTTGACCTGGTCCATCTTTGCGGTGACCTGCTGCCACGCTGAGCTGCTGGTGAACCTCCTCGGGCAGGCGATCCCGGTCAGCATTACCAAGGGGAGAAGGAAAAGGGGGGCATAGTCCAAATATCAAGCAGAGGGTGACTACACAACGGAATGGGAGAGAAGTTGGAACTCTTGTAGAATCATGCAAGACACTGTTAAAACCCACATTAATGAAATCTAAACCCTGATTCTACAGGTATGATATTGATTATAGAAGAAGTAGACATGACAGGCCTTCAAATTCTTGTTGGATATCTCAACTTGATTACCCTTCGGGTAATATGGACTGGAGGTAAAGTGCATGATAGCCCAGTGAAAAAATGCGTCCTTGAATACATTTGAGGGGAAATACTTAGCATTATCCATTACTATCTCAACGGCACTAAACATCTTCCATACCTGATCAGTTACGGCCTTGACAATGGAAGGCGCTTTCGTATTTTTCAACTGTGACAAAATTACAAATTTGGAAAAGTATCCAACAATATTAAAATATAAATGTTACCCTTCTTAGACCTAATTAACTGACCAAAAATATCTAAATGGATGGTGTGCCAAGGAGCTTTGGGGATCTGTGTGACCACTTGCCCAACATTTGCACGCTGAGCCTGCTTACACTTCTGAAATAGAGAGCACACATACGCTGAAACGTCGCCCCGAAGTGTAGGTCAAGTAAAATTAACTGCAATTTTATTAAATGTCTTCCTGACACACAGGTGTCCACCAAACACAGAGTTGTGATAGTAGGCTAACACCATGGGTCTCAACCTATCAAGTACAAGATACCATTATCCAAGTATATGGAAGAACACCACCATTATTCAGGTCACTAAGAATCTGAGTGCAGAAAACGTCATCCACCTGGGCCTTGCGCAATTTAACAAAAAATCCAGGGAACCCCTGGATGATACTGAGAGATGCCACCTGTCTGTTTCTTACATCCTCGATAAGGTATCCTCCAGCTCGGACATGGTTAACTGTAAAACGTAAATAAGAAAGATGGAGACCCAACAATCCAGTTTTCCAACTGTTGAGGATGGTTGGGGACACAACTCAAAGCCTGGTTGTCAATGTACAAATCACACTCATCATACTTGATATATTATGCATATTTATCAAGGCCGAAAATACAGGCTAAAGGTTCCTTCTCATACGCTCCGTTCTGTCTCAGACAGGCTGCGACTGGTGAAGGCAACAGGCATCAATCCCAAATTCATCTGCTGGCTTAGGACTGTGCCCAATGCCAGAGGAAGCATCCACTTGGACAAAGAATCTGTGGGGAAAGTCAGGAAGATGGAGTACCGGTGGAGATACTAATGTTTCCTTCAGCAGACTCTTGCACCTACCCCAATGGAATTCTACTCCCTTCTTTTTAAAATAATTTACAGGTGCTGCCAATTCAGAAAAATTATCTCTAAACAGGGAGTAATACTTAATATACCTAAAAAAAGGTTTGTACTCCAGCTTTAACATCTTTGGATGTGGAAAATTCTTTATAGAGGCCACACGGTTGGGCTCGATCATCAAATGACCCTCACGGAGCAAACAACGCAGAAATTTCACCCTACCAGATCCAAAAGTGACCTTTTCCGAATTCACAGTCAGGCTTACTTGCCCATCCTAAGGATAACCTGCGCAAAGGGGATACGTTAGACTCATGGTCATCAATATAAACAATATCATCAATATAATTAAAAACAAGTTTGTATTTTAATTCAGACAAGAACAATCCAGTACACGTGACAAGGATTAGCTATCGAAAATTGGAACCCATAGGCATACGAATAAGCTCATATTGGCGCCATGATGTACTAAAAGCTGTGTACTTCCTACAGGAGGGATCCAGTAAACATTGGTGGAAGCTGTTATTCAAATCCAAGATGGAAAACACCTGGGCTTTACCAAAGTGCTGAAGGGTGCAATCAATTGTTGGCAACGGGAAAGAATCCTTATGAATTTCTCTATTTACCAGGGAACATTTACCACTAAACGATATTTGTCACTATCTCTTTCGCGCACCATCTCGGTGAACAATATTCGGAGTGGAGGGAATAATTACACCTGCTTCTAACAGCTTGCTAATAATTTCTAGGAATTCTTGGAACTTGGGAGAAGGGCATTTAAAATGGTGGTCCCACACCACAAAGTCAGCAGTCAATGAATATTTGTAGGGAAGAACATCGCATTTACCAATGTGTGAGGTAATAACATCCTTAAATACTTCCCTAAACTGGTTCAAGTGAACTTGAAACTCAGTGGCAGAAATTGTGCCATCCAAAAGAGGCACAAACACCTCCGGTACTACGTCAACCTGCAGTCCATCCTGAGTTTGGAGTGAACCCAAAAAAGAAAAATCACCAAATTTGACAGACACCCTAGTTTAACCAAAAAATTCAAGGCCTAAAATAAGGTTATGAGAGAGGTGAGTAAATACCCAGAACAGAAGGGTCCAAGAGAACCAATCAATCTTAAAATGCAGGCTAACAACTACACCAATTTTGACAATATCGCTGTTAGCAATACATAGACATTTCTCTGAAACACAACTAATATGCCTCTCGGAAACAATTTTAGAATCCAGAAATTTTTACGAAAAACCTTCACTCTTAACACAATGGGTAGCCCCAGTGTCAACCGGAGCGAAAATTCTGTTCCCCACAAGTGGCCAACACTGTGCACTTCCTGGCAGTGCATGAGACTTTGTCCTTGATCCTACTGGAAGGCCCATGCCTGTTTCCAGCCACATGTCGTTTCCCAACTTTTGATACGAACTGCGCAGGTGCCCAACCTCACCGTAGCAAAAACATTTCCTTTCTGTCATACTATGCCTGCCTTGTTGACAATTTCTAGCTGCATGACCTAAAGCAGCACAACTGTTACAACGCACTGGAAAACGGAGTTACTCGACATGCTGTTTAGTGCAAAACTGACTGTACGATGTGGAGTCACCATCGTTATCGGCTTGGCCGGAAGGAGGAAAAAAAATCATGATATTGACTAAAGGCAACAAGCCGACCTTGAACTTCCACAGCCAGCCGGTGGAGCTAGCGGAAATTACATGGCGTGGCAACGAGCATGCAATGCGCACATACATGGGGAGCCAGATTATCAATAACACTAAATAAATCCATTTAGCTAATTTCTACATATAGAGCATCATGAAATGTGCAAATGGAATCAACAAACTCACACATCAGCTCACATTCACATTGGCGTTTAACACACGGGGGAACAAAGCCTGAATCAATCGGCATTTAAAACCCATAATAGTACCATCCTCTAAGGACATAAGCTCCTCACGGAGGAATTGTAGTATAAATCCTTCACACTTTATAGCTATAACCTTTAAGAGCCTGTCCTCAGAACTAAAGAACAAACTAATAATTTATTTACTGCATTAAAAAATTGCAAAATGTGCAAACGGGTCCGAAGGAAGTGAGTGGAAAAATACGTTGAAGGGACAACATAAACAATGAATCGATTTTGGGCAGATAGCTGGTGACACTCACCGGGACCACTCACTCGGAGGGTTGCGCCATAGCACCTTGATGCTCTCGCTAATAGCCCAATGGCAGCTCAGCACAGTTCAGACACAGTCAAAGCCTGTCCATTGGGTAGTCGAGGTCACATAAGAAGTTAATAAGCTCATCTCTCTTCAACATCTAGATGAATCCAACCTCTGTCATTGCATGCAAAAAATACAAAGACAGGTATGAGTGACAATTCAGCAGAGTAGCGCAGATTTATTTGTGCACAAATAATTAGAACACAAAAGCTGGATTCACTTACAATACTGATCATTAATTTACATTACTAGACAATCGCTGAAGCAATTCAAATGGAGGAGGGCACCAAATGGGATCAGTCGAAAGTTTCCTTCAAATAAAATACAATATAAAAATTACCCTAAAAATTACATTAAAAAGCAATTAATTGTGGGGGCAGTCCAATGACCTACACGTAGTTTCGATGATTAAAAAAAGAAACTAGCACAATATATAAACTACGTCCAAGCGCGAGTCGTGGAAAAACCGGCAAAAACCTAATGTATGATGCGTTTTCAACAACAGTAATTAGATGACAGCTCATCAGCATAGCAAGCAGCGCATCTGATTTCCAGTATTTTGCATTACTGTTGGCCACGTGACATCAGAAGATTGTACTGTCTACACAACCAAGAATGGACGTTCCAGCCAGTAACTTGTATTATTCACCGGCCCACCAAAGCTATACAGCTCAAGGCAACTAGTACTGCTAATCACCGCCAGATGGCACCACTAATATGTTTCATAGTTTGTCTTTCATTCTGCCACCAGCCGGCCAGTGACATCACGCCAAAGAACTTTGCTTTTTGCCGTCCCACGCTCAGCGACCACCCCTCGCCAGCCAATGAGCGCCGAGGCAGCCGCTCAGCAGAGTATAAATACGGAGTAAAAATTCGACTCTAGAGTCTTCATTTTCCCACCACGCTAGCAGCTGGGCAACTGACCACCCTGAACACCCAGTCTTCACCACGCTAGCTGCCTAAGTACTTGCTAAACCTTCCTTGCTTCACTGCACCTTAGTGTCATAAGGGAAACCTTTCCTGTCACACCCTGCTTAGTCATCCAAGCACCGTGACACTCGTCTGCCCACACTAGACACTGCGGCCCCTTCTGGGCAGCAATGCGATAGGGGGTCAGTTATAGTTTTCATTTGTTTTAACAGCGCTATACTACTCCACCTCTGCTAGCCTATATACGGGTCGCCTCTACCCGTACTGCATAGTTCAGCTTCCCATAAAGCTCTTGACAAACACAGGATGGAGTATGTAACCGGGTGTTTATTTCCAGTAACACGGAATAAACATTGGTTGGAACCTGTCCTTCAACACCATTCCTAGTTGACCTCACCCTAACGCAGGTGATCCCGGGGACTATACTCAATCAAGCCAAACCACTTCTTGCTTACCCACAGGCACTAGGTCCGCCTGCCTTTCATAGTTTTAGACCAGTTGTCAGTTTGGTGCTGGGAAGATGCAGTCGAAACCCACACCCACGTGTAGGGATTGCAGATAGCGAGACCTAATATTCTCTACTCATAATGCCTTAGGCATCTGACTCCAGATGCCTTTCTCTAGACATAGTTTTTCTGAAGAAGAAAGTGAAACAGGTGTTAATTTCCTCCGGGAGTTTGCAACAGCTGACTCCTGCCCTTGTTGCCATGATAGGAGAGCTCGCCCCAAAGGATCAAGCCCAAGCTGTATGACGGCTGCTTGTCCCAGTCACACCGGAATACCACGAGATTTATTCCAGCCACCAACTCACCTGAGTCAAGAAGTTCATCTGTGGCTTGTGGAATTCATCAGTCAACCGGAACAGCAGCCAACAGCACTTGTAGCATATCTCATGCCTGTTGCTCTGTCCCCACTGACACAAACCACACCTAACAACCAGCGAGCTCAAACCTCAGGACATCAACATGCACAGTCGTTCCGCCAGAAACAGCCTCAGTACTAGCAATTTTATTTGCTTAGTTATACCGCCCAATGCTCAGAGCCTGAAATGCAAGATTGTTCTGGCAGAACCAGACTTCGTACCCTGCCGTAAAGCTACCAGGCCAGTTCTCTACACTGGGAAAGTACCGGCCCCACGTAGAGACTAACTGCATTCATGAACCCTTAAGAATAAGGGTGTGCCTAACACCCGACAAAAATACTCCCCTGCTTCCATCTGACATAGTGTTCACTTAGTCGACAGGGCATCACGTATCAAACCATTAAACATACATAAGAGAAATTGGGTGCAGAAAACACTAAACACTACACATTAAAATAGCGTAACACACAGCAAGCAAGAATTTAGTAACCAAATTGTAAATTTAGGCATGCAACCAAACCAGAATTTAGAAAAATACTAACTTTACTGTATACCCAAAAAGAGACAAAACTACACCACACTAGTATTAAAAAACACCAAGCAAATTGCCATAACCACGACTCACCATTTAATGTAACTCCATACTCTGCCCCACATACAAATTAAAACAACTTCATTACATCAACATCACATGGATGTATGAAATGACAAATAAACTCATCTTGCAGTGTTCAACATAGTTGCTGCTGGCGATGTTTCAACTGTCTTCACTCTTCACATATGACACAGGTGTATGATGGGTGTAGACTGAGCGTGGAATCAGTGGAGAATGAGGAGGGCACCCAGTGTACAAAACCTTAAATTAACTTGCCCTTTTGATAAAATAAATGGTGATGCACAGAGGGGAAATCAAAGGAGGGGAGGAGAGCGAGCCACCTTGCTGAGCTGAAAACCCAAAGACGCCACCATCTCAGTGTGTGTAATGTGTACAGAAAATGTAAAGAAACGCACTTCGTGTACTATTTACTGACGCTACTCTACTTTCCCCGTATGTGTGCAATGGTGCCAGACGTGTTGCACACCAGCACAGGCGCCGGGCGAGGGCACTCCACTCTGTCCGATAATTCCGTGGCTGTGTTTGGGAGAACAGTTGGACGGAGGATGTGTTCCTAAGGTAATCTTTTTTGTTGATTTACAATACTCTTTCATAAACAATCATCAAACTACAATACAACCCTACGGTTACAAAATGAGATGTGATCGGAATCTAGCAACCCCAATTTATTGATGAAGGAATATTATAATTACAAACCTAACGTGGTGGGGTATGAGGTGTTCTAACAACCAAACCGAATCCAAAAATTGTAGTTTTATTTCAAATGTTTTCTGATATTTTTAACTAAATCTGTTATCTAAATCAGTTTTCATGTGTTCCTTACCTCCCTTAATATGCACTTTCGTCCACATTCTTAAATGTATACCCCACATAATTCTGCATAAAGAAATCTCCCACCAAGTCTGTCTGACACATTCACACTCATCCTGTAGGAATATAGTAAATAACTTTATTTTCAGAAAATAATCATGTTAAATTTTGTTTTGATCACTCATTTCTTGGTTTGTTTATACTTTCAAGTTTTTTTTTTTATGCAGATATTTTGTATAAAAGCCGCACCCCACCTTTTGTAGTCATTTTTTTTTGTAAAAATGTGCTGCCTATACACACCAGAATACGGTATTTCTGTTTTTGGCTGTATGAACACAAAGCAATTATTGAAAAGAACCTTTGCCATTTTTATGCACTCTATCCAAATTTGGTGATGGTGTTTTGCGTTTGGCATTGATATCACAATGGAGAGAAAACAAAAATTATTGCTGATATGGTAATTGTATAAACAAAAGTATAACTGTGAATGGAGCAAAGAATTACCATGGTTTGTACACTCCAAACAAAAACAATTACATACATTAAATATGTAGGTAAACAGCCTTCATGTACACATTTCTTTCTGTAATTTGTTATTTTTTTAACTCCAAGGATTTTACAGGATTTGGCCCAATGATTCCAGGATTTTACAGGATTTTTATATACAAGTACCACAATTTCAGCTTCAGGGCTGGTGACAGCCCTGCTGTAGTACAATAAAAAGTAACACGATGCTTGAACAAAAACTTTCCATTGATAGCCAATGAAAGGAATATTTAATAAATATCTGGATAATAGTTGAAACATAAATTTTTTTGTTATGTTAATACTTTCGACAATTAGTTTTGTTACAGAAAGCTTTACCCTACTTTCAAGGCTACTGACAAGTTTTACTGGATGTGAATGTAGGGGCTGTACCTCTGGTCTTGTTGAGCAGGATAGTGGCCACTAGCAGCTGGAAGGGGTCGTGGTACAAGTCCTCTTGAATCAGGCCGAACGGAGACCTCGGCGGCAGCCACTTGTTCCTCTTAAGGATGCACTGCGGTAAGGAGCTGACAATACTCCCACTTTTCCTGAAGTACGGGCTGATACACTGGCCCCTCTGCTTCCTGCGTGACCGGCCGCCCGCTCCCTGAGCCCACTCCGGGGAGTTGCCACTGTCCGTCGATTGGCTCTCCTCATGTTCGTCCTCTTTATAAGAAATTAAAAAATTATTTTAATGTTAATATTTGCTACACACTGTGGAAAAAAAAGTCTATTTGTGCGGTTACTTCCACAATGTGTAAATGTGACACATCGGCTGCTAGGCTACCAATAATATATAAATGGCCACAGAGCAGACACTAAACAAGCCACAGCTGGTCACATCAATAACATACAGCACATGCAGCATCACACAACAAAGATTTTGATTCCTGCTACAGTACCAGAGTAGTGAGAACCCTACCACCTTCAAGCAATAGCTCAGATCTCCGACACTGGGAATTAGCTCACCAATTTATAACTAAATCCAGGCAGCCACCAAGCTTCAACATAATACATTCACACCTCCAAACTACACTCGTCAGCTATACAGGCAAATTTTAAATTTTCCCGCCCCACCCTAATTCGCCACCTAGCTGCTAGGTTCACTATCAACAATGCCCTTCCACCATACTGCAGTATCCTACAACTCGCAGCCTGATGAAGCTGGCTTAGCCAGCGAAACGTAGGAACGTGCAAAAATGTGTTGACCTTTGAGTGAGTGCCTGTTGACTAGTACTAGACTTGAGTAGCCAGTCTTCCCTTTTTGCTATAGAAGATAATACATTGAAAGAGGGGGAGGGGGTGTGTGTTATCAACACAGTGTTGCAATTCTGAGCAGCTGCACCCTCGTAGCGGTATCAGCTATCTAGCATAGACAGGCAAAAAATATTCTAGTGGCACAACAACCAGGTAAATAAAGTTCTCAATCTTTTCAAGTCCACATTTTCTTCTACGCTGTTGTATAAGGTCACTACCCTCCCCTCCACCAGCTTTTATTTATGCTGCACAAGTTATTTTGGTTAAGCTATCATCCTATGTATCGACAAGTTTCTACAGACACAATGAGACTGCTGGTAGTTTTTTCCTCTATGTACGTCTGCAATTTAGAGTACTCTACACTGAGCATGGCTGGACAAGGAGATTCTGAAATGTGTTCTGTGACACCTTACATCAAATATTCAAAAACCTCCCACAGAAAAACAGTCATTAATGCGGAAGATAATAAAAACAAGAAATTTAATAAAAGAGTACCATATTTCAGCGTGGATAGGCCAAAACATGTTAAGAAATTTGTCAACATTCAGCACATTTCAATGTTTTAATTCTTAAAGGCAGGAAGGACGGGAAGGGAAAGAATCATTATTATTATTATAAAAAAACCTTGTGCAATTATTTATTCACTTGCATCCATAAACAAAATAACCATCCCGCACGTGTAAAATGTAAATATGTTGGAGCTCACCCATACATGTTGTACATAAAATAATTTTTCTACTGTAAAGATATCTTACATAGTTTGCACGCCTGCCATAGCTCTACAAGTGTACATTGATAAGACGCCATTTTGTGTAACATGTTGCTGTGATTCTGCAAGTCACATAATATTTACAGGAATACAAAAATTCTGTCCGACCTATACTTGAAATATTAATTATCCCTAATTTTTCATCAATAACTTCTGGTGTGGCCTACACACGCCAAAATATGGTATTTCTGTATTTACTGAAGAAAAAAAACTAGACTAAAATAATTTACGCATTAGAAAAATGAAGTAATCTCGAGCTTTGATTGGGGCCGTAGGGTATGAGCAGCTAGCATGCTCGCCTTCCACGAAGGCAAACCATATTTAATCCCTGGCCGGGTCACTCTGGATTTTCACATGTGCGATGCTGCAAGTCGGCAAGTTTTCTTTGGGATCTCCGGTCTCCCCCGCCCCTTCATTCTGGCGCTGCTCCATTCTCACCTCAATCACCCTCATCGGCTCTCAAGACCTCGCTGCCGTCCAATTCTCTTCACTCATCCGAGCTATGATCAGTATCTTTAATTAAAATTCCGAGTACTCACATATTCCTATATGACAATAGATAGTTTCTGAAATATTCAAGACCAACAAACCACCTCACAATTGTTTAAAACATAATACACAAAATTTTGGAAATACTGGTTTAAAAATAAAGGCCATGTCACACAAAAGCTATGAAAACCATACTATGCATATTCGACCTGACAGTGTAATTTAGGAAAAAACATGTTTCAAACTCTGATTTTGACTTTGAAATTGAAGTATTATATTATGTCATCTTTCAGATCAATATGAATTTCAATGGCTCACAATAAATTAGAATGAGTGAATGAAGGGATTTATGCGGCTCTTAACAGAGAGGTCTTGAGATCTGATGAGGGTGAAGTGAGGCAAGTATGGAACAGCGCAGGAATGAAAGGGCGGGGGAAATGGGAGCCCACCAGTGGCATTGTCCGGCACGAGTCCCACTTGCAAAAATCAGGGAGTGAACCCAGTTCGCCTTGGTGGGAGGCGAGTATGCTAACCACTCAACCACCATGACCCCACTAAGTTAGAAACAAATGCCCAAAAGTGTACGGAATGATTCAATTAACAGTAAAAAACTACAATGCACAAATTATCTGTCTTTACGTTGTCTATAATACTATATTGTTCAGTTGTCGTGGGTACCCAAATACCTGTGCATGTGGTACGACTTCCACCAGAAGGGAAACCTCCCACGTGTTCAAGTTCCTCGCCACAGCCACTGTCGACAGACGCTGGTCCTACTGTGTGGTCGTGAAAGCCCACACCTCCTACAAGTACTTCAGCATTTTCCACTGGATCACAGTTACCCACGACTTTGGAAACTAGTGATTCCACGGTCTTCAATTTACTGTCTGCATCCAACACTTCTGCTTTCATCACACACACTGGTGATTGTGTTTTGGGATCTGCAGTACCACCACGGCGCAAGCTGCCGTGGCCCGCCAGATGGACGTCCAACTTGGTTCCGAAGGGCAAGTTCTCAACCGGCAACTGCGTATGTTCACGTGAATCCCTGCACTCTTCAACAATTCCATCTTGGGCAGAAAGCACATTCCCACTGTTACGCTCCTGACACTTTACCACAGTTGGTGCAAGCTGCAAGCTCTTGCGAGTTGCTGTTGTTTTCTGTCCAACTGAAATAAGTCATATGAACAGTAAATGTAAACATACTAGATGTTGTAACATATTGTATTTACTAGTGTACCACCACTCTCCAAAACTACGCACACCAGGTACTTTTGACACCCTCCCATGAACAAACACAATCAGTTCTAAAAACTTGTGATTCAATGCACAGCTGTGTTGCACAAACTATACATGTTACAAAACCAATCATGGCAAGAGCTACACCATACTTATGATAAATAAATACTTCCAATAAAAAAAATGGCATCTCTGAAAAGGGTGGGCACCAGTTTTATGCCACCCCAAAACATGCCTGCCAGCTGGGCGATTGACAATATGACTGGAAACTGTCACTCTACAGGTACAGATTGAGAGTGACACAAATAGAATGAGTGAAGAGATTTGGGCTGCTCTAACAGCATGGTCTTGAGAGCCGATGAAGGTGAAGCAAAGTGAGCATGGAGCAGCACTGGAATGATAGGGTGGGGGAAATAGGAGATCCTCGAGAAAACCTGCAACCACATGCGAAAATCAGGGAGTGAATCCGCCGGGAAAGGAACCCGGTTCGCTTGAGTGTGAGGCGAGTAGTCTAACCATTACACCACCGTGGCCCTCACACAATTAGAAGAGACTGACGCCGTCGGGTGAGACACGAGACAAACAATGACACAAATACTTACTGGTAATTTGGGCACCAGTGGTGCTTCCCAATCACTGCACTATTGAGACTCAGGGTTCTCAGGGATGTTGTAGGTTCTGTGTGTCCATTTCATCCGTGTGTACTTACAAACACGTTGGCAATACTAAACTTTTAATAAAATCACTGAAATAAACAATAGATAAAACATATGTGGCTAGGACACTGTCACTACCGATTAAAAAAATTGAGTTCACTGTAGACTTGTTATTGATATTGTTTATACACATCAACATGCCAATGAAATGATTATCTCGGTCATGACTAGCCAACTCCGCTTGGGTCTTCCCAAGCCTATAATTAACCTAGCGCACGCCTAAATGGATGATCTCACCGAGGTGCATGAAAGCACAGCCTTCACAAGAGAAGAAGGCAGACAGCCGCTAGGGTAGAGTGACAGTTTTTCCCTGAAGACAGGACACGGTGAATTTCAAATGAAAACCCTTAATACACATTAACACGAGTGATTACTCGTCATCACTAACGCAAACTCGTCGGGGCTCGCCCTCCAGCACGTGGTTAGTGTGGTGACGGCCTATACACAGAGCCGGCTAGGATGGGAATAAATGCACCGTACACTAATTACACATTATGTAGACCCTTGAATGATACATGAAATAAGATGGGACACGAGATGAATATTCACAATAAACACACACATGTGTGAAAACAAGCTTAGGTGGCGCGGATGCTGCTGGATGAAGGTCGTAGCGGACCACGTGATGCAGGTGAAATTGCAATATTTCTGCATGGAAACAGCAAACTTAATTCAGACAAAATATTATTTGTGTTTGGCAAATGGTCCTCTTTACGATTAGCATTGTTATAGGCTTGTAACATGCCTGATGGCGGTAAAATCAAACATTATTGTGACCGCGTGGTCAAGTACAAAAAGCATCAATTTACGTGAAAAATGCTTTAAACCCTGAATGAAAACTACATAGAACCCTGAAATAAATGATTGCACATACAATGTTATATAAATAAGCTCTTAAAACGCAATGATAGCGTATGCAAAGACTTGACTTCAGTCAGCCACATGGTTATACGTGATGTTGCAGTAAAATATTCAAACACGAAAATTACTTTCAAATACATACATAAAAATAAAGCTCTTAAAATTGCCTGTAGCAATTATGCAGAAGTTAAACTGAAATGCCATAAACATAGGCAGATGGCGTCTGATTCAAATGCGCGGGTCGCGTGACCGCTCAGACATCTTTATCCTCCTCCTCCTCGATTAAGTTAAAAATGTCACAATGTCTCTTTAACAATACTCGTTACAAAATATTACTACAGACAACTCTTTCGTGAAGAACCATGGAAAAATTTAATTAAACTTTTTTTTCTAATAACAATCCTTTTTACATAACAAAGGAACATGCCAAATTGGAATGCCACCGGTCAAATAGTTTCGGAATGATTGGAAACAAACAAACTGCCCCCCTTCCCATTAAAAACTCAAAATTATGGGAAATCCCTAGTCTGTAACAAACTTCCCCTTGAAAAATGCTTCAATGCCAAGTTTCAAGTCTGAAATGTGTGTAAGCAGAGAGTAACCTAACGTGGGAAAGCGCAAAACTTCCCCCCCACATTAAGGCTATTTCCTTGTATGGTTTCGCTTGGGAAATTTGGGTGAGGGAGCAAGGTTGCAGCCACCAGCTTACTCTAATTCCACTGTACACTATATTGACAATACAAACCACATTGCCAGATCCCGTCCAGCGATGTTTTCTTCCGCGAGACACACTGCTCATGAGAGTTCAGGTCTTCCACACTTAGTGTTGTAATGTTGTGTTCTGTGATGAAGCGGGTCAAGCCTTTCAAGGTACGTATCTTCTGGGACCGTGGTGGCGGGCTGGAAACCAGGACGGGATGTATCAAATATTGGCCTTTCTCCTACGTCCGCCCGTCGCAACTGTCAAGTTGCCGGCAAACTTTTACAACTTTCTCAACTGACATTCCTTGCAGACTTTTGTATGTACTTCTGGGTTTGCAACCCAGATGAGCCATGGCCATGTGTGTTACTGTTAGATTAGGTAAGCTCTATGAGGCTCAATACTGATTTTAAGACCAACAAGAAAAATCACAAAAATGTCAAAAAATTATTTGAGGAGTATGAAAGTATACAAACGTTTCTGATTTGGACCTCCCTAGAACAAAATCCTGTGCGAGCCACTGAATGAACACATCACATTACAAATTAAACATTTCCTAATGTACACTTCGACCAGTTCTGCTCGAAGCTACGTCATTGTATCGCAAATGCAAGAACTGTATTTTGATTGCGACTACGTGAAGACGGACAAATGATTGGTTCTCGACCGAACATTTAAGCAAATCCTATTAACCAGCTTTCTACGTAGTGGAACTACTGTCTCCCTGGCCTATTTTAGTATCTTACAGATATAAAACAAAAAAATAAGAAATGTTAAAAATACATGTGATACTTACGTTGTTATTAAAATGTCATATTTACTGGATGATCTTCGTCTAATATATTCCACCTTCCACCCTTGTATTTGCCAGTGCGGTGGAGTGGACTCGACCCTTCGACACGGGTGCGTACGATCAACAGCCATCTGCCAGCCAACAGAAAAGTACTTGTAATCGACTACAAAACTACAACATTCATCACACTTGCTTGCTGCGTCAAGAGTGAGCAGCGACTCTCTAGGAGCACACAGGGATTTACAAAGGCGTGCTGCCACAGCAGGGGTAAGTCTGTTGTCGAAACCTACATAACTGACAAACTCCCTGGTTAACCTCATTTTGATTGACATCCAAAACCAGATATTGGTAGCAATGACAATAAGTGGAAGAGAAAATTATTATTATAAACAGTATTACAAACTTTAAAATTTAAATTTTGAAAGTACGCCTAACTGTAAAAAAAATTTAAATTTTTGGTAAACTAATAGTACAGTTAGGGCAAATATGGATTATTATAATTTAGTAGCTACTTAAATTCTCTTCAAAAAAGTCTCTTGACATTTTCACGTACATCTAATTATTTCACCCTATTTGCAACTTTAAAGCAGTCATCTTTTCGCTCATGTTATATGGAGTTGATATATTTCTATACGCTAAGCCAATACGGCCCTTCTTGGGATCGCGCTATCCACTGAGCCACTGTGGCCCCACTCGGGATCGGCTGTGTAGTTTCCGAGATTACCCGAGACACATAAACAAATGAACTCACATAAGCACTTTATAATATTAGTTCAGATTTAAGCCTTGGACGTTAACTTCTGAAAGTGGTGGCATATACACATTGTGTTGAATCCAGTACGTCAGTCTGTGTTGATGGCCTCATGGCTGGAGCTAGAGAACACTAACCTGGCCATCCACCTGATAAGCAGAGGAGGGAAGACGCTAGTATGCTCCTCTTGCTGCTAAGGTGCGTGCAGGAGTCGTGTTGTACTCACACGTTCATTATACGACAACATCCTTCTGAATATCTGGTCCCAGTGGAAGACCCTAGTATGCTCCTCTTGCTGCTAAGGTGTGTGCAGGAGTCGTGTTGTATTCACACGTTCATTATACGACCACATCCTTCTGAATATCTGGTCCCAGTGGAAGACCCTAGTCTGCTCCTCTTGCTGCTAAGGTGCGTGCACGAGTCGTGTTGTATTCACATGTTCATTATACGACCACATCCTTCTGAATATCTGGTCCCAGGGGAAGACCCTAGTCTGCTCCTCTTGCTGCTAAGGTGCGTGCAGGAGTCGTGTTGTACTCACACGTTCATTATACGACCACATCCTTCTGAATATCTGGTCCCAGGGGAAGACCCTAGTCTGCTCCTCTTGCTGCTAAGGTGCGTGCAGGAGTCGTGTTGTATTCACACGTTCATTATACGACCACATCCTTCTGAATATCTGGTCCCAGGGGAAGACCCTAGTCTGCTCCTCTTGCTGCTAAGGTGCGTGCAGGAGTCGTGTTGTACTCACACGTTCATTATACGACCACATCCTTCTGAATATCTGGTCCCAGGGGAAGACCCTAGTCTGCTCCTCTTGCTGCTAAGGTGCGTGCAGGAGTCGTGTTGTATTCACACGTTCATTATACGACCACATCCTTCTGAATATCTGGTCCCAGGGAAGACCTAGTCTGCTCCTCTTGCTGCTAAGGTGCGTGCAGGAGTCGTGTTGTATTCACACGTTCATTATACGACCACATCCTTCTGAATATCTGGTCCCAGGGGAAGACCCTAGTCTGCTCCTCTTGCTGCTAAGGTGCGTGCAGGAGTCGTGTTGTACTCACACGTTCATTATACGACCAACATCCTTCTGAATATCTGGTCCCAGGGAAGACCCTAGTCTGCTCCTCTTGCTGCTAAGGTGGTGCAGGAGTCGTGTTGTACTCACACGTTCATTATACGACCACATCCTTCTGAATATCTGGTCCCAGGGGAAGACCCTAGTCTGCTCCTCTTGCTGCTAAGGTGCGTGCAGGAGTCGTGTTGTACTCACGACGTTCATTATATGACCACATCCTTCTGAATATCTGGTCCCAGGGAAGACCCTAGTCTGCTCCTCTTGCGCTAAGGTGCGTGCAGGAGTCGTGTTGTAATTCACAGTTCATTATACGACCACATCCTTCTTGAATATTTGGTCCCAGGGGAAGACCTAGTCTGCTCCTCTTGCTGCTAAGGTGCGTGCAGGAGTCGTGTTGTACTCACACGTTCATTATACGACACATCCTTCTGAATATCTGGTCCCAGGGAAGACCTAGTCTGCTCCTCTTGCTGCTAAGGTGCGTGCAGGAGTCGTGTTGTATTCACAGTTCATTATACGACCACATCCTTCTGAATATCGGTCCCAGGGGAAGACCCTAGTCTGCTCCTCTTGCTGCTAAGGTGCGTGCAGGAGTCGTGTTGTATTCACACGTTCATTATACGACCACATCCTTTTGAATATCCTGGTCCCAGGGGAAGACCTAGTCTGCTCCTCTTGCTGCTAAGGTGCGTGCAGGAGTCGTGTTGTATTCACACGTTCATTATACGACCACATCCTTCTGAATATCTGTCCAGGGGAAGACCCTAGTCTGCTCCTCTTGCTACTAAGGGCGTGCAGGAGTCGTGTTGTATTCACAGTTCATTATACGACCACATCCTTCTGAATATCTGGTCCCAGGGGAAGACCCTAGTCTGCTCCTCTTGCTGCTAAGGTGCGTGCAGGAGTCGTGTTGTACTCACACGTTCATTATACGACCACATCCTTCTGAATATCTGGTCCCAGGGGAAGACCCTAGTCTGCTCCTCTTGCTGCTAAGGTGCGTGCAGGAGTCGTGTTGTACTCACACGTTCATTATACGACCACATCCTTCTGAATATCTGGTCCCAGTGGAAGACCCTAGTCTGCTCCTCTTGCTGCTAAGGTGCGTGCAGGAGTCGTGTTGTACTCACACGTTCATTATACGACCACATCCTTCTGAATATCTGGTCCCAGGGGAAGACCCTAGTCTGCTCCTCTTGCTGCTAAGGTGCGTGCAGGAGTCGTGTTGTATTCACAGTTCATTATACGACCACATCCTTCTGAATATCTGGTCCCAGGGGAAGACCCTAGTCTGCTCCTCTTGCTGCTAAGGTGCGTGCAGGAGTCGTGTTGTACTCACACGTTCATTATACGACCACATCCTTCTGAATATCTGGTCCCAGGGGAAGACCCTAGTCTGCTCCTCTTGCTGCTAAGGTGCGTGCAGGAGTCGTGTTGTATTCACAGTTCATTATACGACCACATCCTTCTGAATATCTGGTCCCAGGGGAAGACCCTAGTCTGCTCCTCTTGCTGCTAAGGTGCGTGCAGGAGTCGTGTTGTACTCACACGTTCATTATACGACCACATCCTTCTGAATATCTGGTCCCAGGGGAAGACCCTAGTCTGCTCCTCTTGCTGCTAAGGTGCGTGCAGGAGTCGTGTTGTATTCACAGTTCATTATACGACCACATCCTTCTGAATATCTGGTCCCAGGGAAGACCCTAGTCTGCTCCTCTTGCTGCTAAGGTGCGTGCAGGAGTCGTGTTGTACTCACAGTTCATTATACGACCACATCCTTCTGAATATCTGGTCCCAGGGAAGACCCTAGTCTGCTCCTCTTGCTGCTAAGGTGCGTGCAGGAGTCGTGTTGTACTCACACGTTCATTATACGACCACATCCTTCTGAATATCTGGTCCCAGGGGAAGACCCTAGTCTGCTCCTCTTGCTGCTAAGGTGCGTGCAGGAGTCGTGTTGTACTCACACGTTCATTATACGACCACATCCTTCTGAATATCTGGTCCCAGGGGAAGACCCTAGTCTGCTCCTCTTGCTGCTAAGGTGCGTGCAGGAGTCGTGTTGTATTCACACGTTCATTATACGACCACATCCTTCTGAATATCTGGTCCCAGGGGAAGACCCTAGTCTGCTCCTCTTGCTGCTAAGGTGCGTGCAGGAGTCGTGTTGTACTCACAGTTCATTATACGACCACATCCTTCTGAATATCTGGTCCCAGGGAAGACCCTAGTCTGCTCCTCTTGCTGCTAAGGTGCGTGCAGGAGTCGTGTTGTATTCACACGTTCATTATACGACCACATCCTTCTGAATATCTGGTCCCAGGGGAAGACCCTAGTCTGCTCCTCTTGCTGCTAAGGTGCGTGCAGGAGTCGTGTTGTACTCACACGTTCATTATACGACCACATCCTTCTGAATATCTGGTCCCAGGGGAAGCCCCTAGTCTGCTCCTCTTGCTGCTAAGGTGCGTGCAGGAGTCGTGTTGTACTCACACGTTCATTATACGACCACATCCTTCTGAATATCTGGTCCCAGTGGAAGACCCTAGTCTGCTCCTCTTGCTGCTAAGGTGCGTGCAGGAGTCGTGTTGTACTCACAGTTCATTATACGACCACATCCTTCTGAATATCTGGTCCCAGTGGAAGACCCTAGTCTGCTCCTCTTGCTGCTAAGGTGCGTGCAGGAGTCGTGTTGTATTCACATGTTCATTATACGACCACATCCTTCTGAATATCTGGTCCCAGGGAAGACCCTAGTCTGCTCCTCTTGCTGCTAAGGTGCGTGCAGGAGTCGTGTTGTATCACAGTTCATTATACGACCACATCCTTCTGAATATCGGTCCCAGGGGAGACCCTAGTCTGCTCCTCTTGCTGCTAAGGTGCGTGCAGGAGTCTGTTGTACTCACAGTTCATTATACGACCACATCCTTCTGAATATCTGGTCCCAGGGGAAGACCCTAGTCTGCTCCTCTTGCTGCTAAGGTGCGTGCAGGAGTCGTGTTGTATTCACCGTTCATTATACGACCACATCCTTCTGAATATCTGGTCCCAGGGGAAGACCCTAGTCTGCTCTCTTGCTGCTAAGGTGCGTGCAGGAGTCGTGTTGTATTCACATGTTCATTATACACCACATCCTTCTGAATATCTGGTCCAGGGGAGACCCTAGTCTGCTCCTCTTGCTGCTAAGGTGCGTGCAGGAGTCGTGTTGTATCACAGTTCATTATACGACCACATCCTCTGATATCTGGTCCCAGGGAAGACCTAGTCTGCTCCTCTTGCTGCTAAGGTGCGTGCAGGAGTCGTGTTGTATTCACACGTTCATTATACGACCACACTTCAATTGTCCAGGGAAGACTAGTTGCTCCTTGCTGCTAAGGTGGTGCAGAGTCGTGTTGTATCACGTTCATTATACGACCACCTCGATATCTGGTCCCAGGGAGACCCATTGTCCTCTTGTGCTAAGGTGCGGCAGAGTCGTGTTGTATTCACAGTTCTTATACGACCACATCCTTCTGATATCGGTCCAGGGAAGACCTAGTCGTCCTCTTGCTGCTAAGGTGGTGCAGGAGTCTTTGTATCACAAGTTCATTTACGACACTCCTCTGAATATCTGGTCCAGGGAAGACCTAGTCTGCTCCTCTTGTGAAGGTGGTGCAGAGTTGTTGTATTCACAGTTCATTTAGACCACATCCTTTGATATCGCCCAGGGAAGACCTAGTCTGCTCCTCTTGCTGCAAGGTGCGTGCAGGGTCGTTTGTATTCACAGTTCTTATACGACCACATCCTTCTGAATATCTGTCCAGGGGAAACCTATCGCTCCTCTTGCTGCTAGTGCGTGCAGGATCGTTTGATCACACGTTCTTATACGACCACATCTTCTGAATATTGGTCCAGGGAAGACCCTAGTCTGCTCCTCTTGCTGCTAAGGTGCGTGCAGGGTCGTGTTTACTCACAGTTCATTATCGACCAATCCTTCTGAATATCGTCCAGGGAAGACCTAGTCTGCTCCTCTTGCTGCTAAGGTGCGTGCAGAGTCGTGTTGTACTCACGTTCATTATACACCACATCCTTTGATACTGTCCCAGGGAAGACCCTAGTCTGCTCTCTTGCTGCTAAGGTGTGAGGAGTGTGTTTATCACAGTTCATTATACGACCAATCCTTTGAATATCGTCCCAGGAAGACCCTAGTCGCTCCTCTTGCTGCTAAGGTGCGTGCAGGAGTCTTGTTGTACTCACACGTTCATTATACGACCACATCCTTCTGAATATCGGTCCCAGGGGAAGACCCTAGTCTGCTCCTCTTGCTGCTAAGGTGTGTGCAGGAGTCGTGTTGTACTCACAGTTCATTATACGACCACATCCTTCTGAATATCTGGTCCCAGGGGAAGACCCTAGTCTGCTCCTCTTGCTGCTAAGGTGCGTGCAGGAGTCGTGTTGTATTCACACGTTCATTATACGACCACATCCTTCTGAATATCTGGTCCCAGGGGAAGACCTTAGTCTGCTCCTCTTGCTGCTAAGGTGCGTGCAGGAGTCTTTTGTACTCACAAGTTCATTATACGACCACATCCTTCTGAATATCTGGTCCCAGTGGAAGACCCTAGTCTGCTCCTCTTGCTGCTAAGGTGCGTGCACGAGTCGTGTTGTATTCACACGTTCATTATACGACCCAATCCTTCTGAATATCCGGTCCCAGGGGAAGACCCTAGTCTGCTCCTCTTGCTGCTAAGGTGCGTGCAGGAGTCGTGTTGTACTCACACGTTCATTATACGACCACATCCTTCTGAATATCTGGTCCCAGTGGAAGACCCTAGTCTGCTCCTCTTGCTGCTAAGGTGTGTGCAGGAGTCGTGTTGTATTCACACGTTCATTATACGACCACATCCTTCTGAATATCTGGTCCCAGTGGAAGACCCTAGTCTGCTCCTCTTGCTGCTAAGGTGCGTGCAGGAGTCGTGTTGTACTCACCGTTCATTATACGACCCAATCCTTCTGAATATCCGGTCCCAGGGAAGACCCTAGTCTGCTCCTCTTGCTGCTAAGGTGCGTGCAGAGTCGTGTTGTATTCACACGTTCATTATACGACCACATCCTTCTGAATATCCTGGTCCCAGGGGAAGACCCTAGCCTGCTCCTCTTGCTGCTAAGGTGCGTGCAGGAGTCGTGTTGTACTCACACGTTCATTATACGACCACATCCTTCTGAATATCTGTCCCAGGGGAAGACCCTAGTCTGCTCCTCTTGCTGCTAAGGTGCGTGCAGAGTTGTGTTGTATCACACGTTCATTATACGACCACATCCTTCTGATATCCGGTCCCAGGGAAGACCCTAGTCTGCTCCTCTTGCTGCTAAGGTGCGTGCAGAGTCGTGTTGTATTCACACGTTCATTATAACCACATCCTTCTGAATATCTGGTCCAGGAAGACCCTAGTCTGCTCTCTTGCTGCTAAGGTGTGTGCAGGAGTCGTGTTGTATTCACACTTCATTATACACCACATCCTTCTGAATATCCGGTCCAGGGAGACCTAGTCTGCTCCTCTTGCTGCTAAGGTGCGTGCAGGAGTCGTTTGTACTCACACGTTCATTATACGACCACATCTTCTGAATATCTGGTCCCAGGAAGACCCTAGTCTGCTCCTCTTGCTGCTAAGGTGTGCAGGAGTCGTGTTGTTTCACACGTTCATTATACGACCAATCCTTCTGATATCTGGTCCCAGGGGAAGACCCTAGTCTGCTCCTCTTGCTGCTAAGGTGCGTGTAGGAGTCGTGTTGTATTCACACGTTCATTATAGACCACATCCTCTGATATCTGGTCCCAGGGAAGACCTAGTCTGCCCTCTTGCTGCTAAGGTGCGTGAGGAGTCGTGTTGTACTCACACTTCATTATACGACCACATCCTTCTGAATATCTGGTCCGGGGAAGACCCTAGTCTGCTCCTCTTGCTGCTAAGGTGCGTGCAGGAGTCGTGTTGTACTCACGCGTTCATTATACGACCACATCCTTCTGAATATCGTCCCAGTGGAAGACCCTAGTCTGCTCCTCTTGCTGCTAAGTGCGTGCAGGAGTCGTGTTGTACTCACCGTTCATTATACGACCACATCCTTCTGATATCGTCCCAGGGAAGACCCTAGTCTGCTCTCTTGCTGCTAAGTACGTGCAGAGTCGTGTTGTATTCACATGTTCATTATACGACCACATCCTTCTGAATATCTGGTCCAGGGGAAGACCCTAGTCTGCTCCTCTTGCTGCTAGGTGCGTGCAGGAGTGTGTTGTACTCACACGTTCATTATACGACCACATCCTTCGAATATCTGGTCCCAGTGGAAGACCCTAGTCTGCTCCTCTTGCTGCTAAGGTGCGTGCAGAGTTGTGTTGTATTCACACGTTCATTATCGACCACATCTCTGAATATCGTCCAGGGAAGACCCTAGTCTGCTCCTCTTGCTGCTAAGGTGCGTGCAGGAGTCTGTTGTACTCACATGTTCATTATACGACCACATCCTTCTGAATACTGGTCCCAGGGGAAGACCCTAGTCTGCTCCTCTTGCTGCTAAGGTGCGTTGCAGGAGTCGTGTTGTATTCACAGTTCATTATAGACCACATCCTTCTGAATATCTGTCCCAGGGGAAGACCCTATTCTGCTCCTCTTGCTGCTAAGGTGCGTGCAGGAGTCGTGTTGTACTCACAAGTTCATTATACGACCACATCCTTCTGAATATCGGTCCCAGGGGAAGACCCTAGTCTGCTCCTCTTGCTGCCTAAGGTGCGTGCACGAGTCGTGTTGTATTCACACGTTCGTTATACGACCACATCCTTCTGAATATCTGGTCCCAGGAAGACCCTAGTCTGCTCCTCTTGCTGCTAAGGTGCGTGCAGGAGTCGTGGTCTGTTATCACACGTTCATTATACGACCACATCCTTCTGAATATCTGGTCCCAGGGGAAGACCTAGTCTGCTCCTCTTGCTGCTAAGGTGCGTGCAGGAGTCGTGTTGTACTCACGACGTTCATTATACGACCACATCCTGTCTGAATATCTGGTCCCAGGGGAAGACCCTAGTCTGCTCCTCTTGCTGCTAAGGTGCGTGCAGGAGTCGTGTTTACTCACACGTTCCATTATACGACCACATCCTTCTGAATATCCGGTCCCAGGGAAGACCCTAGTCTGCTCCTCTTGCTTGCTAAGGTGCGTGCAGGAGTCCGTGTTGTACTCACAGTTCATATACGACACATCCTTCTGAATATCTGGTCCCAGTGGAAGACCCTGTCTGTCCCTGTTGCTGCTAAGTGTGCTGCTGCAGGAGTCGTGTTGTACTCACACGTTCATTATACGACCACATCCTTCTGAATATCTGGTCCCAGGGAAGACCCTAGTCTGCTCCTCTTGCTGCTAAGGTGCGTGCAGGAGTCGTGTTGTACTCACAGTTCCATTATACGACCACATCCTTCTGAATATCTGGTCCCAGTGGAAGACCCTAGTCTGCTCCTCTTGCTGCTAAGGTGCGTGCAGGAGTCGTGTTGTACTCACACGTTCATTATACGACCACATCCTTCTGAATATCTGGTCCCAGGGAAGACCCTAGTCTGCTCCTCTTGCTGCTAAGGTGCGTGCAGGAGTCGTGTTGTACTCACACGTTCATTATACGACCACATCCTTCTGAATATCCGGTCCCCAGTGGAAGACCCTAGTCTGCTCCTCTTGCTGCTAAGGTGCGTGTAGGAGTCGTGTTGTATTCACATGTTCGTTATACGACCACATCCTTCTGAATAGCTGGTCCCAGGGGAAGACCCTAGTCTGCTCCTCTTGCTGCTAAGGTGCGTGCAGGAGTCGTGTTGTATTCACACGTTCGTTATACGACCACATCCTTCTGAATATCTGGTCCCAGGGGAAGACCATAGTCTGCTCCTCTTGCTGCTAAGGTGCGTGCAGGAGTCGTGTTGTACTCACACGTTCATTATACGACCACATCCTTCTGAATATCCGGTCCCAGGGGAAGACCCTAGTCTGCTCCTCTTGCTGCTAAGGTGCGTGCAGGAGTCGTGTTGTACTCACAAGTTCATTATACGACCACATCCTTCTGAATATCTGGTCCCAGGGGAAGACCCTAGTCTGCTCCTCTTGCTGCTAAGGTGCGTGCAGGAGTCGTGTTGTACTCACAAGTTCATTATACGACCACATCCTTCTGAATATCTGGTCCCAGTGGAAGACCCTAGTCTGCTCCTCTTGCTGCTAAGGTGCGTGCAGGAGTCGTTTTGTACTCACAAGTTCATTATACGACCACATCCTTCTGAATATCTGGTCCCAGGGGAAGACCCTAGTCTGCTCCTCTTGCTGCTAAGGTGCGTGCAGGAGTCGTGTTGTACTCACACGTTCGTTATACGACCACATCCTTCTGAATATCTGGTCCCAGGGGAAGACCCTAGTCTGCTCCTCTTGCTGCTAAGGTGTGTGCAGGAGTCGTGTTGTATTCACATGTTCATTATAGACCACATCCTTCTGAATATCTGGTCCCAGGGGAAGACCCTAGTCTGCTCCTCTTGCTGCTAAGGTGCGTGTAGGAGTCGTGTTGTATTCACACGTTCATTATACGACCACATCCTTCTGAATATCTGGTCCCAGGGGAAGACCCTAGTCTGCTCCTCTTGCTGCTAAGGTGCGTGCAGGAGTCGTGTTGTACTCACACGTTCATTATACGACCACATCCTTCTGAATAGCTGGTCCCAGGGGAAGACCCTAGTCTGCTCCTCTTGAAAAAAAAAAAAAAAAAAAAAAAAAAAAAAAAAAAAAAAAAAAAAAAAAAAAGTGGAAGACCCTAGTCTGCTCCTCTTGCTGCTAAGGTGCGTGCAGGAGTCGTGTTGTATTCACAAGTTCATTATACGACCACATCCTTCTGAATATCTGGTCCAGGGAAGACCCTAGTCTGCTCCTCTTGCTGCTAAGGTGCGTGCAGGAGTCGTGTTGTATTCACACGTTCATTATACGACCACATCCTTCTGAATATCTGGTCCCAGGGGAAGACCTAGTCTGCTCCTCTTGCTGCTAAGGTGCGTGCAGGAGTCGTGTTGTACTCACACGTTCATTATACGACCACATCCTTCTGAATATCTGGTCCCAGGGGAAGACCCTAGTTGCTCCTCTTGCTGCTAAGGTGCGTGCAGGAGTCGTGTTGTACTCACACGTTCATTATACGACCACATCCTTCTGAATATCTGGTCCCAGGGGAAGACCCTAGTCTGCTCCTCTTGCTGCTAAGGTGCGTGCAGGAGTCGTGTTGTATTCACAGTTCATTATACGACCACATCCTTCTGAATATCTGGTCCCAGGGAAGACCCTAGTCTGCTCCTCTTGCTGCTAAGGTGCGTGCAGGAGTCGTGTTGTATTCACACGTTCATTATACGACCACATCCTTCTGAATAGCTGGTCCCAGGGGAAGACCCTAGTCTGCTCCTCTTGCTGCTAAGGTGCGTGCAGGAGTCGTGTTGTATTCACACGTTCGTTATACGACCACATCCTTCTGAATATCTGGTCCCAGGGGAAGACCATAGTCTGCTCCTCTTGCTGCTAAGGTGCGTGCAGGAGTCGTGTTGTACTCACACGTTCATTATACGACCACATCCTTCTGAATATCCGGTCCCAGGGGAAGACCCTAGTCTGCTCCTCTTGCTGCTAAGGTGCGTGCAGGAGTCGTGTTGTACTCACAAGTTCATTATACGACCACATCCTTCTGAATATCTGGTCCCAGGGGAAGACCCTAGTCTGCTCCTCTTGCTGCTAAGGTGCGTGCAGGAGTCGTGTTGTACTCACAAGTTCATTATACGACCACATCCTTCTGAATATCTGGTCCCAGTGGAAGACCCTAGTCTGCTCCTCTTGCTGCTAAGGTGCGTGCAGGAGTCTTTTGTACTCACAAGTTCATTATACGACCACATCCTTCTGAATATCTGGTCCCAGGGGAAGACCCTAGTCTGCTCCTCTTGCTGCTAAGGTGCGTGCAGGAGTCGTGTTGTACTCACACGTTCGTTATACGACCACATCCTTCTGAATATCTGGTCCCAGGGGAAGACCCTAGTCTGCTCCTCTTGCTGCTAAGGTGTGTGCAGGAGTCGTGTTGTATTCACATGTTCATTATACTACCACATCCTTCTGAATATCTGGTCCCAGGGGAAGACCCTAGTCTGCTCCTCTTGCTGCTAAGGTGCGTGTAGGAGTCGTGTTGTATTCACACGTTCATTATACGACCACATCCTTCTGAATATCTGGTCCCAGTGGAAGACCCTAGTCTGCTCCTCTTGCTGCTAAGGTGCGTGCAGGAGTCGTGTTGTACTCACACGTTCATTATACGACCACATCCTTCTGAATAGCTGGTCCCAGGGGAAGACCCTAGTCTGCTCCTCTTGCTGCTAAGGTGCGTGCAGGAGTCGTGTTGTATTCCACACGTTCGTTATACGACCACATCCTTCTGAATATCTGGTCCCAGGGGAAGACCCTAGTCTGCTCCTCTTGCTGCTAAGGTGCGTGTAGGAGTCGTGTTGTATTCACATGTTCGTTATACGACCACATCCTTCTGAATATCTGGTCCCAGGGAAGACCCTAGTCTGCTCCTCTTGCTGCTAAGGTGCGTGCAGGAGTCGTGTTGTACTCACACGTTCGTTATACGACCACATCCTTCTGAATATCTGGTCCCAGGAGAAGACCCTAGTCTGCTCCTCTTGCTGCTAAGGTGCGTGCAGGAGTCGTGTTGTACTCACACGTTCGTTATACGACCACATCCTTCTGAATATCTGGTCCCAGGGGAAGACCCTAGTCTGCTCCTCTTGCTGCTAAGGTGCGTGCAGGAGTCGTGTTGTATTCACATGTTCATTATACGACCACATCCTTCTGAATATCTGGTCCCAGGGGAAGACCCTAGTCTGCTCCTCTTGCTGCTAAGGTGCGTGCAGGAGTCGTGTTGTACTCACACGTTCATTATACGACCACATCCTTCTGAATATCCGGTCCCAGGGGAAGACCCTAGTCTGCTCCTCTTGCTGCTAAGGTGCGTGCAGGAGTCGTGTTGTATTCACACGTTCATTATACGACCACATCCTTCTGAATATCTGGTCCCAGGGGCACAGCACAGTCACGTAGTTGTGATAGCATGTACTCGCTCGTCACATTCAAACTGGGAACGCTGGATGTGGGCCAAATATCTTTTTCCTCTTGAAAGGAGTACAATGTTGTAACACAATCAGCGGCATTCTATTTTTCCTTCTATTGAATAAATTACAAAAAATAATAATTCAAATTGCAGTTGGACGAACACCATGTCACGGACAGCTCGTAGTCATGGACAGCAACATACATATTATAACACACGCGCCATGACAGGTTCGCATTGAAATATCCAGTGTAAAAACATTCACCCATTAAAAAATTAAATAAATAATAACATAACAAAGCCAAACTGATTCGAAACTACAAAGCTTCAGGACAAGATAACTTATTAGCTTCAAATTCAAAATAAATTATATAATTTTTAAACTGTATTGCATCAAATTATGCACATTTTCTGGCGAAACTAAAGAATTCAAACACGAACTGAGCTCGAACAAGGGATAATGTGGCAATGAATGGTGAGAACATTTACCTGTCCCGCTCCCAACCATAACAAACACAACTTGCTCCACTACCTTGCTGCCATGTAACTCGTGGCCTTGGATCATAATATTTAACATTCATCACAAGAGGTAACTTTCGTGATAAATGGTTCTGTGGCCTAAGAGAGTTGTCTCGTGAAGCCATGACCATTAGAAACAACAGCCATTGGAGGGAACACTGTGGTAAGCGGTGCCGCTTATTCCCACAGCTTTCCGATGTGAGCGATGTCGACGGGCCTCGTGGCTCCAAGTAGTGTCAAAAGACGGGGAATCACATCCCCCAGGAAGTGGAGAGAGGCGAGTGGCTCCCTAGCCGCATTAATTAATAGGAGCATTTTTAGGTATAGTTAGTGGTGATTCCACCACTATTAATGCCCGCTCCAGCATAGAGAGTAGAAATCATATAGAACACAGGGAGTAGCTCCGCCCCTGTGATGAAATACGTGGTTGTCACATCCATACACATTCATGTAATTATAACCATTACGACACACACCGACATTAATATGTTAATTATACGAATGAACATGTAATCATCTATCGAGAATCAGTCACCTGAGGCATCATTTAATTTAATATTACCCTTCAAGTTCGATGACATACTCGTGACGTCACATTCTTAGCCATATCTGGGGCTCCGGCATTCACAAGTATGTCACCAATGTGTTTTAGTTTAGTAATCATAATTATGTACAATTACAATTCATTTATCATGTTGGTTATTAAGTTCCATTTTTTTCATGTTTTCATCTTTGGCACTGAATTCGCCGGACGTGCGGCGAAGCCGACGCCATGTCGTTAGTCAGACTTCAGCACTCCAGACAACCGGCAGGGCAGTTGGTAATCTCCGCATACCCCCCTCAGCAATTCAATCTAGACTGCACTTTCTTTCATCGCAATAGTTAACGTAACTCAGGAACATTTAAGTACTATTAGTTAGCCGAGGGGAGGTCTCCCTGCATCCTGAAGTAGCATACCAGGACTTCACACGTGAGACACGTTTTTTTGTAATTCTAACTGAAGGCCGACGTCTTACTTTCCACAGTAATGACCACCGAGAGGTCCAGAGTGCCGGGTCCGTTTAACCAAGAGTACACATTTTCATGTGCAGCAACATTTCATTGTACATTTGCGGTAATAAAAAAGTCATACCATAATTATACGTGTTTTATTGTATTAAATCTCCTGAGTTCATAGGGTCCTGCACCCTCATAGCAGTATCAATTTTAAAGTGTCTTTCAGTGTATGTTTTGTATTTATGGGACCTGCCTCCCTCAAGCAAGGTTAATTCAGTGATAATACAGGCATCTGAAGTGGCCGACAGCTTCGCCCCAAAGGAAATATACTATATTCAACATAATTTAACTGACAATTAAATTAGCTCTCCTTCATTTGACAGCATATCCAGAGTCGCCGTAGGCCGTCAACCGTACGACCCCATTTAACATCGTTCACTCTACCGAATGTGGCGTCAGTCACATCATCAGTTCCTGTCCTATACCTGCTCCCAGACGAGACACAAACACATCCTCGTACTTATGGAGGCACAACACCTCAGGGGGCTTGCCACAACTAGGGCTACTCAAACATCATAGTGCAAGTTCATTCCTACGTCAAGTGGATTTTCCCAACTCAGGCGAATCAAACAACAGTAGAACATTACAGTGCAAGAAGAGCATCAACAACACGTCGGTAGTCTGCTCAACACAACACATGGACACAATGCGACAAAAGTGTTTCACAACGAACAGCTGCAGTAATTGGTGAGTAACCTGAGAACTTCAGAACCTATCAAACAATGCAATTAAAACAGTATAGTCAACACTACAATCAACACTTAGGACCAAAGGGCATAGCGCAGAACTGGGAGCGGCGCCCATTTGGCACGGAGAACGTTGTTTTCTTATGGTCTTCCATCTTAACTGGTACTTGCCAATAACCGCCTTTGGAGTTAAGGAATGTCATAATTTTTGCCTGTCCTAATGAGCTGAGAGCATCTTTTATGGTAATGTACAGCAGTAATGAATTTTTGGTAACTTAGTTTAACGGCCTAAAGTCGACACAAAAATGCCACGTGCCGTCTTATATAGGCGCGAGTGTTATTGCGGAGCTGTACATACTGTCTGTTGGCTCAATAACACCGTCATTTAACATTTCCTGGATCTGCTGATGATGATTCTCACCTGGTGCAGTAAATAACTGCATTGCGGTGTCCGTACTAGTTCTGCTTCTAACGATATGTCATGTTCTGCAACTGTGGTTCGGCGTAAAGCATCTTGTGGTCCGAATACATCTTTACAATCGTTTAACAAACGTTGAAAAGCGGCCTGGTGTTCGGGTGGTATGTTGTGGTTAAGATCACTCAATTTGAAAAGCGGTAAATTAAGTGTCTGTTTCCTATCCAGATGATAAATTGTACGTCTTTCCTTTTCCCCAAAATGTATTCTGCGAGCAGCCGGTTTCGTGATTATGTTTTGCTCGGACAACCACTGGATTCGTAATATGAGGTCCTCCCGGATTTCCGGTGTAACAATAGCTGTTGTTCTCGTGTTAATGTCCCATGTGTTAACTGTAATTTTTGCTTGGCCTAATGCTGTACTGTTCTCTTTTTTGGTAGCTAACAGAATTACAAAATTAACAGGTTCTACATCTTGTGATTTTACAAATTCCAGACTAATTAAGTTGTGTGATGCTCCGGTATCAACTAGCACTTGGCACTGACGCCCGTTCACATTTACAAGAATCCTGATAAATTGAGGTTCCGCCGTTACTGACGTGTTGTAACAATGCTTGTTGTGGTTTCTGGTCGTGTGGTTTCGGATGCGGATCAGGGTGGAAGAGATGTCCGGCCTCCTCACCTCCACATCCTGTTACCCTGCTTCTTACTTTGAGGCTTCTTGGATGAGTGAGATATGGGGATTATTGGGGCATTTGCTATACCAGTGGTATGCCGGTGTAGTGCAATACCGACACGGATGTCACTGCTGCTGACTTTCATTTCACACATGCAGCTGCCCTCCCACACTGTGCGTTATACCTAGCACCTCCTCCCTCCTCCTGTTCTGGAACGCCAGTCTGTTCATTGGTGAGGGTCGAAAGAAATTTTGTTTAGGTTGGCCGAACTGTCGGTTTTGTTTCTGCTGTACCGGTGGTGGGGAGGTATGTCCCCGTATGTCTCTCTGTTTGTGACGCCATTGAACTCTACATCCGTATCGCGGCACGGTTGTACACAGTCGCGTTACAGTAGGGTTGCTGCGTGCATGACGTCTTCAACGGTCCCGTTCAGTAGCGGTACCAGTGCTGCCTTGAATTCTGGCCTGATTGTTTCAGCAATATTTTCCAAGACTTCCTGTTCCGGTAACTGCGGGTGAATCCATTGATCAGGTGCGCCTTACGTGTGACGAATGTAATTAACGGCTCATTTGGCTGCTGTTCCTCCAGCGTGACCCTACTCTGTGCCTGAATAGAGCTGAACACACCCATGAAACAGCTTTGGAATGTACAGCGAAAATATTGCCAGTGTAGCCCATAATGGTTTAGTGATTTCCACCAATAGTGTGCATCTGCTTGGAGATGTATGCCAACACAGATAGGCCATTCCTCCTGACTGACACCTTACCTAATGAGCCTGCGAGTGCAGTCCTCTAGGAAGGCTGTGGGATCCTCCGACGATGTTCCTGCAAATGTGGGCAAAATCTAAAATCTGCTAGGCGTCCTCGCGTGTGTTTGTCCTGGCGGAGTTGCGTTGAAGTATTGATCAGTGGTCCCTATCTCTCTAGCCGGCTCCATTGCGGTTCTTACTGTTACTTGTACTGTCGCTGCTTGCGGTGTCATGTACGGCATGGTCGGGTAGGGTGTGGTTAGTGCTGTTAAAATTTATGGGTACGACGGTGTTGGGTACATGGTAGGCATTGGCGATAAATAGGTACTGATGGGTAAATACGGTAATTGAGTTGTATTCGGATGGGTTGGAGGTAACACTGCTGAGGTCGATGGTGTCCGTACTCCTCGGCTCGCCACATGTGTGCTGTTGATAAGTGGATGTTGCTCCCATGCTTGCGTTCCCATGTTGTATACGAGGCATTCCTCCTCTCCTGTGACTTGTGCAACAATTTTTTGCTTTTTGCGATAAGCACGGGGAAGGAGGGGAACATCTCCTCCCTCCTATTCTACTGGGCGCTGCTGCTGGCGGCAGAGGGGGTGGAGTGGGTGCGCGCTCCCTCCCCTTCCTTTGTCATGCGCCCTGCCTGGCGACATGAGCCCTGACATCGCGTGCTGCAAAAATATGGCTGCCTTTCTCGCCTTTTTTCTCTGCGTTCCCTAAAATGGTGATGAACCAGTGTTAGCATGCCCATTTCCCATAGAGCACGTGGTCCCTTTTCTGGCATCTCCCAGGCATCTGGAAGGCATCATGGGGAAGTTGATGTGCTCCTCTGCTTCCTCTCGTTGAGGGTAGGCGGTTAAACAGGGTTAAGATGGTGTAAATGGACAACTTGAGGTGGGAAAAATTTTGAAATGTTGGTCGAAAGTTCACACATGGATTTTGCGGGAAATTTTGGCCACACGGAAGAGCGACAATTGATTTGGCTTGACTGGGCGATATGGGGTTGATTTGTATTTACAAGGGCGGTGAACATAATTTAGAAGAAGGTGTTAGGCATTGTATACCCGGTAGGATGTTGTTGTGGTAGAGCCGAGTCCTCGTAACCTCGGGGTGCTGCTGGCCGATCACCCGGACCACATTCCCGAGTAGATCTTGCAGTTGTTCATCTACTGTGGAGGCCTCGTTGTTTTCTAAACGAGGGCTCTTCGGGTGTCCCAAATACAGATTGGTATTGCAAATTAATATCACTTTTACATAATCAAAACAGAACTCCCTACGCATGGATAGTCAGGGCCAAACCACATGCCCATAAATACTACTCGTGGTACTTTGGTTAGGTTGAGCACACATACAAATTAATATTTTCCCTTAAATTCACATAGACAGTTGCAGCAGGAAATGGTGTGTTTTAAGGGGCCCGTGCCCTGAAACGCCTTTCGGCAATCGAATAAACGCACTCATCAGTTCATGCAGTTTATTACAAACTTTAACATACCCTCCAGGAAAAGGCTATACAGTACAAAAAGCCCTAGGCTTACATTAAGGTTACGTGTACTGATTAAAAATAAACTCCCCAGGCGACTCAATTCCTGGGAAGGCGGGGGATAGTATCCCGGACAGCAAAAACGTAAAAGTTCCTGATACTTAACTATTGCTGAAAAAATGACAGGTGATGAAGGTTGATACAGTTTGGGCGAGAAAAGCACGAGCGCAGTTTCACACGTGCTTCTCCCTCTGGGTGCTACTTGCTGACTGCCTTCCTGCTGTGGCGCAAGGCTTGCGGTGGTGGCCCACACGCCACAGAGGGATCTACTTGCATATGCAGAGCAACAAATATACAGTTACATGCTATTATGCTTTGAAACACTGCAAGAAATACAAGTAAATAATTATTTTAGAGCTTACCTTGTGGCTGAAATGGGGTGAACATAACATTGGTGGTGGTGAACACAAACATTTGTGACAGAAAACAATAATACATTTAAAAAAAACAATGGACATAAAGACATCTAAATAAATTGCACTTCATTTTCAGGTCACGTGTCTTTATCACGTGGCTAGAAATGTGCTTGTGGAAATGCTACGACCCTTTTTAACACAATACACATATCCGTGTATTACTCCACCCGCTCTGCCTGACTGGTAGACACACATGGCTCTACACTCCTTGCACTGCACTGCACTGCACTGCCCGATCTTGTACACTCCTGCACTCACACTACACTACACTGCTCGTTGGTGATCATTCATCGGGAGCGAGTGTTCTGCACTTGGGAGCGGCTGGCGTGACAAACAGCCTAGGGTGAGGGGTAACACAAGTCACCATCAGTGGGTTTTAAGCAATAAGAGTAGGAAGTACACTGTGTTCGTTGCACCGTGGGGCACTTCGAATGGAATCGGGTGCCCTTCGGTGTAAATTTTGGTTGCCAATGTTCGGGCCATATACTCCACAAAGCCCGTGAACAGATCCACTTTAAATTTCTCATCTTGTGTCTGGGTGATATCTGTATATTTTCGCGGACCTCTGAAGAACACCTGAAACATGTGTGCTTGGTATTGGAAAAACGTAGAGAACTGTGTTTCACCGTTAACCCTGAGAAAGTGATGTGGGCAAAACTCGAAATTAAATTCTTGGGATTCATTCCCTCTAGGGGAAACCTACACATGGATCTGGAGAAAATATCACCAATTGTAAATTTTCCTCATCCTAAAAACCTTAAAGGGGTTATGCATTTCTTGGGCATGTTGGGATATTTCTCGAGATTTATCAATGGGTATGTACGCCCCTTTAAATAGGCTAAAAAAGGACGTCGCCCCTTTGGTTGGAATGACAAAGAGGCCTTTAGCAGCTTAAAATACACTATTTCTCATCCCCCGGTATTAGCCCTTACAAATTTCATCAAGAGATTTATTTTACAAGTTGACGCCTCTTCACTAGCGATACAGGAAGTGTTGCTACAAGATCAGGGGCAGAGTCTGCAACATATAGCGTTTGATAGCAGAACTCTGAACTAAAGCATGCAATGTATTAGTGCATTCGAAAAGGATGCCCTAGCCTGTGTATGGGGTATAGAAAAGTTCTCTACGTACATTGAGCACGCAGAATTCGACCTAAAAACGGATAACCAAGCCTTAACGTGTTTAGTCACCCGAAACAGATGGGTAACCATAGGTCGTTGGATCGCCAATCTAAACAAATATCGTATCAAAATTTGTCATATTAAAGGCTAAGATAATGCGATCGCCAACTGCCTGTCTCGGACATATGACGAGGGGGATTACGATGTACAGAGCGAGCAAAGGGGAGAGGAAATTGCGATTAGTGCAACATTATGATTAGGACCATACCAGAATTATTTTTAGATTTTAAAGAATGGCAGGACGAAGAGTGAGGGAAAATAAAAGTGTCCATATGTACAGGAGGGGTGGGGGAACCTCTAAGTATGCATTGGATAAAAAGTTAGTGTATTTTGAGGATAAGCAGAAAATATGCATGTGTTTGTACCAAAAGGGCCAGGAATTTAATATTGAAATATTGTCATGACTGTAGAAGGGAGGTGTATATGGGCAACGTGAAAACCAAGGCGCTTATTAAACGAGAATTCTTTTGACGGAACATGATTGCTGAGATTGTTAAGTTCGTTAGGGAATGTCAGTTAGCCAAGCAGCCCCAGGATAGTAAAGTGGGCCATTATTTCAGTGAAACTACCCACGAGACCTTGGGGAAAAGTGATCATTCACATTTATGGGCCCCTTCCTCAGTCAACTGAGGGGAATAATTGTATCATAATTCTCGTCGACAGGTTTAGCAAATATTGTATGTTGTTGCCCTTATGCGACATGAAGGCAAATAATGTTGTGAAAGCTTTAGTGCATAGGGCATGGAAAGTATTTGGAAGCCCCGAGACGGTTATATCTCATAACGCAAGTTATTTTAACGCTCGAATGTTTAAAGACATGTGTTTTCAGTGGGGGATCAACCACATTAATACCAGCCCGTACTATCCTTGCTCTAACGTATTCAAGAGACTAAAGAAAAATGTTGAAGAGGCCCTGCGCATCTTTTATAATTCTGATCAGCATCATTGGGATACCAATTAATAAGAATTAAAGATCACTTTTAATTCAGCACCCCCTACTACTAGGGGTTACTCCCCTAAGAGTTTTTGCAGCGGGAGCCCTCACTTCCTCTCCTTTAGGTATAGGGCGTACCATCCGAGTCAATGGAGATGTTCAGTGGGAGAGAATTGGAAGAATTATGGCAAAAAGCATATGTTAATTTGGAGAAATCCCGAAAAAGTGAAGAACGTAAATATAATAAGGATAGATTGCAGAACCCGTATCAAGTAGGTGACCCTGTTGTCTACCGTCATTTCGTACATAGCAAAAATGCGGAGCACTATTCTTCAAAACTTGTGATGCCTTATAGTGGACCATATAAAATACTCCTTTTTTTCTGGGTCCGGTCACTGTACTATTAGGAGACCCTGAAGATGACTTTATTGTGAAAAAGACTCACCTCAGCCAGATTAAACCTTTTCATTCTCCAACTCCAGTGAGTGATGATCACTCGTGACAAGGAGGCTGTAATATTGTAACAGCTATGATGTGGTTATCTGAGATGTATTTTCCACTTACTGTGTGTTGAGTTGCTTATCTAGTGATCCTGTGTAACTGTCCTCAACTCCTCTGTGCTCTTCTATTGCTTTGATTCTGTAAAAGTGGGGGACATTTTCTATATGTTAATTTTATATGTTGTGCTATAGGTTCACGTCCCATGATACGTTTTTGGTAAGTAGTTGTGTAAGTAAAATAAATGTCACGAGTTGAGCGAGAGATTTGGGTATGACAGATCTTAAGTTTTTTTGGCTCAAGTTGTTGAGGAGACTTCATCCCCTTTTTAAAAAGGGGGTGATTTATAGCTATCAAATTATCACCACACACGTTTTGGTAGCACCTGTTATGTTTTGTGCGCCTAGGTTGTCAAGTTTGTAAATATTTTTAACGTGTTATAAGCTTTGAGACCGGTCTCATATTATTTTATATACATTGGTTTTTCTGCGATATATTTTTTAAGAAATGTTGAGTAATTTGGTTCAATTGTTATTAGAGTATTTTATAAGTAAATGTTCTTATTTTGTGGAATATTTTTTCCTAGTTGTCAAAATCCACCGCTAGGGTGTGTGGTCGACAGTTCGTAACGTTCACCCTGGCGAGTGTCGGCAGGCGGGCGTAAGCGCGAGTAGAATGTGGGCGGCAGGCAGTCTGTGAGAGTCGTCGGGCCTGAGCATGTTGCACGCACCCACTCAGGGGTTCGGGCCGAAGGGTCGGCATGTCGGTTTCTATTCACATATAGTTAAAGTGTGTTTGTGAAGAGCTTACACTAAAATGTTACACGAAGTCAGCTGTGGCAACTCGTTTCACGTGGGTGCTGACAAAACAGAGAAACTGCAGTGAAAAATTATACTTGAGTGCTTGAATAGTGACTAGGAACGTTAATAAGTTTGTTTAAAAGTCGCTCTGGTGATACATTATGATACAGGACGGGAAAGGGTGCGCAGACTCGCGGGCAAAGTACGGCTGTGTATGGTACTCTGATGGATGGACTGAGCAGTAGTAATATGGGACCTGTGAAGTCGTAGGGATGGTAACTGCCCACCTCTATACTGGCTTGAAAACTCGTGGCATGCTTCTCACACATTTTGATTTATTGGAGACATGTCTCGTAAATTGCGTGTTGGCAATATATGTAATTTTGATTAACTTTAAATTTGGGCTGTCTAAAAACGGAAAAATCAATTGGCTGGCAAGACAGATTATAGCATTGAACAGTTTTGAAATCCAGTAATATTCAGCTCACAATTATGCACTTTTTTTTGTGATGACACGTGCGGTAGCGCCTTGGAATTTGCGGACGTGGAATATTGCATCAAGTTTGGTGACAGGACGAGGGTGTGTGTAAAGTGGATCGCTCTCTTCGGAATCAAGCCCTCGGGGTCGAGGAAGTCGACGCCCTTGCTTCTTTCTGCAAACACATGTGGAAACAGTGCTTGAGAATCACAATTGACTTCTCCCGAGGTCAATTTTGGAGGACCACTGATTTTTTGCAGAGCGAGTCCACAAAAAAAAAATATATATATATATATATATAGACATACACACACACATTCATTTTTATTGGCGTAAATGTGCAACAGAAATTGCCATGTCTATCAGGACGAGAGAAAGAGGTCCCTTAACATACAAACCCTGGCCAATGATTTTGGAATGAACACAATAAGGTTTAATATAATCTTTTATGAAAGTATTTTTAAAATCATTTGTGAATATTTTTGAGCAGAATATTCGTGAGAACTTGTAACATCCTTGTAAAATGAACAGGTGTGTAAAGTTACACATTAAAACTGAAAGTAAAACGTATCCTTGGTGTGAGTGGACTTTTTTTTTAAGAACCCCCCACCCCCTAACAGGTTTTCCTGATATTTTTTTTTTTTTAATGCTACTCATCGAAGGTACTATTCTTTATAAGAGTACGGTGGTAGTTTTAAGGGTATCTGTGTTGCATGCAGTCAATTGGCTTTAAGTCCGAGACAGCTTTTTGTTCCACAAGGGTGTATAGCCATTTTGTCAAAAATCTAAGAGCGAGGCAATGGTTTGGCTATGATTTGACAACTATATGGTTCGGACATCAGAACAACATGCTCTATCAATTTGGTCCACCGTCTGTTAAGTCGCACTGTCTAGCAACATGGCGGCTAGCGACAAAGTACACCGATGGCATCCATGACGGGTGGTGGCATGCAGTACACAGACGACTGTCATTTTTTGTATGGATGATGTCTGAATGCTGAATCTTGGAAGTCTAATACACATTGGCATTTGTGATGGGGCAGGCAGTGGTGCTGAGGAGAAGAGAGTGCATGAGGAAGTGTGCGTGGCCTTGCTGTAGCACCAGGAGAGAGGGGAGGCAGCAGGCCGACATCTGTCCATGTGTCAGTTCGTACAGTCATAAAGAAATACTGCAGGATCTGTTGCATAGGCCTGTGAAACTCGGCAGTGGTTGGGAGCGACTTGGAGGGTATACGAGCGCTGCTGTGGATGAAGCAAGTACCTGCTACTGCTGTTGTCTGTGAGGCATCATGCTGCGAGAGTCGAGTTGGTTCTACGTACCCACGAGTGTCGAGTGCACCCCTGGAAGGCTCTGAACTGCCACCCAGTATTCTCATCGTGTTGCATGTACTAACGGGACTTAAACAGTGGTTCAATACAGGCCCCTTTCATAGTTTCGCTTATGTCTAGTTAAAGATACAGCAGTCTGGGAAAAAATAGTTTTTAACAATGTTGGAGGCCTCCAAAATAATACTTACAACATGCATGATACTTTCAAAAAATTATTCCATCCTCCTCAGAAATACATTTTCTTTTTTCAGGTAACTGTATCGGTAACATATATGATAGTTTCATCAACATATGTATTTATCAAAACTGCTGCAATGCTTTAGGTATGCGACCAACGAACCATAATAAGTCATTCTTGCAATACAAACACAGTAGGAAGTGAAAAATTGTCAAGTATTTTCAAGGAATTAGATTTATTGCTACAGGTTATTTAGAGGTTTATATACAGGAGTTCCAGGTACATATGTTTATATAGGCCTCGTAAAGTACGTAGTTGCTAGACAATCACAATCTGAACACCAACTCCTTAAATATTTTTTACTCTGGGAAAATTCTTTAAATTACAAGTGGAAACGACTCCTATTTACAAACTGAAACATGCCTAAGTCACTACGTTTGAAAATAAATTAACTTGGAAATTAGCAGTAGCTTAAAAATTCATCTACATATAATAATGTATTATTACAAGTGCACCTGTGTTTTAGTGACAACCTGTATTACAAAAATATACACAGCATATTATGAAAGTACATAATAAATGATACACTTAGGAATTAGGATATTTGAAAAATAAAACAAAAAAATACGTTAGTACATACAAACACTTGTATCGATAAAAAAAATCAGAACACATTCATTGTAAGTTATCAAGGTCAGGTGGTGTAAAAACCCATCAATGAGTTCTTCTGTCCACGAAAATACATAATTAAATAGTTTCCAGCCTAAGTATTAGCAAGTAGGACTTTGCCACGACTACGTAAATAAACCATATGTACACATTCATTGTTCATATGTTTCCTGATGGAGTAACCCATATTGCAATATAAAGTACATAGTTAGTTCTGTGTAAGTGTCCCATTGTTTAGCAATTTTGAATTAAACCAATCCATGGAGACATCAATATATTTTTAATGAAAACATCTTGGTTATACTTTTTTCTGGACATAGAATATTTTTAATTAAATGCATAATAATGAAAATTGGCAAACATCATTCCAAATAATTTAAGTAAAGTGTACTTTTGCAAATGTTTAATAAGTGAATAAAGAAATAACCTTTAATAAGTAAACATTAATATTTGTACTGGTTCTACACAATGTACTATTTTTAAAAAATGGCATTTTATATTGGTACAAGCACAAACCAAGTGAAAAGTTTCTGAAATACATAAATACTATAAAATTAGCATGGCCATGTGTCTGAAAGCGACGTTCTAACAATATGATGGCCCTCACATGATGAATAAATACATAAAGCCAACACCAAGAGCAGATTTTGAAGTCTGAGCAGAATGTCAGAAGGGAAGTTACTACAGAAATTTGGAAGTGTGAATAAACAAAATGCAAATATCGTGCACGTTTCACAAAGATAAGACAATCACTCTGCGGCGTAACTGCCTCTGAAAAAAACTTCTTGAAATTCGAATTTTTAATACACAAAATAAAATTTTTTGTTACAACTTCTAGCGTAACTATTTTTAATACATGTTAAAGTTTCCTTTTGCTTAAAGATAATAATACATACACGAAGTGACCCTTTCATATTGGTTGATTAAAAATTATAACCTGTATCACTCTCTCATGTCACACTCTTGGTGTACAAAAATATAAGTCATTTATTTGAAGTTTACAGATTATGCTCTATATTGTACAGTTAAACACGGAAAGAATCGAAGCATCCTGATTGTAATACGTCCAAAAATAATCTTTGATTTACTCTCCACAAGACATACGCCTGATAGCTTTGGCAAAGCTCTCGTAAAAGGGTAAAACCCTCTTAAGAAGTTTTCCTGCTTAATAAGTACACATATATCAGTATTTTACTGAGACGTCTTAACAGGGTTTCACTGGTCAAACCCATGTAAGACAACATTACTTAATACGATTTCCCGCCTGAAACAACTAAATATTTTGGAACCAAATTTCATTTACCATCTTAGGCTGTTTCTGAATTCTCAAAAAATGCATACTTGTCCCCGGAAGTGACATCACCATGTGTATACTAGCGCTGTTCAAATTCCCAGTATAGTACACACAGGATCTATACTTGGTGAGTATTTGAAATTTTACACTTGTTGGACATACTTGCGTACTTACGACAGTTGCCATATTGTATTTCTGGTGTGAAAATTAACGTGTACGTTTTGTGGTTATAAAGCTCCCAAGTTTTAAAAGTTAATTAGTAGTATTTGCAAAATGTTATTCTCTTGTATATATAAATAATTGCCATTTTAATAAATGTGCTTCCAACTATGAATAAAATTCTGAGTATTTACTAGACATCTGCTGCACATTTCCCAGGAGCATGCTTACAAATAATATTTCTATTTCAATCCACATTTCCAAGGTTTTACAAACCTCGTTGAATTGTATTTATCTTTCTTTTGGTATCAAACACATGATAGTTTAGGTATCGGAGGAAGAGGAAAGGATGCCAGTGTCTGTGTAATGGCCCTTTTTCATACAATAAACAAACGTAAAAAATCCTATAACAACTGCTATAATTTGTTTACAATCTTCTAATGACGTGATTAAGTAATATCGCAAGGCTATTGGTGTGGTATAAATATTTGTGGAATCAACAGAAGCTGAACAGATAAACATAACCTCAGGATACAGAGGTGCAAGAATTTCTATATTCCTGCTATTGTGTTGTAAATTTATAATAAACAGCATCTGTAATGTGCGAGACCAACATAAGCGTAATGTTGGCAGGTTAGTTTATTTTCACTCTAGGTGATTCCTTGCAGTCTCTCTTGGCCCTAAGTGGTTGCATATATATACACACACACACGCGTGCACACACACACGTGCACACACACTTTTCATACAACAGATGTTACATTTGGCCCAAAAACGTTATGCGTACCCGGGTTACTGAATATGCTGCAAGGTCGTAGTGGCTTTGATTACGCTAGACCAAGTGGGTGATGATATGGATTTTAAAATCCAATTAGCGTTTACGGTTTGTGACTTGAATTGGATGCGTTGGTTTGCGGGTTGGTACAAAGTTGTCGATGACTACCTTCTTTCCCACTGTGGGAGGTGTCAGGTTTACCTGGCATACGTGTCTACTTCAGCTGGTTGTCGTACTGCTGCTAGTCGCTGGGTGGCACCGGCAGTGCATTCCGCTGTCTATTGGTTGGAGATACCATGCCGCAGATTCCAGGCTGCTGATTCTTCACTCAAGAACCTGGGGTTGGCGATCCCGTACCTTACCTCAGTACCTCGTACAAGACCCTGCAGTACGGGGTGGTAATCTTGATGGGTATGGACATCTGTATAAGGGAACGGTCGGTTTCTCCAGGCGTCTGACCAAGGCAGTGCGGTCCTGTTCCGCCTGTCTGTCTAAAGTCAGAGGAACCAATACAGACTGCTGCTTGGCAGCGAGGTGAGCTGTCCTTTGCTCTTCTCTCCGTAAGCCGTGCCTTACCTTTAAAGGCATAGAGTGTGGTCCACCGCTAAATGATACACGTCATGCACCATGGACGCGAAACAATTCCCTAGAACAGTGTACTTCCAGTAGCAGCTGCCGGCACTAGCATGGTGTTCCAGAAAGCCCCCCCTCCCCCCCCTCAATTGGCACTGAGCCGTATGAGCCACCTTCCTGCTACTACTGGGTACCAAGGCCAGGCCGTAACACTCGAGCAAATACCCCTGCCAGCACCTAGGTGATCCGGTACAGATACAACCCAAGCGTACTGTCTCCCTGATTGGAGGAGTTTCTAGCAGTTGTGGCTCTGCTGTTCTATACCCTGAGGTTTAGAACAGGTGGCCGTCAAATGTATGGGACTGGTGGACTCCAGAAGGGGATCCTCAGTCGCAAGCTAATTCGTCTTAAAACAGCCGGTCTCAATCGGCAGTGCACAATGCGTATTGTTCCCAGCATGCGTAGTAAAGGTTGCTCTATAAATAATACTCGTAGCTAAAAGAACAAAGCCGTGTCTATTAATAACGTAATAAACACAGTGACTCGTGCTAACTCCTACCAAAAAGACGGTATGCTGGAAGTAATAACTAGTCGACTGCTAAATAGAATACTTAACGTTGCCTAACTAATTGCGGGTTGTCTAGACGAGACAAAGAAGTTAAAGGTCCACTGCTCCAGTAGCAGGGAGTGTTTAATGTAGTTGAAGAAGCTTCTGGTAAGTGGTAAGTAATTAACGTCACTGAAGCCTCTGGTGATGGCATGGGCGGCAGCCTCTGGTGGCTGCTGAAGACTTGGAGGTCGTCGAAGGCCCCAGCACTAGAAATTGTGAACGAGCTTGAGAAACTGCAAGAAATAACTTACGAGCCCTGCTGCGCACGGACTTATATAGTCCAAAGAACAAGCGTGATGGTGAGTTGCAGGGGTGCGACATCCCTCTAGCGCGAGACCGAGAGGGGGTAGCAACCCTCTAGTCATCTCTCGGCTTTGTGAATGTTCAGTGGCGCTTGGTTGTGCCCTGAGGCGGCTGACGGCTTGTAGGCTCTCAGCATGGGGGAGGTCAGGGCGACGTATCCGCTGGCTTGCGCAACCTTCGTATCCACGTGTTCAGGAGCCCTCCAGGATTGTGGAGGCCCAAACATCCGTGTACAGGTTGGTGGGGTTCGACTCTCACGTGGGTTTAGTAGAAATACTGATGTGCTGTGAGACGAGTTGTAATCGTATATAGTAGTATGATAAAGCAGCATGCATCAATTTAGAATAAAATAGTGGTAACAGTATGTAGAGTAAAAACAAAGTAATTCATAAATAACAGCATTCATGAGTACAGTGTTCAAATAAACTGTGTATGTTGTGAAAAATAATGGAAGGTAGCCTAAGGGGGGGGGTGATAAAAACCATTGCATCTTAAATTCAGTTCAATAGAGAACTGATAAACGTTACGAAAAACAATTGCCCACCATAAAAAATTAGCATATTACGTAGGCATGGGCGCACATAAACTTAAAAATAATAATTAAAAAAAAGGGCATTGAATTAAATTTGAAGTTATCATACATACACTGATTAAGAAACTAGTCTGTGTAATGTGGCACCGTTTTTTTTTTTTGGCAAAAGAGGAGGGTAAGGCACGGGCAGCACGTGACTAGGACAAAGAATCCTTACCTGATCCTGCCTGCAACCCCCTCCTCCCCCCCACTTCCATGGACAATACACCAGTGCCTCCCCTCCTATCATTAAGTAATGCATTGCTTCACGCTGCTTGAGACAACAAATGTCAAAGTCTATGATGATAGATTGAGAAATGCCAGATCACTAACATCAGCAAGGGCTATTTTTACGTGGTTGGAGAAAAGGTCTACAAAAACAAATATGAGCATAAATGAAACCGCAGTTCACTGTATCTATTTTTAGATGTGCCTCAAATTTTCGACTGTTTCTACCCAAACTTTTCACGATTCCTCGGTATTGGGTCGTAATAGAGGGGTTTTACTGTATGTACAAAGTAATGTATTGTAATAAGCACTCATGAGAAGTCAATAGCATGTATCGTAAGAAAAATTGATGGGCTGAATCAATGTCAGTCCTGCTTGCTTGGTCTGTTGCAGTGTAATTTACTGCAACTTCACTGATGGCATATTGTTCTGTCAATGATGACAAAATACAGTATTGTGTTTCAGTATTCCCGAAAATATATTTCAGGGAAAATGGTAAGATACTGCCTGGTAAACAAGAAAAAGTAAGGGAATTCCAAAATGGAAATTCAGTGCGACACCCTGCAATACTTCCACGTAAATACAACTGCACAGTGAAGTAGGTGTAACTCTTTGCTTCATATTCTTTCATTATGCTAATCCCCAAAGCATGTGGCAATGCTGTTGGTGGGTTTTTGCAGGGTGCTCCCACTGTCTATGCCCTTCCATTCTGTCATAGTTTCAGGCCTCTCTCTTCTCAACACTGGCTGACAATGACGAGTTTGGCCCTCCTGTAGGGCAGCGTGCTTCACTTGGCACTATCCCCCTCTCCTCATCGCATCCATTGACCCTGCCTGAGGTGGGAACAAAATTGGAACATTATTATTGTACTCCGCAGATTAGCTACATTACGTAAAGTGATTTACCATTTCGTATATGAACTGTGGAACGTTGTTAAACTGGAGAAATGTTAAGTGTACAGTAACATATTCATGGTTTCAAACTATTATACAGCATGGCATCTTGATGACACGTTGTAGTAAAATACTTGAGATGTGGCATTGTGGATTAAAGCAAAAGTCTGAAAAATATGTGTTTATATTCTCTCTGTTCTCGTAGTAGCAGTAAATATTCTGAATATGAACAATTAGAGAGTTTGGTGAGCATGCAATAGTACCCAGGATTTTATTTCGCATTAACCTAACACAAGCACTGTAAAATATATACATAACAATGGACACCCAGAATCCCGCAGAAGGGTTTCGTGTGACGTTTTGGGAGTTTATTAGTTCTTGAAGGAATTATATCCTAGTGCCCATTTGACAGCTCAGCCCCATTTCTGCAGCAACACCCTTTCATTAGGGCTGATTTGTGTCATACCACACTGGCAAACACGACAGTCATATAAGAATAGTAATACTATAATTTATCTCTTGGACAAGATGTTAGAATACAGTAACAAGCCATAACAAAACATTCCACTAGTACATATATTAATTGGTGGCATTCTTAATTGGCACCTAAAAGTATGTTTGCAGAAAAGAAACATTACATTATCATTATGGAGAAATAAAACAATATAATAAATCCAATACCTGTAGCAGTACGTTGGTGAAGTAATAGCATCAAGTTTTAGGTATGAATATTAACGTGGGACTTTTGCAGTTTTCTATGTTGTGTACATGAAACAATACTAAATTTATTCCTAGGAGCCTATAATTGCTATGTTAACACTTAAAAGTATTACTGTAAAGGTGTTCATTTCATTAGCAACGGGCTGATTATACAGTATTTTGGCATGTATAGGCCGCACATTAACAAAAAAAAAATTACTACAAAAGTGAGGTGTGGCTTAGACACAAGATTTTGGCATAATAACCCCCCCCCCAATATGTTTAAAAATTTGTCAACATACAGTAAATTTTAATGTTTTAACCCTTACAGGAAGGAAGGGAAGGAATTTATATATATATATATATATATATATATATATATATTATATATATATATATATATATATATATATATATATATATATATATATATGTGCGCACGCGTGTGTGCATGCATGTGTGTGTGTGCACACGCTGTGTGCATCTGTAGTGTGCACATGTGTGTGTGTGCATGCGTGTATGTGTGCACGTGTGTGTACACACACACACAGAGAGATATACAAATCACTTCTGCAGTTCAGATTTTCTGTCGCGAATGTTTTGTAGGAGAGAAATTCAGTCAGAATTTATTATTATGCTTGTAAGGAGTTGTGACTAACAATATTTACAGGAATACAAAAATTCAGTGTGGCCTATACTTGAAATATTAATTATCCCTAATTTTTCATCAAAAACTTTAGGTGCGACCTATACTCGCCAAAATAATGTATTTAAGATATATACTAGCTACAGGATTTTTTTCTATAGCACGAGAGCAAAGCATTATTTTTTGAATGGAGAAAATGTTTGTGTGTCTATAACACATCTGCAGTACAAACTTGACAGTTGTTCCACAATCCAGCTTCACATGCATGGCAGTGTGCGGCTGAAGTGATTGTGATACACAGTTACAAACAAACAAATGAAACATAACTTCATTATTAGTGACATGTAAATGATAAATGTCCACTATTGCTCCTATTATTTGTTAATTTAAAGCCATGTTCCCGTGCTTGCCCTCGTGGTTATTTGTTTACTTTATCAAGAACCATAGATGATGTCGTAATGTATTTTATAACACCATGCATCACATTTTGTTTTCATGTAGTGTCTGATATTTCAGCCAGAATCTTCGACCAGTCTAACATGACGAGGCGATTACGTGTCCGATTAGTTTCAACAAGTACACTACTAGTACACTTCACTGCTAATACGCAAATGTATATACTTAACAAGTATACACAGAGAGTTCAGAAACCGCCTAAACTTATACAGCGCCCTATTATTGTGTTTCCCGTGTGAAAAGTTTTCCCGCCTAAGAAACAAGAGCAGAATCACAATAAATCAAAATTTCAACCCATTTAAAACATTTTTTTTAATGCATGCAGTGGTAAACTACCATATTTACCGCATCGCAAACCGACCTTGGTTGGGTCAGGCCGGTCAGACCTCCAAAGGTCGGCAGTCGCCGCTAGGCCGCCCTCCCTTTGACGGATTCTCCCACATCCCTCACTTCCCACCTCCTCCCACCCCTCTAGAGCTCACACTGTCTCCTCCCTGCTGCTAGGACACGCCCATACCCCTCTACCCCCTTCTACTGCCTCAGGTCCTTCTAGCCACACTCACCCACCCCCCCTCTCCCTCTCTCTTTTGTCACTCTTTCTTTCTTTCTCTCTACCCCACCAAAGCCTTATTCATCATCAGTATACGCTGTTGAAGTTGTCTGCAATGGATATTCCTATGCATTGCCATATTGGATGCAAACAACTAGTTGCTAGGCAGTTGCTATGGAAGAAGTACAGTGAAATGGCTATTATTCAATTTGCGTTGTTTAATTTGTATTTTGTATGTACAGGCGTGAATCTGTTATTACTTGTGGTGCTTTAATATCACATAATGATTTGTAGTGTTTCCCCTCAGAATTTAATTTAAACCCAAAGCTGCAGTCTCAAATTCGTGTACCTATCTTGCATGAGGGTTACCACGCAAACATAATGTTGGAGAACCACATTATTGACTGTAAAATTATTGCACTTGTTTCATAATAGGCAGTGGCTGTAAGTATCAACAAGTATTTTTTCTAGTTTTGTAGTGAGTTATTCAATTTGTATATAAAATACAACTTTATTTAAACCATTGCCACAAAACTGCTACAGATATACACTGATGTGCATAGCCAGTGTTTCTTTTAAGAAGAAAAAAAACCACCCTACAGATACAAGATAGTGTTGTGCTTTCTGGTGAAAATTAAATCATTTTCCTATTTATCTAGTATTTATGTCAAGTGCTGTTGTTTCTGAAGTTCTACCTGCTAAATGTGTGCAGACCAAACATTACAGTGCCTTGAAATGTTGTATTTGGTAGAACTGAAGTAAAATGTAACATCCTTAAGATATCCTTGAAATTGCTTGTACAGGCGTAAAATTCAAAAAATATGATGGTCTTAAATTAACTGGAATTCATCAAATCTTATATATTTATGTCCCTAAAATAATTTTTTTCTACACTTACTGAATGTGTCATATGGAACACCATTGTGATGTTAAACAGGTACCGTTTTTAAACAAGTTTTCCTGCTTGATCAGGCTAAACTTGTCAGTTAGAAAAAAAAAAACATAACAGGGTTTCACCACAAAAAAAAAAAAAGGCTTGTTTAACTGTGATGCAGTGTCGTCCTTAACTGTGAGATGCTCAGCATCATCGTGCCAAGATTCAAGAAACTCCCAAATGAGGAGCTACATATTTTTTGAATCAGATAATGGCTGTGACAAAAATTTATGTGTATGTGTACCTAATAAATGTTTCTTTATTTGGCAAGGCATGCAGTGAATAATTACACACTAATCAATATCATATAAAATATTAAACAATAATTAGACTTTGAAGAGAAAAAAGTAACAGCGTAAATGCACTCCCTCTGCCACTTTGCAGTCGACAAGACATCACCAGTCAGTCGCAAGTTTTCTCTGCGTACAGTCGAGGAATGCTTCGACATAGCAGTTCTGGTCAAGGCTGACTCTGCGTCCCATGGTGAAGTGTGCCGTTCCAAATGCTAGTGAGCGTCATCGGCTTCGGCAGTCCCCAGCAGGGCCTGCATCCGCTTCACGCACAGCATGGACCCGCTGTGAGCTTCCTTGCTCAACTGCATATGCAAACAAGCCATTTTCGTCTGTCACCAGAGCTACTTCACGACAGCTGCCACTCACACACACAGTTGTAACACAAGAGACACCACTTTGATAGAAAGAATCAAGGGACCTGCATTTTTTCAGCCTGTAATAATGAAGTTTGTATTTACAAGTGTGTTGATATAATTACCGAAAAATATTTTGAAAATATTAAATGTTGATTCTGTATTTCAGCATATTGGAAAATATGGGATTCTTATAATCAGCATGACTTGTTACCAGTATACTTGAAATTACATAGTAATACAAATTAACAAGTACTTTTCATTAAAAAATACAAATTAACATTAAATTTTCCATCTCACTCCAAGGGCAAAGAAGAAAACTTTGGTATTAATGAGAACTTTACATTGAAGAGATTTTTATTAATGAGTAGAGCTGCAAAATTCTCGCTTCTTTTGGTGACATGATAGCCTGCATTTGCATTATAAACAAGTGAACGCAGATCGTAATTTCATTGGCCGCTGCACTGTAATCAATGTCACTCTTCTCGAAAGAGATTGGTCAATCCACCACTGAACTTGTATTATTGACTCAACAGTTCTCCGAGGCATGCCAAACAAAGTTTTGACCAATGGACAAAGTTCATAAAATGCATAGAAACTTGCAGTTCAATCTGTCCTTAAATAATAACGTGAATTTTGTTTCATAATAGGCAGTGGCTGTGTCAACATGTATTTTTTTAGTATTGTAGTGAGTTATTCAATTTGTATATAAAATACAACTTTATTTAAACCATTGCCACAAAACTCCTACAGATATACACTGATGTGCATAGCCAGTGTTTTCTTTAAGAAGAAAACACTCACCCAACAGATACAAGATAGTGTTGTGCCATCTTTAATTATTAATTTAAAAAATTCTAAACAAATTACCTTATTAAAACAAAAATGACAAAACGAAACTTGTAAAGCTTAATGTTCCTGAAATTAGTCTAAAAGTGTGAAGAATCCTATACTTTAGTTGCGAGGCACTTTCTCTAATAACACAAGCTATATTTCTGTACCCATCAGTCTAATAATAAAGTCTTTGGATACTAATGAAAATTTCTGCCACTACAATAACTGCACAACAGGTTGCAGGGATTATTACAGAAGTGACAGAATTGTACTTTTCATAATCAGCGCAGTCAGTAACTAAAGCCTAAACTCACTTCGAGAAGACATCAAAGTGAATAAATCAGCGAATGAGACATCACTGCAACCTCGAGCGAGCAGATAGTCGAAGGGCGCGCCGATAGACAGTGCCATCTGCTCTAAAGTACTACAATGGCCACGTGCAGACAGCCCTTAGCTCCACCTACAGACATCCCCACTCGAAGGCCCGGCGAAGCCTGAGCTAGCGCTATATGTACCCGAGCACCCGCCGATCTTGTCAGTAGTTAGCTCATCACAGAGCCACATCAGCCTGGTAGTCCACTCCACAGCCTTGTGTGCTGGAGCTCTGACCTCTTCGCTACCTACAGCCAGATCTTCTAAAGAAGTCAGTCCCGCTAGTTGCTTGCATACGGCAATGGCTACCCCACGCTCCCTTCAGAAAGTGGGTGCCCTAAGTCCCTTCACCTGAACTGCATAGTCTACTACTTCCGGTCAGCTCGAGGTAGTTAGGAGATAGCACGGGTCACTGTGTTTTATTCCTCTCGGAATAGACATGTTTCTAACCTACATTGTTTTCTCATTTATTTGAGTATGCCTAGTAGACACCATGACCCATCAGAGTGGAGCATGAGACCGGGAACTGAACTAAATATTTTACCGCCTAGTGTAGGATTGCGAGCTCTCCTTCAGGGACTGTTACATCGGCAAACACATGGCCACCCGTTTCGTGAACCCCGTGTATCCAACGATAGAGCCACAATCACTATTCGTACATTCCTAGGGAGGAGAAGCCACTTGACCAACTCGCTCCACGTGAGTTGCCGGAGGGAGTGTTTGTTGGCTCTGGGTTGGGCCTGTCCACCCTAGGACTACACCCGTCAAAGCTATTGGAATGACTCTGAGAAAACCCGCTCTCAAAGCACCGCACCATTTGTGTTGCCGGTTGGAGTAACAGTTAGGCTCAGTGTCAGCGCAGTTGCCTAAATGGTATAACACTACTAGCAGACTAGCCTGCTCCCATGTGCTGAGACATGGTTTTGAACCTGATGTCTTTTACCACGCAATGTGGGAAAGACCTGAAGGAGAGGAAGGCTACCTCTGCCTACCAAGCTACCTGGAGCTGCAGCCAAACCAATAAGGCACTTGGCCATGACACTCCCCAGGAACGAGCACAAGCTAACTCCCCAGAAGGTTCCAAAGATACCACAGCCCATCGTCACTGGCCTGTACTAATAAAGTTTCTACATCTGACGTAACGTCGCATTGCCCTGAGCCAGATAGCATGACACTAGGTTACACATAATAAATAAGTGGTACTAGCAAATAAGTTGGAATATGTATTTTAATTTACATATTAGAAATCAACACGATGCGTACCTAACTCCTATTTGTTCTAATTTAACGTAGGTGAAGGCGACCTACTCAAGAGTTAACTAAAATGTGTTTTGAAATAATACCAAAATACACAAATGTATCTGGAGGAGGGGAGGGGGGTGAAGAACCACAATTACCAGAAGGTAGTATTAATTAATTGGGGGGTCCAGAAGGAACGTCAGCATGATCTGCTACCACGGGAGGTAGGGGAACCCGGGAGATGTTCTCGGAGATAGCTGCTAGTGACTGCAGAGTACCGTCTTCGGAGATTGATCGCGGACTGTGAGGTGAAAGTATACTGGTCAACTCTCTGTTTATATTGGCCTCTGGCCTTATTCAGACAGAGAGGAAAGAAAGATGTACCGATTACCCTGAATGGCCACATGGTCATAACCTCTTTCTAGAGCAAACTCCGGTCTTCGCAGACTGGGAGTTCAGGATGGCTGCCACTTACCCCTTCCTATGCCTTCAGTCTTATTCAAGCTGGAGGGCTGGCGACTGCCTCGAGCCAAAAAAAAAAAAACCCACTCACTTTTATACTGAATTTTCCTGCTTGGTGGATAGCCTCTCCCAGAGGGTGATAAAATTTGGAGCATAACAACGTGTCTGTAGTCGCGTTGCTGGACCCTGTAGGCACGCAATTATTTTACTATTCAAAAATGATTTGCCCAATTAAGCGCTGGTGTATGGAGATGGGGCGGAGTCGCAAAATATAGGGTGCATGCCTATTGCGCAGGAACGCATCACGCGTCAACTTTTATCCGCCATTTTGGGTAAGTTTGAATGCAGTCATTTTATCGTTTGACGTGGTTATATTATTTTTGTGATTCCAGTCCTTTTTATATTGTTATTGCCTTTTAGCAGCCATCTCATCCCTGTGATGTGATGAGAGTCGTACAACAATTTGTGGCATGACCGTTTTGTCCATGATTATACTTCAGTAACATCCAAATCCTAAGGAATTCTTGCCTGCTGCATTACCTATGCGTGTGCTCCAGCCTTTTCTGTGGACTGACACCACATCAAGTGAAATCTTAAATTTGTGTACTCTCTAGTCTACCCAGCAACCTAGATCCCACCTTATATTGATGTGCTGTCCTTGTGTTATGATGAGGGTACTCAGACGTGCCCTCGTTTTTGTCACAAAGGTGGTACATAACAGTTCTTGCTAACAGTTATTAAACACTGCACTGTGTTTAGGCTTTCTTCAGTGACAAGGGGAGGCACAATATTCCCTTTTAGGGTATAATTTTTTTTGGGAGACTGCCAATTAAAATACAAATTTATATTTAATTTTTAAAAAAGTCATCTTCATGCCAAAAATGATTAAACATACGACTTCATGCAAACAATTGTGAATTTTGATGTATAGGGGTTCGGGGTGGACAAAATCGACTAAACATATAGTGCGATCACTCCTACCTATTCCTGGATACCATGAGGGCTTGTATCAGCCAGGTTCTAGTGTATGTTTCAATTGCAAAATTACTTTTTTTATAACCAATTTCTTTTTAAAATATTTTGCCACAACAATTTTGTTTATTTATGAACATAGAACAAAATGGTTAGGTACCTCACTCCTCAGTGTACGAGTGAAGTGAGTGAAGAGATTTGGGTGGCTCTTAACATCGAGGTCTTGAGAGCTGATGAAGGTGAAGAGAGGTGAGCATGGAGCAGCGCTGGAATGAAAGGGGGAAAAAACGGGAGATCGCCGAGAAATCCTGCTGACCAGCGGCATCGTCCGGCATGATTCCCCATGTGAGAATCCAGGAGAGAGAGCACCGGGAATCGAACCTGTTTTGCTTAGGTGGGATACACTTCCTCAGCAAAATTTTAGCTGCACAGACAGTGTATTATATGTACAGTAGGTAGTTTTTCTCAAAAACTGATGGATAGGAACAGTGAACATTTATTAAAATCCTAAGATAAAAATTCTGCCCACTACATGTGGAAATGTTGGCATGGTGCTGAGAGGCGAGGATGGAATGTGATGCAGAGTAACTCACCACAGAGAAGTTGAGGAAGCCATGGGGCAGCCCGTCCACAACGTCCATAGTGACGGAGCAGCCAAGGTGGCTCAGTTTCTTGCCGAACATGATGCAATCGTCGAGGCACGGGTCCAGCTGGAGGGACTGTGGACAACTCCCACTCAGCACAAGCAATACACACTGACAACCGCATCTTGTTCCCTCCTGCCAGACGCAGGGTCAGCATGGATGGTGCAGAGCATGGCCAGCTGTTTTATTTGTGTGACACACCAGGAAGGAAATGGGAACATACTGATAAAACATTCACACAACTGTGTTTGTCCCATAGCACAAATATGCATCATCAAAAAATTCCTGATCTCCCATAGTCTGGGACTTAGCCACATATAGACTAAAATTGTAATAACTCACTTTTTACAAAGGAGAGAAAAAGTTCTTACAGGGAAGTACTAGTGGATAAACACACATTCACTACGTTGGACGAACACATTTTCCACGCGGTTGTGTGGTCGTAATATTTCACTTGCTGAGCCAGTTTCTTAAAAAGGCAAATGGTGGCACACTACAGTCTGTTGAGCAGTGGTTGGCAATCTGCGAACCTAGCAGCCGGGAGGTGAACTAGGGCGAGGTAGTAAATTTTAAATACGGCAAAGGGTTACCTTATGTCTAAGCCAGGCAGCTGTTTGGATTTGAAGATGTATGTATTGGTGGGCCAGTTCCCAGCGTTGTAGTTATGCAATGTTATTATTAGGAGGAGGTAGGGCCCTCGCCACTCTGGTTGTGTAACAGGAGTCAAAGTTCTGGTTGTGAGATGCTGTATGCGCTACAACTGGATTTTCCTGTAAATTCACATTTACCCCAGCTATGGTGTGTTTTAACGTCTGCTACATTCTCTGCCTGAGTGTGTGAAGTGGTAAGGCAGATGTAATCTGCAAGCAGTGAATGCACTGTAGCTCGTAAATAAGATTTTCTGTTGCACAGTAGTAGCTATCTCAGAAGGTATAAGTGTGGTTGATGAGCCTGCTGTTGAAGAAAGTGGAAGGTTGGTGCATAGCACACTGTTACGCTCCTGCCTACCTATCACTAATAATATACTACTATTCTTGCTGCTCTCAGTCATTCTCTCCTCACAACTCTATCTCCAGTAAGTCAGGATCGTACAGGGGACTAATTACTGCTAGTGACTGTTATTGAAAGAGGGAATTCTACCAAACATATTTATTACAACACTTTAACTGAACATAACACAATACTTGCAACACTACTACCTACAATATTTCTCTCCACAATCCACTAACTTTACTTTACTCCATCTGACAATATTATACTTTAACAGAGAGGGTTACAATTATATGAAATGCTGAACTGCCTTACTGATATAATACATGATATAGAGCTACACGAACAACAAGTTAACAAGTAATTAAACTGATACAAGAATATAGCTTCGCAATAGACTCCAGCCTTGCCACGTGATATTACTCTTTAATACATGGTCTCGATAAATTGGAATGCCATTCTACCACCTAGCCGGACTTATGCTCACCAGTAAGACGTATCTCATAGATGGCCCAGCGCTCCCCGGACCTCAGCGTTCTTCTGTCTCTCACTGACACTAACGTTTACGCTTCACACGTCGCGTCTGCCAGTGGGATGGGGGAACGTGGCTCTCGCTTTTATACTCTCTCGTCACTAGGTCACTCAGAGGTGTAATTATAACAGAGGGCCGTTGCAGAAATCCATAGTACATGCAAGGTTAACTTCCAAGTTCTGGTGTTCGGGTTCGGGCCCCCTGGAGCCCGCTACAACACTGGTTAAACGTGATTGATGGGTAACTAGTCTGCCTGTCAACATAAATTTTTATTAATGATGGAATGACACTTACTGGACCGAAAATCAGATCCTGACAGGACTTATGAAATGGTTATTAATGACAAACAGCCTACAGATATATGGGGACTATACACAATGTCAATATGGTCCAAAGATCAGAATGTAATTACTGGTGTGCCAAAGGTCCCAGGTTCAATTTCTGGTGTAGAGTTTGTTGCTGGCTATGTCACTGTAACTGCATCTATAGGCCATTCACAGTAAAGCGAGCACTTATTGACTGTTTCGTAGGACATAACAACAAATGAATACATTTCATTGTGGCCTCGGACATTTGGTTTTGGGTATAGTGAATGTATACATTATGTTTATTACTAACATGGCAGAGTTTAAATTAACAAGTGGTAGAAGGATATAAATTGGTTCAAAGAAAAAAGTAACTAGGGCTTCAAAAGTGCTCACTTTACAGTGAACAGTCTATAGCCCTAGAAACCCTATGTGCAAAGGATTTCACAATTACTTCATGCCTGGTGCCACAATCCTCAGTTAAAGAATGAAATGAAAGTCTGTATTAAAAATACTGTTCAATTAATTTGGAGTCCAATAAAACTATAGAAGTAATATTAGGGACCCGTGATTGATTCAGTAGCTGAGCAGCAGTATTCTCCCACGTGAAGGTTTGCTGTTCAGACCCTGGTGCCAGCATTCCAAAAAAAATTTCTTGATGGAGTCTAGCATGTGTGGTGTAGCAGAATCTACATACAATGGTGGATTTCTGACGTGAGTCTTTCACCCACCATATTCATCCTAAATCCTTATCCCATCACACACCGCTCATTTTCAAGTATGGTAGGATGGTTACACATAGCTCAGAGCCATGCCCATCCATGCTGACCCTGCCTCAAACACTAACAAAACGCATTTTCACAATTTGTTTGGTACAATATCTGTGTTCAAAAAAAGTTTTTAATGATAAATCTCTTGACAGAGAAAACATGATAAGAATTACAATAAGGTTATTTATTTTAAAAACGTCACACACAGTAAGTAGATAATTATTATTGTAGGTCAGTTTTATCTCTTTTTCTATTGACATAATCCTTACTACAACTGTCATTACAGGAATGGTCTGATATACAGTCATGGTTATTGTAAGCCCTGATGAATGCTATATATCTATTCAATTATAATCATGGTATCTGATCCTGGATTTGGAAACATCCCTACAATTTACCATAAATAATTTTAAACTTTGACGCATTACGTCTTTACTAAAATAAAAGACTTTGCCGCATGAGCATCAACCTCCCTGATGCACCAGGCAGGGTTAGAACTGAAGTACAATCTACCAGTGTGCCTGCAGGATGTGCCCCTAGTCACGGGGGCTATTACAGATGCCTCACAATTGTACTGTTCATCCGATGGTAAAGGTGTATGCCAAACCACGCAGTACGAGTGAGCTGTAGGCCATGTAGTACTACAGTGCGCCAAGGGATGGCACCACCAGTAATAATGCTGACCGCATGCAGCCTCAGCAGAAACTCCGGCCAACGGACGACATCACGCAGAGCAGATGTCCCCCCCCCCCCCCCCCCCCCCAGCCAAGATAAGCACCCTTAACGGTGCCGGATGTGGAGCACCGGGTGCCACTTTAGTTTGTTCGGCTTCTGCAATTGGCTAGGAACTTTGTCGCCTGCTTACCCCTTACGAGGCCAGTAGTAGCTCCTTCCCGTATGCTGTATACCTGGAGGAGTGGTACTCAATGGTGAGTTAAAACAGCCTCTGACACCAAACAAGGTTGCAACCCAAAGTAGACTGCACTCTGCAGTCCTAGTCGCAGGGCAAGAGCTCACGCCGCTGTACAACTGGTGAAGCCTGGCTTCCCAGTTGCTTCCCTCCGCTTGTTGACAGCCCCCGTGAAGACCAATAGGAAGCCACATCGCATTGTTGCCACCTTCCTACGGAACGAGGAAGTTCCATACGGCATTGCTAACCCCTGGTTCAGGGGCAGACACCACACGAGCATGATCAGGGCGTCTAACAGTACCAGCAGCAGCCACCGACTGCCGTTCCCGCAGCTGGGTCAGCAGCCACCCCGACCGGGCCATCCTGGACTTTGTGTCCAGCCGAAAGGCCATGCGCTCGGTGCTTTACAACGGATGGGCTCAAGTGCACCAGTGTTAGGTGTTATTCAGATTTGAACTAAACCCTGTGTTTCCGACCTAATGCAATCTAAAAACAGCCACGACAACGACGCCACGCTCTGCCACTTAAGGATGCCATGTGTCAACTTTAATAATTTTCATTTACACAATTACTATTAATGAGAAAACTTTAACAACTGACAGTTATAACCAGCACTATCACTCATTTATTTTGAAACTTTTTTCACATCTTCCAAAACAACATGGACAAAAAAATCCACTGTTTATAAACCATTCTCAAAAGAAGGCTCTCATAATAGTGCAGTCAACACGGAATGTCGAACAGACAATTCTGTTCAAAGAGTGAACTGTAGAAAGTTTATGTCAGCTGTGGACTAGTCAATTTCTGAGTTCAAACAAAAAATACATATTATTTTGCCCGAACAGCTGTCAGTTACGTGGCTTCGAGTAATGGTTCGCAGACTGTTTACATAACTACGTGACAGTCAGTCCTCCCATCTTCACCTATACCATCCACATGCCTTACCCCTAAGAACCTACCCCGAGGTCGGAAGGGCTTCCCCCAGATTGATGACGACTGAAATAAAGGCCTTGCACCCAGTACTGTAATTAACTAATAACCAAAACTTTGTGGTTTAAAATATTAGCACACTTGCTCTGACAAAGTCTTAATAGAATCAGAATATATTCAAGTTACATAAAATTCTCTTTCTTATCACCTGCTTTTCGCAAAAAAATTCCACGAATAGTTGTGGTACGAAACACTTCAGTTTAAATTCACATTCATGATTAGAATATTGTAATTGTCACCCATCATGGGTGTCTGCTTGTGAATCACAGACGCTCAAGAGTTGGAGTAACATAGTTCTGACTCGGCCAGTCCGGTGAGAAAATGTCTTCTCATGAAGACAAGAGGCCAATAACCAGAGGAAAGGTGCAACTGTGAATGCAGAATATTGAAATCTACCTTGTGCATAAATATTTTAGTGAAAAACTGGTGGCCCTACATACAACGCTTGTATCAATCGCAAAACCAAACTAACACCCATATTGCTTAATCTACTCATGTAGATAGACGAACTGGAAATTTGTGACTCAATGATAGGGAAACATGCAGAACACAGAAACCAGACTGCAATACATGCAGTCAGTAGTGCCAACTCACCAATATGGAGGTGGGGGGAAACTGTCGCAGGACGTCGTCGCTGGCCCAGTACGGGGACAGGTACGGGTCCTTAGGCACCTGGAAGCGGAACTCTTCTGAGATGCTGCGGTGGTTCAGAGCATCCAGCTGGGCCTTCGGGAAGGGCTCGGCGCTCTGTTGCACATACAGACCATACACACACACTTACCACAAGGGCAACATCTACATCCACAATTGATGCGTACATGAAATAAAAGTGCGATAGATGAACTCTAAACAGACTTGTAACAAACTAAATTCCATTGCCAGAAAATCAACAAAATATTTTTAAGCAGGGTAGGCCTCGCTGTGATCTTACATTACATTCTCCAGAAATATGACAGCAAAAATTAAACCCCCAAAAATAAAAATAAAATTGACAAACTGTATTTTACATGAATTTCTTAAAGGGGAGGCACAGCTAAATTTGGTCCAAAACATATGCCATATTAAATATGCACTAGGAATAAATTCTTGGAAATTAATAATAATAAACTTATGTATTATAGTAGCGAGTTGTAGGAAATATTACAGCAGGAAGTGGCCAAAGTGGAATAACTTGATAGTGGAGAACATTTTAGTAGGACTTTTATTAGAGTTCAAAATTTACGCTCTTACTATTACAGCAGAACCTTCATATAGGCTGTTCACAGTTAGTTGAGTGCATTTGCAATCTAGCTTTCGAAAACATCACACTGCCCAACTACCTGTGTATAGTTTGACACATTACTTCATTTTAACGATGGTAATTTTAACAACTTCCGCTCCATACCTAGGTAATTTGCTGCGGAGTTGGAAGTTAACTTCATCCCGTGTGAGAGATTGTACTGTAGTGTCTACCTTGCAGATTGTTTTATTCACCGGCCCACATCAACAATGATTAAAAGAGCAAGTTCTTTTATTCCCCACTAGATAGCTCTAGTAGTAATTATCCCTCGTCTTTGTTTCGTATCCTCTTCCAGTCAGCCGGTGAAGTCAAAGAGGCAAGCCATGCACTCGTACTCCCTGCTCTCTACGACTACCTCTCGCTCTAGCGACACCAGCCAAACACTAACGGGCAGCGACCCATGATTAGTAGAAAAGCAGAGATGGCCTGCGTCTCAAGACCAGTCTTCAGTTCTCCCCCGCGGAGTTCTGACAATACTGACACCAGTCGCTTAGATCCGGCCAGATTGAGCAGTCTAGTACTTGTTGCTCGGACACTAACCGACCGCACCCTAAGTTTCGCTTATTGTTACCATTCGTTCTAGTACCAGCTGCTCAGGGCAACACCCCCTCCTTCGCTTAAGCTAAACTTACTATAGCGTAGGCTAAGCTAGTTAGGAGTTATCCGCTACGTACCCCGCAAAACCTCTGCGACTTCCTACAGTTATTGACGTATCTGTAGAGGACCCTCCCTTAAAGTCTTTTTCAAGGCTAAATCCTGTTACGATCTTTGCTTAGTCATCCTGGCACGTGCCAGTGATGTAATTGTCACTTCTAGCTCTCCGGCTGAAAAACGTGCAACTGACGAGGAGCTACAGTGCTTTCACCACGTGTTTATTTCCGTTAAACGAAATATAACATGGGTCAGCTTTTACTTTGAGCACCTTCCTTGTAGACTTAGCACCTTTCCGTAGTTAACCTCGCGTTACAGGTTTGCAGGTGATCCCAGGGAATTCTACTCAAATGAACCTGCTACTGTTTTATACAGAACCCGCACTAGCATTGGCCGACCTTCCACTCAACCATCTGGGATTGCCGGAGAGGAGGAGCTACATAGGTACACTGTCCTTAGAACAGCTTGTCAGCCTGGTGTTCACTAACTCTCCTGAGCGGACCTCGCTGGAAGAGACTTGTGTGTCTCCTAGGTTGGGAAGACTGGGACAGGGCCACACACCCGTGTGTGTAACTGGACAAGGTAAGGCCTGACTTCCCCCGAGACCCGCAGTCTCCGTCAGACTTGGGAATAAGGTTTCCGCCTGTCTGCTACCACCCGAGGCGCCACACGTATTCTTGTACAAGGAACCTGCAGACATGGTACAGTAGTAGAAAGGTAAATTTGCAGTTCCCAATGCTCTACGCCCAGAGAAAAGAGTTAGACACTCTTAGCATCTGGTAGGGTACACGAATATCAGCCATCCCCGGGAAAGCAGTTAGCTAGCTTGTCTCCTCCAGAGCAAGCACAAGCACTACGACACTTGCAAGATCTAGTGGAAGCTCGCTCCTGTGCTCCACATATATCTTCATGCCACCTGAGAGGACCGGCCCCTTCGAGTACCCAGAGTGGATCATCGAGTATTTGCGCCAACATGAAAAACCACCAAACACTTGTCATCGCCTATCTCATACCTGATATTCTTCACCCAGCACCTCAGCGTAAACCACAAGACATTATACACTGACCCTCTGTACCGACAAGTACCACAACCACCACAAGTGCTGCTCGACTTAAAAACTTTGCCCAGGTATTGCCAAGACAGCAGCTGCACCCAAGCGCAGAATAATACTATCCACCCCATATTTCGTACCTTGCCGTGTAGCCATGTGGCCAGTGTTGTATAACGGGAAGGCACTAGTACCCAAGCAAAACTGAACCCCCCGTAATAATATAGGAGCGCCTGATTCAGCTCCTAGCCAAAAGCACCCGGCTTCCACTACGAGACCTAGAGTGAGTATACGTTCCTGGTATGTCACACGTCAAATTTAATGGACACACTGAATGGTAAGTGCACAATAAACTTGTTATTGAAGGAAGGAAAGTAGTTCCACGTTTTAATGTTGAATTAAAAGTGTTAGGTTGAATCATTATGGATGACAATCCAATCTGCTCTAGCCTCCGCCACAACCACAGCCCCTTCCAACAAGAAACGTAACAGTCACACACCACAGAGCGCATTGCCTGAGATCTCTCGTAAAACACCATTCTGCCCGGCCACGTCCAGACTACTTCAACCACTAGCTGACTCGTGCAGCTCACACAGCAGAATGTCACTCTATCCGGACATGCTCCAACACTGCTAGCATCTTGTTCCATACAAATCGCTGCCTGTTAATATATTCGTTTGTCTTCAGCCAGCTACGTCTTCAGAGAAGCCGAAAAGCTGTCTCACATCTCACGACACCTTAGCCACTACGAGTCCAAATAGTTGCAGACTTGGGGTTACCTTCAGCCCCCTGTGCCACCGTGTCTGCAGTGATTAGGGACTGCACCTTGGTTGGCATCCTAGGTCGGCCCTCGGGTCAGTCAGGGTACAGGTTGGATTATGTATGATTATTGCTGCAACAATAAACAGACATAAACTAAGCTTGTCGAGTTATCTTTCCGAAGCACTGTCATTTTACACGTTGTTCCTGCTATTTCCTGTTTTAACCCATTTAAACTTATATTCTTACAGAAGCAGGTATTTGCCGTACCCCCACATCCTAACCACCTCTACTCAGAACCTTCATCTCCTTGGAGTGGAGGTTCTCTCTCGACTGTTGTAACCCTTCTGTGGGTGTTTAGGTCTGCCAGCGACTTCCCACCCGGCTATCCACTTGCAGAAGGTCAGCAGTCGACCCCGACAGGGAGCTCCGCCTTTACGTGATACGTGGATCTATAGCATCTTCCCGCCTTCCTGCGTAACACGGGAGCAGACACACTAATCCTACCGCTGACACCTAGTCAGGAGATTGGGTCTACCGGCAACTCTCCGCCCCCTTTGTTTCTTGCCTGGAGGCCAGCAGCTAGGCCTTCCCCTAGTCACACCATCCACTTCCTGTTTCCTCCAGGTCATACCCACCTCTACTAGACACCTACTGTCACCTCTACGCCCTTATGTCTCGTCCCAGAGCTGGGTGGAATAAGACGTCCAAGCAGGTTTTGACCTTGGTTGGTGATGTAGTGCGGGAAGAGCAGATTGCTGCCACGGTGTACACCTGGAAGAAACAGCTCAAGAGAGGCAGATTGCTGCCACGGTGTACACCTGGAAGAAACAGCTCAAGAGAGGCAGATTGCTGCCACGGTGTACACCTGGAAGAAACTGCTCAAGAGAGGCAGATTGCTGCCACGGTGTACACCTGGAAGAAACTGCTCAAGAGAGGGGAACATCAGCCAGTACTACAAGCAGGGTCTGCGGCATACAGTTAGATATATTATCACATACACATCTATAATTTCGCCTCTGCCACCCAAGCCTCCTATAACAGTTGCCACAACACAACCTCCAGCTGCTCAAAGCGCTGATCATTGCATAGATGTTACACCCAGCTACAACCCTGAACGCATTCAGACTAGACCGGCACCTCCTAGTCACACAAAGGCAGACAATGAAACCTGTGCCTACAGGGTTGCTCCCACCCTAGTGAGCAATTACAGAAACACTGTAATTATATGAAACTGTACTGCCCACCCAAAAGTCGCGATGCGGTCGCCCAGTTCCCACTTGAGAATTTGAACTGTTTACAGAGTCACCGACATGCCGGATCCAAAGAAACTATTTCGAAGGGTTGCTGCAGGAGGGCAGCACCCAACACACAAACCTATCACTGTCCCCAGAGCCTTATGGATAGGCGATAGATATGTCAACAGCCTACCACCGAGGAGATAAGAAATGGTGGCACGGCCCACAACCATACTTAAAACCACCCATGTGAGGTGGGGCTAGCCAACCCCACACCCCTACGATAGCCAACAAGCTTCATTTTTTGTCAATAAGGAGGCGCCAAACCGCAGCTCAGGACAGTCGACGGCTTGTACAAGGCAGAGGGCACCAGCATGGCAAGTGGTTGTCACTCTGGCCTCGCTGCCTGCAGAAAACTGAGCAGATCTTAACCAGGGTTGTTCATGACCACTAGACCACACGCACTAAAGTCATACTCTGCAAAGTCTAGTGCTAGTTACTTACGATGGTCTCCAGCGATGTCTGCCAATGTCGTCTGCAGCAGAAGACTCCATCACCACATCAGCCAGAGGTATCTCGACGTCCCCTCCCGTTTCCTACCCACCAACAAACTAATCCTTGTACTCTAGGTGGTAGCAGGTCGTGCCGACGTCCCTTCCGGACTGCCCCCACAAGAGAATTACGTAACTGAGAATCATTGAATTTTCTTTTCTATTGATGCAGGTTCACCTTCACCTGCCTTAAATATTATCATTTTATTTATCAATGTACAGAGCTATGCAGTCCTGATTGTTTCTCCACATATAAATAAAATATGTTTAATTGTAACTTGAAATCTTTTATTGCTCAATTCAGAACAACCTAGAGAGTCACTTTTATTTAACTGGCTCATTTTAACCGTTTGCTGAGAGGTGCTTATATCCTGAACATATTTGGTTATCCTCAGGTAGCACAAAGCCACAATAATATTCCTTAATCTGTACATGATTCTGAGAATATCACAAATATTGTCCGGATCGCCCACACTCCAGTAGAGTTCACCCTCAGTTATCCAGCATCACAAATACTCATTACCTCAGTCCCAGTCTGAATTAAATTCCGGACTCAGGAGGGCTTGAGTGTATGCCTGACATTAAGGAGAGTAAGCTTCTGTGTGCGTTGATTAAATATTTAAATGCATTTTACTTCCAAAGGTAAAGTTAGGCAATTACGCCAATTAGCCCGTCGGGCATTATTACGAGAGTTAGACGCACTCAATGTTCCAGTAGACATACCTACCAACTGGGACATATTAGAAACATCAAGAACTGTTAAAACACTAGTTAAAGCTGCTGTTAAAGCCAAGTGAAGAACAGCCACCCTCAGGTGAGGTTTTGAGATACGACTGGGATTCCTTACTCGGTATAGACTGTCAGCATTTTGTTCCGAACCGACGCCACTTCCTCACCCTCGTACTCCCGTACAAAAACTGTCCGTCACTTGCATGGCCGCCGGTAAGGTATTAAAATCTGCATACCTCCCAAACCTGCCACTACACGTAGGCTAGTGTCAGTCACAACGGACTTTGTCCCCTCATGGAAACCAACCAGACCAACCCCCTATAGGCGTAGGGTAAACTCAGAAGTGACCAAATAATTTCTGGCAGGGTTTTGTCTAGGTTATTTTCCATAATTAACCAGCAACAACGGCGGCACGCCATTTGACAGTCTTTACAGTGGGCTGGACCAAACTCCCTGGGAGGGAGACATTTGTGGTCAAGCTTATCCTGGGGTTTGAGTCCCCTCCTCCAATTAAGGTCCCTCCACCTAAACATTTTTACCCCAGATCTTCTAACTTCCAACGTGGGAAGACCCACGACCCAGCCAGTCAACCAACTTAATAAATCAACAGACACTCCAGGAGGGAACCATAGTTGCAATCACTAAAGGGGAATCAGCGCACGTAGTAGGAAAGGGAATAATTCTTATTTTCTTGTGGAGCTCAAAAGCTCTGAGCAGGAAAGCACATCAAAGTTGGCGATACAATACTTCCTGCCATCTGGTGGGAGAAAAGCTGCAAACACCAGCCCACACTAGGTATGCCAAAGGTGAGGCAGCAAGGAAAACATTCATCAACACTAAAATAATTTCTTCTTCTTTCTGTTTTTTTAATGCACATAAATGTTTACAATTTTGTAAGATATTTATTTTTCTAATATGTCCACGTTTTTACTTGTCTGCCACATGAATGAGGCGATGAGGCCCTGAAAGCAAATAAATATTAATTTATTTGGTAACAATGTTTGCAAAAGTACAAATACAGTATTTGATTTAATATATTCTATTAGTTAAACGAGACAAAATGTAAATATTCTCGTGATGGCATTGTCATAGATAAATATATACAGAGAACGTACTATACTCAGCATCGAGTGAAACAAAATAGCCGACGTTTATGTACAGATTTTCACTTTTGAATGGTTCTACTTGTTCAATGTGTATGTCTTCTAAATACGTCATTCTAGGGTATTATACGAGAGAGAAAAAAAAACAACAAACAAACAAGGAGAATAGTATGTGCATGTATTTTGTGAGTGCTTTTGAACGTGACACAGGAATAATGTTTAGTGTGTGACAAAAAGATTTTTTTAAGTTATTTAAGTCTGAAGTTATGAAAATGTAATCTGAATAGAACAGAAAACTGGACCCGATATTTACATTGTAGAATCGGTACTGAATCCAGAACTGCAACCAATATTTTTTTGTTATTCGACCCATCCCTAATCATAATACTATACAATATTTAATTACTTTGACACGTGCCGCTTATACCACTATTAAATACGATTACAACTTCATCGCTCGTCACGTCAAGTATACCTTTACTTAAACCCACGTGGCAGTCGATACCGTAAACCAATTAACGGATGTTACGTGCCACTTAAATCTACCAGGCGGCCAAACACGTGGTTTCAGGGTTGCGCAACCAACGAGTACGCTGCCTAACCCCCCCGTGCTAAGTGCCAACAAGCTGCTGTCAGCCACTTCGGGGCGCGACAGAGAGCCACCAAAGATCTATGAAGCAGAGCGTTGACTAGAGGGTACTCACCTCCCACGCCAGCCTCCCGGCAGGACGTCACACGCCTTCCCCGCACCCCGCCACGGCAGTCTACACGTCTGACTATATACATCAGTGTGCGGCGGGGCTCCAGAAGTCACTCACATTTCTTCTCTAGAGTTAACCCCGAGCACTCCTTAGTGCTGGGGCCTCCAGTGAACCTCGAGTAGTCAGTAGCCCTCGTGGCTACTCCCTGCGACATCAGTCTTCACCACCATCGAACACGAATATACCTTGCTACTATAAATCTAACTTCTTTTGTCTCTTCCAGACACCCACAATCAGACAGTTTTAGTTCAGTAGTTATATATTCAGTTTTCTAGTTCATTTTCCCTCTAGCCTAGGACCAGGTCACCTACACCTGGCTAATGTAGTTTACCTTCAGTACTCCGTCTGCTTGTTAGGAGAGAGTACGGGTCACTGTGTTTATTGAGTCCTCAATAACTTCAGCTTTGTTTTCTATCCATACGCTTATATTTCTAGAGTAACATTTACTTTGCCAGCAAGGAACAATTCACACTGTGCACTGCCGACAGAAACTGGGAATGTTTTAAATACGAACTAGCATGTCTGAGGACCCCCTTCCGGAGTCCTCCAGTCTCGTAACACACCCATTAGACGGCGGCCTGTTGCTTCCTACTACCTCGAGCACCCAGGTGCTGGAGGGAAGGAACAAAAGGACCACAATCTCCAGGAATATTTCCAACCAGGGAGAGACAGCAAGCCTAGGTTATATCACCTACCAGAGCACCCAGGTGCTGGATATCACATCCAGTAGAAGCTTTGGTGTCCCGAACGGCTCAACGTCTATGATCTGCCCACTAGAGTGGGGGATCACCGGAGGCACCCAGCTCGTGCTACCAAGCGGCTACTGGACAACACTATTATACGAAATAGTTTATCGTCCGTAGCGTACAACATGTATTGTTCAGCGTTGAACCAAACTCTATGCGGCCGACGCGTAGGAAAAAAAAGATGGCTCATCTAGCTGCCAAGCAGCTGAATACCTTAGCCCCTCCTATGAAGGAAAGACAGGCGGAATGGGACTGCGTCGTCTCACTACGGTTACGAGCAATCCCAACTGCTCCTACTGGATGTGCTACGTATCTTTTCCACAGCATGTCCGTACAAACGCGCACTTGGTCTAGTGCACTAAAGCCACAACGACCGTGCCAAAAAGTCTATAACTGGGCACGCATCCACTTATTAAACACAATTAAAACATTTTTTAATGAAGGAAAATAAAAATGTAAGATTTCTTTTATAAATAATATACTTTCTTAAATGCAATAAATTACAACTTATTCTTCATTTCTCCTTCAATTATATTGGCTGAAGGCCTTATGTAAATGACACAAAATATAATATAGCCGTTTCCTACGTGTTTACATGTTGAGGATGTTCCTATATGACACATCAAGGACCATGAACCGTTTCATAAAAAATACACCTTCTTTCATTCTGATACATACATACATGTCCATTACATACACATTTTTCATCATAATCTGAACTTTAACGTAAAATATGACGGAATAATACACAATGTGCACAAGTATAGCTTTCAAAAAGGGCTCAGTTTACTATGAACAGCTTATTTTAAGAAGCAAAAACAAAAGTGATGCATGCAAACATATTTGCAAGGCAACTAAGAAATACTGCTATATTGATAGTAAGGGGGGGGGGGGGGGGGGGGGGGCTTAGTGTGTTTCCAAAAACTAGAAGACAGCATCTGGTTGGTAGGGAGGACGAAGAGCGCTGGCTCTGTTTACCGACACGAGAGAGAGAGAGAGAGAGAGAGAGAGAAAAACAGACACACACATTAGTAACTATTTAAAATTATAAATACATGAAAAAAAGCGAACAGCTACAAGATTTCTTTATAAGGAAAAAAATTAAACTGAACTTCTTTTTCTATGTTCCCACATTCCATCTCCCTTTTTTTTTCACGCCAACCTAATCTATCCTGAAGCATAAACTGACTTTTGCAGGAGGGTGGCACCTAGGCTTGTCCTCCTCAAAGAATGGGAACATGTCGGTTAACTGCTGCCTAAAACGAGAAGAAGTTGACAAATAAATATTTGTATGATACCAGCCTCAACGCGCACCTACACGATGGCATCATTACAGAAACAGTTTTATAATGTTTGCACGCAGTGTCTACATATTCCTTGTACCAAATACATTTATCAATGATATTTGGGGTTTTTTGACAACTGGTACAGTAAGCACGTCAAATACAGAATGACATGAGGAAATGGCATACCAGGAAACTAACTGTGAGGTCTCTTTTAATGCTGTTCTTAAAAGAAATTTCTCAAGACCTTGCAAAATAACTGATTGAAAAAGAGGAGGTAATGCACAGTTGCACAGTACAGTATTAGTTTAGGTACATGATTCACATGATGCTACTCACGAGTTCTGTTTGTGCTGCCAGCACGTAGTGGTGGGCTCTTTGTCTGGCTTCCTGCTCGCAGAGAAGCTGAGTGTGTTGGCAACACTGCTGGTGAAGTTGTTGACAGCACGGCCCAATTTGGCAGTGAGCCCTAGCTCGCGGGGTACCTCAAACAGCACTTGCTCATCCTCGCTGGGCTCCGTCTTCAGCACGGGTACCTTCCTGCCTTCCGAGTCTGTGTCGGAGTCAAGCACGTAGCGATCAAGCACGTTGTTACGAGGTGCCTTGGGGCGGGGCGTGGCTGCATCCGCCTCGGGCTGTGCCGACGACCGGTCCCCGGGGCTCTGGTCTGCCTCAGGCCGTGACTGCAGGGAGGTCAGGGACACGGTAGTGAGTGTGTCGGAACCACCCTCCGACATAGGGCTCTTGTGTGCGGCCAGCTCCAGAAGGTCACTCTCGGACACCTCCTCAAAGGACTCCGTGTCGCTGCCCCGCTGGCGGCCCTTCCCGCTCAGCGAGGTGGTGAGCGATCCTCCCTCCACTGACTGCTTTCCACTCTCGTCGTCTGGGCACGCGTATGCTGCACACCAATCTGTTGCTTCACATTTCACCATCAACACTGTGTTTATTGCGACATACTGAACAAAATTTCTAGAGTGGTATGATGTAAGCTGGTAGGGTATGTCCTCCCCCCCCCCTTCCCTCTTCCACAATTTATTAGTTTTCTGCTAGATTAAACATCTATAGTCAAATCTAGGTTACACCAAGGCTGATTCTGTCCATTTTGAGCGAGTGGTTTGTGAAATATTACATGGATCCAAACATTATAAACGTTTTTTACAATTCTGTGGGATGGTATAACATGATATACAATTTCCAAATACATTCAGTACATTTATATTACAAACACTATACGTATTGTATAGAATATATAGTACATTAATACAACTAAATTCTGATTACTATGGCTCATCAAAGTTAAATTTACTTCTCTATAAAAATACCAAAAATGTGGCATATCAGCTTATGGCATACCAATCTAGATATCATGCCATACCTTACTAAGTTTATCTAGGTTGCTGGAATATCTGAATATTTATCACAGCATCCTTGAAACAATTTGCAAGTTAATTTGGTGGCTTACCTAATTAAGGCCAGTTCTGAGGGAAGGGTTTAGTAACTCACGACTCGTACAAGGAATAAAGACGTGGCAGCCAGGAACCTTAGCCTGACCACACAAGATATGTGAAAGTGAGTGCACGAGAACATACAGTAGATAGAAGTGGTCCCATGAGACAGTAATATTAGAGAACTCAAGGAAAACCCACAGCATGAGGAAAAATTCCTTATTTTCAGAATTCTTCTGACAAACACTCAGCATTCTGTAACACTTATAAAAGAAAAATATCTTAATTAAATAAATATCTGGAATGTGATGGGTGGAGCAACTTGAGAGACGGGTTGTGGAATGGAAGCTTGGTTGGAACAGTATCCTTAATAGAGTATTGTGGGGGCCACAAGATAGCCACCGGCTGATGACTGTAATGATTATTACACATTATTTACTACAACCTATTCAGTTTACTTCAGATGAAACGCAACACTTCTGCATAATTTATTGCCTGCACAGAGTCGGTATCAGTGAGCCATGTCAATCAACTAGCTCTGTGGATTTGTTACAAACACAGTTACGATCATGCCAGTTTTAACTCTGTTGTGTATAAAATATAGTAGAACCCCTTTTATTACACTCCTGATTTTACACTTTCTTGCCTACTGCACCTACTTTATTTGGTCCCACTTACAGTTTTACAGCATAAATTTCCTTCTTTATACAATTTCCTGCATTCAGCAACAATATTTCCTGGTCCCTTGAAAAGTGTACAACAGAGGTTTCACTTTGCATATAAACCACTCCCATTAGATAACCAATTAAATACATTCTGTAATTAAAACTTACACTTTGAACTACTAAATTTCATCATGCATTTTGTGCCAACTTACCATTAAAACGGTAGAAGAAAACGTGTAAGTTAAAATGCAAGAAGTTACGGAATGGCAATTTTTCAAAAGTTGATTTCAAAATACGTACCCAATTAACCATCGGGCAGCTCTACATTATACATTTTTTCTCAAAGGGGAATTGAAACAGGATGTTTTGGATTTTATCCAGTTTACACCATAACTTCTATTTCTGACGTTATCAACATTCTTTGCATGGTACAGCATTAAATAATAACTTCCCATTACAGCTTTGATGTCTTCATAAATTTTTTTACTTGTAACTGAAAAGGAAGCAAGAAGTGATTATTGATTGCATGTTTTTATTAATAATACTATTAGCAATGGTCTAGCAAATGTGAACTTTATCAAATGTCCATACAGAACATTGCCCTATAACCTGCAAGTTGACACGTGATGTCTTTATCAACACACCCAGTATTCCTGGCCTACTTGAGCGGACGAGAAACATCATTTGGCCTATCTTACCTGTGGTTTTGGGGGACCCCCATCAATCAGCTAATTCCGACATCTACCAATACCTGCGAGCACATATCAACCAGCACACCAGTTTCAGGGGCCAACCCGGTCGTATCACAGTCAGAAACACAGCAGGTCCAGCAGCTTCCGTAGGTCAAGCGTCACCCAGGCAACCCAGTGAGTGGTTCCACAGAAGCATAAAGTAATGGTACTACCCATCCCAGATTTTGTGCCCTGCCAGAAAACCACCAGGCCAGTACTTTACACTGGTCGCGCACCAGTTAGGTGCAAGGACTAGAGTCACAGTATGACCCCGAGTGCATATGCCCTTGCCTCCACCAAACAAATTGGGGTCGTGACGTACCTCAGTTGCCCACAGGACGTCACACGTCAAAGTACATAAATTATCTTACGAAATTTCCTAAAGGACTTTCATATTTAGTCTTATTAACAAGAAAAATATTTTAAGAGGGTCAAATTACTTTGGTGTTTACAGTCTGGGTGTAAAAATATTACATTAAAAGAACTTTTTAAAAGGGAACTTTAAGGGTTTAAGGAACCTGTATAGTTTTTCTCTTTTCTTAGCCGAGAAGCGCGGGAGCTGTAAGGGTGATGCATACCAACACGTGGAAAAGGTGCATACTATAGAAACGTCTTCGCCCCATCCAAAAGTGACTTTATTCCTATGGGCAAGTCAACCTAGCTAAACAATGTGATGGAGGCATGACATGTAAACAACCTTCGATGACGGAGACTCAATCAACACACTCAATTACCACGTGTTCCTTGCTTTCACAGCGCACCTGAACTCTACAAGAAGCCGTCATGTCATCGCCACTCCACAAGGAAAGACCACTCCAGTTGGCCGCTCCCGCTGGAAGAACTGCACTTGAGTTGAATCTTGCACCGCTGCAGGGAGACGGGCCACTTGACAGAAAGGCACGGCCTCCACAAAAGCATAAGGGCAAGATGTGTCAACGCCGAGCGCCACCGAGGTAAGGATAAGGATCCATGGCTCACGCATGTGAAGTCACAAACTCCACCCCCAAGAGGTGGGGCAAGCTACCCCACACCTCTCAGTGTGCTTAGAAGTGGGAAAAATTAGTGTAAAAGGCACCCCAGCCTAGGCCTCAGGAGTCGCTAATCGTCCTCTGGCCGAGAAGGTCAAGGGAACCACTGAGTGATCGCTTTCCTCTGGCTGTGTAGACCAAGGGCTCAGAGAGCGCTACATCACCCAGCTCCAGAAGACCGCCGCCCTCCAGACACTCTCAACATCTTCCATCGCTCCAGTCATTGCCAGCGATACCAGTGACGGCCAGTACTTAACCTTCCTCAATTTACCTTCCTTCGCTAAAAGCAACCAGGAATTAAAGGTCACTGAAATGCCATAAATTCTGGACAACCCTTAAGACCCTAACCAGGTCATTCTTTACAGTTTGGGTAAAGATTCCTTATGAGTACCCCTTAGGTCCCTTAAGGACACTCCCTTATTAAATTAGGATTGATCCCAGCCAAATAAATGATTGGAGAAATTATTTATTCACTCGTAAAATACAAACTCAATTTACTTTTACCAGAATGCGCCGTCCTGGCAGAACTGACATGTACTTCCGCTATTTATTTTGTATTGTTAATTCTTGAGAGATGTGGATTCACTTTTGCTGTTGCGCATTGAACGTTTCCTTTCGTAACTTTTGTTCACCCCTTGTATTGATATTTGAATATTTTCTCTATCGTGCAGTAAATGTGTTTAATTAAATACGATAAAACCGATGGTCATGTATTCACCAACAAGGCAGATACAAACAACTTAGTGGCAACCCCGAGGTTAGTCAGTGGACTAGTTTCGGCAGAGAAACCACTAGGAACACTTTTCCAACATTGGAACTGAGTTGCTTAATAATATCTTACCCTGCCAGGCAAGAACGGCTAGCCGGGAAAAGGTTTATTATTCCAACCTGACCCTCGGTAAAAAACCCACCTAGGAACATCAGGTGTGACGTGGGCTTCCACTGCTCTGTATCCCGCCAAGTCGAAGTGTGGTAGGCCTAATTGAAGTTGCGTGGAAAGAAGCACTCCTAGAATACAACCTTATGCCGCGGGCCCATGAAAGTAGTAAGAAATCTAGGCTTCGTCTAACATTGAGGAATCTTGAAGACAAGATTAATAATAACACTTTTGCTGAATCACATTCTCAACTTTTCTCACCTCCAGTTAGAGTAAGACACAAGAGCCGCTTTTGAGCACTTGTTAATAGTACTCTTCAACCTTGCAGTCATTGGTCTCGAACCCGACCAACGACCTGCCAGAATCTTACACTGCAATTCCCCCTCACGTACCACAGAAACTCCCTTGCAGCACTAGTGTTACTCCGCAGCAACTGACACCGGCCGCACCACAGAGCCAGCCTGTGAAGATGAGGGTTCCACCACCACCGCTGATTCTGACATTGCATGTATATTTGAAGGCCACCTCCTCTGCTAACATCAGGTCTGTGTACCGCAGGTCTATGGAAGTCAAATTCACCCCCTAGGGTTTGTAATTCCCAGGCTTTCGACGGTCTGAATGCTCGTAAGACAACTAAATAAATATCTCCTCCCAGCATCGGGAACTCCTGTTCCCCCTCCGTCAAGCTAGCTGGAAGTTTTGTGTGCAATTCCTGTTGAAACTAGGGTTCGATTATATTCACTTTTCTTTTTAGCAACAGCTTTTAGAAGGGTACAGAGGTTTTATCCCTCGCTCCGCCCACGCCAGACTGGGCACCACTATATCAGTTTCTTGGTACAGATGACTTTGTGCCAACGTAACTGGTGGGTTAAAACGTACAGCTTCAAGGGTCACACTGGCATGCGCTACAAGAGCATCATCACCCCTACACGCAAGGCTCTGAACTGGCGTGTAGTCTTCTCGTAGTGCTGCATGTACCTATGGGACTTTCATTTTATTGATGAAAAGTCTGTAGCAAAGTTCAATACAAGCTCATCGTGGTTTGGCTCGTGTTCTGCTAGTATGTTTTGGCGCAGCTCCTCTTTGTGGAGGGGAGTCAAACCCCAAGGTGAATAGGAGAGTTAAGCTATCCCTTCAAGGCAGCCATATGCTCCGTACCACAAGGGACGTCAATAATCAGGATGCCAGCTGTCCCAATAAAGGTGGATGAGCTCAATCGGATACGAGATATGAACGATTTGTGGGGGTGAGCAATCTGTCTTACACTGACAGGATTGATCTGCCGTGGCTCGTTGGCTATCGAGCAGGGATGAAGTTGGCTATGGATCGTTCCGACTGCATGTGGGGAACTGTCTTGAGAGGGAGTCAAACCCTGTTCGTCCTTCCGGAAGCCAACGTTATTGTGCAGAAGTTGGGGAATACTTCTGTTCTCGGGTGTCAAACTCGAGTATCCTGCCAGATATTAGTCTCACAATGCTTGATCGGCTAGAGGGGCTCTGTGTGTCGGTATTCGAGTTCCGGTGCTTGTATGAGGGTTGGATGGATGGGGGGTTTCGTCAGAGTCGGATTCTTCGTCCGGTTCACAACAACCTAAGAAGTGCTTTAACGGGGTTTCGTGGTCAAGAGGTAATATTATATTGTAATCAACAGGGTCATTCTCGTATTCATTAATGACCAGTGTACTTGGGTGTGTCATTAATGATCTGATTTAATAATGCTTGTTGCAATAAAACGCGCCTCTAGGATCGCCTATGGTGGCTTCCAGTACCTCCGTGCTGTTTGCACATTGAGTACTGAAATACAGCAAATAGAATAAGGCTGTCAACAGGGGTTGCGGACAAGCAGTCCTGGGCAGTGCACTCCCGCGGAACTGCTGTTCACAAGGGCAACACAAGTAACTAAACCTTGTGCCTTGTATTGGCGGCGGGTGCACTGGAATCTCAAGTATTAGAGCCTTTGTCAGGCCTCGTATCCTGAGGGATACAGCACACTACATGGCCAGATAATGACGTGAAGTTAGTAAGAATTTACTGCGCACTGAATGAATACACAACACTAAATTAATAAAGCAATAAAAATGGCACAGGATCTAAAATGAAAATTAGAGTAAGCGACACACAAATAAATCAAGTTTGAAACGTAATATTTTATTACGTTTAAAATAACACTGTAGCAAGACCCGGCAAATTATACATGTTACAAGCTAACAAAAGAAAATGTTAATGCTCAGTAAAATATATAGCTCAATCAACAAGCGAGGCGAGCCTCGGAAAAAAGTAAATTAATAAAAATTAATTCCTATGAAAATTCTTAATAAAACAATAAACCAATGTACGTTTTACCCTGGGCGGGCTGCAGAGGAGAGGAGAGAGAGTTCCGCAGACTGTAGGAGAGCTCGCGAACCTTACGTCCGGCGAGCCCCGGCGTATCTGCTGGACCACAGGGCTGCACTTCTATTTATATTAAAATCGCCCTGTGTCAGCAACTCTTCAGGGCCGGGGGAGGTAACACAGACTTCCATCACAGGGGTTGATTTATCTGCTGCAGGAGCGCCGCTCGTATTTCTTATCACCCCCGGTGGAGACATAAATATTTTCTTGCACACCGGATTGAGGCAGGCGCGCCATGACGTCAGAAGGTCACGGGCGTGCTGCTATCTTGACAGTTATTTGGAACTTCTTGGCCAGGCAGGGTACAGTAGTATAATTTAAATAGTAAATTACATTATATCTTCGTCTGGGTTGCTCTGGTACGTCCCTTCTCGATTGGATGTGGAAGAACATAATCTGTGACGTGAAGTTCAATTACATGGATGACTAGCCAATGCATGGAGTCATTTTAATAATATTATTTCCAAGTCTCAGCGACCAATGAATTTTGATTTCACTCCGCGCTTGGCGCGGTCATATCAGGCAAAGTCGGCTGTAGAGTGCGCATCTCGGAAGCGCAGCAGGACGGCATGCATCAATTTTAAGATATGGCAGTCTGAAAAAGCAGTTTTAAGTTATAGTGGAGAACACCAAAATAATATTTACAGCATGCATTCTAACTTTGAACATCAATCCATCCTCATCTGGGGTATAATGTCTTTTAACAGATAAATACAATGGGGGCACATTTTATATTTTAATCAATAGCCATGATTTCCAACACTACACCACAGTTCAAACGCCAGGCAGGGGGAACTCTTAACTGTATAAAGAAAGTAGCCGTGAAAATTCTATAAATCCAACATTGGGATTGATAGCCCTTAAGGGCTCTGCCTGGCTGGGACACGAAGTCAACTGCAGTGGTTTGGTAGAAATCACGCAATTAAAAAATGGTTGGATATTTTGTATTAGTGTCTGTACACAAAAAACATTTTAGAAACATTTCATGCATATAGGTAAATTCCAAGTCTTTATTTCAACTCAAAGGATAATTTGTTTGGGCAAGAAAATTACTAAAACAGCACGTGTTTTCAGAATAAGTTTTAGCTGCAATATTTTCTACATTTTACGTACATATATAGAACCTTTAGAGTTGTCTTTAGAAATGCTTAATATTTTTATCTTTATTGGCATGTTGCAAACATATAGTCACCACTTACAATCACTCTAGGCGAGTCGCTGATGGAAAGGCTACACGCCAGTTCAGAACATTGACAGATGTCACCTTCCTACGCATACTACTTGTCGACTTTGTCCCATCAACAAGCAAATAAACTTACGTGGGCAAGTCACACACCGGCATACATTGTTGCTCCCACCCTAGTGAGCAATTACAGAAACACTGTAATTATATGAAACTGTACTGCCCACCCAAAAGTCGCGATGCGGTCGCCCAGTTCCCACTTGAGAATTTGAACTGTTTACAGAGTCACCGACATGCCGGATCCAAAGAAGCTATTTCGAAGGGTTGCTGCAAGAGGGCAGCACCCAACACACAAACCTGTCACTGCCCCCAGAGCCTCATGGATAGGCGATAGATATGTCAACAGCCTACCACCGAGGAGATAAGAAATGGTGGCACGGCCCACAACCATACTTAAAACCACCCATGTGAGGTGGGGCTAGCCAACCCCACACCCCTACGATAGCCAACAAGCTTCATTTTTTGTAAATAAGGAGGCGCCAAACCGCAGCTCAGGATAGTCGACGGCCCTCCAGCTTGTACAAGGCAGAGGGCACCAGCATGGCAAGTGGTTGTCACTCTGGCCTCGCTGCCTGCAGAAAACTGAGCAGATCTTAACCAGGGTTGTTCATGACCACTAGACCACACGCACTAAAGTCATACTCTGCAAAGTCTAGTGCTAGTTACTTACGATGGTCTCCAGCGATGTCTGCCAATGTCGTCTGCAGCAGAAGACTCCATCACCACATCAGCCAGAGGTATCTCGACGTCCCCTCCCGTTTCCTACCCACCAACAAACTAATCCTTGTACTCTAGGTGGTAGCAGGTCGTGCCGACGTCCCTTCCGGACTGCCCCCACAAGAGAATTACGTAACTGAGAATCATTGAATTTTCTTTTCTATTGATGCAGGTTCACCTTCACCTGTCCTTAAATATTATCATTTTATTTATCAATGTACAGAGCTATGCATTCCTGATTGTTTCTCCACATATAAATAAAATATGTTTAATTGTAACTTGAAATCTTTTATTGCTCAATTCAGAACAACCTAGAGAGTCACTTTTATTTAACTGGCTCATTTTAACCGTTTGCTGAGAGGTGCTTATATCCTGAACATATTTGGTTATCCTCAGGTAGCACAAAGCCACAATAATATTCCTTAATCTGTACATGATTCTGAGAATATCACAAATATTGTCCGGATCGCCCACACTCCAGTAGAATTCACCCTCAGTTATCCAGCATCACAAATACTCATTACCTCAGTCCCAGTCTGAATTAAAGTCCGGACTCAGGAGGGCTTGAGTGTACGCCTGACATTAAGGAGAGTAAGCTTCTGTGTGCGTTGATTAAATATTTAAATGCATTTTACTTCCAAAGGTAAAGTTAGGCAATTACGCCAATTAGCCCGTCGGGCATTATTACGAGAGTTAGACGCACTCAATGTTCCAGTAGACATACCTACCAACTGTGACATATTAGAAACATCAAGAACTGTTAAAACACTAGTTAAAGCTGCTGTTAAAGCCAAGTGAAGAACAGCCACCCTCAGGTGAGGTTTTGAGATACGACTGGGATTCCTTACTCGGTATAGACTGTCGGCATTTTGTTCCGAACCGACGCCACTTCCTCACCCTCGTACTCCCGTACAAAAACCGTCCGTCACTTGCATGGCCGCCGGTAAGGTATTAAAATCTGCATACCTCCCAAACCTGCCACTACACGTAGGCTAGTGTCAGTCACAACGGACTTTGTCCCCTCATGGAAACCAACCAGACCAACCCCCTATAGGCGTAGGGTAAACTCAGAAGTGACCAAATAATTTCTGGCAGGGTTTTGTCTAGGTTATTTTCCATAATTAACCAGTGACAACTGGTGGCACGCCTTTTGACAGTCTTTACAGTGGGCTGGACCAAACTCCCTGGGAGGGAGACATTTGTGGTCCAGCTTATCCTGCCTCCAATTAAGGTCCCTCCACATAAACATTGTTACCCCAGATCTTCTAACTTCCAACGTGGGAAGAGCCACGACCCAGCCAGTCAACCAACTTAATAAATCAACAGACACTCCAGGAGGAAACCAGAGTTGCAATCACTAGAGGGGAATCAGCGCTTATCCTTTTTATTATTCCCCCTCACGTAGTAGGAAAGGGAATATTCTTATTTTCTTGCAGAGTGCAAAAGCTCCGAGCAGGAAAGCACATCAACCATCAACACAGATATGCTGAAGCAAGTGGTGAGTGAGCAAGAGTTGAACATAGAGATTACGTATCTGAGGGCTAAAACATGCAAAATAGTTGCAAACAGGCGCAGCCCGTCACCCTGACTCTGAGGTCACGGAGAGCGTAAGTGAAGGGACGCACCTTTAAGACAGCGCATCATGAAGCCGAAGGGCAGGAGGGGGTCCATGATGCACAGCAGACGTGACGGCGAGGGGATGAACGACACCAGCACAGGCACGTACGCAAGGAAGAGCCCATCTGGCCGCCGTAAGCCCAGCTCTATGCACTTCATTGTCACCCCCAGGTTCAGGTTGGCTCCAGCAGAGTCCCCTGCAACACAAGGCAACTAGACATATCCCTAACAACAGCAATCTTTCATCTTTCTTTTATTAATGACTTTATGCAGCTGCCTAATGTGGGAGCGACCGAGTGTAAGGTAGGGTTTTTACATCTGAAATTAATTTACGCTTATCTCTGCCACCTTTCACAATATCACTTTCAAACCGGAAACACTTTGTCAATGTTTGCCTGAACCACATTTCTACAAAATTTTTCCCGAAATTTGTCACACCCTGAAAATTGCATGAAAATTAACATTTATAGATGTAACAAAAACATAAATTTGTATTACTTTATTCTTACTAGCTCTGTTATAGCATGGTTCTTATCTTAAGGGCACAAAGTGTTTTTTGTATGAAAGGGTTATTGTAAAAAGTAACAGAGATACTCTAAAATCATTTAACAAGTGAAACACTACACCTTTTGTTTGTTCGAGCCTGCAATAGGCAGCACCCTTAATGTGTTGTCAACAGCACAGTTTTTAGAGAGAGGTAAGACACGTAGCTTGCACAAAAAGGAATCAGGGAAGGGATCAGCTGTGGTGTGTATTAAGGAGTGCAGTGGAGAGATTTGGGCGGTTGTTAACATTGTCTTGAGAGCTGATGATGGTGAAGTGAGGTGAGTATGGAACTTCACCGGAATGCTGGGGCGGGGGAAACTGGAGATCCCAGAGAAAACCTGGTGACCAGAGGCATCATCCGACAAAGTTCTCAAATGCAAAAATCCAGGAACGACCCCACCGTGAATCAAACCCAGTTTGCCTCAGTAGGAGGCAAGTAGTCTGACCTGTATTAAGAAATCACCACCAAAATCAGGATGGCTGGACTAAGAATTCAATTCAGATCCTCATGAATATGCGTTCAGTATCGTAAGGTTGTATGAATGTAACTTTTTGTTTGACAAAATTAAAATGAAAAAGACATTTTTGTGGAACTTTAAATATATATATATATATATATATATATATATATATATATATATATATATATATCGCAACAGTTTAGTACCAGTGTTTAAATCTTTTAACAAATATTTGTTCAATTTAAATTAATAAATAAAATTTGCATAGTACCATTGATGGCCATACAATATAATTGGACTGCATAAGGAAGAAATTAAAACCAAGTTACAAAACCTCTGAATAAATTGAGTAATACTGAAAATAGATTATATCAAAATTTCAAGTTTATTATTATGTAGTTAAATTAGTACTGTATTATAAATTATAATCACAAAGTGGATACACATACAAAAATTTAGATTGCTGTTCAACTAAATACACATTTGTTATGCATCCAAATACATTCACTCAACTTGAATTTTTTACTTTCAGAAACTAGTTTTGGCAAACAGAACATTTGTGCAACCATACAGTATGTCACAGCACGACTTCATTTGGCAGCAGTCTTTAAATTTAAACACATTGCATGTTTTACTGGCTTTCACAACACATGGTCATGCAAAGAAATGTCTCCTCATATCACATGACATACATGCCCCACATAACATCATTATCATGTGATTTGATCAATGAATTGATGCATCTCGCTTAGACTAGTCAGCGTTACATTTGGTGAGCGCTAGATCAGGCGCGCTCGGGTACTCAGTTACTGTGATTGAGTCTGCTTCCTACTAGAGACTAGCACTGGTCTAGTAGGCTGGCAGCTTGGTACAAAGTCTGTCATGGGTCGTGGGCAGTACCGCAATATTTCTTACTACCACCTTAGTTTGTTGAGGCAGGGCTGACTTACCAGGTTACTCACTCACCGGTCTCCTGGGTCCCGGTGTAGAGGTAGGCCGGCTGGGGCCAGCAGTTGCTTGGATGATGCTAGTTGAAGAGGTGCCGTACGGAGAGGTCAGGTATCTCTGGCTCCAGGTGATGGCTGCACTGCTTCCACAAAACAAGTTGGCAATACCCAACCTCGTGTCAAGTCCAGGGACTAGTGCTCGTACTGCAGGATGTGTCTCAACGTCAAGTCCGGTGTGCGAGGGGAAGTACACTGGAGAGGACTGCCTCTCCAGGTGACGGGCAGACTGAGCACGCTCCCGTGGGGTTCCACTGGTGCACACTCGCTTAGCAGTAAAGAACTCCTCCCTTTGAATACAGTGCCTTTCCCCGAAGGGCATTACAGGCAGTATTGACACTTAACATACTTTCAGTCAGCGCAAACAGATAGAGAGAACCCTAACTAAATGTAGAGCCCAACAGCAGTTGATGGCGCACACTTTGTGCTCCTATGGTTCTGCACCTTGGCGCACAAACCTACAGTGGTAGGTCGTATGGGCAGTCTTCCCACAACAGTCGGGCCTCCAGTCCCAGCAAAGTACCACTGCCAGTACTTTTGGTGCTCCGGTCAGCGATACAACAGGGGTGGCTGTCCTGCTCCTGATGGAGAACTATGGTTGGTAAGATTATCACACCCAGTCACTTGCTTGCTCTGCTTAGAAATAGAGTTCCTAGTATCGGGCAGGAAATACCTCTGCCAGTACTCTTGGCGCTCCGGTCAGCGATACAACCTGAGGTGGCTGTCCTGCTCCTGCTGGAGAACTATGGTTGGTAAAATTACCACACCCAGTCACTTGCTTGCTCTGCCTTAGAAATAGAGTTCCTAGTATCGGGCAGGAAATACCTCTGCCAGTACTCTTGGCGCTCCGGTCAGCGATACAACTGAGGTGGCTGTCCTGCTCTGATGGAGAACTATGGTTGGTAAAATTACCACACCCAGTCACTTGCTTGCTCTGCTTAGAAATAGAGTTCCTAGTATCGGGCAGGAAATACCTCTGCCAGTACTCTTGGCGCTTCCGGTCAGCGATACAACCTGAGGTGGCTGTCCTGCCCCTGATGGAGAACTATGGTTGGTAAATTACCACACCCAGTCACCTTGCTTGCTTGTTAGAAATGGAGTTCCTAGTATCGGCAGGATATACTCTGCCGTACTCCTTGGCGCTCCGGTCAGCGTACACCTGAGGTGGCTGTCCTGCTCTGATGGAGAATATGGTTGGTAAAGAGTACCAACCCATCACTGTGCTGCCTGCTTAGAAATAAGTTGCATAAGTATCGGCAGATAATACTCTGCCAGTACTCTAGGCGCTACTCTCGGGTCAGGATACAACCTGAGGGGCTGTCCTGCTCCATGGAGAACAGGTGGTAAGAATTACACACCCAGTTCCACTTGCTTGCCCTGCTTAGAAATAGAGTTCCCTAGTAATCGGCCAAGGATTACCTCTTGCCAGTAACTCTTGGCGTCCGGTCAGCGATACAACCTGAGGTGGCTTCGCTCTGATGGAGAACTATGGTTGGTTAGATTACCACAACCAGTCACTGCTGCGCTCGTAGAAAGAGTTCCTAGTATCGGGCAGGAAATACCACTGCCAGTACTCTTTGGCGCTCCGGTCAGCGATACAACTAGGGTGGCTGTCCTGCTCCTGATGGAGAACTATGGTTGGTAAATTACCACACCCAGTCACTTGCTTGCTCTGCTTAGAAATAGAGTTCCTAGTATCGGGCAGGATTTACCTCTGCCAGTACTCTTGGCGCTCCGGTCAGCGATACAACCTGAGGTGGCTGTCCTGCTCCTGATGGAGAACTATGGTTGGTAAGATTACCACACCCAGTCACTTGCTTGCGCTGCTTAGAAATAGAGTTCCTAGTATCGGGCAGGAAATACCTCTGCCAGTACTCTTGGCGCTCCGGTCAGCGATACAACCTGAGGTGGCTGTCCTGCTCCTGCTGGAGAACTATGGTTGGTAAAATTACCACACCCAGTCACTTGCTTGCTCTGCTTAGAAATAGGGTTCCTAGTATCGGGCAGGAAATACCTCTGCCAGTACTCTTGGCGCTCCGGTCAGCGATACAACCTGAGGTGGCTGTCCTGCTCCTGATGGAGAACTATGGTTGGTAAAATTACCACACCCAGTCACTTGCTTGCTCTGCTTAGAAATAGAGTTCCTAGTATCGGGCAGGATTTACCTCTGCCAGTACTCTTGGCGCTCCGGTCAGCGATACAACCTGAGGTGGCTGTCCTGCTCCTGCTGGAGAACTATGGTTGGTAAAATTACCACACCCAGTCACTTGCTTGCTCTGCTTAGAAATAGAGTTCCTAGTATCGGGCAGGATTTACCTCTGCCAGTACTCTTGGCGCTCCGGTCAGCGATACAACCTGAGGTGGCTGTCCTGCTCCTGCTGGAGAACTATGGTTGGTAAAATTACCACACCTAGTCACTTGCTTGCTCTGCTTAGAAATAGAGTTCCTAGTATCGGGCAGGATTTACCTCTGCCAGTACTCTTGGCGCTCCGGTCAGCGATACAACCTGAGGTGGCTGTCCTGCTCCTGATGGAGAACTATGGTTGGTCAAATTACCACACCCAGTCACTTGCTTGCTCTGCTTAGAAATAGAGTTCCTAGTATCGGGAAGGAAATACCTCTGCCAGTACTCTTGGCGCTCCGGTCAGCGATACAACCTGAGGTGGCTGTCCTGCTCCTGATGGAGAACTATGGTTGGTAAAATTACCACACCCAGTCACTTGCTTGCTCTGCTTAGAAATAGAGTTCCTAGTATCGGGCAGGAAATACCTCTGCCAGTACTCTTGGCGCTCCGGTCAGCGATACAACCTGAGGTGGCTGTCCTGCTCCTGATGGAGAACTATGGTTGGTAAAATTACCACACCCAATCACTTGCTTGCTCTGCTTAGAAATAGAGTTCCTAGTATCGGGCAGGAAATACCTCTGCCAGTACTCTTGGCGCTCCGGTCAGCGATACAACCTGAGGTGGCTGTCCTGCTCCTGCTGGAGAACTATGGTTGGTAAAATTACCACACCCAGTCACTTGCTTGCTCTGCTTAGAAATAGAGTTCCTAGTATCGGGCAGGAAATACCTCTGCCAGTACTCTTGGTGCTCCGGTCAGCGATACAACCTGAGGTGGCTGTCCTGCTCCTGCTGGAGAACTATGGTTGGTAAAATTACCACACCCAGTCACTTGCTTGCTCTGCTTAGAAATAGAGTTCCTAGTATCGGGCAGGATTTACCTCTGCCAGTACTCTTGGCGCTCCGGTCAGCGATACAACCTGAGGTGGCTGTCCTGCTCCTGCTGGAGAACTATGGTTGGTAAAATTACCACACCCAGTCACTTGCTTGCTCTGCTTAGAAATAGAGTTCCTAGTATCGGGCAGGATTTACCTCTGCCAGTACTCTTGGCGCTCCGGTCAGCGATACAACCTGAGGTGGCTGTCCTGCTCCTGATGGAGAACTATGGTTGGTAAAATTACCACACCCAGTCACTTGCTTGCTCTGCTTAGAAATAGAGTTCCTAGTATCGGGCAGGATTTACCTCTAAAAAAATTTACTCTCAGGATAGGATAAAATGTTATTTATTATGAATATAATTACTGGTGACTTGTACCTACCAAGCAGAGTACGGACAGAAGTAAGCTAAGCTGTAACAGATGGAGGTGACCTGCTCCTAGACTACTCAAGTATAGAATGAACTCGACGGTTATGAAAACAACTCTGATGCAGTTATTCTAACCTACGGTTGTCTCTGGACAAGACCTTACAATGAGACCGCTACCAAAAGGGTAGTGTAGTTGCCAATTACCAGCAAGTAGCGGTGGCTGTTGAACCAGGAGGATCAACAGCAGAAGTGTGGAGTGAAGTCGAGCAGGCTTCTGGAGATATTGAGCTTCTGGAAGCTGGTGGAGGTTGAAGCCTCTGGAGCTTCTGGTTGTTGATGGTGGCTCCTGAAGATCTCTTGGAGTTCTTAGAGAAGACCATGAGGGTCTAAGGTGCAGTAGAGAGCCCCAGAACAGAAGTGCTGAGGTGAGCTACTGGAGAAGTTAACCGGCGTCTTCGGCCACGCACTGCCTTATATTGTGCGCTCAGCCAGCCCCATGCCTGGGATGGAGTGGGAGGTGTGACGTCTGCCTGGAGCGAGCGGGGTGGGAGAATCTAACCATACACCCAGGTATATGGCCTCGAGAGCTCTGCCGCACTGCCATCTTAAAGAAGGCTTGGCAACACTGTCTAGCAGGTGCTTTGGGGAGGTTGACATGTTATGTGGATGCTTGGAACAAAGCTTGTTTCCCGTGCTAGTATTGCCCACTAGGGTTAGAGCGATCCTGTGAGCATTCGTGAATAACATGTTGGGCCTGACCCTTCTTTGGGATACATAGATACTACATGTGTAGTGAGAGGAAGTTGGGTCTGGTACATCAGAAAATACCATGTGTCTGTAACTGTCTCTGCATGAGAACAATCCTCTAGTCATCTATGGTTGTGGCTCCTGGTAGATGTAACACATTAGGATGAGTCGTAGTCGAGAGTTAAGATATTTGGGTGGGTCTTAAAAGTGAGGCCTTGAGAGCCAATGAGGGTGATTGAAATGAAATGGAGCTGTGCCAGAATGAAGGGGCAGAGGAAATGGAAGATCCCTGAGAAAACCCGCCAACCAACGACATAGTTACAGCACGATTGTCAAGTGCGAAAATCCGGTGACCCGGCCGGGGATTGAACCCGATTTGCCTTGGTGGGAGGCGAGCGTGCTAATCGCTCAGCCACCACGGCCCCAAGTCATAGTCGTGTTTAATATAACTCATATAAGCGGCACGTGTAAGATTCTTAACCATTTTTTTGTTTATATGCAACTCTTATATTTTGAAGTGAGGCTTTGCAGCACATAACATACAAGGTGGCAACACTGCAGGAACCAACGAGCTTAAGATTTGTATTAATTGCTCAAACAAATAGCATAAATCAAATATGATGGTCCTTTTCAGTTTTTAGTCCTTGTTTTTCCTCTGCCCCAAATTTAATATTTTGTAAATGTGGTTACTTGAAACTATTTGTCTTGTGGTTTGTCAACTGAGTATCATGTTCAAACAAAACTCCAGTTTTCTGCTGAAGCTGTATCATGTGTATCAGGCATATGAACTGACATGTACCCAAGGAGTGATGAAATGTTTAATTTTCTACATTGGGTAACGCTGCAAACATTGACACACTTCACCCGAGGAATAATATCACAAAAATGGTTGTAATGTGATGGCTGAAGTAGAAGCTTGACGCATGTCCAATTAGCTAAGGTTGTATCATGGTCGTGTGGCTTTGGTTACATTTAGGTCGGTTGTGCTGCAGGTTGGCTTATGCTTACCTACGGCTGGATATAACGGTCAGACACATGGCCTTATGAGTTGGTACAACGTTCTCAACTTTACGGTTTACTAGGCCCTTGGATGGGTCTGGCTTGCGACTCGTTTCGGAGTTAGTCTTAGTCGAAGACGGGCAGAAGGTGCTAGGGATTGGTGCCTTGGCGGTTTGTGGGCGAGTGGTAGCGGGATAGAGCTGATTACGTCACTCAACTTCAGCTCGGGCGGTAGCAAAGGCATGCCGTGACAACGCAGAACTCGTCGTTCCAGTCCTCTGATGCACTACTCCAGAATTTACTATTAGATATGCCTAGCCGGTTCTCGGTCTTGTTCAGTAACTCTCTTACCGCGGGATGACAGGTCACGTGTATACGTAGTGGTGCTGACGGGAAAGTAGCTGGGTTAATGTCTGTCATCGTAGGTGGTGCCAGTGACCGAAGTAAGGCGGCACGATCTCGTTCGGCTCGTCGGTTAGCTGTAAGTGGGGTTAGACCAGCCAGTTGTCTGGCAGCAAGGCAGGCAACTCTTTGCTCTCTCACCTGGCGCTGTGCCTCACCTTGAATAGCATAGGGTGGGTGACGCGCCGCTGTCTTTCGCAACGCCACGTATCCACGTGTGTGGCAGCCCTCCAGGATTGTGGCAGACTGTAACTTCCATGTACGAAATGGCTCGGGGTTTGAACCTCACGTGTGTAGAAGTAGTACGCTAGAGTTGCAGTAAGATGAGTCGTGATCATGTGTAGTTAATTGGTATAAGCGGCATGCGTCAAGGAGTTTGTCGTTGTAAATTAGGAGTTTGTTGTGGTCAATTTTACAGTTCTATTTCGTGATGCCAGAATCATGAAGAACATGGGGCGTTTTAATGCTTTACTGGTGCACGGTTATTATACAAGACAGGTTGAGTGGCCTGTTGCAGGGGCACAAAGTGGAGAGACACTATTATGACCCTATGAACAGGCTGGTCCTTATGCAATGGTTTACCTGGTGGCAAACTGTTCTGCTGAAGGTGTTGCCTCGGCTGGGGTCGGGGTTGGGGGTTGGGGGCTATCGTGAATGTCCCCAGGCAGTGAAGTGCTCTTGATCGACTGCTTGCTGGAGGAAGACTGTTGCCTGTGGGGGAGGTGGTCAATAAACCACTGGTTAGTGATTCCGGAGGGTAGTATCTCTCATCTTCTTGGCCCAAGTAGCACGAAAGGATATTTAGGTGTGGTATCCACAAGGAGTCAGTCAGAACTGATTCCACCTCCCTTCCGGGCCCATAAAGAGCAGTGACGGAGTTTGGAATAGCCTGATTGGCTAATTCACCAGGTGGAGGAGTTTCGAATGATTGGGGCTCTACCGAACTCTACCCAGGGGCGAAGCTCGGGTTGTCATTTATCGTGTGTGTTTCTGGCTTTAAAAAGCACGTAGTCTGCTGGCTCCACTCTGGTGGGCTGCGTTTACGTAGGAATCGACACAATGACACTCAAGAAATTAGCACACAAAGAATAGTTTAGAAATCACGTGTTATATTAACCACGGTGGCCCTGCACTACGCTCCTATACTAATCTGAACTGACACATAACTTCTAGACTACGTAATGCCAGGTGAAGGTAATCTGGTTCTAAAAACTGACAGGAATAAGGCAATGTCTCTGCCAGGTACGTAATTAACAACTTAATCCTAACTATTGGCCTGTTGTCTGGAAGCGACAGGAGCTGTGACTACCAGAAAGACAGTATTGCAGTTACCATCCGGTAAGGCAAGGTCCTGAAGGAACTGTCACTACCAATACCAATGGGTATTGGTAGTGAGGATCTGCTGGGTGCACAAGTGGCTTCTGGAAGGGTTGTCTTCAACTGGTAGCTGAAGAGAGCAGTGGCATCTGAGGGCATACCAGTGAGCGTGAACTGCCGGTGGCTTCCTCCGGCCCAAGTCTGAGTGGTGGAAGAAACACAGACGGACTTCTGCTGGTCACACAGGGGTATTTATACTAATCTCTTCCTGGACCGGAGTAGGCAAGGGGTGAGGAAGGAGATAAGATCCTCCCCTGGGCTCGGCAATTGTCTTCTGCTGGCAACATCTGCTAGGCAGCATTATCGTTAACGTGGCAGGTTTCAACCCTTATCTCAGTCACAGGGTGCTAGTAGAATGCGTGCTGCCCTCCCTCGGTGCACCGTAGAACTACATAGCCTGGAGTGGCCGGCTCTGTGTCTCGGTCCGGCAGTACAATCTCACTTCACGGATGTTGGCGTTGATATCTGACTTGGAAATCTGGGTGAACAGTACAAGATGGACTAATGTGTCTGTAATACGCAGGAGCATCCTATAGCCACATATCCTGTCTCTTCAGTATTAATGGTTAAATGATGAGCCCAGTGGGGTGGACATAGTGTCCAGATGGGGTGAAGTCGAATGTGCATAAAAGCTGCACAGAGCATCGCGCGTCAGAACTAGCCAAGTACACAGTATCCCATTTATATTCCTAACAATTTCACTTGATGGACATCAATGACTTTAAGACTATCTGAATTTTACAGATGGCAGAAGGATGATAAAGCTGACAAGGAACGTATATCCCAAGCAAGATCTTTCGAAAGCACTCCGTTACGATGGTCACATTCCTGGTTCAGCATGTTTGAAAAATGTGTTTACCTATTATAAGAAATCAAATCCCAGACTAGGACGGAATGAAATTTTCAATATATTGCTAATTTCAGAACCCTCCAATATCACTAATAATAACAGCTTTATCTTAAAGCATATAATAAGGACAAGAGTGAAAACCGGAATGAACATTGCTATGGACTTTCCAGCAATAAAATTATAGGGTCACATCTTAAAGTCACATGGGTGCATGCAATATGACAAGAACACTGCATGCCAGTTCAGAATTTTGAGTGTCGCAGCAATTGCACAGTAGTGTGTGGCAGTGTTTTCCTTACTGCTCCTGTGGTTTTGAACCACAGTGGGAAAATAGCTCCTGGTAGGCCACCACTTTACTGTGAATGTCTACAGAGAGACAATGCTTCAGGCCAGCGAGGGATGCTAATACAACAGACATCCAGGAACTAGTAAATGCAGTTGGCAACAAAGCAGAACTTACCCACAAGCACAATCTTCTCCGCAGTGGTGCCGAGGAGGTGGGCGTTGTTGAGTGCCCAGCAGTAGGCGTAGAGCACCTCCTGCAGGGCACGGGGGAAGGGGGCACGTGGGGCCAGCGAATAGTCCACGGAGAGCACTGGCACGCCCAGCTGGGATGCCCACTCCCGCAGGTACATCTCGTGGGAGCGTGAGCTCTGGGACACGAAGCCACCACCGTGACAATGCAGCACCAGCGCGGGGGACGGCGGCAAGATCACCTGACCTTTCACCTCCTTTCCTTCCCCCATCTCCTGGATCAGGCAGGCATCACACAACACACACTTGTCACAATCCACACCACTTTTATCACTACGCTGCCTCACTGCACTGCACTTTCAACATTACTAAATTTCTCTTTTGAAGTTTGGTTGTCTTCATATTAATTTAATATTTTACCTTAGCTTGGAAACCAATTAGTGCAATTTATTACACCATCCGTACTCTAAAACTTATTACTATATTATATTGCTATTACAATAATGTGTAAAAGGACAGAAACACAATTACTCACAGTCTAGTACTTGTCAACAGAGACATACACAGGAAGGACAACACATTTTTCACATGGTTGCGCAGTAATGATGTTTCACTGGCTAGGCTGGCTTCAGTAGTAGGACACTGCAATATGGTTGATGGGCGCTGTTGGTAGTGAACATAGCGGACAGGTGACAAACTAGAGTGCGGCGGGAAGATTTAAATGTAGCCAGTACAATTCTAGAGTGTGGTTTTGAAGCTGTGATCATCTTATATTGAGGCCCAGAGACTGCCTGGATTTTGTGATAAATTGATTACTTAAATACATTATAAAAAGCATACGGATTGCACAACTACTCGCAGGGCGGTACCTACTCGTCAATAGACACACACAAACAAAAGTCAGACAATCACATTTTCAATGCAGATTAAAATGAAGGATAGAGAAAATGCCTTATTAAAATCGGTCCATCCCATCTCCCTCAGCCTTTGCAATGGCTGAAAAGTCAGGTGTATAGTCCATTCACAATTATTTCCAACTTGTCTGAAGCCCTGGTTGCTAAAGCTTTAAGGCTATTCCTCCATCTTTTTTGCAAACAAAGCTTAATCAAGTCTAGAAAATTACACCATGAGAACTATTTCTTAGTAGACATTACGAAAACACCTATTTCCCTTCAATTTTTATTCACATTAGTTATAAATTAAATGTTAAAATTGTAAACAAAATACATATACATAGAAGTTCAATTTAACCAAAAATAAGACGTTTATGTTAACAGTAGTATAAAATGCTTGTGATACACTACATATTTATAAAACAACCTAACACATCATACATGAGGTGAGTTTTTCAAAGTTTGAATCAAAGTGTGAAGGAACTGTGACTAGACTATATCCTCTGAGCACAACAGGTGGCTGTGAACTGGGTACCTATAATCGCAGCTCTGGTAATCTTCTGGAAGATAAAGGTCTATCGAGCAGGTAACAAGCCATCAGTGAACATTCTGCAGCCATTGCACTCCAGACTATTTGGTTGATTGGATCTTCCACATGAAACAGTTCACGATTAAAGGTCAATGTTTGTGTATCACCATAAGTCATCAACTAAATAAAAATGAGTGAAGAGATCTTGAAAGCAGATGACGGTGAAGCGAGGTAAGTATTGAGTATCACTAGAATGATAGATAGGGCAATGGAAATGGGAGATCCCCGAGAAAACTCACCGACCAGCAGCATCGTCTGGCACAATTCTCACATACAAAAATCCGGGAGTGACTTAGCTGGCAATCGAACCTGTCTGCCTAGGTGGCAGGTGAGTACACCACCATGGCCCCAAATAAATAAAAAGTGAATGGAAAACATTGTCACGTATCACCAAGACCTGTGTACGACAATGCAGACAGACATCTGTAGAATGCTAGCACCCGAGGATCACTGCTTACCATGCCCTTGCGTCGCACGGCAGACAGCAGGCGCACCTCGACAGGGGCCCGGCCGATGTGGGCATCTGGGATGGGGATTGGCACCCGGGTGCCATCAGGTGCCACGTATTCCAGGGGCTCTGGCGGGATGACTATCACCTTGTTGACAGCCACCGTGGGGCACACCATTCCAGGCAGGTGTCCCATCACCTCTGGAACACCATTCCCTCTGCTCAACTGGTGGCACAAGTGTCATATCTAGGGGTTCGGGTGTTGCCAACTGTTGTGCTAGCTTGAGATTGCCAGCAGTGATCAGGCATATCTCGATCCCTCCACCCAATGGTGGAGGAAGGGGAGGGCCATCCTCATAAATAATGGCACAATGGCTGGTGCCTGGATAACAAACAAACACATTCAATGCCAAACTGGGGGCACTGCTGGATAAACAACTAAATGTGGGAAACACTCGGGCGTTCCCCATGCCTAGTTTACCACAATGAACTTGAATCATGGGCAATCATTACGGTTTTGACCTCGAGGCGTCCTAGTCGACTACGTAACAATCAGACTGCTGGGCTCTAAACAGAAATTCCATTGTGAAGAAACTCAAAGTATGGTAATGGATAAGACAGCCATAAGTGCATGGGCTAGTATGGTTCAGACTGACTGGGGACTCAACTTTCACCTGTCACAGCCTTACTGGTTGTCAGGAAAAGGAAAAAAGAAACAAGTGTCTTTGGAAAGTAAGGAGCAAGGACTGATCCGGAATGGTGTTGTTTAAGATCCCCATTAAAGCTCGAGATCATCACAGTATGGGCTGGCAGAGTTAATTTTAATATACATTGATGCATGACATCGGTTAAAATGGCAGCGACGTCACTGTCAGACAAGGATTCTAAAGTGCCGGACAGAGACTCTGGCTAACTTACTGAGGGGAAATTTGGATTAATCGCAGCCTATCGCTTACCCTGCTGCGGTATGGGACAGGGCGAGTAGCCCTATGGCATGGAAAAAAGTCAGGTATGGTGATAACTGCCCTACGCACTGATGGTGTGAATAGAGGCACTCGAACCTGCAGTGGGCTTCACCCGGGGTAGACCTGGCTCTGCTGCTGGCTCTCGCAGTGGGCTGATGGTCCTAGCAGACCTGAAGTGCTGGCAATGCGGAGTGGCACGGGAAGTCCCAGTTGTATGCGCACTACGAGTGAGTGCGGCTCTCCGGCGATCTTCTGGGGTGGCTGCAAAAGGGAGCTAGAGGGAACTGGGAGGTAAGGCCTGCCAGTTGTTGGGCGGCGTGAGTTCACTCACGAGGGGAGGGGCCGCTGAGGGCAGACGTACTGGGTTGTCGAGCAACTGACTAAGTTTAGAGGCAGTAGCTATCCTCTTAGCTCTCTACTGTGCACCACTTCTATGTGTGAAGGTCATACAGGGAGGTACTACGGTCTACCATACTGAGGAGGAGCAGGTGAAGAGCTCCTTGGCTAACAGTATAACCAGTAGGGGGCTAGGTCAACCACAATCAGTCTCGTCACTCCAACAGGTGAAGTACAACGTGGTGTCTAGCCACTTCGTGTCGTACGTGCGCACCAGGTATCTTTCGTACCTGGTATACAGTATGGGTGGCATTCTAATGGGTTATGTTTTACAACGTACGTACACCCGGTCAAGGGTAGCCTGTAGTCCTACGCTAGTTTCTGTAAATAGGTTTCAAGGTGTGGTCTCCTGCTTCTTCTTAGTAGGTTTCACATCTACAAGGAGGGAAGTCACAATTACCCTAGAATAAGTACTCAGGATTAGGTAAGGTTACATGTTTATTCCCCAGAGGAATAGACAGGTGGCCCGTACTATCTCCTAGCTATCAAGGAACTGTAACTGGCTGAAGTAAGCTACAGTAAACAAGGTGAAGGGGACCTGGGGCTAAACTAAACAAGAACAGAAAAAGGCTAGGCAGCCCTGATAACTGACCCTAAATAATGTATGCTGTTGTCTAGAAGGGACTCTGGGTTCACTAACAAAGAAGTGGTGAGTGTAACGGAGGTCGAAGACTACTTCTGGGGTCGCTGGGCGAAGGCTTGCAAGACTTCTAGAAGATAGTAGTGGTCCTTCATGAGGAAGGCGTTAGGCAGAGAGCTCTAGCACTTGAGGTCGTGGAGTATCAACTGGCATTTTGGAGCTGTGCGCTCGCGTATATAGGCGGCCAGCTGCGGGTCCTTTGGCTAGTCGGGTATCTTCGGGCTGGAGCTCCTCCCTTAGCAGGGCAAGCCGCATCCTCTCGGGGGGGGGGGGGGGGGGGGCTGGAAGTGCAGTTTTCCTTGTGTGCGGGTTGTGTTGCTCCTGCAAGCTTAGTGGCAATGCTGGGCTTTGCGGCGGGGTGATTACCGGACATGTGATGTTTGGCATGATGGCATAGACGGCCTCGGCTGTCGTGTCCTAGGGTGCCCCATGCCTAGAGGTAAGCAAGTTGGCTCTGGAACTGGAAGAAAGTCGTCCCAGGTTCAAACCCGCTCAGGGCGACGTGACGTCACATTACGATGAGGCAGAGTCAATTAATAATTATGTTAATATGTGTCACGTGTGTGTGTTTTTGTTTGTGTATATATATATCCCAGCAATAATGCCACATCAATAAACATAAGTTTGGCAAAAATACTATATTGCAAAGGCTAATATAAAATTAGAATATGGACTAACATCTAATCAATCACATAATGAAATAATTGCTAAGAGGTTATATAGATGGGGCTGCTCCACAATGTGCAACAAAATGAATAACGGAAAGCAAGATTACATCTGTAAGGCAATATAATATTAAAACTTAAGTAAAAGTGAAAGCTGTAGACTGGAGCCAGTTAAAGTTTGTTGTTTTTGCTCAACTGACCTGTCCCTACATTGACTGTCAACGAAGAATTGATGGCACTAATAGGCCATGTGTAGTTCCAATATTTCAGTCCTATAAGTAGCTGATGTGCGCAAGGCGAGACAAGCACATGCAACACATGCCTCACTGACTACGCATGAGGCACTGTGTTTTCTGTGTGTCTCCCTGGGACTTTCAGTTGCGACTATCATTTTATGAGGTAGTAAAAGCTAAAAAAGGTGTGATGTAAATCTATGTACTGTACTAAATTATAAATTTTGTACAAAAATTTTTCAGTCAAAACATTTGCAATTTTCAATCTCAAGAAATACTGTCATTTCAATTTAAGAACAATTATGAAACCAACTTGTAAACATAAAATCATTCAATAACCTAACCACTATTTGTAAACAGATACCACTCGGAACAAATAAAGTGTTTTAAATATAATATTTTTTTCCTTATTTCCAGTAAAAATATCTGCTGGCCACCCAAAAACCAACACAAATACACTTCTACTGTCATATTTATACATACCTGATTTTTCAAAATACAAATCTCTTCTGCTAGAAAAACAAGCAATTATTATGACACCATCAAAAACTGATTGTTATGCTACCTATTGGTATAATTCAGGCGATGAAAATACACTAAAACTTTCACACGGAGACAATAAATAAAATGCAACATCATTAATTAATAACATGCTATAAAATAGGTTGAGTGTAACCTTAAAATAACTGACTCAATAGTGTTTCCTGTTTGCACAAGTAGATTATATGTTTATACTGTATGAAATAAAGCACGCAACCTGAATATCGAATATCCTACATGAGTTAGAGTCAAGTCAGGCCACATCTATCAGTCCTCCCAGATATCAAGTAACTACATGTCATTGTATGTCTATGTCAATGTAAGATAGCTGAGCGTGGTTCTTCATATTTTTCCCAGTACTGATACACATTTGTGATAGTAATTAACAAAGCAAAATTATTGAAAATTTCACTAGCCTTAAAATATTTTGTCCATATCTCTGCATGCTACCACAATACCAAACATGCCAAGTATATTATAAAAGTACACAATATAATATTAACTACAGCACAGCAGGACTCGTACAACATATGCACACATACCAAACATGCCAAGTATATTATAAAAGTACACAATATAATATTAACTACAGCACAGCAGGACTCGTACAACATATGCACACATACCAAACATGCCAAGTATATTATAAAAGTACACAATATAATATTAACTACAGCACAGCAGACTCGTACAACATATGCACACATACCAAACATGCCAAGTATATTATAAAAGTACACAATATAATATTAACTACAGCACAGAAGGACTCGTACAACATATGCACACATACCAAACATGCCAAGTATATTATAAAAGTACACAATATAATATTAACTACAGCACAGCAGGACTCGTACAACATATGCACACATACCAAACATGCCAAGTATATTATAAAAGTACACAATATAATATTAACTACAGCACAGCAGGACTCGTACAACATATGCACACATACCCAATTCAGAGAGCAGCCAGAATGATTTGCAAAAATCGACGGTTGCGTACTGCGAGATATTAACTAGCCTTCGAGCTCGCAGTTCCGGGTCCAGAAGATACTTGCTACCTGGGAACACCCACAACCACCTCACAGTGAATTTGCAGTTCCAATGAACGTGTGTATACAAGCACAATCAATAAAAATTTTTGTTGATGGCCATGCTGTCCTTGTTAGGGCAGACACTTTATATTTTGTAATCATGTGTCCAGCCAGTGGTGTAAGAACTGGGGAGGGGTGTCATGGAATGGTATACATTCTCTCCGCCTAAATTTAGTAAAGGGCATCAAAATGAGAGTAAATGAACACAAATTGCTTTTGTTCACTGAACAGCGTTGATATACATACTGTGCAATTTCTAATGAGTTTTTTATTATTATTTATTTATTCTTACAAATTTTCCTAACTGGGTTATAGAATTTTCTCTGCCTTTAACGCAGCATGTTTTGATTATACTGAAATTAAATTTATAAAAGAACAAAACATGTCTTAAGAGTGTGACATAATACAGAGTACAGAATATACTGTATTTTGGCGTGTAGGCCGCACATTTTTACAAAAAAAAACTACAAAAAGTGGGGTGCGGCTTATATACAAGATATTGACATTCAATTTTTTTCCCCCCAAAACATGTTTAGAAATTTGTCAACATACAGTACATTTTAATGTTTTAACTTAAAAGTGTGGAATGAAGGAAGAAAAGAAGGAAGGGAAGAAGAATAAGAGGGGAGGGGGTAGGGAAAAAAATTTCCACCCGTGCCATTATTTGTTCACTTGCATTCATAAACAAATAACTTTATCTCGCACATGTAAAATGTACACATGTAGTCACGTTGTCATCATAATACAAATTTTCTGTCACAAATATTTTGTAGGGGAAAAGTTAGTCAGGTCAGAATTTATTATGTTTGTACGGAATTGTGAATTAATATTTATACGGAATACACTAATTCAGTGCGGTCTATACTGAAAATATTAATTATCCCTCATTTTTCATCAAAAACTTCAGGTGCGGCCTATACAAGCCAAAATATGGTACTTAGTATGCTGATTATGTATTCTAGATCAGATGAATTGTGGTAACTAGAATATGTAAATATTGGGGAATTTATTTGTAATTTTTAATTTGCATGTGCGTGTAGTTGAGAAGTGAGGCGTTCTCTGCTTAGTGTCGTCCCTTTGACACTGCATATGTTCTTCTTTCTTGCCTTTGTGCGATCAGCTCTCCAGGAACTCTGTAGAGCTTAGATTAACATGTTCACGCATACACAATACACTTTCAACACTTCTGAAAGGAAAAACTTGTTGCATTAGCCATATTTTATTAAAATCAAAAATTATAGTAGTCTCTTGAAAAATATACCAATTTTATGAAAATAAAACCAATTAAGTGTGCTGATCAAACTTTGTGTGGAAACTATTGCAGCTTTATTGCAAGTAAGAATTTAGATACCTTCGAGATACCACCATCCTTACAATATTTATTATATAAAATTAATAAAATTAAAATGATTATAGCTGCGTAGTTTTCCAAAAATGAACTTAAATTCTTAATGTCAAAGAGTAGATCGCCTCGCACAGTATTAAATATGTGCAAGGTTTCCAGAGCTCCAACGAAATTAGCAAGTGTAAGTTACCTGTTCTCGCTCCTCAAAAACCAGAAAAAAGAAAACTCCTTCTTATTAAGAATCACTCTGGTGTTAAATATTTGGAATTACAATAGTTTGAAATATCTCGGCATTCTCCAATTATAAGCTCCGGCAGCTCACTCAGTCTTAAGAGCGTGGAACTCTGGTTACCACTCTATTTAGACATCTTCATGATAAAATGTTTCTTTCAAATTCACTACAAAACTGAAGTTTGCACCTCAGCATACCAAGACATGACACAGTTTAACTTGGATGGGGCCCTCAAACTTTAATATATGGCTGGCGTCACCTGTATGCCGGACGGGTCTCAAACCTCCATCATGGTACCGGCATTTCATTGATCGTCGTCCTATGGTCGACTGGAACCACTAAAATAACACATTCCTATTTTGAGGCTCAGCCCTCTTCTTGCTTGACTGGCTTCAATACCTTAACTTCAACCTCTGGGACTGAAACTAAGCCTAACCCCATGCTGGTGCTGGCAATTTTAAAGTTAAAAATCCCAGTGTAAAGGCCTGTCGCTCGATCAAAAGGTCCCACCCACAAGTACTTGAGTTCCGGCAACTAACTATCCAACTATCCTAACATGGAGAACTACTTCCGGTAGAAATAAATAATAATAAAAAAATTAGTACTATTAAAATAATAAAGATAAAGAAATACCATATTTCGGCGTGTAAAGGCTGCACATTTTTACAAAGAAAATGACTACAAAAAGTGGGGTGTGGCTTATATACAAGAAATTGGCACAAAAATATTTTTTTTTTATTTTCTTCCAGAAAAAATGTTCAGAAATGTGTCAACATACATTTCATTTTAATGTTTTAATTCTTAAAAGCAGAAAGGAAGGGGGGAGAAAAAAATTCATACACACACACCTCGTGGAGTTATTTGTTCACTTGCATTTGATGTGTGCTACGTGCCCTCACCCCCAAGACCGTTTGTCCGGCCGTTAACTGCGACGCCACTGCAGCGGGCTGTGCGCTCTACTGGCGAGCAGAGCATGCACCAGGTCGCAGATGAGTGATCAGGATCAGCACAGTGCAGCATGAGGGCACATCGGTGCAGTGCAGCCGATGGTTGCCATGAACGCAAGACAGAGACTCCGCAAGGCAGAATTATATGAAAGTAGACCTAGTAACAATTGGACTTGTGAGCCCAGGATCTATACCAGATACTCTTGTGTTTTATTAAATGTTTTATTGCTTGCTGTGTTATCATTGTTTTCTAGTGCATTGTTTACAGTGTTATTATTCGCCTCATCACGCCTCCTGTGTTATGTCCATATCATTCACCCATGTATTGCATTGCAGAGTTTTGTGTGTAATTTTTTATGTAAATTTTATTCAGTAGTATGACGCAGGGCAGAATATTGCAGGTAGTAGCAGGAAGTAGTTCCGCTCTGGCGCGTGGGTCAACCGAGGCCCGCCCGCACGTCAGGCAGGAAGTCAGTCAGCGACTAGCACTGTACGAGGGTGGTGCGTGTGTCGCGAGCTCCAGCTTTTCCCACATGCGCCGGGCAACATTCATCATTTTTAGTATGAACATTCAACTGCAATAGACACTAATTAATTTTGGAACCTCTTATCGTTATGCTGCCCGGTACACCATCTTCTCTTCCCGTGGGGATAACATCGCCCCGGGACACATAGTTTTGCAGTATGCCATTATTGCCGTAAGACTCTTTTAGCACTGTAACCGCAGTGGCCGGTGTTGTTCGCCACTTTCTCCGCATGTAAGGGAGAGTTAGTCAAGTTGAATAAATACTGCTGTGAACTGAACGGTACGTAAATTATTTCTACCGCCTAGTGCGTTGAAGGGGACAGGCCCTAACAATGCCCGCTCGCATCATGTCTTACTTCATTCAGTTATTGCACGTGTGTAAGTTTTAACAAGTTGTTCCATATCTTATGGGTGTGGTTGGCCCTAGCAATCCACATACGGGAGAGTTAATGGCTAGTTATTTTTCCTGCCAAGGACGAGAATCATGGTACGTAGTCGACCCACCGGCTACTGTTTAGTAAACAACTACAATATCATCCAACCTGGAGTAATAATTGACGTGGCAGAGGTCACCAGCATCAGTGGCGAGGAGATTTAGTCCGGGTGGACGGCCCGCAACATCCAGATCAGCAGAGTAAACAATCATCTTGACGTTGCCTCGACGATGCTTGGCGCCTAGTCGGGTAAACTACATCCTAGGTCTCTCCTTCACCGCCCCAAAAATCATATTCAACCCTTTATCAGTCCATTCTCAGCCATAGCCATCAAAATGGCTTGCCCAAACGTGTGGCCTAGTCCTGCATCTTTCCGAGCCTTTTGACCACGTCAAAATGGCTGGCCCAAGTGGAACCATTATCCCATCACGACAATTTTCCTACCTTGGGGACAATTCATGTCGTCACGTTCATAAACAAAATAACCTTTATCCTGCATGTGTAAAATGTAAACATTTTGGAGCTCGCCCATAGGTGTCGTAGATGACAAAATAATTTCTCTATTGTACAAGAGAAAGATATCTAACGTAATTTGCACGCCTGCCGTGGGTCTACAAGTGCACATTAATAACACGCCATTTTGTGTAACATGTTGCTGTGGTTTTGTTTTCTCAAGTCACGTTACCATCTGTGGAATAGTAATTACGACGTGCGCACGCACACACACACACAACAACACACACACAGCAACATAATACAAATTTCCTGTCAAATATTTTGTAGGGAAGAAATTAAGTTGGAATCTATTATGTTTATATGGAGTTGTGACTTAACAATATTTACAGGAATACAAAAATTCAGTGCGGCCTATACTTGAAATATTAATTATCCCTAATTTTCCATCAAAAACTTCTGATGCGGCCTATACACACCAACATACGGTAATTACAATTCAAAAATTAAGAAATAAATACTGACAAATAAAAATAACATATAAATTTAATACTTAAGGCATTTAGTTTACAATATATCATATCTCAGAATACTAATGAAAATAGCATAGACCTAATAAAATAAAATGAATGTGTGGTTTACAATATTATTACGTATTAAGTAATTTTAACTATACTGAAAATTAAGTGTGAGGGGTTGATAAATTAATATTCACTGAAAACTGTAAACAAATAAAATATGATATGTCCAAAACGTATATGACTGATTAATATGCATAAAATTAAACATACTGAAGGTGCTACTATAATGAAACACTAGGCTATATCATGAATTTTACTTTTCCATCACCTTAATCACTACTATTAGCTGAGTTTAGAATATAATTTGTTCAAAGCTATGTTTAAAGACAAGTTATGCAATTAATTCTGTGTTTTTTCAGAAATCCTATATTGAACTAGCTGTTACCCATGGCTCCACCTACATGCAAAATTCAAACCTTAATTATAATGACCAAGGTATATTCTATAGGGTACTTTTCATCCCGGAAAAACCAGCATTTCCTAATGGAATATAAAAAACAGTCCACCAACCAGCACCTTCTCAAATGGTTTTTTTCCCTAAGAAACTGTTCGTTTTTCCTGGCTGAAAAGTACCCTATGTGCCAATCCAGAATATAATATACCCCTGTATCGAATTTCATCCAAATCCATCGAGCAGTTACGACATGATTGAGTAACAAACATACAAACTTGCACATTTATAATATTATTAGGATAATACAAATTACATTCATGTCACATTAGTAAAAACATTTCCTTCTTTAGTCCATTATTAAATCTATTAACTATTATCCAGATGTGTGGATTCCTTCTATTCAGTGGGAATTTATATAAGGTACTAACCATGAGTACAAGATTATTTACAGAATTTTATTGTGAGATTCATTTAATGAACATCATTCTTTCATCTAGCCAGATGACAGGCGCTGCATTAGTACTTCCAACCAGGTCTGCTATAGTCTATATTCACGGGATCTTCACACTTTCGGAAACTAACATTTGAAAAATCACCCCATATACTGTATAATGTGCGAGGTTGTTTTCTAAATATGTTTTGTATCACAAGCATTTTATATTCCTGCTAACGTAAAATTTCTTATTTAATAGAACTTTTACTTATACTTTATCTATAAATTACAATATTTTATTCATAATTAATATGAATACAAACAAACAGTAGTTGCATTAGTAAATACCTAGTAAGAAAGAAGTTATCATGCAAAATAGTACTAAACTGAGCGTACAGATACTGTGTGTTGCCCCTTTGGAGTAATTTTGTAGGTTTAGTTAAGCTTCGTTTGCATGAGGCAGAGGCAGGAATAGCCTACAAGCAGAACTTAAGTTGGGCCTCTGAAAAATTGGAAATAATCATGAATGAACTAAAGACCTGAAGAATACGCGGATTCATTTCGGGTCAATTTAGAATTCAAAAACTCTTTTGTTCAGGTCACTATTGCAATTAATCTGGAGCATTATGTTCCATCTCCTGAAGAACCCTGAACCAATAGGAAGCGCGGAACAAAATGCAGGTCCAACCATCGCCTTCCGATGTGACAGCAAGCAACCAATGTGTATTTTTATCTACGTTATTGTACGCAAGACTGTGCAGTATAGCCTACAGATCATTGAACTCAGAATTTTACCAGTCCCTACTCAATAGTCATTAAATACATATCAAGAGGGGTGCCCAGGGGCTTGGCTCCTAGTGAATGCCCGCCTAAACGCGCTTTCCCTCCTAAGTTGGAGATGTCACTTTGCAACTAAGTCCAGCACTTGGCCACACAAATCCCGCAGGTTGAGGAGTGGGTTCCCATGTGACAACTGCACAGCCGGAGAGTTACGGTAACAACATTGGATGTCTTGTCACCATTATCAAAAAATTTCTCCTGAGCTACAGAGATTAGAAATTGACGAAATTATGCAACTGCTCAAAGATCACACACCCTCGGGTATTCCTACAACCAACTTCTTGACACGAGTGCCGAGAAAAACCATGGCGCAATCCCCATAGAACATGTCTACAAAATTTCCAATGACAAGACCGGGAACCTGACTAGCCATTGAACCACATGGGAGGTACATATTCAGAAATGAAATGAACATAATTTATGTGCACCTGTTGCCATCTTCCTGGCCAGTGTTATCCCATGAAATGAGTTTAGTTTAGAGAAAAAAAATTAATTAGATATAATAACAGTGTTCACACAAAATTAGAGCACAACATTCATACTACTATCAGCACACATGCCGCAGGTATTTCAGCTGTCAACATTAGTGAAGCTTCTCGCTTTATTAATTTTACACCGTCTATGTAGACATTATAATTTAACTCTTTTAATAAGTTTTCCTCATCAATAAGCATGACGTTTTTTTTTCAGTCCCTTCAAAAATGTCTTAACAGAGTTTCACTGTACTCAGTATGCTGGGATCAAAAAGGCAGTGCCACTATTTCATCTATATATCCACAGTTTATTTGTAACTCAGATAATCAATGGTCCTCCATTTTATATTTACTAAAACTGTAATTATTTTTAACCATGCATGTTGCGTATTGTGCAATATGCAATCAGACTTGTGTATCCTTCCACGGAGATCTACTTTCTTCTACGGCAATGACGTCACCGCAAGTAGTTCCTGACGCCAGTGTGATTCAAGATGGCGACGTTAAGCCCGCTGCGGGCGTGTCTGGCAATATAAACGCATAATTGTGTGTTATTTCTCTGTCTATGCTAAACATTTTGGTCCTCCAGGCAGGATTCGTGATTGCGTTTGTTCCATACAGTGAATGTGATACGTTTTTCGGTCGTTTTATGTGTTCTGCGTAATTGAAGTGTTATCTCACGTGTGTGCACAAACTATCGCCGCCACTCTGAATCCACTCATTTGCAGCGTGTTTTGTGGAGCCAATCAGCGTTTTTTTGCCGAGATGGTATGCAAGACGTCCTAACCTAGTTTTTGAAGTCTGTTTCGCTGTATTCCCGTATTGCATGAAGTGTTGATAATTTCTTGTTTGTTGTGTGGTTGATTGGTAGGTTCTAGACATGGGTTTCAAAATATTTTTGGTGAAGTTCAAGTTTCAGGAGAGCAAGCTGAAACACATTAACAAAAGGGTGCAAGCTCTTGTTAAGGCAGAAGTCACAGTATATTCCGTTCATGAAGTAAATGCATTAGGCGCACAGCTAGATGCAATTGAGGCCGAAGTAAATTCTTTGTGCAATGAACTTTTACAAACTGATGCCCTGTCAGATAACATAGACGAAAATGTGCTAATCTCAAAGCACGAGTATTTCTTTGCTATGTTGTCAGACGTCCAATGCAATATAACGTCAGTCTTGTCCATTCATGTTGTGCCAGCTTCGTCAACCAGTAATCTTGCCTCCAGGTCAGCAAATGTTAGACTTCCGGAAATTATTTTGCCCTCTTTCTCAGGGCAGTGGGAGGAGTGGCCAATGTTTTCTCAACTATATCAAGCTACAATCCACGACAATCAAGCATTGGTCGACATATAAAAATTCCAATACTTGTTAGGATGTCTCGAGGGGGAGACTTTACAGTTGGTCAAAAATCTGCCTCTTACTGGTGAAAATTATTTAGTAGCCTGGGAACTTCTTACATGATGAAAATTATTTAGTAGCCTGGGAACTTCTTGCATCCCAATACCAGAATGTGAGAAAACTCACCACCTTGCATATTAATAGCCTTATCGATTTGCCTAGTGTCAACTCCATAATCCACAAATCCATTCAAAACTTTATCAACATGTTCAGTGAAAATTCTCGAGCCCTCGAAAGGTTAGATTGTGACATAACACAGAATAATCCAGTGCTTTCCACATTATTGTTACGCAAATCAGATGTAGGTGTCAGAACAAAATTTGAAAACTCACATACAGAAAATACTGACTCATTTCCCGCTGTTTCAGAGCTTATTGATTTTCTGCAATCAACGGTAGCAAAATTTAATTGTGCAGTTGATGTGAGCAAAGTTGGGGCTGGTCACGTACGTCGGAAAACTTCCCTAACCAAATCAGGTCACATAACCTCACAAACAAGGTCGGTCTCGTTACAGATTCTGAACTTAAATTACCTAAGCCTTGCCCAGTTTGTCAGAACACCTCTCACAGTGTTTACAAGTGCCCAGAGTTAGTCAGTGCATCACCCACTGACCGGCAGTCAATAGTTTGCAAAAGAAACTCTGTTTCAACTGTCTTGGAGGATCCCATGCAGTAGTTGATTACACCTTGCCTCACACATGTTATCGATGTAAATAAAAACATCATACTTCGCTCCACATCGATGGGAGGTCTAATGAAACTTGAGGGTATCAAAACAAAGTTTCTGTCAGCACTGAGGGTTCAAGCAGTACATTTGCATGTGTGTCAGCCCATGATCGTAAATATGTTTTGTCTACAGCTCGGCCAAAGTGTATGGTACAGATAACAAACCTTATGGCATGTGCTGTCTGCTTGATAATGCAGCTCAGGCATCTTTCATATCTGAAGCCTCTGCAGAGGTACTGTCTCTGCCTCTGCATAAGGCATGTGAAAGGGTGTTTGGCCTTTCTCAAGGTGCTGTAAATCTTAAAGGAATTACTAGTTGTAAGATAAAATATTCCAGGGAGTCTCAGTGTACCTTCAATCACTCACTCTTTGTTGTGTCAAAGATTACTAGCAATCTGCTACGGGCTTTTGTAGATCAGTATGTCCGAATCCCATTAAACTAGGATTAGATACAATATTATTCTTGGGCTCCCTTCCTCTCGCAGACCACCACTTTAACAAACCTGTTCCAATTGATATGTTGTTTGAGTGGCATGTTAGAATTAGGACAGCTCATGCCTGTGGTGCTGGAGTCACCGTTCGGATGGGTACTGCTGGGTGAGTACCCAGAGTCATGCACCGATTCCGATCAAGACGTGATCTCAATGTTCATGGCATGGAGGATCTGTTAGATATTACTCTAAAGCAGTTTTGGGAAGTTGAAGAACCACCATGTGTTAATGCAAAGCCGCCAGATGCCGACTACTGCGAGAAACATTTTGAGAACACCTATTCGCGGGACGACATGGGGCAATACAAGGTTCGTCTTCCCTTTAAACCTCAGGCTCAACCTCTTGAGGAATCATATTTGAATGCTGAATGTAGGTTCTGGTCTTTAGAAAAGAAACTTTCATTACATCCTGAAATGAAGACCATGTACACAGATTTCATGACAGACTATTCTGAGTCAGGCCATGTGAAGGTGTATGTTCCCTCCACCCAGCCGACTGATGCTATGGAGACATCAGAATATTTCATTCCACATCATGGTGTTCTAAAAATGTCGAGCACAACCACCAAATTGAGGGTGGTATTCGATGGTAGTGCCAAAACTACCACTGGGGTCTCACTCAACGATATTCTACTTCCACGACCCAAACTTCAGAATGATATCTGTGATGTTATTTTGAGATTCATTCTCCTGTAATATTAAGCAAATGTACTGGCAAATTTTAATCCATGAGGCTGACTGAAAATACCAACTCATTCTCTGGCGTGACAATCCATTCCTTCCGCTCACAGTTTTTCAGTTGAATATGGTAACCTATGGTCTACTACCCTCTCCATTCCTGGCTATTCGAACACTACACCAGTTGGCCTTGGTTGAGGGTGCCCAGTATCCTCTTGCAGCAAATGTTCTTCACAATAATATTTTTGTCGACGATATTGATACGGGAAGCAATGTCCATGGAGGAAGCACACACTTTGAAATCCCAGCTGATTGAACTTCTGCACCAGGGTGGGTTCGAACTCCGGAAGTGGTCCAGCAATCAGCCTCAGCTCATCGATGATATTCCTGTAACTCATCGGGGAAACCCCTAGAGATCTGGACTTCTCATCTGGCCCTGTTGTAAATGTTCTCGGGTTGTACTGGAACCCGGGAAAGGACTCATTTTCTTATCACTTGAGGATCACCACCGGGGTTGCAACCAAACGCTTTGTCCTTTCACACACGGCACGAATATATGGAATGGTTGTCGCCAATAATTGTATAGGCTAAGATGCTAATACAGTGGGTATAGACTCAGGGCTTAGGTTGGGAGAAGTTGAACCAGTTCTTTGATGGGCTAATAGAACTAGAAGTACTTAGTCTGCCTCGTTTCATATGTCCTGATGTCATCAGTGTGGAGCTGCATGGATTTCTCGGATGCTTCGGAGAAAGCCTATGCAGCTGCTGTGTGTCTCAGGAGTGTGGATACTTGAGGGAATGTGTCTGTGCATCTCATCCTGGCAAAGTCACGGGTAGCTCCACTCAAGCAGGTCTCTCTTCCTCGATTAGAATTGTGTGGTGCTCATTTACTGGTCAAACTTATGCTCTATTGTCATGCCTTCCTGGTACAGCACTTAAATGTCACTGCTATTCATGACTGGACTGATTCCAGCATTACTCTGACTTGGATAAATACCCAGCCCTACTTGCTGAAAACATTTGTGGCCAATCGTGTTGCACAAATCCAGGACTGGGTCCCTCACCAGCTATGGAAACATGTCATTTCCAAAGAAAACCCTTCCGATTGTGCCACCCATGGCATGCTGCCTCATGAACTCCTCTCGCATGACTTGTGGTGGCATGGCCCTGGCTGGTTAGTCGACCCTCCAGGACAGTGGCCAATGTCCACAATTAGATGGACGAGATCCCAGAATCAAAGCCTTCTCAGTTCGCATTACTTACCACACATGACATTTCTGAAGAACTTCCAGTATTGCAATAAATTTCCTCTTGACCCAAGCTGGTTCGTGTCATGGCATATGTAATGCGATTCATCAATAGAATTAAGAAACAGCCTGGTACCAGTGACATCCTGTCTCCTGCAGAACTGAATGAAGCCGCTGCTTTGGTGTGCAAATGTATCCATCAGGAGCGTTTGTTAGAGGATTTGAAACTACTCAAAGAGGGGAAACCTTGCTCAACACGAGTGCAGCGTTTGGCACCATTCTTGGATGAAAATGGTGTGCTCAGGGCGGACGGCCGTTTGTCACATGTCAACATAGAATTTTCAGTAAAACATCCTATCTTACTACCTAAAAACCATGTAGCTGTTGAAGCTTTGGTAGACCACTACTACATTAAGTATTTGTATGCAGCACCTCAGTTGTTGCAATCACTTTTGTCACAACGGGTCTGGATTCACTCAGCTCAGTCCTTGGTTCGTTTGAGAGTTTTTAAGTGTGTACGTTGTTTTCATTGTCGGCCTGTAAACAATCCCCCATTAATGGGCGATTTGCCTTCTGAACGTGTCACATCTGCTGGGACCTTCAAATGAACTGGTGTAGACTATGCTGGACCTAACACTATAAGGCTCAACAAGCTAAGTCGCATTGGTCACCTAGTAAGCCTATCTCTCCATTTTCATCTGTATTGTGATGAAAGCCATACACATTGAGGTTGTTGCAGACTTGACTGCTGACAGTTTTGTTGCACCCCTTACCCGGTTTGTATCACGAGAGGTCTGTGTGCTCATCACTCTGAGTGTGGAACCAATTTCATAGGAGCTTCAAAACAGTTCAGGCAATCTTTTACCCAGCTCCTCCGGTCTCTACTCCTGGTATACTTTGCCTTGGCCCATTCAATTAGTTATCATTTTCTCCCTCCTGCCAGTCCTCACCAAGAAGGATTGTGGGAAGCTTCTGTAAAGTCTGCTATGTATCATCTCAGGCGAGTAATTGGGAACCAAATTCTCACTCTGGAAGAATTGATTGTGCTCTGTACTACAGTTGAAGCAGTCTTCAATTCCAGACCCCTGACTTCACTGTCTTCAGACCCAAATGACTTTGCCGCCCTCACACCTGGACACTTCCTCATTGGTACACCTTTGGTAGCTGTATCAGAGTCCTCTGACATATGTATATCGAGAAGGTGGAAGTTGGTGTGCGCATTAGCAAACCAGTTTTGGAAGCGATGGTATGGAGAATACATGCAGCAGCTGCAACCTCAGGGTAAGATGCAACCAACAGCCATCACTCGAAGTAGGAGATCTCGTTCTTGTGCGAGAAGAGCGCTTACCACCTCTTGGCTGGTGCCTAGCTAGAGTGGTGAACAATCATCCTGGAAGAGACGGTGTGATCAGAGTGGTGGACGTATGCACCAACAAGGGACAGTTGTGTAGATCAGTACACAAGCTGTATTGTCTACCTGCTTAATGAAGTCTGCCAGCGGTGTAATGTAAATATGTATAGCATCTGTAGCGTGTAAAACTGTGTTGTGACTTGTTGGACTGAATCTTGGAGACCTCTGCCGGTCTCGGCGAGACTTGTGTATCCTTCCACAGATCTACTTTCTTCTACGGCAATGGCGTCACCGCAAGTAGTTCCTGATGCCAGTGTGATTCAAGATGGCAACGTGGTAAGTCCACTGCGGTCGTGTCCGGCAATATAAACGCATTATTGTGTGTTATTTCTCAGTCTATGCTAAACAATGCACATAATAAAAAAACACCTGTCCAAAGTTAGAGGGTCGGAGCAGCACTTACCAGTGACTAGTGTCGTAGTGGCCTGGGAGAGAATCCCAGCGCTGCTGTAGTACAGCTCACTGAACGACGCCATCGCGATCGAGATGGTCTTCAGGATCTTCTGCATACTCTCGCAGTACTGCAAATACAACAACACGTCACAGCAGCTAGAAAGCTATTTCCCCAGTTGGTAGCACACAATGAGTTGACACAGAGGCCACTCAAAAACTAGGTCATAACCAACTTTCGGGACGGAGCTAGGACAACGATGACATGCAATCACGGGAAAACATGGCAGAGTACATTCATGATTACCTCCAACTTTTCTGAAGCCCTGCATAAGTTCTACTTTCACGATATTCCTCTGCCTCAAGTAAACAAAGCTTCACAGAGTTTAGAAAATCACAACAAAGGGACAATGCACTGTATGTATTTTTTTATTTTTATAATATTCTGTAGATCCCATAGGTGAGAGATATTCTCAGGAGATATATATCATATGGCAAACATACACAGTGCAATACACTAACCAAAACATACAAAAATTATAACAAAATAAATACAATACATAATACAAATTCACTATTTGATTATATTACAAGATGGATGCATATCCAAATTTACAATAAAATGGTTATATCATCATACCTTAAGTGTTATATTATTTTACTAAGTGTAATAATATTTTTCATAACAACTATTTCTTACTAGGCACTACGCACACACTTTGAAGCGTGGTCACGGTGTGGTTTGGTGTTAAGGTGAATTTTGAAGGGCGTTGAAAAATTTGTTACAGAAAAATGTTAAAATGATTGGAATTCCCAACTAGTGATTAGTCTAAGATGCTGCAGGCCGACCACCTGGATGTATGTGATCCCTCGGAGAATTATGATAATAACCCCTCATTTGAAGTACTTACGTTGCTGTATAATGGGCTATTTAAGGCACACGCCTAATATTGAGAAAACTGTGAATTGATTATTTCCATTTCTGACTGATGGTATTAAAAGTGGATTGAAGCGAGTTATATGAGGACCCGTGCCCCGAAACCCCGTAAGGTAATACTTGGAATGAGACACACGTTGTAAGCAAACACTCATGTATTCACACTTGCACGATAATTACACTTCACTCTAGGTGAAATCTTACAAGTTTTCCTGGCTGTGGCCTGCCTGGACGGCAATGATGAAAAAGGCGCAAAGCCAACAAAACAATTACAGGCGATACTTAAGCTTCCCCAGGCAATTCAAGCGCTGGGGAAGAAGGGACGGTCTCTCTGGGTGGCTGAAAATGCACGAGGTTCCGGTAATCTAAATACTATTAATGAACTAAATGGTTACGATCATTCTCTTAGAGTGCTCAACTGCAACTAGTTCCCGGAGGGCGTGCGTAACACCGGCTTGGCAACACACGCCCTACAGGGCACTACTTTCCGTGCCAAACTTTATTACAATTTGCATAAGACACTACACTTGCAATGAATAATTATGAAAACTAATACCTTACATTACAATTGGCATAACAAAACTAAAACTTGCTCTGAACAATGTGAAAAGAGGGTGATATTGACGCACTCTCGGCTACTCTAAGCAAAGAAGAGCCATTGCACTCTACTCCTTTCCTCCCTCTACCTACCAGGGTCTCCACTTTACCTATTCCTTTGAGGAGAAGGGGGAAGGAGGAAGGGGATAACAGCCAAGTTTAGGTAATAATTCAGGATGAATTATATCCGGTGTGTTTGAGTGCTGAATCCCTCCTCTATGAAGAGTTAAGTGAATTTCCTCCAGAAGTGTCGTCAGGCTCAGAACTGGTATTGCCTGGCGGGGTCGCGGATCTGCCCACGTTGCGAGATCTAGAGGAACTCTCTCTCGACGAAGGAATTTTAATCGAAGGATGGGAATGAAACCCCAGGATGAGTTTGATCACATAGACCTCCCTCCCAGGGAACTTAGTCCTGCTCACCGTGACTGCTGCCAAAATGTGTGATGCCAGCTGTCACAAAATAAAGAGGGATGAAAACGACTATGCTGAAACCAACTAAATGAGTTTGAATTAATTATTTCCATCAATCCTTACTCTGTTTCTCGGGTGCTTCCCGGGCGTTTATAAAGGGTGGGTCTAGTTGCCTTCCAGGCTGATATTGGTGGGACTTGGAAACAATCCGTTTCCCGGCAAAGGTATGTATTGTGCGCGTAAGGGTTGGTTCACTTGGGATGGTATACGGTCGCGGTGAGTGATTAGGTTTGGGATCTGTTTCTAGTTTCTCTAGGTGGCTCAAATATTCTACGTTGGGCCAAGGCCAACAAATACCCAATAAATGGTCTAGATACGAGTTGCAGTCCCCTGTTATAGGAGGTGGTTCCTTGTGCGGTTCACTACTGGGTTTAATAGATTGAGAGCACTGTGGTAATTCGTTGGGACACGCTGGAAGTTACTGTAGTAGCAGATGGGATTAACTTTCTTTGTAATGCCTGTTGGACTAAACTGCGAATATGGCTACTGCACCCTCCACTCTTTTGTGGCATTGCAAATACTGATATCTAAGAAAAAAAAACTAGTATCTTAATCAAAATGGTGCACTCTCTGTCTATCCAGAATTGCTCAAGCCCTCCTGAGTTCAGTCTACTTCAAACGATCTAATGTAATCAGCGTTCAGAAATCCAGATAGTCGAAAGCGGATCTCTTGGGAGGCACGGGTGTTTTGGACAATACTCACAAGCTACCCCCTCTTATTCAGACTATTGCCTTCTTCAGGCGCCAGGAGTCCAAGTACGATCAGGTTTATTAATTTATTCGAGACCAAATTCAGCTCAAGGCTGGTTTACAATAGGTACTGTTTACAACTTAGTATATTCTACATATGTTATACAATCTGATGCCCGAGGGGTGTGGGGAAAACTAGCCTCGCCTCACAGGCATTGTTTAAATTAGGGTTGTAGACTGTGCCACCATTTCTTATCTCCCTGTCTAGAGGCTGATGACATATTTACCACCTCTCCACGAGGTTCGGGCAGCAGTGACAACATCGTGCGAAGGGTGCTGCTCTCTTGCAGCATCCCTGCCAACTAGTTTCTTGCTTCGGCATCTCAGTGGCTCAGTGGGTAAAACCATTTCTTTGGTGTGGGTGGACGACCGCATATAGGCTTTTCAGTGAGCAGTAAAATTTTTATCATTTATCCACGTGTCTGTAGTTGTTCGTAATGCTTATATCAACCCTGTAGACACGAGATTTATTGCCTGCTGGCGTGTGTGACTTGCCCTTATATTATTAAATGTGTAATTATGGGTCAAAGTCGAAAAGTAGAGGTCGCATGTGCAATGCGCAGGAGTGTAAAAATGTGCACCTTAAAAATAAAATAAACACTGGAAATATTTTGTAGGGGCATCTTTTGTGTCCCCATTTGTGGTGTTTCTTTGCTTTCAATAAATAATTGCAATTTAATTTGCCCTACAAAACTGTGTTGAGTCACCCATTATGCCTGCACACTTTCCCAGAGGTCCGGGAAAGGGGGGGGAGGGCATATAAGATAGCACTACACTGCCCTGGCTTGCTCCTAGCACACTCACTTCATACTGCACTACACCAGGTAGATTGCACGTACTGTCTGGAGTCATGATGGACGTGTGGCGTGGCAAACTGTCTGGAAAGCCAGGACGCCGATACGCGTCAACTTGTTATACAAAAACTGTTCCGTTTGTGTAGAGGATGTCCGCCTATGAACAGCTTTTTTAAACATTCCGCAAGTTAAACTTTTCTATTTCCATTTCTAATGTGTATTTTTTGAAAATGTAAATATCTGAAATCAGTTTTTTCACAATCCATTTGTTGAGGGACATGCAGCTGCACTCCTTCCTCTTCATTATGAAACCATACAATAATAGGGTCACTGGTGAGAACCTCAAGAGACATCTTGCCGACAAAAACTGTGAGCCAGTTCAGTGTCTTTCTAACAGAGGCGATGAGGTATGTGATTAGCATATCTGGGTCACCCGCAGCAACCTAGGTTGAGGGCTTGGAAATGGGACAGTACTTGTAGATCTATCAACAACCTAGGTTGAGGGCTTGGGAATGGGACAGTACTTAGCACTTGTAGATCTATCAACAACCTAGGTTGAGGGCTTGAATATGGGACAGTACTTAGCACTTGTAGATCTATCAACAACCTAGGTTGAGGGCTTGGATATGGGACAGTACTTAGCACTTGTAGATCTATCAACAACCTAGGTTGAGGGCTTGGATATGAAACAGTACTTAGCACTTGTAAATCTAACAACAACCTAGGTTGAGGGCTTGAATATGGGACAGTACTTAGCACTTGTAGATCTATCAACAACCTAGGTTGAGGGCTTGGATATGGGACAGTACTTAGCACTTGTAGATCTATCAACAACCTAGGTTGAGGGCTTGAATATGGGACAGTACTTAGCACTTGTAAATCTATCAACAACCTAGGTTGAGGGCTTGGATATGGGACAGTACTTAGCACTTGTAGATCTATCAACAACCTAGGTTGAGGGCTTGGATATGGGACAGTACTTAGCACTTGTAGATCTATCAACAACCTAGAGGTTGAGGGCTTGGATATGGGACAGTACTTAGCACTTGTAAATCTATCTACAACCTAGAGGTTGAGGGCTTGGATATGGGACAGTACTTAGCACTTGTAAATCTATCAACAACCTGGGTTGAGGGCTTGGATAATTTCGTAAAACTGAAACACAGTTCATGCAATGAGTGATAAATAGGGACACCAGATTTACGCGACAAGATTTCATGACCAGTTGTATTTCATATCTCAGATCCTCTTCTTTGTTTGATGATGTGTGTCTCGTGTCTGCTCGCAAATCAAAACACCCACCCTTAAGGAGTAACCTAATTCTGATTGGCCAGCCAATTTAAGATAATTTTCTTCACAAAGAAACATGACCAATAAGCAAAATAAAACAGCTCATAACACCCGTACGGTATATAAATTTAACATGCGTGGAAATTGTTTTGTGAAATTCTGGTGTGTGTAGTGATAATGCACACCTGAAAACCCAAGCATCGGCCGTAGAAGCAGTACATGTTGATGCTCTCGGTGTGCTTGAGGAGCTCCTCCGCGGAGTGTTTCTCCGCCTCCGTGCTGAACAGCTCGCCCGGGGAGCTCCATGACAGCATGGTCTGCAGGAGGCGTAGGCATGTCCCCAGGGATGCCAACACATGACCACATGCCTCCACTTCCCTGCGACAAGCCCCACAAGGTCCTCATTGATAAAGGTTAGATGCCCAAATTATTGAAAATGTTGTAAAATATTCTAGTGTGCAATTCCTTCCTCAGGCATTATCGTAATACATAGGTACTGTGTTCACCAACATTTTTTGATGTAAGAGAAACGTTTCCCTTTAGAGATTGTGAGATGCTGACTTGGTGATGGTTCCACGCCCATCCACGGCTCCATTCACAATGTGAAAACAGTCTGTTACCAAGCAGTCTTCTTATCCAGCTTCTTCTACTTTCAGCATTTCCACATACAATTACACGTATGCTTTATTACTGCACCTGGTAAATGGATGCATACATGTGGATCTAACCAAGTTCCTGAAATAGTCGAGTAAAGAGATCTGGATGACACTGAGGTTTTAAGAGCCAATGAGGGTGAAGTGTGGTTGGATGTAGAGCAGCACCGGAATGCAAGAATCTGGGAGCGACCCTACCAGGAATTGAATCCAGTTTTCCTAGGTGGGGAGTGAATGGTCTAACAACTACACCATCACGGCCGCCTCAAAAATGTGAAAAAACCACAAAAATATTAAATAATAATAATAATAATCAATTTGCAATTTGGCTATCACTTGGTCTACTATTGGCTCCAGAAACTAATAAGATGCAAATTTACACCACTCTGCTTCCTTGGTAATGTGTGAAATGAGTATACATAAGGCTGCACCCATTAAGGCCTAACACATTAATACTACTATAATTCTGGTGTGTATAATAGGCCTATTTAATTTTTCCTGCATTTTCACCATTATTATTTGTTTTCTTTTTACATTTCAGCAGCAAAATTTTCCAGCTGTTCACAGCCATTTCATGTACTGAATTTTCTAGGATTTTAAATTGAAAACGGCAACATTCCCATTTGAAAATGAAGGGCCAAGTTCACGGCCAACACCAAAACCAAGACAGCATTGAGTTCCGAGCTATGAGTAATGAATGACATACAATGTAGGTGGACATTGAATAAATGAGGACGAACCACAACCACTTGTGAGCAACACAATAAATATGAGCACGTGTACACGAGGAAATTAATTATATGATTATGACATACTACTAGCGAATGTCAGAAATCTACATCAGTGTATTTTGAATGGAATTAAATTATAGCAAATGTCTTAACTACAAAATCATTTACTTTAATTCACATGTGCATACATTCCCATTAGGGTTGGATAAGAATATTACTGTGTGGAACCATAAAATTTGTAAACAATTAGCACCATAAATATACCTATATTGAACAGTAGCCTAGGATTATACCACCGGGTACAGAAAACAGATGCCACGGTACAAAAATTTGGCTGGCTGACTGCCACAAGTTTGCATTTACATTATAAGCTGTTCACGGTAAACGAGCAGTTTTGAAAGCAATGCTTAAGATCTACTTGTACACACGTTGTGTATTCTTCCACCTTATATATAATTAACATTGCCGAGACCCTCATCACTATCCATGCGTCAACCAAGTGAAACTGTGAAATTATAAGAAAAGTAAATAATTTACAAATTAGCTTAGTTTTATACTTTGATGCATAAAAAAACATAAAGCAAAATAAATAAGGCCGTGTCTCAATTGCCCCAGAGAGCGCTCTCTCGTACTCTCTCTCTTGCAATGTCATTATGACGTCGCAGAGAGCGCAAAAGAGTGAGAGCATATAAAGCACGAAGTTGTACACTCGCTGGTGCCATATTTGTTTCCATAGTTTCAGTGTTGGAATAAAGTTATGGTAGCTTTCTGGGCCAAAACCACGTTGCATTTTAACTATACGTGAATAATGTCAACTTTTTATATAAAACAAAAATAATAATATTTTATGCATTAATGATTATTCTGGTAGTGCTATAATTATTTGTGAAATATTATAAACACACATAAATTACTTTCAATGGCTATGATTGTGATTTTAGCTTAACATGATTTCCCGCCTTTTGGCATCAGCTTTTTGCCTAACGTCAGAGAGAAACGAGTGTGTGGTTGTCTCAATTCCGAGAGCGATAGCACGAGGACGTGAAGCTGTGCTCGCGCCAGGTTGTGCGAAAGTGCTATCAAGAGAGAGTATTCTTTAAATTAAGACACGGCCTAATGTGAGTTTTCACAAATTTTTACCCAAAACTTTTAAATCAACGTTAAGATATGGAACTACTCTCCATCTATCATTACCAACTTAACTGGACGCATGTCCCTCAGTTAACCTGTTAAAATATAATTATGCAGGCATGAGCAGTGATTTTTTTTCTGAGTTGATTTCAAAAGTGCTCATTTTATCGTGAACAGCCTTTATGATACATACTTTGTATAGTGAGTCTTTCGAAACAAAAATGAGTCTCTGCTATCGCATACATGACGATTCACCTTCACGCCATGGACCACACACATGTCCACAACGGATATGAAACTCCTGTACCCGTTGCCCGGTGTCTTCGAATCAAAATCAAATATTGGAGCAATTTTCTTCAGCTCGTGCACCAAGGGCGCAACGTAGTTCACGTGATCGACAATGGCGAGAAAACCAGAGTGAAGTCGCTGCCCATTCTCACTATCATCTCGGCGAAAATATTCTGCATTATTATTGCAGAGATCTTTCAATACCTGGTACATTGCAAACGCTGGTGAAGTTAATTCAAACGGAATACTGAGGTCATCTGTTGCTGCCATTCCGAATTTATACTCGGGGTGTCAGTCACATTATACAAGTTAACATCTACCGAACAGTACACGTGAGGTTATAAAATTGAAATATCTGGCTATTCATGGCTTCCTATTATAAAACATTTACATACAATTTATAACTTTTAACAAAAACCGCTAAAGTCACACTTGTCTATCTTCGTTCTAGATTTGGTTAGGGGTATACTTTTTCTGCAAACACAAAGTTCTGTCACTTCACTGACACAAACAAGCATGAGTTTACACTTACAGTATCCCGCTAACTATATTACATAATAACAACCAAAACAAAAAATAATTTAATATCTTTTTCATCAATCAGATTTCCCACTTTCGTATACTCTCGCATTACTATCGCCGTATCAACTTTGGTGTAAACCAGAGATTACCAGAGACAATATTATCTGTAAACTGCACGACACGATTATTACATTCGCACCTCGCGATACAGTTGATAGTAACGACCGCGAAAGACCATGCAACTATCGTGGCCATTTTCCGTTACTCAAGGATTTTACTGACACTGGTCAGTATTTTCAGTAACGTCAGCTAATGTGTCGATACTACTGAAGGCACTGATGACCAATGAACAAGCTCGTTGTCAACCAAATACTGTGGCTGACAAAAGGAATAAAGATTTCTTGCGAGTACAAAAGAGAAATGTACAAAATATCCAGAGTAAGTATAGATCATAACGTAACAACTCACTATTGAAAGTATTGCAAAGTTCTCAGAAAAGTCATAACAGCAAAAAAAGTGTACTTCAGTTCTCTTATTCACAACTCAGACAACAAAATCAAAAATACCTGGTCCATCATAAAACGTGAAACCGGAAAATCCTATGACACGAACCCGGCGACAAAGCTAAGAATCAATGACATGGGGCTGTCGGATGCACCAAACAGTTGCCGAAACTTATAATGAATACTATTTAAATGTTGTAGGTAGCAGAATAAATAAAAGCCCCCAATATTAATACTAATGATAATTTTATAACTTCACTAAATAGAGATTACCCCTCTATGAAACGGTTAAACATACATACATTAACTCCAATTAGGCTACCGCCCGGTGCCGAGCTCTCTCAACTCTCCTTCACCCAACCTAACTCCCTTTCCACTCCCTTCCTGAATTTACCAACCCCTCTCACAGATACCAATTCTTCCCTCAACACATTCCACTCCACCTCACAAGCATGGACTACCCACCCTGCTCCGTTCTCTTCCACACCCTCTGAAGCTTCTCACTGTTGTTTCCTCTTCCTCTAAACAACCCCTTACTTAGCTTGCAGAGTATCCCTCCCCATCCTCCCTCTTCTTCATCATCCTGTACATCATGACTAACCGTTCAACTTTCCTCCTGTCCTTCAATGAGCTCCACCCCATTTCTTTTATCATCACTGATAGCCTATAGTTCCCTTCTTCCTCATCATCCTGCCCTTGCCTTCTCCACCTACCCTTCACCAATCTTGCTGCCTTTCTCTGCACCTTTTCCAGTTCTCGCACCTCCACCTCCACATACGGGTCCCATACTGCTGCAGCATATTCTAACATTGGCCATACCATTGTGCCATACGCCTTCTCCTTCACCTCACAGCTGACTCCATTCAGCACCCTTCCCAGCATACCCAGACCCCTTCTTCCCTTTGTTACCACCCTCTCTGCCTGTTTTTTCTTCCTGAGGCCTCCCTGCAGTACAATCCCTAGATACTTATATTCTGCTGCTTCTTCTATCTCTTGTCCCTCCCATCTGTACATGTCCCTGCTTATCATCTTCTTCCTTGTGAACCACACTACCTTAGTTTTTCTTACATGAATCTTCATTTTATTTTTTCTGGTCCACAACCATATCTTATCAATGTCCGCCTGCAAATTACCTTCCCCCTCTCCCACCTCAGCACATACAACACAATCATCTGCAAACAATCTGATTTTTCCTCTAATCCCCAAACCCATGTCATTTACCATTATGGTAAATAACAAAGGACCCAGCACACTTCCCTGTGGTACCCCTGATGTAACCTCCCCTTCCTCCGATATTGCCTCCCCCACTTTCGCCCTCTGCCTTCGCCGCCTGAGAAAGTCCCCTATCCATTCCACTACCCTCCTGTCTGGTATCAGCGCCTCCACTTTCCTCATGGGGCACCTTATCAAATGCCTTCTCAAAATATATGAAGCAGGCATCCACCTGCTTCCCCTCATCAACTACCTGCACCAGATCCTCTAATAACCCAGCCAGCTGAGACTCACATGAGTAACCCCTCCTGAAACCATGCTGGGACTCCTCCAACCAGTTCCTATTGTTCATTACCTCACCACATACTGCACCACCATCCTTTCCATTACTTTTCCTGTACTTGATGTGAGACTCACCGGTCTGTAGCTGCCAGGCCTCCCCCTATCCTCTCCCTGCTTGTGTATAGGTACCACCATAGCATCCTTCCAATCTTGTGGTAACTTACCCTCTCCTAAGGACTTTTTAAACAGCACTTCTAAATATTTCGCCAACTCCTTGCCACCAAACTTTAGTGCTGCGTTTCCTATCCCATCTGGTCCCCCTGCCTTACTGCTCTCCAAAGCCCTATATACCTTTTCTATCCCTCACTCCCTCATCTTAAACTTACTATACACCCCCGAACCCTGTTTGCCCCCTATTCCAACCCTCCTTTGCCTCAAACACTGACAAGTACTGTCCTTGCAGCATCTCCGATTTTTCTTGGTCATTTGTCGCATGCCTACCATCCCTTCCTGTTAGCATAGGGATCCCTTCCTCTCCTCCCCTTAACCTCCTAACATACCTAAACAATTTCCCCCATTCCTTGCCTTTTCCTTATTCCACAATGTTCCCCAGAAATACTTTCTTTGCCTGTTTGATCTTCCTTTCAAGCTCCCTACCCATTTGTTTCATAATTTCTTTAGATCTTATCATCCCTTCATTTCTCCACTTGGCATGTCATTTTCTGCATTTCTTCTTCATTTTCAAAATCTCCTGTCCATAATATGAGACAGAATATGTTTACAACTTCAGGAGAAGTGGAAAAAATAATAAAATCAATAAAACCCTAATTATCTTGTGGCTATGACGGCATTAGTTGCTAATTAATAAAGCAGTGTGCATGTGAATTCAGTGTTCCCATAGGCCATATGTGTAATGTCATTTTTAACACTAGTATTTCCCCTGATAGACTCAAATGGGTAACTATCATTCCGCTTTTCAAGAAAGGTGAAAAAGTAAATGTAGCCAATTATAGGCCCTTTTCACTACGAACTTCCTTTTCGAAGGTAATTGAAAAAAAACAATTTACAACACACTCCTGCAACATTTTGAAGAGTACAGAATCTTCTCAAACTCACTATTAGGCTTCAGGAAATATATATCAACCAGTGAAGCTATATGCAAACTGACGGATAATATCCTTAATGCTCTGGACAAAAAACTGCCGGCAATTGGAATTTTTTGTAATCTGACAAAAGCTTTTAACTGTGTAAATCATAACATATACACTCACAAACTTAAACATTACGGAATAAGAGATGAAATTAACAACCTAATGTGTTTCTATTTATCAGACAGACAACAATAAGTTTGTATTAGAGACAATGTGTGCTCTATATATTCCAAACCAGGAAGAATAAAGCACGGTGTCCCATAGGCTCTATTCTTGTGCATATAAATGATTTTCCTTGCGACCTTAATTCATGCATCACACCAATTATTTTTGCAGACTACACTAGTATTGTAGGCTCGGCCATGACAAAAGAAGCACTGAGACGGTTTGCCAGTACCAATTCTAGTCAATAAGATGCTTGGTTTAAAACCAACAAATTAAGCCTTAACCTCGAAAAAAAAAAAAAACATTTTATCCAGTTCCGTACTAAAAATAACAAAGAAATAGAGTTAAACACTGCAATGATGCAGAAGAAATCAGTCAAGTTGAGCATACCAAATTTCTAGGGCTGCATGTAGACATTCACACAAATTGGAAACTTTATATCGAACAAATTTTACCAAAACTCAGCTTTGCCTGTTTTTCCCTTGGTAATATTGTATAGAATTTAAGCAGAAAGACTGCTGTAATGGTTTACTTTGAATACTTCACTCAATCATGACATGGTGTCATTTTCTGGGGAAAACCAACTGTCAACAATAAAGTGTTTCGTATTTGGAAAAAAAAAAACATCTGATTCTTGTAGGTCCTTGTTCAAAAGTTCTAGAAGCCTAGCACTAGCATTTATGCTTCAGTTATGTTCATTTCCAAAAACCACAGTTTATTCCAGAAAATGCTTGTGAGGTCTTTGAGGGAGTGGAATGTGTTGAGGGGGGAATTGGTATCTATGAGAGGGGCTGGAAAATTCAGGAAGGGAGTGGAGAGGGAGTTGGTTGGGTGAAGGAGAGTTGAGAGAGCTCGCCACCGGGCGGTAGCCTAATTGCGAGTGTATGTATATATAAAATTTACTGAGGTGAAGTAACGCACTAAATCCCCAAATAGGTCCATAAAATCGTCTGCTGTTGTTTATTTACATTTTATTCCTCGCGTTGTGGCAGAAACGTCAGTATTTACTGTTCTTAAAACGCTGCACAAAACATACACATGAAAAATGGAGAATCGGGGATCTACATGAAGCCATTTCAAAAAATAGCTCGTATGTTGTATTAAAATTGTAAGAAAAAAAAGGTGATCGTTTATTTGAAATGGAATGTTAATTGTAGGGAGCGAAGAAATAACGAGAAGATTGATAAGAAATACGATCACTTTTTTACAAGACATGAAAAATGCTTGGGAGTAAGTTAGGCTGTGTTCCGTTACCTACACAATGCGAAATATGCGCAGCGATGTAGTTCCGATTATTTTGCACAGGTGCATCATCGTCCCTACTACGTCATTCTACTTCCCAGCCAATCTCAAGCATAACCTGCACGAGGAAAAAGCACAAATGCTTCATGCGCCAACATCACAGTGGTGAGAAAATGCAAGAAATGTGTCGTATTTGGAGGTTAGCATCGGTAGCGACTAAGTGCAAGTTTGTTGGCTTTAGGAAACGTGCTCAGTGTTGGTTGTACTGAATGATTCTAGAACTAAATTATATAATGCTAGTGACGAACAAACATGTTTTGGTAAAGTAAACTTAAAAGGATTTCCATAGGAAAACAAGGTTTTAAGAGGTCGCGAATTTAACTAACAGTAAGTTTGCGTGTTTTGTAAATAATGTATTTGTAAACTGTTACTATTATTATTAAAATGCACGTGGCCTAAAAAAGTTTTTTTTCAACACTTTTGTAGTGTGTAAACAATATTTGTTTCTTTGCGTAAATTGTGGATTCAACGAGTGTAAGGTTAACTTCGGCCAAAGAAAGAAAGAGAGAGAACTTGTGTGTGTGATTTGTAAAAAAAAAAAAAAAAAAAAAAAAAAGGGGGGGGGGAGGTTGCGCGCGCATATGTACGAATACGAACGATGTATGTAACGTGTTTTTTTTTTTTATTGAAGTTAAAATTTTCGAAGTTACAATAATTTGAATTCAAGGCAATTTTTCAAACAAATCCATCTCATGAAAGACGTAAATCTAAAGGACCCCCAATTGCAAAACATTTTTTTCAAACACTATTTCCTTCTTTCCATTGAAAGTAAGTAAATATAACCCAAACAAACGTAACTAGGCGAAAATAAAGCAGGTTGTAATGCCAACCTGTGGCATGTTAAGCTGCTGTGTGTACGACTTTGGGGTTAATACATACTCATGGCTGCTGTTAAATATTAATATTAGATTAATTTTAAATGCCGCTTTTACATATAAGAGAATTGTAAAAAAAAAGTTATCCTGTCAAATCGTTCCACAGGCTCACGGGTTTACCATCGACGTTTATCTAAATGTCTTGCTATTCGTATACAAAATGCTCAAATTACGCCCCGAAAGTAGAGCCTGTAAGTTGTTCCATTCCCCAGTCCACATTATACGTTAGGAGTTACGGAAAAACAACTGGCGTCTATGCAGTTAGTCACATCAGTGCAGGGAACGGAATACGGCCTTATTTATTGATGGTGTGACAAACAAAATAACGTCGAAATTCCACAACCGTGTAGTTTCGAAGTTTGTCACGTTTAGCGCTGTGCAAGGCTTTCGAATCCATCCACTCCAAAATTTATAAAATTTAATTCCCCAAATTTGCCATTCCGGACACGGCTTAAGATTGTATGCATGGAGAGGGTCAAAAAAAATTTGCGACCGCTGAGTAACATTGCTGTTGCCACTCTATGGCCAATATCTTCTTGGTGTTATGAGGTGAAGTGATAAAGACGTGTGTGATGAATTTGTCAATATTTAACTCTTCTGTGGTTCGTCGTTGCTTCTCAACGTCTTCAGCTCACTATGGCAAAAGGAATTTTAGAAAATTCCCCATGTTCAACAAGCGCGGAACAAAAATGTTCAAACAGAAACAGGCAACGGATTCAGATCCTGAAATGCCGATATACAGTAGGGAATAGTATCCTATATTTACGAATAGTATTTAGTTGTAATAATTGGTTTTCGTGTTGTGTACGTTATAAGAGTATTGTTACCTTATGTGTTAGTAACACATAAATACGGACCTTTGCACATGACGCAGCATATCTGACGTCCCAGTAAACATACTCCCTGGTACAGAAGTCCACCTTTAAATGCGGCACCAGTAACCAAGGGTGCCAACTGATGCCCCTTCCTACCGTGTTGTATTTCGACACTGCAGTTAAACCTCACGACTGCAGTTTCGAAACTTCCCAGTACTCTTTGGTATAGTGGGTAAAATTCCAGAGTAAGGGCTTAAAAGAAGACTAGTAATTACACAGAACACAAATTTACTAGGACCATCGAGATATAAGCCATACAAACCCCAAAACTGATAGTGGGGAGGGCTATGAAGATCAGGGAAATTGAGGGGTAAAACAAATAAAAAGTATGTACCTTTACACGATAAAATTCTACACCACAATTTCCCTCCAGTTCATACCCCTCCCCACAATCATTTCAGTAACTTGTATTGGTAAAATCGTTAATCTATGTATTGTACAATTACATCTATTTGCAATTGTTATTTTTTTGAGATAACTATTCTATCACGAACATCACAAAAATACGTTAAATTGTGAAACTACCTAACAGATCAATATCTAATTTCACAATATTACTAACACACACAGACAGACATTATTTTGCAGTGCAATTGGGCTACACATGAAAACCATTTCTGGGGAAACTCCAAGCTTCACTGATGCGCAATGCTTAACGTCACCACCAAAAAAAAATTGCCAGCGCACCTTAAATCACTGTTTTGGGGAATTACTCCCTTGCTGGCACTGGGACTCTGGCTTGGTGCATAATGTTTGGCAATGCTTTTGTAGTATTTTTCCCTGCTAGGGGACTAGGCTTGAATATCATAGATTATCACAGTATCATTTGGGTGTGTGTGTATTGATATTGTGGATTTAGTTATTGTTTGGTTAGGTTGCTTTGCAATTTAACGTATTTTCATGATATTCCTGAAATACTCTTTAATATTTTATCACAAAACCACGTTTAATTGCACAAAGATGTAACCAAACAATACCTAAATTGACAATATTTCCAATACAAGTTACAAATACAAAAATGGGAAAGGCTATGAACTGAAGGTAATTTGTGGCGTACAATTTTATCACAAAAAGGTACATATTTTACACTAATACCCCTCAATTTCGCTGTTGTACGTAGCCCTCGCCACTAACATATTTGTAACGTGTATTGGTAAAATTGTCAATTTAGGTATTGTTCTGTTAGGTCCTTGTGCAATTTAAAGCATTTACGTCATTAAAGATTACGATTATGTACATATTTTTCACTCTTTTTACCATGCAGTTAACACAACTATAGGCTGTTCACAGTAAAATGAGCACTTTTGAAAGCCCTGCTTAAGATCTACTTGTATAGACAGTGTGTATTCCTCCGCCTTATGTAAAATTAACTTCGCCATGGGCCTCATCACTATATTCATGTGTCAGTCAAGTGAAACTTTGAAATCATTAAGAAAGTAAATACTTTAAAATTATTAAGAAAGTAAATACTTTAAAAATCTGCTCAATTTTACACTTTGATGCATTTAAAAAAAAAAAAACAGAAAGCGAAAGAAATAATGTAAAGTTACCACAAAGGGTTACCTAACACTTTTTATTCAACGTTAAGATATGGAACTGCTTTCCATCCATCATTACCAACTTTACTGCGCACATGTCAATTGCGCCTGTCAAAATATATGCAGGTGGGAGTAGTAACTTTTTTCTGAGGTTCATTTCGAAAGTGCTCACTTTATCGTGAACAGCCTTTACACGCAATACTACAACTTCATTTCACAATATAATAACCTTACTATCAAAAATTGAAAATGTATTTCATTACTCACCGAATCAATATGTTGTACATGAATAACCACGACACAAGATGTATTCAATTTGACGACTCTCTATAGACACTCCAAATACCGCACAAATATTATATTTTATCTTTTGTCATACATATAATATCACAGACACACTTGTATTTTCGCACAATCATTCCATTTAACACGTCCACAGAATGAAACTCAATAAAACACGCCAAACAGCAATTTTTTTTTCATCTAAACCTCCCGTACAGTCCTACATCAGACAGACCTTACAAAAATGCTTTACAGAACCACAATGCACCTTTAATGTCTACCAGTTTCAACACACATTCATTTGTTACCTGTCTCTTGTCCATTATTGGTCACTGTGTATCATAAAGTAACGTGGTGTTTTACTGCACCATCTCTTAACGTTTTCTCGTATTATACACCATATTTATATTTATTCTACTAGTAATACATTATGTAGTACAATTCTCGGAAATATAAAGTCACGCATGCTGCCCCTCTTGGGTCCAGTGGGTTAAGGGGAGATTACGCTGATTACCCTCTTTATTCCAGTGGAGGAAGGGGGAATCAAACCCCCGGGTGAGGCAGAAATGATGAGCTCCCTCCGAGGGAGCTTCACTATCCTCACTACTAAGGCTGTCTAAATGTGGGATGCCAGTGGTCCCAGGAATATGAATAAAAAGCAGCCGGTGGGTGAGCTGGCTGAGGTGACGGGATTTATCTGCAGCGGCCTTGTCAGCCGTCATGTGGGGATAAAGTTGGCCAGGGTTTGTTTGCTGCGTGGTTTGGGGACGATCTTCGGTGGAAGTCGAGCCCTGGCTATTTTCCTGGATGCCAACCTATAGTGCAGAAGTTCTGCAGATTATGTGGACAGGTGTCGAACCTGTATCAATTTTCCTGAGGCTAAATTAACAATGCTCGATTGGGCTGGGATGGCCTGAACAGGACGTACTGGGTGTTTCGGAGTATTAACAGGCAATACAGTCTCGGTTAATTCCAGTGGGATATCCTGCTCGTCAGGTGGATGCCAGACTAGCCAACGTTTTAATGGACTCTCATGTGTTGGCGGTATTATAGTGTTGTAACACAGGGGCAGGTTTTCAGGCTCACTAGGCAATAACTTAAGTGGATTTGAAGCGACTATCAGATTTTCAGCAGTAGGCTGTCGTCCTAGGGCGCGCCTCTGGCGGCTCCTGAGCCCGCCGTGTGTTGTGGTGCATTGAACTGAAGGCCTATCTTTCTGCGGACGTAGAGACCTAGGTGGCTTCGACTTTGTAATCGTTCCCAAGGACCTGCCGTATGATGGGCAATCAAGATATTGTGTCGTACATCAAGCGGATGCACTGAAAACCCAGAAGCAGCTTAAATGCCAATTGCTTCAGGCCCCTTCTTCTGTGGAGTCCAGCACACCTCACAACTGTTTACTGACGTGTCTACTAATTTGTACCTGATTATATTGCACACACTTGAATAAAAGTATACAGAATTTGAACCACAAGAAAATAATTACGGTAGGCAACACACAGGGTTTCGGTCATACGTAATTTTTATTACATCTTCAAAGGTAATATTGTGGAAGCACCCGACTAATTAAATACAGATTAGTGTTTAACTAGGACCACTGAAAAATTAATTAACTATGAAACAGGCAAAGGCAAGCCAGATAAATTAATTAATTATGATATGCAAATCTACGTAACGTAATTTACAGCATTTGACGTTACCAGGGATTTTCTCCAGAGTGATGCTAATAGCGCAACGACCTAATACAGTGGGAGTGAAAGGAAGTTGACTGAGGTAAGGGTAGTGTGTACAGGTGTTTGGATTACCGTACGGAGAGCGTGCTGACCTGGGCGGTCACTGGTGTGGACTGCTGACCTGGGCGGTCACTGGTGTGGACAAGCCTTGTGCAAACTGGAGTGTTGGCGGCCTTCCCAGGGGAAGCTCCGACTGGAGAGAGAGCTTTGCCGCAGGCTCTGGAGCGGAAGGAGAGTCTTCACAGACTGAGTTGGGCTTGCGAACCTATTCACCCTGCGTCTCTGCTGGACCTCTATTTATAGTTGAAAAACTCATCAACATCGATTCTTCAGGGTGCGGGGGGTAAAGTAGCCTTCCAACACGGGGGTAGGTTTATCAGGGCGCTGGAGCGCCGCATATTTCTTATCTCCCCGCTTAGAGGCTATGACAATTGTAAACCCCTCTCTCCGAGGTTGGCTGGATGTGACGTCACAAGGTTACAGGGGTGCTGCCATCTCGGGGGTTGATTGGAACTGTTTCCACATCTAACCGAAGGGTTGTGGATTTTCTATAATAATTATTTTATTCGTAGGGGTGGCACTTGCATCTAGGATTCCGGGCTAGCGGTGCATATTGTAATTACGTGCTTTAATTACAATTACGTATTCGGCTGTCCAGGATAGTGGAATCACCTTCCTTTGTACGTTTATTTAATTTCGCCACTGATATGACTTGCCCCTGATCTCAGGTCACTCATAGATGGGGTGAAATTGCCAGTAGAGCATGCATCTGCGATGCGCAGTATGCTGGCATGCGTCAAAAGGTAAGCCTTGGGTAATTCACCATAATTACATAATGTCCCGACACTGATTGCTGTTTGTTACCTGTCTAATCTAGGTGTTACGTCTTAAATATACCCTGTAAATTAAGTTTTATACATTAAAGATTTGTTTCAAACAATGTACTTACATGTAATACAATTTAGCGACCCAATATAAATATATTGGACGAAACTTATAGTGTTTTACTGCATAAACACAGTACTCTTGATAACCCTCATCACTATCCCAGTTAATTTTTTTACAGCAAACTGACTGTATAGTAGAGTACTTGAGGAAGCCTGAACTACCACCAACACCGGCCATAGCTCACTTGACCCCGGCAGTACACCTGCCTCCTTCAGTTTACCAACCACAGGACACCCACATCCCACCACCAACACCACATACAACTGCATCACATAAAGCTCTTATCTTGTTGAGACGTCGCTCAAGTGACCTTCCATCCGCCATACCTGCCAAACGCAGACGTGCGCTGCTGATTAACCAAGATTTTGTGCCCTGCTGAGTAGCCACGCAGCCAGTTCTGTATACAGGCAAAGCCCCTGTATCACGTCAGAACTGAACCCCTTCCAGATGAGAGACTGGTTATCTCCTCAAAGGGAACTCACCGATATCCTACGTATTTGTGACAAATTCCAGCCCGTCACGCATCAGCACTTACTTTCAGAAAAGCCCTGGCTCTTCACAATGAAGTGGGAATGATTTTGCAATTTCAACAGAGCCCAAGGTTTAATTAAGCGACTTCTAAAATATTGAAAATTGTATTTTTAGGGTTTATAAGAAATCTTCTTAATCATTCTTCCATAGGCATAATTTTTTATTCATCCTTTATCCAAAAAAAAACTCCTTTGTGGAAAGGGCTATGAATATCTGGGAAATTGTGGGATAAAAAGTGTGTTAAAAATACATAAAAACACATTTAAAAGACAAAATGATTAAAAATGTAAAATAGATCACTCTAAAACAGGACCCAATTTTTTAGAATGTGCTATAAAAACTAGAAACAAATAAGTTATTAAGGAAAAAGTAACAACTGAACCTATAGAAATTTAAAAAATTTCAGATAATAATATACTGTAATTGACACATACACACACACACAGAGAGAGAGAGAGAGCGCGTTAGCTGTCTGCACTTTTTTTTAAATAAATTTGGCTCCATTTATTGGTCGACAACTTTTGTTCTTCGCAAGGTAAGGTGATCTACTACCCAATATAACACAAGATCATTATGGTTTACACAAATCACACATCCATACACAGATATACGTACATCTTATCCAACATAAGGTAATCTACTTAGAAAAGCAACATATAATATTGGACTTATTTCAATAATAACATTTAATGCATTGGATAGTTATCCATTTAGCAAAAGAAGAAATATTTTGTATGGTAGGGAATGAACCAGTTATGTTAAATATTAGGGAGGTGTTCATCAAAGACGTCGGAGAAAAAGTCAAACGCTCTTAATTGCCATAAACATATTCCAATTGAAGATACAAAGGAAAATTAACTGATCTCCAGCAGCAGTCACACAACACTCAAATTTGACAATGACTTATTTAAAACTTATACTTTCCAAAGGAACAAGGCTCAATTTTCTCAACATTTTTTTTTTTTTTACAGAACAAAAACCTGTCTTAGTTGAAGTCGCCACATTTTGCAGACAAAACATAATAGGAGCAATGCACTGAGAAAATTATGCATTTAATTACAATGTGTATGTTTAGAAAACAAACTATCATACCAACATTTATTTACACTGATGTAACCCTCACATATATTAAAAATGTTTTAACATAGTTATCCAGAAAATCAGTAGGTGGTCGGATAATTTCTGTAATGTATTCATTACAATGCCTTACAAGAAATATGTCATGTGATTTGTTACTGTAAGAATTGTCATAATAACATAAGAGTATTTCTGTTTGAAACAATTAAACAGTTGCGTGATGTATGGACAGTACAAATGAACAGTATAGGGATTGTGTGTCCTTTCTACTTCAGGGTACGGGATCAGAGAAGTCGGATATACATCACGTGGGAGATTTGTATCCGTCCAGGAAATGATACCGGAGCTCATTGTGCCTGACCTCACTGGCTGCGAGGTAGGTCTGTAAAGTGGTATGTAGTTATGTTTCTCAATGGGACTGCAGCAAGGCAATGCATGTACATTTCACGATGCAAGTGGCGGCGTGGTCTGGCTGCACCCAACCAATTGAAAAACATGACAACCCTTGCTTGCACACGACTAATGTATTTCATAGCTTGCTTATGTGGTGTAAATGTTATAACAGAGAGAACATGCGATGGTTCCGCCACCTCCGTAAGGGCCTGCAGTGATGTAGTCAGACTACTTGCCTCCCACAAAGACAAAAACAGGGCTCGATTCTTGGCAGGGTGACCTGGATTTTCGTTTGTTGGAAACGTGACTGACATTCCAGTCAGCCAACAGGTTTTCTCGGGGCATTCCCATTTCTCCCACCCTTGCATTCACCTTATTTCACCATCATTGACTCTCAAGGTCTCATTCTTAAGCTCCAACCAAACCGTCTCAACTCCACCTCTGTAAGTGGTTGCCTCATGCATTTAGTTTGTAAGAAGTTAACATATGGTGGGAACAGACTGCTAGCGACTAATTACACTGTAAAAAAGACACATAAAACACAACTACTGCTAGGCTATATCTCACTGATAAATACACAGACACAAAAGTCGGACGAACACATTTTCCATGTGGATGCTTGGTCACAATGTTTCGCTGACTGGGCCAGTTTCTTGAGGTAGCGAAGGGTGGCACATTACTAAGTTCACTGTTTGCCAACCTTTGCTCAACAGACTGCGGTGTACCACCACTCGCCCCTTGAAGAAGCCAGCGAAGCGTCGCTACCGCGTATCTGTGGGAAAATCTGTTTTCACCGATCGTTTGTGTGTGTGCGTGTGTGACGACAAGTACTATTTTACGAGTCACTTTTTATAATTTTCATTGAATTATTCTCAGATTTTTAAGCAAGAGGACAACAAACATGAAGTTTTGCTGAGAAAAAAGTAAGCAGTATTCAGGGTTACGGTTTTGTAATTGAATAACAGCAAATGAAGTCACAGATACCCTTCTATGATATAATTTTATTCTAAAGAAGTATGTTTATTAATATAAATTACTATTTTGTGTAAATGTTATGTTATTTCTTCTAAGGTCCTTCAAATATTTTATTCATAAGATGTCTGATTATTGAATTAAATTAATATTCCACGCAAAATCATGTTGGTTTTGCACCAAAGACAATTGAACACGGACTTACAATGCTCAGCAACTCCTCGTGCCACGCAATATTTTTAACATTTTGGTTGACAAGAATATGCTAAGTAAAAGCCTCTCAGGTGTTTTTTTTTTTTTTTTTTAGAAGACCTCTGCTTAGTAAAATAAATTTATATTTAATTTTTTTTTAAATTTTCATTTTCACGGTAGAGAAGATTGAATATGAAATAAATTGCAAGTTTTGTTGTATAGTGGTGGGTGGGTGAAAATTGGTCGGAAATTCCCAAGAATATCTACAGCGAACAGTGTGTAATAATGGCCTTATTTCTGGAAACCCAAGTGATCATTTTAGTGAAGTTCTATTGTGTTGCACAAAATATTTTGTGTAAAGTAAATTTAAGCCACTGAATGCAGTATTTAATTTGTACGTAATTAAGTTTTTGAATTTACAGTCACCTATCGTTTCTAAGAACCCTGAAATAGCGACCCTCTCAAAATAACAACCCTTTTTTGAGGAACCATGAAACAAATTTAATTTAAAAAGTTCTTTCAATAACAACCCTATTCAAAGGAACAATGAACGGTCTTAGATTTGAGAGATTACTGTAATAAGTTTGAAGTTTTGTGAAAAAGTCTGTGAGGTAAAATATTTACCGTTAGTGCTGTGAAAAGACTTTTTTCATCAGTATAAATTTCAATACCATAAAACTGGTGAATTATTTTTTTAATTTTGAGACAATTATTTTGGCATAGTCACAGATTTTTAGATTTGTAAAGCTATCCCTGATTTTTCAAAAAAAAATAAGTGAGCAATTTTTAAAGAACTATTGATGTGTATGATAGTTACCAGTGTTTGATTATTTTGCCAGTAAATCTAACACCAATCAAAATATATAAAGTGTAGTTCAAATTTAGTTCTGGATTTGATGTTTCAGAAGTTTGTGCATTGCGATACCTTCCCATAGCCCTTAAGCACAGCAATACGTAGGCTGTTCATGTTAAAGTGAGCAGTTTTGAAAGCCCTGCGTAAGATCTAGTTGTATGCACATTGTGTATTCTTCTGCAATCGATATGTACAATTAACATTACTGTGGGCTTGATCACTTTATTCGTGCGTCAGTCAAGGGCAAGTGTAAAATTTTTTGAGAACAAAACATAAAGTAAAATATTTCAGTATTCACTTATGCGTGATGCTTACTGGCTATTAAGAATAAATTACTTTGCTTCATCTACACACATCATCTACAAGCAACAATGAACAGGGTTTGGAAGCATATAATTTCTACCGGAGCGCCTACAGGGTTTTCCCTGGACTGGGGATTATTATAGACGTGTCAGAATTATACATTTCAACAATGCCACCAGACAGCCATGCAAAGCCTTACCTTCCTTCGAGAAGATGTCAACAATCGATTATCAGCCATCGACTGGTCGTCACACCCCGAAAAAGTTTAAGGGCGAACCAAGGGATTTCACATGCCAACAATGGCAACTCTTAGCTCCGCCCACCATTGGGCCGGCAACCCCTCGGCCGAAGCAGATTATAATCCTGTGTAGAGGCTGGAATCATCAGATGATCGTCTGCTCTTCTGAGAGCCACAACACCAGTTGGACAGATAGTTCCACCACGCTTCTTCGCCGGAGTCCTGGCCAACCATCACCTAGAGCGTCAGCTCACTGCCGCCTACAGCAGAACTTCAGAAGTCAACAGCCACCCCAGCCGCTTGCCCCTGATAATGGCTACCCCACGCGCCCTTCAGGACATGGGCACCCTTAAGCCCCTTCAGGGCATGCATACACAGTTAGACAGGAAAAGTTGTCTAAACTGCCCCCAGCCAGATTATTACCAGGTCCGCTTCACCTGGACAGCGTAGTTTACTACTTCTGGTCAACTCTGGGTAGACAAGAGATAGTACGAACCACTGTGTATTATTCCTCATATAATAAACATGTTCTGATCTTAACTGATCTCTCATTATCCCTTGACTACTTCCAGACTACTGTAGTAAACACCCACGTCCCACAGAGTGGAGCAGGAGACCGGGTTTGCCAATACCAGTCGCCGCGTAGTGTAGAGGACTGCTACGAGTTCTTCTGGATGGGGAAATCTATACCTCAGAACAGACACCATCAACGGCCACCCATTCGGTGCACCTGGTGTACCAAACTGTAGAGCCACAACCACTAGTCATACCTCTGCTTGAGAGGATAAGCCACTAGACCAACTTAAACCCATCCACCACATCATTTGTGTTGCCGGAGGGAGTGCTTGGTTGGTTCTAGGAAGGACCTGTCCACTCAAGGGGTTGACCCGTCAAAGTTATTGGAGCGCCTCCGAGGGAACCCTCTCTTCAACCACCGCACCGTTTGTGTTGCCGGTTGAGGAATAAGGTTATACTCTGCGTTGTTTTGGCATGCCTAGACGACAGAACACTTCTAGTTGGGGAACGCACGTCGCCAGCTCATATCTCCTGGGATAAGGTTTCGCACCTGGTGCCCTTCACCAAGAGAGGGGGGAAGGAAGTGAACGCGAGGAAGGCAACTACTGCCTACCGGTCTGCCTGGGGTTGCACCCAACCCAGGGAGGCACTCTGCCAATCAACCCCACGGGAACGAGCTCAAGCCACTTGCCAGTCTGTGGGCAGCTCCCTCCCCTTATTTGTTTCAGCCTCCCTGGGGAATGTTCCCGAGAGCCTGAGCCCACATCCTGTGATACCAGCCATTCATTGAGGAGAGAGTGTACTAGTCGGCCTTGTGTGCCCCTGGTTCTTGATTCGCCGCCATCCAAGCCCACAGAGAACATCTAGCAGCCAGATCAGCAGCAGTTCTTGGCCCAGCAGCAACAACTCCAGTAAATAGAGCTCAGGCAGTAAACCTACCCTGTCTCACAGCCGACCTAAAGTCATTGAACGTAAACCGCAGGCCCCTAAGCCAGCACCTAGACCAGTAGCGAAGGCCTTCACAGACTTTGTAACAAGCCGCCAGCCAACACGGCCCATATTAATTTCAGGCCAGCCCACTGTACGCAAATAGAATCAGCCGAAATCACCCTTGGTAAGTGCTTATGGTCAGCACTGAGTACCCTGTTTTGACATTGAGTAAAAGCACCCCGACCCAGATAGCCATCACGCGTCATCGCAAATGTTTACTTAACACTTATAACTTTACATAACATGCAGAACTCTTTCTCTCCGTCGTTGCCAGCTTTACTGGGTGTGTAACTGTCAGTGCTCTCGTTAAAATATATACAGGTAGGGGGAGTGACATTTTTCAGAGGTTGATTTCAAAAGTTGTCTCTTTACCATGAACATCCTGTAGTAAATATATACAGGTAGGGGGAGTGACATTTTTCAGAGGTTGATTTCAAAAGTTGTCTCTTTACCATGAACATCCTGTAGTAAATATATACAGGTAGGGGAAGTGACATTTTTCAGAGGTTGATTTCAAAAGTTGTCACTTTACCATGAACATTCTGTAGTAAATATATGTTTGTTTATCACAGTGTGTCATCCATACTAACATTTGCTCAAGGCTTCTGCAGACTCCTGCACGGGTATGCAAATCTGAATTGTTTGTATTTACTAACCTCAAATACAGGCAGATTAGTGAGTTATCAAATCATATTTGTCTAATATATCATTTTCTGTTTTTACAGTTGAAGCCTTACGTGTCGTATCGAGCACCAGACGTCGTGCAGTCCAAGTTCACGGCAAAGGACTTATTTGACGCAGTGTACAGCAAGAAGATAATTGAAGATTTCCAACGAGAGAAACTTGACGAAGAAGGTAATCCACTGGAACCATCGCCAGAGGAGTCGCTGCAACCCAGTGAGGCTTTCGTTCGTGCAAGACAGACAGGCGGAGATATGTTCACCGAAGACTATCCAGGCAGAGATGCGACAGGACGATGCAAAGCGTAATTCTGCAGGAATGCATCATTATAGACAGTGTCATTTTTAGTGTTGGCATTGGTGGTTGCTGGTGTTACTAAAATACATTTCTTTTTAAATGTAATTTCTCTCTTATGCAATGTAACACCTGTTAAAATAAAATTTTAGCAGGATGTCTCATTTCTTCATTTTTTATATAAGTACAGTGTATATTTAATTTGTGTGTGGTCCTTGGTGTAGCAAACTATTGCAGCCTAACTGAGACCAACAAAATTGTTATAAATTATGTACACTTGTAAAACATTGTAGTCATATTACCTGCAATGTGATGTTCATTTTATTTTAAATTCAGCACCACTCCTTTAAAAAAAAATCAGAATTTGGTGTTTCAATTTTTTTTTAAACTCTCGCGTAATTACCATGTTGTCATGACAACACAGAGTTTGTGAGTTAATGTACATTACATAATGATTTCAACAAAAATGTTTGAATTAAATTGTGAAGATAAATCTGAGGTTTGTTGCTATGCTGGACTAGGCATAGGAACACGCTAACTTGTGTCCTGTGTTGTACTCGTGCACATCTTCTACTGGACAGACGACCCACTTGACATTGTTGCAGCAGACAACTGGGGGAGGAGATGTGTCAGTGACTTCTGCTTCAAGTAAATAACTGAGATGCTGAGCCACCATCTCGCCCCCTTGCTTTGTCCTAAACTATTCTTCTTTAACAACTTTTTTTTGTGTAATTCTTGTCCTCAAAATTTAAATTTTGCTTCTACAGTACTATGTAGAAATTACAGAAAAATTTTGCGTTGGCCCATTAAACTTGATATGTTGATGATATTTTATGGTGTCATCGAAGAAAATAGTTCACTGATTGCATCGTAACTTTAAAATTCATAAAAAGTGAGTCATTTGAACACACAAAAATTATTGTTATAATATAGTTCCTTCATGTCATCTGCACAAATATTTAAGACATGCAGTAGAGGAATAAAGGTAAAATTAGCAGTGATGAGAATGTAACAGTTACTATGCAATTCGTGCTCACTATTTAAGTTTTGTGCTTTAACTAATATCTATTTTTAAACTAAGAGGATAATCCCATTATGTGCCTTGTAAGTTTTCACAAAATATTCATATATTTTAATTAAAAATTGACGTGTGGCACTACTGTATCTGGGTCAGGGTGGTGAGACTGTCTCAAAGCAGTGACTTTGTTAGTGCTGACCAAGTGCACTTACTACAGCTGGTTTGGGCTGACGTCTTGGTGCTCGTCCCATGTACAAGTTAGGCCGTGTTGGCTGGTAGCTGGGGACAAAGTCTACTATGGGTTTGACTACTGACTTTGGAGCCTGAGGCTTGCTTACTACGACACTGGGTCGGTTGGTACGACACTGGCCTGGTTTACTGGCGGTGTTGCGGCTGCTGACAGATGACCTCGGCAGGCTGGGGTAGTGGCGTATGGAGAACCGCGAACATACTAGCCTCGCCGGCACCTTCTCTATGCATCTGAAGGCTGCTATTACTGGATGCAGTGTTCCAGGAACCTTCCAGGGAGGCTGAAAGAGAGAAGGGGTGGTAGTCGGGGGAGGTGGGGTGTTAAGCCCCACTGACTAGTGTGCGGCTTGAGCTCGTTCTCGGGGTGATATTTGGCAAAGTGCCTTACTGGGTTGGATGCAGCCCCAGGTAGACTGGCAGGTAAAGGTAGCCGTCCTCTCCGTAACGTGCTTCCCACCTCTCTTGGTTCAAGTGCTATAACCGTACCTTGTGAGATAGGAACAGGCAATGTGCGTTCCCTATCTAAAAGTGCTCTGCCATCTATGCACACTGGGCCAGCGCAGTGTACAACCTTATTCCCCAACAGACAAAATATGCGCTGTGGTGGTTGGAGAGCGGGTTCCCTTGGAGGTGCCTGAATTGTTTTGATGGGTGAACCTCTAGAGCGGACAGGTTCGACCCAGAACCAACCAAACACTCCCTCCGGCAATACAAACAGTGCGGTGGACGGGTGCAAGCTGGTCTAGCGACTTATCCTCTCTAGTAGTGGCTGTACCGTTTGGTACACCGGTGCACTGAGCAGGTGGCTGTCGACTGGTGTGTGTATTCTTGACGTACAAGTCCCTGAGGGAGACCTCGCAGTTCTACACTAAGCGGCAAACTGGTATTGGCAAACCAGCTGTCCTGCTCCACACTATGGAACATGGTGTTTACTATGGAAGTCTGGAAGTGCTCAAGGGAAAACAAGAGAACAGATAGGATCAGAACGTGTTAATTCCAACAGGAATAAGACACAGTGGTCCGGACTATCTCTTGTCTACCCAGAGTTGAGCGGAAGTAGTAAACTACACTGTCCAGGTGAAGGGGACCTGGTTCTAATGTGGCTGGGGGTAGTATCGACTATGTAGCTAACTGCAACTTTCCCTGTCTACGCTGTTTCACGTGCCCTGAAAGGACTTGGGGGTTAGGGGGGTCCATGTCCTGAAGGGCAGGTGGGGTAGCCATTGCCGGGGGCAAGCGACTAAGGGTGGTAGATGACTTCGCAGGGGGAGGGCGTATGAAATTCTGCAGTAGGTGGCGGTGAGCTGAAGATCTCAAGGTAGTGTTAGTCAGAAAGCCCCGGCGAACGAGGTTGAGCAGACTGTCCAAGGCTGGGTGTGGCTGTTAAAAGAGCCATGACGACAACTGGTGTTTTCAACTCGTGCATGGCAATATATTCCCTGGCCGAAGGCTTAGCCGACCCTTGTGGTGGGGGTGCTATGCGCGTGCATCTTGGAAGGAACTAAGGGCAGGCAGCATCATATTTTGGCGTACCCTTGAACTTGTTCTGGGTTGTAGCAAAGAATTTATTACTGACTATCAATTGTTGGCATCTTCCTGAGGAGAAGTAGGCCTGGTTTGCTTGCTGGCTAGCTATGCTGATGAAACGTGTAATTCTGTCATGTCTGTAACTACCCCTGCGACCAGGGGAAAATTTTGTAGGTTCTCTCATAGAAATTATATGCTTCTAAACCCCATTCATTTTGCTGTAGATGCAGCGAAGTCATTTTTCTCATTAGCCAGTTAGTGTTACGCATCAAAATTCATAAATATATGAAATAATTTATATTAATCATGTAGCTATGTTAGTTTTTTTCTTCTCTAAATTGTAAATAATACAATCAATAGATTGTCTATGGTTCTATGCGAGTCGGCTTACATTTGGTACAGTACAGTACTTACGGTGTGGTTCAATCCATTGAATCTATCTGTTGCTGATAGTGATAGACTGCCTTGACTGTGCACCATCACATTGCTACATATTACAGCAGTTGCCAAGTTTTTGATTGTAGAGTGAGTATTGTTAGCTTTTGATGTGCTAACTGAGCACCGCCCATCCAGCAAGCCCTTTCCGTAGTCACGTTCACCTACAGGATGTTGGTATCACTGCCCGCAGTGGTGCCGGCTGATGTTCCTCTCATTGCCTGCAGCTCTTTGTACTGCTGCTCGTCGTACTTGCGGCAGGGTTGACACTTCGTGACTCTAGATTTGACATAAGGGACACCTCTGACAACTCAACACTTCCTGTCAATCTTTGTGACTGACAACTAAAAGAATTGGGGTTCAAAGGTCCCATTGCTTCTCCTTGCTTACTGCTCTGCAGTTCATGAGTCCACAAGTGTAACACCGTCAAGGATGCTGTTGGGAAGAGAGTTACATCTTCCTAGTGACATGCTGGTTGGCCGACCAACAGAAGAGGAAGCTGCAGCCCCTGATTATGTCATTGCATTGTGTAAGAGATTAGTTGGCAGTCATGATTTTGCTCAACAGCACCTTAGAATAAATAGTGACAGGATGAAGATGTAGTATAATAGGAGAGTGTCTGGCGAGGTATTTCAAGGAGGGCAACGGGTGTATCTGTACAACCACAGAAGTTAAAAGGAAGCTACATAAATGTTGGGAAAGCACCTACAGGATTCTGAAGATCAATGATGTGGATTTGTAGCCAAGACTCTCAGGCAAAGTCAAAGGTTGTCCACGTCTTCCAAGGCACTCTATGAAGGTCTGGATGTTACAGTGTCTCTTTGGAATGAACAGACTTGAGGAGGGAGCAGTGTTATGCGTTCGCTTCCCTTGACCTGTCCCGCGTAAGCGAGCGGAATAGCGCAGAGTAGAGATATGATAGCAGGTAGCAAGTCACAAAGGAACATATGAATGACAAGCGAGCAATAATCTTACCAGGGTTTTAAGTTATAAAAGCGTGCTGCCTCGCATTCATCCACATGTTGCCATGATAAGCTTTTTGCAACTCACACTCTCCTGACTTTCAGCGGAGAGATTTTCTAAGTTTATCTGAGAGGAACATTCTGGTTTAACGCTCTCATTTCTCGTAGTGTGATTTAGGGTATGGGGAATCTTATAGATCCGGTGTCTGAGCGTGATGTGCCTCCATGCTGGGAGTTTGAGTGATTGTGTGGCCTCAAGTGATAGACGACAAGCGAGAAGAGCAAGTGGTGCCAGAAGTGATCAGCGGGAGGAAAATCTGTGACTGCGAGCATCAGTACAGTGAAAAATGTGATTGGCAGGCTGGACTATTGAACTGGATGTGCGAGTGTAAGACGTACAAATGATTGCAGCAGACAGACTTTACAGGTGTAAATGATGAGTTAATTGACTATAACCAAACAAAGATGTTGAGGACTTTAATTAGAGTTGAAATAGACATTAAACACTGTGCTCACTGAGAAATAGAGGAGATAGTTTGATCAATGCAGTAATTAATAGCTGTGTGAATAAATTAAAATTAAATTTAGTTTTTTTATTTTTATTAAGACCCCCATCCCTCACAAACTCTGATACACCCCTTTGGCATCTCGCAACAGTACTTCAATCTCGTGTATATGTTCCTTTCACCATTATTTAGTCCTTTTCAGTTAAGAAAAGTTCTTCACTGTGTTTAGCAATGTTTCATGTGTTACATCTTAGTTTCAAAAAAATTTTATGGTTGTTAAATTGTAATTGTCGTTTATATTTATAAATTTATTTATTTATGTGGACAATGTCAAATTTAAATATTTGATATGATATTATGTTCCTTCTACTGCCGGGCCAATCATTCAGTTTTCCCATTGCTCCTCTTACAAGTAATTACAATACTTGACGGCCACACGTATTACAGTCTTGGCTACTTATACGTACGTAGTTCAATTACATGAGGATACAATAAATAAAGTAATATGTTAATTTGTTACCTGTTTAACGCAAGTGATAGTTACAGTTAAATTAGGTAATTGTACTCGAAATTGCATATAAAAAAGAATTTGCTGATTTTGTCTATGGGCCTGTGCGGGGGTCACTAATTGAATAGCCCTGCTGTATTGTGTATCAACTGTAAGCGTTCAACACAGTAGTTGGAAACAAACACTAGTGTGTAATAGTGAGCAAATAATGTTATATGTCCATCCACTGGAATCGTTATTTTTTATTTTGGTATTATTATCACTGTTATTATTTTTAACATTATGAATTATGTATTTTTAAATTGACTTCCTTGCATTTTCTATTTGTACCTCTACTATATTTCACAAGTTGTATGGACATTTATGTCCATCTCTTAAATTATGCAGTACATATTTTTAAAATTAATAGAACGTCCAGGGAAGTGAAGGAAACTTCATACAACAGTCGTGTCCGACCTGCGGCCTTCAAACATATTTGTTAAATATAAAAACTATTCTATGTATTGAAAGAAAGATGATTAATTCCGTATGGAATTTCCTCTAAGTAGTATGTTTTGAGGTGGAAATTTATGATGTATTTATAAATAAACTGAATTATATTACAAATATTTTTATCTCTGTATTTGAGGTTATTGTGATTTTTATGTTTGTGCTCGTAAACAAATCCACCATAAGGGTTGTGGTCCTTTGCAAAAACTGTTGGACACCCCTGGTATACAAAACGCCAATGAGCCAAGAGGAACCAGTAAGATAGGAAAATGATAGACGAGAATTTTGGACTGACAGTGGATGCAGTGTGGCATACAGGAATGACAGTGGGTGCAGTGTGGCATACAGGAATGACAGTGGGTGCAGTGTGGCATACAGGAATGACAGTGGGTGCAGTGTGGCATACAGGAATGACAGTGGGTGCAGTGTGGCATACAGGAATGACAGTGGGTGCAGTGTGGCATACAGGAATGACGGTGGATGCAGTGTGGCATACAGGAATGACAGTGGATGCAGTGTGGCATACAGGAATGACAGTGGGTGCAGTGTGGCATACAGGAATGACAGTGGGTGCAGTGTGGCATACAGGAATGACAGTGGGTGCAGTGTGGCATACAGGAATGACCGTGGGTGCAGTGTGGCATAGAGGAATGACAGTGGGTGCAGTGTGGCATACAGGAATGACAGTGGGTGCAGTGTGGCATACAGGAATGACAGTGGGTGCAGTGTGGCATACAGAAATGACAGTGGGTGCAGTGTGGCATACAGGAATGACAGTGGGTGCAGTGTGGCATACAGGAATGACAGTGGGTGCAGTGTGGCATACAGGAATGACAGTGGGTGCAGTGTGGCATACAGGAATGATAACTCGCATTGTGATCAGTCTCTAACTTTTATTCACTACTGCTACAGTACAGTCAGGTATTTCTTTGTTTCTTTTATTTACACACATGCACATGTACATGATGAAACAAACCAAGAAATACATTCAGTATAACAAAATTGCTTATCACGTTACTTCCTCCGGCCAGCAGAGGACAGTCGACGTATTATGCTTGTACAAATGAAATCAAAGCTTTTTTTCCTTTGTTCCTAAATCAACATCTTTGATAACACCAAACAGTAACTAATACAACACATTTACGCTTGCGATTAACACTTGGTATAAAGTGTTTGGTCAACTGAAAAACAGTTCAAAATTTTTGGTTAAAAAAATTCAGTAAGTTATTGCTACACCACTGTTGATAAACAACAGTAGTAAAAAACTCGCTTGTTGCAAAAACGCACATGCATTATTGTACATAACACATCAACATCAACAGTCAGATTTCATATCGGTTACGGTCCATAACTACACTGTCTGTTACTGTTACCCAGAAATAATTATAAGGTTTGAGATGAGTCGCAGAAAGATATCTTTAAGCCAGTTTTTTATACACGACTTGATTGGTCCGTGCCACCTCCAACACTTCTCACGCTGATGCAAGGGATTTTCTTAGCGAATAACATCCTAGAAATTAGCAACTACAATTACATGATAGTCTTACTGCCCAGTCACAGGATACTCTGTGTTTTTGCAAGTGTGTTCCCCAAAAAGATAAAAATCAGCAGCTTTTTCCATGTGCTAGATAGGTATTGAAACCAGTGTAAGAAATTACAGGGTGTCTACTGACCATTTAAATCTAGGAAATCCTGGTCATATTAGCATTTTTTGCCATCATTTAATATAATTTACTAACATCACACAAAATATATACAAATTTAGTGTTTTTCCATATCTCCATGCCATTTTCAAAACTATTTCAATATACGTACTCAATACAAACTGAGTAAGATTAATTGTTACATTCTTAAGAAAAGTAAAAGTAAATTGATTAGTACATGCATATTTGGATAGTTTTCAAAGAGTAACATAGGTGAATAAGCTTTTTTAAGCAATTCTACATATTTTTTCTTTAAAACATAAGTCTATTTCACCATACATATTTGTCACCTATGTGAACGTACATCCGGAATATCCTGGAATTACAAGGAAATTTTCTTCCAACATCCAGTAGACACCCTAAAGTATGTATTTCACTTGAATAACTAAAACATCTACATTTGCTGCACGATTTTGAAGTTCCAATACAATAAAAACAGCCACTACAGTACACAAGTCCTTCTGACTGTTCTCCTCTGACGTCCTGCACTTTTAACATCTGCACTCCATGAAATTACAGCACATGCAACACTCACCACTTTATATAAAATTTGAACATGTATGTTACAGTTAATATTATCACATACCCACATACTACACCAACAAATGTACACAAGCTGCAAGGTGGCACGGGTAACTTTGCACAAGAGTCCAACAGTCTTAACCTGAGCACCCCTCACTTGTATTTGCCGAACGTTATTTATCAAATTGAGTACGACAGAAGACTTAAGAATCTTCATCAAGTGATATCCCACTTCATACAATTTTTTTATCATTGTGCTGAGAACCGCTTATTATAAAATGGTTTGTAAAAGTTGTTGAACATGAGCTGCAATGAAATAAAAGAAAAAAAATTGATTAGCAGATTTTCTCACATTTATTTTTTGTGCAACATATAAAGAATACGAGTGATTCTTAGAGGCAGCATGAAGGTGGAACCAATGTGCAACGTGTAGACAAACTGTATAAGATAAGACATGTAAATCAGCAAGCATACACATTGTGTGGAGTCGTAAATTGTAAATGGGCTGCATGTAAAAATTTAAGGCCTTAAAATAGTTATCTTAAAATAGCTATACAGTAGAGTTTGCTTTAAAGATGGTTTAAATTCCTGAATATGGGAATCTTGTATGGTACAGCTTTGCGGAAGTAACATTTTTCTGTAAAAATCATGTTAAACCATTTATTGTTTCCCAGGCAGCTTAAAATTCCAAAAATTCTAATTTTTTATAAAACATGCCCTGGCTTATGCTACAATTTAGAGATTACAGTTATTGCAAATAAAATATTTGTTGGTACTTTTCAATAAAACAATAACATTTTAATTTTTTTAATGATGAAACCTTGTTCAGAATTTTTTATAGGTCCTGTATGAGATATTACATCAGTAGATCAGATGATGATAATTGTTGCGTTGCATTGGGGATAAAGTGTTTGCAAAATGCAGGAAATATTCATATGATTAAAGTCACCTTGTCAAACTGAAGTAAATATTTTAAGTTAAGGTCATTCATCAAATTTCTCCCATTCCATTACAAAACAGTTAAAACTGTTAGATGTAGTATGTTCAGCTACAGTGTTGATTTTCAGCTAGTTAGGTTGGCACCTGTTTAATTAAATTAGTCAATTGGTGTTATGTGATCAGGCAAGATGTTCATTAAGCGGCTATACAAAGAAATTGTAATATACTGAGTGCTGGTGGATAGGAAAAAACTGATCCTGCAGTCTTGCAGGACATGACAGTTTAACTGCAGTTAAAAGAAAACTCTGGTAGTTTTTAAAATGAAAACGTCCCTGTGTTTCAATTCATCTGCTGAAGGGTCTGCCTACCTGCTTGGAGATGTTTTCTGTGTTTGAGATAGATAAGCATGGATGCGATAAGGATGACACTGCCATATGCCACAAGTACACAGTTGCCGCCACGCACAGGACTTTGAACTGACATGCAGTGTTCTTGTTGTGCTGCGTGTGTGTATGGGAGTTTAAGCAGTGACCCTACTATTTTATTGATGGTAAGTCAGTAAAAAAGTTCAATGTGCAGGGCACTTGAGTACGAATCTGACCCAAATATTTTGAGATAAGAGCACTTTGAAAACGCTGTTTTCAGCTGTTGTGGAGTGCTATGAAATAGTCTGAAGTGTGTTTTTGTAAATCAGCATGCTGGGCTCACATTTAGTAGTTTTGTTATAAACATGGATTTCAAACACACTGCAATGCAATTCAGGCCCCTAAATGGCCCTGCGTACCAAGCCATCAGCTGTGAACTTCAAATGGGGAATCAATGTTAAACAAAATTCCTTCTCATTGCGTAAGTTTAATTTTTTTTTTTCTAAAGTGTTATATTGATGAATGAATAGTTTTTTCCTTAAAAATAATTTTATGTAGCAATATTTTTTGAGAAAATCACGTCAGAATGTTTTTTGTTTGAAATGGTTATCTTTAAAACGTACGCAACGAGAAGGAATCTTGTTTAACGTTGACTCCCCATTCCCATGTGAAGTTCGCGGCTGCCGGCTCAGTAGGCAGGGCCATTAAGCGGCATCAGCTTGCTTATACCCTTTCAAAAGTGCATAGAAGTTTGACACCATTGTGTTGCTGTTTGTCTAAAACAATGTACGAGTGCATCCTCAAATATCCTCTTTATAGCTAAGGGCACCAGCAATCTCCCATTCATGTACTGTGTACGTTGCAGTTTTTGTTTAACACTGCGGTTATTTCATCCTGACGTTTGTTGGGCACATTTGTACGTAAAATGTCATAATAAAATAAGAAAAATAATTTTACCAACTGTGACGGGTTGTCACATTTCCCTGTACAAAGTTTCAACTATCCAAACTGATCGCCGAAAATGACCATACCCGGTGATGAAATGGGGCCCTCATCAGAGCAGCAAGTGTTGTGTCTAGCTGCACGGGGTCAGACAAGAACTGATACAAGGAGACTGCATGTGGCACGCTGATCCCCCCCCCCCCTCATCACGCATGCGTGCTCCAGCAGACAACTTTAGACCACCAGGCCATGGCGACGGTTTGAATAAGACGTTGAAGGAACAAGTGCTTCTAGAATCCAGGAATTTGAATGAAAAGACATTTTCGGGGCTTATGTAGGCAGAGAGAAACCTGGCTTTGGGGACAGGTATTTAGTGGGATTTTTCCCCTGTTTGAAATAGCTATGGGGGAGGGGTGACGTAAGAATGGAGAAAGTTATGTATCTTTATTTTAGTGGCGGTGTTGAGATAATTGTTAAAACAAATGTTAAAGATTTTTTAACAATTTATGATGTGTGGAATATCCTTGTACTTGTTCATTAAAGATATCGGTTTTTGTGGCATCAGTGAATTATATAAATTTTTGAAATCAAGTTTTCTTGGGGTTCTCCTTCTTACACCACACTTAGGGTTTGTTCACCACCTCCTGATGGTTGTTTTTCTCTGCTTTAAGTAAAAAATTATAAAGGTTAAGTATTTAAAAAAAAACTGAAGAGAAAGAAGGGCGTATATTACCTGTCTCATGCTTCGGAGGCTATCCATTGCACAGCTCATAATAAATGTTACAAATAATAACTTGTGTTTTGCATGTAAATTTGAGGTTATAACAGAAACAAATTTAACAGGGATGGTCTAATTAAAGACTGCATGCATGGCCATGAAGGGGGTGTAAGGATTAATGGGTGATGAAGGGATTAAAGTGAAATGAACAACGGTATGTGTCTTAGTGTATTCGAAAACGGTTGATGCGAATACTTGGCTTCTTCAACCACCGAGGCTGTCAAGTCGCGGCAGACAGTATATAGTAGTCGTCACATCAACCACTTGGTTAAACAGTGGACACACAAACAGCTGAGCCCTCAAATGATAGCATTGTGTGTAACGTAAAAGAGGAACCAACGGTTAAGTACAAAAAAATATTGAGGAATTATAAATAGAGATGTTACCACATACAGTGTTGTAATAGTTTATCTTCACAGTGTCTGGCTTTGAATACAGTTTGCAGTGATGTGCACAGAGTCAAGAATCGTGAAGTGCAAGGAAAAGACAGGAGTCGTAGTTTTCATAACACACATTGAAATATTAAGTGAGAAATAAACACAGCTAATGTGTGACAGTGGAGGTGCAAACTTTAAAATTTCGTTACTATTTCAGCACAATACAACCCAGACATAGAAAATAACTTTACACCCATATCTCAAATTTATCTAATGTACTAGCCTTTAAAAAAAAAAAAAAAATTAGCTCAATCTCGTACCAACATATCCAGTTCAAAATTTCTCTTCTGCAATGTTTAAAATAAGCATTCTAAAAGTCAGTGGGGATTTGGCACATTCCTGCGCACTGCCTGACTTCATCTAAGAAGTGGGGTCTAATAGGTTTATCCCCTGGAAAAGTTATTCAGGTATACATATTTGACCTGATTGCAGTATAAATTGATATCGGCAGTTCAAATGTTGTGCACAAAAGATCATGACTGGCTGAAATAATTTGGAAGGGTGTTCCTCCCTGTACTACGCGTGCACACGTACAACAGTCCTGGTTCTGCGGCTGTCGCTGGCGTACTGCTTGCAGTAGTTATGTTTAGTTTTATGTCGGCCGTACAGCTACAGTACTGCTGACTGTGGAGAAGGAAAAACTAGCTCTAAGCAAAAGAATCTTTTAAATTCTTACATTGTTTCTTTCTATTTTATAGAGAGTAATACAAGAACCGGTGAAATTATAGCATATTTTTTTGTTCATAATGATTTCACAGTGTCACTTTGTGAACCCATGAATAATAGTCGACAGGTTGTAGCGATGTTATGTTGTTGTGGAAGATATTTGATGCAGTAGGCATGCTCAGTCTCCATCATTTGGGTGTGTCAAAAGGTTATATAATCGCCAATGGCCGTCTATAAATTAAAGGTCCAGGGTTTCTCCCCCAGGCAATTTTTATTTTATTAAAGTTTAAAAAATGATAGCTACACTAAATTTGTGCAAAAACAGTATGTTTTAAGACTACATTTAACAATCCTGAGCTGCTCGTACTACCAGGTGGTGAGGGAGGGGGGGGGGGGGTTATTTTCTGCTGACTCACTCCGTGGACTAACAAATCCAGAGCAGTGGTGTTTATTCCGTAGACACAAGGTAAGCAATGCTTATCCTGTACATATTGGAAATGTTTGATCCTTTATAGTTTTCGCCTTAACTTTAAACACGTTTAATTCTAAGTTTCCTCTTTTCGATTCGAGAAACAGAGCTTTCGTGTAAATGCATCAGTGCTGCTATCTAGTGTATTTCCACAAACAGGAGCGACTAGCGATGAAACGAACTCTCAAGCAACAAGACGGGCAGGGTATGTAGGCGTTCTGTTTGCGTCCTCCAGTCCTACATTTTTCCTTGGAAAGTGGATGAAAGTGTTAGGGAAAACAGGAGTTTTCTTATACTGTAATTTGTCATATGCTTTCTAAATAATATTCAGTTTAATTATTGTTACGTTAATTTTGTTTCAGTTTCTATAACTAATGTTAGGTATTATAAAATGGTAAGTACATGTCGAGGGTAAGCAAAGTTAGAAGTTGCGTTTGTGAGCAGAAATTGAAAATGGAACCACAGCCCAGCTTATATCAACCATTTATTGTATTGTAAAGTGTGTATGTATCATATTTTAATGGCATGTAACTAAATGTTATCTAAAACACTCGAATATGTGGGGCTATTATATTGCTTACCCTGTAAAAAAAAAACTCGCTACATGCCACTGATTCAGAGGGAGTCATTACGCACACACACACCGATCATAATTTTTAATATAAATTGGAAAACTCTCATCACAAACACTGAAGCTGTCGCCAGGTGCAAGGTTGGTTGAAGCCCCTTGCGGGCTGCAATGTAGAAATCTGCTAGCTGCCTGTCTCATGAGAAGTTGCAGGGGAGGCTGAGGGGAGTTTTGTGAAACGCCGACCCATCGGACGTCTGTAGACAGTCCTCCGGATGTAGTGGATAAACAAGTTTCAGTATTCGTTATTACGTCTCGTACAGGGCAGCATGTTATTAGGCACGCTGAAATTCGAGAATAATAAATTAATCTTCAAGACCACAATATTAAATTAATAAATTTGTCTGTCCCCAATGTGCATAGCTCTGAGGGCTTTCAGAAATCCTCAGTCAATCTCATAAAGCCTCTACATATGTAATACCGTATGTTGCAGTAAGGAACTTGCTAAACAAGAACTGTCATCAGGCATATAGAATTGGTACATAATGCAGCAAAAACTGTACAGAAACTTAAATTATACGTACTAGACAACAATACATATTTGAAAATTCAGTAACATATAAAACAAAATAATTACAGTAGAAGTTTTTACAGTATCACAGCTTTCATAATAGCAACTTATTTTATGTAGTCCTGTACACAAAAGGTCTGCTAGTATTCTGGAAATAAAAATCCATACATTAAAATAGTGCCATGCTGTTTTATAAATTGTAAAATAATTTGTTAAATTATTTATCTATAAAGGTAATTTGCACATTAAACATCATCATGTACACTACTCATTTCATGACCATATGTAGGATTCTTCGCAGGTGCACAGTTCTTTCCCCACTGCACACCCACGTAGTAAACACAGCATAAGGAAGTGTTGTTCCAAATTTTGTGGTGGAAATCTACCGCACTTTGTACTATATCATAAATTTAGGTTTGCAGCTCAGTCTGTAAGATAGCGCTATGCAATGCAGATTTTCTTTTGGGTGAGCAAATATATTTTTAAAAATAGGCTTGTCGTTAAGATTGCACAACTATTACAAAAAATGCTAGGTGTAATAAACATGTTTTTTGTTCACATTTAATTCTCTCTATACTACATTGTGTTGATGATACTGTAGTAATATAATATTTCAAAAGTTTATAACAGGCAAACAAAGAAACTGAAACATTATTTAAAGCGGACATGCATTTGGCCGGAAATGGGGTAGATCCCCCTCAAAAAAATGTTTGGGGGGAGGCAAGGTTGCCCCCCCAGTCTCCCTCAGAAAGCATGCGTCTGCTGTAGGGCACGACATTCAACACCCAGCGTGAACAGAAGACAATAGCCTTGGTGGGTACAACTCTTATTTCCTAACACATCAGCAGCTCCAGCAAATGTACAGTATGTCCCTTGTCATAGTAGGGCTCCTCTGTGAGCTAGATATGAGCACAGGATTATGTAGTATATCAATTGTTTATGGAAATAATGACCTTGGAAATCTACATACTTCTGCTTTGATTCAGCATGTTAAAGTAGACATGGTGTATGTTGGGCACTCTGATATACCACGGCAGAAGTAACGGAAACAGTCTGCAGTAAACTGTTAATACTTTTGTTCATCAGTGAGTCCGTAGTATCAGAATGTCCTGCAGTGGTGTTCATTTAAATTATACAAAGGATTTTAAATTATAAGTGTAACATGATTGAAGGGAAAAAAATTTTGAGTTAATTTTTGTATTGCTTCTGTGCAGAATTTCATTCAGGACTATTTTGTGTTTAATGATGCTAATGTCTGCACTTTTGTAAATATCTCGGATGACTTGAACCACCCGTCAGTATCTTGTTCCATGGGCACTGCACGGCTACTGTTAGCTCTAGTAAACCGTGTGTTTCAATAATCAATGTAGCCTAGCGCAAGATGCAACTGACCAGCGTAAGGGAACGCTAGTCACATCAAGACTCGTCAGCAATGTAGGGAACAGTAGTTGGCATTACTGAAATAACTGGCCAGTGAAATCTGTGAGTATCGGAATGTGGCGGATGAATGGCACCGTATTTGTTTTAAAATGTGTGTAGGTTATTGACTTGCTCCATTAATAGAGCTAGTACGTATGTATGCCCTCACATTGATAATCGTTTCATGAGAGCACACAATCGTTCATCCTCAGTCACTTCTACTTGGCTGAAAGGGAGTCTGTTTGCACGGGAGAGTAAAGAAATATGCCTGTACGTATGAGTTCAAGTTTTGCATCACAGTACAATGAAATTTAATATATATTTACTACAGTCTACATCATTTCCTCCATTTACATGCATTTGGAACCAAACTACGTTCACGTGGGACATCTCTTAGCAGTTTACTAGGGGCAGCACTATCACTATCCTGTTTGCCCCCTCCATCCTCCTCAGCTGACTGCAAGAAGCTAACACACCGACACCATACAGAACTGAGCATTAATCTTCCTCAGCGTCAACAACATGTACATTCTAAAACACAAGTATTTCTCACGCAGATGCGACGCAATCACCGGCAAGTCCAAAATAAAAGTTAGGTGAAGCCAGTGGTCATCATCAGTATGCAGCGGACAAGGTAACATTGTACGACACTTTAGTTACTTAGATGGACTGCTGACTTGAAAATATCTCGCGATATTAAAAATAAGGTACGGTGAGATACTGCTTTTAACATCCAGTTCTTGCTACAAATTGTATCTATAAAACAAGTAATTTGTAAAACTTACATTTTCCCAAAATAATTGTTTTGAATCAGTGATTCGGTTTCAGTTTGTCATCTCGCAGTGCCACTGCCACACACGTGAAAAGTTGAAATTTTTCGACTGCCGTATCACTTTTATTTTTACTACTGGTGGTGTATTTTCTTTTTAAGTTAGGTTTTTTTACCACTACGTATTTAAAATTCTCATTTCAATGTTCCTTGAGCCAGTCCCTGGCTGACGTGATGGTAAGTTGGACTGCCCTTTACCTATTTATAAATTTTAAGTTCGAGTCCAATCTCAGACCTTTGTACTTCAGGAATGTATGGTCTTGTTACATATTGACACTTACATACTGTTACATGCTTACTGCTCTGTGCGGCGTCCCTTGCCCTGTCCCGAGCAAGCCTGCGAGTCAGTGTGTCAAGAGCAGAGTTATAACCAGAGGAGTGCGCAGAGATTTACAAAGGCATGCTGCTACCACCATGATTAGCCAATTGGGACTAGTAAGCTCCCGTCCTTGAGCAAATTGAATTTCTGGGGTTATCATTGCAAGAATCTTATAGTCATCACCCTCATCTTTCTCAACATTATACGGGATGAGGGGAGCATTCTGGATCGGGTCAGAAATATTATTTAAGCCGTCCTACCCCCAGAAAATGCCGCGGCTACTCTAATAGTTTTGCAACAAATTGCCATAACACAACAAAACTCGCTAGCGGAAACATCCACAGATGATGAGTATGTGTTCATGTTGGACCAACAAAAAATCTCCACTGAAGTAACGGAGATAAAGGCCCAGTGTGAGCAAGAATCAATCAAAGAGTGGCGAGTAATCGATAACTGCGTCGAGACTGCGCAAGGGTGATCAGTCGAGCGTTTGGTGTGTCTCTACACACAGCCAAGGGCGTGTGTTATTAATGTCGCCCATAGCAACGGTCTGTCCTGATACCTGGTAGCAGCAAAAACAATACATAACATCAACATACTTGTGGCCCAGTCTTACCAAACAAATGAGGGAATATATGCGCAATTGTCACGTGTGTAACATATACTAAACCCGTAGGTCAGACAGGAATGCCCAGCAACAGCTGAGGTTACCCAGAGGTCTATTTGAATCTAAAGCCCTGGACCTAATGGACCATACCCATGTTCGTCGCAACGGCAAGCGTTTCTTGTTAGTCGTAACAGATGTGTTTTCACGTTGGTGTGAGCTGTACGGCCTACCAAGCTCACGCATACGTCACATACCGGCCACACTGAAAACGAAATTTTTCTCCCACTGGGGTTTTCTGAAAAAAAACTTGTGTGACAATTCCACTCAGTTTTCTGGTCCTCATTGGAGATCTTGTGCACGGAATGATGAACCACACTAGAGACATCTACCATGCTCGTGCAAAGCCAACCGAGCGATGAAACTGACATAGCTTTTTGTTTGTGCAACCGCACAGGCCACTGGAAAATCTCCCGCCGAGGTACTGTATAGCGCCTGCTGTGCACCGGACTCGAACCCAAGGCCACAAACTCAGAAGCGAGAGAGGAGGAAAGGAGAAGCCGCCATAGGGAAGCATGTGAAAATTAAAATGCTATGTTCGTAAATGGGTACCTGTTACCAGGTGATTATGTTTATGTTCATGTGCACCACCTGTCAGCGGCAAAACAAAATATCTGGGACTAGCCCCCAAATGGACCGGGCCACACAGAATATTAGAAAAGATCAGTGCGACATCATATCTAGTTCAAACCGTGATGACATACGCTCCGCTTCAAATCCCGATGGCATTGACAACCCACGTCCACCTGAGGACTAAGCGGAAGTAAACATCATGTCCAACGCTGGTCCCACAACATCAAATGTAACCACGCTAAAGAACACCAACACGATGCCAACCTGGATGTCCGATGGTAAAATGTGTGGCCAGTCGATCAATCAGTGCGTTCAGAGTGATGCAACATCTTTCAACCGGAACCGTGAAGGGAAAAACAATAGACGTTCAGTCATCTAATGTGCACCAAGACAGTGCCAGAGATGAAAGTCAGACGTCAACACGAGGGCAGTCACCCCTCGACTTCCGCAGCTTCCCAGCCGACACCCACTGCACTAGACGCATAATGGGGATGGGAGCAACTCTTCCGCCGCCTCTACCTGTTCGTCGGCGAACCACCCGACTCGCTTACGATGACACCACCGGCGACCGCTTCGCTACCGGCACCCAGTATGTCAGAAGATAACAGATAAACATCCTCGCAGTTCTGGCTTCCACCATGCCTATTGCCCTAAGCTAAATTCTTTTGCTTTGTGTGTTTTATTTACATCATTTGATTTACATGTTCCGAATTGCTAATGTAACTTCCAAATATTATGTTTGTTCCAAAAATACCTTCACGTGCCTTGCGGGCCCATTTGACGTCCTTTTCATAATTACTGCATCCCAACAGTTAACAAACCAAAAGATTCGGAGACTCCTGTTAATCAATCTAAAATGTCAGAAAATTCTTGTTAGTTGTGTCAGTGTTATTTACACTTTATTACAATGCTTAGTCTACTTCCTGTGATTCTGTACTTTTAATAAATTTCTTTCCCAGAGTTGGCGGGAGATCGCTGGCATTGTGGCCAGTCATCTTCAGTCTTGATTTAGTGGACGTAGGGAGCACATACATGTCGCATCGCGGGAGCCTTCACCTTTTGTCTTCTCTCCATTAACTACAATAGTGTAAGTTTAAATGTACTGGAACGTTTTCATTCTTTCGCACCTCCTGTGATCGTGTTCACATCTCCGCAAGACTCACTGCACCGGAGATTTCATTACCGTAACTTCACTTAACGTACTGGATAGTACTTTTACCACTTCTGCTTACAGCAGGCCAAATTGCCACGCCCACTTTAGTCGCAGATAGCTGTATTGTGTGATCAGTGTACTGTGGTTTTCTTTAATACAGTCAATCTTGATCCGAGTCTGTGTTTCTTGTACATAAGTACCTTAGGGGCCTGGTTCACTCCAGGCAATTTACAATTTAATAAGTGTTCTGTAGACTGTGTGAACTTAAAACTCTCTCTAATTAAACATGTACTTGTGAGGGGATTGCCACGTGGCTGTTGACCTGCTACAGCCCCAAGAAACAGAGTCCACATGCTTACCCGTGTGTAGATGAGCTGGGACCCTGCCGGAATTTAATAACTTATTTTGTAAACTTGTCAGCCATTAGTCAGGGTTTGCCTAGAATCTGGTGTATCTCGCCCCTCACCAGTGTTATATGGCCGTGCCCAATTAGTGGTTCTATTTCAAAGTGTTCTCTACACATTATAACGTATAAACAGAATACTAGATAAACAAGTTTACAGCAAGATATTGTACTTGTAAAGGCAAATTAAAGAAATAGTTTACTGACACTGTAGCAAAACATCTTTGTGACACTTGTGTTGTGATCTTTGGTTCTCTGTATTACTTAATTAATTGCATAATGGAATAGTCTGTTTGAAAACCACTGTTAATGCACAGATGCAATAAGTTTTGTGTCTCCCGTTCAATCAACTATAGTGGGATTCAGTTAAATTACGATGAACTCAAACTTTCACGTATCAGTAGGCTAGGAACATATCACAGTATCTCACCGTCTCGCTCTTCGTTGGCCAGTATTCCAGCTACACAAGTAAATCCCGTATTTGTGTGAACATTTCAATTATGCGAAATACTATTTCAGTTTGTGTCTAGTTTGCATGTACTGTAAGAAAAAAAGTAATATACAGTTTTTACAATGATTAAAGTTGTTGAGACTGCTCTAAAGCTTTCTTGGAATGGAACTACGTGTATGATATGCTAGACTACCATGCACCTTCAAGATTACACAGTGTGGGAAGGCCATTGTGTGCGGCACACAGATGACAACCACTGGTGTACGCCTAGCAAACAGAGGTAGCATACAAGGTGGCACGAGTATTGCTATGTCAAGTGTTGTATTCGTTGTAGCAGGACAAGAGGAGGCGCGGTGTCCGGGAGGCAGCAGGGGGCTCAGTCGTGGCCTCACATGGACTCCATCTGCTCTGTCAGCTCGAGGATGGGGCTCTCGCAGACGGGCTGCATGGGGGATGCCAGCGGCTGCCACGGCAGGCTGGCGGGCAGGTACGACCCGGCCACTCCCAGCTGTTGACACCACACACACATCGCTGTGTTATACCTCTGCTGCCAATCCGCAACCGCTACACTCATCACTATAGCAATGCAAATCATGAGAAGTTGGTTTGTGTCCTAGCCTCATTCCTTAAAACTTACCTGAGTTTTGTGTGGCACTTAACCTCCCAAGTCATAAGTCAAAGCTTGGCGTAAGCAACCCCAGTAAATAGAATCCTTTCCCCTAGCCGGGCATACATCAGTGTGTATGTAAACAGTCCTGTTGATGGATAGGATGTGTTGTAATGCACTAAAGTTGGTCTTCCCGACTAAGTAAACTCTTCTGAAGGTCATGCTTAGGATTCCATGTTTTGCTTATTTTGTTTGATATATGTATTTCGTCATATGAAAAAGAACATTACCACACACTTAATAAGTTTATTCATGCATCAATCAAGTGTAGGCTGTGATATAGTTATGAACATAATTTTCTGATTGATGTGTTATTTCTCACCCTTATGTGCACGAAACAGGAAATAATCTTTATTAATATATGTATTAAAAAAATACTCTGCTGGTTTTTGCCAACTACCAAGTTGTATTTGGGGCTGAACTTGGAACTTGTTTAGGATGGGCGTGTACAGCAGTCTGTTGTGTTTGCAAACTCAGTGATTACAGATTTAAATGCCTCACTTTTAATACAATATTATGATGAGGAATTAATTACTTTTTCCTCTATCACTGCCAATTTTACCAGGATTATGTCAGTCGGTGTGTCTGCTTAAATTAAAATGTATGCAGTCACAGGAAGAAGTTTATTTGAAAGAGTCCAGTTAACCGCGAACCTGGTGCATTTACAGTTCTCTTAGAAATGTGAATGTGGTTAGTAAGTGAACGTCACAGTTTGTTTTTTCTAAGAAGCACTGGCACGCTCAAAGTGGATGATGATGACAGTGATGATAAGACTTCCTTACTTGGTTTCTCGCAGGACTGCCAACTACGTACTTGGCTATCGACCCAGTGCTTGTAAATGACATGTGATTTCACAAGTCTGGCTCAAATACCTCACACCCCGATACCAGAACACTGTCTGTTTACTATGGGCATTGCAAGCTATGGCATTTTAGAGGGGACAAACCTTCTCACAGGAAACCAATGCGTTCCTTGCACACTGTAAAATTTACCTCATGATTTGATGACAAGGTACTTCATATTTTGAATGGAACTGTTTGACAATCTACTTTTCTTAATTTAGACAGTAAGACAAAGTTGCAACTTTTCTTTTGTAACTGAGACCCGAGATGTCACTGTGAACATAATACTTGAAAGGAAAATCTAAATATTATTTTATGCAGTTTCTTATAAGCATGTACGCCTAAATAGTGCAACTACAGTACCACCTAACTAAAGAAAAGTCCATACAACATAAGGTCAAGAAAGGTGAGGGGACTTGTCCCCCTCAGGGGCCACGGTGATGCAGTGGCTAGATTGTTAACCTCCCGATAACGCCAGTCTGGTTCTATTCCTGGCAGGATTGTTCCTGATTTTTGAACGAGAGAATCATGCCAGACAATGCTGCTGGTCGGTAGGTTTTCTCAAGGATCTCCCATTTCCCCTGCCCTTGCACTTCGGCATTGCTCTATACTCGGCTTGCTTCACCCTCATAGGCTCCCACAGCCTCGCTGCTAAGAGCCGCCCGAAACACTGCACTCCTCTTTCCCCACCGCCAATGACACCTACGTGTTTAACATTGCGAAGACTGAAATTGATCTGCATTGGTACAGCCTCACTCAAGTTGTTGAGTATCTAGGGATTACCATTCATTTACTATTGCATCTCACAGCACATTTACCTGAACCATAATTAATTAAAGTTAGTTATATTCTGGAGATTCTTTGTCATAAGCTGGTAGCAGAAGTTGGTAGAACACTCACTTTGAGACAAATGCCGTAAGTTTTGCTAATGAAAGAGAATTCCAGTAAAGGATGTTAAGTATCATCCTCGAAAAACAAGCTTTGAAACTCCAGCAATCACAACTGCCATTACAGACTTATCAAGATGCTGGTTTAAGTAGGGAAGTTTTCAAGTAGAAGATGACAATTTTCCATTGTAGACCCAAACCCTTGCTGGATGATGATGTGCCATGGACAAAACTTCTCAAGACTCTAAGGTATTTGGAATGCAAGGAATTGATGATTTTGTGTGTGCAATAAGTACGTTACCATAGTTTTTGCATAATCACATGTCAGAATCCACAGTTTTTTGAAATACCAAAATTATAAAAATTAATTTACCAACGGGTATATTAAAAAAAAATTATGCTGTGAGCTAGTCAAAACACACACAAGGGAAAGTTTTTAGATGTTCTTAAATCTTTGTTTACTTGGAAATTTTTGTTTTGTGGGTATCATTAAATTTGTAAAAAAAAAAAAAAAAAGTGATAAAAGTCTTAACACGAATTAACAGAATGCCATTTGGGCCTCCTTTGTTTCACTACAGTATTTTGTAAATAACTTTGGTTTATGCTATGTGCGTTCCAAAAAAAACTAAATGGTTATTCTGACGTCCAACATGTTGACTATTGCAAAAATTATGAAATGTGGATTTTTTTTATTCTTAGGAAATTACATAACACGCAACAACACGCAATCAACTAAAATTCCATTTTGGAATTCCTTGACTTTTCCCTGTTTTCTAGGCAGAATCTTACCATATCTCCCGACCTGATTTTAGGAATAGTAAAACCTTGAATACCATATTTTTCACCACTGACAGAACAATATGATCTCAGTGAAGTCTAATAAGAAATTACACTGCAAGATACCAAACCTGCAGGGACAACATTTTATTCAGTCCATCAATATATCTTGTGATACATGCTGTTGACTTTTATAAGTGCCCATTACAAAACGCAAATACGTACTTTATTTTGTACGTACAGTCCCACTGTCACTTGGAAAAGATGCATTATTGCCAGTTCACAAACTTAAAAATTGAAATCTTAAAACATATGTGCTCATAATTACATTATCCTATATTAACACGACTGAACAATTTTCGCAGGGTAGCAGTTATTTATTTTGCCCTGTCATATGAAATTCCCTGACAATGTCTTTTACTTGAGAAATGCCTGCACAAGTATTTAAATATCAATTTTTTTGCTATTGAACGCCATTGACGCATGGCCTCTTTTCAATAATGATATTACGACTTCGCCTCATCAATGAGCAAGCCTTTCTCCTGATTCCAATGGAGTTTTCATTGTTACCATGCATCACGGGACCCAAGATTGTACTGTTCTCAATACTCAAGAATGAAGTTCCAGTATTATTCACAGGCTGCTGAGGCTATGCTTCCAAGGCACCGAGTACCACAGCATGCCACTAGATGGCTCTCTTGTTTGATCTGATGTCCAAGCCGGCCGATGATACAGCTACCCTCTCTCCGCGCTGCCCCTATCCAGCTGACGGAAGGGGAAGGACCAACTAGAGTATGAACAGCTGGCCACCCTTAAACAAACGCCAGTCTGTTCCGGGCCTTCACTGCATCCATGCCAAAAGTCCCAACAAAATCTAAGTGACCCGCTCCTTGCCAATCGTTCAGACTTCTTTTCTCCTTTGCAGCCCTTGCCGGAGATTGTAACCAGCCTGCTCGCTTCGCTCCTGAACCTACCCTCCTTCACCACATTCGTGCTGAAGATACACCTCTACCAAACGTCGTCTACACACTGAGACACTGCGGCCCCTTCTGGGCAACACATGCGTAGGAAGTAGTACACTGGCAGCTGGTGACTTTTGAAACTGGGAGGGCTGTAGCGATCCTAACTCATATCATTACAAATATCATTTTTTAAATAGGCACAGTGATAAATATATTGTGTACAACAGTGTAGCTGATGTAGCTAAATACAAAAAATAAGTGTGGTTGTTTGAAGAAAAATATATCATCGCCAGATTTGTAATGGTCAACATACTGTGGCCGCTGGTTCAGATCTAATCACTACCACTGGTGTGTATTTGTTTTAAGCTTGTGTAGGTTATATGCCATCCAACCAGTATCTACATGGTGTGGCACATTACACGAGACGATGAGAGATAACATAATAATACCAATTCTACCATACTAATGATGATAACTTAAATATACCAAAACAAATATTTTTAAAACTAAATACTAATTTACATAGCCTACAGTACATACAAAATTCATGTCAAATTTAAATTAAAGGATGAAAGTGACTTATCTTAATTAATATATTTGTAAAAAAATCCATTTGTCAACCTGTACACGCTAACTGGCGATGTATATTCACCTTACCAAGCAATGAAAATTTTATGGCATTTTTTATATGTTGCGAACATGATTTATGTCTTTTAACTTTGTCTCCCGAATTTTTTAAATCTTTTACCACATTGACAGTACACACAAGATCATTAGCAAAAAAAAAAATTAAACAAAACAACACATTTCCAACTTCACACCCGCATAGCGAGTCCGCGAAATTGTATGTACTTACGTCAAATTTTCTCATATATGTCCCATGTACTACCTTGGCTTTGTTGTTGAATCACATTTAACTGTGGCCTTGCTGGTCCCAGATTCTGTAGCTCTAGTTTATTCTCGTAATTGAAAATCTTTGTCATAATAAGGTTTAAAATGTTACTCGCCGAATTAACAATTATTTACAAGTTTACACAACACGACACTAACAACAATTCAACCCTGCTTCTGACCAATGCTCATAGCTCATCATTAATTAACAACAAACTAATTCAGAGTATTTCACACTATATTTGACGCTCACGCGTGTTTAAATAATATCTATAAATAAAAAATATTCAAAATAAATATAAGCATTGTTAGCCGCCCCACCACTCAACATTTACAAAAACATTTCTCTTCGTGACAAGCGTCTCGTCCATCTCAAAAACATTGGCTGCGAAATAACCTCCGTATTCGTACGCATTATTATTTACTGAGTAGCAGATAAGTGGAGATATGCGTTCTGAGATTTTATTAGGAGGGCTGCGCCCCGCAGCCCTCCCTCAGCAGCCGCCACTGAAGTAGTACCAGTTTTATAGCGCTCTTCTACCCTGCCATTGTTAGTCTAGGACCAGGTCGCATCTACCTGGCTCAGCGTAGGTTAAGCTTCCCTAAGCTCTTGTTAACATTAGAAGGTAGTGCCACACCACTCTGTTTACTTCCTGTCAAACAGAATAAACAGAAGTCTTACCAACTCGAGGGTATCCTTTCCCGTAGCTGTAATACCTCTCCTAGTCGACCTCACGATGTTCAAGGGATTGTAGGTGACAGGAAAAATTACTCGCCCTAGCCAAACACAACCGCTGAGTATCCACACGCACATTTGATGGCCATGGTGTCATGCGTCACCATTAACAGTTTCAAATTCTGTACATTTGTGGCCAGTGTTGTGCACTATTAGGTTTGTTCTGCTACTTCTGCTCTTGAGAGCAAGTGACATTTTTCCAAGGATCATGAAAGGAGCAAAAAGAACAACTGTTCTTAACCTGACGATGCAAGTGACAAAGAGCAGACGTGTGTGTTTTATTTGTCAAATGGGCTCAAAGATGAGAGGTTAGAAATATTGTACAGATGGTACCTTGACCCAAATGTGTCATCTGATAACAAAGAATACCATTGGAGAAGTGGAACACGCTGACGTAGCTGTAATTAAGTCTGCTGTTAACTTCATTACTTTCATTGGTAACAAAATAACCTTCTAAACTTCTAACAATACATTTTATGATAGGACTCATCAATAATTTTTGCAACACACTCTATCCATAATTTCCTAAAGACCAAACATGCAGTTGTTCAACACTTTCGTAAATTTTTTTATAGCCTGTGTGGAAACATTGTTACTCTTTTTGCTTCACCTTGGCGAGCAAGAGTAGAAAGAGAAGTGCTTCTGCCACACAAACAACAAACCAAAAAATGCTTCTGGTAGCACAAATGGCATAGAACGAAAAAGAGTGTAAAATGAGCAGTGGTAGTAGAAAGAGCATACCATGCGAACACGCCTACTGTTTCAATACATATCCAACTATGAGGTGTTTGCAACATGCTGGATACCCATGTACAATCTCTACTTCAAAACATTTTAGTTGAAGTAGGAATAACATGGAATTATTTCTTTTATACCCTTACCTAAAAATTAGAAATTTCTACAAACTCATATGCACTATACTGCTACGAAGAGAGAAAATGCCATTCGAAAAATACAACGCTAACATATAAAACCAAAAGTGTGTTGTATAAACTCTAAAGCCATGCTGTTTAATTTTTTCTACGAAAGCCAGTACAGTAAAATAAAGTACTACCTACTGTTATGATAAACAAATACAACAAAATTCAGTCCATGTAACACGTCAAAATTGCATAAAATTTGTGTTAATAAAAATTATGACTGCCAATGATTTATACAATACTTGCTGTGGTTGAATTCTTTAAACTGTTAACAGGAAAAATATTTTGTTGCATAATTTTTGTTTTGAACGTCTTTGTAGAATAGAATATTTGAGTGAAAACAGTTTGTAATGCACAGATTCAATAAGTTTAGTGTCTGCTGTTCAGTCAAAAGCAGCCAATAAGTTTTCGGGAACCTCTTCTTGCATGATGTCTGATGATCCAGATTATGAATTGTCCATAAACCTCGTGGGAGTTGTCGATAACATACCATAGAGTGGGAGTACGTTCTTGTTGTAATTTAATTTTGATCATTTTAAGATTAACATATTTTGACAGACTGGTTGTAAGTCTTGTATGTGTAAATACCTTCTTATATGTGAAAGAATATGTGTGTTGAATTGTATGAATGAAAACAAAAATGGTTCTTCAGTTTGCCTTAGCAAATACTCATGCATGTGTATAATAATTTTAAAAAATGTTTGGAATTGTAGTGAATACTCTGGATAGTGTACATACTAGTGATTTTATTTTTGACTTGTAAATATTTTGTCCTGTTGGGGCTAGGCATATAGCTGATACATGCATACATTGCCTACAATGTACTCTGTTGTTCGTGGATTTATAATGTTCTAGGTTTGCTTGCATTCGTGTAACTTTTCAATGATAAACACCTTACTTTTACAGTATTAGGAGAAATTATACCACACCTTTCTATGGAAATCATGATAGTAGAAAATGCTAAATTAATGTTCAGTTAGACTGTCAATCTGTTTATAGGATACATTTATTTTCACATTTATGTTTATGAAGCATTGCTTAGTGATAGCTTCATAAAATAAACTTGGACTATTATAAAACAAGAATGAGCTATGTATTATAATGGTGCAAAACTCAGTCACTGTCATTGAATTCCTATTGTATTTGTCATTATCAGACTTGGGGGCAATGATTGACAGCCGCCATGGTCCTGTCATGTGTGGTGGCGAGGTCTCCAACTTGTAACTCTCTGATAATCTTTCAATACAGTGAACATTGGGGGGTTTTTTTTTTTTCTGGAGGTTCTATAAAGCCCCAGGCACAATTTCCAGTCGGTAGTTGGTGTTGTGGCAAGCTGGAATACATTGAACTTATACCACCAAGCAATCAATTAGAGAACATTCTCTCTAGGTTCTGAATGAGTGACGGTGGAAAAGTTTTTAAATGGCAGAAATTAATTGTGAAAATAAAACTGCTGATAATAATACATGTTGTTACTCTTTAAACAGCAATATTTAATTTTTAAAATAACATAAAAGCTCAAGTACATCATATGAGTCTATTGTATTTGCATGCTTTTATGAAGCAATTGTATGATAACATACTAATATGAGTTAGCTATGTGAATATTTTTTGTATATAAAATGCAGTACATTTATTTTTAGCATATGGAAATAACTTACATTTTTAATACAGTTTAATTTAAAAATTCAAATTCCAGCAATAGCCAATTAAAATAATTGATATACCTTTCTTAATAATTAATTTACTGCCATCAGTAGACACAGTCGTCAAAAAATTTATCACCAACGCCAACACTGACTATTGTGCCATGGAACACATCCTACGCCAACCAAATTCCACCAACCACCACACCAACTGCCTATTGTGCCAGGATCATATCAGTTTAATGGTTTCACAATTTGTGAAACTTTTTGTTTGTGTAGGACCTCTGTAATTTATTGACAACTTCGTGTAAGCATAGAACATAATATTTTTCAAAAATGTAGTGAAAAATAAATTAGATGTAGAAGCAATAATTATATTTTGTTTCAACTAACTTAAAAAAAAAAAAACACCATTAAATTATTACTGTACTTATCAAAATTATTTAGATACAGTACTGTGAGATGATTTGATTTCAGTTGTGTTCCACAATTTTTGGAAATTTCCTGATCAAACTGTCAGAACTGCTCGAATTGTATGCAGTAACACAACGCACTTCACAGAGTTAAATATTTTGAAAGTCCCGCAAATATTTACATAATGTAAACATTTTTTGGGCTGTAAGCAGTCCCAAGGTAATTTATTCAGTAATGTAAAGAAATATAAACTGACATCTGGTGTCCATATGTTTGTTTTGAGATGGGCTTGGTCGAACAGTAGCCCTGATGAGTTATTCTGGCTTTGCCGTAGCGGTGGACTCAGGATCTTCAAGAGTTCTTTCTTTCTGGAAGTAATCCACACTTTTGCTTTTGAAAAGGTACAACAGCACTTATATAGTTTGTTGTACAAATATGTTATATATTTTGATGCATGATGCTTTTCGCACGTAGAGAAAGCGCACTACAAATGACCGACTTCGCCCTATCTGAAAACGGCAAAGTCCTACGGCCAAGTCAACTCCAGTTACGCACTGTATTTGAAGGCAGAACACATGGGAAGACTTTGATAGAGCATCCACATATCCCCCCCTGTCCAAAAGAAACACCACTCTACTGCACCTTGCTTGCTAGAGAGACAGCGTACAGTTTGAAACCTGCACCGCTGTAGGAAGTGGGCCAATCAGCGGAAATTCATTGCCTCCTCGAGCGCCACTGGACCTGAAATTTTAACACCACGCACAGAGCGACAGGCAAGATAAGGATTCGTGGCTCATGCATATGGTCACAAGCTACCCCCTAGGAGGCAAGGCTAACTCCCCTGCACCCCTCTAAGCACCCTGGGTCGGAAGGAATTAGTATAAAAGGCACCTCCGACCAGGCCTCGGGAGTTGCTCATCGTCCTCCAGGCTGCGAAGGTCAAGAACAAGAATAAGAGTGGGTTCCCTTACCCGTGGCAGCAACTCTGTCTTGCAACACCCTTGGCTGCGGGGTATCCTGACAAGGGCTGGACGCCCTCAGCCGCGCCGGTAGCCAGTCAGTGTTCAACAACAACACCCCTCCAGAAAACGTTGCCGCCAGAAGGCATCGTTCCCGCAGCGCATCCAGTATCCAAGGTCGTCATCACTGCCATCGGCTTCAGCATGTTATCCTAACCTTCCTACCCCCTCCCCCTTACCTTCCCAGGTAAACCAGGGTCAAGGCGACGTCTATAGACACCCCTCTTAAGGCCTCAGCCCAGTCACACCTTTACCACTTGGGTAAAGAACCTTGTTTAATTTCACAAGGTCCCCTCTGGACAAACCCTAATTAAGGCTAGGGTCCCAATGGCTAATTATGAATATTAATAATTTCTTGATTATTTCATTTGTTATGTTGCTTTACTACAGCATCACAATCAGATCACGTAATCCGACAGCATTCGCCTGAGTTTCATGTTTATTCAGCTTCAGCAGTTATTCATTTGAGTTATTTTATGTTTAATTTATTCCTCATAATAATTTTGGATACACTTCACTGTATTGTTCTGCTATAAATTACGTGAACACGCCATATGTAACCAAGTAAATTCTAGGGTCTTCTTAATTCTAATTGATAGAACCTGTTTGTCCCAAGAGCTTTGAGAATTAGTTTAATTCACTTACTGTGTACATAAGGTAACGCCAGCTCCGCGAACCAGCCATACTGCAAATACAAGTCACACCGATCGGTATTCCGAGTTTGGCCCAGTAATGGATTGGGTAATCTTTGGGGGAGTCCTTCACTAGGAACTCGCTACACCCAGATATTACGACGGGCCTACGTAATCCCTACTGTATAACCCTTTAGGCTAGTAAATGGCTAGAAGAAGTTGTGGTGAGACTCGTTGGGCATGGCCGTATATCCGGACGAAAACTATAAGACCGCTGTATTATCCGGCTTTGACTTACGTACATATTTCAGATTTTACTTGCATTTATTATTTTGTCTAAATTTAGTTATTAACAGCCTCATGCTGCGAGCTCATAAGAGTGGGCAGAGAAATAATTGAAGAGAGCTCTTACACTCCTAGAGGAGGAAATAAATAAGATAAAATTTCCAGAGACACCAGAAAGTGATACGCTATTCTCATAGAGTTTCAGGCAGATTCCAGATATTATTACATAGTGGTAATTCAGTAGTTGGGATAGAACCCTCCGATCTCACTGAGGAATACACCGCTATACCCCACACACCATTCCCCAGTTTCATTAAGCAGCAAGAGTTGGCAGCTGTTCTACAGCCGGCTGTCCCAGCGCAGCCATCTGAGCAGAGGAAAGCTCCGCTACCATCAATACCACAGCTAACCCGTCAGAGAAGTGTATCATCTACTGTTATTGACTTTGTCCCCTCCCGTAAATCAACACGCCCTACGCTTTATTCTGGCATTCTGCCCAAGAGGGATTAGTTCCTCTGGGTATGATCACAGCGGCGTTAGCGTCACAATGTTTTTAGGTCACACATACTGCTCGTACACGTACAGTGTATGAGAGAGCACTCAAATTCAGATTGCTTATTGGGGTCTCAGTCCCAAGGGCACCACCCAATAAACTTGCCATAAAGCACTCCATGAGTGATCTCACCTATCAGCACATGTGAATTGTTCTCCCAAGAGACTTGTGTGTCTGTTTGTTGGGGGGGGGGGGGGTGAGGTGCAAAACGTTGTTGTGGGTTGAAGGCACCTCACTAAGGTCAGAGTTGGCTCTCAGTGGCCATGGATAGGATCTGTATGGGCATCTCCCGACATCAAGTGATGCATTGTTTTACCTCCTGGATACACTTTGTGGGGAGTACAAGCGGGTTGATGCGTGAGAGAGCATGCTAGTGCCCTGTTTGCTTGCATCTCCTTCTGTCACTCGTGTCATTCCACTGTGTGGATGCTGAAGGTTCATGGAACTTTATTCTCAAATGATTCCCTACTACATTTGGACCATTTATCATAGGCATAGCCAGAGTTGGTAAATAAAATGAAAAATATTACGAGTTTTACTCATTTATCATGTTTTGGGATAGTAAGCCACAATGAGTAAAATTAGTGTGTTTGAACACTTTTCTATTGTGTGGTATTCTACAATCCCAAACCAGCCCTTGGTCTGCCTATGCTGAATATGAGTCATTAATCTGTTCCCCAGTCTAAGGAAAAGTTGTGCGACTAACAGCCTTGGGCCTGAAAGTTACAGGCAACATCTGCACAGGGCGGCTAGGGCAATAGATTACGAGCTGGCGGACTGTCCAGTTTTGTTTATTCGGGAGCAGTAAGGCAGTCAACATGTCATCCCAGTGGGCAAGTATTTTGGATGGATGTTACCAGCAGGCCACAGCAGTGTGACTTGGTGGTCATGTCTCGGCTGATGAAGTGAGGTGCAGTGTTTCCAAGATGGACAACTCAATGAGTATACCATCAAATTATCTTCATTATCACTAGGCAGACCAAAGCGGTATCAGCACCATTCATCGTCGTGTAACACACTACCTGGCCGGGTGAGAATCCATCCTGGCAGACAGAGATTCCACCCAGTTAACAAGAACTTGACAGGTTGCCTCAAAAAGAATAGATGACAGATCATGGAACCTCTCGCCAACATAACAAACACAGGTGGACGTTTCCCTGTAACACATTCCCTGTTCCCAAACTTATTTTCCATGGTAATAAGTAGTAGACAGGACATGTTAGATGCAGGCAGTTTGGTTTCCAGGTGGAGGTGTACGCATTCCACAGCAGCATACAGAGTCCATGTGTCCAATAGATGCTGTCCCCATGGCCCATGGAGGCATAAAAATATCCTACAATGTTGTCTGTAAACCCAGAGCATAAGTGAATGTGATGCATATTCAGACTTGTGACACTAATCACCAAATCACAAACTAAAACTGCCATTGCCCCTCGCTCTTGATAACGACTCACACATGTCCACGCATGTTGTATAGTATTTTTATGACAACTCTTTATTTATTTTACTCTCTGACTATCAGAATGTTTATAATCTATTTTGCCTATAACACTTCTTTTTTCCATTGCAATGTGTAGCAAAAAAATTCATATCTCAGCTTTAGCCTGGATCGTGGTCTTCAAATCGCTATGTATACAAATGTATCTATCATGTATGTTTTCTTCTTGATTATAACATTTATCAAAATTATCAGTTATGTTATGTCTTACATATTTTGCATTTTGCAGTTTACCTTCTGTAACTTGTTCTGAAAATTTGAGTATCATATTTTTTATTCTTTCCCTGAAACAACATTCCCTTTGTTTTCCAATGTATTTAAGGAGGCTGAAGAGTCTTAAGGAAATGCTTCCTCTGAATTGGATAAAGAGTTTTTCCTGAGTAAAAGTTCTCTGGATATCCACAGATGAAAAGAAAATGCTGTCTTTCCTGTAGGTATTCTATCACTGCGAAGCTCACATCAGTGAATCGGTGTAAACCACCAACCTAGGCATGCACCACACTACATCACATTACTGTATTTAGTTGCATCATTAATTTAAAAAGTACTGATTTTTTCCAGTTTGTTATGTGTGTTGTTATAAAAATAAGTGGAAAATGCAAGTAATATAAGTTGGCTGTGTAAAAAAAAAAAAAAAGAAACAAATATAAATAACAAAATAATAAGTTTCAAATTGTAAATATATTTTATAAATTATGTACATGAAATAAATAATGAACACAAAACAAATAATATACATATACAAAAAATATTGCATGGAACAACATACGTACATTTCTACATAAATACAAGGCGAGTACTGATAAGGCTGTGTGTAGCTATCGCATGTCATTCAAACCTAAAGTATCTGACAAGCACATGTCTGCTTCTAGGTTTGAAATCTACCAAAAAAAAGTACATGTTTCTACAGTTCGACACCAAAATAAAAAAGTATCTATGGAGGGTACGTTTCACATCAAGGCGTAAAAGAAATGCAGTTAGTCGCAGGGAGGGAGCGCTAGCTGCATGCAGATCACTCGTGCACTACCTGGTTCCAGGCGAGCTGCCCCACGGGCTGGGCCGTGGCATACACGGGCTGCTGCCAGGGGGCTCCCCCGACCAGCAGACCCTCGCAGATGGTGGTGGCCGCCTGCTCCCATGGTGACTGGGCCACCCCCACGTCACTGATATGGCACGCCGATGCTAGCGTGCTGGGCAGCGACTGCCACTGCTCCGTCTCCTCGTTGGGGTCCCGTCCATTGCTGCTGTCCTCAGCAATGGTCTGGAAGGGCAGTGGGTCCCCTGGGTAGTCGCCCTCAGGGTGTGGCAGCGGTGGTAGTATCTGTGTCTGCTGGGCGAGCTTGTAGGAGGCCTGACGTAACATTTGTCGGCGGCTCATGGCAAGCCCCAGCTGGCAGCGGGGCACTCAACACTCACACTCGGCTGCTGGAAGGCACCCTGCTTCTGCAGGATTTGTCTCTTCTGCTGCAGCAGCCGGTGCTGCATGAGCTGCTGCTGCAACGGTGCCAAGGGCTTGGTCCCGGGGGCAGGCGGTGGAGAACCGCTCCCTGGGCAACTGGCCCCTGGTGGGGGACTCGAGTGTCCCAGCGGTGGGGAATCGCCGCCCAGCTCCACCCCCGCCTTCGCAGGCACGTAGCTGAAGTTCTCCGGCAAGCTGATCCTCTTGGGCAAGGGGGGTACAGCTCTTGGCTCTACGAGCAGACTGCCGTCATTGGCGCACATGAGGTTGTGGTACTGCGAGTGCTGTATCTGCCTCTGCACCAGCTCCTCCTGTGGCACGGAGCTCTGGTACAGGCTCTTGAGTGCCTGGTGCTCCCGCTGCACCAGGTGCAGCTCCATCACACCCTTGATCTTGCCCGTCTCATTAAGGCGCTGGCTATTAAAGGCGACCACACCGCCGCCATTGTTGCCCTCGCTTGCAGTCAGCACCCCCTGCTGTGCCACCAGCCCGTCCGAAGCTCGTCGACCCTCACGGAAGTCCACCGGCGACCTGGTGGTGTTGCGGCTGAAGTGGCTGCCCGTGTTGTGCAGCAGCGGGTTGTGCCTGCACAGCGGCTTGTTGGCCGACACATGCAGGCTTGGGTGGATGGCGCTTGTGCTGATCACCACATTCTCTGACACAGAGGGCTTGCTACCGGCGCCTGGGTATGTGCACGAGGGCAGGCTCGACGCCAGGTCGCCGTCAAACTGGTAGTCGAGGCTGCTCTCAAAGGTGGACAGATTGCTCTGCAGCGACGAAACATGCGAGGAGCAGGAGTCGGTGCTGAGGTGCTGGCTGAGGCTCTTGTTGGTAGTGCCCACACCCACGCCGCTCGAGGACGAGGAACTAGCATAGGAGGCGAGCCTATGGTGTTGGCCGACGACGGAGCGATTTCCGACTGGCGAGTCGTCCATGTCGGTCTCGACACCCTCGTCGGTGGAGCTGGAATACTGGGCGGTGACGACGGCGCCGTCGGGGCGGGAGGTGACAACGATGCCCTGCGAGAGCGAGGCGCCGAGCAGCGGAGGATTGGTGTAGCGCGGCAGCGAGTAGCGGCCATCACCGTGGCGGTAGAGCATGCCGTAGTCTGCGCCCACTACGTCACTGCTGCCGACCTGCGACGAGAGGGCGGGAACAGCAGCGACAACGGGACAGGGCAGCTGTGGCTGGAACAGGTCTCTGAAGGGTGGTGGGTGGTTGTGCGGCTGCGCAGGAGGCGTCGGCAGCCTTGCGGCTCATAGCACAGTCTCGCTGCGGCTGCCTGGTCGCCGCTGGCACGTCGCGCCACATCGCCAGGTGCCATCACTATACCCAGCTTGCGCATGGCCTGCTCTGCAATGGTGCTGGGGCGGCGACGCTGCATGGAGTCAAGCGAGTGCTTGCCGACAGCGGGGGCGCCATCCTGTGACAGCGAGAAGCTGCTCCTGTGCTGCCGCAGCCGCTCAAGCAGCAGGAAGTATATGGCTCCGTGGTGGTCGTAGCTGCCATTCTTCAGTGACTGCAACACACGCCACACCCTCCGTCATCACCACACACTAACTCTCGTTCTCTGCATGTATACTTATTTATAACTGCCAGCACAACTGTCAAAAACCACATAAGCAGATAAACGAATTGCAAGATGATGGAGGAATCTCCAAAGAAAATAACCAGTGGTGATATTTCAGGACAGACACTTGAAATTCGTGGGATGTGCTAAATAACTGGGTGTTTAACTTCTCTGTTCTTCCATAAACATGTGAAGTATGTCAGTGACAATGTGACAAAGTGGTGGCTCTGTTTGGGCAAATGCAAGCTATTGCTCCTACCAACTAGGGACTACATTTCTTTAAAGGTATAGTCAAGACCATAATGAATTGTGGGTGTGCTGTATGGTACCATAAAGCACAAGTTATGTTCAAAAAATGGTATCATAAAGCACTGAGAGCTGCAATATTACCAGTCACGAAAGCATATTGCACAGTGTCAAATGATGCATTACCAGTTACGGTGAGAGTGGTTTTAAGTTATGAAGGTCGCCAAAAGTTTAATGTTTGTTACACATATCTATGATCCCTTCCTGTTCCTGTTGATAGGTAAACGAAGGAGATGATGGAAAGGTTTTGTGTGTTGTTATTGCAGATAAAAGGTTGTCAATATTGCTGTTTAAGTCTAGTATGTTCAATGTAAATAAAAGGAAGATCAAGAAAATGAAGAATACATTAAACCATAACTTAGGAGTGAGTATTTATGGCTTTCGCTGTGTTCAAAAGCAACAAGTGGTCCACATTTACCTATTACTGAAAAAGAAAGGTCAACTGAAGGAACTTTTGAAACAAACAGTTCTCACTAGTGTAGAAAAGTGAAACACGTGACAGGAAGAACTGAAACTGTGGTAGGAAAGCTGGACCACTTCAGACAAGGAAGGAAAGACACATCCTGATGTAAGTACTTGCATGAAGGAAGAGTTGATTAATATCAACCACTATGTGGCACAAAAGGTCACTGGAATCGTAAGGCAAAATGTGTTTAAATTAGGGGCCTACCTTAGCTGGTGTGCACAGAATGCAAACAACCTGACGCTACTGTATGGACTGCAAATGATGAATGTGCTAAGATCGATGAAAGTATTTGGAGCAGTAGGTCTACCTTCGCTGGTTTGTCCACTATGAGACCAACCTGACACTGTGCAATATGTAACTGATTAATGTGCTAAGATCGAAAACAGGATAGTGCACTGCAAAAAACTTTCTGAATACGGAATTCAAGAAATGGACAGAGGATTAGTCCTCAGATGGCAGTGAACAGCGAAGATCTTCTTTAGATTCACTAAAGAGACAGGAATACGACTCGAGGAGTTTGATGCCTGACTCGAAGGTGAACAGGCTGACAAGGAGCTGCACATTAGAAAAAAGAATATGGCCGAAGGTGAAAGAAGATGACCTTTCAGATGTAGGCCAATGATCTTTGTCAGTGAGACAATGCTTGTACTGATCGGCAGAGATCTCAGCACAGTAGAATTTGGCAAACTATTCACAAAGTGAATAAACTGAAGAATTACCAACAGCAGGAAGAAACAACACAGGCCACGACAACAACGTAAGGGGTATGTAAACAAGTCTGAAGGACTGAAGGTGGATCACTTGCTCTATACCTTGAAGACTGCGATGATGAAAATGTGTCAAAGCTTTTACCTGGGATCAGTCAGTCATAAGAAATTCGGCTTGAAGAATTGAGGCCTAGAAGACCTCGGCAGAAAGACGGGGGATAATGGGAGATCCCCGAGAAAACCCATCTACCAGTGGCATTGTTGGTCACGACTCCAATGTGCGAAAGTCTGGAATGAACCACCAGGAATCGAACCCGGATCAATAGGTGGGAGGCAAGTAGTCTGACCACTACACTACTGTGGCCCCTCACAGAGTTGCCTATACTATCAGTAACAATAGTAACAGCTGTCAGAAATAAGGAGGAAATAGGATACTTGCCCCATACACAGAGCAACATAACAGGATGTTGTTGACATCAATAAAAAATCCCCAGAGTAAGAAGTGGTTTGCGAACTTCTGAGAGAAGTCTTTCACAGAAGAGGTGAGAAATTCAACTTGGATGCTTACAAAAAGAGGTGATTAAAACTTATGGGAAATTGATCTTCGATTGTCAAAATCCTTTCGAAAGTTACAAGGTGTCACATTACTAGAGAAAGCAAGCAGGTACGGTATGGAAAAAATTGAGCCATAACTGTCAATAAGACAGGACCTGGATGGCCGGCAGGATGATGGTCAACATTGCCTGCTTCTCCTCCCAGGACCATACGTTTTCACCAGGAGTAGCTAAAATAAAGATGTTGCCTGAAAAAATTACTGACGAAGACAAAATGAACATCAGAAATGCATAAAACAGACTGGACACACAATAATAGATCCAGACACCAGGTTTAGAACGACTCACGGTATGCTTGAGAAAACCCTATGCATAAGAAAGATCAAAGAAGGAGAAAGATCAGAATGAAGGAGAAAGATCGAGAATGGACAGTTTCATGCCTTACTGATAATTAGTAGAGTTGCAAGAGTGGAGGAAGGAGTGAAGTGGCCCACTATAGCGCATACCCCATGTCGTCTGTCACAACAATCTAATCGGAAACTAATGTGAATGTATTTAAGTAAACAGTGCGTGATCCTTGGCGATGCCATTAATTTTTGACAGTTTTAGCGGCAAAAATGTAGTACAATGTCGGAAGCAGGCTACATCATAGTTGGCACACAGTTCTAGTCATGTATGAGTTAAGTTGCTGACGTACTTTGAATGGGTCTTATTCTCTCTGTGCGCCGTACTATGCAGATTTTCCTGTCGGTTAGACAGTCTGCAATGATATAATCTGTCATCATGGCCCTGAATATGAAATTATTACAGTCTTATATGGATCTGCTTAGACACATTTTCGACACTCAGTTGCACTTTATATTCCACAGATAATTCAGCAGGCTTTGAAAGTCCCATCTTATCCCACTACTACACACATTACTTATTATAGTTTTAAAAATAAAACATACATATGTAGTTTAGAACTTAACTGCTGAACATAAAGAAGTTAAATTTTGATTGATTATGTTTTATTTTGTAAAAATCAGTTATGTAACTCTGAAGTCCTACTGGTTAGTTAAGACCCAGGTGCAAATTCAGTTAAATGTTTAAATTTGTAAGAAAATATCACAGAAGTGTAGTTTAAAATATAAAACAGGAATAATGATGTAACTGACAGATGACTTCGGGGTCACAGCAGACAACAAAGGGTTAGGTTTCTTGTTCCTGACTTCTTTGCATCCTTTCATGTAAACGTCAGCACTACCATGTACAGGAGGAACACTGCTGTGGGCCAATTGGTAAATAGCAATGTCAGTCAACCAACACTGTAAAACTGGTAGAAATATGCACACATACTCATTGCCATAAAAACTGCATCACACAGGAGACACTGAAATGCGGTTAAACTCGACACAGACGATGGGAATTACGATACAGATGATCAATACCAGCATATAGACAAATCTGCAGTTTATTCGCACAAAATTGTACCAACATCGCATTGTTGCGACACGCCTCGTGTGAATACATTCGGCGATATGGCCCGGCATAGTCATAAAGACGCCAATTGCCATTATATGGAAGATTGTCCAATAGTCACCCCAGCTGGCTCCATAAGTGTTCTAAAGCTGACAAGACTAACCTGGCTGGCCAAAGAATGGTATTGACAGCAGCACGAAGGTATTCCTGGGTAACCCGTGCTGCGTGTATGTAGGGAGCATTATCATGTTGGGAAACTCACTGTTGTAGCCACGCCATGAAGAAAAGCACATAAGACCAAAGAACTACCTTAACGTACCTGCGCCACGTCAGTGTTCCCCTGATCGCTACCAGGGAAAACAGAGAATCATAGGATTGTTACCAATACCATAATGCCTACAGTTCTGGTGGCGTGTCGCTCAGCAATTTCTATATTTGTACTCTGTCCAGCGTCCCTTCATACTCGACTACAGTTGTCATCCGGTATACACACAAAACCTGGGTTTGTCGCTAAGGACGATAGCTGAAGATGATGCATAGCAATTTCTCCTCAGCCGTCAAAACTGCAAACGAAATTGTCAGGTGTAAGGTACATCAAGAATGCAAGTCTTCTTCTGCAAGTCGCCTCGCAACAAGGCGGGTGGAAACAGGAGCCACCAGTGATGCTGCTGCATGTCTCTGGATGGTGGAAAGAGTTGAGAGGAGAAGAAAGATTTGGATGGCTCTTAACACTGAGAACTTTCCAGGTCAAGGCCAGTGGGTATAGAATTGTGATGAGCCTTGCAGCCGCAGTTGAGTGGATGAGTGGCGAAGTTTCAACGACGACAAGATGACGAGCGAGCGGCGGGAGAAGTGATCAGCGGGAGGAAAATCTGCGACCGCAAGAATCGGCGCATGCGACTGGCAGTCTGGACTATTGGACTGGATGCGTGAGTGAAAGACATTATAGATTATGGCAACAGACAGACAGAAAGTGTTTTAGTGATGAATAGGAGTACATAGACTCTATTCAAACAGAGAGATGTTAAGAAGGATGTTATTTTGAATTAAAATAGACATTAAATATTAGGCTCACTGAGAAATAAAAAGAGTAATACTGGAGATTGATGGATTAATGCTGGAAATAATAACTGTGAATAAATTAAAAACCAAATTTAGTTATTTTATTTCTATTAAGACCTCCATCCCTTATGAACTCTGATATGTTTCCACAGACGTCTTGTAACTAGAAAGAGAGTGAGGAGTGACTAGATACCTCGCGGGTCTTGGCGGCGTCGATGCCAAGGGACTGCATGAGGCGCAGTATCTGCTCGTTGGGCTCGGTCTTGGCGCCGGTGGCTCCCAGCTGTTCCCCTGTGCTGGGCAACAGTCGTGGTGCCTCCGCCACCATCCAGCGGTGCCTCTTGATGGCCTCCACCGAGTACCGCTTGCTAGGGTCCAGCACCAGCATCTTCCTGATCAGGCTCTCGCAGTCTGCAACACAGGTACTGTCTTACTGCCAACCCACGCTCCGCATACATACACTCTCTTAAGCGTGTATGCCACGATGGAAGATTCTTTGGACGACACCATGCAAGCCTGCATAGTGGCTAGTATGGATGGTTCTATGGAAGATTTGGCCGTCTGCTGGTCGTAATCATGGACCTATCCATAATTGGTCGTGTGCAAATTTTGATGGAGGAGTCATTTTGTATATTTTGTTTCGTAAAGAACATAAGAGTATTAAACATGAATAAGAAGTAAATTCAAAAATCACAAAAATGTTTACTGGTTCTAAAACAGCATTGTGTGAAAAGTATGGTAAACATTCGTTTTTAATTAATACAAAATTTCCAGTTGTAAGAATAAAATGATTAATGCAGCAACAAATCTCGTTCGATAGTTTATTCCAAACAACCCTCCATATTTGCTTGCATGCAGACTCAGGTAGCAGGTCTCATGGAAGCTTCTGCCCGAGCGTGTGAGGAGAATATTATCGTGGCATACAACAGGCTTTACCCTTCACGTCATTCATGCGTCATGCAAGTGGAATCGTCATTTGGGGAAGCTTAATATGATACTTAAATGCCAATTCATACACTAGCATGTATAAAAAAAAAACCACACCCAACATGATTATTTACCATATACGTAACCATTAAGTCACAAAACTACTTCAAGGCTCAGTACAATTTTACAAAACGTACATAACAATATGTCATTAAGTATGCTTGTAGGGATATGTATACATATAGTTCTATATTTACGTATTTATATACTTAAACATAATTTAAAATAATTTTATATTTACTTATTTATATACCTATACATAATTACCTATCAAATAAATTGGAAATAATTTGATATTTACATATTTATATACCTATACATAATTATGTATAAAATTAATTAAAACTAATTTTATATTTACTAATTTATATACCTATACATAATTATGTGAGTGTTTTTTCTGGAGCGAACTAGCATGTGGGTTTTCTCAGAGTGCTCCCATATTAATTTTTACAAATAAATCTTATAGTGGAAGTTATTTTGTGAGCACAAGCTAGGCTCTTCACTGTAAAAAATATAACTGCATTTATATAGGAAAAAATGACAGTTGATGTTCTGACACCGCTAGTTGAACGTCAATCTGGAAGCGCTCTCTCGTCATACCACGAATATGGATTCCAAATACGAAGGTCTGCCATTGACCTCACCTAAGATGGAACCGCGAACTGCATCATCGCTACCTGGTTTCCGTCAGTGTAAATTCTGCGATCGAGTTTTCACCTATGGTCAAATAGCTCGTCGGCTTGAGAGAACGCCCTGTAGGCTACGAAGAGTCCTTTGCGTGCGATGAAGCATTATGACATTGGTCCGATGCAGTTTTTGCAAGGTCATACAATGAACGTTTCGTCTACCGAGAGCCAGCAAGTGATGTCAATACCTCTTGCTACATCGATAGGTACCAATTCGACAGGTGATTATGATAAGACAATCAACGCTAAAGATAGAATGATTGAGTCAGTCTGTGCCGAATGTACACTTGCAAGACATCTGCATGAAGTCGACAAACTTCAAAACAAACGACCATCAGCTCTAAATACTGATTAGCATACAACTCCTGCTACAAAGATAAGTAAACTTGATATTGAGGATGAGGCAGGAAGTGAAGACGATCATGAAGACAGCATTGATGATGACTATGACAGCGAAGACGATGATGATTGCCTTGACGTTCCCATGCATTTCACCAAATAGTTTCCTTCGACAAGTGATGTGAAAAAGACTGAAGACGCTGAGAATTTGGACAAGTTTACCAAAGGTCCTAATGAACTCGTAGACAGACTCAGATATTTGCTTGAGCTTCAAAAACGTGGGGATTACTCGAACATGGAAGATATGGTTTTGATCATTAGAGAACTTAAGGATAGGGGTTATGTGGCATGATATGACAAACTGTCTTCTTCTGAAATTGTAATTACGAAAAAATAATAAATTATTATAAAATAATTGTTTTTTCCTTATTTTTGTGTGTCGATTTTTTATCCCACGCAACTTTAAAGCGGCGCTGTGAGCACTCGCCTATAAATGTGCATTATGCGCCTATAAATTCTACATATAGAATGATAATAAAGACTTCAGTATAAATGCACGAATAGTTGACTGCATAAATAAAAATTCATTCTTGTCGTCACGTACAAGTTTTGGAGATAGTCGGTAAATCGTTTTTTAATATGTATGGATAGAGTCAGGCGACAAACCCTTGGATTGCTAAATATTTATGAAAAGATTGCGATTGAGAAGGAGGATTGCTAAGATTGAGGAGGAGGATTGTGAAAGATTGATGGAAAGATTGTGAAAGATTATGAAAAAAACAAGTCGTTCATTAATTTTTTAATATTAATATTTTATTTTTTTTGGATTTTATTCGATTTTTACCATTTCTTTCTTGAATTCTTTCAGGGTCATCCAAGGTCATACGGTCTACGTCAAGGCCGTCAGCATTCAGTATGGTGTTAGTAGTCAGTAAGATAATATACTTGCTGACTTTTATGTATTTGTTCTCAAGGTTTTGTTTTCAAGGTCATGCAGTCAAAGTCAAGGTTACCTGCATCCAATATGGCGGTAGTAGTCTGTAATGTAATATGCTTGCTGACTTTTATGTATTTTTATAGAGTTTTTGTTTTCAAGGTCATGGTGTCAAGACCAAGGTCACCTGCATCCAATACGGCGGTAGTAGCCAGTAATTTAATATGCGTGTTGACATTTATGAATTTTTTTCTCGAGTTTTTGTTTTCAAGGTCATTCAAGATCACAGGGCGTCACACTTCCAAGATGACGATCGAACGCACCTACCAACATGATGGTCGAACGAAGATAAGAGCTTAACAAGATGGCCACCAGTTACACCTACCAAGATGGCGAACTGGGTTTGGGTGGAGGCCTGCCGACTAATTGAACGTTTGGAGAGGGGGGTGTGGGAGATGAAACTCCAGATTTTTTTTTTATAAATTGTTTAGTAATTTGTTAATTTTTTTAAAAATAATTTTTGATGATTTTCAATAATAATGTTTAAATAATTTTTAAATCTTTAATGATGCATTTTTTTTGGGGGATTTATCTTTTTTTTTTTTTTTTTTTTTTTTTTTCGGATTTTTGGGGTCAACGGTCATGCATCCTGCTCTCCTGGCTCGGAGTCACAAATCCTGGTCAGCTGCTCTGGTGAAAACGGGAAATTTCTGGGGAAATTCAGTCGATTTTGAGGGGGGGGGGGGGAGAAATTTTGAGGGAAAAATAGTACATTTTGAGGGGGGAAAGGGAAATTCAAGTTGGCGGCCTGCCGGCGCCTTGCTTCTACTCTGGAATCCGTTATGCATGAACCTTGCCTTACTAATCCCATGTTAAGGGAATTTCTCCTCAGTACATTGATTTTAAAGATACGCATTTCAAACAAAATTTATTCTTCAAGAATATTTTAGAAGAATGTCCCTACGAGCGTATATTTCCAATATAGACAGTACGTTCCTTTTTGTACATGCATTTTAAAAATTCATTGCAAAGAGGCATGTTATAATTGTCATGGAAACATCTCCACTATAGTGAACTTGTCCTAAAAAAATTCGCGAAGAATTTATTTAGTTCAAAGCGCCTATTTTAAAAATTTACGAACTGAGACGAAATTTCCTTAACGTGGGCTTTGTTAATCAAATGTCGCAACTGCAGGCAGCCGACAGGTAGACAGGGTCCTTAAGTGTTCCATCTCCAGCATTTGTAATAAACCAGTGCTTCAATTTCAACTTCAAAGTTATGTACCGCCCTGAGGATTCGCTTCAGACTATAGGATCGTACAAATGTTTTCGACCTCTTGTTTCGTGATTAACCTGCAGCGGAAGTTTGTCACAGTGTTCTGTATACAGGTATACAGAACACTGTGAGGGCCGGTGCGACTACACGTAGCGAACTAGGGACCGCCTTGGACGCTTGCAAGCTCTTGCTAGAGCCACGTACCAAGACTACACGACAACCAAGCTCAAAATCCACACCTGTACTGGCTATTCGCAGTAAAGTGACCACTTTCGAAAACCCTCTCATTTGGAATAATAGTCAATAAATATATTTAATTGTAGCCTTAGACTTTAACCTCCGAGTGCGGTGGAATATACACTTTTATTTTTACGTTTATTACGTACATGGCAATGCTTATTATAAAAAGGTGGCTAAAGGATAAAATATGGCTGAGCGGAAAAAAAGTAATTAGGGCTTCAAATGTGCTAATTTTACCGTGAACAGCCTATACAAGCCATTTGCACATGCACATGTTCTGTGAACACATTTTCTTTTAATTCGTCACACTAAGAGAAAGGTCGTTATCCAACTGACTCTTTTTTTGTGTAAACAAAATAGTTACGTGACCCGATAATACGGAGAAAAAAATTTATAGTATTTTTGCGATTTGCGTTTTGTATTTTTCCAACTGCGAAGCAAAAAAAAAAAACCAAATTAAATTACTAAATCATCTACATATTTTTTAACTTGCTATCAATTTTCAATGCTATTTCGGCAAATTCCCGAATCTAAGATTTGCAAATCCACGCCGAAGTGAGTTAAAACGCGCGCTAAATTACACACTCGCATTTCGTGGAATTACACGCCATTTGGCAGCACTGTGGGGCGAGAAGTACGTTCAAAAACTGATTTAAGATATTCTACTGTTCGAGCACGAAAAATGTGTTCAATTATAGATTATTATAACTTAATCGTATTCGAGATAGGAGCAGAGGACCTGGCTAGAGCAGCCACAGGGACTGGCTGTGGGCGTGTAGAGAGTATGTTGGCAGCAGTGACCGGGTCCTCCCCCAGGGTTGCTAGGCGACGTCGCTCACCCCCGCCTGGCCGGGCGCGACAATGTCCCGTGGTCCGGGGTCCAACCTCCCCCTAACCCTCTCTCACCAAGCTCCTTCATCTTTCTCCACTGCAAGCGAGTTATACTTTGCCACTCCTCCCCCTCCCCCCCCCCCAAACTGCTGCGCTGTTGGTATGCGCCAGTACGTAATTGTATACATTGCACATAGATATCTCGATCTTTCCTGTTTTTTAATTTTAACGCAGCGCTCTCACGCCCGGTTGCACCATAGTGGTTCGAAAATCGATCCGAGTTCGGATCTAAGATCGACACAGAAAACTGTTGCACCATTCGAGTTCAGAACTGGACTGGAGAGCGAGATGAAGTTAAGGAACCACCGAAATTGGCGGTTCCAAAACTCGATCCGAGATCAGCAGCCATCGTCGGCAAATGTAGTTTGAAAATACGCCAACAGATAGAACTACAGTCGATTGTTTTCTTGGGAAATTAAAACAACATTATACGCACTTGAATATTTTTCAGTAAAATTCGTACAACAATAATTCACTTAAAACAGATAAAACATCGCACATCTAGTTCTATCTATAGTGAAAAATATGCCTACTTCCATGACGTCATATATTACGAACCAATAGCAAAATTTGTCTCGTACTTAATTACGATCTCCCGCTTTGGGACCAAGATCGAAGAACCGGAGTTCCAGAATCATGAAGTTTCGTTGGTGCAACACTTTTACAGTGGAACCAAGATCAAACTGGATCCTGGATCGGAACTAGGATAATTTGATCTCGGATCGGGGTGGATGTTGGTGTAATCGGACATTAGCCGTGAGGCCCTACGCTCTTCGACCGCCCAATCGGTGGGGAAGAGGGATCACGACCTCTCACAGCAAGCCGACCGCGGATGAATGCCTACGTTGGCCAGATCCGAAGCACATCCGAAACGGCCCTCCCTCCAGGCTCCGAGACCCTCGCCAGCAGAAAACCAAGCGTGAGGTCTGGCCGGGATTCTACCCATACCCCTAGACACTGGATAGGAGCAAACAGAAAGCTTAAATTATTTCCGATTCGATTTTGTCTAATTGCCCAGTGCAATATCGGCAGTATAAAAGCTGAAAACTATTTTAATTTATTGATATAATTTAAATAAACTGCTTATCGTTTTATGAATATTTTTTAACGCAATTGAAAATAAAAATACAGTTATAATGATTCAATTGTAGAGACTGAAGTTCAATGATTTATACAAACCCACATTTCTTTTTACGATGTTGGTGGTGATGTGAGCGCCATGTCGTATGGCCGTGCATTGTCGATGATGTGAGCTCGTTAAGTGTTTTAGCAACGATTTGGCTTTGTGTACCGACCCTTGACAGCTCACAGTGGCCGTTTATTATTGGATGTAATTCTACATATTTTAAATGTGAATATTTATTCAAATGGGTGGAATTAGACAATTGAAATGATATGCAGGAAACTGTTCATGTGTAGTAGTGCCAACCCGTGAACACAATTTTTAAAATAAGCGTTCCACTGCTTTGCCGTGAGTGACGTCTCTGGTATAGGCTGTTTACGGTAAAATGAGCACTTTTTAAGGCCCTCCCAACAGGCTATCTTATTGCAGCATCAGGCTTTAAATTTTGAGGGTGCTGTAATGTATACACTATGTTTATTCGTCACAAAGTAATGTTTATATAAGATAGCAGCAGGAAGATGGAAATAGGATGAAAGGAAAAATAAAGAAGCGCCTTAAAAGTGCTCACTTTACCGTGAACAGCCTATACTTGTATGCTCGCTGGGTACAACGTAGCGGGTCGCCGCTCACCGCCCGGTCTTTCAATAAGAGTGGCAATGTCTCCAGACCTCCTCCACGAATGACATTCACGGGCGAACTGAGGCAGTCCCTCCCACTCGGCAACACTTTAAGACTGATCAAGAGGTGAAAATTGTGTGTTAAATGTTATATAAGTGTACATATGCATGGAAAGTGGGTATTACATAATAATATTGATGTACCAATCATACATTAAAATTTATATTTATCACATTTTTTAATATTTAATCGTCTTCAATTTGTGTCAGCCAGAACAGAAAAAGTATTCGCTCTTAAAAATTTGGCACTTTTTTTTTTGCCTACAAAAGTGTTTCTTCATATGTCAAAAGAATTTCAAGAGCCTGCAAGCAGCCATTCTTGAAAGGGAAAATAGATCGTTTTAGCAAAATTTATATCGAAAATGGGCGGCATTTTTGGTAGTCTTGACATAAAACAGGCCGGCGCTCGCCCCACACTCCCTGGGAGCCACTCCCTGGGAGCCTCTCCCTGGGAGCCTCTCCCTGGGATCCACTCCCGTGGAAAGCGGAGAATTACGATAAGTCCAGGTCGACTACTACCACCAGGGAGAAGACAGAGCTGTCCCACGGTGATAGCATCACTTGCTCCGACAGTGGAGGATAGATTTCATAATCTGAAGGCTGTTCACGATCAAGTGAGCACTTTTCAAATCAATCTTAGAAGAAAGCCACTGCTCCTACCTGCATATATTTTTAACGGGCGTACTGCGTGACATTTCTTCACATCGAAATCCACGGTTCTCGAGCTCCAACAGCCTGAATGCCAAGTGGTACAACAGCCCGCCATGTGGTCGGGCCTAGGTATCAACTATCAGTCTAATGGCCGTATTACACGGTACCACATTCCGTAAAAACTTCTGCAAGGTCTGTCATAGCTGCCGTTATATCGGCCTGTATGACACCCCTCATGGCATTTTTCGCCTGGCGTTGCCAGATTTCATCCTAGGTTTGGTAATTGGCACTGTCCTATTTTCCGTGGCAGGTTCCATACCGGCTCTCGTACATGGCCAAACGAATTGCAGTTCAAAGGCGTACAGCGCTCCACGCGACACTCCGTGTAACCAAACTACAGTAAATGTTTCGCGTGTTTAGAAAAGGCTGCGAAATTGTGGTCAAAGATATCATCACTTTATGTGAATATTACAGTAAATACCCTTGTCTCTTCCATTCAAAACTCGATGTTAAGAGCCGCCCAAAATATCTCCACTCCACTACACTCCCCACTCCACTACACTCCCCACTCCACTCCACTCCCCACTCCACTCCACTCCACTACTTAAAACACCGCGACCATTGTAACAAGCGACAAGTTGCAGCACCTAACAACTTTCGCTGAGTGGAATCATATTTACTGTTTAACGCCTACTTAATTTGCGCGCGCATCGACTGTGATCTGTGCCAGTACGCCAACTGTTGTGTAATATAAATATTCCATACCAGCCTGCATAGCAGCTGGTATACCGGCTCTCGTACCAGATCTTGTAGAAGCTTGTATAAGAACCAAGTAAGGCAACAGGTATCGTGTAATATCGGCCTAAGCCATCGCGCCAGATTCCCCTCGACAGTTGCAGTTCCCATAGGGAAACGGGCACGAGTAGCCTTGGGTCGCCATGAGTGGGGAGAAGCTATCCAAGGCGCTTCAGTCACCTTTTCTAAAGCCGATATTACACGATACCTGCAACCAGCCATACTTGGTTCTTGTACAATCCCTGGTGCAGGAGCCGGTATACCAGCCCTATATGGCCGCCATGGAAATTCATATTACACGACAGCAGTTCTCGTACTAGCATTTGGCACCCTCGGTGGGTGCGCAATGTGTGGTTTGTAATAAATATGAGCCCCGTCCGTAGAACTGCTATAGGCTATTCACGGTAAAGTGAGCACTATTTAAGGCCCTGCTAAATTTTCTTTTCAATTTATTTCTACCTTTTCGCCACTTTTTAATGTAAACATTGTAATATGACTAATAAACACAGTGTATATATTTTACCACTCTCAATAGTCAACGTCTGAGACTGCAATAAAATATATTTATTAGGGGTTAATGACTTTTGGGAGGGCCTTAAAAAGTACTCACTTGACCGTGAACAGCCTATACCAGTTAGTAACTTGCGTACGTGTAGGCCTGTGGAAAAAACTAGCTAGCACATCTTAATATTGCTATATTACCTACTGTTCGCCTATTACATAAATATATTGCTTACTTGTATAGTTACATTCATTTTCTTGAAAATGGCGTGAAATCACTGGAGTACGGTTGTGTTATTTTTAATTTTGACTAAAATTACTGACCAGTTGCAAAAATGGTTTTTTATTTATGTGCCGGGATATTATCCGCACGTGAAATTTAATGATAAAAATTGTTTTTGGTCGGCGGAGTTTTGAACTCACGCTCAAAATTCACACCTTACTTGCGGACCCCGCGACCATTTCACTGTATTACCAGTTCACACATGACGTTAGAAGTTTATATGCTCTGTATATATATTTACTTATTTAATTAATTTTTTTCATGCAGTAGGTAATTTTTTAAGTATTTAGAACGGTTTTAAAGAGTAATTAAAAGTTTTCGTCGCCAATATTATTCGTCGTTGTCGTATTTTAAATTTATTTGAAAGAGGTTCAACCTTACGGATTTATAATCAAGATGGAGGCGTCCTTTTCGGTTTCTTCATCAACTCGTTTCAAGTAGTAGCCACGGGGAGCGCCCTACGCTCTGAAACTGCGATGTGATTGGCCAGGTACGAAACCTGGTATGGGACCTGCCACGAAAAATAGGATGTGTCCAATTACCAAGCCTGGTACGAAATCTGGCCGTGCAAGGCGGGAAATGCCATGAAGGGTGCCATACTAGCCGGCATAGTCTAACAGTCGCTATGGCGGATCTTGCACAAGCTTTTACGGAGTCTGGTAACGTGTAATATAAGCTACTATAGCATGGTACTGCCACACGACCAGCAGCCTTCCTCCCAGACGAGTCCTGACCTATGTATAAAGTGGAGAGTGAAGATATGTGGGCGCCTCTTGGCAGCCGACGAGGGTGAAGCGACGTGAGTATGGAGCAGGGCCGGAATGCAAGGCGAGGGGGGGAAACGGGAGATAGCCGAGAAAACCCGCCGACCAGCGGCATCATCCGGCACGATTCCCACGTGCGACTCCGCCGGGAATCGGGCATGCATCGCCTTGGTGGGAGGCGAGCAGTCTGACCGCTCAGCCACCGCGGCCCCAACTGTAGTGAAAGTTTTTAACTTTTACACAGCATGGAAACGTTGCCATATATCAGAATGCCAATGAAGAATCGTTGCGCGTCTTAAGTATAGTCCATTCACTCTTTCTTCGGTCTTTTGGAATCGAACCTTTGAAAAACCACCCTAGGCGTATTATGTCAACCTGTTTTTCCAATAACTTGTATTCCACAAATATTTAACACTGTGATTAACTTTAGAGTGCTGTATTATTGAATAAATGAAACTTTACCTTAGTATCTTATAAAACTTGTAATATTTATTTCGTATTGAATGTGAATTAACAACAGCGAAAGCAGCGACGTGTTGACAATGACCGGTAAGAAATAGTTTAGTTACAATATTTTTTTAACCTCGTTTTTATGTATACTATTTGTAAAGTAAACGTTGCCAATTGATATATTTGCATTGTTAGGTAGCACTGACGGAAATACATTTCATTGCTGCAGTTAAAAATATCCGCGCAAATTCCCGTGTGTAGGCTGATGCTTTTTTTTTTTCCGTCCGGAATAAAGGTTCAATAAACGAAGCAGAGCGTGTCTCTCTCTCTCTCGTTCTCTCTGTCTCTCTTCTCTTCTCTCTCTCTCTCTCACACACACACACACACACGCACACTCTCGGGAAGATCGTACCACCTGTGCAGGAAAAGTATACATTTTGTTATTTCTAATTTCAGCACAACTCATACAAATTACAGTAACAGCAATGATGCCTGAGAATGTAATTTACAACTGAAACGAGATTTTATTGTTTAAATACATATTATATGGTATTTAGATGCAACGACATATTTTAGATGCGATGGCGCGACACAGCTCGTTGCGCGACGACACTTATAAATCCAGCAGGTTGGCAAACGTGGTGTGGAAAGCGTTCTATGGCGGCGGCGGGTGACATACAATGACAAGGCATGTTTCTCAATGAAGCGTCAAGTTCGTACTCGTGTTTTTGAAACATCCTATGGAAGTTACAATGTTGTGATAAATATGTTTTTCCACGGCAGAGTGAAATGTGCTGTGATCGTTGCGTATGAAAGGGCGTGGTGGCTGCGTTGTAATCGTTACGCAGGCCAGGTGTGTGCGTTGATTTCAAATATGTGCAAAATTTATACGTTTTAACCATGAACTGATGTTATGACGAAATAAATTATTTGCATTCACGTCTGTTTATCACATCGTTGTACCTTTGCGCTATGTGTTTGAAACACAGTTGTCTAACGAACTTATATTTCTGCGATTTTTATATTTGCCACAACCCCAACAAAATACTAAGCCCAACCAGATAAATTTAAATAAATAGTGAAATAAACCCGCAAACCAGTAAGTACCAGTGCATGTAAATATTAGCGGAATAAATGTTACGGTAGGCCTATGTGTTTGCATGTTCATCACTATCTTTTACGTTTGTCGATGCTATGTACAATAAATAAGCGACACGAGTTGCGTGCTTGAATTTATTGTTTCGTTTCGTTGGACTGGTTGTCCCTTCGTTTTAATTTTTATTCCAAACACACATTAATAACAACATGTTAAATACTATTGTTTTTTCCGCCACAGTTGTAACAAACACCGTCGTGGCACAGTATTAATGTGTATTATGTGTAATGTGCTATATCGTGTGTAAGTTATAAAGCCGACCTAAATATCGTTATAGGACCAAATTGTGAACATTCGTAGGACATATGACAGCATTCTTTGAACAGCTGTAAACAGCAACCAACGCATTTGACAGTTATAAAAGTAGAAGTCACATGGCAGTGTTTACGTTTACATGTAGCGGAAGGATACATAATCAGTAACCAAAAGTAGAAATTTGGTAGGGCTTCAGAAAAGGCTTAAGTTATCGTGAATCAACTACACGCAAAGTTGGGAACTTACCATAGAGTAAAGAGGACGAAGGCCGATCTCGCTGGCTGCGCACAACCAATATCCGTGTCCTAACATTGAACTGCTTTTCTGCCTACACGTCTAGCGAAAACGACATGTTTTGAATGTTAGGTTACAACTTTGGTTAGTAAAAAAAATGCTTTGAGATGTTTGTATACTTCCTCTAACCAATTTGTAATGCAGTTTCATTCAATTCAAACTGGTAAGAATATTTTATTGATATAATTGTGCTTGTCCTTTAAAAAAGAACACGTTCATCACTGTTGATCACGTGACTTTGACAGTTATGTGGGATTGGGGTAGGTCAATATATGGGTACATGCGCAGAAGACGAATATAGGCGTTTCACGGTAAAGTGAGCCCTATTTAAAGCCATCTCATTTGGAATAATAATCAATAAATTTGTTTTATATTAGCCTTAGACGATAACTTACGTGTGCGGTGGAATATACACAGTGTTTATTACTCACAGGACAATATTTATTTAAAAAGGTAGCTGAAGGATAAAATATGGCTGAAAGAAAAAAGTAACTAGGGCCTCAAAAGTTCTCACTTTACCGTGGATAGAATATAAGCGGTCTACCTCATCCTTAGTCTATGGTCCGAACAGCAGTCAATGTGTCATCTCACACGCGCGGAGTGACGTCAAGCGAGTGCTCAGTATGTAGTGGACTATTGGCCCAGACGTCTCCGGGGCGTGTCTGTCGAGTGCAGGGCCAATAACGCGTGCAGCTAACACAAACTTTCTCTTACGGTTCATTTCTAAAGTGCTCACTTTATCGTGAACAGCCTTTAAGAGTTAGTTGAAGCTGCGAGGGAGCAATACGGGCGACACTAACACTTACGCCTGGTGTCTCATCGCTCCTACGTGCAAGGCGTGCAGTGTTTCCGTAGTAACGCTGTACTGTGCGAATTAGATCTGTAACAGTGGCGGTTAATTATACGCAATGAAAGACCACCGATCAAACTACCTGCGTATCTCTGTACTTTTCTCTTGTCGTTTAAGGAAACTGCACAGGCAAGCTTTACAAATGCGATATTTGACCATCTTCACGATTTTTTTTCCTCCAAGAATATACTAAATATGACAACAGTAAAATAACAGGGACATAGATAATTGGTTTATTGCCTTTTCTGAGACAAAAAGTCACATTTTAAGAACTGTTATTTACCGAGATGCGCGTTTACGCGCAAACAACGCGCAGGTCTCTTGACTACGGAGAGGGGAGAGTATTTCCTTGCGGCATCATGCGAGGCTCTCGTCTCGGGGAACTGAACTGCCTGGGCGTGAGGAGAGTACTGCGCCGGACAGAAACGAACGGCCCTGGCGGTGGGGCTGGAGTGAGGCTGGAGAACTCCTGGGAAACATGGTCTAGGTAGCACTCTACCTGTCGTCAGACTGTAGTCACGTCGTGCGCGCAAACAACGCGCAGGTCTCTTGACTACGGAGAGGGGAGAGTATTTCCTTGCGGTATCATGCGAGGCTCTCGCCTCGGGGAACTGCCTGGGCGTGAGGAGAGTACTGCGCCGGACAGAAACGAACGGTCCTGGCGGTGGGGCTGGAGTGAGGCTGGAGAACTCCTGGGAAACATGGTCTAAGTAGCACTCTACCTGTCGTCAGACTGTAGTCACGTCGTGCGCGCAAACAACGCGCAGGTCTCTTGACTACGGAGAGGGGAGAGTATTTCCTTGCGGTATCATGCGAGGCTCTCGCCTCGGGGAACTGCCTGGGCGTGAGGAGAGTACTGCGCCGGACAGAAACGAACGGTCCTGGCGGTGGGCTGGAGTGAGGCTGGAGAACTCCTGGAAACATGGTCTAAGTAGCACTCTACCTGTCGTCAGACTGTAGTCACGTCGTGCGCGCAAACAACGCGCAGGTCTCTTGACTACGGAGAGGGGAGAGTATTTCCTTGCGGTATCATGCGAGGCTCTCGCCTCGGGGAACTGCCTGGGCGTGAGGAGAGTACTGCGCCGGACAGAAACGAACGGTCCTGGCGGTGGGGCTGGAGTGAGGCTGGAGAACTCCTGGGAAACATGGTCTAAGTAGCACTCTACCTGTCGTCAGACTGTAGTCACGTCGTGCGCGCAAACAACGCGCAGGTCTCTTGACTACGGAGAGGGGAGAGTATTTCCTTGCGGTATCATGCGAGGCTCTCGTCTCGGGGAACTGAACTGCCTGGGCGTGAGGAGAGTACTGCGCCGGACAGAAACGAACGGTCCTGGCGGTGGGGCTGGAGTGAGGCTGGAGAACTCCTGGGAAACATGGTCTAGGTAGCACTCGTTTACCTGTCGTCAGACTGTAGTCACGTCGTGCGCGCAAACATTGACCCCGGTTAATATATCATTCCGGCCATGGCTTCTAGTAAAAAGAGGAAAGTGTTTTACAGTGAAATCGGACGCGAAATCATAAGTACTGTAATAGAGAAGCGCGATGGCGAAGCAAAACAACAGGTTCTATAATTACTGGTAAATCAAGCGACTCGACGGGCGGCTTTTTACACGGGCGTTGGCGTAGCCGGCGTAAAATCGATCCGAAAAGGAAATAAAGTTAGAATTAAAACTGACCAAACCGATTATTATGTACATGTGGAAAAATCTACTCCACTGTCAAAAGACACACTTCTTTGAACGTGGATGAAGAATGAGGAAGATTTTCTATGGCGAGTAAGAACACTTCGCCGCTTAATAAGAATTACATAATTGAAGTGAAGAAAGTGCAGGTCAAAGAAGAAAATACTCGGCGAAGAGACGACATCGTGACATGGCGTGATTGCTACATACGTAAAATAAGACACTCTTGTGAAGTTGGCCGAGAGATAGTTTACCTTGATGATAGTTGGGTTGATAGTAATTTGACGTTATCCAACTGTTGGCAGCACAACGAAGTATTTGGAGTGCAAGCAAATTGAAGTGCAGGCAGAAGACTAATATTGTTGTATGCAGGTAGTCGGGATGCATTACTTCTGTATAGCAGCGCCGGGACTGTCACTAGAAACTACCATGGCCAGATATGAACCATGTCAACTTCGAAAAATGGATTGATGAGATATTACTACCTAACCTCCCACCTTATTCCGTTGTTGTAGTGTATAATGCACTTTACCATACTGTGGAGCTCAATAAACCTCCCTCGAAATATACCGTAAAAACGACATGTTACTGTCGATTTATTTAGCTGATTTTTAGAGACGGGATTAATTTTTATATGCGCGTATTAAACTGCAAATTACTTTGACTGGATAATCCTTGTATTGAGCGCAAGAATTACTACATATACTCGCAAGTGCGTCTTTTTGTAATCATTATGTTTAAAAGGCACTTTTACTTGCGATACATTTTTGGTGACCGTTTAGAAATATGAGTGTTTCTTATTTGCACTATAGGGTGCCCTCGACCGACGACCTAGACAGCATGCCTTCCAGGGCCGCTCGTTTCTGTCACGCACAGTAGTCTGACCACCGCACCACCGCGGCCCCTGCCAGACGTCACACTACCTGCAGGGGCGTGTCAGGTGCCTCTGCTACCCGATCCCCGGCCCGCCTGGTGGTGTATATTCCGTGAGACACAGGGACGCCGCCCCCTTCACACACAAGCTCCGACCCGCCAAGCTTCACTCCATGCGCATATATAGGCTGTTGACGGTCAAGTGAGTTCTTTTCAAGCCCTACTTATTTTTTTCTTTCTGCCAATTTATATCCTTCCACCACTTAAACCCTGCCATGTGTGTGAGTAATAAACGTAGTGTATACATTGACCAAAACCAAAAATCCTAGTCCACAATGAAATGTATTTATTGGTTATTATGTCTAACGAAACGGCTTCAAAAGGGCTCACATTACCGTGGACGGCCTATACACGCATTTGCGTGCACGCGCCACGAAGGCGAACAAGGTTGGAGCGCCATGCTTGGAATAAGATGCAAACACTTGTGACGGCCTTTATTCCTCGATTGCTAATCTCCCGGTGTACACGTGGTTTGGCACACGTGTACTTACGCTCCAGTCACACTGTCAAATTTTTCCGTCAAACTGCTTCCAATAAGTTTGGTCAAATAAAATTAGACAGTTATAAACGCTGCCATATTTGTCTGAAAAAGTTGTATGGCTTCAGTTTCCATCAAACATTTGAAGACTGGACCGGTTCAAATTTTATTTCATGTTTGACGGTCTCAGCCAATCAGAATCGTGCACGAATAAAATGGACGTCAAGAAACTTAAAAATAACGAATAATTGCTGGATACGAAGTAGGTTATAAGACAATTAATTTATGGAGACGCTGTTTTGGAAAGGAATGCTATTTTAAGTGATTATTGCACATAATATTACGAATACAGAGGCATTAAATTTATTTGTGCAAGAAACATCTCCGGTAAATAAAATTGGAATTTAGTAAAAAGCGAAAATAAATTATAGCATTCCTTACATTTATCCCTGTAATGGTCTGCATGGAAAAAGAACACATATTTATAAAATAATTTAAATATATCAAATTAGATTTATCCCAATAAAAAAAATTGACAGAGTGACACATTTTCAAACACGTTCAAGATTATTTAATAACATTTGTTGGAAGGAAAAATTTGATGGCCGTATTTTGACTTAAAATTTACATTGTCAAAATAGTCGGAGGCAAAATTTAGACAGTCGGCCACTAGCGCGCCCACGTGGTACCTCGAGGTCGTGTTGTATTGGCCAATGTGCAGTCAGACTTCGCATAGCGACACTTAACACTAACACACACGCCTAGCCTCTCTACGTGCAGTGTTTCCGTCGTGACGCTCTAGTGTTAGCAAATCACATCTGTAACACTGGCACTTTATCACACGCGAAGTAAGCCCACGCATTCAACTACGCGCGTATAATCCTAATTTTCTCTTATCACTTAAGGAAGCTGCATTTTTTTTTAGACAAGCTTAAAAAATTCAATATTTAACCATTTTCACGATTATTTTTTCCTCCATGAATACATTAAATATGATAAAACTAAAATCCATAGTGTTCAGAAAAATGCTTGTTACCTTTCCTGGCAGAAAGTCATATCGCCAGCACATTTATTTACCGAGATAACACATACTCCATTACATACTCCTCGCAACGAAAGGTTCGGCTTAACCCCTTTTGTAGAAATTATTCGTTTTCGCGTCATAATTTCGTATTCATGGTAATTACTGACGATGTACGATTATAAAAATTTTGCATTTTACGAATTAATAATTTCGTACTTAATTTTATTTGCATGCTGTAAGAAGTCGGTAACATTGTTTTATTTTATCAATAAGTTCCTGCCATTTTGCAAGCAGGAAATAACACACAGTGAAAATTAGATACAAATGTATTTTAAAAACTAGTAAATTTTAAATCTTCTATAACTAAGCATTTCCAATAATACTTCTGAAACTGAAATTATGACACTGCAAAAGGGCTGAAGCCAAACCTTATGGGAGTAATTTTTCCGAAGGTGCATTTGAGAAGCGCCCAATTTACTGCGAACACCTTTAGTAAGTGAGTGAGTGAAGAGACATGGACGGGCTTTAAGGCTGGAGTAAAGCAACTGCCTATGGAGCACTGCACCCGACTATACAACGTGATATGGAATAGAAAACCTGCCTATGGAGCACTGCACCCACTATACAACGTGAGAATAAACTGGCTACATGGAACACCTACACCACGACTATACAACAGCGCATGAGACTGACCACTATAAATAAAGTAGAAGTAACAACGAAACCAATGTGTAGAATAATTGTCAGTACAAGTGCGATTAATGCTGTATATGAAAGAAGAATGTATATATTTTTCAACATTATAAAATATTTTACTAAAGTATACTTTTTAAATGTAAAAAAATTATCGATCTATGGAGTCCACATTTTTAAACAAATTTAAGCGCATTTCCATTTTGGATTCTTCGGAAAGCAGAATTTACAAGAAAATCTTCTTCAAGAAAGATCGTCATAATATTTACTATAATTGCATTTAAGAAAATCATAGTAATCATATAAATTTTGTAATAAATTGTATTAACGCCAGTTTCAAAAATTAATGTTTGTGGACAAATGGACGCACATAAAACAAATATAACAGTTATTTCCTATATTATTATTACAATTTCTTTACATGTAATCATAGTAAATATTACAACGATATTCCACGAAGAAATTTTCTTGTAAATTCTGCTTTCCGAAGCATCCAAAACAGAAATGCGCTTAAATTTGTTAAAAATGCGGACTCTATCGCTCGGTTAATTTTTTACATTTAAAAACTATATTTTAGTGAAATATTTAATATGTTGCAAAAGTATATACATCTTCTTTCATATATAGCATAAGTCACACTTTCCTGCCAATTTTTATGGTGTCTGTACTAATTTTTTATGAGTTCTTCACATTGTACAGTCGGCTGCAGTGCTCCATGGGCAGTTGTTTTACTTCAACCTTAACAGCGAGGTCTTGAGAGCCGATAAGGGTGAAGCGAGGTGAGTATGGAGCAGCGCCGAAATGGGGGGACGGGAGGCCCCCGAAAAAAACCCGCCAACCAGTGGCATTGTCTGGCACGGTTCCCACTTGCGAGAATCCGGGGCGACTACGCCGGGACTCGAACCCGGTCCGCTTCAGCGAGAGGCGAGTCGTCTGACCACCACAGCACCGCGGCCCCAACAACCTTCTCATCCTGTATCTAGTGTTTCTCCCGCCTGTACTTGCTAGCCGCAGGCGGCACACTTGCTATAGGCTGTTCACGGTAAAGTGAGCACTTTTTAGGCACTTCTAAATTTTTCCTTTCGTCCAATTTCCATCTTCCTGCTGCTTTTTAATGTAAACATTGCAATGTGATCAATAAACACAGTGTATACATTTCACCACACTCAAATTGTAATGTCCAAGGCTGCAAGATATATTTATTAGTGGTTAATGCCTTTGGGAGGTAGGGGAGGCGCTTAAAAAGTACTCACTTTACAGTGAACAGCCTATACGTACCGAGATTACTTGGAGAAGTAAACAAGCCGCATGGCGGCGCGCGGAGCAAGTTGCTATATAGTCATGTCGTGTCCAGTTCTGGTCGCGATCCGGTTTCCCTCCGGGGACGCGATCTTGATCTCGCATTATGTGACGTAACAAGGTCGCTATCGCCGTGACCTTCCTCAACTGCTCTCCAGTTGCGCCCGCACTTGTGCGTGTGTGTGTGTGTGTGTGAGTAATGACTGACGGGTAGTCAGTGACGTCCACAAAAAAGTGGCGCGTGTAGTCTGTTCACGGTAAATTGAGCACTCCTGACGCCCTAATTACTTTTTTCATTTCTGCCATTTTTTATCCTTTAACAACATTTTTAATAAACATCGCCATGTACGTAATAAACACAGTCTGAGTTTGTAACACAACTTTGTTTCCTTGGTTTACAATGTCCTGTATTCACGTGATAGTTGCACTGACGAAACCTTCTTTGGTTTACGTTTATTTGCCGCATCTTTGTTATATTATTCATTTATGTCCTTTATTTATTCCATCATGTTAAATTGCCTATTTTATCAGCGTTCACCTTAATTGATGTTTGAATTTTGTATTGGAAACGTCACTGCAATGCCTGCAAATATATTATGTCTTGCTTTGTATGTATATGACTCTTCTCTCTCTCTCTCTCCTCTCTCTCTCTCTTCTCTCTCTCTCTCTCTCTCTCTCTCTCCTCTCTCTCTCTCTCTCTCTTCTCTCTCTCTTTCTCTCTCTCTCTCTCTCTCTCTTGGCGGAATTGTTGAAATGTATGTAAGTTTGATATTCATGAACTGCTTCTGCTAGGAACAAAGGAATTTTCGTGTTTGGTTTGATCTCCATACAAATGTTGTAATTCATTAAAAGGGTAACACAGCAATTAAAAGATTTTGTTCAGCATCTTCATGATTTTCGATTGACTTGGTGTGCAAAAGAGCTGATTTCTGTTGACTAACGAGAAGGGAATGAAGATTTATCCCTCGATCCAACATTTAAATTGGAATGTCAGATTCGAAATTTGTGGAATCCAGCCGATCTGCCAAGGACTATTAAAATGGCAAGTTTCAACTAATTATTTTATTCGTGCTGACCTATGCATACTAATTTTCGATGACATACCAAATTCAATTGTAAATATGTTGGCTTGGAACAAATAAAATGTGCATAATTTTAAGAACTCTGTCTTGCCGTGAAAAATTACACCAACCGCCCAGGACTCCCTATTTACTGAGTTCAACCACCGTTAGTCGAAAACCAGTTTGATTAATGCTGGCATGCTAAGGTATGTCACAAAATTGCGGTGCTAACTTCATTTAATACTTATGATTTTTCATTAAAATTTAATATTTAACAGCTTAATTATAAAGGCTAAAATAAAATATATTTATTGACTATTGTGCCAAATGAGAGGGCTTTCGAAAGTGCTCACTTGACCGTGAATATCCCATACAATATTGAACTCCTGAGTTCTTTGTACATTCGTCTCATATCTGTCATTTGTCAACAATTTGTTTACCACGGCCCGGCGTATTATTTAGTTAATAATTAAGGGATATAAAAAAATATCGCAGTACACGAATTAAAAAATATATAAAACCAAGAACAGAATGTTTATAAAATTCAACTTAAAAATGTATAACTTTTTGCGAAAAATTAAGTACGTAAACCACAAAATCAATAAATACAGTCAAAACAATTATTTTAAAGTTAATTTAATATCATTATATAAGATTAAATAATGTAAAAATTTATATTTACTAAAAAAATATTTTTTTAAATAACTGTTTTGACAGCAGTTAAGTACATGGAATTTTGCTAAAATTAGGAAGCTTTTCTTTATGTTATTATACATTTCTACATGGCAATAAGTGTCATGAATTTTAAAACTGTTATTTTTGCATGTGTGCTGATTTTTTGGTTTATATATCCTGCAGACTAAATCTATACATGTAATTCAAAAAATGTAACTCTCTTCTACACTAACAATTTTACGACACCACTTATCATCGTTCTCGTCTACGTCATAATTTACACTTTGGATATTTCGATGCACTTTCCGTGGATAGTATCATCTTGTAATGCCTTCGTGGCATGTTGGAGTATAGCAGCAGTTGATATGCTGTATCGATTTGGAATAAAAACAGTCAACAACTGGGGCCACGGTGGCTGAGCGGTTAGCCTGCTCGCCTCCCACCAAGGCGAACCGGGTTCAATTTCCGGCCTTACGACACCGCTGGTAGATGGGTTTCCTCGGAGATCTCCCATTTCTCCCGCCCTTTCATTCCGGCGCCGCTCCATACTCGCCTCGATCGCCCTCATCGACTCTCAAGACCTCGCTGTTAAAAGTCGCTCAAATCTCTTCACTCATTGATTCATTTACGTGCTCTGTGGTCGTGGAGGTAGCCAGCCCTGGGACGTGCATACCACACCAGTGTATACGCTTAGTGAGAAAGCGGGAATGGTAATTTTCCCCCTATACATTCATTGTAGAGTTCCTACGTTTGCTCGGGAAACAGTCAAATTGTAGGCAAGTCCCAACCTTGGATAGTAGCGCTGCTAAACATTCCTATTTCTGCAGCTTGATGTGTGTTTCTATTTCCACAGCGTATACGACAACATTCACGCCAACCCGCCCGCGTGCTCAGTGTGGCCAACCTTACACTTGCTGCTTCTGCAACCCAAACTCTGCCTAAACTCAAACCCACACTACAACACAGACATATGCTTCAATCTTCGGCCATTATTCTTACCAAACAGAATCAATTTCTTACAACTACTTCTTCTCGCGTCTTCTTCGAGATACTCTAATCCAGCATCCCCCTTGGGGTGGGGACACCTCACCCTTGTGACTTTGGAGCTGTGGGGGGGGGGGGGGGATGTTACGAAGGCGTCCCGCTGTGCACGCTACGGTTTATACAACAGAGTTGGAAAAGCAGGCCACAAGAAGGTTTATAAAACTCAGATCACAACGACCGCCTCAGCAATCTGTAAACTAACTAATAAATGCGCGAAGTTAATCAGAAATGTGGGTCCAGCAAACCTCATGGAATTCCTTCTAAACACTAACAAACTACTGGTAAACTCCGCCCTCGATGCACAGCGGGAACCAATAGGAAAACATTTAGCAAAAGAGCACGTGGGGTGGGGTGAGAAGTGTGGAAGGAGCCATGGAGCCAGCCAAGGGTGCAGTTGGCGACAGGAGCAGCCAGCTGGGGTTCCAACCAGAAGGTCGGTCCGGCGAGTCCCGGGGAGGCAATGGTGAGTGCTGTTCCTTCTTTAGTCCAGTCACAGTTTCTTCGGTCTTTTTTAATCAAACCTTTGGAAAATCTCCCCGTGTATTACGTGTGTAGTTATTTCCTAAACACGCCCTGTATCACAAGCGTTTTATACTTGTGTTCATAAAAGTTACTCTTTTTTTGTGTTAAATTGAAATGTTATTAATATCTTATCTATAAACTATAATGCTTCATTGATAAATAAATGGAATAGAAACAGGGAGAAAAAAGGTATGTTGGTAACGCCTAGTGGGAAATAGTTCTTATACAAAATATCATTACATCTGAGTGCGCAGGAATGTGGTGCGTTGTCCCCCTGGTGTGATTCTCCAGACTTGTTAAGCTTAGTTTGTACGAGGCGGAGGAATATCCTGCAAGTAGAACATTAGCAGGGCTTCAAAAAAGGCTGAAGTAACTGTGAACGAGTTACATATTTCTATCCGCATCCTAAACTGCCCAATACTCTTCTCCTTCTATCTCTTGTTGGCCAGTCATTTAATTACAATGATCTTGGAATTCTATATTTATAAAATAACTTAGTACAATTTAGCTTCACTATTCTTCTTATTTACTATAATCCTTCCTTTCAGAAGCTCATACGATGATGTTACGGTCAACTTATAACAGGTAGTAACGTCGACAGACGCAGATGAGGATGCCCTGGAAGAATCACTGTAAAGAACTTTCTGGTATGAGTCCTAAACCGTAATGGGAGTTTTTAACCCATACATTGTATAAAAATAATAGGCTACCATATGTCAGACTGCAGATATAGGAAGGTCGAACGTCGTTACTGCACAAGGTTGGGGACTTCCCTATGCATTTGACTGTTTCGTGAGATTATGTAGGAAACTGTACCCTGGATGTGTGGAGGAAATAGTTTACTATTCTCATTTTCTCGCTATTCCTATACATTGATATGGCAAGGTCAACTCTTATCTCGCGGATCATCGCGCGGTTGCTATATCTGCGGCAGTGTAAGTGAAGAGATTTGGGTGGCTCTTAACAGCGAGGTCTCGAGAGCCGACGTGGGAGAAGTGAAGTGAGAATGGAGCAGCGCCGAAATGAAAGGGCGGAGAAAACGGGATATCCCCGAGAAAACCCGCCGACCATGGCATCGTCCGGCATGATTCCCAGACTTGCGAAAATCCGGGAGTGGTCTGGCAGCGGAACGAACCCGGTTCGCCTTGGTGGGGAGGCGAGCAGGCTAACCGCTCAGCCACCGCGGCCCCGTAAAATTTTGCGGATATTGAAATTATTTAACTTTCTTTCTGTTTTATTTAATGCTCTTAAGTGAAGTTATGAGTACATTTGTAAAACATTTATATTTCTGATAATTTTACAATTTCACGTGACCGACGCATGAATAAAGTAATGAGGCCAGTTGCGAGGTTAAACTGACATACGGTGTAAGGATGCAAAGTAGTGAGACCAGTTGCGAGGTTAAACTTACATACGGTGTAAGGATGCAAAGTAATGAGACCAGTTTGGCGAGGTTAAACTTACATACGGTGTAAGAATGCAAAGTAATGAGACCAGTTGCGAGGTTAAACTTACATACGGTGTAAGGATGCAAAGTAATGAGACCAGTTGCGAGGTTAAACTTACATACGGTGTAAGAATGCAAAGTAATGAGACCAGTTGCGAGGTTAAACTTACATACGGTGTAAGGATGCAAAGTAATGAGACCAGTTGCGAGTGTTAAACTTACATACGGTGTAAGGATGCAAAGTAATCAGAAAAGCAGATCCTAAGCAGGGTTTCGAAAAGTGCATAGTTTATTGTGAACAGCCTATACATGCTCTATCATATAATGGACCAATCCGCTAGTCGCTGACACAGGCCTGCATTGTACATCTGTAGCTGCATATGTGAGTTTGCTAAATGGTTAGGAATTATAGAATATGTTTATTTAATAAATACAAAAATGCATAGAGACGAAAACTATTGCTTATGTGTATTGTACCAAAGTTATTCTTTAAATGCAATTTTACAATTTTCTCAAAGTCAGTGGGATGAACCAGGTTAGTTAAGGGACGAAGATCTTAATTAAGTGAAAGAGTTAATTATAATTTCCTAATTTTATTTACAGTTACTACACGCTGTTCACGGTAAAGTGGCCACTTTTGAGGCCCTAGTAACATTTCCTTTCAGCCATTTTTTATCCTTTAACCACCTTTTTAAATAAACATCACCGTCAGAAGTAATAAACACAGTGTGTATATTCCCCCGCACTCGAAAATTATTGTCTAAGGCTACAAAACTTATTTAATATTATTCCAAATGAAAGGGCTTTAAGAAGTGTTTACTTTGCCGTGAACGGCCTATACAAACAAAATTACCTCGACCCAAGTCTCATAGTAAATTGATATCACTTGCTGTTTACAATTAATTAATTCAATCAGTACAATTTACAATTACCTTAAAGAAATTAATGAAGTTAAATAATTAAAAATCAGTTCCAATAGACAGTGTATCAAAACCTGTTGCTATTATTTTATACATTATATGTCCGTATTTTACAGTTTCAATGTTTACAATAAAATCCGTATCACACGTTATTCACTCACACCTCAGTTTAGCCCACGTCCCACCAGTTCGCAAATTCGCGCGGTTCTCCGAATGCCCTCACGCACAGTAGCCTTCACTCGCCGGGTAAAGGCTGTTGTTCACTATAAAGTGAGCACTTTAGAAATAAACCTTAGAAAAAAGTCACTGCCCCTGCATGCATATATTTTAATGGGCGCACTGAGCGACATTCGCCCAGTAAAGTTGGTAACGATGGATGGAAAGTAGTTTCATATCTTAACGTCAAATCAAAACTGTTAGGTAACCATTTGTGGTAACTGAAAATTATTTCTCTCGCTTTCTGCTTTTTTTAATACATCGAAGTGTAAAATCGAGCAGATGGGTAAAGTATTTACTTTACAATAATTTCGCAATTCCATTTGACCGACACGCGAATAAAGTGATGAGTCCCATGCCAATGTTAATCGTACATAAGGTGGAGGAGTACACGACGTGTATACAAGTAGATCCTAAGCAGGTTACTGTGAATAGCCTATACCACTTCCTGTCGTCCGTTCACACCACAAACACCTGGTCCGCCGTCGTCTCGCACTCTCCCATCCTCTACACCGATCTCCCTCGCCGCGCTCGTCTTAGTCTGGTTACCGCACTCGGTAAAAGACTTCTAACCAAAGACTGCCGATCTTTGGACCGCTGCAATATTTATACGGCCGTAGGCCACCGCCAGAAATTTCTCTCTAACTGTGGCGTTGCTCCTAGGGTCCTAGTTTCCAGAATATTCTTGCGCGTCCTCTAAACTCGTCGGCTTCTCCAGCAGGGGGAGGAGGAGGGGCTGTGACGCCAGCCAGGTCCCCCAGTGAGAGGGTATGCCTGAGGGTGCCCCCCTTTCCCACCAACCCAGAAAGCCGGACAGCGCATGAAGTGAGCGTCAGCAGAGCGTAACAGTAATTTCGAAACACAATATTGTTACGAATTACCGATTGTCGAACAAAACAATTGGCCAGAGTAAGCTAAAAATAATCCCCCTTCTCCAATTAGAAGCACTCCTGCCTTAGTATGTACTAAAACATTTTCCGTGAACTCGTTGTTTTCGCGAATACACGTAACTGGGTAAATATATGTTCCGGAAATACGGCTTTTTCTCAGAAAAAAAAAAAAAAACTATTATCTATACACGTTTTTTTTATTTCGTCACATTAAGTATATTCGCGTAGAAAAAAATTCGTGAAAGTGGTCAAATATCGCATATTTAAGGCTTGCCTAAGCGGTAAAAAAAAAGTATGACTATACGGGCGTAGTTGAAAGTTGAAGTAAAACAACTGCCTATGGAGCACTGGAACCGACTATACAACGTGAACAAATCATTAAAAAAGTAGTACACATACTACAAAAATTGTCGGAAAAGTGCGATTTATGCTGTATATGAAAGAAGAATATATATAAATATATATATATATATATATTGCAACATTATAAAATATTTACTAAAATTACTTTTTAAATGTTAAAAAATCAATTGAAATATTCTGTATTTTTAACAAAATTTCAGCTCATTTCCATTCTGGATGCTTCAGAAAGCAGAATTTGCAAGAAAATCTCCGTCATGGAATATCGTCATAATGTTTACCACGATCGTGTGTAAGAAAATTGTAATAATAATGTAGGAAATAATTTTATATAATTATTTTCATGTGCGTCTATTTGTTACAAACATGTATGGCTAAAACTGGCGTAAATAAAGTTAATTATAAAATTGATATTATGATTTAATACACATGATCACAGTAAATATTATGACGATCTTTCTTGAAGAAGATTTGCTGTGTAAATTCTGCTTTCCGAAGCATCCAGAATGAAAATGCGCTTAAATTTTGTTAAAAATACAGAATATTCCAATTGATTTTTTTAACTTTTAAAAAGTATGTTTTACTAAAATATTTTATAATGTTGCAAGATATATACATTCTTCTTCCAAGCACAGCATAAATCACATTTTTCTAATCATTTCCTTAGAGACTGTACTATTTCCCCCCCCCCCTTTTTTTTCAGGCTGTATAGTCGGGTGCAGTGCTCCATAGGCAGTTACTGTACTTCAACCTTAGTGTGTGGGTTATCGCGGCGTCGATAGGCGCGCAGATCTCTCCCCCTCTTCTGTTCAGCTCCCGTGTCCATGATCGACATGTCGCACACGAAGAACATGTATGTCTGGCACTGTACATAGCACGCATCACGTAGTCCACTGCCTGCAACAAGTACGCTCCACACAAGTACAGCGCCCGTCAAAAAAACATTAACCGATTGCAACACTCGAGCTTGCAAATTGATTCTGGACTAAATAGGTTAGGTCAACTGTCGTGCACAGTGGCGGATCTAAAGGAAATGTAATACGTGGCAAAAGTTCCATAGAGCCTGGTCCTGTTCAGTTACCCACAAATGTAAAGGAGAAAATTACAAAATGGCGCCTCAAGTTTAATTCAATGCATTTCATAGCGTGTGACAATATCGAAGCGGCAGTGATTTTCCGCGGGAAAATATGAGTACACCGCAGACCTCAGAACTGCAAGCAGCCAACAGCAGTTCGTCTACTGCCATTGGTCGCTGTCTGCTTGAGAAGGCGTTTTCATATTTGACCGGCCATGCGGCTACTACGTGATTCGCGTGCAGAGAAATAACACGTGCCTGAAAGTAATTCAGCCAATCAAGACAGAGTTTTGACGTGAATACGTCTTTAAATTTGCAACCATAGTGGGAGGCAATTCAGAAAACCGAACGATAACAAAATCGTGGGATACAGTTTGGCATTGCAACTCCGAATCTATCGTCTTCATGAAAAATTCAAATACACCACTCGATTGCCAAAGTATCAAAGAATATGTTAAGTTGAGTGAGAACTGCGAAGTATCATGCGGGGGAGGGGGGAAGGGAGGCGCCGCAATTTTTAGTTCCGTTTCACCGCGTCTCATAACTTCCGCGTTGCATAACTTTTGACTAAGAGAAGCTGCGACGCTCGTTTTCAATCGACAGCTCTCGTCAATATCAATCGATTGCATGTATAAAAACATTTGTGTGGCGTGGTTATGGTGAAATTGTATGAATTTAATGTAAAAAATTAAGAAAACTTAACACAATGTCGGCCTGAACTCGTCAAAAAAGCCAAGTTGAAATACATAAGCCGTACACGGTTGGAAAGAGCATCTCAAAAGCAATTCAGTGATAACCATAAATCCCCATATGATAGAGTGAAGCGATGATGGGAACGTAAAATAAACATCAAGGCGTCCGAGCGTGTCAACGTAGACGTATTCACGCAAAACAAACGGCCCTGTCCCCAAAAAAAGCCAAACCCTATTTTTGGGTACAACTTGTCTTGAAATATTTTCGCGAAATTTCACTAGCTCTAGCAACATCCCACTGTTACAGATGTGATGTGCGAGAGATGCAGGCAGTTTCCCGAGAATGCACAGCAAAGCCGTGGAAGATCCTTCGCAATATTTCCTTATAGTCAGGCGTCCTTGAGGTGTTCAACATCTGTTTACAAGGAAGGTTCCTTAAGGAGAAATTAACCCCGCCATCTTGGATTCACGTATACTACTCCATAACTCTATCTGCAGATTCAGTATTTACAAACCAAGCACAGAGAACATGTTTAACAGTCATCTCGAAATCCAACTTCTTTTTCTCAGAGGCCTGCGAAATTCCCGTTACATGCTGTCCACGGTAAAATGAGCACTTTTGAAAGCCCTGCTTAAGATCTACTTGTATGCACATTGTGTATTCTTCCGTCTTATGGAAGATTAACATTGTCATAGACCTCATCACGTTATTAATGCGTCGGTCAAGTGAAACTCTGAAATTATTGGAAAAGTAAATGTACAAATATGCTCATTTTTCCACTTCGATGCATTAAAAAAATACATGAAGCGAAGGAAATAATTCAAGTTACCACACATGGTTACCTAACAATTATCAATCGACTTAAAACACGTAACTAATTCCTATCCATCATTACCAACTTTACTGGGCGCACGGCACTCAGCGCGCCCGTTAAAATATATGCAGGTAGGGGCAGTGACTTTTTCCGAGGTTGATTTGAAAAGTGATCACTTTACCGTGAACAGCCTATCAATATCCTTGATGCTTAATTAACATGATGTGCGATTTATTTGGCAATGTTAATTAGTAGGGCCCATGATTTTTTGCGTAAAAATCTGAGCACACAGTAGACTTCAACACTATATATACACCTCGGTTGTTGCCACACCTCTATTGGCTGCTGGCATTTGACCGAGCCACTCAGGATTCTGTAACTACGACACTGGACCTTAGTTATTCGTGCGCCAGCAGTTAACACGAACTAGAACATGTTTCAGCCAATCAAAAAAGCTGGACGCCTCCACAGTGTTTTGAAATGTATCTTGTCTGGAAATCTTTTCGCGAAATATCACTGCCCCTATTAATTACAATAATAGAAACTTTGGTTCCCATATTCCCAAATTTTAGACTTTTCGGTGTTATATTTTGAAAACAATATTCGTTTGAGTACAAATATTTACATTGTTGTGGTCATTGCACATATCTAGGGACAGGAAAATTTCGCGAATTTATTTCGGGACAAGATAGGCGTCAAACACATATGTAGTGATGTCACCTTCGCAGTTAGATAACACGCCTCTGGGCCAATAGCAGACTTGCAAGGGAATACCTTGCGAATCCCATAACTGCCATGTGTGGGGCAACAGCCAATGAACACACAGCTGAGGCTCCAGTTTGCAGAGGAGTCTAGCCTACAGGTCATTGAACTCGCGAAATTTTCCTATCCCTACACATGTCTCTTTCGGATAGGCCTAGTGAAATAAAAATGTATCGTGTAATATGGCCTTAAGAAGGTAATTGTAAAGTGGTCGGCTTACGCTAACAGGCTGGGAAATAAGTGAGCGAGCTAGAGTCAGTGACGGTAGAGGGAGATGGAGAGGGTAGAGTGAGTGGCAGCCCTGCCAGCGAGGGGTGGCAGCGATGACGCAGGCCGCACCGCGGTGACGTCAATGCGGCTTGATGATAAGAGGGAGGGGAGGGAGTGGGATGTAGGGTCAACCCGCCGCCTGGTGGGGGAGGTTGCGAACCCCCGGCCACGTCTGGCCTTACTACACCACTCCCCACTCCCCACCATCCTCAACCCTCCACACTCCACCTACGCAATTACACCTCCCTTCTTACACAGCGTCGCCTCGCCCCCGTGCACTGGGGGACGCCCACGCCATCCGTGCAGTGTTGCCACGTGACTTACATACACTTTTATTTTTCTAAACTACCTTATTCTAAGTGTTATGTGAAATTACGGCCCGAAGGTGGGGAGGGATTTTATTGCGTCTCAGGGCTAACTAGGAAGGAAAATTATGCAAGGAGACATGCATCGGGCAAAGAGGGATTGGGCAGCCATGGCCTGCACTTTGGGGCCATGTCTACCTCCCTAAGTGTACTTAGAGCTAGTCTTAACTATGAAGAGCAAGGGAAAAACCGTCAAGAGAGACGTAAAAACCCCTGCGACAGAGAAGTAAAAATTCAAAAAATTATTGCATGCATTAAATGTAATTAAATAGAATGCTACATGAGACAGAGTGTTTGGAAAACATGCTCTTAGTTAATATGGTTGGGAAGACTAGTAGAGAGGGTTGTATATTCTTAACTTGATGCCGGCAGTAACCAGAGAGGTGTTTGGGCGCCTCTCTGGTGGGAGAAGTGCGCTATTGGGCCTCCTCCCCCCCCCCCCTCGGAGGACCGACACACACGTCAGCTAGAAGGCGCAAACTGCATTTTTTTTACATGAAATTTGAAATAATTTCCATAACAAATGAATAGCTTATTAGCGACGTCACTACAGAACCCAAGTCCTGACTGGGAGTATTGATCGAGTTCTTCCTGGTTTCCCATCAGTTTATTTTGGTGTTTGTGGGTTTGTATTACATTTCATATTTATACATGATGGAAAATCGTGAACATTTTTGAGACAACATATCTTCGATAACACTATAGTTGGTTTATACTTTTATGATTGTATGGCCAAGGTTTTTAATTCGGCGAAGTTATTCGCAGACCAATCACAAACATTCTTCTTTACAGTGTCAGAATCCTCATTGGATGAAATAGTAACATCATACTTGCATGACGGCCAATAGGAAAAAGAAACTGTCGGAAATTTGTACAGTGCGTTGAATCATAGCAAACAGTCAATTTTTTCCCGGGATAAAACATCATATCTAATTTTATTTTAATATTATATTGTATATTGTTAACGATAAACAAATTTAATCACATTACGATTCGTGGATGTTTGTTGTATGTATATAGGGTAAACTTCAGTTGCAACTCTCATAATCCTCTGAAGGAGACATTTTCTAATGCCTACACCTGCCATTAGAAAAGATCTTGGAGACTCCCACAGGCCGATCAATTTTCAAGTTTCTTACAAAAAAATTGGAAGATTTTTCGGCAAATTCAGTACTTCAAAATAACTTGTAAAACACGCGCTAACGTGCTTAACCCTTTCATTGCCAGTGCCGACAATTGACTGCATGTTGCACGGGGAGGTTGCATTTGATCGGAACTGTACAGTGGTAGGATCAGCGCTCAACACGGTCTTTCCTAAGAGTTATGCCGGAGTCACATAGCCCCGACCAGCACGCTACCACAAGCACGACACAACACTAAAACTAAACAACCAATGAAATACAAGATAGATCTGACGTAAGCGCGACAATTCTGTCGTACGACCCGCAGTTTAGAATTAGAAACTATTTCTATTCTTCTTCGTGTCGTGCGGCACGACGCGCAGGTTGTATAACTTTAAAATATGAAATTGTATGATAAAAAAGTGATAAGAAAATTGCGCGAGTTCAATGACCTGTACGTTAGACTTCTCAGTACTCTGCATACTGGAGCCTCAGCCTGGAGCATTCATTGGCTGTTGCCCCACACCTGCCAGTTATGGCATTCGCAAGGTGTTCCCTTGCAAGTCTGCTCAGAGGCGTGCAGGGCGGGTCTAATAAACTGTGATCCAATTGCGAAGGTGACTTCGCTATATATGTGTTTGGCGTCTTTCTTGTCCCGAAATGAATTCGCGAAGTTTTCCTATCCCCACTTATTATGTAATATAAGTAAGGGCACATGTTTTTCGCGAAAATATTTCAGGTCGAGCGTGTTCCAAAATACTTAGTTCAGAACCATTTTCGTGATTGGAGCATTTGAATTGTTAAGCGTCTTATCTGTCTGGCAGTGAATCCCGGACGTTTACTACCGGAGAAACTTAATTCTGATTGGCTCACTCGTGTAACCGACTTTCTTCACACGAAGACATGCGGCCAATAGCCAAAGGAAGGCTGCAAGAGTGCACATAGGATGTTGAAGTCTAACTTCCGCGTAACTATCCTCGCGGAAAATAAATTGACCACAAAACACATGAGAAGAATCAGACTTGAGTAAAATGACTTTAAAATAAGAAAAACTGCAATATTGTCTGGAAGCGTGTGAGAAAAGCGTGGAACGAACAACGTTGACATTTGCATGAGAACTCGAGTACTGTGTGACGTGAGCGCTGACGAATAACTCACAAAGATAACTCGGATAAAATCATTCGAATACTTTGGCAACCATTCTAGATATCTCGATAAATCCTAGGAATCGAGTTCTTTGGCGTTTTAAAACCGGTAATTCCCATCACTAGTTCCGCACCTCTCCACAGTCAGGCGAATTGATTCTATTCCCATTTACTTAATCTGGCTTAATGTGACAGTTTCTGGCTATAAGCTGTGTTCTGGAACACCAGCTATAGGCTGTTCATGGTAAAATGAGCACTTTCGAAAACTCTGCTTAAAATCGTGTTCTGGAACACCAGCTATAGGCTGTTCACGGTAAAATGAGCACTTTCGAAAACTCTGCTTAAAATCTACTTGTATACACGTTGTGTATTCGTCCGCCTCATGTAGAATTAACATTGTTGTGGGTTTCATCACTTTATTCTTGCATAAGTCGAGTGAAACTGTGAAATTATTAGAAAAGTGAAGGTTTTACAAACCTGCTCAATTTTACACTTCGGTGCAATAAAAAAAAACAGAAAAGAAAGAAATAATTTTTAGATTGTCACAAATGTTTACCTAACACTTTTTATTCGACGCTAAGATATGTAACTACTTTACATCCATCGTATCCAACTTTACTGTGTAAAGTCACAGAGTGCGCCCGTTAAATATATGCAAGTAGGAGCAGCGCAGCGACTTTGTTCTAATGTTGATCTCAAAACTGCTCACTTGATCGCGAAACAGCCTTTAAGTAATTTTATTTAACACATTATTCCTCCCCCCCCCCCTCCACTTCGATGTTTTATCACCGAATAAATAAAGTGCATAAAGGCAAAATGATGTGTAGGTTACATAAAGCACGTACACTCATTGGTGGCAAGACTTTGGAAGTGGACCTTGTGTCTGATAGGCTGCTGCTTGCTGCGAAAGGTTCCCTACTGGCCGGGCTGTGGTGAACGGCGTTGCGCCATGTTGTTGGCAAGTGACCCCATCTTGCTAGCCACTACTCTGTGCCTTTGTTGCACCGCCACACGATGTTATTTCCCAGGAAAACTGCGTCTAAAAGTCTATTCGCAGTTTCTTCAACACTATTCGAATCAAATGTTTGGGAAACCACCTGATGCGTGACGTTTCTGGTTGTCTGCTAAGTATGTCGTGTGTTATTGCAGTTTCATACTTCTGTTAACACAACACTGACATATTCTTTATTAAGATGAACATTTACTTATATTTAGAGACCTGCGAAGTTCGCGTTATCTCTTGGTGACGTGATAGACTCGCACTGCATTACAAACAAGTGATCATAGATCGTAGTTTCATTGGCCGCTGCACTATAATCAACGTCACTCCTCTCAAAAGAGATTGGCCACTCCATCGCTGAACTTGTATTATTGGCTCAAGAGTCCTCAGAGGCAATCCGAACATAGTTTTGGCCAATGGCCAAAGTTGATCAAACGCGTTGTAACTTGCAGTCCAGTCTGTTCTTAAATAATAACGCGAATTTTGCAGGTCTCTACTTATATTTAATCTACAAATTACAAAACTTCATTGGAAATCGTATACATAAAAACAGTGAGAATACAGAGATAAAACTATGACAGCAAGAAATAAAACACGACCACGAACTGTTCTTTAAATTAAGAGGATAGTGTCTCTCGATTTAAAAAAAAATTTGCATGCGATTCCACAATACGATATAAGCTAAACACAGTATGTAAATACAGTTTCCCGCCAACAACAACTGTCGCTGTTTACGGTAAAATGAGCACTTTTGAAAGCCCTGCTCAAGATCTACTTGTACGCACGTTGTGTATTATTCCGCCTTATGTAAAATTAACATTGCCATGGCCTCATCACTTTATTCATGCGTCGGTCAAGTGAAACTGTGAAATTATTAGAAAAGTGAATTTTTTTTCAAATTGCTCAATTTTACACTTCGGTGCAGTAAAAAAAAAAAGGGGGGGGAGAGATATAATTTATGTTATCACATATTGTTATCTAACAATTTTTATTCGACGTTAACATATGGAACTACTTTCCCCTCCATCGTTACCAACTTTACTGGGCACATGTCACTCATTGCGCCCGTTAAAATACATGCAGGTAGGGGCAGTGACATTTTTCTCAAGTTGATTTCAATGTACCGCGAAGAAGAGCTTTCTAGCATAAGGAGGGTGTGGATCGTGTTGTAGACTGACCTGAGCTCATGAAGTAGGGTATCCGGAACCTGCCAGAAACACCCTGTCCCTGAGAGACTGCAGTGTCGAGCCGTCGAACGGGAGAGCTCCACACACGAGCACATACAGCACCACGCCCAGGCTCTGCACACGGACACCATGCACACACTACACTCCTCGCACTCTGCACGACCAGTCTCCGTGTCCCAACACTTCTAGCAACAACGATGTCGATGTTACAATACTGCTTGGTAACAAGTGCTTTCAGATGTTTTTATATTTCCTCCTGCCAATTTATAATGCAGTTTGATTACATTATAATTTGTAAAAGTATTTTATTTATATAAAGGCGATTGTCCTTAAAATTAAGATACAACAAACATGTGCATCATTATTGGCCATGCGACTTTGACAGATGTATTGTTTGAGGTAGGTCAAGGTTGTATATACTTGCATACGACGAAGACACGTTCTGCCCATCCTTGGTCGATGGCTACAAAGGCCACGAATAGGATAACCATACGTCCAGTCAAAAATAGGATTTGTGTGAGATTAGTATTTACGTCCGGCTGTCCGACCTGAAATGTTTGGGTGTTTCTTGACATCGAGGTCTTGAGAGTCGATGAGGGTGAAACGAGGTGAGTATGGAGCAGCGCCGGAATGCAAGGGCGGGGGAAATGGCAGATACCCGAGAAAACCCGCCGACCAGCGGCATGTCCGGCACGATTCCCACATGCGAAAATCCGAAGAGGCGGCCTCGCCGGGAATCGAGACCCGGTTCGCCTGGTGAAATGAAAAACTTGTTATGGCCGGAGGCTACCTGAGTGGGTCCTGGATATTTAAATATATACAGGATGAGTCTAAATTCCCATTACACATTGTAAGGGCTTTTAGTGGGGACTAAGACGGTTTACGTTCTGCATAGGGAACTTACTTGCGGAAACGTACCGTTTCCCCCTGACAACAAAACCCCCACATCACATGTTGACCTCTTCCCACGTCTGCAACATACTGAAATTGTTTTTCTTCAGGGTCACTTACAAGAAGGGCTCGATGTGACGACTAGCGACGTCTACACAAACACAGTACCTGCGTGCCATGTTCTGGTACACACGATCGCCAATACCTGGACGTCCAAGATCCGCCGCAGACATAACCCGCGCAGCAGTTCTTCCTCTGATTCCACAGAGGTCTGGTAAATCAAGCCCTTCATGTGGCCCCACAGAAAGTAGTCTAGCGGAGTCGTTTTGGCCAACAGTGGACAGGACGAGGTGGCCCGATTGCTTGGCCTGCACGTTCACCCGACTTGACTCCGCTAGACTACTTCATGTGGGGCCACTGGAGGGAGTGATTTACGAGACCCTTGTGGAATCAGAGGAGGACCTGCTGGCGCGGATTATGGCTGCAGCGGATCTTGGACTTCAAGGTGTTGGTGATCGTGTGTACCATTAACATGGTACGTAGGTACCGTGTTTGTGTAATTTCGCTGGTCGTCCCATCGAACTCTTATTATAATTGGACCCAGAAGATAAACAACGTACAGTATGTTGCAGACGTGAGAGAGGTCAACATGTGATGTGGTGGGGTTTTGTTTGTCGCGGGGAAACGGTACGTTTCCGCACATAAGTTCCTATGCAAACGTAACCGTCTTGTCCCCACTACAAGCCATTACAATGTGTAATGGGAATTTAGACACACCCTGTATGGGGTGGCGGTGAATGAACAAAAGACATATGTTCCATTATGCAGGGGAAGGACTGCGGAGTGTGCCTAGGCGCCACCATACATCGCGACAGCAGGAGGCTAGCTGGAGGACTGCGAGCGGGCATGTACTCACCCAGACGTCGATCTCGGGGCCGGTGTACTTCTTGCCCTCGAAGACCTCGGGGGCGGCGTATGGCGGGGACCCACACCACGTGGCCAGCTGCTCCCCGGGGGTGTAGTAGTTGCTGAAGCCAAAGTCCGCGATCTTGATGTTCATGTTGGCGTCCAGCAGCAGGTTCTCGGCCTGCAACACGGCGCCACAGCCTCCTGCTCTCTCTCTCTCATCGCATCGCAATATCACTTACACATGGCTTCACTTCACTTAAAACTAAAGGCTGTTAGTGATAAAGTGAGCACTTCCTAAATCAATCTTTGAAAAACGTCACTGCCTCTACCTCCATATATTTCAACGGGCGCCCTGAGTGATATGCGCCTAGTAAAGTTGGTAACGATGGGTGGGAAATTGTTCCGTAACTTAACGTCGTATAAAAAGTGTTAATTTACATTTATGATAACTTAAGTTATCCCTTTCGCCTTTTTTTTTTTGTGCATATAAGTGTAAAAATAAGCAGATTTATAAGATATTTGCTTTTCTAATAATTTCACAGTTTCACTTGACCGATACATGAATAAAGTGACGAGGCCCATGGCAATGTTAATCTTGCATAAAGCGGAAGAATACACTATGTTCATACAAGTAGATCTTAGGCAGGGCTTTCTAAAGGGCTCATTTTACCGTGAGCAGCCTACAGTCCAGAAAGGCCCGTCGTACCTTGGCAGCCAACTTTACAATAAATTACCTCAACACCTTCAGCAAAGTTGTTTCTCTAACCAAACATTCTTTAATAGGGACAGATGTTTTTCGCGAAAAGATTTCAAGACTAGTTGTACTGCAAAACACTTTACTTCATATGCACTTTTGTGATTGGATGATTTTAAATGTCACGTGCCTCAAGTGTCTGTCCGCGAATCATCGATGTTCAGTATCGGAGTACTTGATTGGCCCAGTCAAATAGGAACATGTCTTCTCACGTAGACACGCGGCCAATAACCAAAGGAAGTCGTGGTTGTGGACTTAGGATATTGAAGTCTAACGTGGACATAAATCTTTTCGCAAAAAACACCCATCCCTACTCTTTAACCCTTTCAGATACAATTTAATTTACGTTTCAAATGTTGCAAAACAAAAAGTTATGACGCGTGCTGTACTTAAGTTGACACAACACTTGTTCCGTTGTCATAGCCAATGAGGTGTAGCCTATACGTTCGGCTACCGTAATATAAACCAATAATGTCCTACACTAGTAAGACGGTTTGAGAATAATTTTCCTACAGGTGATATGCCATTGATCACTGAGCTTCGCAGTGTGCAGTACATACCAAAAATTACCTATACGTGCGATAGAATGTGTATTTTATAGCGTAGCTGAGTATCTCGAAGTACAAAAACTAAGAAATTACTGTATGACATTCCATTGTACACATTTGTTGTTGCGACTTACTCGTTCGCTTCAGCTTCTGTTTCAGTATTACGATGACGTCCTACAGCATGTTGGAAGAAGATTTGTCACCGCTTAAAGAAGACATATATGTGTAGAGATCTGCAAAACTCGAGTTATTATTTAAGGAGAGACTGTACTCCAAGTTACCGCGCGTTTGATCAACTTTGGCCATTGGCCAAAACTATGTTCGGCACGCCTCGGAGAACTCTTGAGCCAATAATACAAGTTCAGCGGCGGAGTGGCCAATCTCTTTTGAGAAGAGTGACGTTTATTACAGTGCAGCGGCCTGTGAAACTACGATCTGTACTCACGTGTTTGTAATGCAGTGGAGTCTATCATGTCACCAAATGATCACGCGAATTCTGCAGGTCTCTAATGATCTGTGTAGGTGAAATCTGACTGTATATGTGCTCCAGTGTATATATAAACTTTGAATGCTGTAATTTGACTTGTCCAATATCTTTGTACTGCTATGTATTGAAAAAAAAATCTTACGGACGGAATAAAACAAACAAACAAACAGCCTCGTTTTCACCTCGCCGAGCCTTCACTGTCTCAGATACGAATACAGCTGCAGTTTCACAGCTGCGGGGCAAGCAAGTTGCCACTCAGTCACCCCCTCCTCCCCCTTATTCACCCCTACCCTTCCACAAAGAAAAAGCATAACATTTACATTGGTAAGGCACCGTGACAGTCTAGAAGCGGGGATGATCTGGGTTCTAATCCTTAAGCACATCAAGGTTTTTTTTACTGCCTTAAATTGCACAATTTAAACAACGACTGTCGTACATATGTTCATTTCTCACTATTATTTGGCTAAAAAAAAGAAAACAATACTTAGTTTGTGGGAATAAATTTGGCTGTCACTTATTCAATAAGCGAAATTGTTTCAATGAAACAATCAGTGATTCTCCCCCGATTCTAAGTGGAGCCATTTTCACTGGTTCGAGCTGTTGAATTCGACAGCGAATCGGTGGTTTTCCACTGATTCGAATTTAGAGAGTAGACTGTATTACGTCACGTATGAAAGGATACTTTATTTGCAGACTGTCAACTCGGTTCTCCATTGGATGAGAGCCGGCCGGTAATCAAGTTTATTCAGTGTAGTAAGTGTATTAATAAGTCGTGCGACCCAATAGGCTGGTGGTGAGTGGGGAGCAACTATCAACAGAAATGGCGTTCCTATTGTGTAGGATATAAGTGACAATTCTAAGTTGTCTTGAACGGCAGTAAATGTGTACGGAAAGCTAAGTGTTGAGCAGACTGTAATGACATCAGCTACAGGACTATGCAAACGAGGTATAACAAACCGTTACAACTGTGAGAAACGTCAGTACTCTTCGCAAACAAGCTCGAACCTTCACTGCTAGCTATCCACCCGACGCCAGGAAGTACCAGATGTCGAAATAGCTCCCTTATCTTTTCCAAAAAGTTGGTGGAACTAAACAACTGTCGAAGAAAAACGTTGGGCAAAATAAAGTGGCAAAATATTCCCATTTATTTTTCGTGCATGTCTATGCGAGCTGCAGGGAAGAGACGCGCCGTTGCGAGATATGCTAATTCGACCATCACGTAGGTCTAGACTAGATATGGGCGATGCATCGATTAATCGATTATTTCAATGCATGTAATCAATTTATAATCGCGATTGTCACATCTCCAATTAATCGATTAATCGATGTTGACCATCAATGTTTTATCAAAGTAACGGTACACTTGCACAAAATAATGGTGGTACGTTTCTTATATATGCATAAAATCACAATTGAATGTTTGTAGTAGGTACATCAATTATACAACTGTTTTATTACACGACCCGTATAAATTAAAACTGTGACTGTAAAAATTATTATTTGTTTAACTTGTACTATGTATTCCAATTTTTCTCATTATTATATTAATTGATTGGTCGTCTTAAAAATATGTTAGCGTATGATGTGCATAATTTATTACATTATGCTGTTATTTTACAAATCATATTGCTTTGTGTTTCAAGTTAGTCAAACTGACATTCAAGGGAGTTTGCGGATAGGTCAGTAAAAGCTGTTTTTGTGTGAAAAATATGTACTACATATGCATGATTTGTTGACATGTAATTATGCATATAAATTAAATTACTGAGAAGCATATAAAGCATAAGAAACATTAGTAAGTAGTTTTTTATCATATAAATCTTTTTAATGTCTAGATATTTTTTCTTTTGCAACAAATTGGTAAAAATAAAAGTGTTACCTAAAAAATTATTAAAGAATTTTAAATGTATGTTTTATGCGATATATTTTAATTAGTAAATACACATTGAGAAATTGCGAGGTGAACATGCAGTTCACCAATAAAGCATGATAACAGATCAGATATTAAAAGAATTGTTACTTTTTAAATAACTGAAACTTAAATACTTTCTATGTAACAATATCAATTATTTAAGAGCGTTGGAGAAACTTGTGCAAGACAGCGTTTAGTGTTTTCTAAATATGTGAAGGTTTTGACCAGCGTTGCTTTCCAACCAAAACACAACCTACTCCATTTAACGAAAACTTTATTAAAACATATTATAATATCTTTAAACGAATGCTGGTTAGCTAATATAACACTCATGGAGAGGTAAAATTGAGGAATGTTGTTACCGGTGTCGATGTAAGCCCCATGTAAATATCACATTCGACAATACCTATTATTATTCCGTGTATTAACTTTATATTTATAAAATCCTTCTCATTACCACTAGTGCACAGCGGGCTCATAACAATCTTCACATTACCACTAGTGCACAGCGGGCTCATAACAATCTTCACATTACCACTAGTGCACAGCGGGCTCATAACAATCTTCACATTACCACTAGTGCACAGCGGGCTCATAACAATCTTCACATTACCACTAGTGCACAGCGGGCTCATAACAATCTTCACATTACCACTAGTGCACAGCGGGCTCATAACAATCTTCACATTACCACTAGTGCACAGCGGGCTCATAACAATCTTCACATTACCACTAGTGCACAGCGGGCTCATAACAATCTTCACATTACCACTAGTGCACAGCGGGCTCATAACAATCTTCTTTTTCGTTCCACACATAAATACTATTATTCAACAAAAAAGTAATACTAAACGTAATATTGTAAATAGTAATCGATTCAGCCTAGAAAACTACGAAGCATCGATCCATCGATTACTGAATCCGAAACTAATCGATTCCTTGATAATCGATTAGTGTTTTTAAAAATGTCCATCCCTGGTCTGGACATTCGCTTATCAATAGAGATTTGACGCCCTTAGTTACGCATTTAGTTCATGAAGTGGCCGCTACGGCGCTGTACCAAACTAGTGCTATTGGAATTGCTGATACAGGGATAACACCAGAGAGATATGAACGCCATCTTTCCCATTTCAAGAAAAAAATTGCAATTGCCCTGCCTATACTTGCCATGTCAAACAGCATTATTTGGTAGCCGCGCTCTGTGGTTGGGTTCATGAACTTACAAGGGCGTCGACTTTTCAAGCTAGTGTCCAGACCTGTCTTCTGAAGCCGTGGTCTCAACTGAACGTCTGTGATTCGCAGGCAGACATCTACGAAGCGTAACAATTAAAATTATCCAATCGCAGAAGTGAATTTCAGGTAAACTCTTTACAAAAATCAATCAGTCGTGAAATATTTGCACGAAATTTTGGTGTTCTTATACATACATCCTTTCAAAGGTCGCTGTAAAAACATACCGTTTTTATTTAGCATAGAATTGCAAACCAACTGTCGCCTGAACTGTGTTGGGAGATATCAAATGGGCACGTACTGTATTATTTAGCACAGAATTGCAAACCAACTGTCGCCTGAACTGCGTTGGGAGATATCAAATGTGCACATAAAATTAGTTTTTCCTCCCATATTCATTTATTCGATAAGAAGTTTCGTGTCAATTCGCCCTCGAGCATCTAAACGAAAAGTCGTCACCTGATTAAACTTAACCGCATGTTTCTTCTAATTAATAACAAATGGCATATTCGTCGCCCTGTCGTGTGCAATGGCAAGAGTGTTTGTCTTACGCATGGACAGTTATATTACGCGAAGTTCAAATTCCCACTCATGAACTGGCTGCACGGAACGAATAATATTTCCCCGTAATTGTGTTCTGATAAAGTTTTCTAATCCCTCGCAGATTTTCTCTTGCCATAGAATGATGAGGAATGAACTACGAGAGCGGTTAAGTTTTCTAGTTTTCTCACAGTGCTGGCGGGTAATTATGACGCCCCGTTACGTAACAGAGGCAGAAAACAATTTTCGCTGCGTACGGGCGTCACTTAGACCGATATTGCACGATACCTGCAGCCGCACTTGGTTCTTGTACAAACCCTGGTGCACGAGTCGGTATACCAGCCGCCATGGAAGATTCGCGTACTAGCATTTGGCATCCTCGGTGGGCGCACAGTGTGTGGTTTGTAGTATAGGAGAACCCCATTCGTAGAACTGCTACAGTAAGTAACTTGTGTAGGCCTATAAAAATAACTAGCCTGCACATTGTAATACTGTTCGCCTATTACATAGATTGATTGCTTACTAGTAGAATTGCATTCATTTCCTTGAAAATGACGTGAAATCACTTGAGTACGAGTGTGTTGTTTTTAATTTTGACGAAAATTACTGGCCGGTTGCAAAATATAATTTTTTCTTTACGTACTGGGGTATTAACCGCATGTAAAATTTAATGATAAAAAAATTTGTGTCAGAAGTAGTTTTGAACTCACGCCCAAAAGACACATTGTAGTAGCGGATACAGCATCTTTATCACAGTACTGCAAGCTCACACAGAATACATCGTGTTTTTATACAGTATATAAGTAATTACTTCGAATCAATCTTTTCATAGAGTAGGTAATGTTTTAAATATTTAGAATGGGTTTAGACAGTAATTAAAAGTTGTCATAGCCAATATTATTCGTCGTATTATTTAAAATCTATTTGAAAGAATATCAACCTCACGGATGTAAAGTCAAGCTGGAGGCGTAGTTTTCGGTTTCATCAACTCGTTTCAAGTAGTAGCCACGGGGAGCGCCCTACGTTCTGATACTGCGAAGTGATTGGTGAGGTACGAGAGCCGGTGTGGGACCTGCCACGAAAAATAGGACGTGTCCAATTACCAAACCTGGTACGAAATCTGGCCGTGCAAGGCGGGAAATGCCATGACGGGTGCCATACCAGCCCGTATACCAGCCGCTATGGCGGACCTTGCGCAAGCTTTTACGGAGTCTGGTATCGTGTAATATCGCCTTTAGACCGTGGTTACACGAGTGCTGTTAAATATATTCAGCTAAATACGTTCGGTAGCCATGTCTGAACAAGTATAGAATCAGAACGTCTTTTCGTGGTTACACGCCCAAAGCAGAATGAAATCAATGACAATTCTAACCTCAACAAACATGGAACTTAAAATGTATGATATTTAATTATAATAGCCTCCAAAATTGATCACTATTGATCTTTTTAATTCTTGTGAGACCTCCACTTTTACTATAATGGCATAATGGATGGGTATTAGTACATTCAACCTTAAACTTAAATTAATTCAACAAGTGCAGGAATTCCCGCCAAATTCAGCAATATTGATTGCACCGGTAGTTTACTTGGAAGCAGCCAATAGAAGAGCAGCAGAGAAGAGAAGTAGTTGGAAACTACTTACGGAAACTGTTCACTTTCAAGGAGAAACAACTGCGATCGGAACTCGGTCGGAGGTAATGTAATCTCTTCAATACCTGAACTTGTTTTAGTGAAGTAGTTCTGCCAGCATCCCGTGTAGCCGCGGCCTTAATCTGCCGTTGTATGGTATCTGTTCCTAACGTAAAAGGAATAAACCCAAACGGTATGCTGATATAGATTGCGTTTAATATAATATATTTATATAGCATTTATTTCCACAGGTTTCCATCATCACTAAAACACATTTAAAAATGGAAATTTACAACATATTTGTAAAAACAGTAATCTTTCGATGAGACCGTTCCCCTAGTTCTTTTGAACGTATTTTGAGATACAAGTAGCGGTTTATTTTTAGGTAGTTGGCTATTCTGTGCCCCATAAAGTCGAGACAACTTCAAGCGCATCCGGGTAGACAGCTCCAGCAATTGTTCTCTTCGGTAAATAAAAACAGGACCATAAATCTCGCCAGATAATCGCGGGAAACATTTACCCGTGGAGTGTCTGCGAAAACTGCAGATGACGGCTGGAGGTTTTTGAGCTGCTCTTTATCGTCAAGCACTGGCGCGGCGCGTCGAACAGACTTTAGAGTTGCAGTTGTCATGCGAACACAATACGAGATAACGTATCTTTAATTCTCATTCGCAAGTTGCATCACGTGATATGCTCCTCGCTTCAATGGCAGCTACGGCACTCGCTATATGTTGCGAAGCGCGCTGTTCCTTGCCCGCAGATGTACGGGTCCTCTTCTTGGCTGACACAGCAGCTTGTTAGACCCCAGTCTATATGTATTGTATTTATCTTACTCTTAAGATATTTATTTTGTACCATTTGGCAAGTTTTATAAGTAGAAGGGTTTGTCCGAGGACAAAAAAAAATGTGGTGTGTAGGGAGCTGGGGCGTAGGCAGCCATCTTGGATGTTGTCACCACTGTCATTATTAATTTCTAGAATTTTCCATTTCATGCTCTGTCATTTCACCTTGCTACTTTATGCTCTGTCATTCTACGCTCCATGCTCTATCATTCTCCTTGCCCCTCTCTCACTCTACCCCGTCGTGTGCTCCAGGCGGCCATCTTTAATCCCCGCGCCTGTCGCCACAGTAGACAACCCTATCTATTACTCACCTTCATTCGACCCCGCCATCTTATTTCGTGTCTGCTGCTTACCTTCGTTCAACTGCCACCTGCTAGGAGCACTGCTGTCATGGTTATTTCAGTTCCATCGACAACCACTAGGAGTGCTGCAACTGTTATTTAATTTTCGGAGCTCAAAAAATCTAGCGGAGGAGTGCAAAATCGAAATGCCTGACCGTACGTCGCCATGCAAACGCCTAGACCGCTCGGCTTCGAGAAGCTTGGTAGTAAGGTTTAAATGTTGTATACACAGTGCAACGTTGATACTAATGCATGTGACCAATTGAGATATGACATCAGAGTATATGTGTGTATGTTTAAATAGTTATTATTTATTAGTTCATTTATTATACCGCATTCTTATTTTTCTGAATTATTTATTCGTGGTGTGTATATATATATATTATATTATTTATATAGTATATATATATATATATATATATATATATATTCAATTACCATTATTTATATTTAAAATATTCGTGCCATTATGTATTATTTTATATACATGTGTGTAAAATTGTCAGAAAATTGTGATTTACGTTGTATATGAAAGAAGAATGTATATATTTTCCAAAATTATAAAATATTTTACTAAAATATACTTTTTATAAGTAAAAAAAAAATCGATCGGTAGATTAAGCTTTTTTTTATTTAAGCGCATTACAAGAAAATCTTCTTCAAGAAAGTTCGTCATAATATTTACTGTGATCATATGTGATAAAATCATAGTAATAATATATCATATAAATTTTACAATCAACTTAATTGATGTTAATTTTTATCATAAATATTTGTGACAAATGGACGCACATAAAATCAACTATAAAACTATTTCCTACATTATAATTACATTTTTCTTACACACAATCATAGTAAGCATTGTGACGATATTCCGTGACGAAGATATTCTTGCAAATTATGCTTTCTGAAGCATCCAGAATGGAAATATGCTTAAATTTTCTTAAAATACAGACTATTTTAATCGACTTTTACATTTAAAAAGCATATTTTAGTAAAATATTTTATAGTGTTGCAATACATATATACTCTTCTTTCATACACAGTATAAATCGCACTTTTCTGACAATTTTCATGTTATCTGTACTACTTTTTTTTAACGAGTTCTTCACGTAGTATAGTCGGGTGCAGTGCTCCATAGGCAGTTCTTCACATTATATAGTCGGGTGCAGTGCTCCATAGGCAGTTGCTTTGCTCCAACCTTAAGGATATTTAAGAGTACGGAATAACTTTTTAGAATACGCCGTATTGATGAAAAATTAATTGTCAAAATCAGGCACATATAAAAATATGATGTTAGGTGTTTGCAACGTGTGAATACTTATATGGAAGTGTACAAATATCAGTGCAACGATTTGTCACATGTCGGAACGAACAAGAACATCAGTGTTTAAGGTTACTGACAAGAGGTATCTATTAAACACTACGTAACATATTTTCAACCAGGAATGACTCCTTATCACGTGTGAGGGACTTCCCATATTGGGAATTGATTTCTGCCGTGTACAGTGTCGCTGATTAAGTTTTAATTTTTTGTGCAGCGTCCAGTAGGCTATATATACCACTAATTGTGTTTCTATACAGTTAAAGGTGTCGGAAGCCAAAACAATAATAATTTTATATTTTTTTAGCATACAATTTTCAACTTGCACGCAATGTGTGTGACACAATTTGCCTTGAACAAAAAAAAAATTTCACTTTATATTTTTGAATGATTTGATGTCAAATACGATTTTTTTTCTGGTTTCGCTGCAGCCATAGTAACAAACAGTACTATGTTGTATAAACTAGAAAATTTACAAAGTAAAGTAATGCCTTTTACACATTTGTAATAATTAAATAACAGGCCATATGTATTAAAAACAGTTATATATAAAAAGCAATGTTTGCATGCTTTTCAGTTTTTTTTTAAAATAAACTCAGTACGCACGAATGCGGTGCGTTATACGTCTGGTGTAATTATCTATACTTACTTAAGCTTAGTTTGCATGAGACGTGGGAACAGCCAGGAAGTAGTAGTTCAGCAGGGCTTAAGAAAAATTGTAACTAACTGTGGATGAACTATATAACAGGAATGAAAGGGTTAAAGATACGACGTGATGAATATGTTTAAACATATAATTATTTTGTATTTTTATATGGTAAAAGCGGATCTCGATTTAGTGGCTAGCCGCTTCCATTAAACGCTGTTCACGGTACACTCAGCAATTTTGAAATTTGTGGCCCCTGTAATTTTTTTTTCTTTAAGCCATTCCCCCCCCCCCCCCTGTAACTACCTTTGTAGATAAATATTGCTAGGTATGTAATAAACACAATGTGTATATATCCAACAACACTAGTAAATTAACGTCCAAGACTAAAATAAAATACATATTACTCCATATGAGAGGACTTTCAAAACTGCTCACTTTATCGTGAATATCCTATAGGTAACTGTGCGTACGCCCATGGAGGTAAAGGCTGTTCATGATAAAATGAGCACTTTTGAAATCAACCTTAGAAAAAGTTACTACTCCTAACGGACGCCCTGAGTGACATGCGCCCGGTAAAGTTGGTAACGATGGATGGGAAGTAGTTCCGTATCTTAACGTCGAATAAAAATTGTTAGGTAACCATTTCTGATCATTTGAATTATTTATTTCGCTTTGTGTGTTTTTTTTTTTTTTTTTTTTTTTTTAATGCATCAAAGTGTATAAAAAATGAGTAGATTTGTAAAATATTTACTTTTCTAATAATTTTACAGTTCACTTGACCGACGCATGCATTAGAGTTGATAAGCTCATTCCAATGCTAATCTTACATAAGGCGGAAGAATACACAACGTGCATACATGTACGTACATCTAAGCAGGGCTTTCAAAAGTGTTCATTTTACAGTGAATAACCTATAGCTATGGTTGTATAGGCTGTTCACGGTAAAATGAGCACTTTTCAAGGCCCTTCTAAATTTTTCTTTTCATCCAATTTCCATCCTCCTGCTGCTTTTCAATACAAACATTGCAATGTGACTAATAAACACAGTGCATACTTTTCACAACCTTCGAAATTAAATGTCTGAGGCTACAAAAATAGATATTTATCAGCGGTTAATGCCTGCTAGGAGGGTCTTAAAAAGTGCTCTCTTCACCGTGAACAGCCTGTAGCAGGGGGGGGGGGGGTCAATGTGGGAGTAGCAGGCAGGAAGGCAGACCCTGGTTGGTGAAGTTCAAGGCTGTGGAGGTATGACGTCAGCGGAGCGCGGTATATCCCTGCGGGCTGGATTGATTGCTCACCTCCGGCAAGCGGGAGGGGGCAGCAGTGTCTCCCCCCCCCCCACCCCCACACACACCTACAGGAATGGCAATCATCACCGCCAGCGCGGCAGCCTGTCACAGTGGAGGCACTACTCTTGCTCGCTTCCTCGCCTGCATAAACCACAGACTAGAGACGAGGTAGAGAGATCTCGCTAGCTGCGCACAACCAATGTTCGTGTCCCAACACTGAAGTACTTTCGTGCCAACCCGTCTGGGGAAAACACCATGGTTTGAATTTTAGGTTAGAAAACTGATTTGTAAACAAGTGGTTTGAGATGTTTGTATACATACTTTTAAAGACTGTTCACGACAAAGTGAACACTTTAGAAATGAACCTTAGGAAAAATTCACTGCCCTTGCATGCATATATTTTAATGGGCGCACTGAGTGACATTCTCCCAGTAAAGTTGGTAACGATGAATGGAAGGTAGTGCCATCTCTTAACGTCGAATAAATGTGTTAGGTATCAATTTGTAATAAGTTAAAATTATTTATTTCGCTTTCTGTTTTTTAATGCACCAAAGTGTAAAAATGAGCACATTTGTAAACGATATACTTTCCTTGTTAATTTCACAGTTTCATTTGACCGAGGCATGAATAAAGTAATGAGGCCCATAACAATGTTAATTTTAAATAAGACGTAAGAATACACAACTTGTATGCAAGTAGATCTTAAGCAGGGCTTTTAAAAGTGATCATTTTACCATTAACAACCTATACCAATTTGTACTGCAGGTGGATTAATTTAAAATTGGCAAAAGTGTTTTATTCGTAAAATAGTGCTTGTCATGTGGAAATTCAGATATAGGCGGTTCACGGTAAAGTGAGCACTTTTTAAGGCTCTCCCAACAGGCATTAACTACTAATAAATACATCTTATTGCAGCCTCAGGCATTAAATTTTGAGGGTGGTAAAATGTATACACTGTGTTTATTGGTCACATTTTAATGTTTATATCAAAAAGCAGCGGGAAGATGGAAATTGGACGAAAGGAAAGATTTAGAAGGGCCTTAAAAAGTACTCACTTTACCGTAAACAGCCTATACAAACAAACACTTGCGTCACTGCTGAACATGTGACTTTGACAGTTGTGTATGATTGGGGTAGGTCAGTGCTGGGTACATGCGCAGAAGACGAATAAGCGGTCTAGCTCATCTTTAGTTTGTGGCCTAAACCACAGCTATGTTCTGTACCTGTTACAAACTGATACACACACAGACTTGTATCTGGTACGATCAAGCTGATACTTTCCGTATCATATATAGGAATTCCCGAGCATGTTATCAGGGACTCAGCCAGGAATCTACTTCGGGGGATTAAAAATTTAAATTTGCTGAAAAAAAAAAATTGAAGGCTATCATACTAAAAAGTATTAGTTTAAAAATGTATTTATAATCAATGCGGTAATATATAGAGATCAATATCTTATTTTAATTTCGGAAGAAGAAGGGGACAGATATGTCCCTATCCCCCCCCCCCGGCTAAACCAATGTCAATTACCCACGTTATCAAATACGTTTTTCTATTTGGTGTACTGTGTGGTATAGGTAGGGACAGGAAAGTTGCGCGAGTTCAATGACCTGCAGGTTAGACTCCTCAGTACTCTACATACTGGAGCCTCAGCTGTGTGTTCATTGGCTGTTGCCCCACACCTGGCAGTTATGGGATTCGCAAAGTGTTCCCTTGCAAGCGTGCTATTGGCTCAGAGGCGTGCAGGGCGGGTCTAATAAATTGTGATCCAATTGCGAATGTGACTTCACTATACACGTGTTTGGCGTCTATCTTGTCACGAAATGAATTCGCGAAATTTTCCTATCCCTAGGTATACGTTACAGTGAAATAAAGTATCGATAAGAACAAGCATAACAAAAGACTTCACATGCGCGAAAATTTTCCGGAGAAGATGATTCATTTGCTTAAAGTAAATCGTTTAAACAAAAAATTAATTATAAATGATAGGTGTTTTGTTTATACTAAATGTATGTGATAGTTGGGCAGTGTAGTCTTTTACAGTCCACGCTACAAGTGGGTATCCGATACAAAGTAACAGGTTGGGACTCTGTGACACTAGCCTCAGGCCCGGACCCGCGGTGATATAGCGGGTAGAGCACTGGCTGCCCACCAGGAGGCGACACGCTTACGTTCCAGGCGAGTCACTGCCGGATCTCCGCACGTCGCGATCGTGCCGTTGGTCGGTGGGTTTTCTCGTCCCTCCCCCCCCCCCCCCCCCCCCCCCTCTTGGCTCTTGCATTCCGTCGCTATAAACATTCCCACCTCGCTTTACCTCGATCGGCTCGCTATAAACATTCCCACCTCGCTTTACCTCGATCGGCTCGCTATAAACATTCCCACCTCGCTTTACCTCGATCGGCTCGCTATAAACATTCCCACCTCGCTTTACCCCGATCGGCTCGCTATAAACATTCCCACCTCGCTTTACCTCGATCGGCTCGCTATAAACATTCCCACCTCGCTTTACCTCGATCGGCCCTAAAGTCCGCTGTATTACCTCCCCCTTTCACCCCACTGTACACCACTGTACACTCGTTGCACAGGAAGCTTGTCTTTGAACGATACTGTACTTTGTGCTTTATCATGATTGTTACATATCGCTCATCGACATAAAGCGTGCAACTTATTGGTTGTTAAAACGAAATACCTAGATCCAGTGGTTTTTTCTATAAGTACATGGTGTACTTCAATACTATAAGCAGCCAACAGCAGTTTGTATATTGCAATTGGTTGCCGTCTGCTTCAGGCGGCGTCTTCATATTTGACCGGAGCCACTCAGTATTCGGCAACATAGGCCCGGTTCCTACGGATTCGTGTGCAGACAGTTGGCAAGTGTCAAACTGTGATTCAGCCAATCAAAGTACATAAACCACCTAAAGTGTTTTTAAATATAACTTGGCTTAAAATATTTTCCCCAAAATTTCACTACCCCTAACAATAGCCGGCGAATCGAAAATACCAAAATCGGAAATATCGACATAAGAAATGACGAATATCACAATTATAAATATTTACGTCTTGATGACTCGAATAATTCGATATCAATAGGTCGGTAATGTCTCTCTTTCGCATCGCGAATATCGCTCTTATAGTCCATTGACGGTTACTTCCAACTTTTCTGAAGTCCTGCTGAAGTTCCAGTACTTTCAAACTATTCCTCCGCCTCGTTGAAACTACATTTAAGTAAATCTATAAAATTGCACCAAAGAGGACAACGACCCGTATTGGCGTGAACTCCGTTTAATAATATTTTCCAAGAGGACTACCTACTAGGTATTTCCAACACACCTGTTTTGATTTATATAAAATTATAAATGAAATATAATAATTTATAGATAAAAATATTAGTAACAATACAATTTAACTACAAATAAGATACTTTTATGTTAACAGAAATATAATACACTCGTCAGGAAACAACCAAACATGTAACACATTAATGATTTTGCAAATGTTTGATTCAAAACGTGAATAGATTATACAACATATTGTGTCACAGGCCTACATTAGTTTACGATATCAAATGTTGCAAATAGGAAAATAAATGGTGCGTGCTGTACGCGTCACATGTTTCGTTATCACAAACAAGTACGTTACGTGTTCAAACTACAATAATACGAACAATTCATGACCTAGAGCAATAGTACACTTACTCATATGGAAGGTAACTGGGCGTTAAGCTCCGCAGTGTATGTATTACTAGCCAAGAAAACCCTTCCTGTTAGCTACGTATACTGGGAGATTAGAGCGACAAGTTTTGGGCAGCTCTTACCTCTTTCAGTCCCACATTAATGTATCATTTTTAGCGTCGCAATAAGACAGGTTTTAATACGTGCTGTACTTCAGAGTGGGATGGAGCTGCGCGTCCAAGGTCAAGAAGCGAGGGAGCGATACGGGCGACACTAACACGCACCCCTAGTGCCTCATCGCTCCTACGTGCAAGGCGTGCAGTGTTTCCGTCGTGACGCTCTACTGTAAGCAAATTAGATCTGTAACATAGGGGCTTTATTACTCGCTATGAAAGCACACAGATTAAATTACGCCCGAATATTTGTATTTTTCTCTTGCCGTTTAAGGAAACTGCGAAGGCAAGGTTTAAAAAATGCGATATTTGACCTTTTCCACAATTTTTTTTTCTCCAAGAATACGTTTAACATAACAAAAATAGGGGCATAGACAGTTGTTTTTATTTTTTTCTAAAAGTCATATTGCAGACATTATTTACCGAGATACGTGTATCCGTGCAAACTGTTTCACAAAACACGCGGGGGTTCATCCCAGTCTTAAGATGGCAAAGAACTTATTTCTAGAGGTAGTGAAATTTCGCGAAAAGATTTCAAGACAAGTTGTTTTTCAAAACACTATCTTGATTGGCTGGATTACTTTTTGACAAGTGTTAACTGTCTGCACACGAATCACATAGGAGCCGTGCCGATGTTGCCGAATGCTGAGTGCATGGCCCGGTCAAATATGAAAACGCCTTCTCAAGCAGACAACAACCAATGGTGAAGACAAACTGCTGTCGAGTGCTTACAGTTAGCCACATGCTAGATTTCAATAACCTACCGCCGTACCAGCAGTTTTCGCTTGCTTATTGGCCACGAGTCTTTATGAGAAGAGATGTGCTTACTTGACGGCCAATCAGAATTAGGTAACTCCGATCCTGTACGGCTGTGATCCGCGATCACACATCTAAGACGCGTTAACACCTAGATCAGCCAATCAAGACAGGTGATCTGAGAAAGTGTTATGAAATACAACTGGTCGTGAAATATTTTCCCGAAATTCGGCAGTCCCTACTTATAGAATTAAAGTACGAGGTCTATAGGTTGTTCACGGCAAAATGTGCTGTTTTTAAATCCTTACTTAAGATCTACTTGTATATACACGTTGTGTATTCCTCCGCCTTATGTAAAATTAATATTGCTGTGGACCTCATCACTTTATTCATGCGTCGGTAAAATGAAACTGTCAAATTACTTAAGAAAGTAAATACTTCACCAATCTTTTAATTTTTAAACTTCGAAGCATTAAAAACACAGAAAGCGACAGAATTAATTATAAGTTATCACAAAAAGGTTACCTAACACATTCTATTCGACGTTAAGATATGGAACTACTTTCCATCCATTGTTAGCCACTTTACTGGGCGAATGTCACTCAGTGCGCCCATTACAATATATGGAAGCAGGAAAAGTGACTTTATTCTAAGGTTCATTTCTAAAGTGCTCACTTTCTCGTGAACAGCCTTTACTCATATTTTTGTGCGAAAAATCGCTAGCTTCAGTTATTACCGAGATTTGCGACGTCCATATCGGTGATAAGTCGTGATGCAGTTACGGTGGTTTGTGTAAGCGACACATCGCAGGGATTATCTACGTGGGTCAGTGTGTGACAGAGTAGAGAGAAGTGTGTGTGTGTGAGAGTAAAGAGAAGTGTGTGATAGTAACGAGTAGTGTATGAGAGAGTAGAGAGAAGTGTGCGAGAGAGTAGAGAGAAGTGTATGTGAGAGTAGAGAAGAAGTGGTGTGAGAGTAGAGAGAAGTGTGTGAGAGTAGAGAGAAGTGTACGAGAGAGTAGAGAGAATTGTGTGAGAGAGTAAAGAGAAGTGTGCGAGAGAGTAGAGAGAAGTGTGCGAGAGAGTAGAGAGAATTGTGTGAGAGCAGAGAGAAGTGTGTGAGAGAGTAAAGAGAAGTGTGCGAGAGAGTAGAGAGAAGTGTGCGAGAGAGTAGAGAGAAGTGTGCGAGAGAGTAGAGAGAAGTGTGCGAGAGAGTAAGAGTAGTAGGTGAGTGTCGGCGACGACCGCGCCAGCCGCAACTAGCTCACCCCTGACATTTGTGACGGCGTCGCGACGCTGTATGACGTCAGTGGGCGGCCATAACCTGGCGCAAGACGCCGCCGTCGCGTGTTCTGCCCAGGCGTCCCGACGCCAATGCCGTCTCCTAGTTTGCTGATTCAGGGCAACGCTGCCTTCTCCCACAACGTTACTCCGAGAGTCAACTTGTCTTTCTGACTGTCCCAACACACTCTGAGCAAATGGTTTACTCGTGCTTGGCAGTCTCCGAAAACTGCACAGTAATTACTCTGAGTATTCTGCCAGAGTACAGCTTTTACACGAACTATTTCAGCGAGTAACGACGAAATGTAAAACGAAAATGGCTGAAAGTTTAGTCGAATTAAACATATTGAAAGGAAATGTGGACATTCTTATTTCCGACACAAAAGGGAAAATTACAAATGACGAGTGATTAACTTTGTATTTTTTTTTAGAGTTACGTTTATAAAGGTTCCATTTTTAGACGTAATGATTATGATTAATTTATGACAAGGAAGCTGTTTAACTATAGTCTATATAACTAATATTTCAGAAAAGAAAAAATTGATGGTAAAGGGACAAATATCATTTGGAGTTTACGTTGGTTGCTTGATCAATGCATATTTGTAAACACAGAATACTATTTACTTCACGCCAGTTCCAAAACAACGTTTAATTTTTCTTTCGTCAGCTGTTACTCCCTGTTACTTTACCCCACTTTAGGAGAAACGTTTTCGAACGTAGGCCAAGGAGTCTTCCCTGACGTAACACCCCCCTCGCCCCTCACAGCCTCACCAACCACCCCCGAGGTAGCCAACATCTCCGGGGCTCTTCGACGGCGCAAGTTACACTTTGGACACACGTCACTGGATTACACTTTGCCACACACGCGTAGGCCGCGGTGGTATAGTGGGCAGACTACTCGCCTTCCGTCTAGGCGAACCGGGCTCGATTCCCGGCGGGGTCGCCGCTGGATTTTCGAATGTGAGGATCGTCCCGGGCGAGGCCGCTGGTCGGCGGATCTCCTCAGGGATTCCCCATACTCACCTCGCTTCACCATCTCCGGCTTCAAGAGCCGCCACGCACACAGGTACACACGTACACACACACGCTCGCGAGAACTCAACACTAAAGCGGTTTTCACAATAGAGCGTCAGGGTACGACGTTATTTGCGTCTTCACGATAGAGCTCGCAATGAAACGATAAAAACGAACGAAATGCAGTGAAGTTTCTTGCCATTTAGTTAGTAAAATTGTTATACTTTAATGATATACACTTTTATTTAATAAAAGTATTATATTAAAATTCAGAACGATGATGTAGAACATGAACGACTCTCCAGGCATCGGAAAAACATACTTTTGTTTTCCTAAAGGTTGGTGAAATTGATATAAATATTGGACTTTAAATAGTATATTTACAAAACGTTTGTTGTGTATATTTTCATTTGTTCTTTCTCTCAGCTTCTTGCCAGTTTATTTATTATGAAGTACAGAAATGTTATTCTTCTTATTCCCGACGCTGGCGACGAGCGTCGAAACCAATGTCCGTCGCTCGTCCAATGTCCTCTACGCTTGACGCTCTTATTGGCTGATGCTCGACGCGACTCGTCGCGTCGCAAAGCTCTGTTGTGAAAACGGCTTAACACTGTGCCACGTCGTCCCTACGGACTCCGGCTACCTAGCCCTACACCGCATCTCAGACAGAGAAGAGAGGAAGCTATAAGGACGACAATGCCACGCGCATCAAGTGCGCCATAGTCTCTACGGGCAAGCCTCTCAACTGGCGCGTAGTGTTCTCGTAGCACTACGGCCACTAATGGCACGCAGTGATCGTATCATTTTAAGGTTGGAAGGTCTGTAGCAAGGCTGAGTGCAGCAGCCTCAAGTACTTCTCTACGTGTCTGACACAACTATTTTGAGATAAAGCACTTTCAAAAGCTGTCTTGAGCTATGCTGGAGAGTTCCGAAATGTCGTTTACAATGTGCATAACATTTGAAAGCCACCGTATGGGCGGCGTTCCAAATCGTTACTTCTTATTTATAGTCTGTACTGTACACTGCAAAGTTCAACTGTGGGCATTAGATTCGTAATGCGTGCCATTGGTCTAGGTTACGATTGGATCATATTACTGTATCCGAACACGAAGACTACAGCTCACTGGCTGTGGCAAAGAAACAAGTGTCATGATGACTGAAGTACAGCACTCATAAAAATTGTACTGTTAGTATGACTAGGAACTGTAACTTTATGTGGGTCTGAAAGGAATAATTTCAGAGTCTAAGTGTTCCACTCGTGTAATTTTTTTTGTATGTGCTGTATTTAAGTTCTGCACTTTTCTCGCAGATCAATGTTTCTGTAAACAAGTGATTTGAGATGATTGTATACTTACTCTAACCACTTTTTAGTACAATTATATTAAATTCTGAAAAATAGTTTTATTGATGTAAGGAGTGCTGGTCTTATGTAAATTAAGATATAAACAAGCAAGCTCATCAATGTTGACCATGTGACTTTGACAGGTATGTAGGATTGGGGTAGGTCAATGTTGGGTAGATGCGCAGGAGATGAATGATCGGTCTAACTCATCTTTAGTGTATGGAGTGGATATGGCGTGCGTGGTGGCTGGAGAAGGGCGACTGCAACGAGCATACAACTACCAGAGACTTCACTCAAGGCAAAGCAGTGGAACTTTTTATTTGGCCCAGTGCAAATGTGCCAATATTAAAACAAAAAAAAAATTTGTGTTCACGGGTTGGCACTGCTACACGTGAACAGTTTCCTGCATATCATTTCAATTGTCTAATTCCACCCATTTCAATAAAAAAAAAAAAATTGTTCAATATACGCATCTAAAATATGTAGAATTACATCCAAAAATAAACGGCCATTGTGAGCTGTTAAGTGTCGGTACACAACGCCAAATCGTTGTTAAAACCCTAACTAGCTCAAATCAACGACAATGCACGGCCGTACGAGAATATAATGCACACATCACCACCAACGTCGTAGAAAGAAATGTGGATTTATAAATCATTGTTCTTCCGTCTCTACTATTGAATCAATATAACTGTATTTTTATTTTCAAATCCGTTGAAAAATATTCATAGAACGATAAGCAGTTTATTTACATTAGATATATCAAATAATTCAAATAATTTTCCGTTTTTATACTGCCGGTATTGGACTGGGCAATTAAACAAAATCGAATCGGAAATAAATTAAGCGATCTGTTTTTCTCTTACCCAGTGTCTAGGGGGTAGGCGACTGGAAGGCAGCAGACTCGCCCAGCCAGCCTGCTCTGGAGCGAGTAGGTTAAAGTAGTAGGTGCGGGCTGATCCTGGACTTATCTGTTTTCTGTTTTTTTTTTTTTTGCGTTCTTACGTTGTTTTAGGTATGTATATGTATTGTATGAATAGTTTAATTCCTTTTTTGCATATTATATTAATTTTTACGGTTATTAATAGTATTGATTATGTGTTTTTCGCAGATTTCATCCTGACATGAGTCGAAGGCGAATTCATTCTTCTGGTTACTACCCGAGGAAGGTTTATCGTAATATTGTGTCTTTTACTAAGGATGTCAATAAAGATGATAGGTCTTGAACAGTTGAGATCCTTGATATAGAAGAGAGTTATATTTTGTTGGCTTTTTTGTACCGTTTTGGTCTTCAAGGTCTTCAAGGATTAATTGCTAAAACTGGTAGTAGTTTGTTGGAAATGTGTTTCTTCAGAAGGTCTCGTGTCGAGAAGGAGCCTGCACCAGAGGATATTAGTGAGATTGATCCAAACAGGATAATTTGTTGTAAGACTTTTCCATTTCATGAGGTCAAGGCAGACGATACTGCTGTAATTACTGTTTTTGGTAATGCGTCTATGTATTCATGTAAGAAGATGAAGACGGAACTTGGTGATCAGATTTGCTTGTATCGGAAATGAGTTGGTACTACTGGCAACATGCATATTCTTGGTCATGTGGAATTATTTTTCAATCCTTGATTACGTGTAATTGACGTGGCAATTACGTAAGCACTCTCGCCACGACGTGAAATACACGCGGGTCGATGCGCACTGTACAGTCGGCCGTGAAATGAGGAAATGGATTTCGCCCGCGGCGCGGGGAAGTAATCCAGCAACTCGTCTATAGGCTGTTCACGGATAAATGAGCACTTTTAGAATCCACATTTGAGTGAGTGAAGAGTGCAGATATTTGGATGGCTTTTAACATCGAGGTCTTGAGTGCCGAAGAGGGCGAAGCGAGGTTAGTATGGAGCAGCGCCGCCGGAATGAAAGGGCGGGGGAAACGGAAGATCCCTGAGAAAACCCGCCGACCAGAGGCATCGCCCAACACGATTACCACATACGAAATCCGGGGCGACCCCTCCGGTAATCGAACCAGGTTCGCCTTGGTGGGAGGCGAGTAGTCTAACCACTACACCACCGCGGCCCCCATGGCGAGGAAAGATTCCCGTCAACTGGTCGCCCGATCCACTACTGTTTCGAGACTCGCCTGCTCGCAAATGAACTCGCGGAATGTTCCAGTACCTAATTACGTCTTGGAAAACAGTTGTGGGTCATTCTTGACCTAAATTCGTTATCTGCCGTACGTAATCGATGAAGGTGAAGAGAAGTTTATGTGGCTGGGCCCGTATTAAACCCATAGACTAAAAGATGCGGTAGTCCGACCATGCGCATGTACTCACCATTGATCTGCCCTAAAGCAGCACAACTTCCAAGGTCACACGGACAACAGTGATAAACGTGTTGGTTTATATCTAAATGTTTAAAAGAAAAAGCATTATTATTATAATAAAATACTTTTGCTAATTCGAATTTAATCAAACTTCATTACAAAATGGTTAGAGAAAGGATAAAAACATCTCAGGCACTTGTTTACTAATCAGTGTTCTAACCTCAACGCCAATCCATGCCATTTTTGCTAACCTTGTTGGCAGAACAGCAGTTCAATGTTGGGACACAGAGACTGGTTGTGCGTAGCCAGCGAGATCTCTCTACCTCATCTGTAGTCTAAATACACTAATAAGTATATGCATAAAAATATATCAAAACAAAGACAAAACAATATATTCCAAACTTAATTATTCGGCGGGAGACAAGACAATGCAGAGGCTCGTTTCCTGGCGGGGAAATTCGGTTAATGAAAACATCTCTGTTGGTTGATTGGCACTCCACACTCGTAGCCACGCAAGTTTTTTTTCCAGAGGGCGTGCTACAACACTAGACACGAGAATCAGAAACTTGTAAGTTCTTGGCAACCAGTGTTGAAAAGCCAAGGAAGGACAGTCCCATGAAGCAGTTATTGCCAAAAGTTTGGGGGGGGGGGAAATACTTTGCTAGTGTATTGCATTCCTGACTGGTAAAATATTTGTCCACAAAGCTGATACAAATTATTCTCTACGATAATTTTCTCAGTACCGACTTCAAAATATCTGTAAACTTCAGTTTAAAAGTTTACTATTAACCTGTAGAGGTGTATGCTTAGAGATGATGGAAAATCGCGAAGATTTTTTGAGCCAACGTATCTTCATAAACACTCTAACGAATTCATTCTTTCATGATTGGCAGAACAAGGTTTCGACTCGGCTAAGTTGTTTGCAGACCAATCACGAACGTTCTGCGTTATAGTATCAGAATCCTCATTGGCCTAGTGAAATGGGGTAGTAGCTTCATACATGCATGACAGCCAATAAGGAAAAGAAAGCTGTCGGACATGTGTACAGTACGTTGAATCCTAGCAAACAGTCAACTTCTCCGCGATAAACCATCATCTCTAAATATGCTATGTTTATATGAAAATTTCCTTGCTCTTGAAGACAAATCTCACACTTTTATTGTTTAGAATCTAAGTACAAAATTACAACGAGTCATCCTTTCAATTCATAAGAATAAATCTGTAACAATTCCTCAAATGAACACGATGGATCTGCCGCGATACGTTAATTGGTGCACAGATAACACGCCACTCTCTAATTGGCCGGCGGCCGACCAATAGTAAACGCTGCAGAGTAAATGTGCATTGTAGCCAGGAACAACGGGATGAAGGTGAGTGTAAGTTGTTATGATTCAGTAAATGCGGAGAAACCCAGGGAACTGCAGCGACGTGGCGTTAAGCAGGCCAGGCGAAGTAAACATAACATATTGTAGTTTGTAAAACACATCAGCGTAGCACAAGCGGATCTCTCATCCTGGTATCACGGCATTCAGGACAATAACGCCACCAACGAACTATATACCTGACACTTGGCAACACTTAGTACTGGGTCCGTGTGACTGTGGACCCACGGCGAGATGCAGCCATCAAGATACAGCTTGGTGTGCCTCTATTCGCTTCCAGACACCACACTCAGCCTACGACGACTCTATCATTCAGGTTTGTCATATAATCCCATTTATCAGGACCTCCCTCGCCAGTAACTTGTATTTATTGTATATCACAATAATTATATTAAATACCTGCTCTGTCTTCATATCTAACTTCAGTTTAGATATTAACACCCTAGTCCCTAGTATAACATTCTAAAACCATAACAAAATGCAGAGACCAACACAACTGATATTGCTGTAGTAGAGAATATAGGCAGATTCAAGCCCACCTCTTGCATCCATTAAGCCACCAACATAACCCAATTAAGGGTATAGCGCGGCTCTGCTGTTATCGCGTTTCCCGATCATTGCCTTGTGTGAGGGCATCGCTCAGTACAGAGCACTCCTTGGAACACCGTCGCAACCACTTTCTCGTGAGAAAATAGCCAACTGCATTTCCAGAACGTTATCGACAAAAAACCTCCATCGAACATCTTAACAGCCGTTATCACAGATTGCCGACTCAAGTAAAAACTACGAATTCAGAAGGAAAAAAAACACAGTAAATGCACCAAAACTATCACTGCCAAAAGGTCTGAAATACTGGAAAATAGTTACTTTCCCTCGTAAACAACAAAAAGAACATTGAATGTTCTTTTAATATCATTAAAATTTGCACTATTACTGAGAGACCAGAGAAATTCGTGACCTCACAGTCTTATATACTCTCATACAGATATCAACTGTTTAGTGGTTGATTGTTGTGGTAGTAAAAGGCGCACAATGTATTGCATGTTTGTTATAGGCTCATTGTGTATGAATTCCCACTTGTCTAGAAATGAACTCGTGAAATTCTCCTTTCTCTATTACACAGTGACGCCATGTTGTCATTACGTGGTTGTTTCCACATCTTCATGCTTCCGTCTTCCTGACACATCAACTGCGTTGCAATGTGTGTGAAATACACGTCTTTCCACAAAACTATTAGACTCGCGTACACTTCAGAGGAGGGCTTTTGACTACTTTCAGAACTTCCCGGAAATTATAAACACCGTTTCAGACTACTACAAAATTACTGAAAACGGATTTTTCAAACCGCCGTATCTCGGAATCTACGCGTTAGGCACATATAAGACTACACAAGGACCGTGCATTGAACCTTCCTACAGACTTCCACCAATAAGATAATAGGGTCGCCGCTGAAAGTCCTATATGTACACGCAACACAAGGACACTTGGGGGGGGAGGTGGCTGAGCGGTTAGCGTGCTCGCCTCTCACCAAGGCGATCCGGGTTCAATCCCCGGGCGGGTGGCCGCGTGTGGGAATGCGGGTTTTCTCGGGGATCTCCCGCTTCACCCGCCCTTTCATTCCGGCGCTGCTCCATACTCACCTTCATCGGCTCTCAATACCTCGATGTTAAGAGCCGTCCAAATCTCTTCACTCACTCACTAGAGTTCTGCACGCCATTTCAGAGCCTTACGCTTAGCGGCGATGGGGCACTTGATGCGCGTGGTAGTGTCGCCCTTATCGCTGCGGCGCTTCTCGGCCTAAAACGCGGGATAAATCTCCAAGTAGGAGAACGCATTAAGACATTTGTAGCCAACTTTCTAATTCCTAGTGATAGGAAAATTTCGCGAGTTCGATGACTTGTAGGTTAGACTCCTCAGTACTCTACATACTGGAGCCTCAGCTGTGTGTTCATTGGCTGTTGCCCCCCAACACATGGCAGTTATGGCATTCGCAAGGTGTTCCCTTGCAAGTCTGCTCAGAGGCGTGCAGGGCGGGTCTAATAAACTGTGATCCAATTGCGAAGGTGACTTCACTATATATGTGTTTGGCGTCTATCTTGTCCCGAAATGAATTCGCGAAATTTTCCTGTCCCTGCTAATTTGTAATGAAAGTTTTAAACCGGTACATTACATTACATACAATACGTATCAAAGCTGCAAATATGGCAATGTTCGTCGTGTTACGAGAGTGACACGAGACACGCGGTGCACCCAGGCGCAAGGTGGTTGCCCGCGGCGAACTGACTCAGGGGCTGGATCATCGTGAGCTGCACTGCGCCTGCGGGATCGTTCACACAAACCTGCAACTTGAAGTTGGATCATTGTAATTAGGTCTGGCTGAAACAGAAGAAAGGGGCATCGAACCGGCAACCTTAGCCAAGAGATCGGCGAACAGAGGAGGAGTTGCAACACATTACCAGGATGAAGACTCGTAGGCGGGGGGGGGGGGGGGGCGAGAAGTGTGGTCGAGGGATCCGAACTTGGAAAGGGCGTCTTCCTGGGGGAGTCGACAACGCGAGCCAGGAGCAGAGAGCGAGGGCACCAATCTCCAGCTATCTCCAGGTGTGAGTTAGAGAGGGAAATGAAGCAATTCCCTTATCAGTCTTCCCCCCCCCCCGTCACACTCCCATTAAAATGTAATTGTTTCCAATGTTTTAAGTATCATTAAAGGGAAGCAGTATCCTTATTACTAGAAACCTGCAGAATTCGCGTTATCTCTTGGTGACGTGATAGACTCGCACTGCATTACAAACAAGTGAGCACGGATCGTAGTTTCATTGGCCGCTGCACTGTAATCAACGTCACTCTTCTCAAAAGAGATTGGCCACTCCACCGCTGAACTTGTATTATTGGCTCAACAGTTCTCCGAGTCGTGTCGATCTTCATTTTGGCCAATGGCCAAAGTTGATCAAACTCGTAGTAACTTGCAGTCCAGTCTGTTCTTAAATAATAACGCGAATGTTGCACGTCTCTCCTTATTACTAATTTTATTCCACCTACTATATCAACCTTTAATCTGCAATGTCGCCTCAAGTGAGAACCGCAACTGGCGTCGTTACGATACAAGTTAGTTGAGAATCTCGCTAAACACATGACCTTGTCCTGGGAAAATGTAGGAACGCCATCACAAACATATGGCAAAGTAGTGTGCCATTCGCGCTTTCATACTACGAGTTGTTTACGGTAAGGTGAGTGAGTGAAGATATTTGGGCGGCTCCTAACAGCGAGGTCTTGAGAGCCGATGAGGGTGATTGAAGTGAGTATGGAGCGGCGCCGGAATGAAGGGGCGGGCGAAAAGGGAGATCCCCGAGAAAACCCGGGGGCCAACGGTTACTTCCAACTTTTCTGAAGCCCTGCCAAATTCCACTTTAAGGATATTCCTCCGCCTCTTGCAAACACAGTTTGACCTAGACCAGAAAATTACACCAAAGGACAACGCACCGCATTTGTACATACTCAGTGTAGTAATATTTTGCACAATAACTATTTCTTACTAGGTATTACCAACACACATATTTCATCCCTGTATTTATTCATATTAATAGAAAATGAAATATTATAATTTATAGAATTTCCTGTTATTATACTAAGTATATAGTATGTAATAGTACTGCATTGTTAATAATGCATATAATGTTATTAATTAACTTTGTTTCAAGAATAATCTCATTATTCTCGCTAGTTTAAAACCAATCTCTAAAGGTGGGATCAAGCTCTCTTAGCCCCCCCCCCCCCCCCAACACCTTTATACATGCGTGTAAATGCTAAGCAATCGCATGGCAGAAGAATACATGACGTGTGCACGGAAAGCACATGTTAAGTAGGGCTTTTAAAAGTACAGGTTGTTACGGTAAGCTGAGAACTTTTGAAAGCCCTGCTTTAAATCTAGTTGTATGCACGTTGTCTACTCTTCCGCCTTACGTAAAATTAACATAGCCAATGTCACTTTCTTTATGTATCGGTCAAGTGAAACTTTGAAATTATTAGCAAAGTAGACATTATACAAATCTGCCCATTTATACACTTCGATACATTAAAAAAAATAGAGAGAACTATAAATATATAATTTTAGTTTTTACAAATGGTTGCCCAACACTTGTTATTCGACGTTAAGATATGGAACTACTTTTCCTCCGCGGCTCTCAAGACCTCGCTGTTAAGAGCCGCCCAAATATCTTCACTCACTACTTTCATTCCATCGTTACCAACTTGACTGGGAGCATGTTACTCAGTGTGCCCGTGACTTTTTTTTTCTAAGGTTAATTTCAAAAGTGCTTACTTTAACTGTGAGCAGCCTACGTTGGTAGATAAAGTCTGTTCACGATAAAGTGAGCACTTCTGAAATCTACCTCAGAAAAAAGCTACTGCCCCTGTCTGCATATATTTTAACGGGCGACGTGAGTGACATGCGCACAGTAAAGTTGGTATCGATGGATGGGAAGTAGTTCCGTATCTTAACGTCGAATAAACAGTGTTAGGTAACCATTTATGATTATTATTTCTTACGCTTTCTGCTTCTTTTAATGCATCGAAGTGTAAAAATGAAGCAGTGATAATTTTACAGTTTCACTTGACCGACGGATGAATAAAGTGATGAGGCCCATGACAAGGTTAATCTTATATAAGGCGGAAGAATACACTACGTGTGTACAAGTAGAACCTAAGCAGGGCTTTCAAAAGTGCTCACTTTACCGTGAAAAGCCTACATAGGTAACTAATGCCCGGTTGCACCAACATCCTCCACGATCTGAGATCAAGTGATCCTAGTTCCGAACCAGGATCTAGTTTGAGCTTGGTCCCAATGCAAAAGTGTTGCATCAACGAAATGTCATGTTTCTGGATCTCCAATCCTTCGATCTTAGTTCCAAAGTGAGAGATCGACATTAAATATGAGACAGTATTTCCTATCTGTTAGTAATATATGACGTCATGGAAGTAGGCATATTTTCACTATAGATAGAACTAGATGTGCGATGTTTTATCTGTTTTAAGTGAATTATTGTTGTACGAATTTTACTGAATAATATTCAAGTGCGTATAATGTTGTTTTAATTTCCCAAGAAAACAATCGAACGTAGTTCTACTGTCAGCGTATTTTCGAGCAACATTTGCTGACGATGGCGGCTGATCTCGGATCGAGTTTTGGAACCGCCAATTCCGACGGTTTGAAATGAACTTCATCTCGATCTCCAGTCCAGTTCTGAACTCGAATGGTGCAACAGTGTTCTTTGTCGATCTTAGATCCGATCTCGGATCGAGTTTCGAACCACGATGGTGCAACCGGGCCTAAAGCCCCTGTCACATTGTCAAATTTTTCCGTCAAAACACTTCCAATAAGTTTGGTCAAATAAAGTTGGGAAGTTATGACGTCATTAAATCGTTATAAACGCCGCCAGATTTGCCTGAGAAAGTTGGACGGCTTCAGTTTCCATCAAACATTTGAAGATCGGCCAGGTTCTAAAATCGTGCATGACAAAAATGGACGTCAAAAAACATTAAAATACTGATAAATTGCGGGAAACGAAGTAGGTTATGAATATAATTTATTTATGCAGAAGCTGTCTGGGTATAAATTCTATTTTAAGTGAATACTGCACATAATATTACCAACTCAGAGGCATTAAATGTCATTGTGCAGGAAACATCTCTGATAAATAAAATTTGAATATAGTGATGAACCAAAAAATAAATTTCAACATTCCTTACATTTATTCCTGTAATTGATTTCATAGAAAAACAAACGCAATATCTCACTATGAAAATAATTTTTAAATTATAACTCAAATTAGTCTCTCCCAGTAAAAAAAAAAAATTGACAGTGAGACACATCTTCAAACACATTCGAGATTATTTGACAGAATTTGATGGCCGTATTTTGTCTTCGAACTTTATTGTCAAATATAGTCGAAGGCGAAAATTTGACAGTGTGAGCAGAGTGCGAAGGAAGGAAGGAAGGAAAGAAGGAAGAAAGAGATGTGGAAGGGGGAGGGAGGGAGGGAACTGACCTTGAGATCGCGATGCACCACTCGACGGTTGTGGCAGTATTCGACGGCGGACAGGATCTGCCAGAACTTGCGTCGTGCTGCACTCTCAGTCATCCGACCGTACCTCGCGATGTAATCTGCAAACAAAAACAACAACACAACCTTCAAGGCCTCGTGCTTCCATTAACACACACACACGCAAACACACACACGCCACTGCACTAGAGGCCGCGGTGGCCGAGCGGTTAGCCTGCTCGCCCCCCCCCCCCTCTCCAAGGGTCACTCCGGGGGTTCTCACACGTCATTAAACACACACACACAAACACACACACGCCACTGCACTAGAGGCCGCGGTGGCCGAGCGGTTAGCCTGCTCGCCCCCCCCCCCCCCAAGGGTCACTCCGGGGTCCACCGTCATCCAAGGATGCCGGCTCGCTCGCCATCCCCCAATCATTCAGACCCTCGATGTTCAGAGCCGTCCAAATCTCTTCCACTCACTTCACCGCTGTATTATAGATAGAGCTAGTTATTTTTTGTAAAAAAAATATATAGTGTACACGGTGTACTTCAACACTATAAGCACCCAACAGCAGTTTGTCTAAAATAGTCCATTTATGGCTGGAAGAGACTTTTGAAAACGAACCTTTGAAATAACACCCCAGGCGTAACATGTCACCCTGTTCTGTCAGTAACTTGTATTCCACAAATATATAACACTGTGATTGACTTTAAAGTACTGAATTCTTGAATAAATGAAACTATAACTTAGTAGCTTCTATAACTTGTAATATTTATTTCGTATTAAATACGAATTAAAAACAGTGAGAGCAGCGACGTGTTGGCAACGGCCAGTAAGAAATAGTTCCCAGATAAAATATTATTTTAACCTAGTTTTTGGTACGCTAGTTGTAAATTAAACGTTGCCTCTTGAAATATTTAGGTAGCCCCGATGGCAACATATTTCATTGTTGCAGTTTAAAATAATAGCGCAAAACATCGTGCGTAAGCCTTAATGACATTGTGACATTGTGTTTTTTTCATCGACAGAGGTTGCAACTGTCGACTGGGCGAAGCTTGTCACTCTCTCTCACTTTTTCTCTCTCCCTCGAGAAATTTCGCATCGTTAAGTAGCAGACAAAATATACATGTTTAAAATGTTAGCATATTGCATACTTATTACAGCAAAATAAATATTTTCGAATTTGTAATTTTCAACTGCAAAGAGGTTTTAATATTTGAATACTTATTTTAATATATTTAGGTGTGATGGCGGGAGAGATGCAAATCTAAGGCTGGCAGACATGGCGAGTGGCTACAAAAAGTGGCGTTTTGTTTACATGAGTTTTACGAATCTTTGATTTCACTTGGTCCGAAAAAATACTTCAAATTACCACAAGTGTGTGCACGTTGTTTGTTAAACCTTCCTAGGCAAGTTATGACGTTGTGACAAATCTGTGTTCCCACAGTAGGAATAAATATGCTGCTATATGTGTCGAAAACCGCTACAAACGAAAGGGCGTGGCTGCTTTCGCGGTCGTTAACGCTGTGTGTGTGTGATTGCAAATACTGGACGTGTGAAATTTATACGCTTTAACCGTCAACTGTGTTTATTACGAAGTTAATTATACCCTGTTTGTTTATCACAACGTAACTTCGCCCCAGGTGTTTGAAACACAACTGTGTAACGTGCTTACTTTTTTGTGCTCTGAATATTTGACACTCCCAACAAATTCATACGCCCAGCCAGAAATTGTAAATAAGTAATTAAATAAACCTAGTAAAAACCAAATACCTATGTAAACAAATATGAGCAGAATAAAATATACGGTAGGTCTATTTGTGTGCATAATCACCACTATGTTTTAATTTGTCGCTGCTACGTACACAAAAATTAGAGACACGAGTTGCGTGTTTGAATATTTATTCCAACTAAGGCATACTTCTAACGAAATAACCCAACACACGAGATTAAATACTAGTGTTTTTTCCACCATAGTTGTAACAAAATTCTTTGAACAGCTGTAAACAGTAAACAACCCATTTGATATAAACGTAGTACACGTGGCTATGTTTATGTTAAGGTGTAGCGGAAGGATACGTAATCAGTAACCAAAAGTATAAATTTAGTAGGGCTTCAGAAAAATCTGTCCCTGTCGTGAACAGCCTATATTGCCATTGGTTGCTGTCTGCTTGAGAAGGCATTTTCATATCTGACCGAACCACTCACAATTCGGCAACATCGGCACGGCTCCTACGTGATTCGTGTGCAGACAGTTAACAACTCCTGCCAAAAAGTAATTCAGCCAATCAAGATAGGTAAACGACCCTACTGTGTTTTGAAATGCAACATGTCTTGAAATCTTTCCGCGAAATCTCACTCCCCTAACTATAGTCCATTCACGTTGACTTCACACATTTCTAGGCTCCGCTAAATCTACTTTTACTTTCTACTTTCTACAATTGATGGCAATTTGTGGAAGGGTAGACGTAAATGTGAAGAAACTGCACATAGACTACACTCGTCCATTGATGGCAATTTGTGGGAAGGATAGACGTAAATGTGAGAAACTGCACATAGACTTCACTCGTCCATTCATGGCAATTTGTGGGAAGGGTAGACGTAAATGTGAAGAAACTGCGCATAGACTACACTCGTCCATTCATGGCAATTTGTGGGAAGGGTAGACGTAAATGTGAAGAAACTGCACATAGACTACACTCGTCCATTATGGCAATTTGTGGGAAGGATAGACGTAAATGTGAAGAAACTGCATAGACTACACTCGTCCATTATGGCAATTTGTGGGAAGGGTAGACGTAAATGTGAAGAAACTGCGCATAGACTACACTCGTCCATTGATGGCAATTTGTGGGAAGGGTAGACGTAAATGTGAAGAAACTGCGCATAGACTACACTCGTCCATTGATGGCAATTTGTGGGAAGGGTAGACGTAAATGTGAAGAAACTGCACATAGACTACACTCGTCCATTATGGCAATTTGTGGGAAGGGTAGACGTAAATGTGAAGAAACTGCCATAGACTACACTCGTCCATTGATGGCAATTTGTGGGAAGGGTAGATGTAAATGGAACAAATGAAACACAGTTCATCCAACCAAGAACGATCGACGAATGTACAACTTAAAGTTCCTAGCAAGTGGAATTCCACACACCTGAAATCAATACTTCCAATTTTAGAGTGTGTTCTACTTACATCTTTGAAAGAAAACGGTATACTGCTTTACCAATCCTGTTCCCATTTCCACAGATACTTATGTTCTAGATAATCCGAGCAATGTCGGGTACTTTAATCCAGTACTTACTTGATAACATACATCTGCAAACGTCAAGATGACTCGGTCTGTTTTATAGTGGCTGTTGAGATAAAGACCCCTGAAGTGACAATGGCAGTTAATTCTCTGAAGTGCAAAAACAACACAGACGGTCTTGAAGACAATTAGATAACAACATTACACATGATTGACGAACTGTAATATACTTGGAGTCTTCCATATGTCTACCTAATGACGTAAATGAGATAACGGGCGCAAACAAATTATAATAAACAACCAGTGTGTACATACCATCAGCCAAGATATTCCCACGGACTTGTATGTACATATATGTGAAGTACAACTGGAGTGGAGCGGACAAAAAAAACGCACATGCTGACGATCTGTCGATGCACAGCGTGGTTCAAAAATCAAACCAAACGATCCTCCATATTTCCCTTCCATCAACCTACCTAAACTTGTGTTCACCATTGAAGACATAACAGCTGACTACAAAACTATTATACATGTCTGTGAAACGGAATGACTAGGGGAAAGTCACCGAAATCGTACCACCACAGGTTTTATATAAAGCAGGACTAGTGGAGCGCTCTCACGGTGAATACTTGAACTACTAGACATATCCGTGAAAATAGCTAGTCAGTGCAAGCACGTGTTGAGTGTTTATTACAGTTATATTGTCTGAGTGTTAGTTGACGTAGTTTTCCTACTCCATGTGTAAGATAATACAGCACTTCAAGGTAAGTGTTGCTGGATTTCATGCAGTTATCATTGTGGTGTAAGTAATATTGAACGTAATGGCTGGTCGCTTTGTAGCGAGGCAACTGTTTTCGGTTAGAAATGACGTAAAGAGTGAAGTTGTGCGCAGTTGCCTAGATCGTACCACTGGTGGGGTTCCTAATTCCTAGCGGTACGAAGGGGGATATCATATTATTTGAAGTTCTATATTTGCAATTTGTTTGAATAAATGTTAAATAAACACAAGTAAAACACGTGTGAATTGTGTGTTACAGATTGGTGGAAAGGAAACATGGTGGCTGGAGTGAATGAGACATGGAAATGGGGACATGGGGTTCAATGAGTGCTGCCGCCAGTACGCCAATCCAAGCGCCACTTGAACTGCAAAAACGTTTGCTACGGCCGATACGAAGGCGCTTGGACGGACTACTTACTACCTTGCACATAAAATTGAAAATCAACTTGTAGAACATATTTTAAAATTGTAAGGAACTACTTTCTGGAGTCACGATTAACGATGTACGCAAGCTGGCATATCAGATAGCAGAGCACAATCACATTTCGCATTGTATTATTGGGCATGTGAAGAAAAATTAGTGGAAGATATGGTTCCGTGTTTAGTGTGCGCATCCTGGGTTCATGAGCGTTGTGCGGGTGTTAAGTAAGAACTGAAACATTTCATTTGTGTAGCCTGTAAATAATTGAATATTTATTGCATTTACTGTAGAAAAATAGTCAAAACTTTATTAGTATTTAAATACTACAATAATCCTGTGTGTTATTACATGCTGTCTTGTTTGTTCTCACATCTGGTTTAGTTTATAATGTTGGTACGATTTAGGACATAGGGGGTGCGATTTAGGAAACCAGTTTCTTATATCGTACCAGTTGCAGCCTGTTACAAAAAGTTCTTTATTTCTTCCCCGATGCTACATTTTGATATGTAACCTACATACATGTACCCATAAATAGTCATACTTTTTGATACAAATTTGTAAAACCCTGCATTTTTTCATTTGAGACAGATACAATTGCAAATGTAAAAAGTGGTACGATATAGGAAACTCTCCCCTATTAGGTAATGTACGTACATTGTATGACATTGTAATTTATTAATTATTTTTTTAATTCATCTTTCAATAGCTATTGCAATGATATTTTGCCCCCAAAACCATAAAAATATTTTAGTTTAATTGAAGATTCGACTCAATTATGTTTACTTATTCTATAATTTTACTTATTAATGGCAGAGTTAAATCTCGATATTAACATACATGGTATGAAAGAAATTCATCAATATAATGTTTAATTTCAATTATTTTATCATTACTACAGCTCATACAGACACAACAGTGTACATAGCGTACAGGAAGATTATTTCTGGCCAGCCCTGTATAAGGTATGAGGCTCAGTTACAGCGATTATCCCTGTGAGTAACTGATTTGTCAGTCATCTTACTGTTCTAGGTTAGGAATGGGCGAACACAGCGCCTACACCTCATTGGTCGTGATAACTACTGTGTCGGCTAAAGTACCGCATGCATTATAGCACTTCTCATTTGCAACAACCGATACCATAAATCAACTACGGTCTGAAAAGGCGACTATTATTGATATTATTGAAGTCCATGTCTTACGTTGTAGTTCACACTATGGCAACGCTCGAAGGTCTGCACAATGTAAAAGCATTGAAGAAAAGTTGAAGTGAGTCGCCTATATCGACTACTGTATTAACACCAGCTACACTCTAAAAAATTGGCTGTACTTTAAAAAGAAAAATTCTTGGAAACCCAGTTGCCAATGAAATCCTTTGTAAAACTACAATGAGTTATCTTGTAAAATCTGCAACGCATTTCTTTGTAATATTACAAATGATAGCTTTGTATTACAACTGGTGTTATTAGGAAGTGTACATAAATTTTCTTTTTTTTTCTTCTAGAAAACAAATGTGATGAATTAATAACAGGTAACAAGTAAAAAAAATTAATTAAAATATAATTTACGAAAAAAAAAATACACCCCCACCAACACGCAGATTAGAACCCACACCCCTTGCAATATTATACCCGCGCCTTTAACAACATTTTTTTTTTTAATTTATAAAAATAGATTTATTATCACACACGATATACAGAGGCGTTTACCCTTAACCTATTATACACAGTACACATTCAACCCACAATATAAACAATAACAAAATACTCAATAAAATATCTACACAATTCTTACATAGGGGCACAAAACGATATGAACATTTGGTGAATTGGTTTTACTGACAAAGTCGATGAACACATAAAAAAATTATTTAACGTGAGGGGCAGCGCACGGCGTACACCTCGACACGTGACACTGACTTATAACACTACAACCTATCGACGATTACTACTGGAACATTAAATTGTACACTTGTAAGAACCGAGGGGGGGGGGCAGCGCACAGCGTACACCCCGACACGTGAACACCTGACTTATAAAACACTACCACCTATCGACGATTACTACTGGAACATTAAATTGTACACTTGTAAGGACCGAGGGGTGGGCAGCGCACGGCGTACACCCCGACACGTGACACTGACTTATAACACTACAACCTATCGACGATTACTACTGGAACATTAAATTGTACACTTGTAAGGACCGAGGGGTGGGCAGCGCACGGCGTACACCCAACCTCGGTAATATACACGCACTTCCTGTAGGCGTGAACGTCAGAATGAAAATAAAAAATTGCCGTACCACTGACGCAATGTGCCACGCCGCGCCATGTTCCACCTGACCAACTTTACTTACGACGTAAATACTTCTTTTTACTGTAAACATACGTTCAAGAACATACAAATTTATATTGCACTTAAATAGTTAAGAAGAATTGTGTTGTTGAGTTAAGATATTTGGACGACTCTTAACAACGGGGTGTGAAGAGCCGATCTAAGAGTTCTGTGTAACTAGGTAACACTAACAAATAATGAATAATACGGTTGTATTTTAAGTGTGTTACGTAATTCACACTTGTATTACATTTCTTTTTGCACGCAGCTACACTTTACATCACCAATAGTTTCTTCACGAACAGCTATATACGCTGTTGAGTGTCCGCCATTTTGCTGAAGCTCCTTGAAACGGATCAGTATAGTACAAACATTTGTTAAGGACTATTACAAACACGGACCTTGTAGTTTTACAAGAAAAATCTTTGTACTGGTACAAGCATTTGTAAAATTACAAAGAATTTCTCAGTAAACATTACAAATTTTTTTAGAGTGTATTTTTATCTCCGTGAGAAACCTGAAAAATTCGCGAGTTCAATGACCTTCAGACTAGACTCTGCGGTCTTATGTACAAATATGCCAGTATCGAAAGCACATTGGTTGCCTGCTGTCAGAGTGGAAGGCGACAATTGGACACCGTTCTCTAGTAGGTATCAAACACCGCGTGGACCAATGGCTTAACTTGTATAAACGCACGTGTTTTGAATTCAGCTTGTCCCAAAATGAGTCCGCAAATTCTTCAGGTCTCTACACCAATCACCATCGTCCTATTAGCCAACACAATACCGGACACGTCTACTGTGATCTACAACGTTCATTATTGGCTGTTTATCAGTCATTCACGTGCCGAGATGATTTTGGCCCAATTAAAGATCTTTTGTGGTGTAAAAACATTTACAATCAATCAATCGTACCCTTTCGAGATCACAACCATTTTTTTTTTTTTTTATAAAAAAAAAAGCTGGAGCTCGTTTCAAGTTCTTTTTAAAAGTAGCAGAACATAATCTATATTTGTGCGTATTTTGTTTTCAAAGACAACGGAATTTCCCAAGCAGCTTTGCTCTATCTAGACTCGAACATTGTCAGTCAATCGATAAGAGCTCTGCCTACCGGCTGCTTGCAGCTGCGAGATTTAAATAGGAAATTCCACGCTAAGGAAATGCCACCTCAATTCGTTAATTTTGAAGATAGACGTTACAAACAAAATATATTCTTCACTAGTTTTTTAGAAGTTCCCATCAGCGGAGGTGTTCCCATAACATGTATAGCCTGTTTGCGATGAATTTTTTAAATCAATGTTTTACAAAAAAATGTACATACTGCTCAACCAAATTGAAAACATACGCTCATATGGATCTCCTCCTAGAAAAAAAAAAAGAAAACAATTTGTTTGAAACACCTATACCTATACAGCTAACGCACTGAGGCGAAATTTCCTTAACATGGGACTTTCTATTTAAACTTCGCAGCCGGAAGGCAGCGCCCTCGAGGCTCCCCTCCCCACCACCCACCACCCGGCCCCTCTTGACTGGTGCTCGAACTGCGTCGCTGAGTCTTTGAAATTGGCGTTTATAGCCTGTTCATGGTAAAACGAGCACTTTTGAAAGCCCCGCTTAAACTCTACTTGTATACACGTTGTGTGTTTTTCGCCTTATGTAAAATGAACATTGCCATGGGCCTCGTTACTGTGAAATTATTAGAAAAATAAATATTGTACAAATATGCTCATTTTTGCACTTTGATGCATTAACAAATACAGAACGTGAGAGAAATAATTTCAGTTGTCACAAATGTTTACCTCATACTTTTTGTTCGACTTTTAATATATGGAACTACATTCCCCTCCGTCTTTACCAACTTTACTGGATAAATGGCACTCAGTGCGCCCGTTACAATATATGCAGGTAGGAGCAGTGACTTTTTTCGAAGGTTGATTTCAAAAGTGCTCACTTTACCATGAACAACCTTTACCTACGAAACTATTAAGCGTGCGTCCAACGTGTTATATACGAAAGTAAAACATACTTCAGACCAGGCCTGTTAATTACTTTCAAGACGCCTCGCACATTTGAAACACCATTTCATAGCACTACAAGACGGTTAAAAACGGCTTTTCCAAAGCTCTGTGTCTCAAAATATACGCGTTGGATACATACAGAACTACTCAAGGGCCGTGCATTGCGCCTTCCTGCAGACTTTCCACCAGTAAAATAATAGGATCGCCGCTGAAAGTCCCGTATGTACGTGCAGTGTGACGATAACACTACGCGCCAGTTCAGAGCCTTGAGCTTAGGAGCGATGGCACACTTGATGCGCGTAGCAGTGTCGCCCTTATCGCTTCCACCTCGAACGCGGAAGAAAGGTGCAGATAGACTGGGGCCTTAAGCACAAACACGTTTCTTATTGGAGGCGACATGACTAAAGGCTGCATTCCACTTGGCACTGAAAAAGCTGACCAGCGTTCCTTTAGGTACTGATTCTACTGATCAGTAAGTGAGGAATGGTGTTGTGGCGTCTGGGTTGGAGACTATACTTCAAGCTGAAACTACTGACGTGTAGAAGGTCAGGCAGTCTCAGTAAAAGCAGACGACGCAACATGGCGAGTTTGAATCATACGAAACTTAAAAGAAAAAAATATCGATACAACATGTTTAAGCCTAATCGCATTTAGAAGACGCCATTATTCCTGCTAAGAACTAATGACGAGTGTTTCACTTGGTTCCAGTACTGAGCGCTGTTGATGGCGTTTCTTTTGGTATGCTACTGATCAGTGCTTTCACTACCAAGTGGAATGTAGCCAAAGTGAGCACTTTTGGAATTAACTGCTCCTGCGTGGCATATATGTTAACGGGCTCACTGAATGACGTGCGCCCAGTGAAGTTGGTATAGCGATGTAGTGAAAGTAGTTCCATATCTTAAAATAGAATAACAAGTGCTACGTGACCATTTGTAAGAACTTAAATTATTTATTTTCCTCCCTGTTTTTTTTTATGCGTCAAATGTAAAAATGAGCAGATTTGTTAAATATATACTTTCCTAATAACTTCATGGTTTCACACTTGACCGACGTATGAATAACATGATAAGGTCCATGGCAATGTTAAGTTTACATAAGGCGGAATAACACACAACTTGCATATGGGCAGATCTTAACCAGGGGTTTCAAAAGTGCTCATTTGCGGTGAACAGCCTATAAGCATTATAACTACACCAGCGCAGTTCCGAACAAAAATTCTGTTCATTGCATCGCGTGAAATTACATATTGATATGTATGTCAAATGGTTGTTTTCAGGCGTCTTACGGTATCTGCCCTCGAGTAGAAGATATCAGGTTTCGGGGCAACACATTTATGACTGGCTCAATCAAGTGAAAAATGTCTTCCGACAAACACACGCGGTCAGTAACTAAAGTCAACTCACGGCTGTTTCCAGCTTCCTGAAGTCCTCCTGAAGTTCTCCTTTCAGGATACTCCCCCGCCTCGTGCAAGCAAAGTTTATAACCAGAAACTCACACCAAAGGGGACAACGCACCGCATTCATGCACACTGTGTATAATAATATTTTGCACGAGAACTATTTCTTACTAGACATTACCAACACGTCTATTTTCTCATTGTTTTAGTTCATGTTTATTATAAATGAAATATTATAATTTATGGATTGATATAACAATAATTTCAATTTAAACAAAAATAAGGTACTTTAATGTCAACACCAATTTTAAACGCTTGTCATAATTGGAAACAACAAAGCATGGTGTGATTTTCCAAAGGTTTGACACAAAGGGTGTGAATAAACCTTGTATAGTCTATATAAGACAGCTGAAGGTGTGCATCTCATTGCCGATACACAACGCTAACTTATACATCAATCTTGTTTTATTGCGGAAATTACGTGTCATCATTATGTTGAACTGACATTGCGTATGAGTGTAGTCTGTTCACGGTAAACTGAGAGCTTTTAAAAACCCTGCTTTAGATATATTTATATGTCCGTTGTGTATTCTACTGCGTCATGTAAAATTGACACTGCCACGGGTCTCATCACTTTATTCATGCGCTGGTCAAGTAAAACTGTGAAATTAAAAAAAATTGCAAATCTGCTAATTTGTACTTTTATATCCATTAAAAAAAACAGAAAGCGAAATAAATAACTAAACTTATCACAAATGGTTACGTAACACTTTTAATTCGGCCTGATCGTTTTATTCATGCGAAACAGTCAAATGATCAGAAAGTGTATATTTACGGCTATTTTTAACAGTGTACGGACGCTAAGGTTATGCCAACAAACAACGCTTTCATTTCATGCTTTGTAACCGGCAGAAACCTAAGTATGGCCATTTATTCTCAGTTCTTGTAGAAATTTTTCATAAACGAAATACGGAACTAACATCAGTGGCCAACTATTTCGTACGTTAACAGAGTTCTAAGACTTAAAGTTATAAAACTATTTCCCTACTCCGCAGCCAATTAATTTGTATATATAAACGGCATGTTTGGCATTAAAATGCATACGCAGTTGCGAACAAATTATATTTCTTCCCTAATATGCAACATTGCAGTATACATGCCCCAGCAGGGTTAAATATATATATATATATATATTATATATATATATATATACACCCCCAAGAAAAACCCCCCGACCAGCGGCATCGTCCGGCGTAAATCCGGGAGCGACCAAACCGGTAATGGAACCCGGTTCACCTTGGCGGGAGGCGAGTAGTCTAGCCACTACCCCTCCGCGGCCCCTAATCTTCCACGTGCTCAATTAGCCGCGAACATACTGGGATATGAGAAGGCAGCTATAGATTGTTCAAGGTAAAATGAGCACTTTTGGAAGCCCTGCTTAAGATATACTTGTGTGCACGTTATGTATTCTTCCGCCTTGTGTAAAATTAACATTGCCATTGGCCTCGTCACTTTATTTATGCGTCGGTCAAGTAAAACTGTGAAGTTTTTGGGGACGTAAATATAATACAAATCTTCTATTTTCACACTTCTATGCATTAAGAAAACTGAAAGCGAAAGAAATAATTTAAGTTTTCACAAATGGTTACCTTACAATTTTTATTCGTTGTTAAGATATGGAACTATTTTCCATCCATCGTAACCAACGTTGCTGAACAAATGTCACTCAGTGCGCCCATAAAAATATATGCGTTCAGAGGCAGTGGCTTTTTCCTAAGGTTCATTTCAAAAGTGCTCACTTTATCGTGAACATCCTTTAAAGCAAATTTACAAAGCAACACAGAGTTCACAGGGTTCACAATGTTCTTTCCACGCAAACTAGCATCATTAAGAGAGCCTTGGAGAAGGGAACAAACAAATGAACACTAAATGAAAGAGTGGTTAATGTGTACGAAAGTGTTGGCTCTTGTAATGTGCAGTTGGCGGTCTTGATGAGCGGCTGGCAGCGAGTGACGTCATTGGCCGCGAGAATCAGCGACAAGGTAGCGCAGCCGACTTGTAAAGGCTGCAGCGGTAATTAAACAACACTGCCGTTGAACGCACAACTCGGGTTGAGGACCACCAAACCAGTCACTGCCTTTCCCGCCCCTTGAGCAGGCTCCTGTCTGCAATCCGCACACGCTTCTGCATTGCGAGTTGCCATACCTCCAGGCTACAGCCTATTCGCCGTTTCTTCGCACCTTTTTGAGTCTAACCTTTGAATAATTTTCCTATGTATCACAAGCGTTTTATACTTCTGTTAACGTAAAAGTGCCTTATTCTCGGTTCTACTAAAATTTTACTTATACTTCATTCATAAATTATAATACTTATTATGTAATTATTCTGAATAAAAACAGTGTTAAAATAGACGTGTTGGTAATTCCTAGTAAAGGCTGTTCATGATAAAGTGAACACTTTCGAAATCAAACATATAAAAATGTCACTGCTCCTAACTGCATATAAATTTCTCGGCTGCAGTGAGTGACATTTGCCCAGTAAAGTTGGTAACGATGGATAGAAAGTAGTTCCATATCTTAACGTCGAATAAAAAGTGTTACGTAACCATTTGTGATAACTTAAAATTATTTATTTCGCTATCTATTTTTTTTAAGGCACCGAAGTGTAAAAATGTACAGATTTGTAAAATATTTACTTTTCTAATAATTTCACTATTTCACTTGACCGACGCTTGAATGAAGTGATGAGGCCGATGGCAATGTTAATTTTACATAAGGCGGAGGAATACACAACGTGTATACAAGTATATCTTAAGCAGGGCTTTCAAAAGAGCTCGTTGTACCGTGAACAGGGTGTATGAATGCAGACGGCCAGTGGGCGGACAGCAATGTCCTGGGACACGCGCCTACGTCACGTCGCCTTACACACCACGTACGTCATTCCCCAACATACGTCTGTTTGCAGTTTCCTCATACGTTTTGAATCACCCCGTATATGACGTGCTTAGTTGTCCCCACGTATATCATCTCGTACACCGAGGAAAAGGCTTTGCTGAATCAAACAAAGTTTGTTTAGCGCAACCAAATTAATTGTTTGCATAGGGGCAACTAAATATTATGTTGTTGAAACAAAATCATTTTGTTGTTATTTCTTTGACACAAACCAGATTTGGTTGGCTCCACGTACATCAAATAATTTCATTTAATATAAAAAAGCACTCGAGACGATACCGAGATTCGAACACTCATCAGCTGAAATCGAGTGCGATGCCTTAGCTAACTCGGCTAAAGTGACTACCAACGGAGGCAGCGATGTTTTTAAATATAAGCTGCTCACGGTAAGTGAGCACTTTTAAAAGGCCTCTTATTTAGAATAATAGTCAATAAATATATTTTGTTTTAGTCGTAAACTTTAACTTCCGAGTGCGGTGGAATATACACACTGTGTCTATTACTTACATGCTAATTTATTTTAAAAATGCGGTCAAAGGATAAAAAAAATGGCTGAAAGGAAAAATTAACTAGGTCCTCAAAAGTGTTCACTTTACCGTGGCACAGCCTATAGATGAATTTAAAATACTGGACGCGTGCAAATAAATGTTTCGAGTTTTACAGCTTTCCTTTTAAATTTACTGCTGAACTGGTTTTATTAAGATGTTTATACCGTTATTAAGCATCGATAAATGCTCTAATAAACACTGTTTCAACTATAACTGTCACCAAAAATACAAATAAACTCTCGAGCTGTATTTTCGAACGAAGGCAATCAAATGAGTTCCCAAACAAATATATACAGATAAATCAACAAAATAGTTTGTTGACAGTCCACTTTTTTTTTTGGCCCAACACGGAGGTACTGTTAATTCAATCGTGCATTTTGTTAGAGGAATAAAATTAATTAGTTGTTTTATCAAATCTTGTGTACTGAACTAAATATTTCGTTGGGGTAACTAAATATATTTTTGGCCCTATACAAACAAATATTTTGCTGGCTTTCCTCTCAGTGTACTTCTGTTAACATAAAAGTGTTATTTTTGGTTAAACTAAACTTTCACTTGTATTTAATCTATAAATTAAAATATTTAATTTATTATTAATATGACTAAAATCAGGGATAGAATAGGAGTGTTGGTAATGCCTAGTATGAAATAGTTCTCATGCAAAATATAATTACACTGAGTGTGCATGCATGAGGTGTGTTGTCCGTTTGTTGTAATTTTCTAGACTCGGTTAAGCTTTGTTTGCAAGAGGCGGGGGAATATCGTGGAAGTATAGCTTTAGCAGGACATCAAGGAAGTGTGAAGTAATCGTGAACGGACTATATACGTTAAGGTCGGTTCACAGTCGAGTACAAGACAGCGCCCTGCATAGAACGTGCACAGAATTGTGTGATTCATAGTGTATGTACACGCCTTACGTTCAGCCAGTCTGACACGACTAGAAACTTGCTTGATTTACAGTGCAGTAGTGATTTATTAGCAAATAATATTTCATTTCATTTTGAATCTTATTCTGCCAGTACTTACTGTATATGATGTGTTAATAATATAACACAAAACATGACAATGCACTTGGGGATAGGAAACTTTCGCGAGTTCACTGACTTGCAGGCTAGACTCTACAGTATTATGTAAAAATATGCTGATATCAAGTGTGCATTGGTTGTCTGCTGCGACAGTGTAAGGCGATGACTGGGCCATCGTTCTCCGAGAGGTGTCAGACACAGTGTGAACCATTGGCTGAAGTTGTTATATGAACACACGAGTTTTGAATTCTAGCTTGTCCCGAGATGAATCCTCGACTTCTTCAGGTCTCTACAACGAACAGCAGTTTATCTAACGCAACTTGTTGCTGTCTGCTTGAGAAACAGTTCTCGTATTTGACCGGGCCATGCTCTCAGAATTCGGCTCCTATGTGACCCATGTGCAGACAGTTAACACGTGTCAAATCGTGATCCTGCCATTCAAGATAGGTAAATGATTCTACCGTGTTTTGAAATACAACTTGTCTTGAAATTTTTTTCCGGCAAATTTCAGCACCCCTACCAATGAGGCGCCATAATACGTTCGCTGTTACTTCACACTTTCCTGAGACCCTGCTTAAGTTCTACTTCCAGGATGTTCCTCTGCCTCGTGCAAAGTCTAGAAAGTTACACCAGAGGGATTACACGCCACTTTGGTGCGCACTCACTGGTATAATATTTTGTATAAGAACCATTTCTTACTAGCCATTACCAACAAACCTCTTTTCTCATTGTTTTTATTCAAATTAATTACAAATGAAATATTAAAATTTATAGATAAAATATACGTAGAGCCGTCTGTTTTTCGCGGAAAGATTTCAGGACTACTTGAACTCCAGATCAATAGAGCCCAGATCCACTCTCGTGATTGGATGATTTTGACTGTCGCACATTGCAGGTGTCTGCTAGCGAATCACGGACTCTCAGTGTCAGAGTTACCTAATTCTGATTGGCCCAGTCATGTAAGAAACTGTCGCTCGACAAAGACACGTAGCCAATAGTCAAAGTAAATCGGTGCGTATGCCATAGGACATTGGAGGGTAGCCTTCGCGTAAATATTTTCACGAAAAACAGGTGGCTCTAAATAAAGTAAAAGATTAAATAAAACAAAACTAACGTGTTTTTTTTTAGGCTAACAGACGTATAAAACGCTTGTGATACAAAGCATAGTTAGGAAATAACCAAACATATCATAGACAGGGTGATTTTTCAATGGTTCGATTCAAACAAAACGTGTGAAGAAACGGCGAATAGACTACTCGTTATGTATTACGCGAAGTGACCGTAATTCCACCCTTAAGCGCGTATGCCACGATGGAAGATTCCTTGGACGCCACCATCCATGCTAGTCGCTTGTACGGACGGTGCTGTGGACTATTTGGCCGACTGCTGGCCGTTTTCTTGAACCTTTTCGTAATTGATCGTGTGCAATTTCCTACAAGGTTGAAATTTTAGCAAATCAGAGAGAGGGTGGAAGAGTTATTTTGTTTATTTTGTTTCGATAAAGAGCGTAAGACTATTAAACTCAATAAACAGTAAGTGAAAAAAAATCAGGAATTTTTTTACTGATTCTTAAACTAAAAAAGCTATGATAGCCCAACCTATCAGCAACGAAAAAAATCTAAGAATCAGGATAATATAGGCTTAGTGCCTTTTAGGACAAATTACATCTATGCCAAGTGGCTTTTCGGTTAAGTGACTTTTAGGCCAAATGCATTTAGGCCAAGTGACTTTTATGCCAAGAACGTTTAGAGCAAATGCCTTTTAGGCCAAGTGACTTTTGGGCCAAGAGACTTAAGCAAAGTGCCTTTTAAGCCGAGTTACTTTTAAGCCAAGTGAATTTGAGTCCAGTGACTTTTAGGGTAAGTGACATTTAGGCCAAGTGCCTTTAGGTCAAGTAACATTTAGGCTAACTGACGTTTAGGCTACGTGACATTTAGGCCAGATGGCTTTTAAGCCGGATGAGTTTTAGGCCAAACGACTTGGTAAATTGAAATTTTCCCTGAAATTTCAGACTAAATGAGTTGTAGGCGAAGAGAGACGCTGCACTCGCAGAGCGGCAAGATGGCGGAGCTGCGTTCTAAGTGATTCTCACTCGCGTGTAGGCGCGTCCTCGACTCCAGCCGCCCCAGCAGGAGGCCGGGTGCTTGGAAACTTCCATCCCTCCTACCTCCTTCCTACCTCCTTGGCGCAATCACCCCCAACACGCAGCCCTGCCTACCACGCAGTCGCCCTTCTCCAGGCCATCTCGCGAGTACAGTCCCTCCAGCCAGCGACAACACTACACTCTAGGTCGCCTTTTATTGTCACTTTCTCTATCAAACATTTGACAAATCATACCATGTATGACGTGCTTGCTAGATATACCTGCCGCCATGTTTGTATCGCAAGCGTTCATAGTTGTGTTTTATATCAAAATACCTTGATTTACTTATATTTTAACAATAATTCAAGTACACAATTTTTAATTAAAATTATTAAAACAGTGATAAAATAGCCGTATCGGTAATGCCTAGTAATAAATACACTAATATAGTCCTTACGCAGAATATTATTACACTGAGTGCGCACGGATACGGTGCGTTGTTCCTTAGTGCATTTTTACATAGTCTGTTCACGGTGAACTGAGCACTTTTAAAAGCCCTGCTTAAGATCTATTTGTATGCACAATGTGTATTATTCCACCATTTGTAAAATTAACATTGCCGTGGGATTTTGCGCTTTGATCACGCGTCGGCCAAGGGAAAATCCGAACCTATTAGAGAAGTATACATTTCACAAATTTGTTAGTTCTTACTCTTAACGTATTATTAAAAAAAAAAAAAAAAAAAAAAAAAACCAGAGTGAACACGTAATCATTTCAATATTCACAAATGTTTACATAACTCTTTTCAATTAAACGATAAGACACTGGACTACTTTGCCTCCTCCGTTATCCACATTGCGAGACACACGCTAGCCACAGTGCGCCCGTTGAAATTCCCGCAGGTATTGGCGCTGCCAGGGACATTTTTCAAACGTTGGTTTCAAAACTCCTCACTATACCATCAACAGCCTTTCACTGTATGTATAGTGACGCTCGTAAAAATCCCAACACGTTTTCCATGCTACCAAGAATGGGCTAGAAATTATTCGACCAACTGCTACAATTTACTGTACCTATATTAAAAAATACTCTGTATTGTAGACACCAATATGAGAGACAACATATGTGGTCAATTATTGTTTACTGCCGGCTTTACTGAAGCCCGGCTGTAGTTTAACTTACAGACTGTTCCTCCGCCTTATGAACACAATGCTTAACCCGTTCAGACCCAGTGTACATCACTGTGTAGGTAATTTACTCACGTGTAGGTAATTTTTGGTCCGAACCGCACACTGCGAAGCTCATACCTGTGGATAGATGATTCGCAAACCCTCTTGGCTCATATAGCTGTAGCCGAACATATAGGCTACAGCGAAACAGGTGCTGTGTTGGCGCAAATACAGCACGCATCGTAGAATTGTTTGTTTGCAACACCTGAAAACGTAAATCAAAGTGGGCAGACGATCATGCCAACGTTACAACGCACCGCATTCGTGCTCAGTTTCATAATAATAATCTTTTTCAGACCAATGTTTTACTAGGCATTACAGATACGCCTATTTTCTCTTTGTTTTTAATAATATTATTTATAAATGAAATATTATACTATAAAGACAGGGCCAGGAAAAAATAGCGAATTCATTTTCCGACAAATTATAATTCAAACGCACGCACGCACATTTATGTTATGTTTGCAACTGTATCGCAGTTTATTGGACACGCCCTGGTGAACGCCGGAGACCTGTAGAAAAACGAACACCTGGCTGCGGTTCCGAACATTCTGTATATGTACAGGATATTAAAAAAAATCATCCTAGGCGTAACATTTCAACATGTTTTTTCAATAACTTGTATACCACAAATATATAGCACAGTAATTAACTTTATAGTACTGTATTCTTGAATAAATGAAACTTTAACTCTGTATCTTTTATAACTTGTACTAATTATTTTGTATTAAATACGAATTAAAAACAGCGAGAGCAGCCACGTGTTGGCAACGGCTAGTAAATAATAGTTGACACATAAATATTGTTTTCATCTAGTTTTTTTGATACGTTATTTGTAAATTAATCGTCGCCTATTGATATATTTGAATTTTTAGGCAGTCCCGAAGTAGACATATTTCATTGTTACAGTTAAAAATATCAGCACATATTACTGTGCGTAGACCCTAGTGACATGGTGTTTTTTTTCCGTCCGAGGAAGAATATTCAGTAGACCGAGCAAAGCTTGTCGCGCTCTCTCGCGCTCTCTCTCTCTCTCTCTCTCTCTCTCTCTCTCTCTCTCTCTCTCTCTCTCTCTCTCTCTCTCTATCTATCTATCTATCTCTCTCTCTTTCTCTTTCTCGGGAAGTTTCGCTGCGCCTGTAGCAGGGAAATTAAGCATGTTTTCAAATTTGGCATATTTCATACTTATTACAGCAAAAATTATGCTTTTCAAATTTGTGATTTACAACTGAAACAAGACTTTATTGCCAGAATACTTATTATAATATATTTAGATGCGATGGTGGGGGGCGGTTACAAATCCGAAGTTGGCAGAAATGGCGACTGGCGATGCACACAACATGACACGGCGTGTTTCTGAACGAAGTGTCAAGTTCGTACTCGTGTTTTTCAAACCTACCTAGGCAAGCTACGATGTTGAGATAAATATGTTTCTCTACGGCAAGAATAAATATACTGTCAAGTGCGTTGTGACCGCTGTGTGTGTGTGTGTGTGTGTGTGCGTGAAAAAGTATTGTTACCATTACGTTACGTTGGAACAGTGTGTGTGTGTGATTGCAAACATGGGATGTGTGGAATTTATAGGTTTTAACCGTGAACTGTTTTAATACGAAATTAATTGTTTGGAAGTAACGTCTGTCTATCGCATACTTGTAATATTGCTCTAGGTGTTTGAAACACAATTGTGCAACGTGCTAACGTTTCTGTGATTTGAATGTTTGCCACAACCCCAACAAAATACTACGCCCAGCCAGATAAATTTAAATAAATACTGAAATAAACCTACAAAATAGTAAGTACCAACACATATAAATATTAGCGTAATAAATGTTACGGTAGGCCTATGTGTTTGCATGTTCACCACTATCTTTTACGTTTGTCGATGCTACGTACAATAAATAAGCGACACGAGTTGCGTGCTTGAATTTACTGTGTCTTTTCGTTGGACTGGTTGTCCCTTCGTTTTAATTTCTATTCCAACTAAGACCATCACATATTAATAACGAAAGGTTAAATACTGCATTTCTTTCCCTCGCGTATTATGTGTCATGTGCTATGTCGTGTATAACAAATATGTTATTGTTAACAATGTAAAATAATAACCTAAATAACTATCACCAACATAAACAGTGTTAAACAGTCATAAAGTTGATCTAGATATGGTTATAGGCCTAAAATTGTGGACATTCTTACGAAATGGTTTTTGAAATATGATCAAATTCTTTGGACAGCTGAAAACAGTAAACAAGCACTTGGCAGTTAAAACGTAGTAACATGGCGGTGTTAAAGTTTATATGTAGCGGTAGGCTAAGTAATCGGTAACCAATTGTAGAACTTTAGCATGGCTTCAGAAAAGTGTGAAATATCCGTGAATGGCCTATATAGGTACTACTAATCAACAAGGTCGTGGGCTGGTTGGCACTCCGGGTGTAGGCAGCCACGCACCACTACCTCTACGAACTTACTGACTGTACAAGTGTCTCTCTCTCTCTCTCTCTCTCTCTCTCTCTCTCTCTCTCCTCTCTCTCCTCTCTCTCTCTTCTCCTCTCTCTCTCTGTGTGTCACGGATCTGATATCAGTTGGGAAAACGAGTATGAAGATTTAGGTGGCTCTTAACAGCGAGGTCTTGAGAGCCGATGAGGGTGAAGCGATGTGAGAATGGGGCGGCGCCGGAATGCAGCAGGGGGAAACGGGAAATCCCCGAGAAAACCCACCGACCAGCGACATCGTCCGGCACGATTCCTACGTGCGAAAATCCTGGAATGACCCCTCCGGGAATCGAGCCCGATTCGCCTGTTGGGAGGCGAACAGTCTGACCGCTAAGCCACCGCCCCAGTAGGAAAAGTGACGTAAACAAACGTCGAGATGAATATTAGGCCACGTGATAGTGACAGTTGTGACGGCTACATATGTTGGTGTCGGGCGCGCGGATGAGCCTGCTCCAAGTGTAGGCCGGGCAACATACGTGCGCGCAAGAGCAGTGACTGGTGCGTGACGCAACATGAACATTGGCAACGCTATCGCGCACGCCATCTGGCGAGGTCGGCAGTCAGTAATTAATAACGGCAGCTGGCGGCGACAGTATACACGCGCGCCTCAACCTTTATCGACTGACCGATGGCGGCGCGATAAGCGACGCGAGAGTCTAGGGTCGAGGGGAGGTCTGGACGCTGGTACGGGCGACGTGACGAAGACATTCAGCTCTCTCCTCCAGCTGGCCGCACCGATGCACGCGTGACACGAAACGGAACGCTGACTCGCTCAGCAATCATCACCACACACACGCACACGCACCTCATGTTCGCGAACACACACACACACACACACAGGTCAAAGCGCAAATTAAAAAACAATAGCTGATTTAGTAACCACAGATCATAAAAAAGAGGTAACCAATTTAGTACCTAGTTTTCTATCATGTATGCTAAAAGGAATAAGTTTCGATATACCCTCCAAGAAACGTGTAATAGTGATAAGTAGGGACAGGAAAATTTCGCGAATTCATTTCGGGGCAAGATAGATGCCAAACTCATATACAATGAAGTCACCTTCGCGATTGGATCACAGTTTATTAGACCCGCCCTGCACGCCTCTGAGCCAATAGCAGACTTGCAAGGAAACACCTTGCGAATCCCATAACTGCCGTGTGTGTGGCAACAGCCAATGAAAGCTCCAGGCTGAGGCTCCAGTATGTAGAGTACTGAGGAGTCTAACCTACAAGTCATTCAACTCGCGAAATTTTCCTATCCTTAGTGACAAGTTGGTAAATGTGCATAATACATAACTGCACCATTCCTCTCAAATAGTTACAACAGTTTTAGACTAAAGATGAGTTAGACCGCCTATTCGTCTTCTGCGCACGTGTTCAACGTTGACCTAACCCCAATCCTACACAACTGTCAAAGTCACATGGTCGATAGTGATGAACGTGTTTGTTTATATCTTAATTTTTAAATGACAAACACTATTATATTAATAAAATACTTTTACCAGTTTGAATATAATCAAAAAGCATAACAAGTTGTTTAGAGGAATTATAAAAACATTTCAAAAGCACTTGATTACTAACCAGTCTTCTAACCTCAAACCCAATCAACGCACGGAGATTGGTTGTGCGCAGCCTGCGATATCGGTCTACCTCATTTTTAGTCAACGATACATGTCATCCAAAGTATTCAAAGGAACTGTGAATCATCAAACTGTTACTTTTTCCTCGGGTGTACGAAACTAGTCTACGAAAATCGACGAAACCTGACTTGCAGATGAATAGAAAGATCTCAAATGCAGCGACAATGATGTGTAATTTCTGTAATTGCAGCGCACTTGAAAAAAAGTGAGATGGATGCTCACGTGTAATGTTGAAAGTGAGAGATTGAGTGTTTATAATACAGTTATTTCAGACACCTTGCAGAACTTTAAAGAAGAGGATTCTGAATTGTTTACAACGTTTATTAATGACCGGCAGTATTCCAAAGTACGTTATATACAGTACATTGACTTCTGTTATCTGTACCTCGCCAGTTTTGTGTCAAAATTACTGACAAAACTGCAGAAAAAAGGACCTTAGTGACTTAGCTTAACATAAGTAACTTTTAGTGACTTGCTCTGAGCCCTGACACACACAAGTTTTCGATATCCGGAGACGGAGTTCCAAAACGTTACTCTACGAGTAAACTTTACTCTTTGGCTGTCCCAAAAAAATTCTATTATGTTTTACTTAATGATAACAGTGTCTCACAAACTGCAGAGTAAAGACTCAGAGCATCTTGCCAGAGTAAAACGTTTACACGCCCTATATCAGCGAGTAACGAAGGCTACACTGATAACGAGTTTAGTGGAATTCAATAAAACTGTAAGCAAATGCGGACATTCTGGTTACAGGCACACACGGTAAACATACTATGTTTACCATTAAAATATGGTTAGTAAAGCTGTTTATGTACACACACACCTTTTAGAATTTGCGTTGGTTGGTTGATCAGTAGGCCTACGTGTTTTCAAACACAGACAGAATGTACCCAAACCGCGTTTACTCTTGCTTTCCTCAGCTACTACTCTACTCACAGTATATATATATATGGTACTATTTTGGAACGCCGCCTAGATGTGCACGTCTGGTGTTCCACTCAGGTTGCTGACAACACGCTGTTTTTGAATGGACCAATCATTATTGGTACCATTTGTGTGGATTATTCCTGAAGGATTATTAGCGGAAAAACTTGCAAGGCTCTTCTCGAAGGGTCGTTAGTAATGTGATGTAATGTAAAGGGATTTTTAACGTCCCCTGGTTTTATACTTGAAAGTTTAGCAGGGGACGGCTTACAGATTAACTTATATTCTAACTTAAACTAACATCCATGCCTTACTCGGGATTCGAACCCAGAGCCTTCCGCACGCCAGATCGGTGGCGCACCAACTGACTGCGCCACGGGAGATCGGCGAAGAATCGTTAGATAAAAATGTGTTTTGCTAGCCCCAGAGAGTTATTAGCTGAAAATATTTTGTCTTATCTCAAAGGATTATTTGTTTAAAATGTTAGTGACACACCCCGAATGACTATTGGTTAAAAATGTGTGTGGATCTCATTACTCTAAAAATTGGTGTGGTTCACTACGAAATATCATTATCAAAATAAAAAATATTTAAAAAATGACGTGGCTCGGCCTAGAGGGCTTCCCGGTAAAAACGACAGCATGACTTATCTGGTATACGGACTTTGTATGGAGGTAATTTATGTGAATACACTTTGCACGAATTGTTTCAGGTATGAAGACAATAATGGCACAAGTGTGAGGTCTATATAACTAGCATTATAAAAATAAAGTGCAAGTATGAGCGGGAAGCAGGAGTAGACAAGCACCGACCCACAGTAACTGCGATGACGTACACTCACCGAATATCTCGCCCTGGCTCGCATACTCCGACACGATGTAGATCATGTTCTTCGTCTCCATCACCTGCGGACAAGCATAACGATGTTAGTGAGGCGAAAATAACACTGCTATTCACACTACACTAGCGTGCGGCTCAGCTTGCTATGCTTTTAGCTCGTGAGTAAGATTGCTCGCCGCCAGGTAGCAGCACTGGTGTCGTGTGTGCTCTACTGTATGTAACTCAAGCCTGTTCACAGTAAACTGATCACTTTTGAACTCAAACTTAGACAAAAACTCACTGCCCCTGCCTGCATGTATTTTAACGGGCGCACTCAGTGACATGCGCCCGGTGAAGTTGATTATGACAGGTGGTAAATAGTTCCATATCTTAACGTCAAATAAAACGTGTTAGGTCAACATTTGTTATAACCTAAATTATTTATTTCGTTTTGTTTTTTTTTTTTTTATGCATCGAAGTTTAAAAATTACCAGATTTGTAACATATTTTCGTTTCTTATAATTTCCACAGTTTAACCTGACGGACGCATGAATAAAGGGACGAGACAAATGACAATGTTAATTTTACATAAGGCGAAGGAATATACAACGTACATACAAGTAGATCTCAAGCAGGGCTTTCAGAAGCTCATTTTGCCGTGAACAGCTTATAAACGAGATAATTGCAATTTTCGTAAAACTGTGACGAGGGAGTCGTCACTTAAGAAAGTTATGTAGCAGTTGGTGATTTTGAATTATGCACTCGCTGTGTTATTTAATATGTGGTTAGGCCGGCCAGCCATTTTTAATATGTTTTGTATTATACTTACATTTTGGATATCTATTTTAGCATTGTGTAATATGTTAGAGTTTAGTTAGTAATGTTATAGGGTTTGTGTATGGTTAGTGAGTGCTGTAGAAAGCCAGCTGAGTGCGCGCGTGTTGCCAGCTATGCCACACGAGGTAGCGGCCGCTCCGCGCCGCGCGGGGCGGGGAGAGTCTTGTAGCTGCACCAGACCAGTAACATGTGCACAAGTTCTAGCCCACCCAGCTCTGGTATGGAGTTGCCTAGTCAACATCAGTAAGAGATAGGGTTTTATAAATACGTTCAACATTGTATGCAACGTGGTTGTTATAAAACTTGTGGAAATTAGTCTGCCTGCTCGTTCTAAATGCTCACGTCTTGTGTGTTGGGCTTGGTTGGAAAACGCTGCCGAACTTCTGTGGAGCCATATTTCTCTGTTGTGGATAATCGCCACGAAATTCGCCTGGTAGCTGCCTGCGCGATCAGAGGGGAGTCTCGCCTTTGCATTTCCTGGACGGCGGCTTGCAGTTTGTAAATGTCCGCGAACTGCGGACACTTGTGTGGAGGCGCGCTGTGTCGGCACAATTCTCGGCGTCCTCAAATTTGAAGGAACTGTCCAGCTGTTCTTTTAGGTGAGGGCATGTTGCACGAGTGAGGTCGCTGTGATCCTCCCCAGTTACCTCTCGCTTGGAGGTTACAAAATATATGTAGTTGTGCAAAACCTTCCGAGCTGAACTGACATGTACTGAAACGTTTTCTGTGAAATCGTTGTTTGCGCGTAAACGCGTATCTCGGTAAATAAAATTTATGGAACTATGACGTTTTATCATAAAAGATTTAAAAAAAAAACTATTATCTATAACCCATTTTTTTGGTCATATTACGGTTATTCTAAGACAAAAAAATACGTGAAAATGGTCAAATATCGCATTTTTAAAACTTGCCTATGCAGTTTCCTTAAGCGGCAAGAGAAAAGTACAAAGATACAGGCGTAGTTTAATCTGTGGTCTTTCATCGCGTGTAATAAAACCCCACAGTTACAGATCTAATTTACACAGTACAGTGTTAGGACGGAAACACTGCACGCCTTGCTCGTAGGGGCGATGAGGAACTAGGGGTGCGTGTTAGTGTCGCCCGTATCGCTCACTCGCTTCTTAACCTTGGACGCGCAGCTACATAGTCCCCAAACCTCGATTTTTTTGCCTATCCCACCCTAATTCTAAGTGTTAGATGTAAGTCTGAAGTAGGGTCGGGTGCTACTTGCGTCTCAGGGCGAACCCCTTACGCCTACGAAGAAAGGAAGTCATGCAAGGAAACATGGATCGCGGCAGAGAGGGATTGGGCAGCCATGGCCTGCTCTTTGGGGCCATGACTACCTCCCTAAGTGTACATATAGTTAACCTATAACTAGGGGTAGTGAAATTTCACGAAAATATTTCAATATATGTTATAATTCAGAACACTGTTGGATCGTTTACTTTTCTTGATGTGCTGAATTACTTTCACGACAGGAGTTAACTGTCTACACACGAATCACGTGGGAGCCGTGCCGATAATGCCGAATACTGAGTGGCTCGGTCCAAGCAGACGGCAGCCAATAACAGTAGACAGACCACTGTTGAGTGCTTGTAGTATTGAAGTCTACCGTGTACTCGAATTTTTTCGTGAGAAAGCATTAGCTCTAGCTATAACTAAGAAGAGATTAGGAAAAACCGGCACAGCACCGTAAAAACCCAGTCGACATTAAAATAAATTAAAAACCATTCATGTATTAAACAGAAATGCTACGAGAAACAAAGAGTGTGTGTAAGCCAACCTCAGTGCCTGTGTGTTGTTGTACAGAGGGGTGTGATATACGACCCCTGCAGTACACAGTCGAGGTATTAGTGTCTTATGCAGCTCCGCGGGTAGCCAGGTTTGTTGACGTTTTGACATCTCTTCTTTATGACCTGTTGACTGTAGCTATCTCCGAGCACGCAGCAAGCCGCGTACAACAACGGCACAAGTACATCCCGCGATCAAATACACACGTGGCATCAGCAGCACTCACCTCGGCTCGGAGCATACGTTTCTTGCTTTCACAACGAGTCTTGCAATCTAACGTCTTTCGGCCTCTCAATAGGTTTGGGTGGCTCTCAACAGCGAGGTCTCGAGAGCCGATGAGAGTGATTGAGGTGAGTATGGAACAGCGCCGGAATGCATTGGGTGGGGGAAACGGGTGATCTCCGAGATCGTCCGGCACGATTTCCACGTGAGAAAATCCGGGTATTGAACTCGTCTCGCCTTAGTGGGGGTGAACAGGCTAACCGCTCAGCCACCGCGGACCCTGTTGCAGAAAAGGAAATTTATGGTGTGAAAAGTAGTCACGAGTTTCTTGTAACAGCTGACACTCAGGAACCTATGGGACGGGTTTCAGCGGATCCATGGCACAAGAAGCCACCAATCGTAAATAGTTTGTGTGTCAGCTACGACCATTAGCTAGAGCCAATGAGTTTTCGTGAAAAAAATATGAGCACACGATAGACTTCAACACTATAAGCACCCAAAAGCAGTTTGTCTATAGCAATTGATTGATGTCTGCTTGAGAAGGCGTTTTCATATTTGACCGGGGCCACTTAGAATTCGACAACATCGGCACGGCTCCTAAGTGATTCGTGTCCAGACAATTAACAAGAGTCAAAAAGTAATTCAGCCTACCAATATACATAGATAAACGACCTTACAGTGTTTTGAAATACAACTTGTCTTGGAATATTTTCGCGGAATCTCACTACCATAGAACTGGCCAGGGAATGTCACTGCCAGTATTAGCTCTAGCTTTTGGACTCGCACACCACCACTTCTACTAGAAGACGCCAGACGTGAACGAGTCAACTCGGGACAATATGATAAGGAGTAAACGCAAATTACCTTCACAAAATAAATTGTAGCTTCGTGCCATACATGCGCACGAATAAGTTTCCGCACAGCTTAGAATCCAAGCACCTGTACGGCAATGGCGACTGAACCGCACATCACTGTGATTATCAGCGTGCAGGTCATTCCATAGACTAAAGATTAGGTCGACCACTTATACATCTTCTGCGCATGTACCCAACATTGACCTACCCCAATAAAAAGATTTCACGACCAGTTCTATTTCATAACACTTTAGCTCAGATCCACTTGTGTGATTGGATGATCTAGATGTTACGCGTCTTAAGTGTCTGTCCACGAATCAGAGACGTACAGTAACGGAGTAACTTAATTCTGATTGGCCAGTCAACTGAGAAAATGTCTTCTCACAAACACACGCCATCGATAAGCACAAGGGAACTGCTGGTACACTCGTAGGATATTAAAATCTGGTATGTGCGGAAATCTTTTCGCGAAATTCGGGTGTCGCTACCAATAATACATATCTGTCAAAGCCACATGGTCAAGGGTGATGAAAGTGTTTGTTTATATCTTAATTTTCAAATGACAAGCACTATTATATTAATAAAATACTTTTACCAGTTTGAATTTAATCAAAAATCATTACAAATTGGTTAGAGGAATTATAAAAACATATCAAAATCACTTGTTTACTAAACACTGTTCTAACCTCAAACTCAATCCACGCCATTTTTGTTAGTCGTATTGGCAGTGTTGCAGTTCAATGTTGGGACACGAAGATTGATTGTGCGCTGCAAGCGAGATCGGTCTACCTCATCTTCAGTCTATGGGTCACTTACTCGAGAGGTAAGAGTATTAGATGAGGATGGAGCAGTGGAGGAATGCAAGCACAGGTGAAAGAGGGAGTGCAACGAGAAAACCCGGCGGCCAACGTTTACTCCCTGCCACGTTTCCCGAGCGGGAAAATCACACCGGAAATCGAAACCCGTTCTCCTCGGGTCTAACCACTACACCACCACGGGCGGCGTGTAATAATATCACATTCCTATATATACAACTAGCATAGCGCAACATAGGGTGTATCCGTGGCAACGTCATATGGAGGTGGTTCAAATATTTCTATAGTCCGTTCAAGGTTATTCCCAAATTTATCTGAAGTCCTGCTAAAGTTCTACTTTCAGGGTATTCCTCCGCCCCAAGACACTATCAAATTACACCAAAGGGACAAGGCACCATATTCGTGCACACTCAGTGTAATAATAATTTCCACAAGAACTATTTCTTACTAGATGTTGCTAAACAACTCATCCGTTCTTCTCCTGTTTTTATTTATATTAATGATAAAGGAGATATCGTATTTTACAAGTGATACATGGCATAATTAGAGACATGCTAAATTCGCGTTATTATTTCCGGAACGCAGTAAACTTAAAGCACGTGTACATTTTCAATACGTTTGCCACTGGACCATACTACATTTGACACGCCCTGGGGAACTCTGCGCCAATTGTGAGCCCCAATCAAGAAGTGTTCAGTCAGAAAGGGAGTCGCCTCACGCCTAGGTTGCAACCAATGGATGAACTACGGCGGCGTGACGGTATATCTAACCTGACGCCAAACAATAACGCGAAATTTGCAGCTCCCTAAACATAATTAGGGAACAACCAGACACTTCATTAATGGGTTTTTTTTTTCAAAGGCTTGATTGAACTGTAGTAGGACTTTGCCTAAATCGAAGCAAGTGATGGTAGGTGAAGTGGCGAGTACGTCTGGGCCGACCTCCACCCTGGAGACCCGGTGTACGTCACCTGTGTATACACGGGCGATGACGCATGCGTAATAGACTCCCTCCCACTTGCCGGCCGCGCGCTGCCACGGTAACACCAACACATACCATATTCACTGTCAAGTGAGCATTCCTTTAAGGGGGGGGGGGGTGGTGCATGAAAGCAGTATATTCACACCATTTTCGATGCAAGTTGTTTTCCAAAAGGTTGATCAAAATTTCTGGCTCAACAAGACCTAAATAATAATTTTCAACACCTTTTTACATTGTTTGATTTCCACTACCTTCATTATTTTCGGAGCACTGATGGAAGAAAGAAAATTATTATTTTTTTCTTATCTTCAATTCAAGCTCAGAGAATAACGAACGCAAAGAATTTTTTCCCGTGTAATAAGGTGTTCAGAATTGTTATTTACGTCTTGTCGAGCCAAAAAATTAAACAAATTGTGACAAATATTATAGAAATATACGATTTTCGTGCACCATTCCTCTGAAGTCTAGGCTTCCTTTTGCAGAACTTCTTCGTTTTCACGTCGTCATTTCGGACTCGTAATAATTAAGTGACATGAGAGATTTGGGCGGCTCTTAACACCGAGGTCTTGAGAGCCGATGAGGGTGATTAAGGTGAGTGTGGAGCAGTGCCGGAATGTAGAGGCGAGGGAAACGGGAGATCCACGAGAAAACCCGCTGACCAGCGGCATCGTCCGACACGTTTCACACGTGCGAACACCCAGGAGTGACCCGGTCTAACCGCTCAGCCACCGCGGCCCCGCGATGGGTAGGGACACTTGATCTCCGCGTTGTGTTTCAAAACACTTCAGCTCAGATCTACCCTTGCAATCGCATTGTTTTAGCTGCTATCCGTCTTGGGTACTTGCCTGCGAATCACAGACGTTACCGGCGATAACTACGATTCTCATTGGCCCAGTCAAATAACAGTTCTTCACCGTGAAAGCCCTGTTTAACATCGCGCTCTTTTCGTCGGCAACTTGCCTCTACAGTCCAATTACAAAATGGAATACGAGAGTGAGAGTTTATGGAATATCTCCCGGCACCAGATGAATTCCCGGAAGGGTACCAACTTAGTAAATCTGCCATAGGTATTTTCTTCCACCCTTACTTTCTTTGCATAAAAACAATCACAGAACTATATATCCAAAGAATATGTGATTAGTAAATAGCTTATAATGAAATCTGGTTATGTACGTACACGAAAAACATTCATCGCTGTTTTCACCTAGTAAAACTGACCGTATGTTAATTTTACATAAGGCGGAAAAAGAGACAACGTAGATTTTCCAGAGAACATGTACTAAAACCCTTTTCATACGTTCCAAACTGTAAGCTACGAGAAAAGCAATACCTGAAATGAGTGATTGAGTGAGTGAAGAGATTTGGGCAGCTCTTCACCGCGAGATCTTAAGCGCCGATGAGGGTGAATGATGTATGGAGCAGAGCCCGGAACGAAGGGGCGCGGGGAAACGGGAGATCCCCGAGAAAACCCGCCGACCACCGGAATCATCAGGAACGATTCCCGGGTCGCCTTGGTGGGAGGTGAGCAGGCTAAACGCGGCACTGCCTGAAATTAAAAACTAATGTATAGTCAATTCACGGTAGAGTAAGCACTTTTGAAAGCCTTCTCATTTGAAATTATAGTCGACAAATGTATTTTATTTTAGCTTTACACGTTAACATCCTAATGCTGTGGAATATACGCACTGTGTTTATTTTTAATATGTCAATAAATAATGTATTAGATATGGCTGAAATGAAAAAGTAAGTAGAGCCTGAAAAGTGCTCACTTTACATTAAACCGCCAATATACGGGTTGTCAGTCCTGCCTGACAGTGTGTAGTGAGGTAAGGATGGGGCCGTGGATCAAGTAGTGAGTGAGGGGGCGGATGACGTCACAGGGAGGGCCAAGGAAAGTCCGTGGGCGGGGATCGATAAGCAACAGACAAAGACGAGGGTCTTCGTCGCCTGGTCTTGGTCTGCAACTGAAAAGACGCTCGACGCCTCGTCTACCCCCTCCACTACCGCACCCCAGGGAGTCTTCGCATCCCGCATACACACACCTTGGCCAGTGGGGGGGGGGGGGGGTTCGAGTGCCCCAGCCATTGTCCGCCCGCGCCGCCAGCCACTGCGCTGGTACAGGCTTTTCACGGTCAAATGAGCACTTTTGAAAGCCCTGCTTCACATCTACTTATATGCACGTTGTGTATTATTCCGCCTTGAGCAAAATTCACAATTTAATGGGCCTCATCACTTTATTCATGCATCGGTCAAGTGAAACTGTGTAATTATTATAAAAGTAAATATTTTACCAATCTGCTCATTTTTACACTTTGATGCATTAAAAAAAAATCGCAAAGCGAGAGAAATAATTTAAGTTATCGCAAATGATTACCTAATACTTTTTGTTCGACTTTAATAAATAAATAGAACTACTTTCACCTCCATCGTTACCAACTTTACTGGACACATGGCACTCATTGCGCCCGTTTAAATATAAGCGGATAGGGGCAGTGATTGTTCTCTAAGGTTAACTTCAAAAGTGCTCACTTAATCGTGAACAGCCTTTACCTACCGTCCATTCATTCTTAGGCCGTATCTGATCTGGTCCAGAGAACGCTCTCTCGTGCTCTCTCTCTCTCTCTCTCTCTCGTGACGTCATTATGACGTCAGAGAGAACGCTCTCTGGTCATCTCAATTCGTCAGAGAGAGCGCGAAAAAGCGAGAGCACAAAGAAAGCACTAAGTTGTACACTCGCTGGCGCTCTCTCGCAGGCGCCATATTTGTTTTTATTATTTCCGTGTTTGAATTAGGTTATAGTAGCTAGGGCCAAAAATCCATTGCATTTTAACTGCAAGTGAATAATTTCAACTTTTTTTTTAACCAGTGTAATAACATACGTAACATGTATTTATAAAAATATAAATACCGATTTCTGACTTACGTCTCGTTTTTTTGCCAATTTGGTGCAACATGACGGTAAAGTATCAATAAAAAAATAGTATTCTATGCTTTAATGATTATTCTCGTAGTGCTATAATTATTTATGAATTATTTTGAACACACATAAATTACTTACAATAACTATGACCGAGAGTTTAGCTTAAAATGATTTCACGCCTGTTGGCATCAGCTGTTTGACTGACTTCGGAGAGAAACGAGAGAGTGGTCGTCTCAATTCCCAGAGCGAGAGCACGAGAAAGTGCGAAGCAGTGCCCTCTCTCTCTCCGTATCTGTGCGCAATTCGTTTAATATTTCACATGATAACTATTTCTTATAGGCTGTTCACGTTAAAGTGAGCACTTTTGCAAGCCCTCTTATTTCGAATGATAGTCAATAAACATATTTTATTTTAGACTTCGTTAACTTCCAAGTGCTGTGGAATATACACAGTCTGTTTATTACTTTCGTGGAAATATTTACTAAAAATGTTGTTCAATGATAAAAAATGGCTGAAACGAAAAAGTAACCGGGGCCTCAAAAGGGCTCACTTTATCGCGAACAGCCTATAACAGGTGTTGCCACAGAGTAGATAACTGCACAGAGAGGAGATGGCGTCACTCCCGGATTTTCGCAAGTGGGAATCGTGGCGGACGATGCCGCTGGTCGGCGAGTTTTCTCGGGGATCTCCCTCCCCCCCTCCCCTTCATTGGAACGCTGCTCCATACTCACAGCATTCACACTCATCGGCTCTCAAGACCTCGCTGTTAAGAGCCGCCCAACTATCTGCACTCACGAGATGGCGTGGCGGTTATTTTGACGTAAGCGTGCACGTTCTGTGGTTCACCACACGAGGTCCTGGGGACGGGCCTTGTGTCTCATTGGCTACTGCGTACTACGAAACGTCTCTGGTTGGTTGAGATGCTGGTTGGCATATTTACGAAACAATTGGCGTAGTACATAATTCTACATATAATTCATTCTCACCTTTTAATGACAACCAGGGCAGGGAACACCTATGTATTAAGTACAAAAATTTGCACAGAGCTGTGAAATGCAAGAAAGGAAATTTTTTCAGAAATCACCCTAATACGGATAGTTTCTGTATGAGGGGTGGTACAGCCTCTCAAATGTGACTTTTCGCAGATGTGATATATATATCGCACGTAACTTGTTGCAAGAAGTAATTCCGCCGAGTATTTATGAAAATGCTAACCACGGACATCCTGTATATACGGTATCTGCTGTTAGTCCGGTCACCGCAGTTTGTGGTGTTGAAGGAGTGTTGATAATAGAAGGAGGGAGGGAGGTATTGCTTCTGACGTCAGAGGGAGACGCTAATAGGCGGCAACACATGCAGTCCGCCCACTTCCTAGTCCCCACCCCTCCCTAAGGGGTATGTCACTTGGAAGATAAGCGATGACAGGTGTGGTGCACTCTTCACCTCTCACTCCACCTTCTTGAGACAGCGCAGGGCTGGCTACGGAGAGGGCCTCGCTATAGTTACCTCACCCCCGCCCTCATCAATCATCAACACCATCACCAAACAACATTTCGCAATGACGAACTCTCCGATCTAGGGTCCCGCCTCCTTCCTTGACCAAGACGCGCGTGCTACAAGAGCGCCATCGCCACTACGCGCACAGCTCTGATCTTGCGTGCGGTTTTCTCCTAGTGCTGCGTGTAACTACGGCAGATTTCAGCGGGACCCTATCGTAGTTTGGCTCGTGTCCAGCTGATATGTTTCAAGATACGGCAGTCTGAAAACGTCGTTTCTGACCATAATGAAAGGATCCAAACTAATATTTACAGCACGCGTGGTAACTTTAATGTATCTTTCCTTCCTCATCTGGGGTTTGCATGATGTCTTTTTGTACGTAAAACTACGTTTAATACTGCCGCAGAAAAAACAGGATTTCAAACACACTGAGCTTGCAGGTGTTGCAGTGGTGGAACATTTTGTGGTTTGCTGCACTAATGTACAGCGCGCTTCTCACAAGCAGTAGAGGCCACGGTGGCTGAGCGGTTAGACTGCTCGCCTCCCAACAACGCGAACCGGATTCAAGCCCTGACCGGGCCCGTTCGTACGATGCCGCTGGTCGGATGGTTTTCTCGGAGTTCTTCCCCCCCCGCCCTTCGTGCATTCCGGCGACTGTTATGCCATCTATCACAAGCGTTCTATACTTGTGTCGTAGGCTAACTTATTTTTTGTTAAACTGAACTACTACTTATGTTATACTTACAAATTATAATATTTCATATATAAAATGAATAAGAATAAAAAAAGGAATAAAAGAAGTGTGTGGGTAACGACTAGTAACAAATACTTCCCATGCAAACTATCAGAACACTTGTGCGCTGTCCCTGTAGTATAAAGCCTCGGTTAATCTTTGTTTGCACGAGGCGGAGCAGTATCCTATGTATGTAGAAATTCTGACGTAACCGTGCATGGCCTATAAGTAAGCGTTTGTGAATACTAAAACATTTACTTAGGTTTATGGTTTTTAATGCATGGAAGTGTAAAAATGAGTAGGCTACATTTGAAGAAAAAAATTAATTTTCTAATAATCCCAGTTTCACTCGACCGACGTACGAATAAAGTGATGAGGCCCACGTCAATGCTAATTTTACATAAGGCGGAAGAATACATGATGGGCATACAAGTAGATCTTAGGAAGGGCTTTCGAAAGTGCTGCTCAGTTTACCGTGAACAGCTTACAGTTACAGTTATTTACTGTGGAGAATGGACTGTGTTATCTTCGGGGGGGGGGGGGTTTCCAGTTGTTCCTATGGATGTGTGTTCGGCTATTAGAAAGTCAAAAAGCTCAGTTGGAATTTCGAGTTCTTGAAGATATTATTTATTCCTGTTTGATTTCTCATTCATCGTGAAGAGCAGCAGGTTTGGCAAAAAGGATTTATAATTTTTATCCAATCGTTTCAAGATCTTTTGTTTAAAGAACCCATTAAATTACTGAGATAGAGTCGAACCTATTATACATTTAAAAAGCGTCATATATAAGTTTATAAGAGAGTATATATTGAACATTCAATCAAATTTTTACTCCCATTTATAAAATTACGATTAAAATAATTAACTTAAAGTGAACAGTTTTACTTTACTGCATAGCAGGGTGGTGATAGTTTTTTTTTGTTTCATGTACGTATCATCACATTAGATTTGCAAAGGAAATTTGCGGGGGTGAATGAAGGATATTGAAGTCTAGCTTGTGCGTAAATATTTGCCCACGAACAACAAGAAGCTCTCAGAGATAGCATTGTTTGAAAGTGTCTGTTACGTAGCCGCTGTGCGAAAGGCTTACGCACTCTTACGAAACAGTTCTGGTGACGTCATCGGCCGAAACAGCCGACAGCTGGGAAACAGTGTACCTGTCAAGACACCACAGGTCGTGTTTGTTTAGTCGCTGCAGTGCTGCCACCTGCAACGTCCCCGCTACGGACGTTGCGATGTCCAATTCTATCGATATGCCCTTCGATATCAATATCGATTATAAGTATCCCTACTCCGATATTATCGCAACTAAATGTCGATATCCCAGAATATCGAATGGTATTTCCAAATTTCCATTAATACACAAATTTAGGCCTACTTAGGGATGTTTCAGTATGGTAAAGTATCGAGATTTCATAAGATATTAAATTATTAAATAGATTGATAATAATGATGCACAATATCGATACTAAGAAACATCAAAAAAAAGTTACACTAGTTATTAAATTTACTTATAAAAATCAAGATAGCCACTGTTAATTACAATCAAAATACTGCTTTTTGTTCAATAGAAGTCATTAGTATCTGTAATTTTATACATCGTAATAATTAATTACAATGTGGCAAAACATCGGAAGAAATATACTGATAACAGTATAAATATCGAAACAGAATATCGATGCCAAAATATCGGATATCGAAAGAAAAGTATCGATATTTACTCATGTCAATAAAATAGCGGCGTCCCTAGTCCCTGGCCCTGGCGCGACCATCGCCCTCACGTTGTCTTTGTATTACACTGCACAGAAAAAGTTTCATGTTCCTGCAACGAAAGGATTAGTTTTGAGGCATTTCTTATAACATTAGTGTTGTAGTAAAATTAATAATGTTGTAACCTAGTTACAATGTCTTATATTATAATGCAAATATACGGTTGTTGAAGTCTTGATGTTAATAAAACCTTTAATACCGGGTTGGAACAATGGTGGTTCGGAACTCGATCCTACATCGGATGTAAGATTTTGACAGAAAACTGTAGCACCCTCTGCTAACATCTTTGGTTGCACCACTCGATTCCAAGAAGCTTCCAACCAAAGATATTAGCATAGGGTGCTACAGTTTTATGTGAAAATCTTACATCCGATCCAGGGTCGAGTTTCGAACCACGATCGTGCAACTGGGCATAAGTAATGTTGCCACACCCAAATGTTGAATTGCGCTAAAAACAGCAGGAAGAACAACATATTTTGTGTAACCGTTAAACACAAGTTTAAAATGACTTAGCGTTGTAAAACAGCAGATAGTAGCGAACAGCGATAACCTCTTAAAATGAAACCACTGTACTTAAATGTTTAGCCTAAGTATAGTATGAGAACTAAACGTTACTTAGACCAGCTCTCGAGAGACTTGCAAAGCAGTTTATGTGTGACAAATATGCATATATTTCTAGAACATTAAGTATTTCCACATAACGAAACAGAATTGCAGTTCGCCGTTATATTGTCCGCAATACATGCGACATGTAACACAGTTGTACAGTACAGTACATGTTAAAATAGACCAGTTGTAAAGTGTGAAGCACTCAGAGCGCGGGTTCCACTGCTATCCCAGCCGTCATTGTTTTATTTTTTTTTTTTTAAATCGTTGATAATATATCTCCTGTGACAAAATAATCGTACTTTATGTATTTTAAGTCGGAATTTTTTTAAAGCACGTAACCTGTAAAAAGCATTTTAACAAAAATGTTAACATCAATTCAAAACAAAATCTGTTTCACCGCGAAGTAACCACATCCTTCATGTTGACAGTACAGTAAGGAAGTACCGCTGTTACAAAAGTATCGGCTGTTCACGGTAAAGTGAGCACATTTGAGGCCCTTGCTACTTTTTCCTTTCAGCCATTTTTATCCCTTAACAACCTTATTAAATAAATATTGCCATATAAGTAATGAACACAGTGTGTATATTTCATCTCACTCGGAAGTTAACGTCTAACGCTACGATAAAACATATTTATTGACGATTATTCCAAATGAGGAGGCTTTAAAAAGTGCTCACTTTACCGTGAACGGCCTATAACATAAATAGCTTAATAGTATTTCACGTTTCTAGGACCAATGGTTGAGGCTGCGCGTTGATATGTCATTCAGTTTGAGAGACTTATTTGGGCGGCTCGTAACAACGAGGTCTTGAGAGCCGAAGAGGGTGAAGTGAGGTGCGTATGGAGCAATGCCGGAATGAAAGAGCAGGAGAAGCGGGAAATAAACCCGCCAAGCAGCGACGATTTTACAAACGAAAATCCGCGAGCGACCCCCCCGGTAATGAAACCCGGATCGCCAAGGTGTGAGGCGAATAGTCTAACCACTACACCACCGCGACCCCACTGTGCTCCGGTGTTGCAGACGACCTTGAGACGCGTCTCAAGTCTGGCGAGGCGGGTTGGAGACGAGACAGGGTAGCAGCACAAAGGACCGCTATCGTCCTGGCGAACACTAGTTCCACTCAGGCAGGCGGGTCTCTTCTTTTACACACTGTCGGCAGACAACCCTAGGTAAGGGCTGTTCACGATAAAGTGACCATTTTTTAAATGATCCTTTAGAAAAAGTCACTGCCCCCTACCCGCATATATTTTAACGGGCGCACTGAGTGACATTCGCCCAGTAAAGTTGGTAACAATGGAGGAAAAGTAGTTCCATATCTTAACATCAGTTAAAAAGTGTTAGGTAACCATCTGTAATTACTTTAATTATTTCTTTCTCCTTCCTGGTTTTTTTAATGCATCGAAGTGTAAAAATTAGCACATTTGTAAAATATTTACTTTGTTAATAATTTCACAGTTTTACCTCGCCGAGGTATGAATAAAGTAATTATGCCCGTCGCAATGTTAATTTTACATAAGGCGGAAGAATACACATAGTGTATACAAGTAGATCGTAAGCACGGCTTGCAAAAGTCCTCATTTTACCATGGCCAGCCTTTGCCCTTTTACCAACGGAGGCCGTCTCCGTCTACATCAGAAACCGAAACCACAAAATATATTTTTTTTTTTTTTTTTTTTTTTTTAGAATTAGCTCCGGACACGAAGACCTCTTGTAAACGTAGGCGCGCGGGCAGTTCCGCTAACTGCTGACGTCACACTGGGCGCCAGTTCACCTTAGCGACCAGTTGTACGATGTGCTCCCCCCTCCCCCCTACCCACGCCCAAACCGAGTACATTCAACTGCAAAAACCAACACGACACACGCCACACGTCACTTCCGGTGGCAAACTGGTTTCGCATCGCGTTGTGTCTTCTTCTCTGGGACTAGTTTATTACTTCCTTCCTCGAAAGAGCGCCTGTGCAACAGGTTCATATAGCGGTGAGCGGGTACGTCTGGATTGTCGTTCACAATGGAGACTAGCGCTGTGCCGTACGGCTACTTATTAGCCTAATATCGTTTCCATCATGTGCTGGCCATGTCGATGAGCTTCACAGTGAAGAATTGAATATCGACGGCTACAAGTATAGTGAATGTATAGCTCATATCTATTATACCTCTAATTACCTCGCAAAACACGTTACAAGAGCAGAAGCTTTCGTAATACCGAGCCTGGAATCATCATCGACAGTGAAAAATGCGTGTGTGGTGTGTCTATATATATATAATATATATATATATATATAATAATATTACGTTTTATATTTAACATATATATATAATTATGTTTGAGTGTTTGAAATTTATTTCATTACCACCTCCACACTTGCAATTTTGCTAGTAAAAATAGTAAAGTAAGTTATTCTAACCTAACCTAACACTTTAAGCTGACCTAACCAAACCTTACCTAACCTAATCCAATTGAATTATGTTATTTCAGATTGGAGCTAAATGAGTCAGGTGTGAAAAAATAGGATGTATAGAATAAACGGGAGAGATAGAAGAGCTGCTTGTTTTAAATTTCCTTTCCCTGTGTTTTTAATGGACAAATGTTGATATTATTCTATATATATTTATATATTATATATATATATATAATATATATATATATATACCACTATACACACATATATATATATATATATATATATATATATATATATATATATATATATATATATATATATATATATATATACACGCACACACGCATACGCGCGCGCGGGAGGCGATTCCTCATGCAAAATCAAATTGATAATATATACGACTCTTTCTAGCTACGTTGCATATTAAGGGATATATCAGTCATTGCAATTCGATATTTTAAAATGATTTATTTTTGTAAAATATCAGAAACGAAGTGAAATTAAATTATAGTTCTCCTAACTTGTTTTATGCTATCGTGATTTCCCACTTGAAACAAACTCACATAAATACCGCCCCCATAGTGAAAATAATAGGGATGGCCACTCTCTTATTGCATACAACTTCTTTACCATTAGAAATCATGAGCGTGAGACGCTGGTTTATTGAGCAGTATGACCCAATCCTCTTGTCACAGCTGTCAATGAATGATCCAGTGTTATCGTGTAAAATGCACACGAAACTTTCGGTGGCTGTGACACAGTTCCAGGTGCGTAGGCAATACCAACACTTCCTGCGTTTTAACTGCGCCAATAATCTCTATAGTTTCTACTGGAACATTATTCTGACATCGCCTTCTCCAAGCGAATATAACGTATTGATTGGATGAAGCAACTCTTCCCGCGATTTATGAAGTTAATGTAAGAACCAAATATCTCACATAAACTCCACACTGGAAGTGCGTGTCTCACGAGCAAACAGGTAACGCTTAGTGGAATAAACAGCCAATTATAAAGGCGAGATGAGCTAGAGTTGTGCAATATAGCTTGTCTCGGTCTCGAGGTATGTACACGACATTCAATGCAATGATTCAAGCAATGAAACAGTAAACGTATGTGAAATGTCTATAATTACAGATAACTGTAAAATAGAAATGCATAAATGCTCCGTTAATAATTAAAATTGACTCTATTTTATATGAGACGTTAAGTAGTTATAATATTCATCTTTTATTATCGATTCACAGAAATGGATTTCCTGCTGTCGTACGCAATTGCGTAAACCGAATATCACACTTTAGCAGTACATATGCCTATAATCATCAGTAAATAAAGCCACTGAACATTAATGAAACAATCGGCGAATGCTGCAGATGTAATTATTGTATGCGCACATCAAGAATGTTTCTCTTGCAACTAGCTGCTGTCTGCATGTAAACCCGCGTCCTATTTAACCGGGATAGTTTCCTTATATAGGTACCGTATTAACTAGAAAAGTCTATATTGGTAGTCATTTTGGAAGACAGCGCCACCTCAAATATTATGGTTACACAGCATTTCTCATAAATTGTTCAACCGATTTGGGGTCAGTGAAAGTAATTGGAACGTCAAACAGCTGTATATATTTATACTTCTAATGCAGTAACCACCAAGTACAGCAGTTTAATACATGACTTCAATTAAAGCTTCGAACGATATAATGACTTAATAGTAAAATAGGCATTCTGGGGCTGGGAACAGGGGACTAGCCAACAGCCATCTTTGTTGAAGTCGTGCTGGAAACGTTTCCTGTCTTTAGTTTTCCACCGAAAAATGTCCCATTTCCCTTCACACACGCGGCGGCCAACTTAAGATACCAAACTCCTGCTCTGTGAATTATATGCCAGGGCGTTGAGACACTTTCACTTAACGCCCTGGTGGGTGCCAAGTCACATGCTCTGTCATTCCTTTCGGGATTCGTCGACCCACAGTCGTAATGCGGTGCCGAATAGCGGCATCGCACTACACACTCACCCGGATCTAAGTGCACATATACACATAGTTGACTGTAATTTATGAACTGTTTAATTTATAGTTGCCAATGTAGGCGTAACCCTCCCCCCCCCGGGCCGGCGATGAGAAGGATCGCAGTGCAAAGTATGCCTTATGTCTACTTATAAGCATAGTTGACTGTAATTTCTGAACCTCATAAGATATAGTTGCTAAATGCATAAAGTAGACATCGTTCACGACGACGACAAGAATGGTCGCAGGACCAAGTAAATCCTATGTCTCCTTATAATCAAAGTTTTCTGTAATTTCCAAACTGCATAACTGTATGTCCTATGCATTCTTATGAGCATAGTGTGGTGTAATTTCCGAACCCAGGCGCCATCAGCACAGGCACCTTACCTTGCAGGTCTCGGCAAGTCGAATGAATGGCGCAGAACACTAGTAGAGAGAGATAGAGTAAGAGTGACATGTTAGGAGTGAGGGGAGGGGGCTCCATGGGTTGTAGACCAGCCGAGTCACACATGTTCTTTCCATTATGAGAGGAATTCAAGTATTATTTATATTGATCACTAGCTGTACCTTCGCCCGCTTCGTTAGGCATTGATTTAATTTGAAAATTGGAATCGCTACAGCAACTCATTTGGGATAGCTCTAGCCACTGGTCCACTGCGGCTCCATTTGAGATTACTCTACCCACTGGAGATCTGTGGCCCCACTTGATATATGTCTATAGATATATTGAAGAATGTAGCTTGCTAACAATGAAAGAATTATAACAATCGACCCTGCAGTTTTGGTAGGTCATGATTAGAAACCACCAAAATAGCTCATTTTTCCCGACTTAATTCACTAAAACCGTTAATGCTGAACTCCTATAAGTGCTGCCACAATTTTTAACAAGCACAAACCTTCCGTAATGGATGAAGATCATAAAAGTAAAAACTGCATCCGAATACGTCCAGCGGTTCTCGAGATTAGCGCAGTCATACAGGCAGACACGCGCCAGGGACTTCCTTTTATAATATGTAGTGATAAATGAAATACAATTTATACATACAATATAAGTAAAAGTTCAAAGTATCCAAAAAATAAGGTACCTATTTGTATGTTAACAGCAGTATAACACGCTTGTGAAACGTGACATAATACATACATTGGATGATTTTTCAACGGCTTGATTAAAAAAGTGTGAAGAAACCAGGAATCCTATTATATAATAGGACGATCTCTGTGTGTCTGTCTGCCCCTCTTTAATACCCCTAAGTCACTTGAAAATCAACAGAAGTTCTTCAAATTTTGCAGAGTGAATCCTCAGGGTAAAATAACACGTCAAGTTCGAATTTCAACGAGATCAGATTAGGTAATCATGACTTTTGACCCTAGAAATTCATTTTAATTACTTTTTCCTGTAGAAGTTTTGTATTAATGCATAGAGATTATTGCATAGAGATATGAAGGCAATGGAATATAATTTTTGTTTATAAGCTGTTCATGGTAAAGTGAGCACTTTTTAAGGTCCTTATTAATTTTTCCTTTCATTCTATTTCCATCTTCCTCATGCTTTTTAATATAAACATGCAATGTGACGAATAAACACAGTGTATGCATTTCACCACCCTCAAAATTTAATGCCTGATGCTACAATAAGATATATTCATTGGTGGTTAAAGCCTGTTGGGAGGGCCTAAAAAAGTGCTCACTTTACCGTGAACAGCCTATACTCTAAATGTCTCGCTTCAATGTTGAGTTAATTTACAAGTGGGGCCTTAGTGGCTCAGTGGATGGAGCGATTCCAAGTGGGGCCGCAGTGACCCAATGTATAGAAAAATATATATATATATATACATACTTTTTTTTTTTCAGTCTTTGTATGATAACCAAATTTTTTAACATTGTAAATATTCTAGGCACGTGACCATACTGCAAACACGGTCACGGGTTGAGTGCCTAGTAGACGATAGTAGATTGTCTTGGTGCATACACTCACTTCCACAAGGAAAGAAGGTTGCAATGTCCTGGGAAGAGAGAGAGGGGCGGGGGCGGCGATAAGGTCGACCCACGCCAGCGACTTGCGTCGACAACCGCCTCTACAGCCCGCGCCACGCAGCCTCTAGCTCTTGACACAGTCGTCTAGAGCTCCGTCGTGGCACTGTCCGCCATGTTCCTCCTGCTAGTGAATGTCACTCCACCATGTCACTGCATACTAACCTATACTAATCAGTTTTTCCCCACGGAATTGCTCTTCCCAAACCACATTAACAGGTATGCCTTCACACAGACGTTTCGTAAAACAATCACAATGGTATTCATGCTTATACTCCTCGAGGTGGCCGAGCGGTTAGACTGCTCACCTCCCACCATGGCGAACCGGGTTCAATCCCCGGCCGGGTCACTCACGGACTTTCGCAAGTGGGAATCGTACCGGACAGTGGCGCTGGCCGGTGGGTTTTTTTCGCATATCTCCCGTTTCCCCCGCCCTTGCATTCCGGCGCTTCTCCATTCTCGCCTCATTTCACCCTCATGATAGGCCTACACGGCAGGAAATGATCTCGAAGTTGAATGTTTCTATTGAATTTATTTCTCCGATTCCAACATGCCCCAAACATGTGTCCACACCAGCAAGGTGGGAAATTCAACGTGCTGTTGTAATGACAAGCAGACCGTACAAACGTGATTTGACGGCTGCAAAAGATAGAAGAAGGAAGGCGACCACCAAAGTAGATATTAAATCTACGAAAGGGAAGGGACGTTCTGCATGTGCAAATAAGCGTTTAAGAACAACTCCAGACAACAATGTACCTTCTACTTCGTTCGCATCCAATGTAACCATAGAACTTGTGCAAGACGATTGATTTTGTTCATTATGTGAGGAAAATGTCGTAGAAAAATACGGTGCAACGTTTACAGTGTCACACCTGGGTACATGAAACCTGCGCAGGGGTTAAATCAGGTCTGAAACGTTTTATTTGTGTTGCATTTAAATTATTTGTTTGTTTTATTTAGGGTGAAATATGTACTTGTATACACTTAAAACATCATTATAGCTGTTTCCATGAACAACATTTAGTATTAGACTATTTCTGTTTGTAGCGGTACGATTTAAGATACTGGCGGTACGATTTTGGATACTGGTTTCCTATATCGTACCGATTGCAGTCTTACACTAAGAATTTTTTTCTGGGTCGCTATTTCAGCTAACTAGACATGTTAATGTAGATATGTATACTGCTTCGTACTAAATCAATATTGGAGCAGTACATTGAAGATTGGCACAAATTAATGCAATAATGTAAAAAAAGGCACGCCTTAGGAAACAACCTTCCCCTACACGGTGTCTTCAAAACTATAAGCACCCAACAGCAGTTTGTCTATTGTCATTGGTTGCTGTCTGCTTGAGGTGTTTTCATATTTGACAGGGCCATGCACTCAAGATTCAGCAACATCGGCACAACTCCCACGTGATCCGTGTGGAGACAGTTAACACGTGTCATAAAGTAATTCAGCCATGAATTACTATGAATAGTACAGCACCTCGGTTCCGTAAGCGTAGTGGCTGTGGGGTTCCGGGCCTCGACTGGACTGGGGTTACAAGGACCTTCACTGACCTGCCGCAACATACTGTTCCGTGTTCGCTGTTCTTTACAGCTTCCATTGCTACGTACTGCTCGCGAGAGTAGAAGAATGTGCAAAGTTCAGGCGAGCGGTAATTCAAGAAGTGCGTGGAGATTTATAAAGGCAAGTCGCCGCGATAATCCTATCGCGACTCGTGCACCCCTGACCTACAGTGGTTTGGATTTCAGTGGTAACCTGTGAACGAATTTTCTGGTCATTGCTGTAGCCTCTCTGAGCGATACTCGGAGGGCGGGAGTGGGGAAGGGGGGGGGGGCTCCAAGATCAAGCCCGCGAGACTACTTCAGCTGCGATAGACATCCGAGCTGACAGTCGAGTGTTTGGAAGACTGTGCGACATTGAGCGACACTGTGCGACATTGAGCGACATTGGGCGACGAGCCAGCAGATCGACGAGTGGCGGCGAGAGTGAGCAGCGGGAGGGAAGTCTGTGACTGCGAGCATCAGCACAGTGAAGAGTGAAGGCCCTTACACAATTGAAAACTTAAACATTTGACTTTACCATTTGACTTTACGTTTACTTTCCGGCATGTTGTTTCTTATGGAGCTTGACACAATGGAACTGTCAAAGGTAAAGTCGAGCTGTCTTTGACTTTGCAATTTCGAAAAGTTGAAATTTAAAGTTAAGTCAAGCAGAGAATCTAACAGAGGTTATGTGGAATGTGCTTTATTTTATTGTAGTGCGATTTTAATCTCGGTATATTAAATAAAGTTCGTCTTAAGCGAGGAGATGTGAGAGATGGCTGACCTGGTAGAGCTTGATGATGTGAGGATGGTCGAGCTGCTTCATGATGTCCACCTCGCGGTACACCTTCTGTAGGTTCACCGCGTCCAGCTGTGACTTGTCGATGATCTTGATGGCCACCTGCACACCACAACGCCCACCTGCTTCAGTCCTCTCTCTCTCACTCTCTCTCTCTCTCTCTCTCTACGTCACCTCACAACACACGCGTTCACATTCACCAGTCATGCAACTATTACACATATTACAACAAACTCCCATCAACACTTTACATCAAATATCAAACACCATACTAAAATATAATAATATTTGACCAAAATAAACATTTACATTCCATTAAAATTTAATTAATAAGTAGAGAGCAAAATATTTCGGTGTTTCATTTGAAGACAGACTTCAAACACTAGTGCAGTTGACTGCCTTTGCCAACTGGGCCATAGTTTGTAAGCTGCACTCTGGACGAGTTCGAGCCAATTGCTAACCTGTAAGGAAAAGAGGACCGAGTAACGTGCTACATGATCTGGGGTGAAACAGCAGTATCATCCAATAAACTCCTGGCTAAGTAAGTTAGGTATAGAGTAGAGTACACAAAGGATTGTAAACTCTAGCTTGCTGCCAAATGAATAATCGAAATTTCAATATCTCTATCAGTAAGTAGGGACAGGAAAATCTTGCATTTCAAACAACCCACAGGCTAGACTCCAGTGCCCTGTGTATTTTAAACAACCTGCAGGCTAGACTTCACTGTCCTATGTATTGTTGAGCCTAGGCGATGTATTCGTTGGCGGTTTTTCCCAGCCAGTAGCCCCAGACCAGGTGGCACGGGATTCGGAGCGTGTTTTCTTGCAAGTATGTTATTGGCTCAGAGCTCACCTGGGCGTATCTAACTAACTGCACTCTAAAAAATTATCCGTAAATGTATTGTATTAGTATATATAGTGAGTGAGAAAGTGCGAATGGTGAAATAATACCCATACAGTTATGCAAGCGTTCCTACATTTGGTCAGGAAACAGTCAAATGCGTTGAAAACTTCCCAACTTTGTACATATAGCAGCGACACTAAACATTCCATATTTGCAGCCAGGCGTGTGGTCTTATTCCCATACGATAAATGGGTTTAAAACTTTCAATTCAGTTTAGGAAGTTTATCAGAAATTTTTTTAGTGTGTGTGATCTAATTGCAAATATAACAGAAATACACATGTGATTGACGTATAGCTTGTCCTAACATGATTTCGCGAATTTTTCCAGTCCCTGTCAATATGTTCTTGAAAATCATAACAAAGACTGTTCTGAAGCCATAATAATCAACTTTCTGCGAGAACTAATTAATGGCAATGTCTGAAATATATTCGATAATCTGTTATAAAGCTATCATAATTCATAGTTACGTTTAACCTAACCCCCTTCAAATAAAGTTTATCACAACCTCTAGTAAAGTAGACAATTGCCAACCTTCTTTTTTTTGACATAATAACTTGCACTTTTTAAAACTATGCTTAATACTGAATATACATAAATATTCACAACAGTTGATACACTGGCTTGTGAAAACAGAGGTTTACAATGATCCAGTTTCTTAGCTCTGACCAGAATTCTTGTTGATTTTTTCCTAGGTCATTAGAACACTACACATACCTACACTATTTCCCTAAATTATCGGGCCATATAAAAAAAAACTTAGTTGTCACTTGTCAGATAGTTTTAATATGTTGCTTCCAAGGCAATCCACTATCACATCAATGCCTAATAATTTTACAGAATCGCCAGAGTTAAGGAAAAACTCCCGAAAGGAAATAAATAAATAATATTTTTGTACCCTTTCCCAACTTTAATTCACAGCCTGGATCTTTTCAATTACAATCCCTGCGTTGTAGCGTGCAGTGCAGAGATTTGGGCAGCTCTTAACACGGAGGTCTTGAGAGCCGATGAGGGTGAAGCGAGGTGAGTATGAGAGCGACGCCGGAATGCAAGGGCGGGGGGAAACGGAAGAGCCCCGAGAAAACCCGCCAAGCAGTGGCATCGTCCGGCATGATTACCACATGCGAGAATCCTGGGGTGATCTCGCTGGGAATCGAACACGATTCACCTTGGTGGGAGGCGAGTAGTCTAACCACTACACCACCACGACCTCTTGTGGCAGAATGATGCCAAATGAGAAGAAAAGTGTATACTAAGCAGGGCTTTAATAAGTGCTGAATTAACAGCTAGCAGCCGATATTAGGAAATAATGCATACACCAAGGGAAAAATATGGTTGTAGGAACAGAATTTCTGTACAGGCTTTATCGTGAACAGCCTTTACTCATATTACCTATCTAAATATTATTGACGAGGATAGTAACTGCAGCATAACTGTGTGTGTGTTGTAGCCTTGTGTGTGATTGTATCTGCAACTATGGACATAGTTCCGACAATATAACATTCTGTTCCTCCTACGGCGAAGACATTCCTTCAACAGAGCCACTTTATCAATATTCGTATTGACCGCCCTACAAACAGAACTCTAATAAAGGAACAGAACACACTGTTGCCGGAACAGAAGTTTGTTTTGCTGCTACACTATATATAAATGTGTATGGGGGTGGACCCAGGGCGAGGCAACACCCTCCGAGTGACGGGCTTTCCAGCTGGGACCCCCGTAGGTGCCCGTCATCCCTGAGCATGACATGAAATGAGACCCTAGGATGGTGCGGCGCTGGAATGCAAGGGCGGGGGAAACGGGAGTACCCCAAGAAAACCAGCACGATTCCCACATGCGAAAATCCGGGAGCGAACCCGTATCGCCTTGGTGGGAGACGAGTGCGCTAGCCACTGCGCCACCGCTGCCTGCTGTTGTACTAAGGCCCGTTTACAGAACTGTCGTGCGGCATTTGCCCCGTGAGCTGACTGTACCGCGCGGTAAAGGCTGTTCGCGATAAAGTGAGCACTTTTGAAATCAACGTTGGAAAAAGTCACTGCTCCTGTATGCATATATTTTAACGGGCGCACTGAATGACATGCGCTCAGTAAAGTTGGTAACGATGGAGGGAAAGTAAATCCATATCTTAACGTCGAATAAAAAGTGTCAGTAACCATTTGTGATAATTTAAATTATTTCTTTCACGTCCTGTTTATATTTTTAATGCATCAAAGTATAAAAATGAGCAAATTTGAAAAATATATACTTTTCTGATCATTTTATAGTTTTACTTGACCGACGCATGAATAAAGTGATGAGGCCCGTGGTAATGTTAATATTACAGAATGCGGAAAAATACACAACGTGCATGCAATTGAATGTTAAGCAGGGCTTTCCAAAGTGCTCAGTTTACCGTGGACAGCCTATACACACACGCATCCAGCCACAACTCACGACAACGCCACTACATCTGGTTCACATTTGACGCTATGACAGCTCGACTTGATTCGCGGCTGGGGTTGGGGGTAGTAGATCCATCAAGAAAACCCACGTTCTGCACGAGTGGAGGTGAAGTTAAGTCAATGCTCCACGAAACTCGGTCGACTGTCAAGATATCATGTACTCTTCACTCACTTACGAAACTCTCTGACTTGTGCTGCGACCTCTATTTAAGGTTTGTATGAAACAAAGCCCTCACGAAACTCCTCGCAAAACTATAATAGCCTTCATTTTCCGCTTTCAATTTTAAAACTTCACTATTACTTATTTAAATGGTCTGCTAAAACATGACACATTGAAATTTTATCCCAATTACCTACCGACCATTATAAAACGGTATACGAGGGTTTGTACTGTCAAAGAAAAGTATAGATAAACGAGCAATATATAAGAGAAAACCAAATTCTCATTCTGAAGGGATTCGGGTGTGGGAAACGAACAGAGCGCAGCCAGCGAGAGGTCTCTACCTCGCCTTCAGTCTACGGCTGTTGCATGGTCGAAGGCTACCAACTGTGGAAACGATCGTGGAAACACGCTTGTTTATCACTTCCGCTGACAGCAGCTCCGCGCATGCGCTCGATAAGGGCCTGTCCGGAACTCGGCATCACGTGACGTCAAATTGACGCAGTCCAAGCATCGTCCGAAGTGAGCTTTCACAATGTGACACTAGGTCGCACTAAAGTCGGCATATTATTTATTGTTACGTAGTGTTGTTCAAATTTTGCTGTATAATTAATTATTTTATGCTTACGAAATGTGTGATTTTAATGTTTATTTATAATAAACGTCTTAACGGTTTTATTTCAATTACGTTCGCCAACTGAATCCAAATTTTATTTTTTAAACTCACGTTTTAAAAGTTTTAGCCTAAAAATAAAACTGTTCAGATCGAACTAAGACATCACAAACTATTTATTACCATTCAGGGACGGATTCAGAGTTTCGTTTGGGGGGGGGGCATAGCAATTTTTTTTGCTGGTGCCCAAACTAGAAGCGGGGGGTCCGGTCCCCCCCCCCCCCGGGGGAAATTTTAATTTTAAGGTGCAAAATGGTGTTATTTAAGCAGTTTTTGAACCTCAACATTTAATATACAGCTCGCATAAATTGTAGTATTTTTAAAGTTATAATTTGTTTCAGTGAACAATTTTACAAACTACACGTTTACAATGCCGGCCATTGCCATCTGGATAGATGGGGTGGTGGGGTATATGATGACTAAATACAATGTAAAAAATTAACACTTTTATAATGCAACTGAATAATTAATATTGTTTTCATCAAAGGAAATATTCCCCTGGCAATACATTAATATTCTTCCTATTCCTAACTCAGAAAGAAAAGAAAGACTTATAACTGACATAGTCAAGTGTACACTCCTCGCAGCTAGCACTTCATATGAACAAAACAAGCACATGTTGAAGATCAAAAATTACAATTTATTGTTATATTTTGTACTTCAAAGGACGTTTAACGAAAATTTTATTTTGTGCTTCGTAGCAGAGATGTCAAGAACTTCTTCGGGCTTCAATGCGGACACGATGTCCTGGTGGATATGCAGCAAAGCCAGCCCATTTAGCCGATCTTCGGTCATTGTGCTCCCTAGATAAGTTTTCAGGCGACACAATGTCGAGAAGAGCGCTCCACTGTGTTTGCTGTAATCAGTAGGACACATAAACTCTGGTGACAGCAGCTTTTGAATATGTCCAACTCTTTGAAGCTCTGATTTTGGAAATCTGGACGAAAGTTCATTGATAATGAAGTCCATGGAAGGAAGGCACACTGCAGTGCGATAGTAGGCTTGCTAATATTGCTTGCACGAGCTTCATTGTTTCCAGTACATCCATGTACTATGCGTGTAACTTCCAAGCCAAGGCCAGAGTTAGTCCAAAAACCTCAGCCAGAACAACCACACTGACAAGGAACTCATACGACTGTGTAGCATGAAGGAATGAAAACACATTGCTTCTTCTGCTTTCAGATGACTCAGAAATGGTTCCCAAGACGACAGGGAGGCAAGAGAGTGTGTCAAGAAATGTTAAAACAACATCATGCTTTTCAACCCATCTTGTTTCGCACATCTTCTTAAGGGCATGTTTTCCTTTTTTGAGATGGGGCAACTTATCTTGCACTTCTGTTTCTAGTTTGTGTATTCGCCCAGCTGACTCGCGAAAAAAGTTTGAAACAGATGATATTACTCCAATAGCATTTCTTATGTTAGCCACAGAGCATGCTTTGCTAATTGCTAAATTCGGTCTATGATTTGCACAGTGGCTGTAGATAGCCAGTGACTGTACTTTTGCAATATGCGCCTGGACACCTTTGAATTTGCCACTCATGATAGAGCCTCCATCATACGCTTGACCGCGGCAGTAAGAGATATCCAGGTTTAGTCTGTCCAACTCCTGCAAAATTGTGCGAGCAATGTTTTCCCCAGAGACATCTACAACATCAAAGAACTTGAAGAATTTTCCCTGGATCTCATACGAAGTAGTGTCGAAATATCTAATGCAAATGGCCAGTTGCTCCTTAACAGAAATGCCAGTTGTCTCATCGGCCATTATGGTGAAATATTTTGTGTTCTTGATCTTTGCAAAGATTTTTCCGGTAATGGCATCCCCACAACACTGGATTATTTCATTTTGGGTGGTCTTACTTATGTAGCTGGCATTTTTGTCGCAAATACCTATGTGTGAGGCTAGAATCTCTTCTCCAGCATATATTCGGAACTGCAGTAAAGCTCTGAAATTACCTTCTCCATATTTTATTTTCTGGTTCTGTTTGTAAGCCCCCGTCATCTATGTCCTCTTAGTGGTATGTTTTGTGCTCCACAGAAAATAACTGTTTTGATTATAGGGATAAGTTTTTTCAATTACTTTTTTTTCTGCTGCTCACATACTTACAATGAAATCGTCATATTTCCATCCAGAACCATCAAAAAGTTATTACTGGCAAATTATATTTCCTTTGTGATAGTCTGTGCTGGCACGGTGCTTCAGTGTTTCTACTGCTTTTTTGTAGGTAGTAAGAGGTGTAACCACTAATTTACCTAGTTTTACATTATTTGTCCCTCCCTCACAACACCCAAAAAGGATGCACATTTTGCACAATCCTTCACTCACCTTCTTGCTGTAGGCCAGCCATTCGTACATTTCTAAACCAGTTCCGTTGAAAGGATCGATTTTTCTTACTTTCTGCGTTCATTGAGAATCTAAAGTCCGATGAGAGCACCCGCGAGTTTTTAAGCCACTGGTATTTTCCCTCGTCAGTCAGTGAAGCAACAGCACTCCGATAACTAATAAGATGTCCAAAGTCTAAGCAAGACGTAGTTAATGTTGCACTATTCAGTTCTGTCACCACAGATGAAGTGCAGCTGGAAATGGGATCAGTAGAATCGAACTCATTGTCGTTCCCTCGGGATGAAGCAAGCCCTGATGGCGCTTAGGACTCATTCATCTTTTCTACTTGTTCATCTTGGTCCTGGACCTGCTAAAAGTGTTAGCGTCTTATTAATTGGAATGCATTAAATTATTATTTAAAAAAACACTATGTTAGTAACTTGAATGTAATTAATTGTTAGTCGGGCTGCTACTGGTTTCCATAATATTATAGTTGTGGGTGTGGTTTTTTAAGCAAAAAAAAAGTTTAATTTTTATGGAACAAAAAATAGCATCACAATGTAGGCCTATAGTCCGTTCACAACAGACCTTCTCGGAATCTTTCCTACTCCCATTTTTAAGCAATAGATAAAAAATATTCAAACTACATTCTCTCCCCGTGCTGCCAAACTAACTGTATCCGCGCCAGTCACTGTTTATAGTAACGATGCATGCAGCTGACGACTGAGATGGTGTTCAAAAGTCTATTCCAGACGTGAACTGACTATATACGTAGACAGTTTCTTATCAAATGTGATGCAAACATGTAACATAAATTGAAATTTCTTAAAACAGACTAGATTTTGTTTAAATAGCATCCCGAGTCATTATAAAATTGTTATATAAGTTAACGGCTGTATAATTTTTTTTTGTAAAAGATATCTATCCTCAGACTGAAGCTTGAAAGGATTTTTTTATAACAGAATTCAGACATGAGGACGGATTAGTTAGCACAATCTAGAAAATCAAGAAGCAATGCGTAACTGACTTCTTACTCAGAGAAATTATGATATATTTTTTTTTAATTTAAGACATTACAAACCTCATACATTGAAATAATAAAATTTTGCCAATTTTTTCATACAGCTTATTCTTGTATCATATTTTGTTATTTTAGTAATGTTATTTTCATTTTAAATTCAGCTGCTGCCTCAAACGCGGAAAAAAGTTCCAGGTACGTAGGACCCTTAAGGACTTGTCACACAGTTCCATGTTATGACTTCAATAATGTTTGACATAAAAGAACAGAACAATTTATTCCGGTTTAGCAAAACTTTGAAACTCACCTTTATTTTCTTCAAAAAAGAATGTATCCAAATGCAGTTGTCTTTTTCTGTTCATCGTAACAAATGTTTGCTACTTGCACACGTGTTGACTGTCCACGCGGACTACAGCAGGGTGGAATGTTGGGGAAACACAGGTATTGGGGAATACTTCAGGGGAACTGGTGATAGCAGGGGGGGGGGGGGGGGAGTGGGCCGCTTACCTGCCTTGTAAACCGCGTTGCAGTGTGTTAGCATGTTCAATAACTGGCGCTAAAGGTGAAATCGTACTTGATGGCCGGCGCTAAGCCTCAGTCACACAAATACACGGCCAGTAGGCAAGAGGGAGGCTGTGGTAGAGACAGGGAAATGAAAATTCTCGGTTGACAACACTTCTTCTAGCGAAACTCTTGCGGAAGCAAACATTCGTATATTGTATTGTATTGTATTCACAAAGTAGGTCCCCGGCATGCAGTTGAGTTCCGATAAATTGCACTGCGTCAAATGTGTCCATTAATAGTCGCCATTATACTGGAGAATATGCTCCTTTGCTAAATTTCCTTTCTGCTTACAGGTACAATGTTTTCAAAAATATGTTATTTTAGGTAGTGAATTTTATGGTCTTTCATCATATTTGTTTTGAGGAAGCACAACTTGCACATCCATTGTTTACATTAATAACGTAAACATTCCACGACTTGGCGCGAAAGTATTTGAAGTTTCCTTTTTCTATCAGCTTAGGACACAACTTCGGACAAATGTTCAGTTTCCCGATTGCTTCAACTTGGGACACGGAAGCTTGGGACAGCGTCATGACGTCAGAGGGTCACGTGCACCAATCAGCGCATTCTTGCCCTAAAATAAATCAAAGTTGAATATAACCAAAAATTTGGTACTATTATGTTGACACAAGCGTAAAACGCTTCTGATAAATGCCAGATTTAGAAAAACCAAATACGTCATACATGGGGTGATTCATATAAGTGTGAAGATACCGCGAATAGACTATACGAGTAGATCTTAAGCAGTACTTCCAAAATAGTCACTTTATAGTGAACCTGCGCTTATATTCTACATCTATGGGACAAATGCCCTAAAGTACAAGCGCGATATTTAAGGGGGAAGTATCCTTGCTATCTTGGATTTACGTGTTTTCCTCATTAACTTAATTTCCGGAGTCAATATTTAAAAATCAAGCTAGTCATGACATACGGAACATTTTAACCGTTATTTCTAAATCACACTTATTTTTCTTACATAATTAGTGTCACATCTGTAACCGTAATCAAATATATCTAAATTATTTAATAATTTCAGTTCCCACATGGGAATATTTTAAAACCTACAAAATAAAATAAAAAAATCGTTAAGTAGTCTTGCATGTCATGTCTAGCTTTGATTTTTATTTCTGGTCATACATTTTCATTACGAAGATTTGTAAGATAATTCGAAGATGGAATGATTACTACCCCCTTAACGTGCTAGCACGACAATTACGGTACGAACTCTCACCACGCAGAGTGGGAAATGTAGTACACGTGAGTACTGGTGTAGAGGGTGTGTGAGTCACACAGCACGGTGCCCGCTACGCTGAGACTTGGCAACGCCATGGGAGAGAGAGATGAGACACAGGCAGACGCCTGCACAGCGAGTGGGAGGTAGGAGACTTATGAATCAGCAACCACATTACTACAAACCTCAAACATTTCGGGGACTCATCACGCGCCAAGCTCACTTCAAACAACTCAACTGCAACTGCTCACTCGTTTTGCTATTGTCGCTCGACAGCTATTTATTCTGCCCCGCCGTCGTGGACTGAACGCTTTCCCAAGCAGACAGCAACAAAACATGCCAATAGACTCATTACGAACATGCCAATCCACTCATTACTGCCCGTGTGGAGTATGATATCGACGAGACTCAGCGCTATAAGCAACTAAAGTTACTCCTAACACACAGGCCACCTTAGTCCTGAGTTTAACACACGGCCATTTCAGTCATGATAGCACTTCGCAGCCTCCAAAGTCTATTGCAGTAGACTAATCTGAGCAGTTCTGAAGGGACTGCTCAGATTAGATTAAATTAGTAAAAAATGTTCTATTTATAATTATACAGTAATACACCTCTCATTCTCAGCCAGCTGCATGTAGGTATGGTCCGTTCGCCACTGCCGCAACATCTGAGGAGGCTGTGACGATAGTGTGCAGCAGCTGATGAGAGTCCCCATCTTGAATAAATAACCCTCCCCCCCCCACACTCTTTTCTGAAGCTTCGTGCACTCGAAGCATTATGGATGGAAATAGAGTCAGTTACACTCCAAATTCGAATCAGCGGGAAACCACTGATTCGCAGTGTGAAAATGGCTCCACTAAGAATCAGTGAAAAAAATACTCATTGTTTGAGTGGAAAAATCACGCTGATTGAATTAGTGGTGCGAAAAATTCCACTGATTCGAATTTAGAGTGTACAGCGCATGGCTACAGATATATGCTCGCTGCGAGGTAGCACATCACTAGATTAGACACATATGTTCCCGAGGACATATGCTATTATAAGTCACTTAGGTTAGCATAATTGACAACTTCCTTTCTGCAGGTTCTACCATCTCTTCCGGAACGCGTAAAAACCACAGGGCGTTGGATTGACTAGCACCCGCTGGCCACTCACCTTTCATTTCTTTACTTCCAGGTTTACTGGGATACTGGAGGAAATGGGCCCATAGCGCCACTTTCCTCACCCGGGGGCGTTGCTTGCATCGCACTAGCTCCAGCCAGCGTAGATTGAAGAAATTCCAACAGCACCCTCTCTCTACTAGACTTTCATCTCTACTAATAAATCATGAGTTCCAACATCTATGTCCCGTAGCATTTCTCTTTAACGCATGAATGATTTTTAATTTTTTCTTGTCGACTGGGTTTTTAGGTGCTGTGCCGGTTTTTCCCTTATCTCTTCTTAGTTATAGCTAGAGCTAATGCTTTCTCACGAAAAAATTCGAGTACACGGTAGACTTCAATACTACAAGCATCAACAGCGGTCTGTCTACTGTTATTGGCTGCCGTCTGCTTGGACCGAGCCACTCAGTATTCGGCATTATCGACACGGCTCCCACGTGATTCGTGTGTAGACAGTTAACTCCTGTCGTGAAAGTAATTCAGCACATCAAGAAAAGTAAACGATCCTACAGTGTTTGAATTTTAACATATATTGAAATAGTTTTCGTGAAATTTCACTACCCCTAGTTATAGACACTTAGGGAGGTAGTCATGGCCCCAAATGACAGGTCGTGGCTGCCCAATCCCTCTCTGCCATGATGCATTTCCCCTTGCATGACTTCCTTACATTGTAGCCGTAAGGGGTTCGCCCTGAAACGCAATTAGCTCCCGCCCTACCCACGGACTTCTAACTATACGCGGTTCACGGTAAAATCACTTTTAAAAGCCCTGCTTAAGATCTACTTGTATACACGTTGTGTATTCTTCCGCCTTAAGTAAAATTAACATTGCCATGGGTCTTATCACTTTATTCACGCGTCGGTCAAATGAAACTGTGAAATTATTAAGAAGTAAATACTTAAACAAATGTGCTTATTTTGACACTTCGGTGCATTTATTTAAAAAAAAAAGCGAAATAAATAATTTCAAGTTATCATAAATGATTACCTAACACTTATTATTCGACGTTAAAAAAATGGAACTACTTTCCAGCCATCGTTACCAACTTTACTGGACGAATGTCACTCTGTGCACCCATTTAAATACATGGATGCAGAGTCAGTGACTTTTTTCTAAGGTTCATTTCTAAAGAGCTCACTTTATCGCGAATATCATTTAACACTTATATATAGAGTAGTTAAAAAAAAAAAACTGACAGCAACCAATGGCAGTAGACAAACTGCTGTTGGCTACTTATATTGTTGTAGTCTACCGTGTACCTACTCATATTTTCTCGCGAAAACTCACTGGCTGTAGGGAGACTCGTAGTGCGCAGCCAGTACGGCGAGGTGGCGCTACGACGAGACGGCGTAGTGTGTGAGGTGACGGCAGACGCCCCAGGAAGGAGGTCGCTGAAAGGCCGCGTTGTTCAGGGACGACCTCGCCGACCCCACACACCATCGGGGGGGGGGGGGGGGGGGGGGTCAGCCGCCCGAGACATCGTTTCTCCGGCCTCGGACCAGCTCCGACGACAACCGGGCCGACCGAACCCTTCACGTCATCCAAGATGGCGGGCGGCACCGCCGACAAGACAACACATATCCTCGCGAACACATGTGTGAAGGTTGCGCCACCTGGCTGGTTAGCGCGTAACGCACGCTTGACGTCACATATGTGGTCGGACGGGGTTCCTGGCCCGAGTGGACTGCACCCCCCCCCCCCCCCCACTTTTTTTCCACCGCGACAAGGTCAAGAAGCGAGTGAGCGATACGGGCGACACTAACACGCACACCTAGTGTCTCATCGCCCCTACGCGCAAGGCGTGCAGTGTTTCCGTCCTAACACTGTACTGTGTAAATTAGATCTGTAACTGTGGGGTTTTATTACACGCGATAAACTACGCTCGTATCTTTGTACTTTTCTCCTGTCGCTTAAGAGGAGTGTGAAGTGAAACATTTTTTTGTGACATCGTTGTTTGCGCGTATTCGCGTATCTCGGTGAATATATGTTCTGTAAATAATACGTTTTGCTGGAAAAGGTAAAAAAAACAATTAGCTATGCCCCTGCGTGTTTACTTTTAACACATTAAGCGTACTCTCGGAGAAAAAATTCGCGAGAATGGTCAAATATCGATTTCTAAAGCTTGCCTATGCAGTTTCCTTAAACGTCAAGAGAAAAGTACAAATATACGGACGTAGTTTAATCTGTGGGCTTTTATCGCGTGTAATAAAACCCCACTGTTACAGATCTAGTTTACACAGTACAGTGTTAGGACGGAAACACTGCACGCCTTGCGCGTAGGAGCGATGAGACACTAGGTGTGCGTGTTAGTGTCGCCCGTATCGCTCACTCGCTTCTTGACCTTGGACGCGCGGGTTCACACTCCTGTTAAGGAAACTGCATAGGGCAAGCTAAAAAAAAAAGAAAAAAAGAAATGCATTTGACCATTTTCACGAATTTTTTTCTCGAAAATACACTTAATATGTTAAAAGTCAAAAAAGGAGGCATAGATAAATTTTTTTTTCCCCCAGCAAAACGTATTATTTGCAGAACATAAATATTTTCCGAGATACGCTTATTAGCGCAAACAACTATTTCACGAAAAACACGCAGGTCCATCCCACTAACAGTCGATAAGGTTGAAGCGAAGTGGATATGTTGATGAGGTTGGGAGGGGGGTGATGGTGGTGGTGGGGGGGGGGGGTCCCCCCAGGAATCCCGCCCATCACCGGCATCGTCCGACACGATTCCCACTTGCGAATACCCAGAAAAAAAAGTAAGGAACATATTGATATTTGATCAACAAGTCCCTGCCCTTTCGCAAACAGGGAATAACACTCGGTGAAAATGAAATAAAAACGTATTGAACAGGTAGTACATTCCAAAATTAACATAATCAAATATTGTCAGTAATACCTATGAAACTGAAATTATGATCGATAACGAGGAATTTATGGATAATAGATGAAGCCTACACTCTAAGAAATAATCCGGAAAATTTACCACACCAGTGTTACGCTTAGTGAGAAAGCGGGAATGGTAATTTTCCCCCCTATACATTCATTGTAGTGTTCCTACGTTTGCTCGGGAAACAGTCAAATGCATAGGGAAGTTCCTAGCTTTGTCTAGTAGCGCTGCTAAACATTCTTACATCTGCATTTTGATGTGTGGTATTATTACCATACAGTGTATAGGTTGACAACTTCCATTAATTTAAGGAAGTTTACCAGTATGTTTTTTACAGTGTAGCCTTGAGCGTCGTGTGCTCCAGCGGCTGTGATCACATCCCTGCTCTTCCCACGACCTTGCTAGGCGTCCTCGTACAGGCTGTTCACAGTAAAGTTAGCGCACTTTTGAGACCCTAGTTACATTTTTCTTTCAGTCGTATTTATCCTTTAACCACCTTTTAAAATAAATATTGCCGGGTAAGTAATAAACTCAGTGTGTATACTCCACGGCACTCCGAAATTAACGTATCAGGCTACAATAAAATATAGTTATTGACCATTATTCCAAATGAGAGGGCTTTCAAGTGCTCACTTTACCGTGAATAGCCTATAAAGGCTGTTCCCGATCAAGTGAGCACTTCTGAAATCAAACTTTAAAAAAGGTCACTGCTACTATAGACTGTTCACGGTAAAATGAGCACTTTTGAAAGCCCTGCTTAGCATCTAATTGTATACACGTTGTGTATTCTTCCGCCTTATGTAAGGTTAACATTGCCACGGACCTCATCACTTTATCCATGCGTCAGTCAAGTGAAACTGTGAAATTGTTAGAAAAGTAAATATTTTACAGATCTGCTCATTTTTACACTTCGATGCATTATTAAAAACATAAAGCGAAATAAATAATTTAAGTTATCAGAAATGGTTACCTAACACTTTCTATTTTACTTTAAGATACGGAACTATTATCTCCATCCATCGTTACCAACTTTACTGAACGCATGTCACTCAGGGCGCCCGTTAAATTACACGCAAGCAGGAGCAGTGACTTTTTCCTAAAGTTGATTTAGAAAGTGCTCACTTTATTGTGAACGGCCTATACCATGATCTATTTTAACGGGCGCAATGATTGACATGAGCCAAGTAATGTTGGTATTGATGGAGGGAAAATAGTTACATGTCTTAACGTCGAATAAAAAGTTTAGGTAAGTGGTAGCCTTAGTAATTTCTTTAGTTTAGTTTTTTTTTTTTTTTTTTTTTTAATCCATCTAGGCATGTAAATGAAGATATATGTAAAATATTCACTTGTCTAATAATTTCACAGTTTTGCTTGACCGAAACATGGAAAAAGTGATGTGACCCGTGGCAGTGTTAATTTTACATAAGGCGGAAAGAATACACAACGTGCATACAAGTAGATCTTACGCAGGGCTTTCAAAAGTGCTCAGTTTACCGTGATCATCCTATATATAGCTACAGTCCACATGTCAGGAGTCTCTCTACACTTTGTGCTGTTCCCACGACTGCGTCATCCTTTGTCTGGCGATCGTTATATAATCCATTCACGGTTACTTCACGCTTTTCTCAAACCCTCAAGTTCTACTTTTCAATAGCAATTATGTATCCTTCCGCTACACATAAACACAAACACTGCCATGCGACTTCTACGATTCAAAGTGCTGGCCATTGATGCCTTGATGTGTACAATATCGGACATAAATGCCATTCATTTGCAACGCGTAGGCCTACACGATCGTGTACGAGTTCATTCTTTTTATATGTTCACAGTAAACCGAGTACTTTTGAAAGCCCTTCGTAAGATCTACTTATTCACACTCTGTATTCTTCCTCCACATGTGAACTTAACATTTCCATGTGCCTCGTCACTTTATTCATGCGTCGGACAAGCCAGACCGTAGAATTATTATACAAGTAATTATTTTTTTTACGAATGTGCTAATTCTTACAACTATAAGCATAAAGAATCAGAAAGCAAACTATATAATTTCATTATTACCTCATGTTTACCCACAACTTTTAATTCAACGTCAAGAAATGGAACTATTTTCCCTCCATCGTTACCAACTTTACAGGACGCTTGCCCGCCAGTGCGCCGGTTAAAATATGTACACGTACGGCAGTGATATTTTTCAAAGGTTAATTTCAAAAGGAATGTCATTATCCTCGATTGTCTTACTTTTTTAAGATTATTATTTCATATCGCATCGGATAACGATGTTCTATGCTAAAAAAGAAGAAGAAGAAAATAAGTACGGCGTTAACCCTTGACGTAAACATTCATTTTTGCTTTGAGGTGTTGCAAAAAAGACTTTTTTGGCGTGATAAGTACTTACAAATTTCTTACAATACCTAACATTTTGGAACGTATGGCAGTAGATCGTTTACAGAAGATACAACCAATAATGGAACATTTGGTGTTCGAGCAGTAACCAATGGCAGCGCCGAGTGAAAGGCAACTCCCACAATTGGTGCTACATTCTGGACATATACAGCACCGGCCATGAGTTCACCTTTTCTACAACATGTACGCTCGGGTTAAGGTCTAATTGTAAACTTGATACGATATATTATTGCTACGATTTTATTACATATGATCACGGTAAATATTATTATAATCTTTCTTGAAGTAGATTTTCTTGTAAATTCTACTTCTTGAAGCAAGCAAAACGGCAATGCGCTTAAATAAAATAAAAATGCGGACTCTATAGATTGATTATTTGTTTTTAATTTAAAAAGTATATTTTAATAAAATATTTCACAATGTTGCCAAATATATACATTCTTCTTTCATGTACAGCATAAATCAGAGTTTTCTGATAATTTTTATATGGTTTCTCTACAACGTTTTTACGAGTTCTTCACATTGTAGAGTCGGGTGCAGTGTTCCCTAGGCTGTTGCTTTACTTCCACCTTAAGAGGTTAGGGAGCAGCGTGCGGCGTGGTGGGTTCACGCAGCGGACGACAAGCAGCGCTAGCAACGCGGTGGGCGGGGCGTACGCATGCGCGCCAGCGCTCCCCACTCCCCTCCCATCATCCCACGTCAGTCGGCCCGGGCTGGGGCACGCAGTCTGACGTGGGCGGCGGGCTGGGGGCTGACCCCGGCCCTGGGAGGTCACAGTTCAGGCGGCGCCGCTACTCGCCTGCCCGGGTCTACACGCGGGGTCACTCACCTGCAGGTCACTGCTCACTTGCCGCCCTCTCAGAGGGCTGACACCCCATTCTGTATTCCTTCTACTGCCTTAGTACTGACTGGTAAAGCCTGTTCACGACAAAGTGAGCACTTTTGAAATCAACTTAAGAAAAATGTCACCTCTACTAACGTCATATTTTAGGGGCGCACAGAGTGACATGTGCCCAGTAAAGTTACTAACGGTGGATGGAAAGTAGTTCCATATCTTAACGTCAAATAGAAAGTCTTAGGAAACCATTTATGATAACTTAAATGATTCATTTCGCTCCCTGTTATTTTTAATACATCGAAGTGTAAAAATGAGCAGATTTGTAAAGTAGTTACTTATATAATAATTTCACAGTTTCACCTGACCGACACATGAATAAAGTGATGAAGCCCATGGCAATGTTAATTTTACATAGGCTGGAGGAATACACAACGGGTTTACAAATAGATCTTAAGCAGAGCTTTCATAAGTGCTCATTTTACCGTGAACAGTCTATAGCGACATTACATTCCTCGCAATTAATTGACATCAGGCTAGATTTCATGATCACACATGTTTGTATTACTTTCACAATCAGACTGCGAACTGCAGTGCTTAAAGCCCAGCCCTTGTCACACTTCCAACAATATTTTCTCTTCCAACAATATTTGACAGTAAAATCTGAAGACAAAATACGACCATCAAACTTTTTCTTGCAAAAATTTTATCAAATAATATTGAATATGTTAGAAAACGTGTCACGCTGTCAATTTTTTTTTATTGGGAGAATTTAATTTGAAATATTATTTAGAAATTATTTTTATAGTGAGATATTGCTTTGTTTTTTCCATACGGTTCATTACAGGAAGAAATGTAAGTAATATTGTAATTTATTTTCCTTTCTTTACTACATTAAAATTCTATTTATAAGATATGTTTCCTGCACAATGAAATTAATGCCTCTAAGTTAGTAATATTATGTGCAATATTCACTTAAAATAGCATCCATGCCCAGGCAGATTCTAGATAAATTAGTTATGTTCATAACTTACTTCTTTTCCAGCAATTGTTCGTTATTTTAAGTTTATTTTAGTCGTGCACGATTCTGATTGGCTGAGACCGTCAAACATCAAATACAATTTAGAACCAGTCCAATTTTCAAATGTTTGACGGAAACTGAACCCATCCAACTTTCTTAGACAAAAATGGCAGCGTTTATGACGTTTCGATGACTTCATAACTGTGCAACTTTATTTGACCAAACTTATTGGACGCAGTTTGACGGAAAGAATTGATAAAATGACAGGTACTTAAAACAACACAGAAGACCAGATCATGAAACTCGAGCCTGTCAGAAATACTTCCAAATACTAGCATCTGTAATTTTCGGTTCATAACTGAATGCGAATATCTCGCTAAAAGAAATGTTTTAAATAACTATAAATTTGATTTCCTTGTGTAATTGAAATAATTTCCTGCTGCCTATGCTTAAATGACGGCCACTGAGAGTTGACACAAATTAATGTTTGTTGGCTAATGCGCACAGCAGCTTATAATAAAAGAAAAGCTGGGAAAGGCTCCACAAATGTTAGAATACCCACATCACTTCCCTATATTTCGCTCCTGAATAAACAATATATACGTTCTTAAAGGTTCTCGCTAGGAATGTTGCGATACCATCAAAGTATCGCTACTGGGATCGAAAAAGGAATCGAAAGAATTATATCGGTACTCATTTCGATACCGGTATCACAAGAAAAGTATCGATACTGGTAACATATCAGTACCAGTAATTTTTTTTTAAATTAATTTTGCTAGTCTTCTATTTTTCATAAAATAGTTTATATTTATACATACTTATTTATATTTTTAATAATGCAATACGTAGATCGTTTTCTCATTTCGAGGTCTCTACAAAATTTGTATTTTTTTTTTCATACGTGATGTTTGCTTTGAAAAAATACAGAGCACAGCATTTGTTACGCAGCATTTATTAGTACATGTTATATTTGGGAATCGTTCTAATTGGAGAACAAGTAAATTACTGTGTGCTGCTTTTCAAATTATAATTTTATGGAGAAAAACACCTCTACAATTTTGCGGCACTTTCACTGAAAGGGTACAAAATCAACAGCTGGCGGTACTTTAAAAAAAAAAAGTATCGATATCGCATAATTTACTGACATGATACTGGTAAAGTATCGATTCCAAAGTACCCACTATCGAAATGAAAGTATCGGTACCAGTATAATATCAGTAGAATCGCAACATCCAAATCCCGTCTACCTGCAGCTATTTCCCGCGCTTCTCGACCTCAAGCGCGGGAACAATAAGGGCGACACTACCACGAACATAAAGTGCACCATCGCTCCTAAGCTCAAGGCTCTGAACTGGCGCGTAGTGTTATCGTCACACTGCACGTACATACGGGACTTTCAGCGGCGATCCTATTATTTTATTGGTGGAAAGTCTGCAGGAAGGTTTAGTGCACGGCCCTTGAGTAGTTCTGTATGTATATGATTCGTATATTTTGAACTGCAGCGCTTTGAAAAGGCCGTTTTTAGCCGTTTTCGAGTACTCTGAGATGGTGTTTCTAACGTGCGTGACATGTTGAAAGTATTCGACAGCCTTCGTTTGAAGTGTGTGTTTATTTTGGTAGACGAGTACCTTGGACGCACGTTTAATAGTTTCGTGGGGAAAAAGGGGGAATTTCACACATCTGCACCGCAGTCGAAGTGCCAGCTAGGCGGGAACCTTAATGTTCCAACATGCATTCATCCCTGCATTATAGTCTGAGAGACTCCTAACTGGTTCTCCTACTTTTAGTATTGAATGGCTGTGTGTGGCATGGAGACAGCTGACGGTAGAGACTGAACAAAGCAAAGAGTCACCCTGCCACAGAAATTACACTGACAAGACGTGATTAGTGATGTAACATTCGTCTTTCGCCTCTGTGCACCTATCTACTCTGTGACAAAGCGAAAAGAAAAAAATGTATCTAAGACTTGATAGCATCTTCTTTTCTTTTAAGCTCTTTTTTTTTTTGTTAACTCATTCCAAGCATCTCTTTTCGCGTCCATTTGGTATATACTCCTGTGTTTGGTATATACTCCTGTGTTTGGCAATGGACAGTCAATTAAAATTGCCATGGAAGTAATTTGCTCTGCATAGGGATCGTTAAATATCTCAGCTATTCCTCGGCTCCAGCAGAAATCAATTGCTTCGTTCTTGTATTTCGTTGCACGCCTCCTGTTCATGTCCTCGAGGGCGCAGCAGATTAAGAAATAAGAGAAGTCCAGTTACCTATGTCACCACCTGCAATTTAAATAATATTTATCTATACTTACTTCTCCACAGGCCAGGCTCCATCATTCAGAGATCTGCTACTAAGTGCTTCCCTCCCTACCCGGCAGTAAATGACTTCTCGCAGCCAATAAGAGCATTTACTTTTTATTTTCGCTGTTGCGTGAGCTCCGCCAAACGATTCGACAAACTGGAAACTCGTATTTCTCTATTTATGTCCCCAACGTGATAGCACAGCAGATCATTTACGATCGAAATTAACTGCTTGCAACTGCCGGCCGAAATAACGAATTCTTCGAAGACGAAAGTCGAGTCGCCTACTATGGAAGTACGATCGGTTCAAGTGAGAAGAAGAATGTCACAAGTGCATGTTGCGTGATGTCAAGAACGCCTCCTTGTTCGTCTTCAGCGCAGCACGCAATACGGTACGGATTGCTTCTCGTAAACTCCCTTCCTCACCTGCAATACGAGTTTAGAACGTCACCCAACGGACTGCAAACATAGAAATGCTAACACGCGTATACTCACAGTACCTTCACACTTTTTGAAACAAATCTGTGAGAAATTACTCTAAGTACGATGTGTTTTGTTGTTTCCTAAATATCTCGTGTTATAAGCGTTTTACAACTGTTCAAATAATAGTATTCCATTTTTAATTAAATGGAACTTTTATTTATATTTATTTTATAAACTATAATATTCAATTCATAAGATATATGAATAAAAGTAGGGAGCAAATAAATATGTTGGCAATGACTATTAAAGGTTGTTCACGATAAAGTGAGCACTTTTAGAAATCATTTTAGGAAAAAATCACTATCCCTACCAGCAAATATTTTAACGGGCGAACTTAGTGATATGCACCCAGTAAAATTGGTAACGAAGGATGCAAAGTAGTTCATAGTATTCCAATCTTAGGTAACCATTTCTGACAACTTAAATTATTCCTTCCCCTCTCTGATTTTTTAATACATAGAAGTGCAAAAATGTGCAGAATTTTAAAATAAGTAACTTTCCTAATAATTTCAAAGTTTCACTTGACCTACGCATGAATAAAGTGTTGAGGCCCGTGGCAATGTTAATTTTACATAAGGTGGGAATGTGTACATGTATATACAAAAAACCGCTTGCTCTGTCATAAATGATAGAAAGTAGTGACAAATGCAAAGAACTATTTGGAACTATTTTACATAGTTCGTTGCCAACTGAACTGGGGGATCTTGCATGCCGATGTTTACGGCAGCTTATTCCCATATCAGTTAACGTGCAGTGATTTTTTTTCTTCAAATGTTGATTTATAAAGCGCTTACCATACCGTTTGTGTGAATTTCTTTACGACTATATTTGTTCGCAAAAAAAAAAAAAAAAAAGCTTTCCTGGTAGAAAATTTCGGCTTTGAATTAAGCTCCACTTAAATTACGGCTGTGTTATTCGAGGTTAGGTTAGGAAAAAACGTAAACAGGGCAGGTTTTGTAGCAAGTTTTCATTGGCTGTAATTAAAGCCAGATCCTTCATTTCTACAACTTTTGCAAGAATTAATTTTTTGAACCCAAACGGGAGCCGACATTGTAAAACCCTCCTACAATTTTGTTTCCAATTGTTTTTATTATGTAGTTTAATTTTTTCAACACAGAAAAACTGTATAATTTTTACTAAGCATTAAATTAAAAAAAAAATCATTAATTAATTGGATAAAAGTATATACTTATTTGTGTTGGAAAAAGTATACTACATAATAAAAACAATTTGTAACAAAAATAGTGAGAGGATTTTACAATGTCGGCTCCCGTTTGGGTTGAAAAAATGAAACTCTCGTAAAGGATGTAGAAATGAGTCTGTGGCTTTAAGAGTTGTGAGGTGAAACGTGAATCCAGAAGACGTAGCTCGGCGTGCGAAAACCGCTGTCATTGCATTATTCTTAACGCATTAGTTTAGTTGTGAAGCCAGCTTTACTCGTAGGTTTTCCCTGGTGGGCGTAGATGGCGGCGCGAGGAGGGCGAAGCCCCGGGAGTGACGTGGACGGCAATGGGGCGTCGCACGTAGGCGTAGGTTGTGCCGTGGGTGCTGCTGGCGTCCCGCCCCCGGGGGGATCGATGTCGAGGGTAGTTCACCCCTTCCTACAACCACCCCCCCTCTCCAGCACAACCGCAGACACCAGAACTCACTTCCCCTCCCTAACTACAATACGGATATTCTCCCGCCCCACACTCGGAGAACTTCAAACACAATATTGGTTTGTATAGGACCAAATATATATTTAGCTGTCCTAACAAAATATATTCTTGAGCAAACTAAATTTGAAAAGCAAACAATTACTTTTGTTCGTCTTACAAAATATATGTTTGAATATACAAAATCTCTGTGTTGGGCCAAAAAAAAAAAAAAAAAAAAAAAAAAAATTAGACTGTCAACTGAATATTTAGTTGAAACGACTGTATAGGCTATATTTGTTTGGCGACTCTTTTGACTGCATTCGTTCGAAAATACAGCTCGAGAGTTCGTTTGTATTTAAACTGTGACAATTAGGATAGTATAAGTGTTTGTTAGTACAGCTATGATGTTTAATAATCGTATGAATACATTAATAAAACAATTCCGACAGTAAACTTTAAACGTAAAGGTTGTTTAAACTTGTAAATCATTTGTTTGCACATAGTAGCCCCTGGATATGTTGCATTTTTAGTATCTGTTTAGAAGGATTCCGGCGTCATCAGTTGTCAAATGGCTGAGGTTACTAAGAGCGCCGCGTGCGGACACACACTGGTGATCTAGCTCCGAAACTCGGTCGAACTTGCACTTTTTTTTTTATGTGGCGCCAAACAAATCTTTAGTTGCACCAACCAGATCTTCGTCTGGGAACAATAAAACGAGAACAACAAAATATTTCATTGCACCTGTACAAACAAACAATTTGGTTGCGCCAAACTACTCTTGTTTGATTCGACAAAAACCTTTCCCTCAGTGCATGCGAGCGTGGCTTAGCCAAGTCTAGAAAACTGATTTGTGGAACATTGTTTGCCCCTTTGACGTGACTGGTTAGCGCCAACATCATTGAGCACAAAGCACGCTCTTCACTGGCTCGACATAACATTGCTGATGAACATATGTACGTGCATACAGCTCAGTCACACCAACTACATTTTTTGTATTCTCTAGCTTTCCAATGCGTATTTATAATTTGGTAATAATGTTTGATATTGAAAACATTTATTGAATACATGCATGAGAAGCCAGAACTGTACAAGCCTTCGTTCACTCTACCTTAAACTGTTTTAGCCGATGAAACTTTAAAAAATCTAACTCCGGTCCACACACAAAAGTCACAAGTATTTGAATATGACTCATTTAAACCCTTCAGGACATAACATATTTACTGGCACTGGAGACAAGGTTGGAGTGAGCTGCCTATGTTCTCCTCTGCAGCGACATCAGATGCGTTTCACTCTGCTATTTCCACTTGCCTTCCTGCTATTGGTCCTGGCTACGACGCACACGCCTACTTGTACTCAGCAATGTTATAATTGACTGGCCCTCGGTCAATGGAGTCGCGTGTTGACTGTGTACTGGGCCGCGATAGATGTATAGGCTGTTCACGGTAAAGTGAGCACTTTTTAAGGCCCTCCCAAAAGGCTTGACCCACTAATAAATGTATCTTATTGCAGCATCAGGCATTAAATTTTGAGGGTGGTGACATGAATACACTATGTTTATTCGTCACAAAGCAATGTTTATACTAAAAAGCAGCAGGTAGATGGAAATAGGATGAAAAGAAAAATTTAGAATGGCCTTAAAAAGTGCTCACTTTACCGTGAACAACCTAAAACAGGTTTTAAAATCCATCGTGTTCATTTATGTCCACAAGTTGTTAAGTTGAGTTGAGAGATTTGGGCGGCTCTTAACAACGAGGTATTGAGAGTCGATGAGGGTGAAGTGAGGTGAGTGTGGAGCAGCGCTGGAATGCAAGAGCGGAGAAACGGGAGATCCTAGAGAAAACCCGCAGACCAGCAACACAGTCCGACACGATTCCCACATGCGAGCGACCCCGCTCGAACCCGGGTTGTCTTGGTGGGAGGTGAGTAGTCTGACCGCTCCGCCACACGCGGTCCCTTGCCCGAAATGAAGAATTTATATGTACGTTACGGGGTTGATGTTTTATTCGCGAATATCACGACTGATGTGTAGAGATCTGCAAAATTCGCGTTATCTCTTGGTGACATGATAGAATCGCACTGCATTACAAACAAGTGAGCACACATCGTAGTTTCATTGGCCGCTGCATTGTAATCAACGTCACTCTTCTCAAAAGAGATTGGCCACTCCATCGCTGAACTTGTATTATTGGCTCAAGAGTCCTCAGAGGCAATCCGAACATAGTTTTGGCCAATGCCCAAAGTTGATCAAATGCCTAGTAACTTGGAGTTCAGTCTGTCCTTAAATAATAACGCGAATTTTGCAGGTCTCGACTAATGTCATTGCGTTCTTGTTAAGTCAATATGAAAATTAGCGAAGCAATGTATAACACATATTCTAGGCAAGTTTTGTCTTCGAACACAAACAAATCCGTGATAATACCATTGGTCGAGCTAAACTCGGGCTTAGTCCTCGAAAAGTTAAGAGGCTAATGGATTTACTTTACAACCCGGAAAATAATTGTAGAAAGAATGGCATGGACATGAATGTCGGAAGCCAAGGACCTTGTTTTGCTCAAACCCAACAACTATACGTTTGAACCAAACACTGACAAGGTCAGAAATTACCATAAAATATTCATCCCCGTTAATACATTTTCCTTATACTTTATTTTTTTGTTTTAATTTATGAGTGCTGTTTCTTTGGGTTACTTTTTCTGGTCAACCTTCAGAGTGTCAAACCTGTCTGGCGACTTTTCACGTCCCATAGATACCTACTTCGTGTAAAGATAAGTGTTCTGCAGCTAAATTACCACTCCGGCGGAATTAAATATATATAAATACAGATGTTTTAACGTGCAATGCACTCCAAAAATTATCATGAGTGGGAAATTCAGAAATAATCTGCACACAATATTTGCAGACACCCGAAAATTCCGCGCTGTCGTTCGACAGCAAAATAAACTTGAAGCTCCTGTGCATTAGAGTGACTTCTGCCGTTGGCCAAAATACTGCTGCAAGACGCTAGAGGGGCGGGCGTATTCGAGTTCGTGAAGGCTGGAGGTGTTAAAAATAAAATATAATTATAAATTACATTTGTAATTTATTCACACAGCTATTGTTTGCAACACTGAATTACCTATTTCGACTATTCTTGGTGTTCTCAGCAAGCTCAATATTTAATGTATATTTCAATTCTAATTAAAGTCTTTTTCAATGCCTTTATATTGTTCATCAGTCCCTTAATTCACACTCATTATTAACGCTTCCAGTACCGCGAAATAAAGTTTTATGAAGTGCCTTTGCTCTCGTGCGAGGAGTGTTTCTTGCAAATCAATAAGCAACATACTGCGTATTATCTGATGTCAACGTCAACCACTCACTAAAGAGAAGTGAAGAAACTTCAACAAACCAGATCTCTCACAAGGAGACGCTCAGAAAACTGACCAATGATTCCTTGCTGTGTAGGTACAGTTCCGACCATAAATATCCTTAGCGCAACATGTCCTCTATCATGGACAACGGGCTAGCACATGTTCAGTCTGTCTGTTGCCATTATTTGAAATTTCTCACATTCGCGTATCCAGTTCGATAGTCCCGCCCGCCGGTCTCTCTACAGCAACGATGCTGGCAGTCCGCAGACTTCACACACAAGGCTTCGCACACCTGTCGCTTAAGGCGCCCGTCTACCTGGCGCTTCAACTGCGTTGCAGTGTGTACGAAATACACGTTTTTCTACGAAAAAATTTTAACGTGCGTCCAGTGTACTGAACTACGACAAGAACACACATTTCAGACGAGGGCTGTTTAGTGTTTTCAAGATCTCACGTTAATTAGAAACACCATTTCAGAGCACGCCAAAATGGCTAAAAACGACTTTTTCAAAGCGCTGTATCTCAAAATGTACACGTCAGATCCGTACAAATTAGTCAAGGGGCGTGCATTGGACCTTCCTACACACTTCCCACCAATAAAATAATAAAGTATCGCCGCTGAAAGTCATATAGATACACACAGCACGACGAGAACATTGCACGCCAGTTCAGAGCCTTGCGATTAGAGGCGATGGCGCACTTGACGCGCGTGGCAGTGTCGCCTTTAACGGTCCCTCGCCTCTCGGCTTCACACGCAGAAAAAAAGCTGTAGGCAGACGGGCACCTTAACGGCACCGTCTACTTGGATGTTTTTAGCGCGTTTGAGGAAGTGAAGCGCGGAGCGATAAGGAAGACATTGACACGCGCGCCTGATGCCACTTCGCCCCTACGCGCAAGGCGCTGAACTGGCGTGCAGTGTTTTCGTTGTGCTGCGTGTACGTATGGGACTTTAAGCGGTGACCCTATTATGTTATTGGTGGAAAGTCTGTGGGAAGGTTCAGTGCAGATCCCTATAATAGTTTCACATGTTTCCAACCAGTATATTAATAGCTACAGCAGTGTGAAAAAGCCGTTTTTAGCTATGTTGGACGGCTCGGAATAGCAATTATAATGTACATGATGTATTGAGAGTATTGTTAAAATTTATCCGTCCATATTTGACAGTTCGAATATTTACAATAAAGTCAGTATTACACTTCCATTCAGTCCCACCTCAGTTCAGTCCATGTCCCGTCAGTCGCAATGCTCTAGAGTCCTCCAAGCGCCCTAACGCACAGTAGGCTTCACTCGTCGGTTTTACACCCTCTCGTCCATTCAAGCCAGGGAACACCTCACTCGCTATCGTCCTGCAATCTCCAGTCGTCGTCCACACTTAGCTTCGCTCGCGCACACTCGCCAGGCGGCCTCCATCAAAGACTGCCGGCCGCTGGGTTGCGGCAGTATATATAGTGTCTTAGTCCGCCACCTAGAATCTTCCTCAACTCGCGTGATACGTCGCGGAGGGCTGAGGCGCCTGCCAGTCTCACCAGAACATTCTTGCATCGTCGCTAAACGTATCGGAAACTCTAGCAGGAGAGAGGAGGTCTGTAACGTCAGCAAGTCTCGCCACTGTCGGCATTCACGGTATTCTAAGAAGAGGGTATACAGGAGGACGCGAGCGCATCGTTCCAGGGAGAGGGGAGGGCGAGGTGGGTCTCCGATTACGGCGCACATTATTTTGAACACACATAAATTACTTACAATAACTATGACCATGATTTTAGCTCAGTATGATTTCACGCCTTTTGGCATCAGCTGTTTGACTGACTTCGGAGAGAAACGAGAGAGTGGTCGTCTCAATTCCTAGAGCGAGCGCACGAGATAGCGCGAAGCAGTGCTCTCGTCAGGTTGTGCGAAAGAGTGCGCTCTCTCTCTCTCTCTCTCTCTCTCTCACACACACACGAGAGAGAGAGAGAGTATTCTATGAGTTGAGACACGGCCTAAGTCAAGCGTTCACCCGGGTGACGCGAGATTCTAGTGCTAGTATAGCTGTTGAGAGAAGAACAAACGACTAGTACAGGTAATATAATACAGTCAGCTGTCTGCGCAAGAGCGTAACACCTCCCCAAGTGCATTTAACCCCTTTGATTCCCACACTATGTTACGGTTTCTGGTGTTGCAAATAAGAGACTTTTTTAATCAGTCTGTACTTGAACTGGAAAGAAATTGCTTCCCTACCCCAACCAAGGCTTCGTGTTCCGTGGGCTGTGATATGAACCAGCCATGACGTACAGAAGTTCCACGCTTTAACAATCTGTTATCCACAGGGAAGATCATCGGTCAAATACGCGCTTCCTATGCAACATATTGACACTTGTTTATGACAGGGTGAAGCAACTTATCAACACGGCAAACGCAAATAAAGGCCGGGCTACAATTGATTTAGCACAGAAAACAGCATAGGCACAGAAAGTAGAATACATGTATTAGCATGACACTCGCTACAATCACGCACAGCACACGCACAGAAAGTAGTTATTCCTGTGCGTGTGCGTCGTGCGTGGCAAATCAGAAGGTCGAAACGACCGACTTCATGTGACGATGGAAATGGCTACAAAAGTAGTAATTTTGACTAGTGCTTGAGAGGTTTGGCGCTATGTAAACAGAAGTTTGTTTTCACTGAAATTGTCATTGCACATATAAGTAATGTATGTTAAGATGAACGGTATAACATATAATATTTCTACAAATTACGACACGACCAGTAAAGTAAACAGAGAGGTCAACAGTATTTTGTTCATTCCAATGTTACCAACACACGCGCACGCAATATACCGAGCATAGTTTCCTTTCATTTTCACAACTGTTTTCTGTAAACTTCCGTCGTTACTTGCAGCTAGCTAGCTTATCGGTTTTAATTCGCATAGGGCGTCGTGAATCTATCAAGTTCGCTACCAGAGCAACACAGTTAGCCCAGTCGAGCAAGTGCATGCAGACGGCTCTCGACATCGGGGTCCTTCAGAGCCGATGAGGGTGAAGCAAAGTGAATGTGAAGTAGAGCCGGAATGTTATAGCGGGAGGGGGAGAGATCCCCGAGAAAACCCGCCGACCAGCGCGATTCCCACGTGCGAAAAATCGCCACCGGGAATCGAATTCAGTTCGCCTTGGTATAGGCTGTTCATGGTAAAATGAGCACTTTTGAAAGCCCTGCTTAAGATCTACTTGTATACACGTTGTGTGTTCTTCCGTCTTATGTAAAATCAACATTGTAATTGGCCTCATAACTTTATGAATGCGTTGGTCAAGTGAAACGGTGAAGTTATAAGGAGAGTAAACATTTCATAAATCTGCTAATTTTTACACACTGGTGCATTAAAAAACAAGAAGCGAAATAAATAATTCAAATCATCACAAATGGTTACCTAACAATTTTTATTCGACGTTAAGGTACGGAACTACTTCCCATCCATCGTTACCAACTTGACCGGGCGCATGTCACTCAGTGCATCCGTTGAAGTATATGCCGGCAGGGGCAGTGAGTTTTTTCCAAGGTTGATTTCAAAAGTGCTCACTTTATCGTGAACAGCCTTTAAGAGGTGAACGTTCTAGCTTCCGAGCCTACCCTCCCTTACAATCGAGTGAGAAAATGTCTTCTCGCAACGACAAATGGGCCAGTTACCGAAGCAAGGCTAGAGGTGTGCATACATGGTATTGAGGTATAGCCTGTGTGAAAATATTTTTGCGGAAGATAAGTCTCCCCTACTGACGCTTGTCTCTCACCACGAAAAAAAAAAAAAAAAAATACGTACGCAGACTTCGAAACGAAATGAGCCGGCGGTTCTTTTGATGTGAGAACCTTTGATTGCGAATATATATGTGAAGAAAAGCGGGCGAAAATGTGAAATGTGGAAATGTTCCCGGTATCATGACAAGCTTTTCCGTCCAAGAAAAGTAAATAATAAAGGAAAATCACTTAAAAATTAATCAAACGAGCCATAAAAATTTAAAATTTGTATTTCCGGCGCAAATGTTAAAATCAAACAATATTAATAATGTTGTAGAATGTTGTTGTATGTTTGCTCCAGCTCGTGGATTCTTCGTATAAGCAGGGCATCGTTTCTTTATATTTCAAAGAATTCGCTATTTCAATGAAGTTATCATCGATACTGTGTCACGAAATCATAAAATATAATCGAAATTTAGGTTATTAAATTTTGGCTCTTTAATAGTCTTGACAGGAAGTCCATTGCCAATTACACGTCATTTTGCAAAAAAAAAATTTACCTAATTTTAAACAAAACTGCTTTACGCAAAACTATTGTGAAAAATGAAAGTGGGAAAAGACTTTTAGGCGAAACGACGCGCTCCCGTTATTGTCTCGCCACAAATCAACTAACGAGTATATTAAGTGTGTATATTAAGAGATCGATTGTGCTGCAATCACCTACAAACAGTTGACTTTTGTCCCATTCATTCTGATGCAACAGCAACAGGTTCACATGCTACATACTCAATTCCTACCAACTGGACACAAAAAAAAATCAAAATAAAAAATAAATAAATAAACCTAAACTTGGATTGAACTGGGAAGGTTTTACTAACGTTCCCCGTGGTATGCCTGAAGGCCTATCAGGGGACGGCTTATAAACTAAATTTTGACCTAACTCCATGCCCCTTGCCTAGGATTGGCGGTGCACCAACTGACTGCACCACGGGACGTCGACTAAACCAAAACTTGCAACACTGGGAACGGTTGTAGCATTTCTACGTACTCGTGTAGAAATGGTTTTTAAAATTTTCACCACCACCCCCCCCCCCCCCCACACAAATGCCCCTCGCTTGCCATGAGTGGCTATCCACTGACGTCAATTACAGACCTAGTTCCGCGTAACGCCGCTGATAGTGTTCGGGCGTGACGTTCGCTCAGTATTGGTCCGATAAAGCCCAGCGTACGTCAGCGTGGAAAGTTAACTGTTATGCTTGAATCACAATCGCGCGACGCGACAACAAAAATTCGCGTTAACGCGAACACTGGATTTTACTGCTTCTCGATCAAAATTCTAAAATATGGTTTATAAATGATTTCTTGTTACTACATACTAACTAACCTCTTTTACTATGGCCATCAATTTTTCGATAATTTTTTTTTTGCAGTCCTTTCAAGAAATTCTTTCCATGTTCGCTGGTACTTCGAGCGTGAAAATATGGCTGTAATACGGTAAATAATATCACACGTAAAACTTTGGCACCAAAAATATGGCGGCTTAGTCAGATTTACAGACCTGTCGCGCCCGCGACGCGAGTAAATTAGAATCGGAAATCATGTTGCGCGGGCGATTTACGTCGCGTTGACGTCACAGCAGTCTCGATCCTGATTGGATGGAAAATTAATTTATCCGCGCCGCGCCCCTCGCGGTGCGTCTGTCGCGCTATTGAGATTCCAGCCAATCAGACAGCGAATGTGGGCGGACATTTCGCGGGACCGTGGCGATACTGCTTACTCATCGAGTAGACGGTCCAGTAGACATGGCGAGTAGGCCTATTTCCATACCTGTTATCAGTAATAGGTATTGAGAAGTGAAAGGAATATCCTGATCTTAGCTTCTGGAAATACCTGTTACCATACCTCCTGCATGCTATATCATTTCGTACCTGTTCCTATCGTCTGATATTAGAATCGAATATTGAATAACAATAATATTTACGGGCGAGAATACTGTAAAACGCGACCGGTAAACGGTTAACTATTATCACTGTCTTACCAGGAGAATATTAGGCGTGAGGAGGTATACCTCCTCATACCTAACTCCTCGTGTGTCATGTTTAGGGCAATCATAATGTCCGACGTTTATATGCAGGCAATCCCACACCCCTTGCTAATTAACACTGGAGTCATATTTTCATACATATTATTTTTTTAATATTGCCAGCTTTAAAATAGTTTCTAATATTTCCAGAAGGTAGTTGAAAGAATCAAACTATCAGAAGGGTATGCGCTACATAGAGGTAGCGGAAAATATCAACCCAGTACATTGCTAATAACAGGTATTCGAGAACAAGGTGAGATAGTGGATCAACGCGGTCTAGCAAACAGCTTACCCATAACAGGTATTCTCAATAACAGCTATCAGCAACAGGTATCGACTGGGAACAGGAACAGGTACGGGCTATTCCTGAGAAATACTGGTATAGCTCATCTCTACGGTCCAGCGTTCAACTCTAAGCTCCAAGGTGAAGAAGTGATAAGGGCGAGACTTACACGTGCCACTTGTGCCTCGTCGTTCCTATGCGCAAGGCGTGCAGTGTTTCCATCGTAACACTGTATTGTGCAAATTACATCTGTAACAGTGAGGCCGTGTTCCATTTGGTAATTTTTTGAACGAAATGTCACGTGACCCGTTTTATCTACAACATTTACAACGTAATTTTATAATTCCCCTTTTGCGTTTTGTCCGCTTCGAAGCTGACGAATTACCAAATCACCTCCATTTTAGTTTGGCGTGTTTCAGACGTTCAAGAGCACATTTAGGCGACGTTATTAGAATAGACAAATGTGTACTACACTCAAAATAATTATTTTACAAAGCAGGCGCTGAAATATTCATTAAAAATTGTTTCCCCCTCCCCCACCCCCCATGAAAAATGTTCCTGACGTAACAATTTCGCATCATATTTGTTTTAATATGTTAATTTCAAATTTTACACGGTTCTGTAACCACTTACGGAATAATTACTGTTTATGTTAAGACTTCGTGAACTTTAAATTTTGCAATGATGGTAACGACCAAAATAATAGCACCATGGCGTGCTAGACAATTGAATGTCGTTGTGTTTCTACTAAACCTTACAAAATGACAAATACGAATTAAGAAAAACAAAACTCGAAATGAATTAGAACGCGGCCTGTAACTTTATCCCACGTGATGAGATCTCACGGATTGAACTACGCCCGTACTATAGTACTTTTTCCTTCCTCTTACGAAAACAGTGCAGAAAAGCTATAAAAAGGCAGTTCTATCTTTTTCCATTCCTACAATATTTTCTTTTTGAATACACTTAATATGATAAAAGCTATATATATATATATATATATATATATATATATATATATATATATATATATATATATTATATGAGCTTAGATAAGTGATTTTTTCCTTTGCTAGCAAAAAAAAAAATCCTATAATATGCAATCACTAAGAAAGCGTATTTCCGCAAACAAAGATTTCACTCAGGTATGATGGCGCCGCCGAGTATACCAACGTGGAGTGGGGAAATTCGGGCGGCTCTTAACGTAGAGGTCTTGTGAGCGGATGAGGGGGAAGTGGGGTGAGGATGGAGCGGCGCCGGAATGCAAGGGTGGGGGAAACAGGTGATCATCGAGAGAACCCGCCGACCAGCGGCATCGTCCGGCACGATTCCCCCGTGGGAGAATCCTGGAGTGACCCTGCAGGGAATCGAACCTTGGTGGGGGGTGGGAGGCGAGCTGTCTGACGACTGCACCACCGCGGCCCCTGCGTCACGTGGAGCCAAGTCGAGTATAAAGAAGCATCTCACCACAGACAGCTGTGGACCGAGCATGTGAAGTCTAGGCTGATGCCAACATAATCCGCGAATTACACGTACACCTGCAAATAACACGTGAGTGGAGCTCTAGTGAATTTTCACGTGAGTACAGGTGATTCACGGAAAAGTGAGCACTTTTTAAGGCCCTGCTGAAATTATCTTTTCATTAGATTTCTATATTCCTGTCACATTTTAATATAAAGATCGCCATCAGACTAATAAACATAGTTCATACATTTCACCACTCCCAAAAGATAACGTCTGGAGCTGCAATAAAATCTATTTATTAGTGGTTAATGCCAGCTGAAAAACCTTAAAAAAAGTGCTCACTTTACCGCGATGAGTCTATACACGGTGTACTTCAATATTATAAGCGCCCAACAGCAGTTTGTCTATTGTCATTGATTGCTGTCGGCTTGAGAAGGCGTCTTCATATTTAACAAGCGCCAAAAAAAATTCAGAAAATCAATATAGTATTTTCAAATATAACTCGCCTTGAAATATTTTTGCGAAATTCCCCTACCCCTACACATGGGTCAATTGCGAAAACAACGAAAAAGTACGAGATCTCTAGCAATGCCATGGCAGCTAAGGCGATCCGAGTTCAATCCCCGGCCGGGTCACCGGATTTTCGCCGGACGATGATGTTGGTCGGCGGGTTTTCTCGGGGATCTCCCGTTTCCCCCGCCCCATATTCACTTCAACCACCATCATCGGTTCTCAAGACCTCGCTGTTAAGAGCCGCTCAAATCTCTTCACTCACTCGCTATTGGCCGGTGCTGCCAAGCTTATGTAGGCCGTTCACGATAAAGTGAGCACTTTTGAAAACCCTGCTAAAATTCTACTTTCTTGCCCATTATGTGTCCTTCCACAACATGTAAACGAACATTGCCATGTGATTGCTACATGTTAATAAACTCAATACTTACATTAGGACTGCTAAATGTAACACGTATATTATATATAAAACATGTAACATATATGATGCATACAACACATGCTATGTATAATGTATACATATATATGTATATACATCATGTAAATATACTCTATATATATATATATATATATATATATATAATATATATATAAAATTCGTAACATATATAATTGATTGGGTCATCTCCCAGCTCCGATAGACAAAAACTTTATCAACAAACAATTGAAAAATGAACGCCCTAGCGATGAGTCATGGAAACTGAAAAAGCAAATATTAAACTTTGGTGGTGAACAAGGACCAACACGACACGTTAAAAAAGGACACACATTAGTTAAGCTGTAAAATAATTAGGAGGGCAGCCAAATCCAGATTTTGAAATAGACTAGCAATACTGCACACCCAAGGTACAACACCACTTGTCACACAAATTATCAAACATTTAAAAACTGTACCGCAAACTTAACGTTTTCCATGACTCGCCGTTTCTAAGTGCCTCATCGCTCTATAGCGTTGCAAGTAAAACGTCAGATAGGTAGCTGTGTTTGGCCTCAGCTGACTGAAGTTAGGTGCAACTAAGCCATCAGGAAAAAACATACATCCTGCAGGCATAAGGTAGCGGCGTAACGCAGCAAATGTCTGAAACGTATAAAGTAGACAAAGCGAGGCCGTGCAAGGACTTAATGAGAAATGACAAATCAAAAAATTATGACGCACGAAGGGTGAAGGGGAAAACAGGAGGCAAGGAAAGACGAGGGGATCTGAGCCAAGCAAAGAGTACACCACTGAACAGAAGTAGATGGTGTTAATAAACTTAATGTGACGGCGCAAACGTGGCAGTATATAAAAATATGTCATATATAAAAAAGAAAAATATATAAAATATGTGCATTTATATGTACATTTTAAGGATAGTTTTATATGCACCTTTATAAATGGAGATAAATATATTTCAACATAAGCCTATAATGTATATATAAAATAAAAATAATATACACTAAAAGTATAAACATATCAACAAATGCAATTGTATATGTACATAAGTTTTTTTTTTTGACACAGTTACTCTGTGTTCGTACCCTTCTGAGACCCTCCAAAAAATAAGTGAACATTTATACTGTGAATTGAAGTGGTAAAAGAAGGATATGCCACCTTTATTTGTACAAATAATTCTAAAAATAATGTATATAATTTATAGCTAAGTGAAATGCCGATCCGGTGATGGCCACATTTCCGGTGTCTCTTGTGGCCCAAATGGGTGCGACATTTCCTTTTTGTCAAACCCACACAGACCTCAAGAAACAAATTTTACGGGTAAAGTGCATGGACTCTCATCATTGTTGTGGTTCTTTCATTGCAATGACTCCAGCAAAACTGAAAACTTAAATGAGAAAGGTATTGAAAGAAAATTTCTATACTTACAAAAATGGTTCATGCGTGCACACATAAAGCTGAAATAAATGTCTTATTATTAATGTAAAACCAATACATATCCACAAATAACAGCAAAATGATAATGTAAAGGACAAATTATAAAAGTAATACTTACAGACAAGTCACTGTGCATAACGATAACCACTTGGTTTGACTCTCCTTGTTACTATAGCTGTGCGTCAATAAATAGCCAATCAGAAGCCCCGACACATACTATGTTATCAATTGAAAAAACTTATTTACAAATCAAGAAAGTGTGTATTTTGACTACATTCCCTCGGAAGATATATTTTTTTTTTTTTTATTTATGGATAATCTCAACCACGGAAGTTTTGTAACGCTTTTAGGTAATGTTTAAAGTAAAAATTGAAATGTAAATAATTTATTATTTTTAAAATGTCTCAGACCAATTGAAAATATTTATTTGAAGAAGAAAAAAAAAACCACTACCAACCATATGTACAGACCTTAATTTCTTCGGTACAAATGTATCAACATAAACAAACAAATATTATTATTGTTATATCAATTGTAGCCAGGCCACTGTGCTTTTGTGTTTTATATGTGCTTATCGCTATAACTGTGAATGTGTTTGGTATGTCAATTGTAGCCTGGCCCTTATTGAAAGCTAGCTCATACAGCTTCTTCAGAAATACTTAATTTAACACATACACTGCGTAATATGATCTAACCTTTACTAAACATGCACTCGCTAGTAAACAGGAGCTCTGGGAGTCTGGGGTGTTGACTATGACGTGTAATTTACAGTTACATTAAATTTCAATAAATACAATATTTTGCGGTCAAAGTGGCGGATATTACTAACAATTATGCCTACTCAAGAACGCATACTATCTTTGTTGATATTGCTCAAATGGTAGCAAGTTGTCTTGTCGAACATCCATTTCGAAATTTATACATGGAATTGTTCTATAGGCCTAAATGTTGACAATTATTTGTAAATACTTTCTAATTCTTATTACGGCAAGTATTACCAAATAAAACAATTAGGCCTACACTTGCATCACGAAAGAATGTTGGCAACAAGCACAGCTATAGGTCTATAATTAACAAAACCAGCTTCAAGATTGTATAGTTAATAGGTTGGAACACTTTTGGTGTAGCATTAAACTGCGACGTTTAATTCATGTTAACAATAGTAAAACTTAACACTGTAACTTCGGATGAATAACTACATGAACACAAGTTTGAGGTTAGGCCTACATTACAAAATAACACAGTGATTTCAAAACGTGTCAAATTAATGTATAATTATTGACAGGCACATTTGTACCTGTTATCAAGGCAGATTTAAGAAAGGTTACATGGTTGGGCGTAAATATATACGTACAGGTGTATTTGAGGCTAGGCCTACATTACAAAACTACACAGTGATATAAAAACGTGTAAAATTAACGTATAATTATTGACTGCCAAATTTGCACTTGTTATAATGACAGATTTTAAAGAAAGGTTAAACAGATGAGCGTAGGTAGATAGGTACAGATAATCTTTTAATATTATTTGTCAAACTTAGGATATAACATGTACTTCGCAAACTTACATGAATATATTAATGTTGCGTTTCTGCTGTCGTTCATTTACTTTATAATTGTTATTTAACTTTCCGTTTATAACAGCACGTTTCTAACTGTCAATTTATACTTGTCTTTTTCACTTTTTTTTACTGGGGATAAGCGGCGAAAACACGTCTTAAAAACACATTTACATTTACCTCCAGCCAGTTGCAGTTGAAATTTTTATCATTTCTGCAACTCGTTCGATCACCTTGCACGGCTTCATCTCTCCTCGACGAATTAAAGAATAAATACTTTCAGCGAGATTTATAATGTCCTCCTGATGCTGAATATTCGTACGTAGTTTGCTGGAACTCATAACTTTACACAAAATCACTACAACGCAATTAAATACTATACGACCTGTAATAAAACAATGCTGATTGCAGATAAGCTGAAAAATAAATGAGAAGTATTAAAACACAACAACTCCCAGTTTCCAAATTTGTAGTTTGCCTCGCAACCACTCCACACAAGCAAAGCCAAGCAACAAGCATGAAGGAATCACAACAATGGACTGTTGGTTTTGACCGTTGCGCTGATCACGTGACACAGCATAATTATGAGTTACAGTAAATACATTATATTTACGCCAATAATTACTTTAAAGTGTATTAAATAATCTTCATACAGATTAAGTAGCCATAAATTTAAAAATTACACTTGCAATACCGCGTTATTTCGTAGAACTACTTTTCACATTTCACTGACAACATAACTGGGTGTGTTCATCCCCAGCCTGTGCGGTGACACACATGGTTATACATACGCAGTTGCAGGCGGTGGTTTTTTTCAAAGGTTGATTTCTAGAGTGCTCTCTTTAACGTGAAAGGCCTTTAGTAGCAGGAGCTCTTCTTACAGGCGCTGCCGCATCATTCACCGGGCACTCGCAGCAGAAATAAGACAACTGAGTTTCTCTTCAATATCCTGAGTGCACACCTCAGCTGGTTTGCACTCTTCTCTCGACTGCCTGTCTCACTGAGAAGACGTTTCCTTGCTCCATTGGGCTAGACAAGTGATGGAGGAGGTAAATGCACGCGTCACAAGAGGCACAACCATACAGGCAACGATCTTCTCTCAGACCAATGGTCAGGACCCGGAGAATTAAAGTTTCTAAAACGTCTGAGGTCATCTCGTACGAAGTAAATTTATTTGGAAAGGTATGCATGCCGATATAGCTGAGCGAATTAAGTTGTGTAGCCTCTGTGACGTAAGTAAACCGGTGCAAAATACCCACTTGGGTCTCCTGGCCTCAGAAGTTGCACAGAAACCTTTGGAGAGGATGTTTATTGATTTTGTAGTTCCATTCCCAATGAGCAAATCTGTTAAAACATTGCTGGTTTGTATGGATGCGTTTTAGAAATTTATTTGGTTCATCCCACTTAGAAAAGCTGACACTTTCGACAGTAAAAGCTTTAGAATATCACATATTCCAAAATGTTGGGATTCCTACAACCACGGTCTTTAACAATGTCCTCAGTTTGTTTCTGGCATTTCAAGAATATGTGCTTTGTGAATGGCCTTCGCCATGTACGCAATACGGACGAAGATATATGAATATTCGTGGTTACTTTGAACTTTCTTGAAGCCGTACTCAAATTCTACTTCCACGATGATTTTCTCTCTGTTTTTATTCATATTAGTTATAAATGAAAATACTATTATATATAAATAATATATAAAAAATTTAACTTAACCAAAAATAAATAAGGCATTTCTATGATAACACAAGTATATAAGTTTTGTGATACGTGACATATTTAGGAAAAAAGCAGACACGTTTTCGAAGGTTGGATTGATAAGTGTAAAGAAACCGCGAATAGACTATATTATATAATTTCATTAGGCCTAAAGGTTGTTCATGATAAAGTGAGCACTTTTGAAATCAACATTACAAAACAGTCACTGCTCCTACCACCACCATTTAACAGGCACAGTGAGTGACATGCGCCCACTAAAGTTGGTAAGGATAAGTGGAAAGTAGCTCCATATCTTAACGTCAAATAAACAGTGTTCGGTAACCATTTGTGACAACTTAAATTATTTATTTTGCTCTCTATTGTTTTCCATATCGAAGTGTAAGAATGAGCAGATTTGTAAAATATTTCCTTTTCTAATAATTTCCACAGTTTTCACTCGACCGGCGCATGAATAAAGTGATGAGGCCCATGACAATGTAAATTTTACATAAGACGTGCATACAAGTAGATCTTAAGCACTTTCAAAAGTGCTCATTTTAACGTTAGTTTGGTAAGCCAGAAACACAAGAGAGAATATTTTATCCGAATAAAAACTGCACCTAGCAGAGTATGATGAACTCACAAACACTAACCATAAGTATTTATATAGTTCATTCACAGTTACTTCCAATTTTTCTGAAACCCTGCTAAAGTTCTACTTCCAGGATATTCCTCCGCCTCAAGCAACTGAATCTCTAGAAAATTACACCAAAAGGGACAACGCGCCACATTCTTGCGCACGCTGTGTACTAACACTCTGCAGAAGAGCTGTTTCTTATAGGCCATGCACGGTAACGTAAGCACGTTTGAAAACCTTCTCATTTGGAATAAGAGTCAATCAATATATTTTACTGTAGTGACTCCCGAGTGCGTCGTAATAAGCGCACTGTGTTTATTACTTACATGGCTATATTTATTTTAAAAAAGTGGTTAAATGATAAAATATGGGCGAAGTAATGAGGGCTTCAAAAGAACTCACTTTACCGTGAACAGCGTATGCTATTTTCTGGACGGGGCATTTGACGAGCATACCCCTAACTGCTTCCTAGTTCCTGCGTTTAATAAATGAAACAAAACCACGAACTCGATGTATTTAAAATGTACGCAGCCCCTTTATCAGGAGTCATTTCAGCTCGAATATCGCGTGCAGTCAGCTATGAAGGAAGACGAGGACTGAACATAATGGCGCCACTACAGAGTTAACTTTTTCTTTATCCAGTTGTGTCGTGTCAGTGTCAGTGTTCGTATGCCCATATGTTAAAGAGAATGGGTGTTGGTGTAGTGAGGGGATGTACGGGGGAAGAGGAACGGAAAACGAAATATATGGGCTGTGGAAATTTACCAGGGACAGCTGTGGAACTGGTTTTTTCAGGTGCCAGTAACTAAACTTCGGCGCAAGGAGTCTGCATTTAATTACAATATTACATAATGTAGTACAAGTGGTTGCAGGAACAGTTTATAAATATCGCTACACATCATCATTCTGTTAAGTGATTTAATTTTCTGCTTCAGGAAACGGTCCACGTCGTGGAGATCACATCAGTAGTCATGAATATTAAGAGAGAAAAGTATAACGATGAGAGGACATCCTCGTTCTGTTCCAGTTACAGACAAATCAGGACCTCAATGGTGAAATTACACAGAAATAGTACATTCAACACCTGCTCATTTAAGTGGTGTCCATGTAGCAACAAGCTTCGAGTTTCCAAGTGAAGAAAATTTGAATCTTAGACCTTTTACAGTATGCATGTGTCTGTACACTCATCGCCATAAAAATGTATGCACTCAGAAGGTATTGAAATGGAAAGAAACTTGGCACAGGCAATAGAGTCGGTGAAACAAATGGACAAAATTATACAGTACATTCGAAGAATACCTCCAGTTGAATGTCACACCATGGTGGATACGCTTGTCAATGGAAGATCGGCCAGTAGTTGTTGCAGACGCCCCTCCAGATGATGCCCCAGCTGGTTCAGTGTATGTTCTAGACGCGACGAGAACAGAGACCTGGTTGGCCAAGGACAGCGCGAAGGCACTTCTAGGAAACTCATCCTGTTGAAAACTGCCCGTCAGGACAACACCATGAAGGGAGGAACATAAGGCCGACTACAGACTGCAGTAAGAACCCCCATTCTTCTGGTCGCTATAAACTATTCCTAGTCTCTTTACACTTTTGTATCGAACTCAATGTATGATGTGTATGGTCCTTAGTGTGATGTATCACAAGCGTCTTGTACATCTATTGGCATAGTGTATCTAATTTTTTGTTAAGTTGAGCTTTTACTTATATTCTATCTATAAATTATAATATTCAAATTTTAATTAATATTAATAAAATCATAGAGAAAACAGGAGTGTTGATAGTACCTATTAAGAAATAGATCTCACGCGAAATATTATTAAACTGAGTGCGCACGAATACAGTACTTTGTCACTTTGGTGTGATTTTCTAGACATGGTTAAGCTTTGTTTGCATAAGGCGGAGGAATATCCTGAAAGTAGAACTTGAGCAGGGACTCAGGACAGTTGGAAGAAACTTGAATGGATTACACTGAGAAAAAGGTTTTGTTGAATCAAACAAGATTTGTTTGGGTGCAAACCAAATTATTTATTTGTATAAGGGCAATGACATATTTTGTTGCTGAAACCAAATAATTTTGTTGTTCTCATTTGGTTGCCCAAAACAGTAAGATTTGGTTCGTGCAACTAGAGAATTGTTTGGCTACACGTACATTAAACAGTTTGGGCCGATATAAAAAAATTTACAAGTTCTACCGAGTTTCGAACCAAGATCATCTGCGTCCGAGCACTACGCCTGAGTAGTCCTAGCTAACGTGACACCTTATGACGCCGGAAAGATTTTAAATAGACACGCGGCAAATATTGGGCAACGTGTGGAAACTAAATTTCAAATTTTACAGCTTTACTCGTCAGTCTCTTGATGCATTGATTTATTAATGTGTTTATACGATTGTTAAGCACCAATAGATGAACTTACTAGCACGGTTACTAACCTGTCACAAAAAATACAAACAAACTCTCCAGCTGTATTTTCGAACAAAGGCAGTATAGTTAGTGGCAAAACAATTTTACAGTTGATTCAACAAAATATTTAGTTGACAGAGAGTTTTTTTTTTTTTTTTTTTTTTTTTTTTTTTATTTTTTTTTTTTCCAGCACAGAACTTTGTTTATTCAACATATATATATTTTTTAGACAACAAAAGTAATTTTTGATTGCTTTCAAATTTTGTTCAAGTGTCCCTCCATGTTCGAGTGTGGTCGTCAGCTCTGTCCAGACATACACTCTACTCTATTCATAAGTGGAGACGACGCATCGCCTTTGCTCAGCCGAGCCGAGAACGCAAGTCTTCTTCTGCAGTGTCTCCTCGCAAGAGAGTGCGGGTTGAATCCAGAGATGCTACTGCTGGATGTTGGAAAGCGAAAGTGTTGGTCGAGTTCGCTACTGTCGGTCGATGGACAGTTGCTCTCTTGTGATGGTCATTCTGTGTCCGTGTGTAGACAATATTCCCTCGTGAATCCACTGCTGCCAACACCGTAGCACAGTTCTGTAACAATGGTTGAGGAGGCGTGCAGTTCGACGGAACGATCGCACACACTCCCATAGTCCAATAGTCGCTTTCTCTCGCACCCTGTACAAGGTTCACATACGTTGTTCATGGTAAAGTGAGCACTTTTTAGGGCTACTCACTACTTTTTCAACTAATATTGCCATGTAAGTAATTAACACAGTGTTTACATTCCACCGAACTCGGAAGTTAACGTCTAAGGCTAAGATAAAATAACTTATATCTACAGACCTGCAAAATTCGCGTTATTATTTGGGGACAAGTTAAACTTTAAACACGTGCACATTTGCAATATCTTTTTTCATTGGATCACACTTAATCTGACACGCCCTGAGTAACTCTGCGCCAATGAATGAACACTTCCCAACTGTGTGCTCCAATCACATGCAGATCAGTCAGAAGGGCGTGGCTTCGCATCTATGCAACAGTTAATGCAGAAACGACGCCGGATCCAGTAGATACAGACAGTGCTGTGAAGTTTAGCCTGGTGACGAATAACAACGCGAATTTTGCACGTCTGCAAGTTATGTGTATTGTATGTTCTTCCAAATGAGAGAGCTTTCAGAAGTGCTCACTTTACCGTGAATAGCCTGCTATATCTGTGTGTAATGCGTCACCGAGACATGCTACTATAGGCTGTTCACGGTAAACTGAGCACTTTTAAAAGCCCTCACATTTGGAATAACAGTCAATAAATGTATTTTATATTGTCCCTAAACGTTAATATTCAAGTGCGATGGAAAATACGCACTAGGCTCATTACTTACGTGGCAATATTTATTTAAAAAAGCTGGTTAAAGTATACAAAATGACTGAAAGGAAAAAGTAACTAGGGCGTCAAAAGTGCTCACTTTACCGTGAACAGCCTTTACCTGCAGACGTTCACTCCACGTACGTTGACTATACTTAGAGACTTGCAAAATTCGCGTTATCTCTTGGCGACGTGATAGACTCGCACTGCATTATAAACAAGTGAGCACAGATCGTAGTTTCATTGGCCGCTGCACTGTAATCAACGTCACTCCTCTCAAAAGAGATTGGCCACTCCACCGCTGAACTTGTATTATTGGATCAACAGTTCTCCGAGGTGTGGCGAATATAGGCATTGATCTAACGCGTAGTAAGACGGAGTTCTGTCTGTCCTTGAATGATAACGCGAATGTTGCACGTCTCTAACTATACTGCACGCGACTTCGTAATATAAGCCAGGGTTGTGGCAGTTACTTAACTAAACCTGTAAAGGTTGTTCACGATAGAGCGAGCAATTTTGAAACCAACCTTAGAAAAATGTCACTGCCTCAGTCTGCACATATTTAAACGGGCACACTGAGTAACACACGGCTAGTAAAGTTGGTAACGATGGATGGGAAATAGTTCCATATCTTAACGTTGAATAAAAAGTGTTAGGTAATTATTTGTGATAACTTAAATTATTTCTTTCGCTTTATGTTTTCTTATACATCGGCGTATAAAAATGAGCAGATTTGTAAAATATTTACTTTTATAGTAATTTCACAGTTTCGCTTGAACGACACAAGAATAAAGTGATGACGCCAATAGCAATGTTAATTTTACACAAGACGGAATAATACACAACGTTCACAAAAGTAGATCTTAAGCAGGGCTTTCAGAAGTATTCGCTTTACCGTGAACAGCATATACCAGTTGCATCATTGCCCCAGACGGTGCTGTATGACAACATTCTTCTCTTGTGATGAGTGGCGAGCTTTGGGCGGCTCTAAACAACGAGGTCTTGAGAGCCGATGAGGGTGAAGCGAGGTGAGCGCGGAGCAGCGCCGGTATGCAAGGGCGAGCGAGACGGGGAATACGGGAGATCCCCGAGAAAAACCCGTCGATCAACGACGTCGTCCGGCACGGTTCCCACGTGCGAAAATCTCGGGAGGGACCTCGCCGGGAATTGAACCCGGTTTCGTCTAGGCGGGAGGCGAATGTACGAGGTGATATCTTGCACGCACGCTGTACACACTCTGTGGCATTTGAGACAACGCTGTAAAAAATGCTCTGGTAAACTTCCTAAAGTGTAATGCAAGTTTTTAACCTATACATTGTATGGTAATAATACCACACATCAAAATGCAGATGTAAGGAAGTTTAGTTAGCATCACTACTATAAAAAGTTGGGGACTAGCCTATGCATGTGGCTGTTTCCTGGACAAATGTAGGAAAGCTACAATGAATGTATAAGGGGAAATATTGCCATTCTTGCTTTCTCGCTAAGCTTATACACTGGTATGGTAAATTTCCGAATTATTTCTTAGTGTGAAGTTAAAATCGTGACAATTATATCCACCATTATAGGAACACAGTTTCTGTTGGCCTTCCCTTTCCCATTTACCACATCCTATCGGCAGGGATAGGAAATTTTCGCGAATTCATTTCGGGACGAGATAGACGTCAAACATATATATATACAATTAAGTCACCCTTGCAATTGGATCACAGTTTATTAGACCCGCCCTGCACGCTTCTGAGCCAATAGCAGACTTGCAAAGAAACACCTTGCTAATTCCATAACTGCCAGGTGTGGGACAACAGCCAATGACCACACAGCTGAGGCTCCAGTATGCAGAGAACTGAGAACTCTAGCTTGCAGGTCATTGAACTCGCGAAATTTTCCTATCCCTACCTATCGGTTCAAATCGCGCATCTAAGGCCGTGTCCGGATTCATGTATATACTTGCGTACTTGCATCCTTGCTTACTTCACTTAACCTTGGCACCAAACATGATGAATTCGGACAAACAGTCTTGTTGGCTTCGTTAACAATTATTAACCAGTTAACCACTTTTAATGTACATGTATTCCGACTAATAATTGGATAATTGCCGAAAGTTTTAGGGACTAAATCAAGTATTAAATAGTATTCCAATTTGATTTACATAACGCTTATTGTCTTGAATTATTAACCAGTTAACCACTTTTAATGTACATGTATTCCGACTAATAATTGGATAATTGCCGAAAGTTTTAGGGACTAAATCAAGTATTAAATAGTATTCCAATTTGATTTACATAACGCTTATTGTCTTGAATTATTTTATGTAAGTACAATTTGGATTGCTGTTTATATATTAGCTTCTGTATATTAGGAACATAAGTCTAATACGAATTTATTGCTTAGATATTTTTTTCAGGTGAACCATGCGATAATTATTTACTCAGTTCAAAGTTCTGTGTCTACATAGTAGTATTGTTGCCCTATTAAACTTTAAATAAAATAATTATGTCGGAAATCAATTGTAACCTACAAATTGCTTCTCAAAATGACGGCACATATTGCTCAAGTAGGCAAGAAGTACACCACTTCGTTCACTTGTATACTTGCATACTTCACTTGCAATTCGGACAGCACTTAGGATGTCACTTATGGGGACAGTTACGCACAAGTATGTACTTCAGGCAAATTCGGTCACAGCTTAATACGCTTACTCCACTGAATAAAGTTCATTACTGACTGGCTCTCGACCAATGGAATGTCGGATTGATTTTCACGCAGTTAAACATCCTTTCATGCGTAACAGGTAACACAATATACATAGTTCACTTCAGGTGTTATATAAGATTATTGTTTTGATTCACAACAATCAGCGTCGATGCACTGCGTGCTGCTGTTAAGCTGCTGACGTGCAGTGACGAAACAATGGCGCTACAAGCACACGAATTTACTGTGTTTTCAATGGCAGGGAAATTTTCCTCTTTAGTAGGGGCAGTGAAATTTCGCTCAAAGATCACAAGATAAGTTGTATTTGAAAACACTGTAGAGTCATTTACCTATCATCATTGGTTGGATTACTTTCTGACACGTGTTAAGTGTCTGCACACGAATCACGTAGAAGCCGTGCAGATGTTGCCGAATTCTCAGTGGCGCGGTCAAATATGAAAACACCCTCTCAAACAGGCATCAACCAATAGGAATAGACAAATTGCTGTTGGGTGCTTATAGTATTGAAGTCTATCGTGTACTCATTTTTTTTCACGAAAAATCACAAGCTCTACTCTTCAGTGTAGCTGGGGATACTCTCGGGCTTATGCAACAAGCTAGAAGCGAAATACCTATATGTGCCTGTGAAGAGCAGTACCTCATTGGCTATTGTTACAGACCCAAACATTTCGCGAGTTCATTTAAGGACAAGTTAAACTTTATCCGCATGTACCATGAAGTTCCCCTTCTATTGGACCATAGTTTGTTAGGCACGCCCCGGACGACTTTCGACCAATAACGAACCAGAAAAGGAAAACAAGGACCGTATCCCGTGCTACCTGGTCAGTGGTTCAACTAGAGCAACAGCCAATAAACAACTAACTGAGGCTCGAGTACACATAGGACTGTGGAGTCTAGCTTGTCGCCGAATGAATCCGCGAAATTTCCGGTCCTCTACGCATTCATTGCTTATTTCTAGAGACATGCAAAATTCGCGTTATTATTCGGCATACAGTAAAACTTCACAGTATTGTCTGTACTGGAGCTGGCGTTGTTTCTCAATTGGCTGCTGCATAGATGTGAAGCCACGCCCTTTCTGGCTGAACTTCGCGTGATTTGGGCACATAATTGTGAGGTGTTCATTTATTGGCGCATAGTTACCCAGGGCGTCAGATAAAGTATAGTCCAATGAGAACTGTATTGCAAAGGCACCTGTGGTTAAAGTTCAACGTGTCCCCAAATAATAACGCAAATTTTGCATTTCTCAACTTATTTATTTCGCCATTTCTGCTGTTAACTTGTCCATAGACAGCTCATCAGATATACGAATGAATGGTTTTTATTGGCCCGCTATGTCACAGGGCGTGGCCATATTCGCGCCCCTCCTATAACAATAGCGAACCAAACAAAAGTGTTTATAAGTTTATCAAGTTCGTCCACGTCGAGTCACAAAGCACTTTGGCCGTGTCCGAATCGGCAGATTTTGTTGACAAAATGATCACGTAACCCGATTTTGTATACGAAATTGGTGGTATATTTGGTAATTTGGTACCTATTTCGTATTTTTGTATCTAGCGGATGTTAGCAAAAATACAAAATTACAAAATCAGCGCCATGTTTGTTTATACTTTAAAAACACATGCGCGAATGAGTAAATAAAATAAGTTGTTATTGCATAATTTATTGTATTCATATTTATTAACGTTTGTGATATCTTCAATTATTTCTTAGGCTTTCTGTTTTTTTTTATGCACCGAAGTGTATAAATGAGCAGATTTGTAAAATATTTACTTTTTCAATAATCGCCGGCCAGCCAACGACGCAGTACAGGGACATTTCCGAACGTATAATATTTGAAAATGATGTGGAAACTTTGACATTGTGTACATAAAACTGTTTCTTCCCTTGTGCTGGGAGACAGGCCAGGGACTGTCACACAGGAGGAACATTTATTCCTGATTTTAATTTTTTTTTAATAGGGGGGGGGGGGGCTTGCTGCCTTTTTAAAAAGTTATGTAAAGCTATCGTATTCTATATACATATTCATGTAATAATTTAAATATAATCTCAAGTTTGTAGGAAAATAGGATCGTAAAGCAAAACTTCTAAGAGTTTTATATATTTTTATACTTTACATATTTTCAAAGGGGATTGATTGCTTGTAATAACCAAATGGGGTTTATATAAAGAATTGTGTGCTATGAACTCTTTCACTGAAGTATACCCAACTCGTTTGACACATATTAAGGAGGGTCTCGTGTTCTCAAATTTGACCATCTACATTGAGGAAACACAGACACAAAGACCTCTCTGTCTGTATCGGAGGAAACATAGAGACAAAGGCCTCTCTGCCTGTATTAGAAGAAACATAGAGACAAAGACCTCCCTGCCAGTATTAGAAGAAACATAGAGACAAAGACCTCTCTGCCTGTATTAGAAGAAACATAGAGACAAAAACCTCTTGCCTCTATTAGAAGAAACATAGAGACAAAGACCTCTCTGCCTGTATTAAAACAAACATAGAGACAAAGACCTCTCTGCCTGTATTAGAGGAATCATAGAGACAAAGGCCTCTCTGCCTGTATTAGAAGAAACATAGAGACAAAGACCTCTTGCCTCTATTAGAATAAACATAAAGACAAAGACCTCCCTGCCAGTATTAGAAGAAACCGTCGCAAATGCACCAGCTAACCATAAATGACTAAGATGCTACAGTGTTTTAGAATATTTTTTTGCGAATTCTCAGTGTCTTTATTTATCTTGTGAACTAGGTTGTTTTTGATTCGCTCGGTCTCTTTCACGTATGTTACTGATTCACAGGCCTGCAGAACGTGTCAAGAAACGAGTGACCCAAAATCACAAGAGAAATTATAAGTACTTTAAGTCTATCTTAGCACAACTTGAGCTCGCGAAATTTCGTAATCTCTGGGTATTAAAGCAGCGGAATTCTCATTGGCCCAACAAAGTGAGAACGTAAGCTTCTCACACACACAAAGTTCAAACACGAGAATAAATATTCATATACGTAAGCAGCATTTATAAACCAAAGAGGCGTTTAATGATAAATCACTGTCTTTAACCACGACTCAGTTACATTGCAAACGTTTCTAATCTTCAATTGGTATATTTAAATACAGCAGTCCGCTCTGTCTGGTTGTTTAACTAAGCAGGAGGCCGGAGGTTAACGTTTCAGAGATCTCAGTTGGGCGTTGCGTAGGAAAAAAGAAAACAACAGATTGTGATCGCGAACAATTTATTACGTGGAAGTGTTTCCTTGTCTCAGTGAAGGAGAACGCGAGGGTCCTTCCCTGGAGGCAGCTTCCCGACGTAGGAACTGGCGAATACTGTCGGTGCCAGGGTAGAAAGCTCCTAGGCAGAGATCGGCGTGAGACTCGGTAATGTATAGGGCTTGAAAATCTACCGTGATGTCGAAAGATTCGGCAGAAATTTCGGGACCTATGAGTACGTCGAAACTCATAACTTTGCCATTTCATTTGGCAGCAGGTTGGGCACAAATCCAGGAATTCTATTTGGGGAGTGTAAACAGCGACGTAGCTAGATATAAAACCCGGGAAATTATGATTTTTTTTTAGGAGCATGAAATTAACTGTTAGAAATATTTGTAAACATTGTCACAAATGTTAAGTACATAGAACCAGAGTAATTATGATAGGCTCACTTGATCGAAGATTTTTTCCTGCAAAATGTGCTTTCTGAAGGATCGATAATTGAAATGCGTCTCAATTTTGATAAAAAAAAATCAACTCGTGTGAGACTTTTTTTTTTTTTTTTTTTTTTTTGCTATATTACATTTAGATACGTAACTTCTAGCACATAATTTTACATCGTTAGAAAATACAGATATGCGTCCTTGTTTCACATGCAACATAATTCGTGAGTGAGCAACATCGAGGTCTTGAGAGCCGATGGGGGTGATTGAGGTGAGTATCGAGCAACGCCAGAATGCAAGGAAGGGTGAAACGGGAGATCCCAGAGAAAACCCGCCGGCCAGCGGCATCGTCCGGCACAATTCCCGCGGGCGAAAATCCGGGAGCGACCAGCAAGGTGCGAAGCCAGTTCGCCTAGGTGGGAGGCGAGCAGTCTGACCACTTGACCACCACGGCCCCCAGAATGGTAGTGTATGTGTATAGTGTATTCGCGGTTTCTTCACACTTTTGACGTGAACACGTCTTTAAATTTGCGACCATAGTGGGTGGCAACCCAGAAAATCCGATGATAACGAAATCGGGGGATACAATTTGGCATTGCAGCTCCGAATCTATAGTATGCATTCAAAATTTAATTACACCACTCGATTGCCAAAGGATCAAACAATATGTTACGTTGAGTGAAGACTGCGAAGCATCGCCTGCGGCGGGGTGGAGGGCGAGGCGCCGCAATTGTTAGTTCGTTTAGCCGCGTCTCATAACTTCCGCGTAGTATAACTTTTGACTAGGATAAGCTACGACGCTCGTTTAGGTTTCAATCGACAGCTCTCATCAAGATCAATCCATTGCGTGTATGAAAACATTTGTGTGGCGTGGTTATGGTGAAATTGTGAGTTTAATGTAAAAAAAAATTAAGAAAACCTAACACAATGTCGGTCTATACTCGTCAAAAAGCCAAGTCGAAATACAGAAATCGTATACGGTTGGAAAGAGCATCTCAAAAGCAATCCAATGATACCCATAAAACCCCATATGATCCGAGTGAAGCGGTGCCGGGAACGTAAAATAAACACCAAGGCGTCCGAGAGTGTCAACGTAGACGTATTTACACAAAACAAACGGCCGTGTCCCCAACACAGCCACATCCCATTTTTTAATCTAATCTTTGAAAAATTACCCTATTTATATTACGTACTTGGTTGTTTCCTAAGTATATTATTTATCACAAGCGTTTTACATTTATATAAATAAAATTTATCTTATTTTTTGTTAAATTCCAATTTTGCGTATATTTTATTAATAAATTATAACAAATTATTTATAATTCATAAGAAGTAAACTGGGAGAAAATAGTTGCGCACGAATGCGACACATTATCCCTTTGGTGTAAATTTCTACACACGGTTAAGCTTTGTTTGCATGAGGCGTAGGAATATCTTGAAAGTAGAACTTCAGCAGGGCTTCAGAGAAGTGTGAAGATAACCACGAATGGATTGTACAGACTGCAAAGTTTTAAATGTGAGTACGGAATGACTCAGAACGAGCAGAGAGAGAGAGAGAGAGAGAGAGAGAGAGAGAGAGAGAGAAACACCACACATAGAGACAGCACTCAGCTACATGCAGGGTAGACTCTACAACACAGTACTTGAGAGGTCTCCCTAGTTGCCTTATGTAGAGGCTGTGAAATTTCGCGAAAACATTTCAAGGCAAATTATATTTCAAAACAGTTTGGGTCGTTTACCTATCTTGATTGTCTGAATTACTTTTTGACACGTGTTAACTGTCTGCACACGAATCACGTAGGAGCCGTGCCGATGTTGTCGAATTCTGAGTGTATGACCCGGTCAAACAATGAAGACACCACCTTCTCAAGCAGTCAGCAACCGATGGCTATAGAAAAACTGCTATTGGGTGCTTATAGAGTGGAAGTAAACCGCGTATGAACCAATCACAGTAAAGTGAACAGGAATAATAGCAAATAAATGTATTATATTGTAGCCTCAGATGTGAACTTTTGAAAGTGTTGAAATGTATACACTGCTTTTATTAATTAAACCAACAAGTATAAGAAAGACAAAATTAGACTGAAATGTAAAATTGAGAAGGGCCTTAAATAGTGCTCACGTTACCGCGCCGTCGCAATGCCTCCTTACGGTACGACGTTACCTCGAGACGTATAACTAGCGAGGCGCCTTAAATAGTGCTCACTTTACCTCGCCGTCGCAATGCCTCCTTACGGTACGACGTTACCTCGAGACGTATAACTAGAGAGGCGCCTTAAATAGTGCTCACTTTACCGCGCCGGCGCAATGCCTCCTTACGGTACGACGTTACCTCGAGACGTATAACTAGCGAGCACCCTTAAATAGTGCTCACTTTACCGCGCCGTCGCAATGTCTCCTTACGGTACAACGTTACCTCGAGACGTATAACTAGCGAGGCGCCTTAAATAGTGCTCACTTTACCGCGCCGTCGCAATGCCTCCTTACGGTACGACGTTACCTCGAGACGTATAACTAGCGAGGCGCCTTAACGTTGAAGTAAAGCAACTGCCTATGGAGCACTGCACCCGACTATACAACGTGAAGAACTCATAAAAAAAAGTAGCAAGACGCCATGGAAATTGTCAGCAAAGTGCGGTTTATGCCGTATTTGAAATAAGAATGTACATATTTTGCAACATTATAAAATATTTTACTAAAATATACTTTTCAAATTTAAAAATAATAATCGATCAACTAGTCTGTATTTTTAGCAAAATTTAAGCACATTTCCATTCTGAATGCTTCAGAATACAGAATTTGCAAGACAATCTTCGTTATGGAATATCGTCATAATGTTTACTATGGTTGTATTTTAAAAATTTGTAATAATTATGTAGGATATAATTTTTATTAATATTTTTATATGTGTTCATATGTCACAAACATTTGTGGCTCCAAACTGACGTAAACAAAGTTAATTGTAAAATTGATATAATACATTATTTCTATGATTTTATTACACATGACCACAGTAAATATTATGATGATCTTTCTCGAAGAAGATTTTCTTGCAAATTCTGCTTTCCGAAGCATCCAGAATGGAAAGGCGCTTTAATTTAGTTCAAAATACAGATTATTTTAATCGATCATTTTATTTAATGTAAAAAGTATATTTTAGTAAAATATTTTATAATATTGCAAAATATACACATTCTTGTTTCATACACAGCATAAATCGCACTTTTCTGTCAGTTTTCATGGCGTCTTGCTACTTATTTATGAGTTGTTCATGTTGTATAGTCGGGTGCAGTGCTCCATAGGCAGTTGCTTTACTTCAACCTTAACGATACGACAGAATACGGAAGAATACAGAGGCAAGCCTGTGATTTAGTTAGATAGGTTTACAATTTTTTTTTTTCTCCTTTTCTCTTTGGAGATCCCACACTCCGATGTTATGAATGTGGGAGGGCGGCTGTTCGTCTGGGCGCCAGTAATTTAATCTACAAATTCTATCTCTTTTCATATTTCTACTCCGAAAGCATCAATCACACTTCCTAGGAAGTGTGATTGATGCTTTCGGAACAGACCACGTGGTTAGACTGCTCGCCTCCCGCCCAGATTAACCGGGTTCCATTCCAAGCGAGCTCGTTCCCGCATTTTTGTAACGCCATTGGTCGGCGGGTTTTTTCGAGGATCTTCCGTTTCCCCCCACCCCCTCATTCTGGCACTGCTCCATACCCACAGCGCTTCACCCTCATCGGCTCTCAAGACCTCGCTGAAAAGAGCCGCCCAACTCGTCCCTCGGTCAGTGTATTGTGGAGAGTTGTCGAAGAGAGTGTATAGTCCATTCACGACTGGAACAAAGTTATGAAAATCAACCTTTGAAAAAATACCCTAGCCATTAGCTGTATGCATAGCTATAGGCTGTTCACGATAAAGTGAGCACTATTTAAGGCGCTCCCAACAGTCATTAACCACCCCTAAATATGTTTTATTGCAGCCTCAGGCATTAACTTTTGAGAGCGGTGAAAGTATACACCGTATTTATTAGCCACGTGACAATGCGGTATTGAAATATGGCTTAAATATTAAAACTGGCCTAAAAGAAAAATTTAGAAGGGGCTTAAAAAGTGCTCACTTTACCGTGAACGGCCTATAGTAAAAAAAGTGGCGGGTGCTGGTACTAGCTATGGATACAGCTAATGGCTAGGGTATTTTTTCAAAGGTTGATTTTGATAATCTGGTCTAGTCGCGCAGTTGGACGTGCCGCGGCGTGGTAGAGGGAGGTGTTTGTCAAGGACGTGGGCGGCCAGTCGGCGCTATGTTTGGCGTCGCGACGCCCCGGCGGCGGTGGAGACGATGCATGACGCACGAGGCAACACGCCGTCTATAAATGAGCGCAGGGGACTGCTTGTTGACGAGGCTGGAGGAGAGCGGGCGCTCGCTCCGGGAATAGCAGCTCAGACGTCTCCAGCGACATCGCGTAGGCCGCCCGCGGGCTATTCCCGACCGCCGGCGAGGTGTTGGGGCAGGTGGCGCAGTATGTCGTCTTCTGTGCATCTACCTCCCTACACTGACCACACGACCGTCAAAGTCGCGTACTAAGGCTCCTATGTACTCAAACGTTTTCTGCGAAATCGTTGTTTGCGCCTAAACGCGTGTCTAGGCAAATAAATGTTCTGCATATAGTAAGTTATACCAGCAAGGACAAAAAACTATTGTCTATGTCGTTATCTTTTTACTTTTATCACATTAAGTGTATTAATTGAGGGGGGGGGGGGGGGGGTCGTGAAAGTGGTCAAATATCGCACTTTTAAAGCTTGCCTATGCAGTTTCTTTAAGCGGTAAAAGAAAAGTACGATTATACGCAGGTATAGCCTGTTCCCGGTAAAGTGAGTACTTTTGAAAGCGTTCTCGTTTGGAATAATTTTCAATAGATATATTTTATTTTAGGCGTTAACTTCCTACAGCGGTGGAATTTACACACTATGCTTATAGCTTACATGGCAATATTTATTTTAAAAGGTGGTTAAATGATAAAAAAAGGACTAAGTAACTACGGCTTCGAAAGTTCTCACTTTATTGTGAACAGCCCATAGTTGAACCTGTGTACTTACATTGCGTGCAATAAAACCCCACAGTCACAGGTCTAGTTTACACAGTTGAGCGTTAGGATGGAAACACTGCACACCTTGCGCGTAGGAGCGATGAGGCACTAAACGTGCGTGTTAGTGTCGCCCGTATCGCTCCCTCGCTTTGCAACAAAATAACTTAGCGTAACACGTATTTATAAAATTATAGGTAGGCTTTAATTAATTCTGACTAGTCTCATATTTTTGTCTCGACATTACCTAATATATCAAATGAGCTTATTATTCCGGGAGTGCTGTAATTATTAGTGAATTTTTAGTTAGAACATATTGTTACGCGCACTCTGCTTTGTCCCACGTGAGCAACTCGAAGTGAAGGACAGAGCAGGTATATGATAGCGGCGGCAAGTCTATAGAATGTTTTGAATGACAAGCGAGCGATACCCAGGAACCGCGTATCTGTTACAAAAAGCTAGCCGACACGATAATCATTTTTGCGGTGCGAGATGCTAACCTTGGTTGTAGTGAGTTTCTGTATCTATCTGAAGAAATTTCTAGTGGTTTTCTGCCCTAGTTTCTATACGCGTAACTCGGACTGCGCCGAACTATCCAGGTCAAGGCCAGTAGAGTATAAATAGTGCGATGGGCGTCGGGCCGGCAGTCGTTGGATGGATAAGTCGCTGAGTTTCAGCGATAGACGACAAGCAGCGAGAGAAATGACCAGCGGGAGGGGAATCTGCGACTGCGAGTGTCAAGCAGTGAAGGGTGCGGCTGGCAGGCTGGACTATTGGACTGGGTGCGTGAGTGAAGGACACTACAAATGATGGCAACAGACAGACTAAACGTGTGTTAATTGAATATAACGAAACAGCGACATTGCGAAGGGCGTTAATTAGAGTTGAAATAGACATTAAATGTTGCACTCGCCGAGAAATAAAAAGTCAGAGCGGAGATGGATGATCTAATGCTCTAAATAATAACTGTGCGAATAAATTAGGAATCAAATTTAGTTCTTTTATTTTTATTAATACCTCAATCTATCAGGAACTCAGAACGCACCTCTAGTGTCAATTATTTCCCACAGCTATAACGGTAATTTTAGCTTAACAAGATTTCGCGCCTTTTGGCATGAGCTATCTGCGCGACGTCGGAGAGAAACGAGAGACTGGTTGTCTCATTTTCACAAAGTGGGAAGCAGTGCTCTCGTCAGGTTGTGCGAAAAAAATGCTCTCTAGAAAGAGTATTCTCGAGATTAAGACGCAGCCCTTGTAACGTGATAGTCACAACGGCATCGGCGAGATGTATCGCTTTCTTCACCTGTTCGAATTAGGTATCGATGTATCGCTAATACCGTCCTCGCGGTGTCGTAAGTTGTACTTCTGCTTCTGTCCTGCATGCTCAGTTATTTCACACGCTACATAGGTAGGGACACCCTATTTCGCGAAAAGGCCTAACGCATGTGCTATATTTTAATGCGCTACAGGCATACCAGCAGTTTTCTTTTCTCATTGGTGGAGTTACTTTGTGAGAAGACATTTCCTTACTTGACTGGCCAATCAGAATTAGGCAACTCCGATACTGTACGTCTGTGATTCGTGGGCATACGCCTAAGACGCGTTAACACCTACATCATCCAATCAAGAAAGTGGCTCTGAGCTTCACTGTTATGAAATACAACTTGTGAAATATTTTCGCGGAATTCGAGGGTCCCTATTTATACTGATGTCGTCGATTATAGGCTATTCACGGTAAAGTGATCACTTTTTAAGGCTCTCCCAACAGGCATTAACCGATAATAAATGTATCTTATTGCAGCCTCAGGCATTAATATTTCAAGTGACGAAATTTATACAGTGTGTTTATTGGTCACATAGCAATGTTTACATTTAAAAAAAAAACAGCAGGAAGATAAAAATTGGGTGAGAGGATAAATTCAGAAGGGCCTTAAAAGGTGCTCACATTACCGTGAACAGCCTATACTTATTAAGTCTGGTTAATAACACCAGAGACGTCACGTCGACATTGCCGATATAGGAAATACTGACACCATCGACATGTCGATACAATAAAATCATTTGAGAATTGATATCGCCAGTATCGTAAAAATGGGTAACGTCGCAAATATATCAAGCTATGCATTATACTGTCCTAACGTTTTGGACCTTATAATGGTTTGGCGATCCTTCAGGAAATGTTGTGTTTGTGACCTATACATGGCCGTATCACACTTGTCTACACTCGCCGTGAAACTCTGTCACAGAATAGCCAACTTTACAGAAGCGACGGCGCATTTCGTTGACCACAGCCTATTAGCGGTGTCACACTTTTGGAACTAAACCTTTGAAGAAAAAAAAACACCCCAGTATGCTGTGTATCACAAGCCATTTATACATCAGTTAGCGTAAAATTATCTTATTTTTGGTTCGATTGGACTTTTTAGTAATTGTTTCGACTTCCTTGATGTTCACAGGTCGTTAATCACCCGATGCACGTACAAGTCTTCTCACAAACTCGTCAATTGGATTCCACAGCACAAACGCACGAAACAGCTGGCCCAGATGTCAAAGGTAGTTCAATATCCCAAACACCGTATTTTACCGACTTTGACGACCGGACGCAGCCATTCCCGACCGGAGTAAACAAGGTACTAACATGGCGGACACACGCACTCTGCCCCTGACGTCATCAACATGGATAAATCTGACGTGCCCCAGTAGTAATATTTCTTACACAAATTATAGGCTAATATTTAATTGACATATAATATGAACAAAACCGGAGAGAAGATAAATGTGTTGGCAACGCCTAGCAGGAAATAGTTAATGCGCAAAATATAGTTAAACCGAGCGCGCACGAATGCAGTGTGTGTTGTGCCTTAGTTGTAAACCCGCCGACCAATGGCTTCGTCCGGCGTGCTATAATCCGGGAGTGACCCTGGAACCTGGATCGCCTTGGTGGGAGGCGAGCAGGCGGACCACTCGGCCACCGTGGTCCACCGAACATCCCGAAAGCAGAACATTAGCGCACGGCCTCAGGGAAGTTGGAAGTAATGGCCAAGCTACAATTGCAATAAGCACATGACTAACACAACGCAGTGATATACATATATTTAAACTGCTTGTTTTCAGTTAGAGTGGCTACAATCACGCATAACGATAAGCACTTACCTTAGCACAGTTATAATAACAAGGCGAGTTCATCTTGGTTTAACTTTCCTTGTTACTATCGCTGTGCGTCAATATTCAGCCAATCAGAAGCCCCGAAACGTATACTACGTTATCAAATTAAAAACTTATTTACGAATCAAGAAAGCGTGTATTTTGACTTCATTCTTCGAGTAGAAATTTTCTTTTGTTTATTTATGGATGAACACAAGGACGGAAGTTTTGTAACATTTTTAGGTAACATTCATAGTAAAAATTTAAATGAACATATTTTCTAATTTTAAAAACGTCTCAGATCACTCGAAAAGATTTATTTCTGACAAAAACACTACCAACTATACAGAATTTAATTTCTTCGGTACAAATATAGCAACAAAAAAAAACTAATATTTTTATCGTTATATCAATAAAATTGTCGCTAGGCCACTGATTTTGTTGAGTTTTGTACGTGCTTATCGATATAATTGTGAATGTGTAAGGTATAATCCATTCACGGGTACTGCAACCTTTTATGAAGCCCTGCTAAGTTCTACTTCCAGGATATTCCTCCGCCTCGTGCGAACTAAGCTTAACTAAGCCTAGAAAATTACACCAGAGGACAACACACCGCATTCATGAAACCGTATTTTTGTATAAGAACTATTTCTCACTAGGCGCTACCAACATACATGTTTACTCCCTGTTTTATCCACGTTATTAATAAGTGAAGCATTATAATTTATAGCTACGATATAAATAACATTTCAATTTAACAGAAAAAAAAGTAACTTTTCTGAACACAAGTATAAAACGCTTGTGATGTATGGAGTATGTTGGAAATAACTAAACACGCCATACATGGGGAGATTTTTCAAAGGTTTGATTCGAAAAGGGCGAAGAAACCGTGAATAGACTATACATGTGAATTGTAGCCCAGCGTTGACCGTGAACACGGCAGATCCGTGCTAGTGAGCGAGGAGCTGCTGATGTGGCAGGTCAGGAGACACGACAGCGTGGTGTGGTCGTGGTGGAGTGTGCCAATGAAGCCTCGCTTGTGCGTGGCCTGCGTCGGCACGCGTGCATCTCTAACACGGCCTAGAATAACAACACAGCCGCCCACCACGGCCGAGTTCTCAGAACCGCAGCAGCACGAGCCAGACATCCAGAGTACGGCCGACCCTACAAGCTACGTCACACGACCAAGGTTAGTTATACACAGGTTAGGAACAGAAAACTTCCGCTGCTAGGCAAGCGCTAGTCTTCCAAAGAGGTCACATTAAAAATTAAGCTACGTGTGTAGTCATTTAACTATAAAAAACCTTTTAAAACAAACCATTTATTTATAAAAGCACTGCAAAGATAAAAATTATTATAGTAGTTACAGAATTGGTAGAATTTGTAAGACGTGGTCGAAAAGCCGTAATAAACTTTACTACAAATTAATATATTTGCATCAATTTATATCAAATATATAAAAGCTTGGTGCAATATAGAAAGTATAACTCATTTGCGCAAGAGTAGTAACAATATATCTTGCATATTCGCGACAAGTTTTTTTATACTAAATATAAATTGATACAAACATATTCATTTATAGTACAGTTTATTACGGCTTTTCGACCACGTCTTACAAGTTCTACATATACTGCAGTTACTATTCTTAATTTTTCTCCTTTTAGTGTATTTATAAATAAAAGGTTGTTTCTAAAAGGTTATTTTATAGTTAAGCTATTGTCCAATTTTTAGTCTCAATAATTTTTATTATTATTAAAGATGTATGCTACTTATACATTCATTTAAACATTCGTGAAACTAAAAAAGACTAAAAATGTGCAGTTAAACACTGGTCGCCCCTTCCAAACTTTAGCAGCAACCTGACGAACAGTGATGCAAAAATAAATATGTGAGACTGCAAAAAGACTAAAACAGTAAAGTTAAACACTGGTGGCCCCTTCCACATTTCGAGCTGCAACCTGACGAACAGTGATGTACTGCAAGCAGACTGCACGCTAGTTCAGTGCATAGAGGTCGGACAGACACCGTACATACAAACAAGTTAAATAAAATCTTGTAATAAAAGAGAAAGATTTTACTTAGTTAAGTGGTTATTTTATATTTGATTTAAGATTATTTCAATAATTTTGTTTTTTGTAATGTATAAAATAGAAAAAATCCGGTACATATGCAACACTAGAGCTTACCCAATGGCGAAAAATTTTAGTTGCCATACTAAAAGTATTGAGTTTCCCAATCATAGTACAATAAGCCTTAACACAACTGAGGGTTGGTTCACAATTTAAAAAAAATAGGCACAGAGCATAGGACATTAACATACTACACACACAGGTAGTGAAATTTCGCGAAATTATATCAAGACAAGTTACACTTAAAAACATTTTAGGTTTGTTTATGTATCTTGATAGACTGAGTTACTTTTTGACAAGTGTTAACTATCTGCACACGAATCACGTAGGAGCATTGCGGATGTTGCCGAATTCTGAATGTATGACCCAGCCAAATATGGAAAAAAAAAAACCTTCTCAAGCAGGCAACAACCAATGGCAGTATACAAACTGCTGTCGGGTGTATATGGAATTTACGTGAACTGTGTCGTGAAACATCATTAGTTCTATGTATATGTAACTGAGTGGCCCGTGAGTGTGCTGTTCTACAGTTTCAGAGTATTACTGGCCTAGTGAGCACTGTAAAATGTGACGAATTAAAAGTGGTGCAGCTGTACAAATACAAGCTGTTCACGATAAAGTTAGCACTTTTGAAATCAACCTCAGAAAAAAAGTCACTGCTCCTACCTGCATATATTTTAATGGGTGCACTGAGTGACATGCGTTCAGCAAAGTTGGTAACAATGGAGGTAACGTTGTTCCATGTCTTAGCGTGGAATTTAAAATGTCGGGTAACCATTTATGGTAAATTAAATTATTTATTTCGCTTCCTGTTGTTTTTTGTCCACACGAGAGTAAAAATTAGGCTTTTTATGAATTATTTACTTTTCTAATAATTTCAGTTTCACTTGACCGACGTATGAATAAAGTTATGAGCCCCATGGCAGTGTTGGATTTTACATGACGCATAAGAATATACGACTTGCATACAAGTAGATCTTAAGCAGGGCTTTCGAAAGTGCTCAGTTTACCGTGAACAGCCCATAGCAAAAATCGCACACGTGTACGAAGTTTGGCTGCAATGGCAAATGAAGTGGCCAAGTAGTCTGTCTGCTGGAGTTGCTCCACGCCTGACGCCATAGTCCAGGATGGCAGCAATCTCCGCTAAAGATAATCACCGGCAGTGACCGACTAACTAATGGCCGGCTAACCAACTCACATTACGGTTGCGAGAGAAAATAGTTCTCATGATATTTACGATTATTTCAGGTTAGCTTTCTTCATTGCTCTATAATATCACAATACTATTGAGTATCCTTGTAGTCTGGACGTCTGGAAATAGTTGAACTCATTGCTTTGGTTTCGGGGCAAAAACGCGCCAGGTAACACGTGTTGTGCAAGATGGCGGACGTAGTGGTGGTGAATGACTACACAAATAATACCTTCAAAGCGCGCGAACACAGGCGGAGGAGCTAAGGAGACTTGAGCAGCTCCCGCCCCTTTTTTTTTCCCCACCCAAGTAACATTACCATTGATCTTAACATCACAGAACTAAAATGAGATTTTACTTGAAAACAAGTACTCCCAGTTGTAGAATAAAATATGTTGTGAGGACCGCGGTGGCTGAGCGGTTAGCCTGCTAGCCTTCTACAAAGGAGAACCGGGTTCAATCCCCGGCCAGACCACTCCCGGATTTTCGCACGTGGGAATCGTGGCAGACAATGTCGCCGCTTGGTTCACAGAACTGTGCAGGAGCTGACGCTGGCATAGAGGGATTTGGCGGATTATAAATTTATAACTGAAGTCAATTATTATTCATATTTTGGAGAAAACTTTTTATAACTCTGTTGAACTACCAAGCTACAAAAAGGAATAAAATAACATGAAAATTATAAAAAACACATAGGACTACAAAGCATGTAAATTAACATGATAAAGTTGTATAAGAACATGCAGACTGTAAAATAGCTTAGTGAAACACTGGAAAATGTACAGAAATTGTGGGACAACAATTACAGTGAAACTGCGGTTTCGCTGTTTTGTCAGCTAGAAAATTCTCATACAGAGTGGTGAAATTACAATTGCGATGTCCGTGTAAATTTACTTGCCGTGGAGAGAAAATACACGAATATTGCAGTATATTTTGTGGTACATAGAAATAGTAATTTGACACCATTATATGTAAAGTTAGGTGTAGTAAGTATATGTTATTTTACTAATGTCTAGGATAAGTTTACTTGGACGCAGAGCAAAAAAAAGAAAACAATTACATAGGTAGGTGTAAAATTACACCGTTGCCAGTGGAGACACTGTTGCCACATACATTTAGTGAAAAATTGCACAGGCGCACGGGCTTGCCGCTCAGCCACCGCGGCCCCTTGCATGACAGGGTACGTGAAGGAACGTAGGTCTGCAACTAGTCGCCGTGGTCGTTCTTCACGTCAGGGTTGACTAAGTAGTTGTGGCTTGCCGCCCGCTCTTCCTTTTTTGTACGTCGTCTGACCTTGTCGGACCAATAACGCAGAAAAAACCGATCGTTCCACTGCTCTACCCGGCCGGCCACTTCCTAGTTCCACAATGTCTGCGCTTATTTATGTGGTTCCGCAATCTCTTTGCTGTCGTTTCTCGGAGTGGCGTGGCGATGTCCTCCAGGCTCCTGTACTTGTGTACCCGGGCTGATGTCCTCCAGGCTCCTGCCCTTGTGTACTCGGGGCTGATGTCCTCCAGGCTCCTGTACATGTGTACCCGGGATGATGTCCTCCAGGCTCCTGCCCTTGTGTACCCGGGGCTGATGTCCTCCAGGATCCTGCACTTGTGTACCCGGGGCTGATGTCCTCCAGGCTCCCGTACTTGTGTACCCGGGCTGATGTCCTCCAGGCTCCTGTACATGTGTACCCGGGCTGATGTCCTCCAGGCTCCTGCACTTTTGTACCGGGGCTGATGTCCTCCAGGCTCGTGCACTTGTGTACCCGGGCTGATGTCCTCCAGGCTCCTGCCCTTGTGTACTCGGGGCTGATGTCCTCCAGGATCCTGCCCTTGTGTACTCGGGGCTGATGTCCTCCAGGCTCCTGTACTTGTGTACCCGGGCTGATGTCCTCCAGGCTCCTGTACTTGTACCCGGGGTTGTTTCGCCTTCCCAAGGCGCGCAAGTGGAGTGATACGGAATAGGCTAACACGCGCGCCTGTAGTCTATTCACGGTTTATTCACATTTTTTTATACAACTTTTGTAAAATCACCCATGTATGATGTGTTGCTTGTTTCCTTCATATACCATGTATCATATGCGTTTTATATTTCTCCCATAAAATAACCTTTCTTATGACTAGTGATCCGGCCCGACAACGCCCGAGTACTATATAGTAATTCCTGCCTGCCGTGCGCCTGTCCACTTCCCCCCCCCCCCCGTCCACCGGAGTATAGGTGCGTGCACGCGCGTCTCGATTTTGAAAATTAATTTTTTTTTTTACAAAACTTTTCATAATTTTTAAATTATTGGCGATAATTGTATGATGTAAAGGACATTTCTTATCTAAATTAAATAGTTTTAACTACGAATTAATTAATTTTGATAAAGATTTAAGTTCTGTATGGTTAGAAAAAAGGATGATTTCTACATTTGTTCTTATTGCGTAATTTAAATTGTAAATTCGCTTATTACTACTTACATTTTAAAGATATAATTATGCTTCCACTAACTTTTTTTGTAAATCATTTAACTTTACACAATTCTTTCGGACATGGATAATAATTAATCAATAATTAATATTAAGTGAGAAAACATGTTTGTTGGTAGCGTCCAGTAACAAATAGTTCTTATGTGAAATATTATTACAACTGAGTGCGCACGAATACGGTGTGTTGTACTTTGGTGTGATTTTCTATTCTTAGTTAAGCTTGGTTTGCACGAGGCGGAGGAATATCCTGAAAGTAGAACTTTAGCAGGGCTTCAGGAATGTGTGAAGTAATCGTGAATGGATTGTAGCACCCAATCGCTAGGGATAGTGAAATTTTGCGAAAAACATTTCAAGACAAGGTTGTGTTAGAAAACACAACCTATATCGATTGGCAAAATCACGTTCTGACACGTGTTAACCGTCTGCAAGCGAATCACGTAGGAGCCGTACACAAGTTGCCGAATTCTGAGTGGCCCGGTCAAACATGAAAACTGCCTTTCAAGCAGACAGCAACCAATTGCAGCAGACAAACGTATGTTCGTTGCTTATAGTGTTGAAGTCTACTGTGAACTCACATTTTATTCCCGCGAAAAATCACTGGCTCTACCCATCGGCCATACACGAAAGACTTTGAACTGGCTTGCAGCTGTTTCGTCGGTGCCCTGCTCCGGACAGATGAGAAGACCTGTATGACAGTGCGACTTCATTACAAGAGATGAAAGCCCGCAGGTTCAAACTACAGGAGCATAGTTCGTCTTCCTCCTGCCTCGGAGAGACACTGCATGCTGGCTCTACAACTTCAGGTTTCCTTCCTTGGACTACTTTTCGTATGACTTGCAGGGACTGTTTTAGGTAAAGTGGCGCCCTGTGCAAGACTGCACTGTTAAAAATTCCCGTATATTTACGGAATGTTTAACGGAAATATACAGTGTATATACGGAAAGGCAATCAGTAATGACGAAAAACGGAGTTATGTCCGTGAATACAAAATACGGAAATTCTCCCTATTCCCTTTGGATTTCGAGTTACGGGGACAATGCCGATTCTACACGAAGCTTTCCTCGCCACTGTAACAAGAGAATTATAGTTTCTGCGGCAGTTAAGGTTATCCATGCGACTATGACCTATTCTACCAAACATTAAAAAATAGCATCAGGCGTCTGTAACATTTGGCAACACTAAATATACACTAAATTTAATAGAAACTGAATTTTTGCTTTTGTCTACTGAATACAAAAGTTATGTCACACTTTTCAAGTGAGATTTGTGGGTGAGTGGATAGATGGAGCCTTGCCCTCGTAGCTCGTCAAATAGAAATGAATTATCGTCGTACAAATATTATACAGAGGGTTACTTTAATAAATGTATTCTTACTTGCAAAGCTGTGGTATGTGCCACATATATTCAAACTACCTCGTTAACAAAGTGCACAAATACTACAGATTGTTGGTCGCATGTTGTGGAAATCTTATATATTTAAATTATCTAGGTCGCAACTTTATCTTTCCTTGCAAGACGGAGGCCTGAGTCTAATTAATCAAGTTTTGAAGTGTGAGACCTTATATCAGTCTTCAGCAATTGCAACAATTTTGCGCCCAGAAGACGCAGCATTACAGAAAATGATGTGGTCTGAAGTTAGACGCATGCCACTTCAATACCGTCAGGCAAAGGAAGCACTCGCAACTCTAGTAGAACACTTACCGGAAGGGACAGTCACATCAACGAGATATTTGTACATTCGGGCTTCCAAAACGTCGGCTGTCATACCATCTGTTGTGAATCGCACCCCAGCCATCCGTTGGAGGCGCCCATGGAAAATACTTGCCGATCCTAACCTTTCCTCGGATCTTCGAGCTGCAGCATTCGGCTTCTACAATAATATCGTGGTAACTCAGCAGCATAAATACAGCATTCACCTGACAACTGACCCAACATGCCCGGTGTGTGGCAACACCGACACGGCCCTTCATAGGGTAATTTCCTGTGTTTATGCAGCTCCCATCTGGCAGTGGTGTCGCGTACGAGTACGAAAAATAATTCGCGATGAACGTGGAGATGTCAGCGACACGCACATGCTTCACTGCCATTTCTTCACCTTCCCCTCAGTTCGACGAAGAGCTGCGGCCTGGTATATACTTCATGCGATCGGTTTTTTGGTGGACCATTCGAAACCGGTGACAGTTCAAGACTTTGTCCAGCTTCTTCGTCAAGATAGGTGGAACATGGCGCGGCGTGGCACATTGCGTCAGTGGTACGGCAATTTTTTATTTTCATTCTGACGTTCACGCCTACAGGAAGTGCGTGTATATTACCGAGGTTGGGTGTATGCCGTGCGCTGCCCACCCCTCGGTCCTTTCAAGTGTACAATTTAATGTTCCAGTAGTAATCGTCGATAGGTTGTAGTGTTATAAGTCAGTGTCACGTGTCGGGGTGTACGCTGTGCGCTGCCCCTCCCCCCCTCGGTTCTTACAAGTGTACAATTTAATGTTCCAGTAGTAATCGTCGATAGGTGGTAGTGTTATAAGTCAGTGTCAAGTGTCGGGGTGTACGCCGTGCGTTGCCCACCCCTCGGTCCTTACAAGTGTACTATTTAATGTTCCAGTAGTAATCGTCGATAGGTGGTAGTGTTATAAGTCAGTGTCACGTGTCGGGGTGTACGCTGTGCGCTGCCCCCCCCCCCCCTCGGTTCTTACAAGTGTACAATTTAATGTTCCAGTAGTAATCGTCGATAGGTGGTAGTGTTATAAGTCAGTGTCACGTGTCGGGGTGTACGCCATGCGCTGCCCCTCACGTTAAATAATTTTTTTATGTGTTCATCGACTTTGTCAGTAAAACCAATTCACCAAATGTTCATATCGTTTTGTGCCCCTATGTAAGAATTGTGTAGATATTTTATTGAGTATTTTGTTATTGTTTATATTGTGGGTTGAATGTGTACTGTATATAATAGGTTAAGGGTAAACGCCTCTGTATATTGTGTGTGATAATAAATCTATTTTTATATAAAATAAAAAAGTTGGTCTAGGGGTATGATTCTCGCTTAGGGTGCGAGACGTCCCGGGTTCAAATCCCGGAGGAGCCCGAACATTTTTAATACTAACATTTTCATTGAATGCCTATCAAATTAAAAAAAAAAGGGTAGGATGGCCGACCTGTAATCGGAGGGTCGCGGGTTCGCACCCCGGTGCCTCCGACACGGCAGATTTTCAGTTCGCTTGTCGCACTGGGAACCTGTCAGCAGGAAGGCCTCACTAGGGCTTCGTCAATATCAAAATGTCACGACAAAGTCAAATGAAGGAAAACGAGGATAAGGAGGGGGGGGGGGGAGAGAGAGAATTTAGTTGTGGGTTAGTAACTTTTTGACTCGGGTTCAAACCTCGTTTAAGAACTAAATATTTTAACTTTTTTAATATCACCTCTTATACACGGTAGAACACCCACATAACGAAAATTAAAGACATTTTCATTGTCTCTTTTTATATTAAACAGAAAGTACAAAAAAAAAACATAATTTGGAAATTAATGGAGTGGTTCCGTGAAATTTACGGAAAGTTCGTTTCTGAAAATCAATGTGTCCGTAATTTTACGGGGAGTTTACGGACACTTCAACATACATTTTTACCAGCACTTTTCCGTAAAATGAAGGAAATTTTTTTTTAACAGTGTGGCCATGGGCGACCTCCATAACCATTCTTCTTAAAAGTGTGAAAGTTGGGCGAAAGTGACGTCAAATATTATCAAGCAAAGGACACTACTCTGGCATTTTTTAAATGTTGATTTATGGAATTTTTAAGTTTGTATTTTACTCCTGGAAATAACTAGTAAAATTAATATAATGGAAATGTACCAGATTTACTAATTTTATATATTTTTTCGAATATTAGCTTTCAACTTTCAAATATTGGTTTTCGTCTTATTTATGAAAACACAAAGAAAACTTTTCCAAAGGTCACATTCATTTCGTGTAACGAATAAAAAGTGACATTAAATCCTGCTTTCCAACAATTTTTTAACAAATTTTTTTTTTTAAATTAAGGCGTGACATAAATTCTAGTTCCATAATCAATGTAACAGATATGTTAAGCCATGAACGGAAGCTCTGGCTGACCACGTGTCTCGCCCAGCTGTTAGCCACTAACACTATAGTAGTTGTTTTCTAACTTTACTCGACCATGAAGATATAGTATGTTTCACAAGGTTTATTAGTTTCTGAAAACGCCACCATTTGATTTGCTACAATTTTGTCATTCGGTACAACTACATAGTTTAAGTTCATGAAAAGAATAGTTTTGTAATCTGAGGACACATTTCAGCGGCACCTGTCCGGTTGCGCCCATCACACCGTCCTAAATCTGCACCTGATCACAGTTAATACATACAAAATTAGGGATAATTAGTTTTTACCTGTTCTGACAAAAAGTCAGTCATATCTCCAGAACAATTGCTCATTAAGATACGCGTACACACGCAAAAGAACGATTTCATAGGAAATATTGAAGTAAACAGTTCCAATGCCCAATGTATACCATCATCCACATGTTGCACGTGAAGGTAACATTTAAACAGAACTGTACTCAATGATGCCCAGTGCCCAGTGATCTTCTCTGTGAGTAACTGATTCCTAAACAGTGTTAGTACAGTACGTAATGACTGGTTCATATCACTGATAACCGAACACAAAGACTACAGCTTATTGGTTATGATAAAGAAACAGTTTCTGTGCCAGCTTAAATACGACTCACATCAAAAAATGTACAGGATGAGTCCTTTAAAAGAAACCCCGTCGGACATGTGTGTAACGGAGCGAGGGAATGAGGAAATACAGTCCAGCGTGACAACAAAATACCTGGAGTAGGTGCTGGAAGTGGCCGCCATTGACCTCGAGGCAGGTGTGCAGACGACACCAAAAGTTGTGAAAGGCACGGGCGAGGACATACTGCGGGATGTCATCGATAGCTGTGATAATGTTGGCCTGGAGTTCTTCGACTGTGTGCGGGTTGTCGCTGGAGACCTGTCCCTTTAGAGCGCCTCACAAGAAGGCATCACAGACGGATAAATCTGGAGAACGGGCTGGCATAGGTTGGTTTGTTCCGCGACTGAAGACACGATCAGGCTGGAACACCGACTCAATGCGCGCGATCGTTGCACGTGCAGAATGCGTCGTGGCTCCATCCTGCTGAAAGTAAGCTCATCTTCCGTCAGTTGTTCCACAAAAACATTGCAAATGGGTTCGATGTAACGAGCCGAGTTCACAGTCTCATGGAAGAACACGGGGATGATGCGGCGTGATGACACGAAACACCAGATACAAAGTTTCTGAGGATGCAGTGCAGCTTCCGTCAACACGTGTGGATTGTCACCTGGCTAATGGCGCTTGTTCTGGGAGTTTATGTAACCTGACAGATGGAACCATGCTTCATCGAAAAAGAATACGTATCCATCCTGCAACACCTCCGGAGCGATACTGGACATAAACCACACACAGAACTGCACTCGAGCTGCCTTGTTCACATCCAGCTATGTTGCTGTCACACTGGACTGCATTTCCTCATTCCCACGCTCCGTTACACACATGTCCCACGGGGCCCTTTTAAAGGACTCATTCTGTATAACTTGTAACACCATAAATTATAAATTAATGTGGGAATGGAAGTGTAAAGGTGGTAGGAGTGTGACATCGAATGAAGCACTGCGCCATCCTATACAACATCCACAACTCTTTATAAAGTAGTATACACTCAGAATTGTAAAAAAAAAAATCTTCGTTGCACATGGAAAAAAAAATGTTCAGTTAGGTATATATTTTGACCGGAAGTAGTTGAGGTCCATTAAGCGAGTTTCTGAGTAGTGACCGGAAGTAAGGTACTCCGGGGGAAGGAACTTTAAGGGTGCAGACTGCGTAATTTTCGCCGCGATTTTTAACTGAAAAGTTCCCGACATCATCATCGTTTAGTTAGTTTCGCTATTCGCCTGAAGTAAGTCAAAGTTAGCGCTGAACCAGTCAAGTAGGAAGAGAGCTGCGTTTCAGCAATTATGTTGCTTTTGTTTTTCACAGTGGTATTTCAACAAAAACTATTAGACCCTTTGACCAACATCATGGAGCATGTAGCACGTTGATATCAGCTGTCAGAAAAGTACTCAACACAAATACGATGCATATCAAACATTGCGACCTAACTCAAAAATTAATGTTTGACGGGACGGGTTTAACTCGGTTGCACGTCATATACAGTCATGTTATTTCTTCCCGTTTCTTGTTGGCTGAGGAGTTGAACAGAGCTTTCAGAACCACTGTAGGCAAATCATTAGAGGAATTATACAGTATAAATGAGTGAAATCTAGGACGCTACTGAAATAATTCGCGAAATTCTCGTACCTCCGATGGGCCGCGGTGGTGTAGTGGTTAGACTACTCGCCTCCCACCAAGGCAAACCGGGTTCTATCCCCGGTCGGGTCACTCCAGGACATATCCCGCTTCCCCCGCCCTTGCATTCCGGCGCTGCTCCACTCTCACCTCATTTCATCCTCACTGGCTCTCAAGGCCTCGACGTTAAGAGCCGCTGAAGTCTCTCAACTTCCGTGCAAACAAAGTTTAACCAGTCTATAGAATCACACGGAAGGGATAACACACCCCATTCGTGCGCACTCAGCGTAATAATACTTTGCATAAGAACTATTTCTTTGTAGGCAACAAGGGAAATGGGAGATATAAGGAGGATTCTCAAAGCACTGTGGTTGAAACCTTGCAGTGTACACCACAATCGCGGACGCAGTAACTTAACGGAGAAAAAATAAATAAATAAAGAGAAGGAGATACAGAAACAAATATTTCTAATAAAATGGTGTTAAAAATGGACGGATTCCAAGGTCTCTAGAGAAAAAAGTAGACTCAATATGGTCAGAAGAAAGAAAAAGAGTAAAAAGTTGAAAGAATATTGGAAGGAAAAAGGAACCAGCGATAAGCAGAACCCAGAGTATTTCGCGGACTGAGTTGGCAGCAAGCTAGGCTGTACAGCCCTGTATAAACTCAGGACACTATCGTGTGCTTATTGGTTGCTGAGATCAAGTGAGGTCTCTGTACAGGACTGTAAGACACTCTCTCACACTACTGCTTCGTGCTTATTACTGGCTCACAGTTAAACGGGGCGTCTTTAAAGAACTCTAATCCAATCACAACAGTATGAGAAAAGAACAAGTGTTTGGAGACTACCTCGCCTCCGAATGAATTCGCGCAATACTCGCGGCACTAGTGATAGAGTGTAGAAATTTGTTGACATGTGGTCCTCAGACGGCATAACGGAAATAGTAATAAATAAACAGCAGACATGCAGCTAAATCAGCTTGTATAGGCTATTCTTGGTCAAGTGAGCACCTTTGAAAGACCTCTGACTTGGAATAATGGTTAATAAATATATTTCATTTCAACATAAGAAGTTAAATTCTGAGTGCAGTGGAATATACACAGAGTTTATTACTTGCATGGCAATGTATATTTAAAAAGGTGGTTAATGGATAAAACATAGGTGAAAGGAAAAAGTAACTAGGGCCTCAAAAGAGGTCACTTTACCGCGAACAGCGTATACGTGGCAACACTGGAGACGACCCGGACGCACCTCTCGTGCGGCTCAGAGATGCAGGTCGAGGAGAGGACTGGAGTATGAGAGGTGGGGCGATGTCAGCTGCCGGCCGCGGTGCAGGCAAGGGCCAGGAGAGTATCCGCGGAGAGAGGCAGCGGGTAGATCACAGAGTAGTAGGGGGGGGGGGCAGGGAGGGAGATAAGCGGCAGCGTGCGTCAGGAGGCTCCATCGTTGACGCACGAGGAGGCAGCCTCCCTGAGCGCCTTTGACGCTGGTAGTCAGCCCGCATTTAGAGCGCCGTGCGCCTCCTCCGTGCAGGGGCGACGTCCTAGTCGGCCCAGACTCCCTACACCTGCTTGCACACCACACACACACACACACACACACACTCTCTCTCTCTCTCTCTCTCTCCCCCTCTCTCTCCAGTAGAGACGGGCCGTTATTTAACGTAACGGCTTTAATACAACTGTAACAAACTGGTAACGTGTTACACGAAAGAGGACCACGTAGCTGCGCGTCCAAGGTCAAGAAGCGAGGGAGCGATACGGGCGACACTAACACGCACGTCTATGCCTCATCGCTCCTACGCGCAAGGCGTGCAGTGTTTCCGTCCTAACGTTTTACTGTGTAAACTAGATCTGTAACTGTGGGGTTTTATTACACGCGATGAAAGTACACAGATCAAACTACCTACGTATAATCGTACTTTTCTCTTACCGCTTAAAGAAACTTCATAGACAAGCTTTAAAAATGCGCTATTTGACCACTTTCGCGATTTTTTTCTCCGTTAATACACTTAATATGAAGAAAGTAAAAAGATAGCAACATAAACGATAGTTTTTTTTATCCTTTCTGGCAAAGTTTCGTATTTCCAGAACATTTATTTAACGAGATACGTGTTTATGTGAAACGATTTCACAGAAAACGTTTCAGTACATAGGACACTTAAACCTACACTAGACTACTGCGCATGTGTAAAATTAATTTTTTTTGAACGTCTGGCTTGTGAATCTTCAACTTCCCCCACCACACCAGGCTGTTGAATTCTATGCATGCGTGGAAGTTATTTTTTGGAATGTCTCGGCTGGCAACTGTGCGCACGCATAAGAGTTATTTTTTGGAATGCCAAGCTTTGGAACACTGAACAACGTAATCGTTATTTCCCAGAACGTCGGGACAGGAAATGTCTCACAGTTACATGTTACAAACTTCGAACTGGAACGTGAAACACGAAAGTAACTGTTCGGCCTATCCCTACTCTCCAGGCACCTGGCCCGTTTCACCACTTAACACAGTCGTCTACATGTTGCAAGGTATGGTTACATTAGACCGGCACTGTACTCTACGAGGCTCCATACAATGTCCTATGATCTTCCATGTGGGTAACTGGGCACCTGGCCCGTTTCACCACTTAACACAGTCGTCTACATGTTGCAAGGTATGGTTACATTAGACCGGCACTGTACTCTACGAGGCTCCATACAATGTCCTATGATCTTCCATGTGGGTAACTGGGCACCTGGCCCGTTTCACCACTTAACACAGTCGTCTACATGTTGCAAGGTATGGTTACATTAGACCGGCACTGTACTCTACGAGGCTCCATACAATGTCCTATGATCTTCCATGTGGGTAACTGGGCACCTGGCCCGTTTCACCACTTAACACAGTCGTCTACATGTTGCAAGGTATGGTTACATTAGAGCGGCACTGTACTCTACGAGGCTCCATACAATGTCCTATGATCTTCCATGTGGGTAACTGGGCACCTGGCCCGTTTCACCACTTAACACAGTCGTCTACATGTTGCAAGGTATGGTTACATTAGAGCGGCACTGTACTCTACGAGGCTCAATACAATGTCCTATGATCTTCCATGTGGGTAACTGATTAGCAGGAATAAGAAAATTTCGCGAATTCGTTCCAGGACAGGACGTCACACACGTGTTCACAGAAATCATTTTTACAATTATATTACAGTTGATTAGACACGCTCTGGACGACATTTCAGCCAATAGCGCACTTGCGAGCAAGTAACATCGAATTTCACGACCGGTTCTGTTACATAACAGTAAAGGTCAGGTCCACTTTTGTGATTGGATTATCTAGACGTGCTGCACGTCTTAGGCGCCTGCCCGCGAATTACAGACGTACAGTATCGGAGCTGCATAATTCTGATTGGCCAGAAAAGTAAGAAAATGTTTTCTCACAGAAACACGCTGCCAATAAGCGAAAGAAAACTGCTGGTATGCCCATAGGGTATTGAAACCTAGCACGTGCGGAAATATTTCCGGGAAATTCGGGTGTCCTAACGGAAATAATAATTAATAAACAAGGTAACTGCAGATAAATTAGTATATATAGGCTACTCTCGGTAAAGTGAGCACATTTGAAAGACCTCTGACTTGGAATAATGGTTAATAAATATATTTCATTTTAACATAAGAAGTTAAATTCTGAGTGCAGTGGAATATACACAGTGTTTATTACTTGCATGGCAATGTATATTTAAAAAGGTAGTTAATGGATAAAACATAGGTGAAAGGAAAAAGTAACTAGGGCCTCAAAAGAGGTCACTTTACCGCGAACAGCGTATACGTGGCAACACTGGAGACGACCCGGACGCACCTCTCGTGCGGCTCAGAGATGCAGGTCGAGGAGAGGACTGGAGTATGAGAGGTGGGGCGATGTCAGCTGCCGGCCGCGGTGCAGGCAAGGGCAGCTAGTGATTTTTCCCGAAAAAAACAAGAGTACAGGGTAGACTTCAATACTATGAGCCCCCAACAGCAGTTTGTCTGTTGCCTTTGTCCATGCTTGAGAAGGCGTTTTCATATTTGACCAGGGCACTCTGAATTCCGTAACATTTCCACGGCTGCTACGTAATTCGTGTGCAGACAGTTGACACACGTCAAAAGGTAATTCAGCCCATCAAATTAGGTCCCCGTATCCATGAAGAATATTTATGATCGGAACTGTACATAATGAGGAATCAGTGGCCGCTGTTCTGAGGTTTCTGCAACTCTCATTTGTGAATTGTTGACGTTGACCTCAACAAACGCACACTAAGTTGTTGACTTGTTGCAAGAAGCACACTTGAAACAGGCACAGCACTCGTCAAAAAACTTAACGATTGCAACACATGAGTTCGTAAATTAATTCGGGACTGAACGAGTCATACATATACGGCAATGCCAGTAATAAACACAGCGTGTATATTCCAATGCGCACGGAAGTTAACCTCTGAGGCTAAAATAAAATGTATTTATTGACTATTATTCCAAATGAGGGGGCTTTAAAATGAGCTCATTTTACCGTTAATAGCCTATACCTGTTCAATGACACTGCTTCTCAAGCTCTCGGCACACTGTCTAATTTTTGCCGCCTTCAAATGTTTTTAATAGTAAAATTAGAATAGTTAATACGACCACCAAATTTTTCTATTCAACAAATTCGATCAAATGACCTTTAGTGTGTATGAAAATGAGTCAAACTGTCTAAAAATATTATTGAGAGTACCTAGTCTGAATTTTTTTCAGAAATTATCATCAAAGTGAGATACTGCATTCCACTACAGGAAGAAATAGAATTATTGTTACTTATTTACTAAATTTAAATATTATTTATCAGAGATATTTCCTGCGCAATGAAATTTAATACCACCGCATTATTTGCATTATTGTGCAATAGTAAATTCAAAATTGCTTTCATGCTCCGAGAACTTTTGCCCAAATTAATCATACTAATGACTTTATTTCAATTTTAGCAAATGTTCGCCAGTTTAAAGTTTCGTGATGTCGGAAATGACCATTTTTGTCGTACACAATTCCGGCTGGATATGCCCGTCAAACATCAAAGAAATTTTAGAATCCGTCCAATTTTCAAAACGTTTAGTGGGCGTTAGAGACATACAACTTTTCCCAGACAAACATACGTGTATGTATGCATATATATATATATATATATATATATATATATATATATATATATATATATATATATATATATATATATATATATATATATATATATATATATATAGAATATAATATATATATATATATATATATATATATATCCTGCGTTACGCCTCGCCGAACACTCCCTTGAGCCCCTGACACACTGTCCAATTTCAGCCATCAACTATATTTGACAATAAAATTTGAAAACAAAATACGGCCATCAAATTTTTCCTTCCAACAAATTTTATCAAATAATTTTTAATGTGTTTGAAAATGTATCACACTGTCGAATTTATTTATTGGGAGAATCTAACTTGAATTATTATTTAAAAATTATTTTCATAGTCAGATATCGCTTTTGTTTTTTCCATGCGGTCCATTACAGGAAGAACTGTAAGGAATGTTATATTTTATTTTCGCTTCATTACTACATTAAAATTTTATTTATCAGAGATGTTTCCTGGACAATGATATTTAATGCCTCTCAGTTTGTAATATTGTGTGCAATATTCACTAAAAACAGCATTAATTCTTAGATAGCTTCTACATAAATTAATTATCTTCATTGCCTATTTCGTTTACAGAAATTGTTCGTTATTTTAAAGTTTCTTGTCGTCCATGTTTGTTGTGCACGGTTCTGATAGGCTGAGACCGTTAAACATCAAAGAAATTTTAGAATCGGTCCAATCTTCAAATGTTTGATGGAAACTGATGCCATCCACCTTTTCCAGACAAATATGGCGGCGTTTATGACATTTTATTTGACCAAACTTATTGGAAGCAGCTCACATAGAGAACGACAGAGAATGAAAGAGCACTGAGACACAACTAGATGTATGCTCATATCGTTCGCCCGCGCTCTCCGGCATTAACCGTGTTTATTTGCGAGCGCCGTCGTCGACTGATGTTACTGCAGCCTCAGATTACAGATGCGTCACACGTTGCAATGACGTCATTCTTCGACGCGAGTTGTTATTTGAACTGTAATTGAAGAGAGCTTCGTAAGCATGCGCAGAGCGCGTCTATCTGCGCAAGCACGTCACCTAGACAAAGAGAAGCTTGAAATATATAACCACACTTGAAGACTTAGTTGTCCATGAATACATACGCTGACAAATATTAACCATCCTATAGGCTATTCGCGGTAAAGTGAGCACTCATTTGGAATAATACTCAATAAATATACTTTATTTTGGCCTTAGACGTAAACTTCAAAGTGCAGTGGAATATACACACTGTGTTTATTATTTACATGCCAATATTCATTTTAGAGGCAGTTAAAGGATAACAAATGTCTGAAAAGAAAAAGTAACTAGGATTTAAAAAGTGCTTCGTGAACAGCATATAGAAAATTGTACGTGCCTTCTTCATATGATTCTTTTAATCATAAACAGGGCGCACATTCTGAAATTCTGAAACAGAGAGAGAGAGAGAGCGTGTGCGCCAGGTACGGCTGTGCGATGTGGCGATATATAGAACTCAAAATATTGTAGAGCAATATATCGCATATTGCGATATTAGCGATATTATCGATGTGCAATGTTAGCGATATGTACTATTTGCGATATACCGCTATCGATTTAAAATTCTCTTTGTGAACAATGTATCGCGTCGATATCGGAATGGTCAGCATGTTTCGAAACGATAGTGAACAGTGAATATCGCAGAGCCCCAGCCAGCGCCAAGGGGAGCTAAATGATGCGAGAGAATATGGTTGATACTGAAACACGGACAAAGAATATTAAAGGTTACAGAATGGATACAGCGGAGTATATGGTGAATTCGAGCATCACATGCCATCAACATGGCCTGACTGTTTAGGAGCGTAGTGGGACTTTGTTGGCCAATCGCCGCCTGCATGGGGACTAACTCGCCAGATGGCTGCACAACCAAAATAGGTCGAGACAATGAGACACGGAATATTAAGTAGTTGGACTGCTTCTTGCAATGGCGGTTAATGATTAAGCGCAATATTTTGAACATACGTAGGGCCACCTGTTTTTCGTGAAAAGATTTGCGTGGAGGCTGGACTTCAATATCCTACGTGCACACTTGCAGTCTTCATTTGGCTATTGGCCAGTTTGTCTTTGTATGAAGACAGTCTGTTACATGAGTGAGCCAATCAGAAATGTTTCTCCGATACTGACCGTCCGTGATTCGCGGCCAGACAGATAAACAATTCAAATGATCTAATCTCGAAAGTGGTTCTGAGCTATAGTGTTTTGAACACAACTTGCCGTGAATTCTTTTCGTGAATAGCGGGTGACCATAAACATACGCCATTGCGTCACTATGCCGTTACAGAAAACCCAAGTCTGACATACAAGAATGATTTTTGCAAGAATGATTAAAACCACACGTAACCAGCATTTTTTTTAGTTCACACTTAAAATAAATTACCATCGCTCCTGGCGGGCGATGAGTGAACACAAGATAACCGCCAGCGCTCCTAGCTACCACCAGTGGAGCTTCACTCTGGTGGCGAGTGCGAGAATCAAAGATGGCTACGAGCACACTCTAGCGGCTGATGTGGGATTTGATTCCCACATCAGCAAACAAGATGGCCGCCTCCAGCAGAAGACGACAAACAATATCGCGGCCTCCCCAGTAGACATCAAACACGAAGGATACCAAACAAGATGGCTGACTCCAGCAGACAAGATGGAAGAAATATGAGAAAACCCTTCGAAAATAAGAGAGAACGAAGGAAGAGAGATAACGAGAGGAAGAGAGAGAACAAGAGGAAAAAAGGTGGAATGCGAAAGAAAGAACACTTAGGAGGACCCGGAGGAAAACCTCCGGGAATAAGAGAAAACTAGGGAAATGAGGGAGAGTACGAGAGGAAGAGATAGAAAAAAAGGTGGAATGCGAAAGAAAGAAAATTTGGGAGGACATCGAGGAAATCCTCGGAAATGAAATCCAAGATGGACGCCGTCGGAGAAGAATGAACGATCAGGAAGATTCGAGACAGAATACAAGAGCAGGAAGAGATGTACTGACGGCCAAAATGGCCGTCTACATACTGGCTGACAAGAAAGCCACCGGTGTACTAGCTGACAAGATGGCCGCCGACAGTCGGGAGTCACTTGCACATGAACAAACTTTTTACAACTGAAAAACGAGCCGAGAGAAACTGTGTAGTCTAAAGATGTAGTCGAAAATATCTAATAAATCCCACAAGGAATGTTGGCCACTTAACAACAAAAACCAAAATTACAAAACGATATATATATAAAACAACCAAATGAAGAGAGCACAAACGAGTACCACGGCGAAGACACACTTGCGCGAAATGTCTTGACTTTATCTCCACTCAGTAACTTGTGGGTCACCAGGGAGGTCAACTCCTTGGGAGCAGAAAAAGAGGACGAACAGAACAGACAAACGGCTGGCAAGTCTCATGTGGCTGTCGTGTTGTCTACGGAAACGTTACAGCAAAAGAACAAGTATACCAGTGATACGGGGTACTGCTTTTCGATTGTCTTCGTATAAACGTATATGTAGTGCGACTCGACTTTCAGTATTGGATAAACTACTGTATGTTCTGTTCGCGGTATACTGAGCACTTTTGAAAACCCTACTTAAGATCTACTTGTATGCACGTCGTGTATTCTCCCGCCTTGGCGTAAAATTAACATTGCCATGGGCCTCATCATTTTAGTATTCATGCGTCGGTCAAATGAAACTGTCAAATTTTTTGAAAAGTAAATATTTTGAAAATCAGCTCATTTTTTTTTAACTTCGATGCATAAAAAAAAAACAGAAAGCGAAAGAAATAATTTAAGTTATGACAAATGATGACGTTGAAGTTATGGCTCTACTTGCCTCCGTTGTTGCCAACTTGACTGGGCGCATGTTACTTAGCGCAGCGATTAAAATATCTGCAGGTAGGAGCAGTGACTTTTTCTAATGTTGATTCCAAAAGTGCTCACTTTACCGTGAACAGCCTTTACTTGCCGAGTGGCCAATTTGAATAACTGAGCACACGCTTCTTCCAAGGACAACAGGTAAAAATAAACGGTAAGAGTGCAGTAAAATAATATGCGCAACAAGACGCTCACTTGTGTTATTCATATGATGTAAGGAAAGAAGGAAAGTGAACTATGGTTCAAATAAATACCAGAAAGTTACTTGCTTATACGTGATGACGCAAATCGGCGTCCCGGTTCCGTGAGGGTGTGCAAAATTAGATTTGCGTGGTCCTGCCTCGAGTCTGCGGTGCCTTCTTTCTACAAGAGTCTTCCTCGCAGAGCTGGTGAAATAAAAAAAGGCCAGTAAATACGGGATGGAATTACGACCGTTTATTTACTATGTAATTATTCATCCTTTTATTTGTTTATATATATATGTTTAATATATATATAATATATTATATTATATATATATATATATATATGTATATATATAACACTTACAAGTCTGTTCACGATAAAGTGAACACTTTTGAATCAACTTAGAAAAAGTCACTGCCCTGCCTGCGTATATTTCAATGGTGCACTGAGTGACATTCGTCTATAAAGTTGGTAACGATAGATGGAAAGTAGTTCTATATTTTAATGACATATAAAAAGTGTTAGGTGTCCATTTGTGATAACTCATTTTTTTTCTTTCGCTTTCTGTTTTTTTTTTTTTTTTTTTAATGCACCGGATTGTAAAAATTACCAGATTTGTAAAATATTTACTTTTCCTATAATTTCACAGGTTCACCCTACCGACGCATGAATAAAGTGATGAGGCCATGGTAATGTTAACTGTACATAGGCGGAAGAATACATATCGTGCATACAAGTAGATCTAAAGCAGTGTTTCCAAAAGTGCCAATTTTACAGTGAACAGCCTATAACAAATTTAACCACTAGGCGTTTTACATTTTGAGGAAGTAGTAAGTTACAAAGAATAATTCACCGGAAAACTATACGATTTATAAGTTCACAGACATCAGCTGTAGTCGGCCACGTGACAAACTATACTCCATTCGCAGTTACTTTCAACTTTCCCGAAGCCCTGCTAAAGTTATACTTCCAGGATATTCCTCCGCCTCGTGCAAACAAAGCTTAGGAAATGATACCAGAGAGCCAACGCGCCGCATTCGTGCGCACTCAGTGTAATAATATTTTGCTTAAGGACAATTTCTTACTAGGTATTGCCAACATTTTCATTCATAAAGTGTGAAGAAACAGCGAATCGATAACATCTAAGGCCACTTGACCTTCGGGAGAAGATTTCACGACTAGTTGAACTAGAAACAGTTCATCTCAGCTTCGCTTTCTGGATTGGTTGTTTTCAATAGAAACGATGCTTAAGAGTTAAATGGAGCTGCGCGTCCAAGGAGAAGAAGCCAGGGAGCGATACGGGCGACACTAACATGCACGCCTAGTGTCTCATCGCTCCTACGCGCAAAGCGTGCAGTGTTTCCGTCGTGACGCTGTACTGTGTTTTTTTTCTCAACTACCTTATTCTAAGTGTTATGTGAAGTTATGGCCCGAAGGTAGGGTGGGATTTTATTGCGTCTCAGGGCTAACTAGGAAGGAAAATCATGCAAGGAGACATGCATCGGGCAAAGAGGGATTAGGCAGCCATGGCCTGCACTTTGGGGCCATGACTACCTCCCTAAGTGTACTTAGAGCTAGTCTTAACTATGAAGAGCAAGGGAAAAACAGTCAAGAGACGTAAAAACCCTTGTGACAGAGGACTAAAAATTCAAAAAATTATTTCATGCATTAAATTAAATTAATTAAATTGAATTCTGCAGGAGACAGTGTGTTTGGAAAACATGCTCTTAGTTAATATGATTGGAAAGACTAGTAGAGAGGGTTGTATATTCTTAACTTGATGCCGGCAGTAACCAGAGAGGTGTTTGGGCGCCTCTCTGGTGGAAGAAGTGACGCTATTGCCCCCCCCCCCTCCCTTGTACTGTGCTACTCAGATCTGTAACAGTGGGGTTTTATTGCACATGATGAAAGCCCACAGATTAAACTACGTCCGTATATTTGTACTTTTCTCTTGCCGTTTAAGGAAACTCTACAAGCAAACTTTAGAAAAAGCGATATTTGACCATATCCCAGAATTGTTTCCAAGAATATACAATATATGACAAAAGTAAAATAATAATGACAAAGATAATTGTCTTTTCTGAGAAAAAGTCGTATTAGCAAAACATTTATTTACTGAGACACGCGTATTCGCGTAAACAACTATTTCACAAATAACGCACAGATCCATATATATACGATGAAACTACTGTTGATATGTTCAGTCTTAGAGACACACAGACAATAAAATAAGATCTACGGGTGTCTTCGTAGGGTTGAGTTGTGAGAATTAGGAGTCTCTTAACAAGGAGGTCTTGGGAGTCGATGAGCGTGGAATGAAGTGAGCATGGAGCTGCACAGGAATGAAAGGGATGGATTAAACGGGAGATCACCGAGAAAATTCACCGACCAGCGGCATCGTCCGGCACGATTCCCGCTTGTGAAAATCCACTGGTAATCGAACCCGGTTCACCTAGGTGAGAGGTGAGCAGTCTGACCACAAGACTACCGCGCGCCAAGTAGGTCTTAACACAGGACTTTCAAAAGTGCTCGCTCAGGCCGTTGTTATGAAAGCCCCGCCGTTACACAAGATTCCGTCTAAGCGAAGCGACTGTAACGAGGACACAGTTAAACATGGAGACCAAACATTCGACCAAATGTGCAACATGCAAAGAGTCCAAAAAATACGCCGAAGATAACACAATATGTTGGTCCAGCTAACTCCACCCACAGGGCACGGCGAGGACCAATCAAAATCTATTACGTCACAAACACACGTGGTGGGGTTAGAAGTGTGGGCGGAGGTACGAGGCGGAGGTGGCAGCAGCTTGTCCAGGTTCGAGACCTGGTGAGTCCCTCCTACCATGTTTCAACTTCTATATCTAGGGGCAGTGATCTTTCGCGAAAAGATCTCGACACAGGGTACATTACAAAGCGCTGTGCAGGCGTCCACCTTTTTTGATTGGCTGAAACATGTTCTGGTTCGTGTTAACTGCTAGCGCACGAATAACGAAGGTTCAGTGTCGGAGTTACAGACTCCTGAGTGGCTCGGTCAAATGCCAGCAGCCAATGGAGGTGTGGCAACAACCGAGGTGTATATATAGTGTTGAAGTCTACTGTGTGCTCAGATTTTTTCGCAAAAAATCACGGGCCCCATCTATATCTTTGACTTAGTCTTTATACATTTATCCCTTCCCTCCAATTGGCCAGATCCTATGTTATTGATGTTTAATTGTAATGGTTATTAATGTTAAAATAAATGGCCCTGACCGAATCTTAATTAATTAGTCTTCTCTCTTACTTCTACATTTTATTACCTTCCTTCATCCTTTCAGTTTTTATCTCAAATTATACTATAACACCGTGTTCTAATTCGTTTCGAGTTTCGTTTTTCGTATTGTATTCAGGTTTTTAGCATTTTGCATCGTTTACTCGGAACACTAAGATATTAAAATGTCTAGCACGCCATGCTGGTATTATTATCGTGTTATGATCAGGGCCAGCGATTTTGCACGAAAAAAATCGGATCTCACAGTAGACTTCAATAGTATGCATACGCCTCGGCTGTTGCCACACCTCCATTGGCTGGTGATGACATGACGTGTCCGCATTTGACGGAGCCACTCAGGATTCTGTAACTCCAACGCCGTACCTACATTCGTGTTTCGTGCGCTAACAGTTAACATGGACCAGACAGAACACGCTTCAGCAAATCAAAAACAGCTGGAAGACCCCACAGTGTTTTGAAATATATCTTGCCTCGAAATTTTTCCGCGAAATATCACTACCTGTAGTTAAGATTTCACGACCAGTTGTATTTCACGACAGTGAAGCTTAGATACACTATCTTGATTGTATGAGCTAGGAGTTAAGCGTTTTAAATGAAACCCGCGAATCACAGACGTACAGTATCGGAGTTGCCTAATTCTAACTGGCCAGTCAAGTAAAAAAAATGTCTTCTCACAAAGAAAATCCGCCAATAAGAAAAATAAAACTGCTGGTAAAGGCTGTCCACGGTAAAATGAGCACTTTTGAAAGCCCTGCTTAAGATCTACTTGTATGCACGTTGTGTATTCTTCCGTATTATGTAAAATTAACACTGCCGTGGGCTCCATCACTTTTTTCATACGTCGATCTAGTAAAACTCTGAATTTATTAAAAAATGAAAATATTTCACAAATCTGTTCTTTTTTTACATTTCGATGCTTAAAAAAAGTACAAAGCGATATAAATAATTTAAGTTATTACAAATGCCTACCTAACCCTTTTAATCGTTGCCAACTTTACTGGAGGTATGTCACCAATTGCGCCTGTTATACTATATGCAGGCCGGGGCAGTGACTTTTTTCTAAGGTTGATTTCAAAAGTGCTCACTTTATCATCGTCAGCATCCCTTATGCCCGTAGTGCATTGAAATTGAAGCACGTGCGTAAATATCTTCGCTAAATTCAGGTGATCCTAGTCGTAGATCTTGTAGACAGAGCGGTTCATGTGACCACTCTGCTAACAAAACAAAGAGCTTCAACTGTAATACGACCTCAGTTTACCGTCAACAGTCTACATCACTACTGTGTGTTTTGTGTGTGTCTGGAGAACGCAAGGGGGGGGGGGACGCTAACAGAACACGAGTCTCGCTGACGCACTCGCGGCCCACATGGGGTCAACAGGCGGGGTCAAGTGGGACACGCCGCCGGCTTTAGCAGTCCACCAAACCTTCATCTCTGTCGTCCAGATTGGCCCGCCCACACCCCCTCCCCACACTCCACCCACTGTACCGACACTGCCAACAAAAAACGAGCACACGTAGACTTAATACATTATACACCTCGGCCTGTCGTCACAACTCCATTGTGCTGTATCGTTTCCGCATTCACTGACACCCAGGATTCTGTAACTCCGACCTGCCAATAAAAAAATCTGAGCACACGGTAGCTTGATACATATATACACTCGGCTGTCGTCACAACTCCATTGGCTGCTGTATCGTTTCCGCATTCACTGAGCCACTCAGGATCTGTAACTCCGACACTGCCAATCAAAAAATCTGAGCACACGGTAGACTTGAATACTATATATACACCTCGGCTGTCGTCACAACTCCATTGGCTGCTGGTATCGTTTCCGCATCTCACTGAGCCACCCAGGATTCTGTAACTCCGACACTGCCAATCAAAAAAGGTGAACGCCTCCACAGTGCTTTGAAATGTATCCTGTCTCGAAATATTTTCGCAAAATATCACTACCCCTAGCTACAGTACATTCGCGCTTACTTGCAGCATTTCTGTAGTCCTGCTTCAGTTCTACTTACAGGATATTCCTCCGCCTCTTGCAGACAAAGACTAACAAAGTCTGGGAAATGACACCAAAGTGCATTCATGTGCACTCAGCGTATTAACAGTTTTCATACGAGGAATATTTCTTACTAGGCAATAGGTGCCAACACACCTATGTTTTCTTTGTTTTCATTCATACTACATATATATTAAATATTATAATTTATACAGATAATATAATTAAAAGTTAAATTTAACCAAAAATGGCACTTTAATGTTAATAAAAGTATAGAACCATTATGGTACACGACGTAGGACTATTTAGCAAACACCAAACTATTCATAAATGGCGTGGCAAAGGTTTCATTCTAAATGTGCGGACAAACCACGAACGGTCTGTAATGGCCATAAATAGCCTTCACTCGCAACATGTCCACAATCGTAGACACGGGCACTCTATGAAAAAAGAAAGTCGCAACAGCCAGTGAATAAGCAGTTGACACGGTCCATGTTTTTCCTCTCCGTTTATAACTGGCTGAAGAGTTTACAAAGGCATTTCGGAACCGCTTAACATATTATTACGCCGAGCATTCTCGTTCACGGGGCCGCGGTGGCTGAGCGGCTAGACTGCTAGACAAGGCGAACCGGGCTCGATCCCCGCCCGGGTCACTCCGGATTTTCGCAAGTGGGGATCGCGCCGGACGATGCCGCTGGTCGGCGGGTTTACTCGGGAATCTCCCGTTTCCCCCGCCCTTGCATTCCGGCGCTGCTCCGCACTCGCCTCGCTCGGATCTCACGACGTCATTGTTAAGAGCCACTCAAGCACACTCGTTCACACCTGAAATCTTGCCGGTGCAGTCCGAGTCCAGAAGCTAACACCAACACAGCAGTTGTCCATCCCTGACCTATACTGCTAGTTACCACTAACACAATACAAACTGGCTGAGCCTTGTGGCGATACTCTCCATGCGATACAACATTTCAGCCATAATAAGAAATGTTTCATTTCTTCTACACCATAAGAGTACATTAAGGTGTTAATCTCTAGGCGACGATTGGTTTCTAGCATAACAATTAGCCCTTCTTAAGATCTACTTGTATGAACGTTGTGTGTTCTTCCGCTTTATGTAAAACTAACATTGCCATGGGCTTCATCACTTTATTCATGCGTCGGTCAAGTGAAAATGTGAAATTATTAGAAAAGTAAACATTTTATAGATCTGCCAATTTTCACACACTGTTGTATTAAAAAACAGAAAGCGAAATAAATAATTAAAATTATCACAAATGATTGCCTTACACTTTTTATTCGACGTTAACATATGGAACAACTTTCCATCCATCGGTACCAACTTTACTGGGCGAATGTCACTCAGTGCGCCCAATAAAATACATGCTTGCAGGAGCAGATACTTTTTTCTCAGGTTCATTTCTGTGCTCACTTTATCGTGAACAGCCTTTACCTCCCCACGACGTATTGCAAGGGATGAGAGGTTTAGATCGCAACTGTACGCCCTGGTCACGTGGTACACCGCTTGTTCGTGCCTACCGGACGCAACCAATCATTGTGTCGCTGTGTCATAGCGCTGGAGAATTATTTGCTCGTCCTCGTACACATCAGCAGTCAGCAGAGCGTATCACAGCCAGGGTTACCACAACTCCTCTTTCTGGATGACAATTGTTCCTCTTTGCAGCTTTGCATTCCGTCCTTCATTCTTTCTAGAATCCTGCAGCAAACTGACACTGTGTTACATTATTTATTTATTTAAATATCAAAGTCAATCTAAAAAAATGGGTTGTTATAATAAACACAAACACACACAGGAGTTTAGATATTATATATATAATATAGATAATATAAGCTATATATATATATATATATATATATATACACATATATATATATATATATATGGCCCTCTGCACATTTCGCGATTTAAGTAAAAGATTATTGAGATTTTTACTAGTGAAAAATGGTTTATTCATAATTGGAATAACTGTTTAACGGCTATATTCGTAATTTTAAGGGAATGAACTAACGTATGAGGTTCCTATTTAATTTCACGCGTGAATTCGTTGAAATGAGTTTGAATTTCTCCAATCACCGCCAGCTTAAAACTGACATTTCTGGAGCAGCAGCGTACAGTGCGGCGGCTGTGCCAAACTCTCCCGTTATAACCGTAGTTCTGTTCTTGACCTGATTAGAATAAACGTTAAGACCCTCTTATAATGCCAAATATTCGCCTTCAACTATATTTGAAAAATAAAATTTGAAGACAAGATACGACCATAAAATTTTCCTTCCAACAAATCTTAACAAATCATCCTGAGCGTGTTTTAAAAGGTGTGACACTGTCAAATGTTATTACTGGGAGAACCTAATTTGAATTATTATTTAAAAAATTTTCCATAGTGAGATACTGCTTCTGCTTTTCCATGCAATCCAATACAGGAATAAATGTAAGGAATGTTGAAATTTATTTTCGCTTATTTACTAAATCCAAGTATTATTTATCTGAGATGTTTCCTGCACAATGAAATAAAATGCCTCTGGGTTAGCAATATTATGTGCAATATTCACATAAAATAGCATTCACGCACAGACAGCTTCTGCATAAATCAATTATCTTTTAACCTACTTCGTTTCCAGCAATTGCTCGTTATTTTAAGGTTCCTACACGTCCATTTTTGTTGAGCACGATTCTGATTGGCTGAGAACAAAAAAAAAAAAATTAGAATCGGTCCAATATTCACATGTTTGATGGAAACTGAACACATCCAACTTATCCAGAAAAAAAACGGGGCGTGGCTGTGTTGGGGACACGGCCGTTTGTTTTGCGTGAATACGTCTACGTTGACGCGCTCGGACGCCTTGATGTTTATTTTACGTTCCCGGCACCGCTTCACTAGATCATATGGGGTTGTGTGGGTATCACTGGATTGCTTTGAGATGCTCTTTCCAACAGTATATGAGTATAGGCCGACATTGTGTTAAATTTTCTTAAATTTCTACATTCAATTTATATCATTTCGCCATTACCACGCCACATAAATGTTTTATACACGCAATCGATTGATCTTGACGAGAACTGTCGATTGAAACTTAACCAACGAGCGTCGTAGCTTCTCCTAGTCAAAAGTTATACTACGCGGGAGTTATGAAACGCGGGAAAACAAACTCAAAATTCTCTCCCCCCCCCCCCCCCACGTAATGATCCGCAGTCTTCATTCAACGAAACATATTCTTTGATCCTTTGGCAAACGAGTTGCGTAATTGAATTTTGAATGTAGACGATAGATTCTGATCTGCAATGCCAAACTGTATCCCCCGATTATATTATCATCGGATTTTCTGGATCGCCTCCAACTATGGTTGCAAATTTAAAGACGTATCAACGTCAAAATATGGCGACATTTATGACATTTCGATGACGTCATAAGTGTCAACTTTATTTGAGGAAAGTTATCGGAAGCAGTCCACGGCTTGTGTCGTGCAGGCAGGACGCCGTGCTGCGCTAAGACCAGAGGCAATGACGTAGACAAGGCACGCGATGTCCCGAGTGTCCTGGGATGATAGCCGGCCGTAGGTAGATGGAGGGACGGAGGGGTAACCTCGCTCCCAGAGCTGTGATTGTCGGCTAATGTCGCCCGCCTTGATGAGCTCCGTCCTGTACCTCAGCCACTCACTCACGCCTGCAGGCCTGCCAACCGCCTCTACAGGCTGTTCACGGTATAAAGTGAGCACTTTAGAAATCAACATTAGAAAAAATTCACTGCCCCTGCCTCCATATATTTTAACGGGCGCACTGAGTGACGTGCGCATAGGAACGTTGGTAGCGATGGACGTAAAGTAGTTCCATATCTTAACGTCGAATAAAAAGTGTCAGGTAACCATTTGTGAAAACTTAAAAATAATTCTTTTTCTTACTGTTTCTTTTTTTAATGCATCGAAGTACAAAAATTAGCAGATTTCTTAGTAATTTCGCAGTTTCATTTGACCGACGCATGAATAAAGTGATTAGGCCTACAGCAATGTTAATTTTACATAAGGTGGAGGAATACACAACGTGTATACAAGTAGATCTTAAGCACGGCTTCCAAAGGTGTTCATTTTACCATTAACGGCCTATACTTGCATACACTGTGAGATTAGCTTGCCTGATCATTACTGTTACTCCCGAATACACTTATGAAGTTTTACTTCCGGGATATTCCTTCGCGTCATGCATTCGTGCACACTAAGTGTAGTCATCTTTTGTACAAGAACTACATACTATAGGCTGTTCAAGGTAAAGTGAGCACTTTTGAACGCCCTCTCATTTGGAATAACAGTCAACATATATATTTTATTGTAGTCTCAGTCGTTAACTTCAGAGTGCGGTGGGATATACGCACTGTGTTTATTACTTACATGGTAATGTTCGTTTAAAATAGTTATTAAGGAATAAAAAAAAACTTACTGAAAGGAAAAAATAACTATGGCCTCAAAAGTGCTCACTTTACAGTGAACAGCCTATAATAGATAGTGCTGAGTTGAGTTGAAAGATTTGGGCAGAGCCGATAAGGGTCTTGAGAGCCGATAAGGGTGAAATAAGATGGTTATGGTACAGCGCCGGAATGCAAAGAAGGATAAAAAGGGGGGGGTGGGACATTAACTCGCCTGGCAACACTGCGTTCCCGCGATTTCAGGGGAATGGTGCACGAAAATCGTATATTTACATAAATTTTTTTTCGCAATTTGTTTTAAAGAGGATTTTTCGAAATTTTTGGTTCGACAAGAGGTAAATAACGATTTTTAACACATTACTGCATGGTTAAAAAAAACACTCAGACAGCTGTAGTACAGATATAACGTACAAGTCGCCGGTCGGGATACGTCATTACGAGGTGTGTTCGCGTGGTCTGCTATTCTGCTAGTTTAGTGCTATTTCTGCTAGTTGCCGTTCGTGTTGCCGGAAGCATTTTTTTGTACGCTGTTCGGGTGGCGGTAGCAATTGCTATTTATGCTATAAAAATTCATCTATTGCTGCTCTTGCTCGCCAAGGTACAGCAGAAATATCAAAACGAGCAAGGTGGGGAAAAAATGGCCGCCAAAATATAATTACAAACGTTTAAGTGTCTTAAGAGTGACGATTGCAAATAGTAATTTGTTTTTAAAGGCTGTTCAAGATAAAGTGAGCACTTTTTAAATCAACCTTAGGAAAAAGTCACTGCCCCTACCTGCATAAATTTAACCGGGTGGGCTGAGTGACATTCGCCCAGTAAATTTGGCAACGATGGGTGGAAAATAGTCCCATATCTTAACGTCGAATAAAAAGTGTTAGGTAACCATTTGTGATTACTTAAATTATTTCTTTCGTTTTCTGTTTTTTTTTTTTTAATACATCGAAGTGGAAAAATGAGCAGATTTGTAAAATATTTACTTTTATAATAATTTAACATTTTCACCTGACCGACGCATGAATAAAGTGGCGAGGCCAAAAGCAATGTAAATTGTACATAAGGCGGAAGAATACACAACGTGCAAACAAGTGGATCATTTTTCAAAAGACAAGCATATTTATATGAAAATTTTTTTTTACTAATTCGAATGTAATCGAATTGCATTATGTATTGGCTAAATAACGTAATAAGACATTTAGGAGCACTCGTTTACACAAACAGTGTTCTAACCTCAAAACCCACCCACGTCGTTGTTGAAAGGTGGGACACGGAAACTGGGTTTCGACAGCTGGCATGCCACGCTACGGCCACACTTACTGGCTGGCATGCGCCCAGTAATGTTGGCAACGAAGTACGGAATGTAGCCCCATGTCTAAACGGCCACACTTACTGGCTGGCATGCGCCCAGTAATGTTGGCAACGAAGTACGGAATGTAGCCCCATGTCTAAACGGCCACACTTACTGGCTGGCATGCGCCCAGTAATGTTGGCAACGAAGTACGGAATGTAGCCCCATGTCTAAACGGCCACACTTACTGGCTGGCATGCGCCCAGTAATGTTGGCAACGAAGTACGGAATGTAGCCCCATGTCTAAACGGCCACACTTACTGGCTGGCATGCGCCCAGTAATGTTGGCAACGAAGTACGGAATGTAGCCCCATGTCTAAACGGCCACACTTACTGGCTGGCATGCGCCCAGTAATGTTGGCAACGAAGTACGGAATGTAGCCCCATGTCTAAACGGCCACACTTACTGGCTGGCATGCGCCCAGTAATGTTGGCAACGAAGTACGGAATGTAGGACCATGTCTAAACGGCCACACTTACTGGCTGGCATGCGCCCAGTAATGTTGGCAACGAAGTACGGAATGTAGCCCCATGTCTAAACGGCCACACTTACTGGCTGGCATGCGCCCAGTAATGTTGGCAACGAAGTACGGAATGTAGCCCCATGTCTAAACGGCCACACTTACTGGCTGGCATGCGCCCAGTAATGTTGGCAACGAAGTACGGAATGTAGCCCCATGTCTAAACGGCCACACTTACTGGCTGGCATGCGCCCAGTAATGTTGGCAACGAAGTACGGAATGTAGCCCCATGTCTAAACGGCCACACTTACTGGCTGGCATGCGCCCAGTAATGTTGGCAACGAAGTACGGAATGTAGCCCCATGTCTAAACGGCCATACTTACTGGCTGGCATGCGCCCAGTAATGTTGGCAACGAAGTACGGAATGTAGCCCCATGTCTAAACGGCCACACTTACTGGCTGGCATGCGCCCAGTAATGTTGGTAACGAAGTACGGAATGTAGCCCCATGTCTAAACGGCCACACTTACTGGCTGGCATGCGCCCAGTAATGTTGGTAACGAAGTAGGGAATGTAGCCCCATGTCTAAACGGCCACACTTACTGGCTGGCATGCGCCCAGTAATGTTGGCAACGAAGTACGGAATGTAGCCCCATGTCTAAACGGCCACACTTACTGGCTGGCATGCGCCCAGTAATGTTGGCAACGAAGTACGGAATGTAGCCCCATGTCTAAAATGCCACACTTACTGGCTGGCATGCGCCCAGTAATGTTGGCAACGAAGTACGGAATGTAGCCCCATGTCTAAACGGCCACACTTACTGGCTGGCATGCACCCAGTAATGTTGGTAACGAAGTACGGAATGTAGCCCCATGTCTAAACGGCCACACTTACTGGCTGGCATGCGCCCAGTAATGTTGGTAACGAAGTACGGAATGTAGCCCCATGTCTAAACGGCCACACTTACTGGCTGGCATGCGCCCAGTAATGTTGGTAACGAAGTACGGAATGTAGCCCCATGTCTAAACGGCCACACTTACTGGCTGGCATGCGCCCAGTAATGTTGGTAACGAAGTACGGAATGTAGCCCCATGTATAAACGGCCACACTTACTGGCTGGCATGCACCCAGTAATGTTGGTAACGAAGTACGGAATGTAGCCCCATGTCTAAACGGCCACACTTACTGGCTGGCATGCGCCCAGTAATGTTGGTAACGAAGTACGGAATGTAGCCCCATGTCTAAACGGCCACACTTACTGGCTGGCATGCGCCCAGTAATGTTGGCAACGAAGTACGGAATGTAGCCCCATGTCTAAACGGCCACACTTACTGGCTGGCATGCGCCCAGTAATGTTGGCAACAAAGTACGGAATGTAGCCCCATGTCTAAACGGCCACACTTACTGGCTGGCATGCGCCCAGTAATGTTGGTAACAAAGTACGGAATGTAGCCCCATGTCTAAACGGCCACACTTACTGGCTGGCATGCGCCCAGTAATGTTGGCAACGAAGTACGGAATGTAGCCCCATGTCTAAACGGCCACACTTACTGGCTGGCATGCGCCCAGTAATGTTAGTAACGAAGTACGGAATGTAGCCCCATGTCTAAACGGCCACACTTACTGGCTGGCATGCGCCCAGTAATGTTGGTAACGAAGTACGGAATGTAGCCCCATGTCTAAACGGCCACACTTACTGGCTGGCATGCGCCCAGTAATGTTGGTAACGAAGTACGGAATGTAGCCCCATGTCTAAACGGCCACACTTACTGGCTGGCATGCGCCCAGTAATGTTGGTAACAAAGTACGGAATGTAGCCCCATGTCTAAACGGCCACACTTACTGGCTGGCATGCGCCCAGTAATGTTGGCAACGAAGTACGGAATGTAGCCCCATGTCTAAACGGCCACACTTACTGGCTGGCATGCACCCAGTAATGTTGGTAACGAAGTACGGAATGTAGCCCCATGTCTAAACGGCCACACTTACTGGCTGGCATGCGCCCAGTAATGTTGGTAACGAAGTACGGAATGTAGCCCCATGTCTAAACGGCCACACTTACTGGCTGGCATGCGCCCAGTAATGTTGGTAACGAAGTACGGAATGTAGCCCCATTTCTAAACGTTTCATTAATATTGTTAAGTAAACATTTGTGAACAGTAAAACACTGCAATTATATACTTCTATTTTAATGCATATAAGTGTAGGCTATTAATTAGCAAATTGATAAAATATTTGCTTTTTTTCTAATAATTTTACAGTCTTTTTTAGATGCTTGAACAAAGTGAAGTGGCGGTGGAAGAATACAAATTTGCTCAAACAAGTAGATCCTTCGCAGGAATGTGCTCAGTTTACCGTGAACAGCCAATACGTAAGTACGGCTTAAAAGTGGGATGGACCCCAGCGTCTTTCGCGAAATTGTAGTTTGCGCGAACACGCGTGTCTCGGTAAATAAATGTTCTGCAAATGCGACTTTTTGTCAGAAAAGATAAAAATAAAAAAAATTAATAAATTACCCCCTTTTGTTTTTTACGTTTGTCACATTAAGTGTATTTTTGGAGGGAAAATTACGTGAAAATGGTCAAATATCGCATTTTGAAAGCGTGCCTATGCAAGAGAAAAGTACAAAGATGCAGACCTAATTTAATCTGTGTGCTTTCATCGCGAGTAATAAAGCCCCTATGTTACAGATCTAATTTGCGTCACGACGGAAACACTGCACGCCTTGCACGTAGGAGCGATGAGGCACTAGGGGTGCGTGTTAGTGTCGCCCGTATCGCTCCCTCGCTTCTTGACCTTGGACGCTCAGCTCCATCCCACTGTCAACGTCTCGTCGACAGCGAGATCGTTAGAGAGAACGAGCAAAGTTTCTCAGAGAAGCAGAATGGGGAAGGAATCTGCCGCGGCTGTCACTTCTACTACAGGTTGAGAAGATCAGTGTAAAAAGTTTGGCAAAGGGAACATTTTCGCCAGAAGATAAGCGCTTGTATCGGAAATGCGCAAGATTTTTTCCATTTTCTACGATAAAAAAACCGGATGGTTGCAATTATCTTAAATCATGTATGAAATAACTTTGTAACTACGTAAAATTTTTCTCTTCAATGATTCACGTAGTTTAAAATTTGAATTAAAACTAACTTTTTTTTTTACGTGAATACGCCATTAAATTTGCTACCATAGTGAGAGGCAATCCAGAAAATCCGATGCTAACAAAATCAAGGGATACAGTTTGGCATTGCAGCTCCGAATCTTTCGTCTACATTCAACATTCAATCACAGAACTCGTTTGCCAAAGGATCAAAGAATATGTTTCGTTGAATGAAGACTGCGAATCATTACATGAAGAGGGAGGGAGGGGGGGGGGCGCAATTTTAAGTTCGTTTTACCGCGTCTCATACCTTTCGCGGACTATAACTTTTGACTACGAGAAACTACGAAGTTAGTTTGAGTTTCAATCGACAGATCTCGTCGAGATCAATCGATTGCGTGTATAAAAACATATGTGTGGCGTGGTTATGGTGAAATTGTACGAGTTTAATGTAAAAAATTAAGAAAACTTTACACAATATCGACCTATACTCGTCAAAAAGCCATGTTGAAATGCAGTAATCGTATACTGTTGGAAAGAGCATCTCAAAAGCAATCCAGTGATACCCATACAACCCTATATGGTAGAATGAAGCGGTGCCGGGAACGTAAAATAAACATCAAGGCGTCCGAGCGCGTCAACGTAGACGTATTCACCCAAAACAAACGGCCGTGGCCCCAATTTTTTGGAACAATGGGCACCTAGCGGCTGAAACTTTCCCTCTACCAAACTGTGCCATAGTAAATGACGTGCAGTTCCTTCGCGCCGGGCACACATGCCGCGACACACAAGGGTAGTTATTGGCAGTCAGCGAGTGTAGAGTCGAGATGAGTCAAACGCTCTTTCATACGTCGCATATTGTCCATTTCATGTAAGTGGGATCAATTTTGACAGTTCTAGATAAGTCGCACGGCTACAATGTATCCTTCCACCGCAGCTGTTTTGTCACTGAATAAAAAGACGTTTGTAAACAAATGTTTTGAGTCCAAAGCACACTTGCATTTTTCTCCCTCGTGTTCCCTGTCATGGCAGGCACTGACAGCCAATTTCCGTCCAGTTAGGATGTTATAGCTAGGTTGATATATATATATATATATATATATTATCACACACACACACACACTGCCGCAACCCCATCGGCCGGCAGTCTTTGACGGAGGCCGCCTGGCGAGTGTGCGCGAGTGAAGTGCATTGAGGGCGACGACTGGAGATTGCGGGACGACGGCGAGTGAGGTGTTCGTGGCTTGAATTGACGAGAGGGTGTCAAACCGACGAGTGAAGCCTACTGTGCGTGAGGGCGCTTGGAGGACTCTAGAACATTGCAACTCGTAGGACATGGACTGAACTGAGGTGGGACTGAATGGAAGTCTAATACTGACTTTATTGAAAATATTCAAACTGTCAATTTGGACACATATTTTATACAGAATACCTGAATAGGTTAATATACTGTATATTGGACTGATCTTTAATTATTTTATCGATTTCTTTGTGGTGATTATAAATTGTAATAAATTGGAGTAATTAGTTGGATTAGTAAGTGATATTAATTTACTGCGAGGTTTTGAGTTCAGAGAACTTTGCTGTAGTTATTGTAAATAAAATGAAGAAACTATAATTAATTATTTTATTTGATTAAGACCTGCATGCCTTAACGAACTTGGTATAGCCCACTTAATTTCTAGAGAGAGAAATTGTAACAACACTTTACGTGCACAGAGCCAAGCATGTGCGTTGGCATCTGTATCATGTCTGTATTCGCAAACAGACGCGAGTTACTCACGTTCTACTTGTCACACCGACAGCTTCTGATCGGTCATGCGTTATGTTAAACCAGGTGGGCATGGATCAGCGCTAGAATACAATGGCGGGGGGAAACGGAAGATCCCGAGAAAACCCACCTACCAGCGGCATCGTCCGGCACGATTCCCACACGCGAAAATCCAGGAGTAGTCCGGCCGGTGATTGAACCCGGTTCAGCTACGTGGGAGGCGAACGCCTTAGCCGTTACACAACCTTGGCCTTGGTTAAATGTGTGGGTATAAGTAGGCACAATTGTTATCTATTCGTGTATGTACCGTGCACGAGAGGAAAGAAGTAGGAGATAGAGGGGAGGGCCCAGCTGGCCACCAGACAGGTTCGCCGACTGATGACCTTGAATGCGGTCTCGAAAGCCATGTGCCGCTGCATTTCACCACTCTCTTTTATCCCGCACAGGCAGGGAAAAAGAGAGTAAAATTCAGCTATGGAAACAGCTCCCAGGCGCTACCCTGGGAATCCTGTAAAAGAATGCTAGCTTTGCAGCATAAAATATGTTTGATGGAAGGGGAGGGGGGAGGGGGTTAGCTTCTCCTCGCCTCCGTAAGCTAACTGACAACCAACTGGGTGGCCTAGGTCCCTCACAAGGGACCGATCTACCCCCGCGCTGAGGGAGTAGCGTCCCAGTGATGTAAAATGGCGGTATGCCGCTGCAACTCACCTGCCTCCGAGTCAGATATCCAGCTTCACGCACCAAACTGATCTTTAGCCATGGTCCATTGACTGTTATTCCACACGAGTGAAGCCTACTGTGCGTGAGGGCGCTTGGAGGACTCTAGAACATTGCGACTGGTGGGACGTGGACTGAACTGAGATGGGACTGAATGGAAGTGTAATACTGATTTTATTGTAAATATTCTAACTGTCAAATATGGACGCATAAATTATAAAATAATTGAATAGGTCGATACACTGTCTATTGGGACTGATCTTTAATTATTTAATTTCATTGATTTCTTTGTCGTAATTATAAATTATATTAATTGGTGTCAATTGTAAACAGTAAGTGATTTCTATTTATTGTGAGAATTTGAAACCAGAAAATTTTGCTGTAGTTATTATAAATAAAATAAGGAAATTAAAATTAATTCTTTAATTTGATTAAAGACCTCCATCCCTTAACGAACTTGGTACAGCCCACTTAATTTCTAGAGAGAGAGAAATTGTAACAATATATATTTTGCAAGATTGTAAAATATTTTGCTAAAATATACTTTTTAAATGTAAAGAAATAATTCATTCGATAGAGTACGCATTTTAAACCAAATTTTAACGCATTTCCGTTTTGGATGCATCGGAAAGCACAATTTACAAGAAAATCTTCTTAAAAGAAAGATCGTCATAATGTTTACTATGACTGCGTGTAATAAAATCATAGTATTGTATCATATCAATTTTACAATTAACTTTATTTACCCCAGTTTCCGCCGTAAATGTTTGTAACAAATGGATGCACATAAAATCAATTGTAAATTATTTCCTACATTGTTTATTTACACAGCAATTATTTACAGTATTATATTATCTGCATCCACTATTACTGTTTTAGTTAAAAGTGAGCGCAATATTTAATGTCTATTTCAACTCTAATCAACGTCCTTTTTAATGTCTGATATTCATCATTAACACTTGTTCAGTCTATTTGTTGTCACCATTTGTAATGTCTTTCACTCACGCATCTAGTTCCAATAGTCCTACCTGCCAGCCGCACACTTCACTACTTGATACTCGCAGTCGCAGACTTCCCTTCCGCTGGTCACTTCTCTCGCTGCTCGTCTTCTATCGCTCGGAACTCAGCCACTCATTCACTCATCAACTACTCGGCTCGGAGGCCTGTCGCACTTCGATATCGTCCCCCCTGACCATCTAGAAGGTTCAACGCACCCCGAGTCGCGCTAAGAGAACGAGGTCAGTAATTCAGAGCGTTCTTCAGATAAACACAGTAATCGATACAGCCAGGGTCAGCAGCTTGTGCCACAAACGAGATTATCGTGTCGGCTCCCATTTTTGTAACAGATACTCGGTTCCATCTCGCCTTCCATTAAAAACATTCCACTGACTTTCTGCCCCGTTATCATCACCACTCTACCCTTCTCTTCCGCCGGCACGCGCGGGGCGGGCCAAGGTCAGCAGCGCCAAGGTAACATCTACTTGTATGCACATTATGTATTCTTCCACTAAATGAAACATAATATTGCCTATCAGTCTGGTCACTTTAATCATGCATCATTCAAGGGAAAATATGGAAATATTACCTCATCCTTACATTTACATGAATTTAAAAAATACAAAAGGTAACAGAAGTCATTTCAGTATTCACGAATGTTCACCTAACACATTTAATTCAACTTTAAAGTGATGGAACTACTTTCCTTCTGTCATTACCAACTTTACTGGAGTTTAGACTACGTACAGAGAAAACCCTGCAGCGACCCCGTCGGGAATCGAACCCGGTTCGCATAGGTGGGAGGCGAGTAGTCTAACCACTACACCCCCGCGGCCCCGTTACGCCGTGTCAGAACACGCAATTAAATGCCTGTATAATATTTTCTTCGCTTGATTCATTTAATGTGTCTGTTATTCATTTATAATATAACGTTTACGAATTTGTGTAAAAAAAAAAAAACTACGAATGCAACATATTGTGTTCTGATTTTCTTTTCCAAATTTCTGGCAACCCCTAACTATAGCACGATCTCTACATATGGAAGAAGAATACAAAATAGACAGACACGTACAGACTACGCGGGGCCTAAAACTGTTCAATGACAGAATACGGGGTTCAAGGAGGGCTACAAGGTGAAAAGGGGGAATGAGGAAAACCGTGCAGCGACAACACTGACGCAAAGTTGATTTTCCGGTTTCCTTCCAGTTGTTTTATTTTACGAACCGGCTTCCGCTACCCCCCCCCCCCCCTCCTCAAGGGCCCAGAGGTACAGCTACTACCGAGCGAAGTGTCTCCGCGAGTGAAACTATTTTTTTTTCTGTTTGCTCGAGTGTGAAGTGCAGGGGAAATTACCCACTTCCTCCAGTTCTTTGTGACGCACTTGGAAACACAGAGGATATGCCGACTGATAATCGTAGCTTTAGCGAGAGGATGTAATGGCTGGTAGATACTCAAACGTGTTGGAGGACGTAAGTCCCTCACTGGAGGACTAACTGCTTATTGCAGAACTCTCCTAATCCTTCTCCAGACAACGGTTTTCAATCGGTTTGCCAGCAGGATCACACTCATATGTATGGAATTATTATATAGTATATTGTATTGTACTTTATTACATTACATTATATAACCATACATTTTATTACGTAATATTTAGAGACGTGGATTTATTTCGGGACACGCTAGAATCCGGAAACTCGTAATTTTATGTTACTTTTGCAATTGGGCGTGTCGTTTGCCGCCACCTGGTGAAGCCGGAAGCAACAAGAAATACACAGCAAAGTGCAGGACCAATCACCGTCTTCCACCTTGAAAGCAAACAGTTGTTGAATGAGCGAGTGAAGTGATTTGGGCGGCTCTTAACAGCGGGGTCTTGAGAGCCGATGAGGGTGATTAAGGTGAGTATCGAGCGGCGCCGGAATGAAACGACAACAATGGGCTGGATCCAACCAACATAGTGCCAAAAAACGAAAAATCGAAAATTTTTATTTTGGACTGAAATAATTAAGAAAGACATCTTGTACATGATGCATACTAACTACGAGAGAAATATTTCTAATTTTGGTGAACTTGTAAGCTCACGGTGTTTGCGAAAAGTTACTAATTTGTGGAGAGTCATGTCATACTAGGATTTATCGACAATTTTCGTTTTTTTCACACGAGAATTTAGCTATTTGTGGAAGTTGCGGTAAATTTATCTTTGGTATTTTCAAAAACTACTTTTAATTCCACATAAAACCCCATTTTAAAATTTAGTAATTTATTAATAATAAAATAGGAATAAAATATTTAAAAAACTATTTTTTTTTCCTTACAATTCGATGTAAATCAAGTTGTTCAATTAGAGGATTACCGAGGCTCACGGAGTTTCTCAGCTTATACTGTAGATAAAATATCAGAGAATCAAGGGATGTGACGTTTGGTTGCGTCAAATTGCGGCTGTGAGGTACAGATTAAATAGAAGTAGGATGCTACGGCAGGATCGTGAGCCAAGGCGACAGCGAGAACAACCACGTATTGAGTAGTAGGCCTGCACTTTTGTAAACACCTTAGTATCCCTTGGACGTGCGTGCAGACGGAGAGACATTTCTGGTGAGTCTTGACTACGAGAGCTGTCGCAGCCAGGTTGAAACCTTACCACTATCAGTATTAGGCAGTCAGTGTCTATGTCGCAACAGAAGAGCTACAACAGTCTGTCGAGTGCACTCGCTCTTTTGCTGTATCATTTCGGGTGATTAGCCTTCAGTTTATTTTTCTTGTCATTCATATTTATCGTAGCTAGAGTTAATAATTTCATAATTAGTAATATGGTATCCTTTTAAAAAAAACTCATATACAACGTTCTGCTATAACTTCAAGAATTTTAATAATATTACTAGATTTAGTACGTCGGTTTTCATTTTACACGTATCAAAATGGTAACTAGAAGACAGTTAAGAGGCATTATAATTAATTCAAGTGACACGAATTTTATACTCGTGCTTTGGAAAATTGTGGTTTACATGAGCATAAAGACTCACTAAAGTCAAAGTTGAAAAAGTCTATAAAAATGTTATATTAAGGTGGAAAAAATCTTGCCACAATCGGAAAACATTAAAACGGAAGTATTATGAATGGCTCGATAACCTAACACACAGTTTCAATCCCTGGATAGAGTGAAGCAAAAATAGGAAACACCCAAAAAAAGTGGTTGGCCATAAAAATGGTACAGTGAGGCGAGCGAGCGGACCAAAAAACGATCATAAAACTCGCATCTAACGCTGTTACTACTCCTAAAGTGGTCAGAATTCTCTCTTCTCGCCTAAGAGGTAAGTAAACGCAAGAGGGTTGGAGTGTCGGCAGTGGCTGGCAGTACACCAACATTTTTGAAAAATTTACTTCGGAAATTACCGACAGCAACACATGGAAAAGCATGCGTTCCTTACTATCCCGAAGAAGCATTGTCTCTACTAATTGAAGTCAGATTGTCGAAGTAATCGTACATATTAATCAGACTGTCATCAGAGATGCGAAATGCGGATATTTACCCCGCCTATTCGAATTTGGTCGAAGCGAAGAAGCTATGCTATCCAGGCAATATTCAGTTTTCAGAAATTGTTGTGAGGTTCCGCTGCAAAATTTACTTGATCACACACTGATAGGAATATTACAGACATTGGACAAACAACTTAAAGGTGAATTGTAAATGGGGTTTGGATGGCTCATCTGGGCAATCTCCATACAAGCCGGCTTGGGAAGGAAATACGGAGACGACTGGTGATGAAAGTGATTTCTTAGTTCTTTAGTCTCACTTGTTTTCAAAGGGAAAGATGGTGATTGGTGGCTTATTCCTCGACCGAGCTCCACGCCTTTTTGTCGGCCCATACGGCTCCAGTTCGTTAAAGAGTAAAAAAAAAATGTTATTAAAGAAGAAGTGGATTATATCCTAAATCAAATTAAAAATTTACGGCATTTCAATAGAGAAGGATTACAAATAAAATATCATATGCTACTGATAATGATAGTCGGTGAAGTTCTCTGTCTCTTGACTGACACATCTACATTGCAGTGTCCGGTTCGTAAGCAGACTACGAAAGGCTCTTCTTCGTGAATAATTTCAAAGTCCATAAACGAAGACGCCCTTAAATATGGGATATCACCGCCGCATGCCTACATCAGATTTTTGGAATTCATTTTGGCGATTTCCTACAGATTAGGTAAGTATTCAAGTAGTGTTATAAGGGATTATGACTTTTGGTGGGTGCAATATTCCGACTTGACATTGTTTGCAGGTTCTGAATCAAAAAGGCGTCGCGACAAAAATGATCCGTCAGCGCGAGGAGGTTGTTTTACAGGAGTTGAAACTATTAATGCACATTAATCCCGATATCCCAAGGCAAGGATCTGGCTCCACGACTGAGAAGAAACTCTGCACAAAGGTTCTTTTGTTACCCAGCTACAGCATCCAAAGCCACAGGGGTTGGCCAGGAATTGATAAAAATGTTTTCTGTCATATTATTGGTTCTGGCTAGTGGTCACGAGGTCAGTATTGACAAACTTGATTCTTATTGTAAAATAACTTTGTTGTACTATAAGAAATTGTTCAGTTGGTATGAGCTAACACTGACTTTGCATCAAGTATTTGAGCAGAGTGTAGTTATCATGAAACACTGTCTTTTGCCAATGGGCCAGTTGTCTGAAGAGGCTCAGGAAGAAAGAAATAAAGATGTCAGAAATCATCGCGAGTTCTTCTGTCGGAAATCAAGTAGAAGTTTAAATGCCGGCTTTTATTATCATCAGATCCAGTAATTTCATCTGTGCGCAAATTACCGACAAAGATTTGTTCGGGAACTTCGCCATGAAATTAGAAGCGATTTTTCGATGAATCCGTAGTTGACAGTGAAAATTGTGAATTCAGTTGGTTTGGATTCACGTGATGTATAAGTGTGTCAAATATGATGTAGGTATTGCAATTAGGAGAGTCAGGAAGGATTTTTGGCACAATGAAGAGTGAATCCAGCCCACTGTGACGGGGCAAACGGAAGATCCCTGAGAAGACCCGCAGACCCGAGGCATCATCCGGTCGGGGACTGAACCCCGTTCGCCTTGGTAGGAGGCGAGCAGACTAACCGTTCAGCACCACGGCCCCTGAGTTGTTATCTGCATGAGTCTGCGTAAGACAAAAAAGTATACTCACAAATAATTGAAGTCGCGAGTGTTGCACGTCTCCTGTTACATTACGTTATATTAGGTCGCTATATTATATTTAGTTCTAATATATTAAACTACTACATTACATCTCTTTGTATTATACTAATTTATGTTATATTAGGTCATGTAAGCTATATAACGTAATATTGTATTAGGGATCTGATGCACTGCATCTGGCAAGTTATCCTCCACAAGCCAACTGGTGAAACATCATACACCTGCATATTTAATTAAATTTAATTATTCAGTTTGGTAAGTAGAGAGTGCAAAATAAAATAATTATTCCCATATATATATATATATATATAATATATATATATATATATAAAACGGCTTGACGTCAAAAATGTGAGCAAGCATTATGAACCAATTAACATATTCTACTAGTAGTATTGCAAGTGTGTGTATATATATATATATGTGTGTGTGTTCACGTGAAGTTGGACACACCCTCCAATCTAACACATCGAACCAATAAACACGCGCTTGTCGGAGTAGTGAGTTGACAGGGAAAACAGAGGCGTACTGGCAAATAAGTTCAACAGCCAATGAAATATTCAACTCGTCACAGGCAAATACAGGCCTTTCGCGTCTAGCCTGCTGGAAGTAGCTAATGATTTCACTACACAGGTGATCGCGGTGGTGTACTCGTTAGACCACTCGCCTCCCGCCAGGGCGAACCGGGCTCGATTCCCGGCGGGGTCGCCTCTGGTGGGAGTCGAGCAAGACGATGCAAGTGGCCGGCGGGTTTTCTCGGGGATCTTCCCGTTTCCCCCTCCCTTGCATTCCGGCGCTGCTCCATACTCACCTCGCTTCGTCCTCATCGGCTCTCAAGACCTCAATATCCTCACTCACTCACACAAACACAGTTTCGCCTAGAGTCGAAGCTGATAAAGATATGATGGATGTCTGAAGTCATCTCTAGATTCTCTTTATAGAAACCATTCTCATGCGTAAAAAAAAATCTTGGATTTTAAACGAGAACTTGGAACGTATCCTAAGGGACGAAACGATTCTTAAATTATTTTCGCAAGTAGACGCTACTACAAAATATTTAACAGTTTTTAAATCACGCGTTTCCCACCGAACAGATGCAACATACTTCGTGCAACAGTCAGGCGGAGCTCTTAATCTCAGGACGGGGAAGAAATTAAAAGAGTCACAGAAATCGAAATTTTCGTAAAAATTACAGAATACATTCTAGCGAGATGACTGTGAATCTTACGGCTTCCGAGAAGTGTCAAACCAATTGTTATAAGTTTATATTTTATACTAGTGACTAGGGAAGATTTATGTTTTTATACTTAGACGAGGAAAAGGTTATGTAAACTAAACTGAAGTTAATTGTGAAGAAAGAACCGATATTTAATATAATTATTGTGATTACAATGCTGGTCATTACACCCTCCATGCAAAGTCTTCGTTAACGTTTTTCCCGAATATCGCTTTGACAGCGGAATGTTTGTATTTACATCTAACTTATTTATTTTACTATCTGTATCACTAAACCATAATATTTACCTCATGAAATTATATTTTACGTTTTGGAGACATAAAAACTGTTAGTAAACACTTATTTTTACGTACATTTATACATAACCTCAATTGACTATTATTATTTTTCACTATAAAAAGTATTGTATTTTGTTCACATATTTGGTCATATCTGGCTCTGTTTATCATTTAGCTATGCATTTATGTCCACAGTTGCTTTGGAACGTATCCTGTATGTCACACAAGATAAGGGTAATCTTGAAATTTTGAAAATTGTTCTCAGCCAATTAGGATTGAGCTGATAACGATTACGGTCCGAGCTTCCGCATACACGATTAGCATGGGTGTGAAAGACCCGAATTTCCTTCTTCTTATAGCGGTCATCATGTAAGCCAGTTGGGACTGAAGGGAGGTCCCAGACTTTTGGAATTTTGGACCGACAGAATACCAGAACTTTTGCTAAATTTGGTTTTGTAAAGGTCAGTGGTCAGGCTAGGCGACCTCGGATACATTAAGAAGAAATACGCAGGCGAGCTATTTAGTGAAACATGAAGTGTTAAACCTGGACGAAGCCGACTGCGATTTTTCTGGTATGGTCCTGGGACAGGCTTGCTGATCTGAGGTAACTCGATGGTATTTCAACACCGTCTGATGCTTTCTGAAACTTTTGTGCTACCAGCCTTACAAGTAAGTGTAATTTCTGATTGAACTGCAACCTGATCTGCACCTTAAGTTTTCTTCAACTTATTGCTACATAATTTGAGAGCCTCACGAAGCCCACATTTTTCAAGATTCTCTATCTTTGGTTCTACCATGAGTTTAAGTGAACTTAAACTTCAGTTTTGCTATAGTTTTGTTAGACTTTAGTAGTAACACAGGTGGAGATTAAGATAATTATTTGAATTTAAAATTTGTCTTGGAATATAATTGATAATTAAGAGTGTCCTACATCAAAATTCTGTAAACTACAGAGTTTTTCCCCACAGATAAGACCTGTAGTATTGTGTTTCATTAATGTTGTCTGCAGATGTTCTATCATGTTACTGTATATTCTTACTTGACTTTCTTGTTCTTCATTCAAAGAGTTTTTCATGTTGAGGGTTGTGTTCTTTGCTTTGTCTAAATATAAGAGTGTTCTTGTGGTTTTTAATGACGTGTCTTATTTGAATGTCTTCCCAAGTGTTTCATGTGTCCTAATACCTAGTAAAGAGTTGAGTTCATAGTCAGTGCTGTTGTTTTGTCTTTGTAGTGGTATGACACTAGTGTCTATGGTCTGCATTAATAACAATTCTGACTTGACTAGCAGAGCAAGTTCAAGGGTACGATTTAAAGATATATTGCATTATCTTATTGAGTATATCTACTCAAATAGTTGGCATACCAGTTTGTAGGCTAAAAAGTGTCGAGGTTTGCTAATCTGAGTGAAAACTATGTATTTGTAGCAACACGGGTGACTACTATTTCATGTTTGAATTTTGTTACACTCTTACAAAGAATTGACTCTACACACTGTTGTGCTGGAAGTGTGGCGTCATCACGCTATCCTTTCTCTCCCCCCCCCCCCCCAAATTCCACTCCCCTAAGGCTTACACAGGGGTTCCTCACGCTCCGCTATTCGTTCTGGTCTTTCTCTCTGGGGCTCTCAGTAATCAACCACCAACCAATACTACGTTTGTGTAATGTTAGTTGCAATTTTGCTGTACCCACTCACTTCACTTATACCTACACACCTAGCTACACATTATAACACAACACTTTTCTCTACTCATAAAAAAAAAGTCCCAAACCAGTTGTTATAAGTTTATATTTGATACTAGTGACTAGGAAAGGGTTATGTAAACTAAACTGAAGTTAGATATGAAGACAGAGCAGGTATTTAATATAATTATTGTGATATACAATAAATACAAGTTACTGGCGAGGGAGGTCCTGATGAATGGGATTATATGACAAACCTGAATGATAGAGTCGTCGTAGGCTGAGTGTTGTGTCTGGAAGCGAATAGAGGCACACCAAGCTGTATCTTGATGGCTGCATCTCGCCGTGGGTCCACAGTCACACGGACCCAGTACTAAGTGTTGCCAAGTGTCAGGTATATAGTTCGTTGGTGGCGTTATTGTCCTGAATGCCGTGATACCAGGATGAGAGATCCGCTTGTGCTACGCTGATGTGTTTTACAAACTACAATATGTTATGTTTACATCGCCTGGCCTGCTTAACGCCACGTCGCTGCAGTTCCCTGGGTTTCCTCCGCATTTACTGAATCATAACAAATTACACGACGAAAAGGTCACCCGAAATTTTCGTGTACATGACAATATCACATTGGTAAACGTGACGTCATAAATTAATGCGTGACCGAACGTGTTAAGCCTTTTCGTCTCAATGTCCTATATATAAGACATTGCACAAGATGATCCGGACTGTACACGATAGAAAACTATGTCCAATAAGGTAAGTTCCTCACATGTGACAGATAAGGGCTTTTACTAGAGACAGTGACTTTTCGCGAAAAAAAATCTGAGCACATGGTAGATTTCAACCAGTACATTTTTTTTCGCCATTGGTCGCCCTCGGCATGAGAAACCGTCCCTCGTTCTAACCGGGCCAATTAGAATTCAACAACTTTGCCAGTGAACCAAAGTAATTCGCGTACTAAGAGTAGCATGTTATTGTAGCCAACCGAGAAAGGCATACAGTGTATTGAAACATGGCTTGTCTCGAAATATTATCGCGAAATTTCACTGGCCGTAGCTATTATGGTGAAGTGATATTGAAATATAGCATGAGCAGAAATATTTTCTGCGAAAATGAGGTGTCGCTGCGTGTAGTTGGTAGGGAGGGTGAGTTAAGTGCCGGAAGTGAGAGTCGTAGTTCTGGCGGAGATGAGAGATGTTCCAGGAAGTGAGGGGAAGTTGTAGGTCGTTGCCCAGCCAACGACCAGAGCAGCTGCAGAGAGAGAGAGGCAGGTGTAATCGGGCTGTGACGCACTCACGTCCATCTGCGTCACCTCTAACTGCCCCGCCGTTGACGCGACACACGAACACCTCCCCAGGTCCCTCTGCAAGCCCCCTCCCCCCGGGCCAACCGGTGTAGACTGTTCACGAATATCTCACAACACTTCTGACATCGACTTTCGAAAAATGTCGCTGTCCCCGACCTGCATATAATTCCACGGCTAACCAGACAGGCGCGCGCCCAGTGAATGTTGGTAACAACAGAGAGAAACTGTTCCATTGCAGACAATCGTCAATATGTTGCATGGGAAGCTTGTATTTGACGGGCATTATATAGTCCATTCACAGTTTCTTCGGCTTTTTGAATCAAACGTTTGGAAAATCTCCCCGTGTATGATGTGTTTAGTTATTTCCTAAACACGCCCTGTATCACAAGCGTTTTATACTTGTGTTCATAAAAGTTACTTCATTCCCTGTTAATTGAAATGTTATTCATATTTTATCTATAAACTTCAATGCTTCATTTATTAACAATTTGAATAAAATACAGGGAGAAAATAGGTATGTTGGTAGAGCCTAGTGAGAAATAGTTCTTATACAAAATACTGTTACACTTAGTGCGCAGGAATGTGGTGCGTTGTCCCCCTGGTGTAATTCTCTAGGCTTGGTTAAGCTTAGTTTGCACAGGCGGAGGAATATCCTGGAAGTAGAACTTTAGCAGGGCTGCAGTAATCGTGAATGGATCACACTCTACAAGGCTCAGTACCCAACGGTCTAATCTCTGGGTAAACCGTGGCCCAAACATTCCCGCCAGCCTTGAAGGTCTCCACAACTCAACACTAATCTGTCCCGCTAACAGCATACAAAGGTATAAAACAGAGCAATCGAATATTTACACAAACAGGTTCCATACACACAACTTCCCAGCTGGCCTGGTGAATGTGCCTTGATGGGCATGAGCCTCAACGACGTGCACAACGCAGTCTGCCCCAGGGTGAATCTGCACTATTCTGCCAAGCTTCCACCGCAAGGGGGGGAAAGTTTTGGTCTTTTGCCAAGATCACCATCGACAATGTCACCACAATGTAGCGGGGAATTTTAATTAGTTCGAACAGACCCATTGGCCAAACAAATGGATTCCTGCACAACATTATGATTGGTTCATATATAACTTATCACTGAACACAAAGCCTTCAGCTTATTGGTTGTGAAAAGGAAACAAGTTCTTTGCCATACTACAACAATAAAAAAATTAATTTTCAACACTAGAAATTTAAAGTAAGGATTGAAGTTAAATTTAAAATGTAAGGTTTTGCGAAAACTGAAGTTATATAGTTTTCTTTCTTCCTTTTTTAATGAATAAGTGTAGGATATTAGCAAATGTTTAAGATAATTACTTTTCAAGTAATTTCATTTCACTTGACTGAAGCATGGCTAAAGTGACAAGAGCCAATCCTCATTGTTGATATTACATATGGCGGAAGGCTCGGTGCTCAGTTTACCGTGAACAGCGTATAGTATGCTGTTCACGGTAAAGTGAGCACTTTCTAAGATCCTGCTAAAACTTTCCTTTCAGCCAATTTCTGTCTTTCCGCCACTTTTTAATATAAACATTGCTATGTGACTAATAAACACAGTGTATATATTTAATAACTCTCAAAAGTTAACGCGTGAAGCTGCAATAAAATACATTTATTAGTGGTTAACAGCTGCTGGGAGGGCCTTAAAAAGTGCTCACTTTACCGTGAATAGCCTATAGCTCGCTCTTAACCCTTTGGCACGCCGCGCATCACACAATACAAAGTCGAGGTTATACTACGTCCTACGTCTTAACAACTTCCAGTGCTCCTTACGTGAACTAAGCTCGCTCTAACTTTGCACGCGCGCATAACACAAGATACCAGAAGTCGAGGTTATACTGACGTCCTACGGTCTTAACAACTTCCGCATTTTAAATAATTATTGCATATTTAAACAAGGTGTATACTGTGTTCGTTGTTTTATAAATATAAAATACGCAATCCTGTGGTTTCTCTCTTCAGATATTGTATAAACTCGTGTTTTATTCACATTTTTTATTTTAATACTGGTAGAACAGTCTTTTCAATATAAGCGGCCTTGACATCTGTTTACGGCTGTTCACGATAAAGTGAGCACTTTTGAAAGCTCACTCATTTTCAGTAATAGTCAATAAATATATTTTATATTAGCCTTAGACATAACATCCGAGCGCGGTGGAATTTACACACAGAGTTTATTACTAACATTGCAATGTTTATTTTAAAACGCGGTTAAAGTATTAAAAAATGGCTGAAAGGGAAAAAGTAACTAGGGCCTCAAAAGTGATCAAATTAACGTAAACGGCTTATACTTGTATGCTTCCTGCTTACTACCCCACCAAGTGAAGTGTGCAGCAGCGAAGTGGGAGGGAGGGGTGAGATTGAAGCGCTAGTGTAGCTGTTGAGAGGGGAAGAACAGCCGTTAGTACACAGTCGGCTGCCTGACCTCTCCTCATGAATGTAAGCAACATGTACAGACACAATTTTTTTTTTTTTTTTCGTGGTCAGACAAAGTCTGGGCATGCATTTTTTTTATCACCCCCCGTACCTGTGCCCTTTTTGGTTAATACAGAGGTACAGGATGTTTCTTATTTTATTTGTGTTTTCTTTCATTTGAAAGTTAATTTTTTATTGTATTACTTTATTTCCCCATTACACCCTTTATGGATTATAATATAATATAAATGTTATATAATATCGCAAATTATCTACACCAAGTTGCCTGGAAGGTGAGAGTGGCGGGGTTTTCCTGCATTCCACCCTGACTCCCCTAGCAGTTTGGGGTTCAGTTTCATGACATTCTATTTTATTGATTATTAGATTATGCCTATATTGCGGCACTAAACTACTACTACTTAGATTATATATATATATTTCAATTCCAGCCGTCAGTTTTGGAACTGTCAGCGTCCGAGGGGGGGGGGGGGGGGCTGTGGACTCCTTGTCGATCCCCCTCCCCCGTAGTCCGGTCCTTTAGTCTGGAACCTCGTCATACCATCACTTTTTGTACTAGTACATCGCCTAAGTCTTCAGTGTCCTCATTCGTTTCCTGTTCACTTGCCTTCGTCATTGATATTCCGATTTATCATGTCCTTTGTTCGTTGTTTCGATCTTCATTATACCCTTTAAGGTTTTTCGGAGTGGAAGGCAACTCATTAGTCGCCTTCAGATGTTTCCTTTCTAAGTTCTAGTCTAGCCGACACGGAAGCATCAACACTTCAGCAATGTGGCATAGCTTATGGTTACTTCGACACCTGACTCCAGCAGCCGAGCAGTTTATCTCATCCTAGAGGAGGTTAGAGAAGAGGATGCACACTAGGCTTGGTCGGGCAGTACTCCTCACATCTTGGTTTCACCAGTTCTTCTTCCGGAGAATTTCTACTTTACAAGGCTATGGAGGGACAAGGACGGCTTCTGCCCCCCCCCCCCTCCTTCCTTCACAACCACAAATGTTACTTGGGGGCACCAATGATTTCACGACGAAGCGCCAAAAGAAAGCAATTTAGATTAATAAAATTAGTGTATTTACTAAGATGGAGATAAATAACAAAATTATACAGTAATTTTCATACTGTTATTCCAAGAAAAACAATCTGTGTGTAGATACTGATGTTATTTATTTCAAACTTAATTAATTTTGGAAAGGGCCGCTTTTCAAACACCAGGGGCGCCAGATCATTTATGAGACCTTAAGCCCCCCCCCCCCTTTTTTCCCCATCGATTAACTCACAAATATTACCGCGCCCATCAAGACTATGCATCATTTTTTTACACCGAAACAATTACCATTTCAGTCATACGCAAATATTTAATTTGTACAGACACTACCACCTGTTTTGAGTCTCCACATCCACCACTGGTCTACTGAGCAGTCGCTGCAGTTGCATGTTTCGCAGAACTTAACACGCATCCTGCTGAGACTCCGTTTACACGTTATCACGAGGCCAACGCCAGGCTTCACCATGCATGGGCGTGTAGGCAATTAAATGCTGAATTCGGACAAGGATCTCACAATTGTTTTTTGTGATAGTATTTTCAACTAAAGATTTTTCTTATAGAATGATCGCATCTAGATTTATAAACCGTTTTAATTTTAAGTATTTTAATGTTAAATTCACTTTTTTACCATTTATAAAATATAAAGATTTTATTAAAAAAATGAAAAAGTGCATTTAAAACTAAAGAATTAAAATTTGGAAGGTTTACAAATCTAGATGCGTTCATTCTCAAACAAAAAATCTTTAATTGAAGATACTATCATAGAAAACGACTGAGAGATCTTTGCCCGAATTTAGCATTTAATTGCCTACACGCCCATGCATGGTGAAGTCTGGCCTTACAGTTACGTAAGGAAGTCGCTGAGTGTAGCTTGTAACAACTCACGTAACACTGAATACAGGATTACAACATCCACAAGCACCCGACCTGAAACCCGCAACAAAAAACCCCGGGCAGAAGTACTTAGCGAGATACCGTGTCGTAGCAATGAAAACCAAACAAGGAAACAACCTCACACCGATCGTGAGTGCAACAAAGGGGATGCCGTCAGGAGACTTGGATATATTACTGTGTTTATGACTGGACACGTCACGCCTGCAGGATTATATAACACAGTGATGTGACGACCGGATCGAGTTCAGCACAGCGCGCGTGGAAAGAAGATTATCATTTGGGCAACAACGGATGACGCAAACGGCATGGCTGGTTCGCACTGACAATGTCGGAGCGTCCTTTCTTTCAAACGAACCGCTGACATTTCCGAGTAGCGTTTCCCTTACCGACTCCTTCAGATTTGCCTTAAACGACACTTACGATAACTCGACACACTAAATCTGATCCCAATAAAATGATCAAAGGAAAATAGTTATACAAGAGAACATTTTTAATACTACCTTTACTTTGCAAAAATCGCTATTATACACCAGTTAACCCTTTTCTCTGAACATTTACAACGAAATATCAGTTGCAACTGAAAGTCATAATTTGGTGTGAATGGAATTTTTGATTTAATCGACTTCAAAAGAGACAACACCAACACGCACGCACTAGAAGAAAATATAGTGTACTTCCACGAATGTACTTGTAGAAAGACGCCACCTGTCAGCGACAAATGTAACTAACTGTGGCCGTTGTCTTCTTGGATAATCAAAGCAAACGTAGGTACCTGTAATCGGAAGTGGTAAATTACTGACACTGTGTTCGAAACTCTGAAATACGGAAATATGATGTCCCGCCCTATGCCATACCGATAATTCTTCAGCGATAGAGTACGGATTATACGTCCGTCCTTGCCAATACCGATATTTTCAGCGCCAGATACGGAATATGACGTCCCGCCCTATCAATACCGATATTCTTCAGCGCCAGATACGGATATATGACGTCCCGCCCTATGCCAATACCGGATAATTCTTTCAGCGCCAGGATACGGGAAATCCCATACAGCACGGGCGCAGTTGGCAACCCTGTTTTGGAGTCGCCACTCGTGTTAACTTCATCTCGTTTACACACCATCATATTATAAAATTTAAGTTTTCCCTGCACATAGCTCTTCCACTGTGCCTGTTTCAGTGAAAAACTTTTACTACATTGTTATGTATTACAGACTAAATACCTGCGGGAAGTGCCATAAAAACTGTCAACTAATTGCAGAAGTTAAACTAGCGTACACAATATTGCAGTTTAGTCTGATGCTAAAATGATAACGCGAATTTTGCAAGGTCCCTACCACTAACCACTTAAATGTTAGCCCAATACTAATAATCATGCTTTCCATATCTAATATTACTAATTAAATGTAATCATTTAATTTATTATTTAATTACTAATTTATATTAATATGTAACATATATATAATATTAGCGTATTTACGGAACAAAGCCCAGGGTGAGCGAGTGAAGCGATCTGGACGAATCTTAGCATCCAGGTCTTGAGAGCCGATGATGGTGAAGCGAGGGGAGTATGGAGCAGCGCCAGAATGCAAGGGCATGGGTAAACGGGAGATCCCCGAGAAAAGTCGCCGACCAGCGGCATCGTCCAGCACGATTCCCACTTGTGAAAATACGGGAGCCCCCCGCCCCCCGCCGGGAATGGAACCCCGGTTCGCCTGGGTGAGAGGTGAGTAGTCTAACGTTGGCAGCGACGTAGTGAAAATAGTTCCCACACTCGACATCGTTCCGCGAGTATAAGTACTGTTTAATTAGTGGTTCGTGATTTATACACACAACATTTTCTCTCTTAACAATTCAAGTATTACACTTGGGCGTTGCATGAATAAGGTGATACGTTTAATGGAAATGTTAATTTAATAAATGGCGGAAGTATACAAAACGAGGAGAAGATATGTCCTATACAGAGCTTTCAAAAGTGTTCCATGACCCGTGAGCAAGCTACAGAAAGCAGCAAATGAAGTTGAAAGAGAGGACATCAACCACCCAGTAACAAACGGTATTGGGACGACAGCCAGGTGAACTAGTATCACATAAAACTATTCCGTTTTTGCACATTTGTTCCTCGCGCTGCTGTGGGTATCAGTACGCCAAATGTTCCATTGTTTAAATTTCACTGCACAACCTAGCAAGTTGACAACAATTACAAAACTTACAAATGATCGCAGCGCCCTTTGAAGAGATGTGCATTCTTTTCTGATCACTGTTTTTGCCAAGTCAATATAACAAATTTTTGTTCGCAATCCCAGATTTCAAAAAAATTACGTTTTCTTCTGGTACAAAAATTTGTCCTTAATATCGAATGAAGAGAGATAAGAAACAGAAGTTATTGAACATTGTTTTCTTTGTGTCTTTCATCTATAGCACAACAATTAGTTATTTTGATTAAAACAAATACTTTAATTAAGACACACTGAGAAAAAATATTTCATTGTCCCTATACAAACAAAGTTTGTATTGTTTGTATAGGGACAATGAAATATTTTGTTAAAGAAACCAAATTATTTTGTTGTTCTTATTTGATTGGTACGACTACAGATTTGTTTGTCTGTACGTACATTAAACGGTTTCGGTTAATATAAAAAATCAAACTAACGCCGACCGAAATTTGAAACTAGGGCTTTGCACCCAAATCCTGCGCTCTAGCAACCTCAGCTAAACCGACTCCTGATACAATTCGAATGTTTTTAAATACCTGCATACATTACAAATACCGCAAAACGTGCGAGAATGAACATTTGAAGTTTTATTTATAGTTTTAATTTTTAGTTTCCTGTTCAACTTGTTTTATTATAATGTTTATACCATTGTTAAGCATCAATAAAAGCACTAACCAACACTGTTACTAACCTAATTGTCAAGAAAATACAAACAAACTCTCGAGCTGTATTTTCCAACGAAAACAATCAAGTGAGTGGTCAAAAAAATACAGTTGATTTAACTAGATATTTTGTTGAAAGTCTACTTTCTTTTGGCCCAACACAGAGGTTTTGTTTATTCAAACATGTACTTTGTTAGACGAACAAAATTAATTTTGTTGCGTTTCAAGTTTTTTGTTTGTTCAACAAAATACATTTTTGGATCTATACAAACAAGTATTTTATAGCCTAAAACAACCCTTTTTCTCAATACACAAATATGCTTACTACTGCATGTTCAAACAAGAATTTATAATGTTTTGTATAATATTTAAGTCTCTATTCAGAATACTAGTGTCTTACTTCGAGTCGTTTATTGCAAGTCTGTTACGCGTATTTACGACCTTTATAAACACTGCGAGGTATGCACATATTTACTGACATTATTGCCCGGTTGCACCAACATCTTCTCCGATCCGAGATCAAATGATCGAAGTTCCGAACCAGTTTCCAGTTACATCTTGATTCCAACGTAAAAGTGTTGCACCAACTAAATTTCATGATTCTGGATCTCCGATTCGCCGATCTTGGTTCTAAAGTGAGAGTTGGAGATTAAATATGAGACAAATTTTGCTATTGGTTCGTAATATATGACGTCATGGAAGTTGGCGTATTTTTCTACTATAGATAGAACTAGATGTGCGATGTTTTATCTGTTTTAAGTAAATTATTGCTGTACGAATTTTACTGAATAATATTCACGTACATATAATGTCGTTTTAATTTCCCATTGAAACAATCGAACGTAGTTCTATCTGTTGGCGTATTTTCAAACTACATTAGTCGACGATGGCTGCTGTTCTCGGATAGATATTTCGAACCGCCAATTTCAGCGGTTCGAAATGAACTTTATTTCGATCTACAGCCCAGCTCTGAAATCGAATGGTGGTACAGTTTTCTGTGTCGATCTTAGATCCGATCTCGGATCAAGTTTTGAACCACGATGGTGCAATCGGACATTAGACTAGTTAGGAGTGAGACGCGCATATTAAGGAGACTCCGCTGTAAACAATATTTAACGCCGCCTCAAGGTCAATGAGGGCAACACTATCACGCAACTACTGTAAATATTGCCATTAACTTCACTCCAGACACGTCACACACCCAGTTAGAAGCTGTTCGCGGTAAAATGAGCTCTTATGAAAGCCCTGCTTGAGATCTACTTGTATACACATAGTGTATTCTTCCGCCTTATGCAAAATTAACGTTGCCCTTGGCCTCGTCTCTTTATTCATGCGTCGGTCAAGTGCAACGTGAAATTATTACAAAAGAAAATTTTTCACAAATCTGATCATTTTTACACTTCGATGCATTACAAAAAACCATAAAATGAAAGAAATGAAAATATTATCACAAATGGTTAAAGATATGGAACTACTTTCCAACCATCGTTACCAACTTTACTGGGCGCATTTCACTCAGTTCGCCCGTCAAAATATATGCAGGTAGGGATAGTGAGTTTTTTCTAAGGTTGATTTCTTAAGTGCTCAATTTATCGTGAACAGCCATAACATAAGAATTAAAAACATAAGCAGTGTCAAACATTCAAACATCAGTGTTTCCGACTAGTCGGCCGTCACTTATTCTATCAGTGAAATAATTTCACGTCACTTATTCTATCAGTGAAATTTTTTCTCTGGAATCAGTAATTTTCCCACTGATTCTAAAAGGAGCCATTTTCACTGATTCGAGTAGTTGAATTTCATTGCGAATCAGTGGCTTCCCACTGATTCGAAGTTAGTGTGTGTGCTTAGCGATTGTTGTTGACTTTGTCACTTTATAACTATCACATTTATGTTCCACTAACAGGATTTTTAAATTAGCAACAAAATATCCACTTTCATCTATGTACTGGAAAAATTTATATTTAAGATGGAATATTCCACAGTTTTTGAGAAATCAGAACAGACGCAGTTGATTACAATGAGACCCGTATGGCAATCAGGAGAACCACGACTGGAGGTGGCTGTGGTCAGGCTGGACCAGGACTGGAGAACGACAATCCAGTCCTTGGAACAAGTCTTGGGCGGTCAGATAATCCAGTACTGTCAAGGTCAACTGGAGCTTCGTATCAGGGAATCTGCGTTAAAACTGACTGCCGCACTCACAGCAGAGATAGCAGAACAGACAGCAAGAAGCGGTCGTCTAATTGTGTTATAGTACTTCCCACCATGTTGGTGTCCAAATGTTCGATATAATTTTGAAGTGATTAAAGACAACTGGGGAATAAATATTCCAATGGAATATAACTGGACCGGATCACATGGTTTTAAAATGTTTATATGGAAATGAAACTGGACCGCTAAAGAAATTAGTTAGCAACAGTCAATTGGCCAATCATACACAGTCGAATCACTTTATTATGACCACCTGTTAATCTCCAGAATAACCGCCCTTCGCAGCATGGACAGCAGTTAGACGCGCTGGCTTTGACTCAGGTGCTGATATGTCTCCACGGGTATCTGGAGCCATGCTGTCTGCAGTGTGTCCCACAACTGTTGAAGAGTGTGTGGCGGAGGAGACAGACAGACGGCGAACACGACGATCGAGGTGGTCCCACAGATGTTCAGTTGGATTGAGGTCGGGGAAGAACTCTGAAGTCATGATCGTGCTCCTCCAGCCACGTGCGGACACTTCTAGCCGTGTGGCAAGGCGCATTATCGTGCTGGAAGATCCCATCCTCCCGAGGAAAGACAATCATCATGTACGTGATCGTCAAGGATGGATTCATAACCAACTCGATCAAGAGTGCCTTCCACACGGATGATGGGACCTAGAGAATACCACGAGAACATTCCCCAGACCATAAAACTGCCCCCACAGCAGGACTCGCTGACGTCCATGCGTTCTATGCAGCTGAAACAGTGACTCGTTGGAGAAGGCTACCCGTCGTCTACTCCGGAGCTCCATTGGCAGAAGAGTTGGCTGAACTGTCGCGACAGACAAGTGTCTGGATGCCTCCTGGTTCATTTGGACGGTGATCTGTTACACTGTAGTCTGCCGGTTGGTCTTCACGCATCGTCGTAGTCGTTCACCTCGGACATCAATGGCGCACGGAGGTTATTCCCAATGGCGTCATTTGTCCACTAACGATTCAACTTTACCACAGAGGCACCTGAACAGTTCACAAACGTCGCTGTTTCCGAAATGCGCTCCTCCCCCCTTGGCCTGAAAACCGATGATCATGCCCTTTGGTAACTCAGTTACATCGCTTCCCTTAGCCATGACAGCAGGAAGCGCAATGCGTACAGCCAGCATGTCGGTCGTAGTCTACACCCTCTTCACCAGCCCACGTCACGGGCTATGTGCTGCACATGGCACTTCTGGCAGGTGGTCATAATAATGCGATTCGAATGTGTATTTCCTTAACTAGGGTATTTAATTCAATAATATAATGAACACTAATATACCGGCACCTATTTCAGATTCAATAATTAACCAAAATAATATTTCACTATAATTTTGTTCAGGTCAAAATTAACGGCATACATTGATGCTTATTTTATTATTATTTTTTAGATAAATTGAATTATTTAATACTTTGTCAATGCAAATCAAATTTTGTAGATACTTATAATCCCTTTTCGTTTAATTAAAATCACCTTGGATGGAGTTATTTTTCTTTTCCACACAAGCTAAACTCGACCTTCTTTCGTGTTTACATTTCTGATCAAGGGTGTTAAAGCCATATCTGTACCACCAGTGGAATTATAACGATCTCCACTCTAATTACGATGACCGCGTGTACACAGAGTCATACTTAAAGACGATGAGAGGAACAACAAATAATTAATTGCTTCCTAAAACTTATTGAAGATATTCTATAAAAAAAATTGTCTCATTGAGACTCAGTAAAATTATATTGTGCCCCAAAAAAAAAAAACATGAAGTGGGCGCTAGTCCATCACAGATGACCTCCTTTGATAATTTGGGTGACGTCGAATCCGTGAGGTGTAGTAAAAAAAAGTTTTTAATAATGGATCCCCACTGAAAAAAAAATGCTTCCCACGCTCTTGTTTCAGACCAGGTTAGTGAAATTTACTGCAGAAAAGTGGAATTCCTTCCGTGCTCTGTCCACTTTAGCACTCTAAGAAATTGTTCACAAATTTGCCATGCGATTGCATACTAGTATTGAGAAAGCACGACTAGCACATCTACCGCCCCCCTCCCACCTCGTCTTCGTCCCGAAACACTAGTATAGTCCAGCCAGGGTTCTTCCAACGTTTCTGAAGCATTGAAGAAGTTCTACCTTCAGGCCACGAGGCTTAGGCCTCGTGCAACTACACTCTAAATTCGAATCAGTGGGAAACCACTGATTCACAGTGAATTTCAACAGTGGCAAATGTCACTGAATCAATCGGTGAAGGAAATATGGCATTAATTCACTGACTCATCAATTAAATTCACTGAAGTGACTGTTGTATCTGTCAGGTACGTTTGACTGATCGAAACAGTGCAATTCTCACTGATTCAGAGTTGGAGGGCAAGTCTCAGAAAATTAAAATGAAAAGGACAACGCACCACATTCGTGGACATCAACTTTAATAATAGTTTGCGTGAGAATTATTCCTTATTAACCAACACCACCAACACCTATTTGCTCCCTACAGCAAACCGGGTTCAATCCCCGGCCGGGTCACTCCTGGATTTTCGCATGTGGGAATCGTGCCGGACGATGCCGCTGGTCGGCGGATTTTCTCGGGTATCTCCTGTTCCCCCCGCCCTTTCATTCCGACGCTGCTCCATACTCACTCAATCATACTCATCGGTTCTAAAGACCTCGATGTTAACAGCCGCCCAAATCTCTTCACTCACTCACCTATTTGTCCCTACTTTGTTCATATCAATTATTAATGAAATATTATAATATAAAATATAATTGAAACTAATTTTAAACAAAACCGAGAGATTTTACTGTTAACAAAAGTATAAAACACTTGTGACACATCATCACATATGTAGGAGACAACGAAACGCGTCGGAAATGGGGTAGTTTTTCAAAGGCACGATTTCAGAAAAAGAATGAGAAGAAACTGAGAACACAATTTTCGTTCGCGATAGAATCAAAAGCGGGCCAAATTTCTCAACTTTGTACAGTTTATGATTATGGCCGCCTGTTTTTCGCGAAAACACGGTAGTTCGGGACCCGTGTCGCGGTTGGTTGATTTTAACTCGCACACGTCTTAGGTGTCTGCTGGCGAATCACAGGCGTACAGTATCAGAGTACCCTACGTCTCATTGGCCAGTCAAGTATATACTGTTCACGGTAAACTGAACACTCCTAAAAGCCCTGAGTAAGATATACTCGTATGCACATTGTGTATTCTTCCGCCTTATTTACAATTAACATTGCCAAGCGTATCATCATTTTATTATTCATGCGTCCCGTCGGTCAAATGATTAGAAAGATAAATATTTTGAAAATATCCTCATTTACTAACTTCTATGCATAAAGAATAGAAAGCGAAGAAATAATTTAGGTTATCACAAATGATGACGTTTAAGTAATGGATCTACTTGCCAACTTGACTGGGCGCATGTCACTCAGTGCGGCCGTTAAAATATCTGCAGGTAGGAGCAGTAACTTTTTTCTAAGGTTGAATTCAAAAGTGCTCACTTTACCGGGAACAGTCTTTAAGAAAGTGTCTTGTTATAGAGACACGCCGACAATAAGCTCTCGTAGGGTATTGGAATCTAGGATACGTGGAACTCTTTCCGCAAAAATCACGTGGCACAATTAAGCATTTCTATAATTGCAGCCTGAATGAAAGGAAAATTCTCCATGCTATGTATAATTGAAAACTTACAATTATCTTTTATGAAATTAGCTGGAAATATTTTTGCAGTGTAGTCTTGGCTTAAATTCTACATTAAACGATGTGTTTGAGCTCTCTTGGTCATAGAGTAATAAGAATAGAGAGAGAAACAATCACAGCATGCAACAGCCAATCAGGCACGAGACCCGTTCCCAGAACAGCCAATCACAGAAATGGGTACGCCTACATGAAAGTAACCGCCACGACATTTAGTCTCTGGGCGACTCAAGTTCTACGTTTGCCCCAGAGTGGGGAGTTTTGGGCGGCTCACAAGAGCCGATGAGGGTGAAGCGAGGTGAGTATGGAGCAGCGCCGGAATGCACGGGCGGGGGGAAACCGAACATCCCCGAGAAAACCCGCCGACCAGCGGCATCGTCCGGCACGATTCCCACAAGTAGTTAACAAAACAAACTTCCTCCTCTATAGATTACGTAAATGCTATCGACTGACAGCACAGATGCAAGATAAGCTTCTAGATGTCATGGTATTTACACACGGCGACGACACAACAAACTAATAAGATTAAGTACGACATTTGTTATGCATTTTTAACGCAGAAACGACGCTATGAAAAATTCCCACAAATAAGCATTAAGCCTTTATTGTTTATTGCGATCTCTAAGTAGGCATATTAGCCTTGATCTACATTCTAAAACCGAATCAGTGAAATAACATTGCTGAAAGTCAGTTGATAAGCTACTGCTGACCGGCGAATCAAGCTAATTAACTGGGAAAATGATTTATAGCAGTGACATTCTTGACATTCGGTAGGAAATCACAAATAAATCAGTGAAATTCAACGACTACATTAATTATTTATCAGACACTGATTACCAGTGGCTCCTCACTGTTTTCACTGATTTGACTCAATTCTCACTGATTCAAGTTTAGAGTCTAACCACCTTTTCTTTGGTCGTCCGGTATCCCATTTTTCTGTACATATTGTTTGCCTGGGATATCTTGTATCTTTCATCCTTTTCACATGTTCCAGCCAGTTTTCTCTGTGTTCTTTTATCCGTCCATTTGAATCATTAATGCGTGACTGTTTTCTTATTTCTGTCCCGAACTAATTTCCGAGTTCATCTGTTGCAACGGTTTAATTGCATGATGTTCCCTGTACTTGTGTCTGGCGTGCTTGTTGAGAGAGGTGACCAACATGCCGCGCGTTATATGATGCCAACATTGTAAAAAAAAAATAATGAGGAATATTACCTGACAAGTGTAACGTAATATTCGCAAACTTGTGGGGGAAACGCAGTTTTCCTTAAGGGTAATATAAAATTACACACTCTGGAGTTAAAATTCTCGTACATGGTAGTGGAAAACCCCATACATGGATGGCAGAATTACCTTAAGACGCGTGGATCCCCTCGTGCGTTTGTAACTATTTGGTAATTGTATTTTATAAATTTTTTTCCTTAAAAATAGTTTTTATTGTTTAGTCATACAAGCTGTCCAACATGGCTCTTTATGTGTAAGGTATAATAATCGCACTATGGAGTAAAATGCACGTACATAGAGGTAGAAAATCCCATAAATAGATGGGAAAATCACCTTACGGCGCGTGCATCTCTTCAGCTAAGTGGGAGGACTCGCTAATATTCACTGATGCCGCCCCACTGTAGTCGTGGTGGAATGGATAACGCACGTGATAGAGGACCATGGTTCGCGCCCACACACCAGCAAGTGTCAAGGATTTTAGAGTTGACGTTTCGGTTTCTACTCGTCAGAGGACATAGGTAATAAACTAACATTATCTAAATATTTTAGAGTTGACGTTTCGGTTTCTACTCGGCAGAGGACATACGTAATAAACTAACAGTACTAACATTATCTAAATATTTTAGAGTTGACATTTCGGTTTCTACTCGGCAGAGGACATAGGTAATAAACTAACAGTACTAACATTATCTAAATATTTTAGAGTTGACGTTTCGGTTTCTACTCGTCAGAGGACATAGGTAATAAACTAACAGTACTAACATTATCTAAATATTTTAGAGTTGACGTTTCGGTTTCTACTCGTCAGAGGACATAGGTAATAAAATAACAGTACTAACATTAACTAAATATTTTAGAGTTGACGTTTCGGTTTCTACTCGTCAGAGGACATAGGTAATAAACTAACAGTACTAACATTATCTAAATATTTTAGAGTTGACGTTTCGGTTTCTACTCGTCAGAGGACATAGGTAATAAACTAACAGTACTAACATTATCTAAATATTTTAGAGTTGACGTTTCGGTTTCTACTCGTCAGAGGACATAGGTAATAAACTAACAGTACTAACATTATCTAAATATTTTAGAGTTGACGTTTCGGTTTCTACTAGGCAGAGGACATAGGTAATAAACTAACAGTACTAACATTAACTAAATATTTTAGAGTTGACGTTTCGGTTTCTACTCGTCAGAGGACATAGGTAATAAACTAACATTATCTAAATATTTTAGAGTTGACGTTTCGGTTTCTACTCGGCAGAGGACATAGGTAATAAACTAACAGTACTAACATTATCTAAATATTTTAGAGTTGACGTTTCGGTTTCTACTCGGCAGAGGACATAGGTAATAAACTAACAGTACTAACATTATCTAAATATTTTAGAGTTGACGTTTCGGTTTCTACTCGTCAGAGGACATAGGTAATAAACTAACAGTACTAACATTATCTAAATATTTTAGAGTTGACGTTTCGGTTTCTACTCGTCAGAGGACATAGGTAATAAACTAACAGTACTAACATTATCTAAATATTTTAGAGTTGACGTTTCGGTTTCTACTCGTCAGAGGACATAGGTAATAAACTAACAGTACTAACATTAACTAAATATTTTAGAGTTGACGTTTCGGTTTCTACTAGGCAGAGGACATAGGTAATAAACTAACAGTACTAACATTATCTAAATATTTTAGAGTTGACGTTTCGGTTTCTACTCGTCAGAGGACATAGGTAATAAACTAACAGTACTAACATTATCTAAATATTTTAGAGTTGACGTTTCGGTTTCTACTCGTCAGAGGACATAGGTAATAAACTAACAGTACTAACATTATCTAAATATTTTAGAGTTGACGTTTCGGTTTCTACTCGGCAGAGGACATAGGTAATAAACTAACAGTACTAACACTAACTTAATATTTTTTAATACAATTTTATTATACAATGCAGTTAATATTCTCTTACTTGTATGTGATTTCCCCCTACTTTTGTCAAATACTTTTTCCGTAGTTTACTTGTTATGTAAATTTACTCCACATTTAAGAAGTAATCTTACCTTACATGTAGAGGTAATTAGCTTCCATTAAGCCCCTGTCATACTGTCAAATTTTTTCGTCAAACTGCTTCCAATAAGTTTGGTCAAATAAAGTTGGACAGTTTGACGTCATTGAAACGTTATTAACGCCGCCATATTTGTATGAAAAAGTTTGATGGCTTCAGTTTCTATCAAACATTTGAAGTTCGGACCGGTTTTTAATGTTCTTTTATGTTTGACGGTCTCAGCCAATCAGAATCGTGCACGACAAAAATGGACGTCAAGATACTAACTTTAAAATAACGAACAACTTGTGGAAACAAAGTCGGTTATGAACATTATTAACTTATGTAGAAGCTATCTGGGCATTAATGCTATTTTAAGTGAATATTACACATACTATTACCAACTCAGAGGCATTAAATTTCATTGTGCAGGAAACATAACCGGTAAATAAAATTTGAATTTTGTAAAGAAGCTAAAATAAATTACAACATACCTTACATGTCAGGAATGCATGGAAAAATAAAATCAGTAACTAGCTATGAAAATAATTTTTAAATAATAATTCAAGTTAGATTCTCTTAGTAAAAAAAATTGACAGTGTCACGTTTTGAAACAAGTTCAAGATTATTTGATCAAATTTGTCGGAAGGAAAAATTTGATGGCCCTATTTTGTCTTCAAATTTTTCTGTCAAATATAGTTGAAGGCGAAAATTTGACAGCGTGTCAGGGGCTTTACATGTAAGAGGATTTTACCTCAATTTTTTTTTTACAGTGAACATTAATCATTCAGAAATGAGAGGTGCAGAAACTTCAACAAATAAGGCGTCTCGCGAGGACGAAGCTGAACACACTGGCCAATGAATCCTTGTTGTGTACAGTACAGTTCCGACCATAGATATCGTCCACGTGCATGGACAAGATGTCCATATCCAAGTCGATATGTTGCACGGGGAGCTTGTTACTGACCGGTGCTGTAACTCTGCGATGCTCAGTTGTCCAATGATCCTCCCCGTGGGCAATCGATTACTAAACCACGCTTCTGCACTACGTTATCATTGGTTCATATCACTGATCACTAAACACAAAGCCTACAGCTTATTGGTACAGCCATTATTTTATGGTGTTATTTAAATGAAAACTTCGTCATTAAAAATTGTTAATTTCGTCTTTATCGTCATAAAAGATTTACTATGTGTGCATAAATACGTACTTGCAAAATCCAGTCGTGATGACTTCGGGTTAGTATAATAAGTGATTATCAAAAAAATATTTTAGCTCAGATTGATTTTAAAAATTTAATATTTCAGTGTAATTGCTTTAATTTCTATGTATTCTGGGTATAGTTAAAAATAGTGTATAGTTACACACATGTTTAAATAAACACTTTTAATACTTAACATTTATACAACTACATATCCAAGAGTGAGCATCTCTGTAGTAAAACTAAAGGAAAAAATCACATTTTAAGGATTATTTTTTATGGCACAGATGTTGAATTTTCCAGAGAATGTGAATTTTCATTTGGTTACTACACAAAACTATTTTTCATAGGTATTACTTAACAGAAAAAAATATTTTAATCGAAACTACATCATTGTTATAAGTTCTTTACTTTTTCAATTTTGCCAGTCTTGTTTAATAGAATATCATATCAGTCACATTACACACCATGAGATTCACTCATCCTACATGTTAACAACCCCATATATATATATATATATCGCCATCCTCCAATATGCAATAAATCTTTGATTACAAATTTACATTATTTTGATTAGTTCATAGCTCATAAATTTAATTTTGAATTGTTAAAATTTGGATTTTTAAGATAAAATTGTTTTGTTATGGCTATATTTCATTTTATTGTGTGTTTTTACTCTAATTTCAGTGTTTTGTGGCGCATTAACATAAATTTCGGTGTTGGTGGTGTAATAACTTTAATTTCGGTGTTATTTCGCATTTACATCTATATAATCTTGCCTCTACTTATTGGTTGTGAAAATAAAACAAGTTCTTTGCCATCTGAAGCAGGCCTACAACAGACATCAAATAATTCTAATTTGCAACACTACAAATGATAAATTAATGTGGGAATTAAAGGGTTAAGGTTATTGTTAACCGGAGTATATGGTGTTTACAATTAATTGAGAAATTTTTAAAGCAACATATGAAAAATGTCACTTCTCCTAGTTGCTAACTTTTTGACAGGCAGACTGAGTAGCAATCGGTCGAGTAAAGTTTGAAACGAGGGAAGGAAAGTAGCGCCAGGTATCAGCGTTGGAGTAAAGGTGTCAGGTAAACATTTGTGAATAATAAACTTCTTTCGTTTTGGTTCCTGTGTTATTAATGCATATTAGTATAAAAACAATTACATTTATAAAATATTTACTTTCATGCCATTTCCATCGTTTCAATTTGAGCGACGCAGGAATATAGTGCACAGGACCATAGTAATGTTAATTGTACACCTGGTCAGAAATTACACAATGTGCATACAAGTAGATCTTCAGCAGGTCTTCTTCCAAAAGTGCTTAGATCACGGTGAACAGCCTGTAAGTGATTTGTAAACTGTTATACTGCTCCAGGCTGTGATTATGTTCACATTACTACACCTATCACTACAGCCGAACACGATGTCTGAAAATCATTGGTTGTGAAAACAAAGGTAATAATGTGTTGTGTCAGTTTCAAGCTCGACCTCATCTAATATCCAGAAATTCTTACTTTTCGTGTCTTCATTTCAGATTCAGGCGTATTACTGGAAATGTTTGATTATAGCAAATTTACAAATTATTAGTTCTTTAATACTTTTGTATATAATTTTCACTGTGTGTTATTTCCTGCTTGCAAAAAGTCAGGAACTTAGTGATAAATAGCCAAACAAATCTTTAGTTGCACCAACCAAAACTTACAGTTTGGGGCAACCAAATGAGAACAACAAAGTAATTTGGTTGCACCAGACAAACCTTGTTTGATTCAACAAAGCCTTTGTCTCAGCATACAAGTTCCTGTCTGCAGATACCAGCGCGCCGGACTGTAAAGTCTACTTTGTGGTGTCTTCACACTTTTTAAATCAAACCTTTGAAAAATCACAACATGTATAACGCGTTTGGTTGTAATGTAAATATGCCACGCATGGTCAACGTTTCATACTCGTGTTAACCTAGATCTGTATTATTATTGGTTAAAAATAAATTTCATACATTTTACGTATAAATTATAATGTTTCGTTTACAATTCATATGAATAAAAACAGGGAGGAAATGTGTGTGTTGGTAATGTAATGTCTAGTAGGAAATAGTTCTTATGTGCGTAAAATATTATTATACAGAGAGCGCACGAATGCGGTGCGTTATCCCTTTGGTGTAATTTCCCAGACTTGGTAAAGCTTTGATAGCGAAAGACCAGGAGGATGGGGGTTAAAAGGGGGGGGGGGAGGGGATCCTGGTAGTATAACTTCAAAAGGGCTTCAGAGAAGTGTGAAGTAACAGTGAATGTATTCTTGGTCACCCACTGAGTGCAGTGTTCGAGATCATTGACACCGCGGACAGCTCTTCTTTCGGCGAACAATAGCTCGCGAATTCGATAACATTGTCAAAGTTCTGCGACGACACCGAGGGTAAGGGACCGCTGAACAATCTCAACCACCAATTTTTTTTTTTCTAGACGCCGAGAACGTTTTATTGTTTCGTGACTTGATATCGATGATAAATAGGGGTAGTGAAATTTCGCGAAACGATTTCAAGACAAGTTGTATTTGAAAACACTGTAGTGTCGTTTACTTACCTTGTTTGGCTGAACTATTTCTTGACATGTGTTAAATGTCTGCACACGAATCACATAGGAGCCGTGCCGATGTCGTCGAATTCTGAGTGGCCCGGTCAAATGTGAAAACATCTTCTCGAGCAGAGAGCAACCAATGGCAGTAGACAAACTGCTGGTCGGGTACTTATGTATTGAAGTCTACCGTGTACTCATATTTTCTCGCGAAAAATCACTATAGTTCATTCCCGATTGGAAGCGACTTATGAAAATCAACCTGTGAAAAAACACTCTTAGGAGTAACATGTCACCTGTTTTTTCAATAACCTGTATTCCGCAAATATATAACACTTTGGGTATCTTTAACAGTACTGTATTGTTGAATAAATGAACCTTTGCCTTAATATCTTCTATAACTTGTGATATTTATTTCTTTTTAAATATGAATTAGCAACATTGAGAGCAGCGACGTGTTGGCAATGACCGGTAAGAAATAGTTCACAGTTAAAATATTATTTTAACCTCGTTTTTTAATATATTTGTAAATTAAACGGTGCCTATCGAAATATTTAAATATTTAAGTTGCCCCGATGGCAACATATCTCATTTTTACAGTTCAAAATAATAGTGGGAAATATCGTGAGTAGGCCGTAATGGTAAGGTATTGTTTTATCGAGCGAGAAAGCAATTGAAAAACTGTCTGCTGGCGAGGCTTGTCGCACTCTTTCTCTTTCTTCGTCTCTTTCAAACTGGGGAAATTTCACTTCGCTAGTAAGCAAGGACCTTTATACACTTTTTTTCAATAGTAGCATATTTCATATTTATAACAGAAAAATGATGATTTTTGAATTTGTAATTTACAACTGAAAAGAGATTTTAATGTTTTAATACGTATTTTATTATGTTTAGATATGATGGCGGGGCAGTTGCCTTGACGTGGCGAGCCATGATATGGCGTGTTGCATTTTGTCAAACGAAACGTAAATTATACTTGCTCCAAAAAATACTTCAAATTACCACATCACGTTTGTAGACATTGTGTTTTTTAAACCTAACTAGGCAAGTTACGATGTTGTGATAAATCTGAGTTTCCACGGCAGTAATAAATATACTGTGACGTGTGTTTCGTTAATCAATGCGTCTGTGTAATGGCGTGCCTTTGTGCATCGTGGTCGATACACTGGCCCTGTGTGTGTGTGGGCGTGATTTGAAATATTTGATTAGCACTATTTATACGTTTTAAATGAGAACTGTTTTATTGACGAAGTTAATTATTTACATCCATGTCTATTTATTTATCACAACGTTGTAACTTTGCCCTAAGGGGTTTGAAACGCAGTTGTGTAACGTAATTTGCCATAATCTCGGAACTAAAATACTAAGCCCAGTCCGATAAATTCCAATAAACCTAATAAACAGTAAGTAGCAATACATAGAAATATGAGCGGAATAAAAGTTATCGTAGGCTTATTTGTGTGCATGTTCACCGCTATCTCTTAAGTTTGTATGACAAAAATTAGCAACACGAGTTGCGTGCTTGAATTTAATGTGCCTTTTTCACTGGTCGTTCCTTCATTTTAATATTTATTCCAACTGAGGCCGTCCTTTTAGAGAAATTACCCAACACATATCAATAACAAAAGGATAATTACAATTAGTACAGCCAGCCCTTTACCTCGCAGTTGTAACAGTGTTAAACACAGTCGCGGCAAAATACTAACGTGCATTACATGTATTGAGCTACGTCATGGAAAACAAAGACGTTAATGTAAAATATCCGTAAGAAATGGCTTCAATTCAGGCATTTTTAAAACGTCATAAAGCTGACCCAAATAATGTGAAGAGGCCTAAACTGTGAATATTCATACAGAATAGTTTTTGGAATATGACAGAATTCTTTGAAAAGCTGTAAACAGTAAACAACACATTTGACAGGTATAAAAGTAGAAGTCACATTTCAATGTTTATTTCTAGGTGAAGCGAAAGTATACGAACATATGTACACACACAATGGAATGTAAACATTGATTTTGACAGATGCTACATGGCAGTCACATGGCAATGTTTGTTTACATTTGGCGGAAGGATATGAAACGGGCCTGCAAGTAGATATTTAGCAGGGCTCCGAGAAAGTTGCTTCCAATGGGGAATGGACTATAGCTCTAATTACAAATAGAGACCCGTAAATTTCGCGTATTCATCTGGCAACGAGCTAGACTTCACAATCCTGTATGTACTCAAGCCTCAGTTGTTTATTGGCTGTGGCTCCAGTTTTACCCAGGACCAAGTGGAAGGGATTAGCCCATATGCTGTTTATTGGTTCAAATGCGCCCAGGACATGACTTACAAACTGCAGTCCTATGAAAGCAAAAGTCAAATGTGTACACAGGCTGTTTACGGTAAAATGAGCACTATTGATAGCCCTTCAGATGTACTTCTATGTCTCTTGTGTATTCTTCTGCCTTATGTAAAATTAACATTGCCACGGACCCCATCACTTTCTTCGTGCGTTGGTCAAGTGGAACTTGAAATTATTAAAAAAAGTATGATATTTCACAAATCTGTTTTTTTTTTTACACTTCGATACATAAAAAAAAAAAACACACAAAGCGCATTATCTACTTTATCACAAATGGTTACCAAACACTTTTAATTCGACATTAAGATATAGAACTATTTTCCCTCCATCATTAACAACTTTACTGGACGCATGTCACTCAGTGTGCCCGTCGTAATATATGCAGGCAGGGGCTGTGACTTTTTTCTGTGGTTGATTTCAAAAGTACTCACTTTATCGTGAACAGCCTTTATATGTTTGGAGCCTAGTTAGTCCTCGAATGAATTCGCGACATTTCCGGAGACTCTAATTATAAACCAAGTCACTTGAAAAATTACATTCATTATATATTTAACGCGTAAATATGATAATTTCAACTTAAAATAAAACCTTCCTTTGTATAAAATTCAATAATTAATTTTAACATGTTTGGTTTCAGCTGAAATGTTTTTTTAGGGTCAAAGCAGTGGCATGTGATGCAATTTCTTTAGAATCCAAGGGACCCGCGGTGGTGTAGTGGTTAGACTGCTCGCCCCCCACCGGGTTCAATCCGCGACCAGGTAGCTCCCGGATTTTCGCACGTGGGATTCGTGCCGGACAATGCCGTTGGTCGGCAGGTTTTCTCGGGGATCTCCCATTTCCCCCAAGCTTGCGTTCCGGCGCTGCTCCATACCTCACTACACCCTCAACGGCCTTCAAGACATCGATGTTAAGAACTGCTCAAATCCCTTCAAACTTCTCTGAAGCCCAACTTAAGTTCTGCTTCGAGAACATTCCTCCGCCTCATACGAACAAAGCTTAGAAAATTACACCAGAGGACCTAGGCACCTCATTCGTGCGCCTTAATGTAATAAATACCAGCTATTTATAACTAGGCGTTACCAACACACGTATTTTATCTGTCTTTATTCATATCAGTTTTAATAGAAATATTATAAGTAGAGATGATGGTCTATCGCGGGAAATGTTGACTGTTTGCTAGGATTCAACGTACTATACACATGTCCGACAATTTCCTTTACATATTGGCTGTCATGCATGTATGGCGACACTGTCCCATTCCACTGGGCCAATGAGGATTCTGATACTATAAGGCAGAACGTTCGTTATTGGCCTGCAAACAACACAGCCGAGTCAAGACGTTGTTCATCCAATCATGAAAGAATAAACTAGATAGGGTGTTATAGAAGATATGTTGGTTCAAAAAATCTTCGCGATTTTCCATCGTCTCTAATTATAATTTATATATAGATAGAGACCTGCAGAATTCGCGGATTCATTTTGGGACAAGTTAGAATTCAAAACATGCGTGTTTATATAACATTAGCCATCATTGGTCTACAAGGTGTTTGACACCTTCTGGAGAACACTGGCCCAATCGTCGCCTTCCACTGTGACAGCAGACAACCAATGCACAGTTGGCATCGACAAATTTATACATAAGACTGTAGAATCTAGCCTGCAGGTCATCGAACTCGCGAATTTTTCAGGTTTCCATTTATAGATAAAACAATAGTAAAAGTTAAATTCAACCAAAAATAAGGTATATTCATGTTGACACAGGTATAAAACGATCGTGATACATGACATATTTAGAAAACAACTAGACATGCAATGCATGGCGTGCCGCGTTCCACTGAAATTGAACCGAAATTAAAATACGTGCACTCTCGATTAGCAATTTTGTACTACAGTACCCGTCAAAAGTTAAGGACCATTTTTAAATTTGTTAAAATACTTTCCTAGCTTAGAACTTTTGGTGCAATCTATTTTATGCCATTTTCTAACACTGTTTCTGCCAAAACACATATTAGCTTGATTAAACTAATGAAATTGGTCAAATAATTTGCAAGTTATGAATTTTGGAAAGATGACATAAAGCTGAGATTATCGTACACATTTCTGTGTAAAAACTTATGTAGACACAAATATTTTAGTGAAATTTCCGTGTAATATTGATTTTTTGTCCCCTTTACAAAAGAGAAAACCATACGAGGACCATAAATTTACAAACGAATTTTTTTAATTTTATTATTACTGAATTCGCGTTGCAAGGAAAATTAACCACAATACAGAAGAATTAGAAAACTAAATATGTGTCTTACCAGTTGATACAGCGAGATGAGGTTTCCTGTGTTAGTTCTATTTTCACGCAAAAGATGTCAGTACAAGTTTGTTACTGGGGAAATCATAAATTCTCCTATTATTTCCGTCCATGTTGTGAGATACAGTTGCAGTGGAAATGTTGTGCCGTTATTATGTATAAAATGGGTCGTGTGTGAATTTAGGGGGGGGGGGGGGGGAGTTGACGGGAATGAATATAATACCGAACATAAAATGGCAAATTGTTGTTGCTGGATTGAGCACGTGCAACAAAACATGAGAAATTGGAGCCCATTTGGACATTTCTAAGGAATGTACATCAAATAAAATAAAAACTTTTTTGAAGTCTGTTACATAATACACACCAACAAGTGTTCATATAGGCCAGTGCTACCTAATTTTTAAGTAAAATGTTTTAAGTAACAGATGATTCCATAGTGCTCTCTTATTTCTGATATAGATTAAGGTCCTTTATCATATCAAGTACAAGTGTTCATTTACATCTTGCATGGTCCTTAACTTTTGATGGGTACTATAAGATACAGACGATTTCTATTCTTTCTTTTTTCCTTGTGTTCTTAGGTTACATCGCCTTTGCAGTTGAATTGGTCAAATTATGAGGAAAAGATATGATACGTGTACGTGTAATATGACATGTATATATGTGTGTTTACAATGTCCAGTGTCTAAACTTTGTATACTGTAATTTGACTTGTCCAATATCTTTGTACAGCTATGTAATGAAAAAAGATCTTATGAATGCAATAAAACAAAACAAAAAATAATACGACTGGCATGAACCAACACGTTTGTCCTATAAGTCACAACGAAAGTACCGCAATTCAAAGAAGAAAAAAACCAACACGTGTCATAAATCATTTATACGAAAACGTAAATAATTGTATTTACAGCGGCAAAAAATAAATTTGAAAGGGATGTAAAGGAACAAAACCCACATGACAGAGCATATTAAAAACAAAAAAAAAAACACATAGCCGACGATAAATACGTTCGAGATCACATCGACGTTTGCGACCTACGTCGACGTCTGAATTCGAGGGTTAATCCGACATATCGTTTGGTCGATATGCCAAGGGCCAGCTCTATTTGTGACCCTACGCTCCAACACAAAGACTTCACTGGGAACATATTAGCAAAACGGAAGAGCAAAATAAGAATCAAAAAGTTTTCGTTTAGATTAACTTAATTCCTTTACAATCGACTTTAAACTTACGCGAACAAACGGCACATACAAATGTGCCACATTCGATGGTATGTACAGCACGTATCGTTTAGTAAAATGTAATATTAAAGAAGATTGCATGCTATTATTTTATATTTTAATGAAAATCTCTTATGGCATCAAACTAATATATTGAATAACGTTTTCATATAGCTATCTGAAAATCAACTTTACTGCTACGTTTTGCCCTATTAGAATAATGTCGTCTCAGTTCTCTCGTACAAATAACAAAACATTGCTTCCATTTTTACCGGTGTAGGAATACTCATTTTAAATGCAACGGACCACAGATATAACCGTAAACGACGGAGCCGTTAAACCCCCAAACACATAATGCTGAATTCAAAGTATTTGAAAATATTTGCTATTCATATTTTCTGTTTGCGTTGAAATACCAACAGATATTACAACAGAATATCTTACCACAGTTTATGACATTTTAAATGTATTCATTAAAAAAAATCCATAACAACCAACACGATGCAAATAGAAAAAAAATGGTATGAATCAAACAGTATCGAATCGTTTATTAAATAAAAAGGTTTTGTGAAATACGGTTAAGCGCTCTCAAGCGAGGTGCAGAAAAAAAGTAGTACAATACGGAAATTCAAACTGTTAACAAATACTTGTTTTTACACATTTCGGCAGCGGACTGACAAACTACCTCGCCCAATGACATCTCGACATAGGCCGTGTCAGAATTGGCAGAATTTGTTGACATGATCACGTGACCCGATTTTGTATACAAAAATGGTGACGTATCTGGTGATTTGGTATCTCGTATTTTGTATTTAACGGATGTTAACAAAAAATACAAAATGACAAAATCAGCGCCTTGTTTTTACTTTAAAATCTCATGCGCGAATGCGTAAATGAAATTACTTTTAAAACAACTGTACACAAGATACACTAGGCATGTTTTAAAAAGCAAGTGTTGTGCTTTGTATGGATATTTTATTATATATTATATATATATATATATAATGCCAAAAAATATTTAAAGTCGCTATTGCATAATTTATTACTTTCCTATTTACTAACGTATTAGTAGTATTCCAGTGATGATTGCAGAAATATTCCGTCTGTTTTAAGCATTAAATTTAGATAAACATATTCTGCATAGTTAATGTAATAATGTGTTGCCGCGAGTGCTAAACAAGTGACTGTCGACAACGTCCGAATTGATACATACCAAACCACGAATTTACAAAATAAGGAAATATTTAAATTCGGACACGGCCATAGTTTCCAGCCGAAAAGAAAGTGTAGAAGGTTGCATATATGCGAACAGCCAGGCACGAAGGAGCGGACCGACCAGTGATCACAGATTCGCTTGACTGGCATGACGTCACTAGTGTTTATCAACTGGCGCCAGGTCCAGCGAGTCAACGAGATTGACAAGTCTCACACGAACTACGCGCGTGGCCAGGCGACACACACACACACACAACAACAATGCGCTTACCTCAGTCTTGGTGATGCGATGTCGCGCGAGCTTCACCACTGCAAAGTTCCCTTTGCCGATAGTCCTCTCGATGTCGTAGAATCCCACCCTGATGGGTGCTTTCTGCCGGTCCGCCATTACCATTATATTTCGCGCACAACCGAGTACAAAATCCTTGCCGCCTCGTCCATCGTCGCGGGAGAACTCATTTCATTTCGCGGCGGCTCGTTTCACGAGTCCTTGTTCACGAAGAAACGATGCGACGGCATTTCTGTACGTAAGAGGGGAACTACGTTTTCACCCCCCCGCGAGCTGCTAACAGGGGGAAAGGGAGATTGTTGTACGTGAGGGGAAGGCTGTGAGCTAGCACTAGGAACGGGCAACGACACTGCTATGCTCGGGCGACCCGCGTATTGACATAGCACCACACGAACTTAGCCAGTCGCCGGCCACACACTGACAACTGACTTAGAACACTCACTCCACGAACTTGCCTTGCGCATTCTCCCCTCCTCCAGCCGGCGCCAGAGTTTGGGCCGGCCGCCGCAACGCTGCGCTGCCTGCGCGCGCGACAGTGCTGCCGCCGGGGAATGGGGGGGCTGCGGCCGCCCGCTCAACCACACTGCCCCGCCATCTTCTCTGACGCAAATACGATGACGTAAATGACGACGGCTGGCTCTCTCTCTCTCTGTCTTTGCCAGCCGGTCTCTCTCGTTTTATAACTCCCGACTCCAACCGAGCTATGTGTGTGGGCGGATCCTGAAATTTCGTAGATCAGGGGCTCCTCGGGCTAAGGTCGCCCACGCTACCCCCGATAATGCAAAAAAAGATACGTCAGGCACGGACATGAAAGCATCCCTCTTCCTCGCCAGCACGCAACACTTTAATGGTATTCACGTGTAAATAGAACACTGAACGTAAATCTGATATCGTGATAAAAATATCAGAGTTCATCCATTCTAATCAAAGCATGACGTTATCTTACTGTGACGTCAAATATGTACCACGGATCGTGACAGAATTTGAAACTATCAAGAACTGACGCATGTTTTAAAAAGCGGTACAGATTAATTTTCGCTGAAGGAACGCCAGCGGCTTTTTTCTAAGGCGTGAAATCATTATGCAAATCACATTTAGTACAGAAAAAGTACACGAATGGTATCTTAATAATGACACATGTAAAAACTGTTGTCTATTTTTAACCTACTTTCTTGTAGAAACAAAGATTTAATCATAACCTCATAACCGAAAAGCATAGGCCTATGTGTGCACATTTGACATAATTTTTTACATTTCATTGCAACAAATTTCACCAAACCCAAACTACTGCGAAGAGGGTTGGTTTATACATATATGTGGAATATATTATAAGTTATGCGTGAGAAAAACATAGGACAATGTTTTGGTTAGGGATGTAGTAACATATATTATTATAGGCTGTAGGAGCTCAACGATATATTCAACTAAATATTAAATTTTAATTACAAAAATCATAATTGTTAAAATCAAGTTGGCACCGCGATTTTGTGACATACCATATGCATTAAAATACCAGCATTTATCTAACTGGTTCTCGACTAGCTGTGGTCGAACTGATTATCGACTAGCTGTGGTCGAACTCGCATAAGTGCAGGTTCCTTGGCTATAGTTGGAAATTTGCACGGGATGCGAGTTCGTAAAATTAAGAATAGTTTATTTATTCAACAACCAACAGTTTTTCCCTTGAATTTGGTATGTCACAAGAAAAATTATAACTGAATCGTTCAGCACCAATAAAATATTAATTTGAATTTGCCAGTTTAGCGGTGCTTGGTAACACGTCGAGATTTTCCCAACTTTCGAATATAATATTCCAAATGAAAACTGGATAGAGGAATAAATTTTCCTTTTCTCCTAATTCATCAATAAGAATCACATATTGTACATGCCAAGCCAATCCAAAAACATGAAGTTGTTGGACAGAAATAATTTAATTGCGACGCCACAGTTCAATAAATTACCATATTTTTTTGGAAAACAAAATTAAACACAAAACATTCCTTTTTCACTAACAAAAACAGATCTGAATAATAAACTTACATACTTTTTAACAATTCCGCCAGAGATATTAAAAATAATAATAAATAATATATATATTATTAACATGCATTGCAGTGACATTTTCGAAACAACATTCAAACATATTAATGAAGTTAAACACTAATAAAATAGGTAATTTAACATAATGAGCATAATAAAATTAATACAAATCAGGAATTTATAATCTCATAATCATTCAGCATATACACATAAACATTCAGCATATACACAAAAATCAAATAAGGTTTTCTTTTTAGTTCTACTGTCATATGAGTACACAAACATGTAAATTAAGAACACAACAATTCTGTCACAACTGTTAGGTGCATTGACATTTCATAATTAAAACTATCTTGGCACATATTACATTTCCTCTTCTTCATAGTTGAGATCTCATGGTTGACTTTAGCTCCCATTGCTATGAATTATGTTTTTTTTTTTGCGTACCAACATAGCTAGTAATTAGTTTATGTTCTTAATTTTGTGTGGGAGGAGAGCGTTTTGGACAAGTAAATAATTCGAGCGAAAAGCTTTTATACTGCGAGACGTCAATATTGCGCCAGTTACTGCTGAAGAGAAAACTGAGATGGAGGGGGGGTTGTTACTTGATACGGTTGGTCAAGAAGTATTTGTGCATCGTAGAATATTGCAAGTTAATGTTTCAGTTAACGATGGTAACTTTTTCTTACTAGTAGTATCGAAACAGTGTGACAGAATTATCAAATGTCTTACACATTTTTCTTGTTACTCATCAGTATAACAACAAATTATATGTTAATTCTAATTATAACGTCATTACGGGAACATAATGTAAATTCGGAGAGTTGAACATTTTTGTTCCTAATATTCGCTGCAGGCATAGTCCAATCTGATATCGTTTATCATTCTTCTTCTTCTTCTTTACAAAATTTCTCTAAACCGATTTCACTGTCCTTGATTCGAATGCCATTTTTCTCTCTCTTCGTCGAATGCACGAGTAGTTTATTACGGTCAGATTCCAGCCACATTCTGTAGGCCCTACTCTAAAGTTCAAGGTTTTTCTAATTCCTCACTAAGAGTTGTATCATATTTAAATTATTATAGTCGGCATAAAGACAAACGTCTTTTCATATTCCTAAGTAGTATGATATTAGTTCAAGGAGAAACCATCGCTAGTAAATCTGTCCATATCTATAGTGTGCGTCTCACTCTTAGATTGCAGTAAACTGGGTATTAGGTGCGCTGTTTCCAGGTCGCTAGGGTTATCAGCATGCGTTGTTGGCAGATAGCTCCATACGTACACCTATAACTTGACACCACTCCGGCTTCGGCGGCTCACTCGGTGTTACAGTGGTTCATTGCCAAATATTGCCAGTTTGCCCAGTTTTGTGATATCTTTTATAATTATTTTTGAAGTGATAGATGTCGTAGTAATTTCTAGTATAATCAAATTAGATTGTTATCATGTGATCATAATTATTCCTTAGGTTTTTGTGTTTCTCCCAAAAAAAATTATGAACGTATTCCATTGATTACACTGTTCACATCTCCGGAAATGTTTAAAAAATTAATTGAATATTAAAAAAACGAAAAAACAGAGATAACTTTTGAAAAAATTGTCATATTTTCAGTTTTTTTTAAAATGAAACTCTGGACATGTCCTAAACCAGTTATTCCTGTGCCATTAACAATAGGGTTCTGAACGATTAATTATAAGGACAAAACGTTAAGTTAATCAAATATAAAGGTGTCCTTATACTTTTGATAGAACCTGTACAAAATTACATAACAATAGTAAAATTGTATAGTAGTGTATAAATATAAAATTGTTTCTTTAGCTAACCACTGCAGTCTAAGAGTGAGACTCGCTATAGTTTAAGGCCAAGCTTCCACGACCGACCAGATAACAGATCAGATAAGAACACATACGTGAGATTACGTAGCTGCTTCTCTGATGTAGACGATTATATGCTTGAAGTTCTTGAACTGCGCCTATGGTTAGAGGCGGCTCGTATACACACAGCATAAAACAGAGTCGCCCGGCCGCGTGTGTCTGTGTATTAGGCTAACACTTCTAAACTACTCTAATAGTGAAGATAATATTTTATTTGATTGAACTTTGAGCACAGCGATTTTCATAGCCCTACAGCTGGAAGGCAAATTCTCTATGGTGGTCAATTTCTAACTCACCACGTTTAACGTGCCTCACGATTGGCCGTCAAAGTTATATTGCGATGGTAAATTTGAATTCTCACTTCTACAGGTAGATAAATAGTGTTGTAGTAGACACTAGACTATTGTGTGTCTTTCTTGGTTCTGAATGAGCAATTTGAGGCTGTTTAGTGAATATTTATCACCAAAAACATTTTTAGCCAAACATATAAATTATTAGGCCATTATCTACTTTGAAAACGTTTGTGTCGCTGTTTCTTTCCAAGAAAAAAATTCTACTGCTGTTGCTCAATTTTAACGAATTTGAGTTCTTTTTTTTTTTTTTTTTACAAAAAAGGGAAAACATCTTACATTTCATTTTACGTGGCGACACAATACCAATATAGCAATTTTTATTGTAAGTATGTATACGTTTGCTGTAGCGCCGTGCTGGGCGCTGGCCGCTGGTGTCGTATAGTTGATTAGTATCTCCACAGATAGCAGGCAGCAGCACATATGACTTCCTTGGATTGCCAGTGAAGGAAACGCCGAGAAAATGTTCAAGTGTATAGCAAGAAATGTCTCATAACATGGCGAACCATCAGGAAGTCCAATTGAAAATAGCTGTGAGTAGTCCTAAAATAAATTTGTACTAACTAAAACATTAATGCAAGTAATTTTTACAATGTATAATTGTCAACAATCGCATACAACCAATGCAAAATATCATTTTTCAAATTTTGTGTATCTTTTTTTTTAACTTCAAGCTGTGATTTATAAGTGATATAACAGGGTGGCAAAATTCTGCTAGCACGATTCGCACGAAAGAACTCAATAGACCAAAGACAGGACAGCTTCATACTAACATCACAGGAAAGAATGATAATGCCTCGTCTACATGTTTAAATGTAATTTACTGCTGAACAGAGTTGCAGAAATATGTTGGTCTTAGGTGCAAAGCGATAAAAAGTTTCGCACACTAACTATGCAAGCCGTCCGGTATTGGTCTGTAGTGTATTGTATTTGGTTACATCAATATTATGACTCGGACTAGATATTTCCATTGTTATAGGTGTGTCAACAAGACGGACAGGCTTTGATTTCGTCATTCGACTACCTAACAAGAAGCTTCACAACGAAAATAATGTTGCTACTACTGCTGCAGTTGCTTTGGCTCAGAGTACTGCAACAGTTCCCAAAGAAGCTAGTACACCCCCTGGTTTGGCTCTGAATACTACGATCATTCCCGGCGAATATATTACAAAATCTGTTTTGGCTCACAGCACTACAACAATATTCATTGATGCAACTTTCCTTCAAAGTGTTGCTACCATTTCAGATGAAGTTACTACAGCTGCTTCTCAGATTACTGTACCAGCCTCCACTGAAACAGGTTACTGTACCAGTCTCCACTGAAACAGGTTACTGTATCAGCCTCCACTGAAACAGGTTACTGTACCAGCCTCCACTGAAACAGGTTACTGTACCAGTCTCCACTGAAACAGGTTACTGTATCAGCCTCCACTGAAACAGGTTACTGTACAAGCCTCCACTGAAACAGGTTACTGTACCAGTCTCCACTGAAACAGGTTACTGTATCAGCCTCCACTGAAACAGGTTACTGTACCAGCCTCCACTGAAACAGGTTACTGTACCAGCCTCCACTGAAACAGGTTACTGTACCAGTCTCCACTGAAACAAGTTACTGTACCAGTCTCCACTGAAACAGGTTACTGTATCAGCCTCCACTGAAACAGGTTACTGTACCAGTCTCCACTGAAACAGTTGCAATAGCTACTTTGGCTCAAAAAAACTTTGACAGTTTCAATACAGGAGTTGGGAGTTGGAACAAACTCACTGTCTCAAAATACTGAAGTAGTTTCCAGTGCTTGTCACGATGCTAGTAGAACAGTTTTAAATACTTCTTTAAAAGATATTGGTTACTACATTGGTCTAAAAATAGATGATGACACGGAAAGTATTCTCTATTCATTCCGTTTCGGAAAAACATATAAGGCATTTTGTGAGGAAGAGTCACTTGCAGGCGCATAAAGATTGGCTTGTATTGTCTTATGTCAAAAAGGGTTTGTTTTGTAAATATTGCCCCTGGTTTACAAATCGCAATTAGGGAGGCTATTACAAAAATGTTCCTCTCAGAACTCTTGTTACAGAGCCTCTCACGAACTTCAAAGATATGCTCGGTGCTAAAGGTTCACTTGAAAACCATAGAAACCATCAACATAATAGTAATGCTGTGTCTGCCGGAAACGATTTCCTGAGAACATATTATCACCATGATGGGGAAGTCATAATTCTTGTAAGTAAACAACAATTATCTCAGGCTCAAGAAAACCATGAGCGGCTTCTTCCGATTGTTAAAACCTTCATTACGCTTGGAAGGCAAAACATTCCCTTTTGAAGCCACATGTATGACGGTCATGTCTCAGCTCATGACATAGTAGTCACCTATAAAGGAAACTTTCAAGCTATGTTGCTTTTCAAGTTGGATGCTGGAGACAAAATTCTTGCACAACATTTGCAGTCTTTTTCCTAGGGCTACTATACAAGCAAAAAAAAAAAACCCAAAACCATATTATTGAATGCTGCAGAATGGATATTACAGACATCATTGTAAAGAAGGTTGCCAAGTCTCGATTTTATTCTATAATTTTTTATGAATCTCCTGATTTGTCAAACAAGGCACCAGTGAGCCTGATCCATCGGGATGTTCATTTTGGCGACAGCAATGATCTAAGGGAGGATTTTATCACTTTCATAGATGAAGTTGGATATGTATTCAACCTACAGAAATTCAAGATGATATCTTTGACTTTGACAGGAGTCTTCATCCATCCGGAACCGAGATTTCTTTATCTGGAGAGACATTAAGAGGTATTAGCCTACGAAAATTAAAATCATTGGGGTTGTCTCGTGATGATTGTGTGGGCATCGGAACTTATGGATGATCTGTTATGATTTCTGAAAAAGGAGCTGTCAAATAAATCCAGAAGGAAGCATCAAATGCTGTCATGACTCCCTGCTACAGTCATAAGCTGAACAATGATATTTCACAGTCATCTAAAGTTCAGATCATTGAAAACACAATTGATGTAATGAAAGAGGTTATCTTTTTCTTCTCTTTTCCAAAACGCAGTACAGTTTTTCGTCAATTTTTGGGGCATAAACTTGCGCAACTTTGCAAGACAAGATGGGTTGAACGACATTATGGGGTTCTGCAATTTCCCACTGACGTGCCCGAAATTGTTGAAGCTTTGTCGAAAATATCTGAGTGGAAATATAAGGCTACAGCTGCAAAGGCAAAAGTTATGATTGCTGCTGTGCTGGAGACACAGTTCATTGAGGGATTATCCTGTCTCAGCGATGTACTTGCCTTAACACTTCCAGTGAGTCAGCTTTTGCAAAAAATAATGTCTTGACCTCACAAATGCCAGTGAAACAATTATGCATCTTCTTTCGGCTCTTTAATCACGACGTGCTGATTCTGAGCAACATTTTAAGGTTTTCTTTAGTCAAAAAGAAGAAATGGCAAGGAAACTGGGCATTAAACTCCGAAAACTTAGGATTTGTGGAAGCCAAGAGCATAGTCCAAATTATGCAGTTTCTTCTGTCGAGGACTATAACAGAATTTGTGTGTGTGTATTCCTCTTTTAGGTCATATTGTAGGTGATCTAAAAGAAAGATTTTCATCTGAGGTACTTGAAATGTTTAAGCTACCAGTTTTACTCCCGGAAATAATTGTTATCATGGAATTTTCGCACATCAACAGTGCTGTTGAGTGTATTATCAGCCATTTCACACATTTGCTCGGTGGAAGTAGAAAATTGAAACTGCTTAAGATCAAGGGAGAGGCGTCACATTGGCAACAGAAGTGGAGAAGTGAGAAAAATCGCAATTCAGAGCTTGCAACAACATGTGACAAAGATTTATATTCTCTCATTCATACTCTTTCGCAAATCCTCTGCACTCCTCCTGTTAGTAACGCCAGTGCAGAATGAAGTTTCTCAGCTTTGCACCTTACCAAAACTTGGCTTCGAAGTCCAATGCTGGAATTTCGACTTATAGGCTTAGCACTTCTCCACACTGATTATGATGTACAGGTAGATCCTCAGCAAGAAATAGAAAGGTTCTCTAAAATGAGTTAACACCGTATGATTTTGTAATTAAATGTGGTTGTAACACTTTACACAGACATGTTTTTAAGATAAGTATTTTAATTTCTAAGAGTTAACTTTTGAATTGTATTGTTTATGTAATATCATGCATGCTAATAGTGAGGTGGCAAGTGTAACTTTTATCCATTAATATATACCTTTCTAAGTGATCAAAGAACTTTACATGTGATATATGACACGGGGCATTTGTTACATGTAAGCCCGCCTTTCTAAAGAATTAAAAAAATTATTTTATGATGTGCCAAACATTGATGTAATTTTTGTACATATATATTATAAATGTAACTTACTGTAGTTTATATTCACAGAGACTATGGTTTCCATGTATACAGAAAATATGATATTTTGTGATGGAGAATAGTTCTGTTGTTCCTGTTCAAGCATCACTCTTACTTGATAGTCAGATAGTATTATGAGAAGTGTTGTAATGTGTTTGGTTTCAATATATTACACTCACCTTTATATTTTGTTATTGTAACATGACAATTATGATTTCTTCGTGTTCATTTTTATTTTAAGAGTAATTTTTGAGTTATCAAAACAGAGGTTTGTGATGTGAATTGCACCATTATTTTAATACAAAATATCATTGCGAATTTTGTAACATTGATAAATATTGTGGTTAAGAATTGTGTACATAATTTCTAGTTATTGTCGCTATTATTTCTCTTTCTTGCATTGTTAAAAAGCCTTTCAGTTATAGTCTGTTCACGATAAAATGAGCACTTTTTAAGGCCCTCCCAACAGGCACTCACCTCTAACAAATATATCTTATTGCAGCCTGAGGCATTACATTCTGATGGTGGTAAAATGTATGCACTGTGTTTATTGGTCACATTGCAATGTTTATATTAAAAAGCAGCAGAAAGGTAGAATTTGGATGAAAGGAAAAATTTAGAAGGGCCTAAAAAGTGCTCACTTTAACGTGAACGGCCTATATATATATATATATATATATATATATATATATATATATATATATATATATATATATACATACACGCACACACATAAACACACCAGTAGTGATGCGGGGGGGGGGGGGGTTTAATTGGGGTTAGATTAGAAACTACCCCCTTTTTTAAAATCAAAAATTATATCTTAAAAATATTAATAATTCTACGAGCAGTATTTTCTATATTTAGTTAGGAAATCTGCTTAAAAAGCACCCTTTAGCACCTTGAAATCCAAATTTTTTCCGATGGAGGACCCCCGGACCCTCCGCTTCATTGAGGAGGTCGGTGTTCCTTTATAAAAAAAGCTATGTCACCCCCCCCCCCCCCCCAAATTGTTTTTTTGGATCCGCCCCTGAAGTGTCCGATACCTCGCCAAAAACGTTCACACATAGTTGCAGCAGCCAGCGACTAAGTTGTGCGCTTAATAAAGCCCCTTTTGCTCGGTTTAGCTGCTAGGAGGTAGAGAGTGTTGTGCCGTGAGTTACGTGTTGAAAGAGTACGCATATCCACGTAACTAAGTACCCAGCCCTACCCTTTCTACGACGAGAGTACCTTCCTACGACGAGAGCACCTTCCTACGACGAGAGTACCTTCCTACGACGAGAGCACCTTTCTACGACGAGAGTACCTTCCTACGACGAAAGTACCTTCCTACGACGAAAGTACCTTCCTACGACGAGAGTACCTTTCTACGACGCGAGTACCTTCCTACGACGAGAGTACCTTCCTTCGACGAAAGTACCTTCCTACGACGAAAGTACCGTCCTACGACGAAAGTACCTTGCTTCGACGAGAGTACCTTCCTACGACGAGAGCACCTTCCTACGTCGAGAATACCTTCCTACCACGAGAGCACCTTCCTACGACGAGAGTACCTTCCTACGACGAAAGTACCTTCCTACGACGAGAGTACCTTCCTACGACGAGAGTACCTTCCTACGACGAAAGTACCTTCCTACGACGAAAGTACCTTTCTACGACGAAAGTACCTTCCTACGTCGAGAGCACCTTCCTACGACGAGAGCACCTTCCTACGACGAGAGCACCTTCTACGACGAGAGTACCTTCCTACGACGAGAGCACCTTCCTACGACGAGAGCACCTTCCTACGACGAGAGCACTTTACTACACGTCCTGTTGAGAATAAAGCGGAATGTTCCTACGAGAGCTGTACACTCCACTTCACATAAGCTACATAAGTTTTCTCTACGTTACGTTACATCAGATCGTCCGCCATTAGTTCTACAAGTTTTTGGCACGACGCTTTATTGGATTTGTAGGATGTACAATGCATATAGTTTTACCACGTAATTTTTGTGGACCAGTATGTTTTATTCCTGGACGTATTCGAACTAGACTTTGGCAAGCTTGCTCGTATAGTAGGTATTATAGGGATTATTGATGGCTACGCAGGACCACTTTGAGCGGTGTTCCAACTGTAATCGTGTCGTCTAGCGTTTGCTGATTGCCATCCAGGAATTATTCATTATGATATTTATTAACATCTCTTGAATGGAAATTGAGAAAACAAAATAAATGTAAAAATCTCAAAGGATTAATATGGCCAGTTTCGACTACATTTGTGTAGTATAGTATCACCTTGCTCTCCTATCTCTTATGACAATTATTACAATTTCTAAGTATTATAATCTTATGTGGTGTTTGGTATGAACACAAAGGGTGTGTATGTCAGCTGATCTGCTGCACGAGGGAGTAACGTGCGGTAAGCTCATCATCAACTCAGCCTGGGATTGGTCCAGGCAAGTACACTGCTACCCAGGTGACACTCGCTCGTACTGTCCTAAGATTCCTACCGTATTTTCAGTTATTATTTCTACACCTCATATAATATGGATTCAATTATTGTGTTTATGAACTGGTACTTTTCACGTGAGTAAAGAAACATTCCGCAGCCAGGTTAATCACTCTACCACACGTACACTAAACAAATGTGTTAGTGAGTGCCATAAGCAATTTGGTTCGGGCTGGAGTTATTTATGCTAGCCAGCATATTTCAGTGTTAACCTATAGCGACTGCTATCATATGCACTTGAATGTGAAAGCTGGTAATGAGCTGACAATTGGCATTTACACTTCTGTATGAGAAAAACCCAGCCAATTAACCTGCATATGGTAACCATAGCACGCGCAACAATAAGAAATTGCAGTGTCTGATTCTACAGCAATCTCGAGAGTGTATCCACCTACTCACACGTATTATAATAACCACCAACTACAACACTTAATATATTTTACTTAATATTTCTATCTAGCGTATCCTACAGGGTGGCTTTATGTGTTGCATATATACATTTTGCGTGTAATAGAGGTATTTAACATGGTGAATGGATATCCACATTTACATTCATTTCGCCAACAACTGGTAATTTGTATTCATTTGAACATTTTGAAGATTAACGCCTTGAATATGAATCCATAATCTTGATAACATTTCCTTATTAATTGTATCCGGATACAGTAAAGTGAGATTATTTCTCGAGTAACTTCTGAGTGATATTAGTACACTGTTGATTTAAATTCTCATTATTTCATTACCATTCCCTGGTATTGCCCTTCACTAAAAGTATAACTGGGTGAAGACACTGCACTCTCACCTACCCTTTGGCACCTGCTCCCTGGCTGCTGCTGCTGTTTCTTCCAGAAATGTATTTTAGAACTAGTGATATCTTATAAATTACTGACAGATAATTCTCTACTAAGTACGAAAATGGAGACTTCATTATTCCTTTTTTTCCTTCAACTTTTTCATACAAGCAACCCTATGCAAAGAGTTTTCAGTTCATTCAATTAACATAGTATAATATGTACTCTAAGCAGAGGCATAGACTAAAGAAACTAATTTAATAACATACATACATTTAAAACTGTAGGCTTCATTGCTGTCTGCATAATTATGTGGAATTAAAATAACATGTTGATCATCTTTCCTCTTTCATGTACATACAATCAAAACCAAGGAAAAAATTTGAGCAGTTAAGTTCTTAGACTGATTGACATATTGTAATTTATACAATAGTTTTATTATGGGTAGGGTCTTTAGAAGAAACATATTAAAGTTTACTTTACTCCTTAAACTACTTGATGGGCTTTAATGAGGATTTCCCCATAATTTAGAGAATTTCTTGAGGAAGGTGTTTAGGTATATAATACATTCATATTTAATGTAAGGATAGTAGAGGAATGTTGATGTTTTCTAATCAAGTCAGAAAAACCCGCTTTTCGGGCGCTTGCATGGCTTACGCTGACTGAACCATAAGAGATATACAAAATTAATGTACTACAGAACTGTAGATCTCAAAAAGATCTACCACAAAGTCCGCGACAGCATGTGTGTAGCTTTTAAAGATGATCCACAGAGACAAATTTTTGCCTTAAAAAAAAAGAAAAATGGGTTCACTAGCGAAGACTTTGTGAACAGCACACTATCAATCCTATGTTAGTTATCTTAAGCATTTAGTGTATATACTTGCTGTAAACCTAAACAACGCCATATTTGTAAATCTCACCCGAGCGAGGCCGGGGCGTGTCGCTAGTGGAGTATTAAACTGTTATTCTGTATCTGATACCCACTTGTAACAGGTACCGTAAACTAGTACACTGCCAAACATAGACTAAAGATGACGTAGACCGCTTATTCGTCTTCTGGACGTGTACCCAAAACTGACCTACCCCACAAACGTCAAAGTCACATGGTCAACAGTGATGGAAGTGTTTGTTTATATCTTAATTCTTTAAAGGACATGCACACTTATGTGAGCGAAATAAATTTACCATTTTGAATTGAATCAAACTGCATTAAGAGTTGGTTAGAGCAAATATACAAACATCTCAAAGCCCTTGTTTACTCAACAGTGTTTAGCGCAGCCAGAGAGATCTGTCTAACTCATCGTTAGTCAATTCTGCCAAATTATGAGATACGTATAGTGTGAGATTATCATTTGCCAGTGTGCTGCGTTTGCGGATTCATGTAACTGATCAAATTTGAATTATATTAAAAATAATGCAGTGAAGTTAAAATTAAATAGCTTGGTAGGCCTATAGATCCGGAAACAACACATTTGTGTATTTTAGTTACGTTTTTGTTATCATTCTATATTTCATTGTTAACAGATACCACACAGTACACCAACCTAAAACAACGCGTACTTGAAACAGGTATACTTGATGACACAAGTACGTGATAACGTGCACAATTATTTTGAACAGTAATACTATTTCCGAATTGTAATGTTTGACAGCAATATCGTCTGGTGGTGAGCGTACAGAGTTTGAGAAGTCTGCATTATAAATTTGTATCAGTGAGAATTGGGCCAAATCAGTGAAAACAGTGAGAATTCAACTGATAATCAGTACCAGATAACTAATTAATATAATGGTCGAATTTCACTGATTTACTTGTGATTTCTAACTCAATGTCAAGAATGTCGCTGTTATAAATTACTTGTTCTCTCAGTTGTAGCTGTTCACGGTAAAATGAGCACTTTTGAAAGCACTGTTTGTGATCTACTTGTATGCACTTTGTGTATCTATCCGCCTTATGTAAAATTATCATTGTCAAGGGCCTCGTCATTTTATTCATACGTCGGTCAGGCGAAATTGTGTTATTATTGGAAAAGTAAATATGTTACAAATCTGATAAATTTTACACTTCGAAGCATAAAAAAAAAAAAAAAACAGATAGCGAAAGAAATTTATCACAATTGTTACCTCACACTTTTTATTCGACGTTAAGGTATGGAACTACTTTCCATCCATCATTACCAACTTTACTGGGCGCATGTCACTCAGTGCGCCTGTTAAAGTATATGCAGGCAGGGTCACTGACATTTTCTGATGTTGATTTCAAGAGTGCTCACTTTATTGTGAACAGCCTTTAATTTGCTTTATTTATCAAATGACAATCAGTGAATGTTATTTCACTGATTGATATCACTGATTCAGTTTTAGTGTGTGTAGGCCGGGTGAGGTCTGCAAGAGGATGTGGTGTTGCTATGGCAACCAGGTCTATGAACGCGCGCATAGGGGTTGCAAGGTACGAAAATGCTCCCCTTGATGTAACAGGGCGCCATATCAGTAGATACTTCGCCACTTTGTGGTCTAACAAGGGACACTCGATCCTTGCGAAGATGTTGTTATTTCAGAACGCTTTGGTTCATTGTCACTTTCGTGATCACATGATTTTTGTTCGAGGGAGATCTAATCCCACCATTTTGAATTAATAAATTTTCGTTCAACAAGTTAAATTTCGGGTGAATCTTTGTTAAAATGGTACAGCTTCTTTGCCTTTATTAGTTTTCAACTAGTAACTACAGGGCATAACTACACTAAGAGATGATTTCTCGCAGGCGAATACAGAAACTATACTAGCAACAGTAAATAACTAATAACGACTTAATAAAATGTACAAACCTATGCCCTGTCGATCAGTTGAACATAATGTTACGTTCTGCAGCTGGCTCCGACTACGCTGCCCCGCGGCGTAATCGGAGACCCACCTCGCCCTCCCCTCTTCGTGGAACGATGCGCTCGTGGCTGTCTGCGACCCTTCTGGGAATCCCGTGAATGCCGACAGCGGCCAGACTTGCTGACGTCACAGACCTCCTCTCGCCTGCTAGAGTTTCCGATACGTTTAGCGACGACGCAAGAATGTTCTGGTGAGACTGGCTGGCGCCTCAGCCCTCCGCGACGCATCACGCGAGTCGGGGAAGATTCTAGGTGGCGACCTAGACACTATTATAGTGTAATTACACTAATATATATATATACTGCCGCAATCCAGCTGCCGGCAGTTTTGACGGAGGCCGTCTGGTGAGTGTGCGCGAGCGAAATTAAGTGTGGACGACGACTGGAGATTGCAGGACGACAGCGAGTGAGCTGTCTGTGGCTTGAATGGACGAGGGGTGTGAAACGACGACTGAAGCCTACTGTGCGTGAGGGCGCTTGGAGGACTCTAGAACATTGCAACTCGTAGGACATGGACTGAACTGAGGTGGGACTGAACGGAAGTGTAATACTGAATTTATTGTAAATATTCGAACTGTCAAATATGGATGCATAAATTATAAAATAATTGAATAGGTTGATACATTGTCTATTGAAACTGATCTTTAATTATTTGATTTCATTGATTTCTTTGTCGTAATAATACATTTTATTAATTGGTGTCAATTGTGAACAGTAAGTGATTTCAATTTATTGTGAGAATTTGAAACCAGAGAATTTTGCTGTAGCTATTGTAAATAAAATAAGGAAATTATAATTCATTCTTTAATTTGATTAAGACGTCCATCCCTTAACGAACTTGGTATAGCCCAGTAAATTTCTAGAGAGAGAAATTGTAACAATAATGTGAAATCTGTAATGCAGGATGTGGGGAAAATTTCGTAAGCCAAATTGAAGAAAAACAGGTTAGTGGGAGGGGGGGGGGGACGATACTGATGCACCTTCATATTTTCTCACAAAAACACGCGGCTAGTTCAGCCATGAGCGGAAATTCTTTCCTCCCAATAACCAGTGTGTCTGGTTGCAAATGCGGTGTCGTTATGAACTTCCCAAAACTCTACACACTCGAGGAAGAGTCATTTGTTCACAATAACTGCCGCCATTATCTCGACTCATTCTCTTGTTACACTCGGACACGTGGAATTACGCCACCCGAGAACTCGATGTGCACCCTTTCTGCAGTCTCCTGCAGGGCGTGTGATAAGAGGATGTTCGATGACTCACGTGTAAAGCGCGTGTATGACATCGCGCCTGACATCTGGCAAGTGACTTAAGCCTGTTTTACCTTCGTGCCACAGCCAGGGCAAATTTCAACAATATTTGCAAAAGGGGCAGGGAGGGGCATTTGGAATCCACAAAACCAATTGTATGTGCGTATGTGAGTGTACTGTGTGCATATATGAGTCGTTTCTAAAAGTAGGTGGGCCTAACCAGGTTTTTATTAAAAAAAAGGGATGAAGGTCTTAATTAAATGAATTATCTAGTAATATTATTCATAATTTATTCACAAACAAAAATTATGCCGACCTCCCGTGGCGCAGTCAGATGGTGCGCCACCGTTCTGGGGTGCGGGAGGCTCTGGGTTCGAATCCCGCGTAAGACATGGGGGTTAATTAAAGTTAGGCAAGAAGTTAGTCTGTAAACCGTCCCCTTCTAAGCTTTCGAGCAGAAAACCGGGGGACGTTAAAAAGCCCTTTAAAATTACAAAAATTCACAACCAATCCAAAAAAGCCTTTATACTCAATGCCACGACAACAATGGCTATCACTTGCCACAACTGATAAATACATATTCGCCCGTCATCTCACATCAATTAAATCAATCTTATAGCTACATCAGTGTCTGTAAACAGTAAATAAATGTTTATTAAAATATTATAAAAATTATATATTTGATGTGACACTTCCAGTATTAACAATCAAGTCTGTATCACTCGTACATTCACGTCCATCTTGTTGCCTATCCTACAGTCGTACAGGCGGTGGGTGACCTCTCCATTCCCTCCTCGCTGACCCAACACTCTTCGACTCGCTGACTCATTGGGGGAGGCGCTTCTCAGCCGCTGTCCCAGGGTATCTTATTCCTTGCTGCTGTTGCGAGAATTCCTATAGGCTGTGCACGGTAAAGTGAGCATTTTTGAGCCCCTAGTCACTTTTCCCTTTCAGCCGTTTTTTTACCCTTTAACAGCTTTTTAAAATAAATATTGCAATGTAAGAAATAAACATAGTGTGTATAGTCCACCGCACTCTGAAGTTAACGTCTAAGGTTAAAATAAAATATATTTATTGACTATTATTCCAAATGAAAGGGCTTTCAAAAGTTCTCACTTTACCGTGAATAGCCTATACCAATTCTTTTTGAGGGGGATTACTTCTTGTTTCATTTCCAGCTCTCTCGTTTACAATTTCAGTTTTCATGTCCACGCAGGCTATTTTGTTATCACTGACTCGCTAATACCTTCTGCCATTCGGTCTACATTTTTTTTCGTTCACCTGTTTATTTTCCTGTCCGCCAGTTTGCTAACACTACTAATTTGTTTATTAACAGATCCACTAACACTACACTAAGCCCGAATCAGTGATATCAATGAGTGAAATAACGTTCACTGACACTCAGTTAATCAGCTCCTACCGACTGGCAAATCAAGCAAATGAACTAAGAACAAGTTACTTACGGCAGTGGAATTCTCGACATTCAGTAGGAATCCTATATAAAAAGGAGAGTATCTCTGTCTGCCTGTCCGTCTGTAATACTTCTAAGTCCCTTTAAAATAAACAGAAGTTCTTCAAATTGTGCAGAGCGAATCCTCAGGGTCAAATACAGGTCAAGTTCGAATTTCAGCAAGATCAGATTACGTAATCATTACTGTTTACCCTAAAAACTCATTTTTAATTTCATTTTCCTATGAAAGGTTTTGTAATAATGCATAGAAAATATTGCATAGAGATGTGAAGGTAATGAAATATAATTTTTGTTTACTTTAAATATCTTGCTCCAATGTTGAGTTAATTAAGTCCGGCCACAGTGGCTCAGTGGATAGAGCGATTCCAAGCGAGGCCTTAGTGATTCAGAGGATAGAGCAATTACAAGTGGGGCCTTAGTGTCTCATTGGATAGAGAGATTCCAAATCAGCCCACAGTGGCTCAGTGGATAGAGAAATATTAAATGGGACCCGCAGTCGCTTCAATGTTGAGTTAATTTCACATCATTTCATTATTACCTACATATATCTATGCAATATTTTTTTCAGTCTTTGTATAGTAACCAAATTTTTTAACATGGTAACTGTTCTAGCCCTGTGACATTACAAAAAAAAGGTCACGGGCTAACCCCTAGTCACAAATAAACAAGTGAAATTCAGCCATTATATTAATTAGTTACCTGGCACTGCTTATAAGTCGATCAATTTTAATTGGTTTTTACTGATTTGGCTTAATTCTCAATGTTTAATGTTTGTAGTGTACTGACTTGACTATTTACATTTTCATTAACACTATCTACGAGTATAACATTATTAATTACTCTGTTTACGTCATCGTCAACACTAGTAATTCGGTTACAAATTCCTTCGATTAAAGCACGGAGTGCTTCCATGTCTGCCGACATTCTCCTGGTTATCATTCACTGCAAAACAATCTTAATTATGCAGCCTAACACTAGGATTACTTAATAAGTTTACTTACTAATTAATAGTCTCCTGCATGACCTATTTTAAAATTCGATTTTTGAATGAATGCCTCCCCCCCCCCCCCACACTTCTGACAACAGTGTTACAATTGTTAAAAGTCAGTAGGCCCAGCCACGTTTTTAGGGATGGAGCACTTAATTAAGTGAAATATCTAATAATATTTTCATAATCTCTATACATAATGTCTCGACGATAAAGGCAATCACTCGCCATTTACAACTCTTATTTACATAATCGTCCCCTGCCTTATAGAATGTACACAATATAACAGTTAAATAAGTCTCTATAAACAGTTATAGGTAGGGACAACCGAATATCGCGAAAAGATTTCCGCACATGTTAGAGTTCAACACCTTACGAACGTATCAGCAGTTTCTTTTTGCTTATTGGTGGCATGTGTTTGTGAGAAGACATTTACTTACTTGGCTGTCCAATCAGAATTAGGTTACTCCGGTACTGTAAGTCTCTGGTTCGTGGGCAGACACCTAAAGACGAACGGAAACCATCCAATCACGAAAGTGGATCTGAGCTAAAGTGTTATGAAATACAACTGGTCGTGAAATCTTTTCGCGAAATTCGGGTGTCCCTAGTTATAGGCTATTCACGGTAAAGTGAGCACATTTGAAAGTCGCCTAATTTAGAATAACAGTCAATACAAATAATTTATTTTAACCTTAGACGTTGACTTCTGAGTGCAGTGGAATATACACACCGCGTTTATTACTTGCAAAGCAATACTTATTTTAAAAGGGTGGTTAAAGGATCAAATAGGGCTGAAAGGAAAAAGTAACTAGGGCCTCAAAAGTGCTCACCTTACAGTGAACAGCCTTTAGGCAAATTACTACTAAAATTATAAATTTTATATGACTTAGCCAGTATTAAAAATTAAATCTTTATCACTCATCCATTAATTCCCGCCTTGTTTCTGTTCAAACACTAGCATTATTTACCGTCTAGAGCACTCCTGCACACAGGCGCACTCTACTCGCCCTCCGCAGTGTTCTCCACACCCTACTTCGACCTCGCTACACACACACACACACTCGTCCTCCGTGGTCGCCTTCACCTAACTGCTCGCCGCACTTCGCTAGATGGCTACCACTCCAGCTGCGGGGGTAGTTATAGTGACAGGCATGCTGATCCAGAACCTTCTTCACATATCTGGTTGCGGCGAGGGAGGATCCACCGCCGCCGATCTCTCACATTCCCCCGGAAGGCCGTGCTGTCACGAGACCGAGCACCAAAGTTCTCATAATCCGTTAAGTGGGTTTACTAATCTAGTCGGCAGCCCGACACACTTGGATCGAATCATCGCGTGTTTGTGTTTGAACTGGGCTACGATCCACTGTTGCTATCTGAGTAATTTTACGTGCTGGTATGTCGTCGAGGAAGTGTTGTTGTGTCTTGATGTCTGTAGAACATGTGGCTCAGACTCAATATAGTTATCTCGTTGTTGGCGAGACATCAGTCGCAGGGGAAAGCAGCGTGTTTTGAGGCCGATGGTGCACGAAAGCAGTCAATTTACCCGATTTTCGTTATAACTTTTTTCAAAGGTTTTATCGAAATTTTTGGCACGACAAGACATAAATATTAATTTTTAATAACTATTGCATTGTTAGAATATTCACCATCTTTATTATTTTGTGAGTATTGATGGGAGATAGGAAATTAGATATTCTTTCTTATCTTACGTCAGTGTTCCAATAGTAGTAATGGTAGAGAATGTCTATCAGTGTAAGAAGGTGTTCGAAATTATTCTTATGTCTTGTCGTGCCAAAAATTTCTATAAACCCTCTGAGAAACAACTTTTGATCAAAATTATGGTAAATACACGGCTTTCGTGCACCATTCCCCTTAAACTTTCCTGGTGGGTGGTCGGGTGCCCATCCCCATTGTCACGTCAATGCCACTGAGGCAATAGTTCGCAAGTTCGCTGCATGTAAAGACGAGCGGCGAGTGCAGCTGTGTACAGAGACAGCAACTCACATCACAGCTGACACCGAATTGAGTTCGACGCCGTTTTAATTGAACGAGGGTAGAAGGGGTAGAGTGCTCATCCAAGATGCGCAGAAGACATTTCGTGTTCTAACGTTACACTGCTTTCCTGCCGATACGACTTACATAAACGACGTGAACACGATTCGAGGTTAGAGCTCTATTTATGTAAACAAGTGCTTTAAGATTTCGTGCACTTATTTAAAAAAATTTTTTTTGTAGAAATTCAAAATCGCAGAAGCATTTTATGAATATAAAAATGGTTGTATTTTGAAAGTTGAGATCTGAACAATCACGTTCATCAGTGCTGACCATGCGACGTTGACAATTGCGTTCAAGTGGCAAAAGACGATAATCTGCATCTTCAATCTATGGTTTAAATAGGCGGGCGCCTCTCAAATAAATTTTACCTAGGGCCTCAGAAATTTCCGAGCGCCCATTGTAAGAAGTATTTCTATTGGTTCTTGAAAGAAGTAGCAACCAACGATAGAACTTCGGTGTGCCAATCGCAGCCAGTGCCCCTATCAATATCAATAGAAGTATAATATACTTGTGATACGTGAATATTAAGGGAACAACCAAACTCGTCATACATTAAGGCCTCCGCCTACCTGGAGGTTTTTTCTGCGTTTGAGGCCGAGAACGCGGGAGCGATAAGGTCGACACTGCCACGCGCATCAAGTGCGCCAACGGCACTAAGCGCAAGGCTCTGAACTGGCGTGCAATGTTCTCGTCTTGCTGTGTGTATCTGTGGGACTTTCAGCGGCGACCATATTATTTTATTGGTGGAAAGTGTGCAGGAATGTTCAGTGCAGGGCCGTCTAGTAGTTGTGTATGTATCTAACACTCAGCAGCCTTCGTCTGAAGTGAGTGTTCTTCTCTCAGACGAGTACTCGGGACGCACGGTCAGTAGTCTCGTAGAAACACGAGTGTAGTCCATTCACACCTTCTTCAGATGTTTTGAAACGAACCTTTGAAAAATCACCCTTATGTGTAACACGTCAACCTGTGTTTTAAATAACTTGTATAACACAAATATATAACACTGTTATGACGTAACGTGACGGGAAGGTGTAGGAGAATAGGTAAATGTTCCCCAATGTAGAAGTTTCCATATGTGAGCATACTTATTGCCCTTGTTGCATATACGTCACGCTTCCATACATAAAATGATTTCAACAATGAGATGACAATTATTATAATGTCAAATATGGATAATGTAGTGTACACACACGGAGCAAACGTTTGGGCACACTCCTGTAGTCAAACCAATGAACTTTCGATAGCCTCGCTTAACGTGTTTTTACGGTAGAGTGCACACCTTAGCTGCGCAGTTACAACAGCCCAATTCGTGCCAGACGTAACGTGATTGCAAGAAAACCAGTTTTCGCACCGTTTTATCCGTAATCACATAAATTAAGATGTAAATAATACAGTCGAGGGGCCAGTGAAAGACTGACTGACCAGACTGACTGGATACTCTAGCCAGGACCCATCCTTGCTGGAACACACGCGAGACACACACACTTTCTTACCCAGTTTATTGTAGCGTGTACTATTTGTACACGATGCCGGACCACACTCTGGCAGGCACAAATACTCGGAGACAGATTACGAATAGCAGTACGCAGGAGGACCAGGATAAGACTAACCTTTCTTCCAAAAGCCAACTGTAGGTAGTGTAGTTGTGGCGAATTTAACACTACTAAAATTAAATTACCATTAGTGAACTGTATTACGAATTTCAGCGATAAAACGACCGACTGGCGGCAGCTGCACTCGACTCAACTTACCACCATGGTATCCAACACGAAAACTGCTCTTCTTCTTCTTCCTGTATCTCAGGACTGCCAACCCACAGGTGGTGCAAAATAAATGTCTCAGACAGGCTGTCAATGCTCTACGCTATATTCCCATTAAATACCTGCACTCTGAGCTAAAGCAAGAGCTCCTGAGAGATGTCTTCCAAAAAATGGCCGATCAGTTTTATGATTCGTGCCAAGAGCATAATAATCCGCTAATTTCTGACCTCGGGGACTATGATCCAGAAGAAACCCAGTGCTATATGCGACCAAAATTTCATCAAGTGAGATTATTAAAATAGTCCTAATCAGTATACTACAGTAGGTTATTACACCTCTCATTCCCAGCCAGCTGTTAGTATGTATGGCCCGTCCGTCACTGCCGATCCCAAGGCAGTGTCTGGGCAGATATACCTGCAACTATCTGCAGAGACTGTGGCGATAGTGTGCTCTCTACAGCAGTTGGTGAGAGCCCCCTCCCCCCTCAAGAAAGAAGAACCATCCCCCCCCCAATCATGCGAAGCTCAGTGCACTCGTAGTATATGGCCGTAGATATGCTTTGTTACAGCCTATGGCTACAGAGATTGGTCACTGCGAGGTAGCACAGCAGTAGAATTAAACCTATGTCCCCGAGGACATAGATTAGGTATAAGTAGCTTAGAACAAGTAATATAATTCACCTTTCCTTTACAGGCGATTCTCTTCCTCTTTAGAATAAGTAAAAGCCTGCTAGTGTTGGCTCTGCTAACACTGGCCGGCAGTTAATTTCCTTTTCTTTTAGTTTTCAGGAAATTCTCTGGGGATTCGGGGGGGGGGGGGGGGGGGCAATCCCCATAGTACCTCCCTCCCCCTAGAGCGGAGTGTACCCCTACACCCTGGTTAGTCCAGCACCAGACAAATCCAAGGAAAATAAGATCCGCCCCCCCTCTCTACTAGAATTTCTCTTCCTACTAATAGAGAACATGATCTATACACATCTCTTTTCTGCAGCATTTTCTAATAATGCAAGTAACAATTTGGAATTCTTTTCTGTCGACTGGGTTTTTACGGTGCCTGTGCCTGTGCCTGTATTTCCCAGCCTCTTCTTAGTTATAGTTTTAACTATAGGTACACTAAGGGAGGTGGCTATGGCCCAAAATGGCGGTCATGACTGCCCAATCCCTCTCTGCCGCGATGCATGCCTCCTTGCACGGATTCCCTCCCATGTAGGCGTAAGGGGCTCAGCCCTGAGACACAATAGCTCCTGTACCTACCTCGGGCGTACAACTAACACTTAGAATTAGGGACGAAAAAAAACAGACTGCCAACCCTTGAGACAGCATTGATAAATGAAGAATGCGCACCCAGACAGGTGCGAGGGAAATTTAAAACGAGCCCCACACAAGTATTAAGGGGCCAATAAAATACACTATAAAAGTTTTGCTGTTAAATTATTGCCGATTTAAAATTATATTAAATACATATTTACAAAGTTACAAGTCAAAACAGTAGCTTTGAAAAAAAAAAAAAACAGATCTAATTTGACTTTAAAATGCACCATTTCACCTTGACTATTAATGGTTTCATTGAAGATGACAAATGCAAAAATAGAATTTGACTCAAGAAAACCGAAATAAGCTTGTTTGAGGTAGTGGCCATTACTATGCTAAGCCATTGCAATTAGTTGATTTCAGCTTTAAGGTGTTCAGAAATAAACGTAATTAATAAAATAGTCTGTTTCAAATATTTATTTAAATTCAAAACGGTCTCAAACTAGCTCACGGCAGATCAAAAGCTCTTACTGTTTTACCGTGGTAAACGAGGGGAAAGTCTGAAAATAATACGAAACAACATGGAGGCTATCGTTATGTTCTAGAAGTTCGGAGTGTAAAAAAATGGCGAGACTTTATTATGCTCAATTTCTTGTCTGTGTTCTTTAATTAGACGTAGATTCTAGTAATTCTGGACGTTATTGTAGATGGCGCTATGGTGAAGATACGTAAGCGTGTCAGCTGACGGGCTAATGGCCTGTTAACGAGTTCATATCTACCTGCCTGAAAGTATGGAGGAGGGGAGGGGGTTTACCAGGTCTCTTATTGCAGCTTATACCTCGCGTGCCCGTCTCTTGGTGACGACAACCTATGTGTTTCAGGGGCCGCACTCTCACTTTCCTATATACTAATTAGAAATTCCTATCCCTACAACCCACACGGGTGTTCGTCCGGGCCGTCTCCTTACACGATTCAAGATGGAGCGTCTTTCTACCCTTGCTAAGCCTAACTCCATAATAATCGTTACCTTTCAGCCAATCACTAGGTCCACATTCAAATGTTCATTTGAAATGCCACTTAAACCTCCATAACGACGAGATAGCATAGAGTCCTAGGCCGTAAAAGTACTCATAGTGTTACTGAAAACAGGAAAGACTTAAAATGAAATAAAATATAGTAAACACACATAACATATATTCGTACTCTGCTTTCATATAAAAATAAGTAAATAATTATTGTTATCTAAAAAAGAAAGATAAACAAAATAAAATGCAAAAATATTATGTAAACTAAAAAAAAATCGGTGTAATATGAAAATGCAAATTACGTGTTAAAAGTCTGAAAACTGATGTGTGTTTAACTTTAAAGTATTGTACTATTGAATAAATGAAACTCTAACATAGTATCATCTCTAAATCTTAATATTTATTTTGTATTAAATACGATTAAAAACAGTCAGGACAATGATGTGTTGGCAACGGCTAGTAAGAAATAGTTCACAATTAAAATATTATACTAACTTAGTTTTTAGGTATGCTACTTGTAAGTAAACGTCGCCTATTGGTATATTTAAAATATTATACTAACCTAGTTTTTAGGTATGCTACTTGTAAGTAAACGTCGCCTATTGGTATATTTAAATTTTTAGGTAGCACTGAAGGAAACATATTTCATTATTGCAGTTAAAAATTTCAGCGCAAATTACTGTGCGTAGGCCCTAGTGACATGGTGTTTTTTTTTGTCCGAGGAAGAAACTTGAATAGGCGGAGCGGAGCATGTCACTCTCTCTCTCTCTCTCTTTCTCGCTCTCTCGCGCGAAGTTTCGCACCGCTAGTAATAGCAGTAAAATTATACATGTTTTAAATGTTAACATATTTCATACTTATTACAACAAAAATAATGTTTTTTGAGTTTAAAATTTGCAACTGAAACGATTTTTTATTGAATGAATACTTATTATAATACTACTAGCAGCCAACCATAGCTTCGCTGAGGTTTTATGGAGTTATTGAAATACAACCCTCTATATGCGACTACCTGCGACTACCCGCGATTACGCGAACTTCGGCATGTGCTCGCTCACGCATCCCGTCCTGCAGTTGCATTTGGAATATAAATATTTAAGAATTAATTTGTAATATATAAGATGTAAGATTTAAATCATAAGGCTTAAGACGTAATATTTTAACACTTAACACGTGCTTATATTACTGAAGTCTACCGTGAACGCTATTATTTTCGCGAAAAATCACTAGCTCTAGCTATATTCCATCCGCGGTTTCTTTATACCTTTTGAATAAAACTTTCGAAAAATTCTCCCATGTGCAAAGTGTTTGGTCGTTTCCTAAAAATGTCATACATCGCAAGCTTTTTATATTTTGTTTTAATTAAATTATCCTCCTTTTGGTTGAATTGAAGTTCTATCTGTATTTTATCTATAAATTGTAGTATTTAATTTACAATAGACATAAATAAATACCGGGAGAATACAGGTGTGTTGGTAATTAATGCTTAGTATGAAATAGTTCTCAAAATAAATGATATCGAGCGAGTGCGCACGAATGCGGCACGTCGTCCCTTTGGTGCGATTTTCTATAATTGGTTAGGCTCTATTTGCCTGAGGCGGAGAAATACCCTGAAAGTAGAACTTTAGCAGGGCTTCAAGTAGCGGTGAATGGATTATATGGTTAGAGACCCTACTACGTTGTAAGATGACCCCCAAGCTAGAATCCACAATCATCTACACATTCGAGGAGAACTCACTTGTTCATTGGTTGTCAAAAGCAGAACTATTTTTTTCCTGTTTCAGCCGGCCACGCGGAATGAAGTTAATGGTTGTTCATGTTAAAGTGATCACTTTTGAAATCAACCTTAGGAAATCAGTCACATCTCCTACCTGCATATATTTTAACGGACGCGCTGAGTGACATGCGCCCAGTAAAGTTGGTAACGATGGAGGGAAAGTAGTTCCATATCTTAACGTCGAATAGAAAGGGTTATGTGACCATTTGTGATAACTTAAATTATTTATTTCGCTCTCTGTTTTTTAATGCATCTAAAACTACCAGATTTGTAAGATATTTATACTTATCTAATAATTCCACATTTTCACCTGACCGACGCATGAACAAAGTGATAAGGCTCATGGAAATGTTAATTTTACGTAAGGCGAAAGAATACACAACGCGCACACAAGTAGATCTTAAGCATGGCTTTCAAAAGTGCTCATTTAACCGTGAACCACCTATACCAGAGTGTCGAGTGTTCGCTGTAGGTCGTGGATGCTGCAGAGCGAAGGTTCAATGAAGACGAGAAACGAGTGGAGAGATTTCGGCGTCTCTTAGTTAACAACGAGGCCTATAGCCCATTCACGGTATCTCCCAAATTTCCTGAAGCCCTGCTGAAGTTCTACTTCCAGGATATTTCTTCGCCTCACGCAAACAAACTTAACAGAGTCTAGAAAATTACACCGAAGGGACAATGGACGTCATTCGTGCGCACCTGTATAATAATATTTTACATAAGAACTGTTTCTTACTGGGCAGTACCAACACCCCTATTTTCTATCTGTCTTTACTTGTATTAATTTCAAATGAAATATTACAATTTATAAATAAAATATAAAGAACATTTCAATTAAACCAAAAACTAGATACCTTTATGTTAGCAGGTATATAAACACTTTATGATACATAACATTTTTCGGAAACAACCAAACATCGTCTTACGTGGGATAATTTTCAAAATCCTTGATTGAAAACGTGTGATGAAACGGCGAATAGACTATAGGGAAGCGCGCAAAGTGAACATGTAATATATGCCGTATACTTTGGTATAGGCTGTTCACGGTAAAATGAACGTAGTTAATTTTTACTTTCAGCTATTTTGTAACCTTTGGCCACCGTTTTAAATAAATATTGCCACGTAAGTATTAAACAGTGTGTGCATATTCTACCACACTCGGAAGTTAACATCTGAGGTGGAAAGAATAGGTGAAGTGAGAAGAATGATGTGTGAATAAATATGCAAATAAGAGTCGACGTAAGATACCTGTGAATAATGATACACTTCAGCTGTTTCAAATACAGGGCGGAATGTGTGTGCGAGGCACATGGGAACACACACACACACACACCCACCCCCCCTTGCAGACTAGAAGTTTCGTGCACTGAACAAAGTGCAAATTCCCGTGACACACATGAACAGAACATGGACACATAAAAAATAAGGATTACAATACTACCTGCAAAACTACAAGAAACAAATGGCCATTGGTGAAGCATGAATTTAATGGCAAACGATTTTCCTTAACCAGTGCTTTCGAAATCAGAATAAAATTACATTGTTATTAAATGCAGCTTAGGCGATTCAACCAGCTTGTAGCAAAATAATAATCATGGTAAGCAGTTAGGCAGCTGGCAGTTAGTGTAATTATCAGTGCGAAATCTATAGTGTTCTCTCACGAAGTTTAGCTTCAATACAAATGTCATACAAAATTAGTAAAAACTCTTGCCTGGCTTAGCTCATAATATTTAGGTAGAGACAAGAAAAATCTTTCATTGAGGGTTACTGTGAGATAGTACAAGAGAAATCTGATTACATGAATAATGCAGGATTACAGGCCTCGACTTCACTCCCGGTACATACGGTGAACAACACATTATTCTGGTACACGTACCGTATTACTTCTACATTAAAAGCCATAAATACTCCTTGGCCCTGTTCATTTGCGCTCCTACGTACTCCGGCGGCCTTAATTCATCAAATGCGTATAATTCCACACGTCGATGCACTCGAAGCACCACTAATTTTATGGGCTCAAATCTCTCGACCAGCAGCCCTGGCTGCCCAGTTAAACGACGTATCTCATTCAATAGCCCAGGTTCGTTTACAATAATAACATTTTCACTCAAAATTCCAAATCAAAATAACCTCACAGCTATAGGGATTACCTCTAAAACACATTTAAAAAAAAACTCTCAGCAAGTGACGTCACGCTCATCTGCCAACTTACATGAAATATAAACATTACTGAAATTTAAAAATACTGTGAAAACATAAATTAAAAACACGTTTCATTTCGAATACCCATGTGACACAAAATAATTAACATACAAACCATACTTTCCATTAAAAAATATCATAATAATAATTATGGCAAAAGTATATGCACATTACCAAAGCATAAACGTAATTATATAGACATAGGCTACTGCCAATATGACTGTCAGTTAGGTACGAAACAATACGTCACAAAGGCTAAAATAAAATATATTTATTGACTATTATTTCAAATGAGAGGGCTTTCAAAAGTGCTCACTTTACCGTGAATAGCTTATAGTCGCGTACTGACAGTGTATCAATAAATGAATGGCGACAGATGTAACAGGTTTTGCCACCCATCGTATTAGTTTGAGAAAATTATTAGATAGACCAGTTTTGTTCTTACGAATTTAAATGTTGACTAGTTGTAACATTTTTCTTAGATTCCATTAACTTACAGCGAAACAGTACGACCATAAAAAGTGCGAGATTCGTCTTCAAAAGCCCATATATACGTAGTCCCGAGTATATGCGTACAATCTTAAGAATTTATTCGGAAATTTACCACACTAGTAAAGTAAGTAAAGAGATTTGAGTGGCTCTTAACAGCGAGGTCTTGAGAGCCGACGGATGTGATTGGGGGAGTATGGAGCAGCGCCGGAATGAAAGGATGGGGGAAATGGGACATCCCCGAGAAAACCCGCCAATCAGCGGCATCGTCAAGTGCGATTCCTACAGGCGAAAATCATGGAGTGACTCGGCCGGGGATTGAACCCGGTTCGCCTTGGCGGGAGGCGAGCAGGCTAACCGCTCAGTCACCGCGGCCCCTACCACACTAGTGTATACGCATATTTTTTTCCGTATATAAATGGTAGCATTCCTACATTATCCCAGGAAAGAGTTAAATCATGGGGAAGTTCCCATATTCGTATAGTGGTGACGATGAACATTACTATACTACGCAGCGTGATATGTAGTATTATTTCCATATAACGTACAAGTTAAAAACTTCCATAAAGGTTAGGAAGTTTATTAGAAATTGTTTATACAGTGTACATAGTCGTCATAGGGCTATGTGTTCTGTCAATAAAAATTCATTCGAAGGCTGGCATAAATCTGGCGCACCCAAAAACATCTCTCAAGCGACAAGTCGATATCCAACACCGAAGTAGTCGACCTTGGTGCCAGTTACTCGTCATTCAAGGAATAAAAGTCACGTCCAGAAAGACAAGTCGAAATGGTAAAAGCTGACAGTCGGTTTAAAACACTCAGTCCTGAATCTTCTCGGAAGCTCAAGTGTCGCAATCATACGTGAGCGGAGCGTGCTTCTGACAAGCTGCGCGAACAAACACGCTATATGCTCGCTCATGTCAGCACTCACAAGTGGCAGGTGTAGAAACTACAAGACGTCAGTTCTCACGAGGAAGACGCGCCAGCGCACTTGCCATTCACTGACTTATTCTTGTGTGTACATCGCCAGTCATAAACACGCTTCACATGCGACATGACCTCCAACAAGGACACGTGCTACATGACGGTCAAGGTTGTTCACGATCAAGTGAGCACTTCCCCCCTCCCTGACTCATTCTTGTGTGTACAGCGCCAGTCATAAACACGCTTCACATGCGACATGTCCTCCAACAAGGACACGTGCTACATGATGGTCAAGGTTGTTCACGATCAAGTGAGCACTTCCCCCCTCCCTGACTCATTCTTGTGTGTACAGCGACAGTCATTAACACGCTTCACATGCGACATGTCCTCCAACAAGGACACCTGCTACATGATGGTCAAGGTTGTTCACGATCAAGTGAGCACTTGCCACTCACTGACTCATTCTTGTGTGTACATCGCCAGTCATAAACACGCTTCACATGCGACATGTCCTCCAACAAGGACACGTGCTACATGATGGTCAAGGTTGTTCACGATCAAGTGAGCACTTCCCCCCTCCCTGACTCATTCTTGTGTGTACAGCGACAGTCATTAACACGCTTCACATGCGACATGTCCTCCTACAAGGACACCTGCTACATGGTGGTCAAGGTTGTTCACGATCAAGTGAGCACTTCCCCCCTCCCTGACTCATTCTTGTGTGTACAGCGCCAGTCATAAACACGCTTCACATGCGACATGTCCTCCAACAAGGACACCTGCTACATGATGGTCAAGGTTGTTCACGATCAAGTGAGCACTTCCCCCCTCCCTGACTCATTCTTGTGTGTACAGCGCCAGTCATAAACACGCTTCACATGCGACATGTCCTCCAACAAGGACACGTGCTACATGATGGTCAAGGTTGTTCACGATCAAGTGAGCACTTCCCCCCTCCCTGACTCATTCTTGTGTGTACAGCGACAGTCATAAACACGCTTCACATGCGACATGTCCTCCAACAAGGACACCTGCTACATGATGGTCAAGGTTGTTCACGATCAAGTGAGCACTTGCCACTCACTGACTCATTCTTGTGTGTACATCGCCAGTCATAAACACGCTTCACATGCGACATGTCCTCCAACAAGGACACGTGCTACATGATGGTCAAGGTTGTTCACGATCAAGTGAGCACTTCCCCCCTCCCTGACTCATTCTTGTGTGTACAGCGACAGTCATTAACACGCTTCACATGCGACATGTCCTCCTACAAGGACACCTGCTACATGGTGGTCAAGGTTGTTCACGATCAAGTGAGCACTTCCCCCCTCCCTGACTCATTCTTGTGTGTACAGCGCCAGTCATAAACACGCTTCACATGCGACATGTCCTCCAACAAGGACACCTGCTACATGATGGTCAAGGTTGTTCACGATCAAGTGAGCACTTGCAACTCACTGACTCATTCTTGTGTGTACAGCGCCAGTCATAAACACGCTTCACATGCGACATGTCCTCCAACAAGGACACGTGCTACATGGTGGTCAAGGTTGTTCACAATCAAGTGAGCACTTGCCACTCCGTGACTCATTCTTGTGTGTACAGCCCAGTCATAAACACGCTTCACATGCGACATGTCCTCCAACAAGGACACGTGCTACATGATGGTCAAGGTTGTTCACGATCAAGTTAGCACTTGCCACTCACTGACTCAAAATCTGGTGTGTACATCGCCAGTCATAAACACGCTTCACATGCGACATGTCCTCCAACAAGGACACGTGCTACATGATGGTCAAGGTTGTTCACGATCAAGTGAGCACTTCCACCCTCCCTGACTCATTCTTGTGTGTACATCGCCAGTCATAAACACGCTTCACATGCGACATGTCCTCCAACAAGGACACGTGCTACATGGTGGTCAAGGTTGTTCACGATCAAGTGAGCACTTCCCCCCTCCCTGACTCATTCTTGTGTGTACAGCGCCAGTCATTAACACGCTTCACATGCGACATGTCCTCCAACAAGGACACGTGCTACATGATGGTCAAGGTTGTTCACGATCAAGTGAGCACTTGCCACTCACTGACTCATTCTTGTGTATACAGCGCCAGTCATAAACACGCTTCACATGCGACATGTCCTCCAACAAGGACACGTGCTACATGATGGTCAAGGTTGTTCACGATCAAGTGAGCACTTGCCACTCACTGACTCATTCTTGTGTGTACAGCGCCAGTCAAAAACACGCTTCACATGCGACATGTCCTCCAACAAGGACACGTGCTACATGGTGGTCAAGGTTGTTCACGATCAAGTGAGCACTTCCCCCCTCCCTGACTCATTCTTGTGTGTACAGCGCCAGTCATAAACACGCTTCACATGCGACATGTCCTCCAACAAGGACACGTGCTACATGATGGTCAAGGTTGTTCACGATCAAGTGAGCACTTCCCCCTCCCTGACTCATTCTTGTGTGTACAGCGACAGTCATTAACACGCTTCACATGCGACATGTCCTCCAACAAGGACACCTGCTACATGATGGTCAAGGTTGTTCACGATCAAGTGAGCACTTGCCACTCACTGACTCATTCTTGTGTGTACATCGCCAGTCATAAACACGCTTCACATGCGACATGTCCTCCAACAAGGACACGTGCTACATGATGGTCAAGGTTGTTCACGATCAAGTGAGCACTTCCCCCCTCCTGACTCATTCTTGTGTGTACAGCGACAGTCATTAACACGCTTCACATGCGACATGTCCTCCTACAAGGACACCTGCTACATGGTGGTCAAGGTTGTTCACGATCAAGTGAGCACTTCCCCCTCCCTGACTCATTCTTGTGTGTACAGCGCCAGTCATAAACACGCTTCACATGCGACATGTCCTCCAACAAGGACACCTGCTACATGATGGTCAAGGTTGTTCACGATCAAGTGAGCACTTCCCCCCTCCCTGACTCATTCTTGTGTGTACAGCGCCAGTCATAAACACGCTTCACATGCGACATGTCCTCCAACAAGGACACGTGCTACATGATGGTCAAGGTTGTTCACGATCAAGTGAGCACTTCCCCCCTCCCTGACTCATTCTTGTGTGTACAGCGACAGTCATAAACACGCTTCACATGCGACATGTCCTCCAACAAGGACACCTGCTACATGATGGTCAAGGTTGTTCACGATCAAGTGAGCACTTGCCACTCACTGACTCATTCTTGTGTGTACATCGCCAGTCATAAACACGCTTCACATGCGACATGTCCTCCAACAAGGACACGTGCTACATGATGGTCAAGGTTGTTCACGATCAAGTGAGCACTTCCCCCCTCCCTGACTCATTCTTGTGTGTACAGCGACAGTCATTAACACGCTTCACATGCGACATGTCCTCCTACAAGGACACCTGCTACATGGTGGTCAAGGTTGTTCACGATCAAGTGAGCACTTCCCCCTCCCTGACTCATTCTTGTGTGTACAGCGCCAGTCATAAACACGCTTCACATGCGACATGTCCTCCAACAAGGACACTGCTACATGATGGTCAAGGTTGTTCACGATCAAGTGAGCACTTGCAACTCACTGACTCATTCTTGTGTGTACAGCGCCAGTCATAAACACGCTTCACATGCGACATGTCCTCCAACAAGGACACGTGCTACATGGTGGTCAAGGTTGTTCACAATCAAGTGAGCACTTGCCACTCCGTGACTCATTCTTGTGTGTACAGCCGATCAAGTGAGCACTTGCCACTCACTGACTCATTCTTGTGTGTACATCGCCAGTCATAAACACGCTTCACATGCGACATGTCCTCCAACAAGGACTCGTGCTACATGATGGTCAAGGTTGTTCACGATCAAGTGAGCACTTGCCACTCACTGACTCATTCTTGTGTGTACATCGCCAGTCATAAACACGCTTCACATGCGACATGTCCTCCTACAAGGACACGTGCTACATGATGGTCAAGGTTGTTCACGATCAAGTGAGCACTTGCCACTCACTGACTCATTCTTGTGTGTACAGCGCCAGTCATTAACACGCTTCACATGCGACATGTCCTCCAACAAGGACACGTGCTACATGATGGTCAAGGTTGTTCACGATCAAGTGAGCACTTGCCACTCCCTGACTTATTCTTGTGTATACATCGCCAGTCATAAACACGCTTCACATGCGACATGTCCTCCTACAAGGACACGTGCTACATGGTGGTCAAGGTTGTTCACGATCAAGTGAGCACTTCCCCCCTCCCTGACTCATTCTTGTGTGTACAGCGCCAGTCATAAACACGCTTCACATGCGACATGTCCACCAACAAGGACACGTGCTACATGGTGGTCAAGGTTGTTCACGATCAAGTGAGCACTTGCCACTCCCTGACTCATTCTTGTGTATACATCGCCAGTCATAAACACGCTTCACATGCGACATGTCCTCCAACAAGGACACGTGCTACATGATGGTCAAGGTTGTTCACGATCAAGTGAGCACTTGCCACCCCCCCCCCCCCCCCCCCCCCCCCCCCCCCCCCCCCCCCCCCCCCCCCCCCCCCCCCCCCCCCCCCCCCCCCCCCCCCCCCCCTTGCCACTCACTGACTCATTCTTGTGTGTACATCGCCAGTCATAAACACGCTTCACATGCGACATGTCTCCAACAAGGACACGTGCTACATGTGGTCAAGGTTGTTCACGATCAAGTGAGCACTTGCCCTCCTGACTCATTCTTGTGTTACAGCGCCAGTCATAAACACGCTTCAATGCGACATGTCCTCCAACAAGGACACGTGCTACATGATGGTCAAGGTTGTTCACGATCAAGTGAGCACTTGCCACTCACTGATCATTCTTGTGTGTACACGCCAGTCATAAACACGCTTCACATGCGACATGTCCTCCAACAAGGACACTGCTACATGATGGTCAAGGTTGTTCACGATCAAGTGAGCACTTGCCACTCACTGACTCATTCTTGTGTGTACATCGCCAGTCATAAACACGCTTCACATGCGACATGTCCTCCAACAAGGACACGTGCTACATGGTGGTCAAGGTTGTTCACGATCAAGTGAGCACTTGCCACTCACTGACTCATTCTTGTGTATACAGCGCCAGTCATAAACACGCTTCACATGCGACATGTCCTCCAACAAGGACACGTGCTACATGTGGTCAAGGTTGTTCACGATCAAGTGAGCACTTCCACTCCCTGACTCATTCTTGTGTGTACATCGCCAGTCATAAACACGCTTCACATGCGACATGTCCTCCACAAGGACACGTGCTACATGTGGTCAAGGTTGTTCACGATCAAGTGAGCACTTCCCCCTCCCTGACTCATTCTTGTGTGTACAGCGCCAGTCATAAACACGCTTCACATGCGACATGTCCTCCAACAAGGACACGTGCTACATGGTGGTCAAGGTTGTTCACGATCAAGTGAGCACTTGCCACTCCTGACTCATTCTTGTGTTACATCGCCAGTCATAAACACGCTTCACATGCGACATGTCCTCCAACAAGGACACGTGCTACATGATGGTCAAGGTTGTTCACGATCAAGTGAGCACTTGCCACTCACTGACTCATTCTTGTGTGTACAGCCCAGTCATAAACACGCTTCACATGCGACATGTCCTCCAACAAGGACACGTGCTACATGTGGTCAAGGTTGTTCACGATCAAGTGAGCACTTGCCACTCACTGACTCATTCTTGTGTGTACACGCCAGTCATAAACACGCTTCACATGCGACATGTCCTCCAACAAGGACACGTGCTACATGGTGGTCAAGGTTGTTCACGATCAAGTGAGCACTTGCCACTCACTGACTCATTCTTGTGTGTACATCGCCAGTCATAAACACGCTTCACATGCGACATGTCCTCCAACAAGGACACGTGCTACATGTGGTCAAGGTTGTTCACGATCAAGTGAGCACTTGCCACTCACTGACTCATTCTTGTGTATACACGCCAGTCATAAACACGCTTCACATGCGACATGTCCTCCAACAAGGACACGTGCTACATGATGGTCAAGGTTGTTCACGATCAAGTGAGCACTTGCCACTCACTGACTCATTCTTGTGTGTACAGCGCCAGTCATAAACACGCTTCACATGCGACATGTCCTGCCAACAAGGACACGTGCTACATGGTGGTCAAGGTTGTTCACGATCAAGTGAGCACTTGCCACTCACTGACTCATTCTTGTGTGTACACGCCAGTCATAAACACGCTTCACATGCGACATGTCCTCCAACAAGGACACTGCTACATGGTGGTCAAGGTTGTTCACGATCAAGTGAGCACTTCCCCCTCCCTGACTCATTCTTGTGTGTACATCGCCAGTCATAAACACGCTTCACATGCGACATGTCCTCCAACAAGGACACGTGCTACATGGTGGTCAAGGTTGTTCACGATCAAGTGAGCACTTGCCACTCCCTGACTCATTCTTGTGTTACAGCGCCAGTCATAAACACGCTTCACATGCGACATGTCCTCCAACAAGGACACTGCTACATGGTGGTCAAGGTTGTTCACGATCAAGTGAGCACTTGCCACTCACTGACTCATTCTTGTGTTACATCGAGTCAAAACACGCTTCACATGCGACATGTCCTCCAACAAGGACACGTGCTACATGTGGTCAAGGTTGTTCCGATCAAGTGAGCACTTGCCACTCACTGACTCTTCTTGTGTGTACATCGCCAGTCATAAACACGCTTCACATGCGACATGTCCTCCAACAAGGACACTGCTACATGTGGTCAAGGTTGTTCACGATCAAGTGAGCACTTCCCTCCCTGACTCATTCTTGTGTGTACACGCCAGTCATAAACACGCTTCACATGCGACATGTCCTCCAACAAGGACACGTGCTACATGTGGTAAGGTTGTTCACGATCAAGTGAGCACTTGCCACTCACTGACTCATTCTTGTGTGTACACGCCAGTCATAACACGCTTCACATGCACATGTCCTCCACAAGGACACTGCTACATGTGGTCAAGGTTGTTCACGATCAAGTGAGCACTTGCCACTCACTGACTCATTCTTGTGTGTACATCGCCAGTCATAAACACGCTTCAATGCGACATGTCCTCCAACAAGGACACGTGCTACATGGTGTCAAGGTTGTTCACGATCAAGTGAGCACTTCCCCCTCCCTGACTCATTCTTGTGTTACATCGCCAGTCATAAACACGCTTCACATGCGACATGTCCTCCAACAAGGACACGTGCTACATGATGGTCAAGGTTGTTCACGATCAAGTGAGCACTTGCCACTCCTGACTCATTCTTGTGTGTACAGCGCCAGTCATAAACACGCTTCACATGCGACATGTCCTCCAACAAGGACACGTGCTACATGATGGTCAAGGTTGTTCACGATCAAGTGAGCACTTGCCACTCCCTGACTCATTCTTGTGTATACATCGCCAGTCATAAACACGCTTCACATGCGACATGTCCTCCAACAAGGACACGTGCTACATGATGGTCAAGGTTGTTCACGATCAAGTGAGCACTTGCCACTCCCTGACTCATTCTTGTGTGTACAGCGAAAGTCTTTAACACGCTTCACATGCGACATGTCCTCCAACAAGGACACGTGCTACATGATGGTCAAGGTTGTTCACGATCAAGTGAGCACTTGCCACTCCTGACTCATTCTTGTGTGTACATCGCCAGTCATAAACACGCTTCACATGCGACATGTCCTCCAACAAGGACACGTGCTACATGATGGTCAAGGTTGTTCACGATCAAGTGAGCACTTGCCACTCCCTGACTCATTCTTGTGTGTACAGCGCCAGTCATAAACACGCTCACATGCGACATGTCCTCCAACAAGGACACGTGCTACATGATGGTCAAGGTTGTTCACGATCAAGTGAGCACTTGCCACTCCCTGACTCATTCTTGTGTGTACACGCCAGTCATAAACACGCTTCACATGCGACATGTCCTCCTACAAGGACACGTGCTACATGATGGTCAAGGTTGTTCACGATCAAGTGAGCACTTCCCCTCCCTGACTCATTCTTGTGTGTACAGCGCCAGTCATAAACACGCTTCACATGCGACATGTCCTCCAACAAGGACACGTGCTACATGATGGTCAAGGTTGTTCACGATCAAGTGAGCACTTGCCACTCACTGACTCATTCTTGTGTGTACATCGCCAGTCATTAACACGCTTCACATGCGACATGTCCTCCAACAAGGACACGTGCTACATGATGGTCAAGGTTGTTCACGATCAAGTGAGCACTTGCCACTCCCTGACTCATTCTTGTGTGTACAGCGCCAGTCATTAACACGCTTCACATGCGACATGTCCTCCAACAAGGACACGTGCTACATGATGGTCAAGGTTGTTCACGATCAAGTGAGCACTTGCCACTCCCTGACTCATTCTTGTGTGTACAGCGCCAGTCATTAAACACGCTTCACATGCGACATGTCCTCCAACAAGGACACGTGCTACATGATGGTCAAGGTTGTTCACGATCAAGTGAGCACTTCCCCTCCCTGACTCATTCTTGTGTGTACAGCGCCAGTCATAAACACGCTTCACATGCGACATGTCCTCCAACAAGGACACTGCTACATGATGGTCAAGGTTGTTCACGATCAAGTGAGCACTTGCCACTCCCTGACTCATTCTTGTGTTACATCGCCAGTCATAAACACGCTTCACATGCGACATGTCCTCCAACAAGGACACGTGCTACATGATGGTCAAGGTTGTTCACGATCAAGTGAGCACTTGCCACTCACTGACTCATTCTTGTGTGTACAGCGCCAGTCATTAACACGCTTCACATGCGACATGTCCTCCAACAAGGACACGTGCTACATGATGGTCAAGGTTGTTCACGATCAAGTGAGCACTTGCCACTCACTGACTCATTCTTGTGTGTACATCGCCAGTCATAAACACGCTTCACATGCGACATGTCCTCCAACAAGGACACGTGCTACATGATGGTCAAGGTTGTTCACGATCAAGTGAGCACTTGCCACTCACTGACTCATTCTTGTGTGTACAGCGCCAGTCATAAACACGCTTCACATGCGACATGTCCTCCAACAAGGACACGTGCTACATGATGGTCAAGGTTGTTCACGATCAAGTGAGCACTTGCCACTCCTGACTCATTCTTGTGTTACACGCCAGTCATAACACGCTTCACATGCGACATGTCCTCCACAAGGACACGTGCTACATGATGGTCAAGGTTGTTCACGATCAAGTGAGCACTTGCCACTCCCTGACTCATTCTTGTGTTACAGCGCAGTCATAAACACGCTTCACATGCGACATGTCCTCCAACAAGGACACGTGCTACATGATGGTCAAGGTTGTTCACGATCAAGTGAGCACTTCCACCTCCTGACTCATTCTTGTGTGTACAGCGCCAGTCATAAACACGCTTCACATGCGACATGTCCTCCAACAAGGACACGTGCTACATGATGGTCAAGGTTGTTCACGATCAAGTGAGCACTTGCCACTCCCTGACTCATTCTTGTGTTACACGCCAGTCATAAACACGCTTCACATGCGACATGTCCTCCAACAAGGACACGTGCTACATGATGGTCAAGGTTGTTCACGATCAAGTGAGCACTTGCCACTCCCTGACTCATTCTTGTGTGTACAGCGCAGTCATAAACACGCTTCACATGCGACATGTCCTCCAACAAGGACACGTGCTACATGATGGTCAAGGTTGTTCACGATCAAGTGAGCACTTGCCACTCCTGACTCATTCTTGTGTGTACAGCGCCAGTCATAAACACGCTTCACATGCGACATGTCCTCCAACAAGGACACGTGCTACATGATGGTCAAGGTTGTTCACGATCAAGTGAGCACTTGCCACTCCTGACTCATTCTTGTGTGTACACGCCAGTCATTAAACACGCTTCACATGCGACATGTCCTCCAACAAGGACACGTGCTACATGATGGTCAAGGTTGTTCACGATCAAGTGAGCACTTGCCACTCACTGACTCATTCTTGTGTTACATCGCCAGTCATAACACGCTTCACATGCGACATGTCCTCCTACAAGGACACGTGCTACATGATGGTCAAGGTTGTTCACGATCAAGTGAGCACTTGCCACTCACTGACTCATTCTTGTGTGTACAGCGCCAGTCATTAACACGCTTCACATGCGACATGTCCTCCAACAAGGACACGTGCTACATGATGGTCAAGGTTGTTCACGATCAAGTTAGCACTTGCCACTCACTGAATCATTCTTGTGTGTACATCGCAGTCATAAACACGCTTCACATGCGACATGTCCTCCAACAAGGACACCTGCTACATGATGGTCAAGGTTGTTCACGATCAAGTGAGCACTTGCCACTCACTGACTCATTCTTGTGTGTACAGCGCCAGTCATTAACACGCTTCACATGCGACATGTCCTCCAACAAGGACACGTGCTACATGATGGTCAAGGTTGTTCACGATCAAGTGAGCACTCTCCACTCACTGACTCATTCTTGTGTGTACATCGCCAGTCATAAACACGCTTCACATGTGACATGTCCTCCAACAAGGACACGTGCTACATGGTGGTCAAGGTTGTTCACGATCAAGTGAGCACTTGCCACTCACTGACTCATTCTTGTGTGTACAGCGCCAGTCATAAACACGCTTCACATGCGACATGTCCTCCAACAAGGACACGTGCTACATGGTGGTCAAAGTTGTTCACGTTCAAGTGAGCACTTTCGAAATGAACATTAGAAAAATGTCACTTCTTCTGCCTGCATATATTTTAACAGGCGCACTGAGTGACATGCGCCCGAAATGTTGGTAACAATGGATGGAAAGTAGTTCCATATGTTAAAGTAGAATAAAAAGGGTTAAGAAACCATTTGTAATAATTAAAATTATTTATTATGCTTTCTGTTGTTTTTAACATCTCAAAGTGTAAAAATAAGCAGATATATTAAATGTTTACTTTTTTGATAATTTCACAGTTTCACTTGACCGACCCGTGAATAAAGTGTTGAAGCCCATGGCAATGTTAATTTTAAATATGGTGGAAGAATACACAAAGTGCATGCAAGTAGATCTTAAGCAGGGCTTTAAAAATTTCTCATTTGAGCGTGAACAGCATATAGCCATCAGATGGCTTCGTGTGGCCGCGGAGTAGATGACTATACAGAGGCGCAACAGTGGCACACACCCGGCCAGCAGCATGGCGGGACGCCATTAGTCATTCTGCGCCTGGCAACTTCCCACATAGCACAGGGTAGGTATCCACCGCATATCCTAATAGCACAGGGTAGGTATCCACCACATATCCTAATAGCACAGGGTAGGTTCCACCGCATATCCTAATAGCACAGGATAGGTATCCACCGCATACCATAATTAGATACTCAATATCTAAAAGTCATCTAAGTCCTACAGTTAATCTCGAGTGTATATCCTTCGGATATCCATTAGCAAAGGCTGTTCACGATAAAGTGAGCACTTTAGAAACGAACCTTAGAAAAAAGTCACTGCCCCTGAATGCATATATTTTAACGGGCGCACTGGGTGGCATTCGCCCATTAAAGTTGGTGACGATGGAGGGGAAGTAGTTCCGTATATTAAAGTCAAATAAAAAGTGTCAGGTACCCATCTGTGATAACTTAAAATTACGTCTTTCACTTTATGTTTTTTTTTTTTTAATGCATCGAAGTGTAAAAAAGAGCATATTTGAAAAATAATTTCCTTTACTAATAATTTCACAGTTTCATTTGACCGACGCATGAATAAAGTGACGAGACCTATGCCAATGTTAATTCTACTTAAAGCGGAGGAATACACAACGTGAATACAAGTAGATCACAAGCAGGGCTTCCAAATGTGTTCATTTTACCGTGAACAGTCTATAGATACCGATGTACCACTTACTGGATAGCCATTAGATATTACAACCAATTGCCATTACTTAAGATAAGTGATTACCTCTAAATATTTATATAGAACGTCCAAAATATCTATATCACATTTTGGATATTGGGTGGACACTTGGATACCTTTTGGTGGTGTTGTAAATGTAACTTTGCTAATCTAGGATCTCCTTGGATATCCTGAATGCCAGAGTGTAATGACATCCGTCAGATGTTTGGATACTTGTGTGCTGTACGGGTCACTCGCCATCCAGCACAAATAATGTTGCGCAGCACGCTGTAGCCAATGAGACACGAGGCGAATTACCGGAGCCTAACGCAGCCAATCAGAAAACCTGTGTGGTGGGGCCGCGGTGGTGCAGTGGCCAGACTACTTGCCTCCCATTGAGGCGAACCTGGTTCGATTCCCGGCGGGGTCACTACCCGGATTTTCGCACGTGGGAATCGGGCTGGGAGATGCCGCTGGTCTTCGGGTTTTCTCGGGGATCTCCAGTTTCCTCCACCCTTGCATTCCGGCGCTGCTCCATACTTACCTCGCTTCACCCTCGTCGGCTCGCAAGACCTCACTGTTAAGAGTCACGAAAATCTCGCCAACCCAATCCCCTCTAGCATTTCTCCGAATAGCAGCGAGAATATTGCAAGTCGCTACAAATAGATTGATTCGAGTGACAGCGTATCAAGAACTTTTTATTTACTGTGTGCAGAGCAGTGCATAGATCTGCTTCATTTGCAATATATCCTCTGTACACGATACTGGACCTCACCCTGTGTTACACAGTTCGGGGAAAAACACTTTTAAAAATGCTTGAGAATAGCCAAATACATGTGTTAGAAAATACATCAGCAAAATAATGCAAACTTTACAAAAAATATATACAACTGAGTTAAATATCTTATAAAAAGAGCTTGGATTTTTTTGTACCATAACAGTGCTTGTTATAGGCTGCTCATGATAAAACGAGCACTTTTGAGGCCCTAGTTACTTTTTCCTATCAGCCATTTATTTTTATCTTACTACCATTTTTAAAAATTGATATTGCAATGCAAGTAATAAACACAGCGTATATATTTCACAGGACTCGAAAGTTGAAGTCTAAGGTTACAGTAAAATATATTTAATGACTATTATTCCAAATGAGGGGACTTCAAACAGAGCTCACTTTACCGTGAATAGCCTATAATAAAGATCACAGTACATAGCCGGGCATGAAAACTGATAAAAATATCATTAAAAAATTCTACTCAAGGTATGCAGTCTATTCAAACAACCTCGGAACTATTTTTCCGCTGTAGTTGAGTGTCACAAGTGACCTTACATACTCTACAGTCAGCATTAAGTCTGCCTGCCCATAAACACTACAAAAAATATATGAAGGCTGTTCATGGTAAGATGAGCACTTTTGAAATATATATAATTATATGCGCATGACGTATTCTTCCACCAAACTTAACATTTGCCATGGGCTGGATCACTTTATTCATGCGTCAGTCAAGTGAAACTGTAAAATTATTATTTAAGTAAATATATTACGAATTTGATATTTTTGACAGTTTACAAGCATTACAAAGACAGAAAGTAAAATTAATAAATTCAGTATTCACAATTCTTAACCTAACACGTATAATTTAACGTTAAGACATGGAACTAGTTTTTATCCGTCGTTGCCAACTCTACTGGGCACACGCTAGTCGGTGTCTCTGTCAAAATATACGCAGGCGGGGAAGGGCAGTGACTTTTCACAAATGTTGATTTCAAAAGTCCTAGTACAGTGTAGAATTGTAGAGTAGTAGTCTTCATATGTTCATTGTCAAAAGAGCGCCCAGGTTTAAAACGTCTGAGAAAACATCTGTATTACAGTTTGATGTTGTCAGTCAGCCACAAAGCCACAAATAAAAGTCACACCATTTCGTTTCTGTGAGGTTGTCTGTCGTGTGTCTGGTATAGACCGTGATGGCTACTGCATATGCGCGTGAGAAAACGAGATATTTATTCACCAACTATCCTAGCTTAGTTTCAACTGCGAAAGCATTCGTTCAACTATTATTTTAAGTTAGTTTAGTGTAAAATGTTAAAAGACGTATACCCCGACTATCCAAGATTAGTTTACGCTGTCCTGTTATGTTGGTATCGCGGCCATAGGACAGGTCTTGACACTTGACCATCTACCAATGTAGCGAGTTGTCACTCATACTGGCCGATTTAGTTCATGAAGTAGCCGCAGAGCGCTGCTATCAAAGTTATGTTAGAGTAACCTATACACATTTTTGAATTCAGTTTTTTTTCTCCATAAACGTGTATTGAAGCATATGACGCCATACCAACAAAATGGCCTGGGGAGAGTACTCAGTACAGAGTGTTGCAGAATTGCATGTCAATATTTCGGGGAAACATTTCTCACATCTGGAGGGCAAAAAAAAAAAAAATGTTATATGAACATAGATCCGCAAACACTTCGTTTCGTCACTACAGCCCGTAATACATAATGTACAGTGTATGACCCGCGGGCTGGATCATGTTACTGCGGAATGCCATCGCAGCTGTAATTGGCAGCCCCATACCAGCCCCCGAGGAGCCCTGATCTGAGTCCACTAGACTTTTATCTGTGGGGACATTTAAAGGCACTTGTGTATGCAACCCCAGTGGACGATGTGGGCACCCTTCATAACCGCATTGTGGTGGGTTGCGAAACAATCAGGAATTTTCCAGGGATTCATCAACGTCCATGCAATGGCGGGTTGATGCATGTGTTCGTGCTGATGGAGGGCATTTTGAACATTTCCTCTAGTGCTGACGATAAGCTCCCACACATGTGTAGTTCCTACTGTTCTCGGTGTAGTGTCGTAGTGTGAGGTGCTATGCATCGTGCACACGAACGCTGCGATGGAATTCCACAGCAACATGATCCAGCCCTGGGCTGTACGTTATGTATTACGGGCTGTAGTAAAGAAACGAAGCACTTGCGGACCTATGTTCATATAACATTTTTTCATCCTCCAGTTGTGAGAAATGTTTCCCCAGTATTGACATGCAATTCTCAACACTCTGTATATAGGTTACTCTAGTAAATTGTTGATTGTTGTGTAGAGATGGAGGTAAAAGTGAAGAACTTCTTGATTCCTCAGATGTGAGGAATGTTCCCGAAGTATGACATGCAATTCTGCAACATTCTGTATATAGGTTACTCTAGGTAGAATTGTTTTGATTTGTTTGTGTAGAGATGGAGGTAAGAAGTGAAGAACTTCTTGATTCCAGGCGCTGCGGTGGCTGAGCGGTTATACTGCTCGTCTCCCACCATGGCGAACCGGGTTCAATCCCCGGCTGGCCATTCCCGGATTTTCGCATGTGGGGGTCGTGTCAGACGATGCCGTGGTCGACGGGTTTTTCTCGGGGATCTCCCGTTTCCTCCGCCCTTTCATTCCTGCGTTGCTCCATACTCACCTCGTTTCACCCTCATCGGCTCTCAAGACCTCGCTGTTAAGAGCCTTCCAAATCTCTCCACTCCACTCTGCTAGATATTATGAGTAAATACAAATTTGAATTGCAATTCCATGATGATTCTAATTATAATTAAGTTCGATTTACATTCTATCCCCAGTTTAGCAGAGACATGTCAAAATGGCTCGCGAAAGTACACACGTGTCTGGCAAGGTTTACTCTACTCAGCTTGCGAATCTCAATGTTTTTAGTTTGGTAGCTAGAAATCTTCACCGCCAGAGTGTACTGCTGTCGCGTGTGTACTGGATATTTCCGTCATCTAGCCAATCAAATGGGATAACTACAACTTTCATAAAATAAATGCACCTGTGTAAAGTCTTCCACCTGTATCGTGCTGGAACTTACACAGAGAAGAAACTTAATTCTTCGCACTAAGAGTGCAAATACAATTAAATACTTCCACGCGTTGTTTAATATTCTGTAGTAAAACTGCATTTCGCAAAATATTTTATTACGCAAATTCTTTATTTAAACGTGAAAATCTAATCAAAAAAATAATTTTAATGATGGCTTTATTTATTTCGTACTTATATTCGTAGCTTTTCCTCTTTACGATATAAGCGTTCTCACAAAAGCTACAGTAAATGCCAATCGTTATAATATTTTTAACGTTTACTTTCGTAAACAGGACTAGATGGCGTGAATAACAGTTAAATATATAGTTGGTTAATATTTTGCCACCGGTAAGTATATCTCACAGTTCGAGCTGAAAACGTACTTTTGCACGCAAAATATAGAATTTTCCCGTATACAGCACCAGCTTAAAAGTAACGTCTTTGGAACGTCAGCGCACCTTGCGGTAGAAATTGTCCCTATTCCATAATATATCTCGGTTTGTCTCCAACATGAGTAGAACAAAACTTACCTAGTTTCATCAGGGCAGCCAATATCTGAATCCATTGCTATTCATCGTACGTATGAGCTTTGGCGAATGTTGTTATGATGGCAATATATGTGCGAAGTGTTTACATTTTGTAGCTCAAAGTAACATCTCGATGCTATACACGATCAAATCTTTAAATTACCTTCAATTTCCACTTAATTCAATTCATTGAATACAAATTCTTAATGAAGGCCATTTTCTCTTTCAGTTTCTTGAATGTCCTATTTTACTTCAATATTTTTTTTTTCAAAATTTTAATCACCGATTACAAATTTTTTGACAGTTTTAACGGAAGTAATTTCATAATGACAGAGTAATGTGCACACATTTAAAGTTTTTGCAAAATAAGGATGCATATTTTTAAAAAGAAAATGTAGGACTACAATAATATGAAGAAAATTTGTTTTGGCTCAGACAATTGTTATCATGTACCTTGCATGTGCTAGATACTGCGAAAAATTCGCTTTTTGTATTTTTTTAAAACTGGTTTCATTGAAAAGTCTGCGATATATTTCCATGTGTGGGCTTGAAATCTTATTGAATACGATTTATTGAAAGGCAAATTATGATTTTTTTTTTTTTAGTTTACTAAATTCAATTCAGGTAACCGAGTTAGTTCAACAAATATCTGATAGTGTGAAATGGCGTTTACTCTTGTGTCTGTAGTGTACTGTATGTTGACATTGGCGAGCCTAGCGCCTGTTGGCACGAAACATGCAACACGCAAACCACATGTGTCACGCCTTTACCTACCTGCAGGCGGGGTAACATTCACAATCCAATCCAGCTATCTCAAGTCTCAACATTTTCGGTTTCTTCCCAAACAAATCGAACATTACAAGCGTTTTATACTTCCGCTAACATTAACGTACATTGTTTGGTTCAATAATATTTTCGCTTATATTTTGCCTATAAATTTTAATACGCATTTCGTAGCCCACACGAATTGTTAACAGAAAGATAAAATAAACGTTGGTAATGGACGGTAAACTAATTCTCATGTATTATTGATTAAATTCAGTTTTTGTACGTTAATAATAAAGAAAACTTTTCGCATTGACATTATTTTACTTTAAACTAGCAACGTTTTAAATAAAGTTCACTATTGCGTTCGAAAAGTATTTATTTTAAATGATCTGTCCAGTGACTGAAGAAGGACGAAAAAACCCGTGGATAGACAAGATCACCGTTACTAGTGGATATCCGCCATCAATGTGCATTCGTATTTCCACTCGTCATGTTTCAACACAGCATCCCAATCGAAGAGGACCATTTCCGACATCATGTTCACTACAACAAAACATTCGTCTTTACAGCCCCTTCCAAACATCTGCTCTCATTTCAAAAAAATCCTGTACATTTGAAGACAAAAAAAATTTGACAGTGTGACAGTTCCTTTACCTCAACTACTCGACAAACAACTGGAACAAGTATTATTCTCCGTCGCCGGCGACGAGCCTCACAATGATTGTCTGTCGCTCTCGACCACAGACTGGAGACGATATGGATCGATCTTAGTCTTCTGCGCATGGACCAACATCGACTCGCATGTTGTTATCACAACTGTCAAATTCACGTGGTCAACAGTGTTTGTTCACATCTGAATCGTCTACACACTGATACTTTTATATGAATAAAATACTTTGACTAAGTGGAATATTTCCTATTGGAAGTTGCATTAAAACTATTTATTTTTTTATTTCGAATTTATTTATACTAGCGAAGTTAAGGCTTCAATGCCTTCTCTTACACTTAATCAGGTATAACATGGTGTACACATACGCAAACATAAAGAACAAGAAAAAATACTTACATTAACAATATGATACCTCAAATAATATTAAATCTGAAAATTATCAGTGGTTTCGTATTATGTACATATCTTGAGCAGGACTAGAGACAAGGTAATGTTTAAAGAAAAAAAAATTACAATAGTACAATAATATTGAACTACAATAAAACAAAATTTGTTTCATAATCCGCGTTACCAATCATAAATATAAATGTTCCTAACCTATAAAGTACCTGAGAGGAAAACAACAAATTGAATCTCATCTCATTAGAATAAATAAACAGATCTATAATAAGCATTTACTGGTATAAAGAATGCTCTAACCTGAAATCCTGTCCACTTTGTTACTGGCGGAAAAGCAGCCGGAACACGAGAATGGCTACTGTGCAGCTAGCACGCGCATTCCCCACCCCCCCCCCTCCTTGTGTTTCCTCGTCGCCATTGGCGCCCGTCGCCAGCGCCGGCGCCTGATTGGCTGGAATATTGTCGCGCAGCACTGCGTCTTCGCGTCGCGAAAATGTGAAAACTGGACACAGTGCATTTCACCATGTCCGCGTATAAGTAACTGCTGGCTGGAAAAATAATTAATAAATAAACGGATTTTACAATCAAGCAACTTTGAAAAACACGCAAACTATATTTCTGCTGAATAATTTCTCTGTAATTTACGCTCCTTTCAAAAACACCTGTTTGGTCGTACAGAAAAATTAATTATTGTACAGAAATCTTCCGCACTCATAATATTTTCCTCATAAAGCTTGTAAAACGTGTTTTGTAGTATTTAGTGTGCTCTCTTTTTTCCTACACTGGCATTCAAATATTTCAACATGATTTAACACACACCACACACATTTACTTACGTCACCTTCATGTGACTGAAAGCTACTAGTTCAAATTGTGTTAATCCAGAGGAAGACGAAGAACCACATCAGACTATATCATTATGAGTTGACAGTAGACTGAAGACGAATTAGATTGGTTTTATACTTCCTTGACCATCCTCAATACTGGCTTACGAATTTGTAAGGTAACTGTCAAATCGTATGATCGAATTGCAACACCAATGTTTGAGTTTCTGCTTAACTTGAATACATCTCAGTTACTCAACAGCAAGGTCTGCAGAAACATCTCACACTTTCAGACGACGTAGTCGTGTAATCTATTTTAAAATATTCAGCAAAATAACTTAGAAATGTTTCTATTCCGTGGCTTTGACATAATCACATACAATAGACACGCTTTCGCTTATTATTTTTTAAGTTTCATGCTAGGAAAATTCGGAAACTAGAAATACCAGCTTCATATCTTAAGTTTAACGAATCACAGACATGCGTACAAGTAAATAAATTCATGTTTAAAAAATTGATTAAAAACGCGTTTCAATACTGATTTCAGTTTGTTTGTCCTATATTAATGTTATTAGTCTATGTGTAAATAAATTTCCCTCTGAAAGTAGTTGCTAAATACTATAAAATGTTTGGCAAAAATACCAACAAGTCAACATGTTTCTTCGTATATATTTGAGACAACGCATTTTAAGATGCTTTTCTATTGGCCAAACTTAGCAGAAAGATTACTGTCGTGTCCGCTAAATCCAAGAGAGCCTGATGTTTATGGTGCACTTCTTGGTGGTCTAATTTCTGTCTAAACCAAAGGACCAAGGACTGATTATGTCCAGAGGTCTTCGATATCGAGGGGACGAATAGGAAAGCAGAAACAAAATACAGCAGTCAAGTGGTTAGTGTCGCTATAAGAAAGTATAGAATTGGCATTGTAGATTCAGGAAGTGTGATTAATTGAGCGGAAGACATAGTACCAACCGCAACACTCGCCTACACGAAACTACCTAGAGGCAGATTAGAGAAAATTAATAAATGACTAATATAAAAATAGTTAGGGGAGGGAGAGGGGGAGGGGACAAACTTATCAAGTCCTCTTGTTTTATTTGCTGCGTAGCCTGCCTGGGGCAAGATAACAGGTTTCTAATGGTTGGCGCCCACGTGGTGAAAAATTAAGTTCCGCGTTCACAAGTCAGTATTTTCAAACAAAAATAATCTCAAGCTAGTCCAGAAAACAGCTCTCTACGCGTCTCGGGAGGGGGAAATCCTCCGGCGTGTTGAAACACTGCATTTTGAGATTTCTGTATTTAAAAATTCTATGTATATGAATACCTGCGTAACTTTATAGGGCACTACAATGAACTCTGGCACAGACCTGCCGCCAGTAATTTGCTAGAGCCACTGCATGAAATAACACAGTCGCACATAGTGGACGAAATGTCTGCACGCCAGTTCAATGTCATCCAAGAAGTGGGGCAGGGGGGAGGAGGACTTTAATAGCAGAATTATTCCGTCCTGATTTCAAGAAATTGTCTCTCTAGACGATATAACGTCTGCTAGGTGTCTCTAGTCAGCTACTCACAACTGCAACACAACAGAGTGATAATATACGTAGTTTATTAGATACTTACATATTATTGTTTTTAATATGCTTCAGGATGAAATAATTCCAGTCTAAAATTATTTAATAATAAAAATATAAAAAAACAGCATGACTGTCCCGGCTTTCTCGGGTAAAATTTTACATTTGTTATATCACACGATAAAAACTTGTTGAGTGTAAGTCTACAAAACTATTGGCATTCAGGTAACGAGATATCTTATCTAATTGTAAAAAATGTGCAAACGTTTAAAATAAATACTGAAACTTGTATTTTGTCTAATTATTAAATCCTTACACTAAGTAATTATTCGACACATAAGTTATATGAGATAAGCGTATTAAAACAAATATATCTATCGTGTACGTTAAGAAACCTTGCGATCAACACCTCTGGTAGATCGAAAAGTCTCGTGTGTAACCTACGTCGATACAATCGATACCTTCTGTATTTCGTAGTTCCGTCCTCAAAGGCAACACTAGCGAAACAGGTCGAGTTGAGCACGTGGCACTTTCATCTCTACAAAACATCTCTTCTCAGTGGTGTTTTGATCTTAGAGGCGATATTGACCTTGATGGGCGTCCGAGTATCACTCTAACCGCCCCGTCGTTGTCTTTTGTTCTTCCAGCGTCGAAGATAGGCGGGTACCTTAAAAACTAACTTGACAGCTTTGGGAGTCTCTGACTCCGGACTGTTTTGGTCATAAGCGGGCGTGGACAACTGTGGCCTTGGTATAACAACTCGTGCAAAGGTGAAGTAAACTGTGACGGCTATCCCTGCACATCGAACGAAAGTCAAACCGACGGTGGCATATTAAGTTGAGAAAATGTTGGCCGTTTGGGACAGCTTACCTTCGCTGTGATGGGGGTGTGTTTGACGAGCTCCACGCCTCACGTCTGCTGGGCGGGCCTGCTGGTCTGCAAGTATGGGCGCCGCGGGGCCGCTGCTGCCCATGAAATACTTGGGCTCCCTTCCCCTCCCTCGTACGTCACCTTGACCACGTGACGCCAGCCAGTCACGCACCACCAGGGTGCCCTTCCAGGACTTCTGGATATCGACGGAGTGAAGATCATTTTGTAATGTTCTAGATGATTTCAAATAAAATATATATATAGGTGTCTAGCCCAGATTCGGGGAGACAGCACAGGGTTTTCACTTGGGCAAGAACTGCGATTCCGTTCGTCAACATTTTTAAAAGGGGGGGGGGGGGCTGGTTACCATTTTAGTTAAGTTGGTTTAAAGTAAAATAATTATATGTGACCTGCATATAGCTGGAAAGAGATGTAATCTCGTAAAAATGTAGATTTTGGGGGAAGTTTTTGACAGAATTATTTTGATACCCTTTTATACTAAATGTAATAAGTGGGGAAACTATATTTTTATATAACTTTTATTAATTGCAAAATTTCGGGGGAAAACTATGTAAATGGTTATATTTTGATATAAAAACCAAGGCAAAGAATAATTTCTCAAACCTTTTCACTGGAACCAACCCAAATCCCTTTATTGACATCATTGGGAGGCTCTCAGCTGTTTTCCAACTTTAAACACCGACATCCAGGAAGCAGTTGAGACAAGGATCTCGTCCTGTATGTGTTGGCAAGCACCGTCACATAACATGGCTTGGAATATTCACATTACACGAAAAAAAAAAAAAAAAAAAACACACTCTTATTCGCATATATTAAAAGATTATTTTAAGTGTAGAAACACTTGTTCAATTAGTACTTTATCCAAGTTTATGTTAGTTCAAAATGTAAAAACACGAAGGTTAGGTTTACAATTGAAAATTGTGATTTAAAAAATTACCTATACTCTGTCCAGCGATCACGCAAATTGAACTACTTGCTCTGTAGTTATGTAACATAACCGAAGTGAGCATTCTCATTCATTTTGCGTTGATTCCAGCCATAGAACAGCCGCAGTCTGGGGCTAGGTATGAGTATTAATATTCTTTTCCAGAATCACTTTGAATTTCGTGTTTTAAATTTTTATACGATCGATCTCGAAAAGCATTTGTGAAGTAGTAACTTCATAGTTGATAATTATTTCAGCGTAAAACCACAAAGATCTTTTCTTCAGAATACTCTGAGCAAGTTGCGGTATATGCATTCCTGGGAATGAAGCAGCAGACAGAGCTAGGTGCTAAGGATGCATGCACTCTCTCACCTTGCGATCCTCGTGTTCATCTGTGCGATGTGTTGCGTGGCCTTGTCTGGCACTCTTCTTAGTCTTGCTTTACTTGAAAATAACTTAATTTATTCACATTATTTGAATGTAATAAAGGTACCACACTAATCCTTACTACAAAGGCTAATTAAAATTTTCTCCGGTTAAATCTCAGTCGGCAAAACCCGAGTGATCTCTACGACCACCGGTGTTCAAATTGAACTAAAAATTGCCACTTCTTCGTTTGATAATTTATAAACGGGAGTTAATAAAATAAATAAGTTACAGTTTGAAAGAACACCAATATCGTTGGAAACAATTAAGAATAACATCATATGTGAGACCACATCTTAACATTTACAAACGTTGTAAAAATTAGACTTCCAGATCTTAAACAAATATTTGGCTGGCAGAATAACGATTTTTTTATCATTAATTGTCGTGGGTCACGAATTATTCCATAAAGAACTGTCTTGATGAAAATATATCTTACATTCTTCGATTTTATCATCAACACCCGTGTCTATGACAGTGTGAATTAAGCCATTGAGTACTATTTATTTCCAAAAATTTAAGTCATGAAACACAAACATAAATTCTTAAGGACATTCGCTATAATCCTAGAATGGCTCACAAAAATGACGACGTAGATAAAGAGCGTAACTTGGCTGTGGATCGAAGATGCTGTGTCCCCAGAGATTGAGTGCCCCTGCACACTCATCTACAATTATCGTGAATTACAGAGCGTAACTTGGCTGTGGATCGAAGATGCTGTCCCCTCAGAGGTCGAATGCCCCTGCACACTCATCTACAATTATCGTGAATTACACAGAGTAAATTGGCTGTGGATCGAAGATGCTGTGTCCCCAGAGATCGAGTGCCCCTGCACACTCATCTACAATTATCGTGAATTACATAGAGTAACTTGGCTGTGGATCGAAGATGCTGTGTCCCCAGAGATCGAGTGCCCCTGCACACTCATCTACAATTATCGTGAATTACACAGAGTAACTTGGCTGTGGATCGAAGATGCTGTGTCCCCAGAGATTGAGTGCCCCTGCACACTCATCTACAATTATCGTGAATTACAGAGCGTAACTTGGCTGTGGATCGAAGATGCTGTCCCCTCAGAGATCGAGTGCCCCTTCACACTCATCTACAATTATCGTGAATTACACAGAGTAAATTGGCTGTGGATCGAAGATGCTGTGTCCCCAGAGATCGAGTGCCCCTGCACACTCATCTACAATTATCGTGAATTACAGAGCGTAACTTGGCTGTGGATCGAAGATGCTGTCCCCTCAGAGATCGAGTGCCCCTGCACACTCATCTACAATTATCGTGAATTACACAGAGTAAATTGGCTGTGGATCGAAGATGCTGTGTCCCCAGAGATCGAGTGCCCCTGCACACTCATCTACAATTATCGTGAATTACATAGAGTAACTTGGCTGTGGATCGAAGATGCTGTGTCCCCAGAGATCGAGTGCCCCTGCACACTCATCTACAATTATCGTGAATTACACAGAGTAACTTGGCTGTGGATCGAAGATGCTGTGTCCCCAGAGATTGAGTGCCCCTGCACACTCATCTACAATTATCGTGAATTACAGAGCGTAACTTGGCTGTGGATCGAAGATGCTGTCCCCTCAGAGATCGAGTGCCCCTTCACACTCATCTACAATTATCGTGAATTACACAGAGTAAATTGGCTGTGGATCGAAGATGCTGTGTCCCCAGAGATCGAGTGCCCCTGCACACTCATCTACAATTATCGTGAATTACACAGAGTAACTTGGCTGTGGATCGAAGATGCTGTGTCCTCAGAGATTGAGTGCCCCTGCACACTCATCTACAATTATCGTGAATTACACAGAGTAACTTGGCTGTGGATCGAAGATGCTGTCCCCTCAGAGATCGAGTGCCCCTTCACACTCATCTACAATTATCGTGAATTACACAGAGTAACTTGGCTGTGGATCGAAGATGCTGTGTCCCCAGAGATTGAGTGCCCCTGCACACTCATCTACAATTATCGTGAATTACAGAGCGTAACTTGGCTGTGGATCGAAGATGCTGTCCCCTCAGAGATCGAGTGCCCCTTCACACTCATCTACAATTATCGTGAATTACACAGAGTAAATTGGCTGTGGATCGAAGATGCTGTGTCCTCAGAGATTGAGTGCCCCTGCACACTCATCTACAATTACCGTGAATTACAGAACGTAACTTATAGGCCGTTAAACTGAGTCTCGACTGTCCACAATTGACCTTGACGTAATTTGCGGTAGTTTTTGTTTGACCAATCACGTTAGAGTACTAAACGGGAAATATTTTATGTTCTCACGGTATAGGTTTCATTCATTCGTTGGCTATCTTGGTTATGAATTCTATGCATAGGCGCCAAAGAAAGCTATACCCTATTTGTTTATATTATGAATGACATCGACGTGGAATTAATAGATTTACTTACGTATTTCCTCGTATCTCTACGGGAAGAATCAAAACAATAACAAAAATTACACTTTACTGTACTGCAGGAATCCAAAGTCAAATAAAATCCACTTTCGTTTTTTTGCAAACGTGATTTGACTACTTGGTTATTATGATGTTCTGCATTCTGTTTCGCTGGCGTTAAATACGTGGCACAAGATACTCAGAGATGGCCATCTTCCACGTTATGCACGCCATGTAAGTCAAGCCGAGTCATAGTTGTGGACGCTTCCATTTAACCTTCAGGTATTCAGTTTCATATGCGGCTAACGCTGTGTACGGTAAGGCAATTGTAGATTAGCCTTTAGTATTCGCAATTGACGCCGTACCAGAGTTGCCACACACCATTTTTTTCCCAGACATGTCCTCTTTTATCGGGTTAATACTCCTGTCCGGGAAGAATTTTAAAATTTGGCGAAATTGCAGGATTTTCTGGTCGGATACAATCAATAGGCTATAATAAATCAATGACGTTTGCGAAGCTTTAATATTTTACGCGTGGTAACACATCTTGAGTCTTCTGCTCCAGACTAACGATTTGTTACAGAAGAAATATTCTTGTTTTAGAATAGAGTAGAGATGATTTTGAAGGCGACTACACGGCATGTAAACCAGGTATTTTTTTCTACGTGGCAAAACAGGAGGACTCGAAGTTTAAAATAACATCTATCAATAGCCATCCATGTTTTATTAGTCAACTTAGTTTCGTGGTAAGATATAAACTTCGGCAAACCTGTTTTCTTTATTGCTCTTCAAAATATGGCAACTCTACACCGTAATTTATGATTCCAGTCAATGAAAACTTGCGACAGTCGTTTCCTCTCTACAATTTATAGATAACTAGTTACCAACCTAACGTAACACAGCCAGCATCTGGTTACGTCTCTCTTGAAAGATCGCAGAATCAGACGGAGACTAGATGGATATTTTAGGACATTCGCCATTGCGATGCAGATGTCTGTCATGGGAAAACAGGACATAGCCCGAACACGCAAACAAATTCAAGTAACCGATGGACGAGAAAAAAGAATAGAGATAAAAAAAAAACAGGACAGCAAACAAGTTACGAAAATTATACATAAAGCATACAAGACCAACAGATAACACATAGAAAACAACACAGGCCAGAAATCTGGTTGAAAAATAGGACAAAATTTGTAGGAACAATAAAAGAAACTCAGTGAAACACAGCAGTTTTACCAGACACGACGGAATGCAAGCCAGGTATACTGCGGTCAGGAATATTGTATATGTACCAAGCCAGACAATTCCATGAAGGAACCGAGTCAAATACAAACAGGACAGGAAGCTAGAAAAGAAAACCTAATATACTATATACAGGAATGTCCACCTAACGTGGACACCCCTTAAACTTCCGGAACGGTTGCAGATTACAAAATGCGGTTATCGCTAAATGTAATTACGTACGGTGGCAAGTACTTTGCCGAAAAGGCGACTATCGTAACACGTGTACGGACATTAAACCACATATTATATTTCCCCTGGAAACATACATTTCTTACAACGGCATCTGAAAGTACAGGCAAAGAGGAATTCAGTGATACAGCATATGCAATGGAAAGTAACACAGAATTGCCAAGAAATAATGTGCAAGCATGATTAAGTTAAGTGTGCCGGTAACCTCCACATTGCACCATTCATTCAAAGGTCAGACTGCGATGAATACATGTAGTGCAGCGCCTACTGGTTAGGCAACCACCGCCGTGTAAGAAGCCTATAAGTTGCGTATCTTACAGGCGGTACGTTATTACCTTTCAGTCGCAGATAATACTGTATTGCATACACAATATTCCAGTAGAAGCTTGCAAAAAGAAGTTGAATGAAAGTACATACGAGGGCGACTATTCACATCACGTGTATGGACAGAGAAATGGATCCACATATAATCTGTTAACTGGGAAGATACATTTATTTCAACAGCATCTGAAAGTACGTGCAAACAGGAATTAAACAATATAGCACACTATGACAATAATACAGCTCAAAACCTTATGAAAACATTTCTCGTATCTACAGGAAGAGACTTATTATGCGGTTACAGTTTCTCTACGCATCGTTTCCCTCCCACAGATCACATTCAGCAATTTTGAATAACAGCCGCAAACTGATATGTGTTTTATATGGTGCGCCTTGTTAGCTGTCGTAGTCAGTACAAACATATCCACGGAAGAGAGAGGATAGAGTTTACAGGTAAGTGTTAAAACAGACGTGATCAATTGTCGGTTAGTTGTGGGGCATGTTGTAATACGACTGACTGGATGGCGGGTAAAACAGGCAAGTTGGTTTGTAAATGAGTTGTGTGACGTAGAAACTGGAGGGCCGTAGTAAAGGCCGACGAGGGGGGGGGGGGGGTGTGTGTGTGTGGTAACAAGGTATCTCTGTCCTGCTCTAGACCGGCGATGACGCCCTTGGAGGCGACAATGCACTCGCTGTCGCACATACACGCACGCAAGGTGAAGTGTACTAAGGTTCCTTATACTCAGGTTAAGAACAAAACGCGGTTTATTATTGGAGAGTTGGGCGTATCGCCGCGGGGTGCGCTGCTGTTCCAAGCAAGTCACATTTAAGCTCGCGGTAAACGGAGTAATTATACTTGGGGGGAAGAGGCCCAGTTGTGCAGCTTCCCTCACCAGAGAGATGTCCAAGCATCATTCTGGTTGGTCCAGCCCACACTTAACAAACCAAGAACCCACCACCTCTTTACTCCCTCCTAATAAATAACATGATTTTCCAACATCTGTTCCCCGTAGCATTTCTTTAGACTAAGTAATACATTAATGATTTTGCATTATATTCTGTCGTAAGGGGTTTATACTGTGCTCTACTGGTTTTCTCCCTTTCCCTTCTTAGCTATGAGTTATATAGGTTCACTAAGGGAGGTAGTCATGGCCCCAATTGTTGGTGATGGCTGCCCAATCCCTCCACGATTCTCTTCCTTCTTAGGCGTAAGGGGTTTATACTGTGCTCTACTGGTTTTCTCCCTTTCCCTTCTTAGCTATGAGTTATATAGGTTCACTAAGGGAGGTAGTCATGGCCCCAATTGTTGGTGATTCTCTTCCTTCTTAGGCGTAAGGGGTTAGCCCTGACCCGCAATAAAATCCCGTCCTATCTTCGGGATTTCGCTCCATCTAACACTTAGATATAAGGTACGGAAGGAAAAAAAATTGAGAAATTATATTTATTTCTGTTTAAAAGTTCTCGTTCGGCTGTTGTGATTCACACATGTCCCAGCCATGATTTTAAGTATTAAACTTTATTTCGTAACTCTTATTCACGACCTCCAATGGCTCTCTCGGTGTTAAACTAAGAGGATGGTCGGTGGTCGTATGTGCTTCTCAGGGCAGGGCCCCTTACGTCTAGCATGCAGGGAATATTATAACTTCTTGCACTTCTGCGTTTGTGAAAATAAGCCTGCGATTGGGTCGTTGGTTACCTCCCGTGCTAACTTCTACCATGAACTACAGAGGGGAAAGGGAGGGGCGGCCTTTAGAACGAACACAAGGGGAAAACTGCATGCACTTGTGTAGTATAGATTACTTTATGCATGGCTTCATACAACTTATCTGAATTCCTACTTCCAGGATATTCCTCCGCCTCGTATACAAATAAAGCTTAGAAAATTACACCAGAGGGCCGACGCACCACATTCGTGCGCACTCCGTGAAATATTATTCCGCATAAGAACTATTTTTTTTGCTAGGCCTTACCAGCATACCTATTTTCTCTATTTGCCTTTATTCAAATTAGTTATAAATAAATTATATAGTTTATTGTATCTTATTGGGCTTATTAGGAGACGAAGTACACACTAACTTATGAACTAACTCAAACTGACACCCTTGCCTTACCTGGGATTCGAACCCAGAACCTCCCGCACTGCAGACGGCGGCGCACTAACCGACGGGAAGTTAGTTACGTTTATTTTAACGCAAGTATCAAACGCTCGTGTAAAATTAAATAATTTAGGAAACGCCCGAACATGTCACGCATTGGGTGTTTTATCAAATATTTGATTCAACAAGTGTGAAGAAACTGCGAATAGACTATAGAAAATAGACTCGTACTAGAACACAGGCTGGGAGTCATTGTTCGCAGGATCAGTAAAGTCTGTTGCCGGTTAGTTGAGCACTTTTGGATTCAACTTTTGAAAAATGTCACTAACTCCACCTGCGTATATTCTAATAGACAAACAGGCTGGCACGAGTGCGCTAAAGTTGACAACGATGAAGGAAAAGTAGTTCTGTGCCTTAACGTTGAATGAAAAGTGTTAGTAAATATTGGTAAATACCGGAATTATTTATTTTGCTTTCTATTTTTAAAATGCTTATATGAGTGTGAAAATTAGCAGATTTATAAAATATCTAATTTTCTAATACTGCCACAGTTTCGATGGACCCACGCATGAATAAAGTGATGCGGCCCGTGTCAATGTCAATTATACATAATGCATTTGCAGAGATCTAACACAGGGCTTTCAAAAGCGCTCAGTTTGACGTGAACAGCCTATAGCAGGTCCGAAGGAAGGAGCTGACAGCGGTGAGCCGAGGTGTACTTAAAACCAGATTGATGTTGCTGTGTTGGCGACCTTGCCGCCGCGCCGGTCACGTGATGCGCTGACGTCAGAGGACGGCCCAGGCGTCACACGGCGCCATACCGCGTCGTGACGTCACGAGACCAAGCCACAACCCACACGTCGAGCACATCACTTACCTACACGCTGTGTTTATTGCACAAGCTCCTCACGATTGAACATAAAAAAAATAATAATGTGTGGCCGTGTTGGGGGGGCACGGCAACTTGTTTTGCGTGAATACGTCTACGTTGACGCGCTCGGACGCCTTGATGTTTATTTTACGTTCCCGGCACCGCTTCACTCGATCATATGGGGTTTTATGGGTATAACTGGATAGCTTTTGAGATGCTGTTTCTAGCCATATACGATTTCAGTATTTCGACTTGGCTTTTTGACGAGTACAGGCCGACACTGTGTTAAGTTTTCTAAATTTTTTATATTAAACTCATACGATTTCACCATAACCACACCACACAAATGTTTTTATACACGCAAACGATTGATCTTGACGATAGCTGTTAATTGAAACCTAAACGAACGTCGTAGCTTCTCCTAGTGAAAAGTTATACTACACGCGGAAGTTATGAGACGCGGCGAAACGAACTCAAAATTGCTCCCCTCCCCAAACCTGCCCCCCCCCCCCCCACGCGCGATGCTTCACAGTCCTCAAACACCTTAACATATTCTTTGATTCTTTGGCAATCGAGTGGTGTATTTGAATTTTGAATATAGACCGTAGATCCGGAGCTGCAATGCCAAACTGTATCCCCCGACTTTGTTGTCAACGGATTTTCTGGATTGCCTCCCACTATGGGCGCAAATTTAAAGACCTGTTCACGTCAATAATCATTCGCTGGAAATTTCAATACCCTAGGCTTGCCATTTTGAAAGCTGTGTTATTGGATGTTTGTGTAATTCGTAAAAAGTTTTGTAAGTCTGTAATAAATTATTTTTCCCTTCCCTCTGAAATTTAGCAAAGTGTAAATATTGCCCTCCCCGATGGTTAGCTAGGTCGATGCCCCTGTTCAAAAGGGCCGCCTAAGACATAGACGAAGAGACGCCCCAAGGACAGTTGGAGGTAAGGCGAGAGTGGCCTAGAGGCATACATATACGTAGGTGCTTGAAGTCAAACATCCTGATGTGCCAGACACTCAACTGGTCCCATTATTCCACAACAGACTGCTATCTGCTTGCCTACATGCCAAAATTCCACACAAGGCAAGACTTCAACAAAATATCTTGCCAAACATTAAATAGTGCATGAAAATAACAAACAATTTGCACGCATGTAAATTTCATTAGGATGAAGTGAGCAGAGAAAATACTACACCCAGTCACGGGTTGACTGAGTCACCAATGTTGAATGTACTCCAACTGTAGACCACTAACATGCACCATACGTGCTCCAATTTGTTCCACATTTCACAACTACACGCTATTCACCTGAGATTTAAACTTACAGCTCCTCATTTGGAACATAAGACACTTCTTAAATTAATAAAAGGGCATACAGTACTTTTTTAATGCCAATATGCACAGCACAGTGCACTATTGCTTCACAATTCGTGTTTGATATGTTGAATAAGTACACAGGGGTTCTGATAAGCAATCAATTTCAGTTTCTAAAATCAAGAATGTAACGTGGCCTACACGTGTTGAAATCATTTCCACCCATATTTACATCAAGAGAGTGGGCCACTGTGCGGGAGCATAAGTGAACTTGTTTGTGTGGAACACGCTGTGTTACGCTATGCAAGACTGAGAAGTATAATTTGGCTGTAACACCGAGTGTGCGAGCCCCCGATGGCTCTTTATTTCTACCGTCTGTTCATCGTCACGCAGTGCAGCATGAGCCAAGGTATCCAGAGAATCAGTGATTATTTTATGGGCATTTCAAGATTCGTACTTCGTAAATGACCCACGCGTCCCTTGGCCATTTGTGCTGTTTTAGAATGAGTAGATGTTAAGCATTTGTACACATTTTGCTATATGATACTTGGCATTGTGGTGCACATCCTCGTAGTTTCCATGGTTTTGCGCTGTCATGGAACCATGCGCGTATGTGTTCTGACCATTAGTACTTGCAAACTGGATAATTTGTAGTGAGATTTATTGTATTTTTATTGGTTCGCCCATTTCATCTGCTACCTGGACTCATACGACGTAGGTTGTGACAATACAGAACCACTCACAAGATATTGTCATTTCTCTAAAATTATTTACTGTAACTGCCTTTTGTACGGCACTTATGTTTTGGATTGTTATCTATACGCATGTAGCATTTATTTATGTATTTTATAACCTTCTCATTGCATATGACTGGGCACTTATTAGCACAGTTTCAGTTGCATTCCATATTTGCTAGTAAATTGCATTTTCATTTTTACGTCCATACGTACTTTTGAGCACCCATTCTCTCCACCTGCCTATTCCTTTGTGTGACCTGTCCTGTCCAAATTTGGTTAACAAGAGGCAAAAACAACAAATATCAATGCTAAAAGAATGCAAATATACACAATACTACGTAAAGTAAAAGTGTATATTTGTCACTGTTAAAGGCCTCATTTACTTTGTAGAGACTTTGGACAGTGTGGAAATACTATAGTAAAACATGGTAGCAATTTTAATTTTTAAATTCCCAGAAATTTTTCAGATTTCCAGACTCCATGCAAAAATATTTTTTTTTCCCACATACCAAAAAATATTTTTATGATAATACTCTTGCATATTTTGGACCCACGGTTATCTCAGTTAGTATCTGGCCTCCCACCTCCGAGAACCCCAACTCAACATTAGCCTCAGTGGGCAAGATACTTTTGGAGGGGGATTTCATGTGGAGTGTGTGGTGGACAATACTGTTGCACGGCGGCTTTCTGGCAGCACTCCTGTGTCCCCCAGAATTCATTATGATGGATCTCCACCACAATATTATCTCTCCCTCAACCATCCTTCAAGTAGGGCAGCCAGCTCCGATTAGCACAAGTCTCCTTTCAATCATATGTAACCCCACCTCAGCTGAGAATCTCACATGAATTTTTCTGGTCCTTTTTATTGTATACCATGAACCCTGTTTGGTTGCAAATTTCATAACTCCTTCTCTCCACTGCAATTATTCTTATGGTCTATGACACTGTTCAGTGACCCAGTGTAAATATTGAAGTAGGCAGATACTACATTATCTGATGGCGGCAGGTGTGTGGTGTATATGTGAGACAGTCATCTAGGTTAAACTTTGAGCTCGTCCTTGGTGAAGGTCAGTCATCGTCTACAGAGCTGAAAAGGTCAAGGACTTTGATGAAGAGGAACACAGAGCAGAAGACTGGATGTTCTTGATGACATACAAAATCATGGCAATGGTCGACACTTTGGCTGAGTCATCAGGGTCTGGCAATCAAGCAACGGCAACAGATATGTCACATACTCCTAGGGTTCCATTACCAACCATCAAGTCGCCCAGTTTTCATATTTGAAGACAGCATTATCTGGGGAACCCCTGTTTATAGTTAAGTCCTTGCCCCTCACTCAGTAAAACTTTGAGGTTGTATGGAAGCTTCTCCAAAGACGCTACAATAAGTAGTGATTAATTGTTAAACACCATATAGAGGCTTTGGTCAGTGCACCACCAGTCACTGGAAATTGTTACACATTGAATTATTGTCAACTATTAATGAGAATGCTGCAGTACTAAAGGTATTAGGAGAGTCTGTGCATACCTGGGATCCGTTGCTACTCCACTTACTGGGGAGAAAGTTGGAAATGAGCCTCGGAAGAGAGTGGGAACTAACCATTACAGATTCTAATCAATTACTAACTTTAGAGTAATTCATATTGTTGTAGTGAGTAGTACATAATGTAAAGGTTGGCAAGACAGTATGGCGTCGGGTTCGGCAGATGCATAACATGACTGCAATCGTATGAGATGTTAAAATAACGCTAAAATGTTGTCAGGACTTTGACAGTGACAGCTAGTCACTAAAACACAGATCATTCGTGGAAGGAAGACAGAGGATTCTGGAATCACATAGGGGAGGGCAAAATCCCAAGACAACACACAAGGGTAGCATTCAAATATACACAAAGTCATCTGGCTAACTTGCAGCACAGTCATTCCTAGGCCAAGCCAAGGAGGGCTCACCTCATGTCACGTGTCAGGATACTCATTCAATACCAGAGTGTCCACAATTTTCACCTCACCTAAGTCGCCCAAGGGGCACTTTGATATTGCAAAAAAGTGCAAACTTTGCATTAATTGTTTGCTGCCTTCTCATAGGGCTAAGGAGTGCCATTACGAACCAACTATAAAACCTGCGACAGGAGACACCACACACTTCTGCACATTGACAACTCGTCACCCAACCAAGACTCAAGTTTACAGCAAAGTGCAGACACAAGTGGTCAAAACCTTACCACCTCACTAACCAACACTGCACCTACGTCATTCGTTTTATTGGCAACTGCCAATGTTGGAGTGAAGGATGCTACTGGCAATATACAGATATGTCGTGCATTGTTGGACTAGCAACTGTCTGAGGTTGTGGGTGCTGAGGTCAAGATGTTCACGAATTAGTGCAAGGTATTGCTGGTGCTCCGGTTCTGGAAGTAAAGGTGTCGCCACGTGTTGCTTCCAGCCAGCTGGTGAGGATCATCAGTTGTTTACCATCGAGACACTGGTGCTTAACAAAATCAGTGAACAGCTCCCAACTTTGAATATGCCCCTTCAGTAACTGGAAGCATTTGTCGAACCTGGAATCGACTGATCTTCAGTTAGGGACACCACACTCCATCAACTTTTTGATGGGAGCAAAACGCTTCCCACTTTTACTGACCAGTGGTAGAATAGACGGAGGTCCAGGTCCACCAGTTGCACTGGACTCTTATCTTCGGGTGGTTGGTGATGGGCAGGGTGAACACTACTGCGGATCACCACCTCCATTTGTTACTACATGTCTCCATGTGTCAGCGATGTCCTTGGAAGAGTGTACGGAAGTTTTGGGAATTGGAAGAGGTGCCTAAGGCAGTTCTGATCACTCCTGAGGAAGCTCAATTGAAGAATCCTTTTAGCAGACACACCGCAGACAGCCTAACGGAAGGTACGTGGTTGCGCTTCCATTCAAATCAACAGAGTCAGAACTTGGAGAGTCACGGGATCAAGCGCTGAAAGACTGTACCATCTGGAGCGGCAACTTCGTCTGAACCCACAGGTAAACCTTCTTTACCAAGATTTTATGATAGATTATCTTGCATCAGGCCATACGGCGGAGATACAATAAGGATATGTCAACCAGGGTTCACCTTACATTTCTCACCACTGCATCTTGAAACCAGACAGCCGACCCAAAGCTGAGATTGTCTTCGATGCCTCAGCCAAGACATCATTGGGATATTCACTGAATGAGGTGCCTCTCTCAAGACAAAAACTTCAGTGTGACAGTGACTCGATAATCTGCTTTCAGTTTCATACAATTATCTTTACAGCAGACACTCAACAAATATACAGGCAGCTCTTGATCGATCTATATAATCAAGACTACCAACGTATACTCTGGCGTTTCAACCCATCCTCAAGGGTCAAGGAATATAGGGTGAAGACAGTCACTTATGAAGTGACCACATCTCCATTTTTTGGCTATTCGCACTCTTTGTCAGCTCTCATATGATGAGGGTTACAAGTTCCCACGTGCTGCCATGGTATTAAAAGCAGATACATATATGGATGATGTGGTGACTGCAGCAGTCCGTGCAGGAAGCTGTAGCACTTCAGCAGGAGTTGGTGGATTTGAGGCAATAGGTGGCTTCTGCCTTAGGAAATTTGCAAGCAATAGCTCTTCAGTTTCTGGCAACATCCCACATAGAACAAACTTGTTTCAAGCTTGCCATGACAAGCCTGTAAGTTTATATCAAGCTTGCCACGACAAGCCATTAAGCTGGAATCAAACTTGAATCAAGCTAACTAGTTACTACGTTGCAAGCTTGCATCAAGTCTGCCCGGCTAGCTTGTGCCAAGCCTGTAAATTTATATCAAGCTTGCCATGACAAGCCATTAAGCTGGAATCAAACTTGAATCAAGCTAACTAGTTACTACATTGCAAGCTTGCATCAAGTCTGCCCGGCTAGCTTGTGCCAAGCCTGCCCACATAGAAGCAACTTGCCATGCATTTTCAAAGCCAAAATATAATTATGTTTCACCCAAATAATATTGATTAATTTACCATATTCATACACATTATCTTTAAAATTTTTCAGTTATTAATTATCTTTGGAAGAACCTGGAATCGAACCCGCAAACCTCTCGTTCATAGTCTAAAATGCTAGCAACTTCGCCTGGGGTAATTGTCTGCAAGTAAAAACAATAGCTTCACTTTTGCCGACATTAATTTGAATTCGCCATTATGTGCAAAAATGTTGGAAAATATTTAAGACATTTTGTAACCTTTGTGTTGCTAGTTCTATGTGGAAGCGATTGAAAATAACTGTGTCGTCCGCATAGCACCCAAATTGCATCAGTCGGTGATCAGGTTTCAGTAGGTCGTTTATGTATATATTAAATAATACTGGGCCTAAAATGCTGCCTTGTGGAACTCCAGCACAAATAGTTTTGGCACCAGATTTAGCACCCTCTCATGAAACAGTGGAATTTCTGTGCGCCAAATAGCTGTTTATCAATTTGACATAACACTCAGGGAGTTTTATTTCATATAATTTATATGTTATACCTGCATGATATACACGGTCAAATGCTATTTCGATATCAAGGAATACTTCAACAACATAATCTTTGAAGTTAAAAGCATTCGTAATGTATTCCGTAACTTGTACAAGCTGATGTGGTGTTGAGTGTTTCAATCGGAAGCCAAATTGCTCCTCTTGTAGTAAGTTATTACTTTCCAGGTGAGAATTCATTCACCTTAATATAATATATTCAACTACCTTTGAAAGTGTGTTGAGTGTTGAGTAGGCTGATTGGCCTATAATTTTGTGGTAGGTTCTTGTTTTTTTCCTGGTTTGTGAAAAACAATTACATTCGCTTTTTTCCATATACATATTCGAACTTGAGAATTAAATCCACACAGAGTGCTAAATGCTCAAGTGCTAAATCGGGAAGTTCCTGTAATACAATCGCTTGTATGCCATCCTCACCAGGTGCCTTTTTTGGCTTCATATGTCGAAAAGCAAGTTTAACATCTTGCAATTACGTATATTCGGGTTCGTCCTGTGTGGTCTGCCATTGTTTAAAACCTAGTTCATGGAGAATTTGGGTGGTAAAAATTCTATCTCTGGGTACCTGATTTGACTGGAAAGTGTTTTCCAGTACATTGGCGAAGGCCTGTGCCTTCGCTTCAGGGGTGAAGGCTACACCAGTGGTCGTGGTTAAGGGCGGAACTTCATCAGTTTTGTTTAATAGGCGCTTGGTTAGTCCCCATAGATTATTCGTGTTTGTATTTAATTTTGCGATTTTCGCATCCCAAACACTAGCCCTCCAAAGGGCTACTTCTTCAGAGATCACTGCTTGCAGCTCATTTATGCGGGCCTTAATTCTGCGATCTCTGCGGCGTGTGTACTGGCGCCTTAAGTGATTTTTTTCTGCGTGATAATATCCCGTATGTATTGTGGGAAAGTCTCTAGTATTGTTGTGACTATTTTCTCTGGAATGTGCTCTGCCATACCTTTATGAAGAGTTTCAGTAAGGACCGAGACTGCTTCGTCAATTAGTGCAGTTGAAGTTATAGATTCTGCATCTAATTGCGGTAAATTTTCTTCAATATAATTCATAATTGCGGGCCAGTTCGAATGGGAATAGCCTTTAATTTTTCTAGGGGCAGTAGTTTCAACATTAAGTGAGTGAAAATCTATACGTAGACTACTGGTAAGTGGTCAGAAGAAATATCCTGCTCGACCCTAAGGTCGAAGCCACTACTAAACTCTTTATTTATTACGATATCACGCACATCAGGGTGTTGATTTCGTTGCGTCGGGTTATATGTCGGCTCATAAGGTGCCATAACCTGATAATTTCGATTAGCTTGGTGCCTTTGCAATAGCACACCATTTGCAGTTCTAGTTCGCGAAAGCCAATACGGATGTTTTGCATTAATGTCCCCGATGGCTAGTATTGAAGAACCTACATAATTAATTAATGTATCAAGATCTGCTGCTGTAAGAGAGTGCCCTGGTGGGGCATACATCGATAGCAGTTTGGTTTTTGATAGCCTAATTAAAGTTCAAATCCCACTGCTTTGTTACACTGCCAATCCAGTGTAACAAAATCTGGAAGTAATATTTCGTTATGTACTATTGAGTGGTGGATAAAAATTGCAACTCCACCACCTCTGCCTACATTCTGCGCCCTGTCCCGCCTACATATGACATAGCCTGGGACAGAGAATCGATTATTTGGAGTAAAATGCATCTCGTTTACTGCCACAATTTTTACATTATTCAGAGACAACTAATTAATAAATTCGTCCTTTTTGTTATTAAGGCCACGTGCATTCCAGTTGTTTGTTTGCATGGTCAATGCTCTTGACCATCTTTAAGTGTGGAGCGTGCTTGTCTGGGCAATTTTGTCTTCCTGTGAAAGACCAGGAGTTGTCCAAACGACGATTAGTTGTACTAGGGGCATTAGTTGAGGCGTTTTGCCTAATTCAGCATCGCTGTTGAACGCAGTTTTAATCGCGTCCATGATAAAATGGGCTTATCGCTTATGAGTTAGTGGGCTTGCTCCCCTACCTAAGTGAGACTCATGGTTTTGCAAGTCATGATGCTTAGGACCTATTGGTCCTCTCCATTTACTGTGGAAATGAGATGAACATGGAGTATGGATTCATGGATGATAATGAAAATGTTGTGCATGGCCACCAGGGAATTCCCCACCCCCCACAAATGGAGCACTCGGGAAGGCAGTGTAGTCAGGAGTGGTATGGGGAAGGCTAAGCCTGGAGTTTGTCCCTGGTCGCTGTTTTCACAACGACCAGGCTTCGTTTCCTGTCAGGGAAATGTGCAGCTAGCAACTCTGCTCCAAGCCGAGCCTGGCTGTCAGTGGGTATCCCCTCTTTCGCAGGCAGTTGGACAGCTCGCAGTTAGCTTAAGTTGGTTTTAGCCATTGTGCTACTGAGGAGCGCACTGTGACTTACTGGGTTTTGTCCCTCGCCAATGGTCTTGTTTTGACTTACGGAGTTTCTGGCTCTCGCCAGAGGCCAGTGTTGTCAGCCGTAGCTCGGCAGGAAGAGCGATGTCTACATACTATATTTCCCCGGGCCTCCCTAGCAAGTATGTGGATCTGGTGTGGTGGAACGAGGCATTAATAGTGTGATTGTATGGTCAATGCTCTTGACAATCTTTAAGTGGAGCATGATTGTCTGGACAATTTTGTCTTCCTGCAAAAGATCAGGAGTTGTCCAAACGACGACTAGTTGTACTAGGGGCATTATGTAATTATGTTTCTCATATATATATATATAACACATACTTTTTAAATTTTGTTTTTCATTAAGTTTTAAGTGGGGTTATATAGTCATACAAGTTGAGTTAATAAAATACAAAATATACAATGCTACCCGGTTCCGAGCCCGACCTGAGTTTTCTAATCCCAGGTCAGGTCCGGGACAGCTCACATTGGCCAAGAGCTCCGTCCAATAAATAGGGGGCACGTAGCTTACGCTGTGCATGATTATATGCAATATATGTGATATTAATTAATAAGGATGACTATTAAGGATAACAATAAAGTGTCTAGTGGTAATGGATTATGGATAATTTAGTCAGAGAGCGTGATGGGATGAATTTACTTACCTCCCATACATCTCGTGGAGTTATTTTCACACTCAACGGCTCTCAGGTCTTGAATTCCGTGATTTTAATTGGTGTGTGGTGTGGTGGAGTGTTCTATTGTTGTTTGATGGGTGTTAATGGTGTTACGTGAGTGGCAGAATGAGTGCTTTGGGGCGTTTGCGCCTCCACACCAGCCTTTCGCCGTAATCAGCCAACTCACGTACCAGGGGGCTGTTTATTGTCGGAATAGTATTAAACAGCCCGGTGGCCAACTTGTGGATATGTTGGACCATTGTGTCCACTCGTAGGTCTACATGGAGTTGGTCATTCCTGGAGCACGTGGGTACATTGGTCATAGTGCGGAGAATTTTGTTTTGAAATGTTTGTATTTTCTGGAGGTGGCAGCTGACTGCTGTTCCCAGACGGATGAGGCGTAGGTGAGGATGGAGCGAATAAGTGTTCGATAAATGATGATACCGTTACGTGTATGAAGTGAGCTGTGGAGATTAATGAGTGGAAACAGCTACCTTACGGCTTTGGCAAGCTGAGTATGGATGTGATGTTTCCAGGTGAGTCTGCAGTCTATGATTACACCCAAGTACTTGACCTTATAGCTGTATTCTATGGACTGGCCACAGAACTGCAATTTTGTGGGTGGGTAATGTGTTTTGGTGTCGAAAATTATGGATTTTGTTTTGTTTGCATTGGCTTTGATGCGCCATTTGGGTAGCCAGGGCTCTATTTAGTTCAGGGCATCTTGTACATTACCTATGGCCAGGTCTCGGCGCATAGATGATGCAAATACAATAGTTTCGTCTGCATAGCAGCCGATACTTGCATCATCTGTTTTAGGCATGTCGTTAATATACAGGTTGAATAGGACCGGGCCAAGGATGATGCTCTGGGGTACTCCTGCTGATATCTGGCAGACCTGAGACTGTTCCCTGTCGAGGCTGACGCGGGATGAAAGATAGGATGATATGAATCGGATGATATAATGCGGGAAATGGTATGTGTGGACCAACTGGCCAGTGTGAGAGCCCCGTCGTCGTGGACGTCGGGAATCTGGGTAGCTCAGTATTAAATGGTGAAGCACATCCGCTGGTGGTGGTCCAACAATCAGGGCGAGGAGGTGGGATCTCGAGGTGTTAAAAAATGCGAAGTGTAGCGATCATCACTGCTGGATTCCATGGGCTGCCGACTGTGGATGCGTGATGAATGGATTGGAATGCATCGGACCTTGGAAGCACCCCGATGTCAGCCTTCACTCCTGGGCCAGCTGATTCACCACAATCACTGGTAGGCCTCGGATGTCTCGCGTTTCCCAGACCGATGGGCTATTTTGGGGGATGGGGAAGGGGTGGTTCCCCGAAAGAACTCTCCCCACCTTTACTCATGGGTTGGAGACCCTGGCATTGGCGCGGAAGGGCGAAGATGGAGTCGGTGTCATGACTGAGCTGTCCAGTTTTCCGAAGCACACGGGCCTGCATCCTCAGTTGCTGTCTACTGCAGTGCTGGTTCGCCTGCAGGATAGTATTGACAGTAGCTCAACTTCAAGGGAACCTGCACACACACACACAATGACTGGCATCGGTGCGGGGGCTGTTCTGTCCCCCGCAATACACACCAGCTGCGATCTCATTTCATTTCACCCTGCATCAAACCAACATAAGTCTTTCTTCCCGAACTAACAAATACCCTACTTTATCCAGTCCTAATCTAGTTAAAAGGAATTATGTTATCCTCCGCGACTGTCACATAGGTTTTTCACGGCCCTCTCCGCTTTGCCTAGTTTGCTATGCTCTTCCATCTAGATCCTTCTTCTTTCGGGGTGTGCACATGGCTACAATTGCGGCCTTGGCATTATAACCCTGCTTAGCCGCGATGCATGCGCCCATTATAACAATCAAACCCGACCTAAGGCGTAAAGGGCTTTCCCCGAGACACACCCCATTATCCAACCGACTTAGCTACTAACATACATGTTGTAGGGCACACAGAGCTGTGAAGGTGCTCACGCTGCCATAGCGGGAGAAAGAAAGAAAGAAAGAAAGAAAAAAAAACCAGCACTCGCTAGGTGAGAGGTGGGGTGGGGGGAAAATTTTTCGGAACGTATGTCGGGATTGGCTGGACTCGTGCTTGTTGTGCCAAGTGGAGCATGGATGTGTTTCTCGGTGGCTAGGATGGCTCCTGCTGTTGCCCTGAGAGGGTATGGGATTGAAGTGGCTGCTGCCATGCACTTACTCGCGCATTCTCGCGAATAGCCAGCTTAGACTGCAGCTGGCGCGACTCTCTTTCCTCTGGTGGCAGTCTACTCCACTTTGATGCCTTGTAGTTCCTACAACCGCGGTAGTTAGCACAGTGGTTGTTGTGCGCACTTGACTTATGCTGTCGTTGACAACAGTGCAGGCTGTAGTGAGGTGGTTTCCACTGCAGTATCTGCATTTGGGTGTTGCCTTACAGCCTCCGGCCACGTGGCCATATCGTTGACCCTGTTGGGTGAGGGAAGTCTTCTAGTTTCACTGAAAGTCCAGCAAAGCTTGTAAGTGCTACATAGGGCGCTGTGTCGGTGCCATTGGGCAGCTCAACTACAAGTTTCTGTCATGGATGAAATGAAAACGTGTGACAGGCATTCTGGCAGCTTGGAAATCTTCCACCAGGAAGTAGTGTGGAGTATCAGTTTATACCCTGCAGAATACAAGTTTCACTGGGATTTCTGTCTCTTGGCGCAGAAGGCTGTGCTGATATACCATCAGTTTCACGAGGCGAACTGCATTTACATAGTTTGTGATAGAAGAGGTAAAAACACGAATGCTGTCTGTTTCTGCGCAGACAGCATTCCATGACAAGGCCATGTTCGAATCCATAGCCCATTTCAGGGCTGGATAGCTTCGTCCAAGTCGGCGCCTCCTCACCTCTCCCCTCTACCAGAAACAAGGCTAGGGAGGCCCGGATGACTAGCGCTTTAAGTACCTCAAGTAGAAAATATCTATTCTATATTTAGCGGGGAAATTCAATTTCTTACTTTACAAAAATAAGAAGCCTTAAAAAAGGAAGGCACTTAACTGGTATAGCCACAGTGCAATAGCACTAACAAGTGTGCTAAGAAACACCTGTTACACTTGGAGCTCTCTGCAGCATGTCTTCCCCCGACGACACCTCAGTTGGAACTCCACTCACGAGGTTTTTTTCTGGCGAGCCCCCAAATCCCGCTACGCCAGCATGAGCACCTTCACAGTTGTGTGTGCCCTCTGGCATACATGTTAGTAGCCAAGACAGTTAGAGAATGAGATGCGTATCAGGACAAACCCTTTTACGCCTTATGTCGGGTTTCATTAACGCAATGGGCGCATGCATTGCGGCTGTAGCTAGTCTGGTGCCATGGCTGCAATTGTAGCCATGGACACACCCCGAAAGAAGAAGGGTCTAGTAAGGGGCATAGAAAACCAGGCAAAGCAGAGAGGGCATAGAAAACCAGGCAAAGCAGAGAGGGCATGGAGAAAACTATACGACAGTTGCGGAGGATAAAAATAATTCCTTTTATTGGATTAGGGATGGAGATAGTAGGGTTATTGTTAGTTCGCTAAGATAGACTTTGTGAGGTTAACGAGGGTGATATGAAATGTGTCGATCCGCTGCTGGAATGTATCTAGGGTCGTAACGCAGTAGCTCAGCCCTGGAGGCAGGGGAAAGAACTGCGCCACCTGCCCGCAGATGGCAGTCATATCTCTGGAAGCAGAAACAAGTGTTAGTTTCCAGGCATAAAAATAGGAGTAATTTGGAAGAACTCGCGAGGTCCGCTGCACACGGACTTATATGGTAAGGGTAGAGCGTGTGACTTCGCTCTGCTGCGAGGTCGGAGTGGGGGTAGCACCCTCTAGTCATCTCTTGGCCTTCGTGTAACTTCGGTGGTGCTCGGGTATGCCCGGCGGCGGCTGATGGCTTGCAGGTGCTCAGCGTGGTGGTAGACTGGGGGGGATGATGTGATGTGCCGCTTACTTGCGCAACCCTCGTATCCATGTGTCTGGCTGCCCTCCAGGATTGTGGCAGGCCGCGACTTCCGTGTATGGGTTGGTGCAGTTTCACACTCACTCAGGGATAGAAGTACGTATGTTTGCAATGCGATGAGTTGTATTCGTAATTAAATACCTGATATACGCAGCACGCGTCAGTATAGTTCCTGTCGTTTACCTTCACTTCTGATTATATACATATATAGTGTAAAAGAAAATATAACCTTACACTCTCATGACACGTGTATGGGGCCATTAGGTACCCAATTAAGTATCGGTATTGGGTTGAGTACCGTGAGAATGTTTTGGTATTGAAACTGGCATCGAGAAAATGTAGTATCGACCAACCCCTAATATATATATATTTACAAAGAAAAAACACATAACTTATAAAAGCTACATAAAAAATATAATTTCCGCAACAAACGGGAAACACATTAAATAATTACATCAAAAAATTCTACATAGCTAAAGCTGTAATTGATGGTTAATATGTAAATCAAATTTCACTTTATACAAGTTAAAGCATTTACATCAATCACTTTCACAATATTACCCACAATTAATTTGGTATTTATAGACCTCTACAAAATTTTAAATTAATATTTCTAAGAAGTCTAAGCTGATACTATTTTGTTTCATACATAACAAAAGATTCACTCTTGCAAACATATACAGAGTATCAACTCAGTTTAGTTGTGGGTAACATGGAGTCAGTTACTTGTAGAACTCATGTTCGGACTCGTCCTTCTTGATATTGTTTTTGTAGCCCTTCTCAAAGTCCTTGCCCAGCACGATGTAGCGGTTCTCTCTCACTGCATGCATGCCCGCCTGCCGACAAAATGCAATCACACTCACACTCTATGTAGATTTTTGCAACGAGAGAGAGAGAGAGAGAGAGAGAGAGAGTGAATGAACTATATATTGTGGCAATTTTGGGACACAAACTGATTGCTACAATTCCGATGCTCTGGACCAGTCATAGAAACATGGGTTGTGTGTTCATCCCACCACGTTACTACACTCGTGTTATTTGCAGTGAAAGCCATAGACACAATGGCTAAAGTAGGTGATGAGAATGGAATTGAAAATGCGACTAGTGAATTGTGTTTTTGGAAAGACCAAAGAGACGAGGTTAGTGTCCATAAAGATCTGGCTAGTGGCCCGAAGCTACAGGGGTCTTATAACTGTAGCAATTATAAAAGACTACAAAACTTGTCTAACATGCATAAATAGTGGAAGATTTTTGGGCCCATCACTCGTAGGTTTTCTAAGCGTACTCTATGTTCCCTGTTCTGCATTCAAACACTATTCCATTTTACTGTCTCACTCACCAGAGATGACTGGCAAGTAAGGATGTCAACTGCTGTTACCTACACCAGGATGCCACTCACCTCAAGCATTGTAATTCATTATTATCACTATGATGATAACATGTTGGGAGCTGTGGTCATGTGGTTATCAGACTGTGCCCCACCAAGCCGAAACAAGGTCGATGGCCAACAGTATTGCCCAAATTTTTGCATATGGACTTTGCCATTGGGTTTACTTGGGGCAACCCTGTAACACCTGACATTGCTTTCCTCACCTCATTTCACGCTCACCACTACTTAACACCTCCTGTTAAGTGCCAACTCAACTCATTATTGTGACAGCAGTTAATGTGAGAGCAGCTTGGATAGAGTACCTCCTGGCAGATAGCGTTGATGTCGCCCCAGAGATGCGGTCGGGCGGGCGACGTAGTCTTCCAATCCACTTCTTCGCGAGAGTTCATCTTGGAGGTGATGGGGAGAAGATGAGCCTCTTCTGGCGCGCGGGTCAGCAATGGGAATCTATTTGCGGTCCAGGCGAGGCCGCGGTCGGTAGGCGGGTCGGCAGGGTCCAGCGTGTCTGCTCGGTTCGTGGCCATTATCACCTGTACACATACGTCACATCACTCTGCAAAAACTACAGGTCACTGCAGATTTCTAAATGCAGAAATTTAATAACATATATTATATTTTATTCATGGTAGCATGGATGAGAGAATATATTCATGTACATATGATAGAAGACAATACTAAATACCATCTTCAAAATAAAGAAAAAACATTATTCAAAGTTATTTGTTTATATTACCTCTAAAAGAAAACTAATATTGCTAGGGGTAGGTGAACATTTGAAAAAACTATCTGTAAAGAGAGATAATAACTTGAATTAATACTAGGAACTCAACCCAGGTCCTCTCGATTGTGAATCACTGTGTTACCACTGCATAACTATGCTTCATGCCAAAAAATAATTAAATAGACTGAATAGACTCGGTGACACTATTTTTTAAACAGCACTCGTTTTGACAAAACAGAGGCAAGACACCTAGTGGAGCCCTGGGAGGGAGCCGCACCTTCACGTTGGTGGTCTGGTCGAAGCCGTCCATCTGGTTCAAGAGCTCCAACAAGATCCTCTGCACCTCACGGTCGGCACCCGTCTGGGCGTCAAAGCGCTTGGTGGCTATGGCATCTATCTCGTCTATGAAGATGATGGCCGGGGAGTTCTCCTTGGCTAATCTGAATACATCACGCACCATGCGGGGTCCCTCCCCCAGGTACTTCTGGACAAACTCCGACCCCACCACACGGATAAATGCCGCTGCAGACATACAAAAATGTTAACTGCATTTTTAAATTGGCCATACACAGCAAAATCCTGATAAGACATTTCAGAAAAATTCTGAAAATGTATGGTTATTCACTGAAAAAACTTAAAAGTAGGTATGTCAAAGTTGATTCCTCCATACTCTTGATTATTACAGGTATTGAAGAATCGAGAATCGAATGGTTAATCTTTATAAATCCTTGTCCACCTTCACCTGAATGTTTAAGGTTATGTTGCACAGCAACAGGTCTTAGGTTTTCCACATAGCCTGAAACTCGTATGCGTTGATTAACTAAAATTAACGTGGACCTTTCCCGGTCCCAGCAAAATTCCTATATATTAAAGCTTAAAATGTCTGCTACTATCAATTTTCAAATATTTTTTTATATTATCGGTCGTAAATATTATTTATTCCAGTCACTAAAAGTTGCATTCAATGATGGTTCGACGATGAAAGAATTATGATATTAATTTCCACAATACAAACGACACTAAATAATCTATTATGGAAATATACATAATTGTTAACAAGCCTAGCTACAAATTTTCTAACATACCTAATAAGCGGCCTATATTTTCATGAGGCCTTAAAACATTAAACTCTATTAGGTTTTCAACAGTTATACAGGTTTTTCTTTAATTTTCCAATTAAATACTTGCTTATCGCTGCACTGACCAACTGACTTTAACAAAGATGATGTGTTGTAAACTAAACACAACACAATAGGTATCATGTTATGTGAGATCGCAATAACAGTATGGCCTACAGATCCACACTTATCAAATGTATGACAAAGAATTAATTTGCAACGCACTCTCACTAACTACTATCTGCTTTTACCATTGTATCACGTAGCCATGGCATGGAATGCTAAACTGTTACACACACTAACCAGAAATTGTTCCAATGCAGGATTTGACACAGTAAATTACACACCACATAGGTACCTACTATATTTAAGAAACCGTCAAACTGCATATATGTGAGATGGAAAATTGATTTATTTACAAACGGGTGCAAAATGTATTTGTGTGGGAAAGCACTACATTTAGTATGTCGGCAGCCATGTTAGTAATGTGCAGAATGTAGACAGTAGTGGTGCCATATATTCATTACTGATTCACCATGCAACACTGCCACACTGAAGACATCCTTTTGTACAGAATTTTTTCTTTCAACAAGTAAAAAATGTTAATATAAATAATAAAAAACTATCCGCCAAAATAACATACGGATAACAAAAAAAAGTTAATGTAACTATAGATAAAGAACAGGTACATTTTTCGTACCGTACATATTCCCTATAAGTGAAATTTTTGTTTTCGAGGTAGAAAAATTGAAAGCAATTTTTTTGTGTTTATACCTTTACGAAATACTTTCAGTGTGTTCAAAAGTGTGCACATGGGTAGTGTTAAAGTTTTCAAAGTAGGGCCCGCTGAAAGGATTTTATTTACTTAGAAGTGAAGAAAATGTCTAGCGAAGTGTGCAAACATTTTTCAGTTGATGAAAACAAGGCAAATTACGCATTTTACAGAGTGTGCTCAGCAAAAATTTCACGAGGTGGGGTTAGTAGCAGAACTAGTATCATGAGAAAACACTTACGTAAATACACAACGAGTACAATAAAATTGCCAATAATGATGTTTCAGATGATCTTTTGAACTGACGCGCGCCGCTTATTCCAACTATGTACAACGGTTACGACTCATCTCACTGCAACCTAGTATACTACTTCTACACACGCAAGATTCAAATCCCGCGTCAACCCGTACACGGAAGTCGCGGCCTGCCACATTCCTAGAGGGCAGCCGGACATGTGGATACGAGGGGTTGTGTAAGACAGCGGCGTATCAACCCCCCCAATCCCCCTGCTCCAGCGCTGAGCCAACAAGCCATCAGCCGCCTTGGGGCATGCCAGAGCGCCACCAAGAATACGCGAAGGCCAAGAGATGACCAGAGGGTGCTACCCCAACTCCAGCCTCACAGCAGAGGGACGTCACAAGCCCTACCCCGTGGCCGCCGCGACATGTGCTACCCTGACTATATAAGTCTGTGCGCGGCGGACCTCACCAGTCGAGCTCGCTCCGCCATTTCTAGTGCTGGGGCCCTCCGACCACTGTTAGATCTTCAGCACCTCCCAGATGCTGCCACCAACTGCTCAACACTCTTCAGCAGCCAAAAGAGGCTGCCTACATTGACGTTGCCATCACAGCTCTGCAGCACCTGCGACCAGATGCTCCAACGATGCCAATCACCAATAGCTACCAGAAGCTTTCTGTAGCTACCAGACATACCACACTTAACTTCTTTGTCTCCTACAGACACCCCAATTAGAGTCAGATTTGTAGTAAGCAATTTTCGACAGTTTAATTTCACTTCCCCCATTAGCCTAGGACCAGGTCACCTACACCTGGCTATCGTAGATTTACTTCCAGCCACTGGTCTTCTTGGTAGGAGAACACGCGTCACCGTGTTTACTAAGCTCTTAATAAACACAGCTTTGTTTCTTTTAACTTTGAGTCTCATTCATAGAGTACTTTGTAACCAACTGCTGGGAGAACCTCATGTCGAGTACCGCCGACTGGGAAATTATTACTACGAACTAGCTACAACTGGAGACTCCCCCTCAGGCAGCTCCAGTTGCAATACACACATATTAGATGGCCATCTATTCTATTTCTGCCAAGTATACAGGTACTGGAGGAGTAGTATAGAGGAACCCCAACCACTAGCAACACTTTCCACCCAAGGAGAGACAGTACGCCTGAGTTATATCCCTACCAGAGCACCTGGGTGCTGGCAGGGGGTATGTGTTTAGGTGCTACGGCCTGGCCTTGGTTGGGATCGCACACCCAGTAATAGTCTTGGTAGCCCACACAGCTTCAGTGCTTCTGGTTCTCACGCTAAGGTTCTGAAGCACCGGGCTCGTGCTACCAAACCACTACTGGGCAACACTATTCTAGGGCTACTCGTGTCAGTAGTGCTCAATTAATAGTTCTCAGCAACTAACCTGCTCTATGCCATGTAAGGTGAGAGGAGGGAGGAGCAAAGAGTTGTGTGCCTTGTTGCCAAACAGCCGGCTGGTTCTGTTCCCCTTACAGCTAATTGATGAGCCGAATGAGATTGTGCCGCTTTGCGCAGATCATTAGAACGACCTACGTGTACAGCAGGGGATCCAGCTACTTGCTCATCATCATCTCTTCGCATGCATCCTGCCAGCCACCCAACTGTGTGTGGGTTAATTAAACAGACTGAGGAATGCCTTGGCATCTCGAATGCCACTTTTTGAGCTCAGCAGCTACCATGTGGAACGGTAGTTTTTGAGTTAGGACACCCCGGGCCCTTGCTGCAGCCCGGGCAGAGAACGATCGTCTCAACTAACTATACCCAGCTAGTCTTCGCACTCACAACGTTAGTAAGCCTGCTACCGCTAGCACCTCACGCCAGTCGTCTACGGTAACTAGTCACGGCACCAGCCATAGGGCAGACCAATCACAACATTGAGAAGTGAAACCAAAGCCACATGACCGTGATCCAGTCTTAGCTAACCGGACACGCGTCAGAGCAAAGATGAATTTAGCAGCAAGTAATCCAGTGTCCCTGCAACTTAAAATATCCGGAAGAAGCATCTTCATGAAGCAATGCTAAATGAAAGGTTACTTCAATATCATTTTCATCATTGAATACCAACAATATTTAAGTACATATTGCTTCGCTTCATAAGTTGACCTAAAATATTGTATTGAGAAGTTGAGAACTTTTGTTTATCCTTTTTTTGTAATACTTTGCCAAATATGCATTTCAAATACATAATAGATTTATCAAAAATACTGATTAAAATATTATTTTTTCAGTTCTGAATATATGAACTTGTTAGGCCTAATTTTTTTTTACATAAATACAGGAAATTAACTTCACTTAGCTTAGCAGACCAGAAAGTCTTTCCTGTAATTTTCTTCATATTTATGTCTGTATAACGACCCATAAAACATAATGTCAAAAGGATACATTAACTGTAGGCATATGTTGATATTCCCTCTATTCTAATTTATGGAATCGGAATCGAGTGAAAGGTTTTCAATTGGAATCGAGAATCAGAATAGAGAAAAATTGATATTTTGACATCCCTACTTCAAAGGGTTAAATTTTTTTTATCAGTAATAGACCAAGAAACTTTTCAAACTTACTGAGCAGAACTTCATCAAATGGCTTGACTGTAAACAAATAAAAATTAAATTGCCTATAAAGGAGAAATGCAAAGTCAATTAAGTGCAATATTTAAACCTTTTTTTCTAATTGTCACAAAATGTGTTTGAACTTAGAACACACGAAAATGTAGAAGCTCCGAGAATAAATTTGATGAAACAAAACTTCACAGGCAATGGCCAACACCTGCAAGCATGAGGACCATCTGCGAGAGCAACTTACCTGTGGTGTGGTGGGCAACAGCTTTGGCCAGCATAGTCTTGCCACAGCCCGGGGGACCGTACATGAGTACGCCTCGGGGTGGGTCTATTCCTATCTGTTTGTACAGCTCAAAGTGTGTCAGTGGTAGCTCCACAGCTTCCCGGATCTCCTGCTTCTGCATGTCCATCCCACCAATGTCCGAGTACATCACATCCGGCTTCTCATCTGCAACGACAACACTCAGCCAACCACACCGCCATAACAGCACCACTCAACAAGCAAACTGCTCCTGCCACGTGCCCTCCAACTTTCTGTTTTTGGTACACATGGGTCGAGCGTTTGAATTTTGAACCGAACCCGAACCTAGACGTTATGTTCCGTTCTGTTCGAAATTGATTCGCCATGTAAAATATTGGTTCTAGTTCAGTTCAAAAAACTTTCAGAAATGAACATACTTTACCACAAAGGCATTGAAAAATAACAAACATGGGATACAACACTAAAAATTAAAAAACAAGTAATTTATTTTTGTCTTTGAAACAGTGATGACAACATTGTATCTTCAACACTACCATTTGTAAAACCGGTGCTACATGTTGATCTATTAGAGATGGAATTGTTGAGGTGGTTTCATATGTTTGGTTTTTGTTATATGCTTGAGAACAATTATGAGCTGAACTGTAAAAGGTATATGTGTGGATAAGGCATTTTATAAAGTTTGGTTCGAGTCCGGTTCAAGTTCGATGAATTATAGCATGGTTTGGTTCACGTTCCGTTTGTAGACAATTTTAAAGGATCAGTTCAAGTTCGATATATTCTAGGTTAAGTTCTAGTTCAGTTCAGTGCCAAAATCTGGGTTTGTCCCACCTCTAGTATTTACTCTTTGGTGCTACCATCAGAAATATTGATATAAAAAATTATGCGCAGAAACATGCGAGTACAAATGATTGTGTATCAAAATGAAACAAACTTTCACAATTTGTAAGTTTTACTGGAATAAATAGCAAACAAACTGAAAGATTATTAATACGTGTAATGAAACTAGCATGCGTTTTGTGTATATACAATATTATATACTGTAACGTCATGTGTACTTAATAACGATTCTTAAAAATCAATGTAACCAATTGAACACACACTATTTCCTGAGCTAATGGTACTTGCAAAACAAACTTAAGTTAGGTATTTAGAAAACATAAAATTTGATGCATGTCATATTCCTGCGCATCTGACATGCGTACTCTATGTTTCAACTTCACCCCATCTCAAGAATTGTTACGTTCGTAGAGAAGTCATACTATGAGAGGTCAATTAATGTTGTGTCTACAGGATCACCCCCCCCCCCCGTAGGTTAATCCTGTATGTGGGAGGTTTCATTCCTCATCTTCCACACACACAACCAAGCAAACTGTGCGTCGATGATACTTCATCTAGTGGTACCGACGTGTGGAACACACTTACCTCACAGATACCGTACTTTCTTATTCTATTCAAATTATATTACCCAGTGCATTAAAAAGGAACACAGCTTCACTTCATTGGAACAAAAAACAATTTATCTATGTGTATAAAACAGATGTATGAAGTTTAACAGACTGGTACACCGGCTACATTGAAAAGAGGTGTGCTTATGACAATCACCGCCTGTTTCATGATCATTCACTACACTGGATAAAAATATCTTTGCATTACAATAAAACGAGGGAAAGGTTTTCTTAAATTTGTGTCAGTAACGTCTTCTAAACCAGCAGTAGCAAGATTATTTCTTTTTTACTTTCTATAAACACTAGATTTGATTTTGTTTTACAATTTGCGCAGTATATTTCTGCACATATTTGCTTAATACCTTACAACAGATCTGTAAGTGTGTTGTAATGCAAATTTCAAAACACCCTTATTGATAAACGTTTGGGACACAAATAGGATAAAAAGGTTTTTGGTTATAGTTAAAAATTATGAACTTTGAAATAAATGTGTTCCAAGTCACATTGGCAAGAGTGGTACAGGCTGGCCTGCTCGCCACAAAGCCACAGAGCAAGAGAGGGATTGCGCACCTGCCTGGAGCATGGAGATGGAGGAGTCGGCTTCCGGGGGGAGCACATCGACAAGGGCATTGCTGTGCTTGTGCAATGCGACGCTTGCTGACGGCTTCAGCAGCTCCCGGTCTATTGTCGACAGGATCCTCACATAGTAGTTGGAGCCTACAACACAAGAAGCAGAATTCTATACTCTCCCATCACTGCACTTCATGCATGCACACACAATTAAAAAAAAAGCATTCAACATAATTCTATCATTTATGAAAGAACTGGGAGGAAAACACTGACATTCTTCCTAATATCCTTGGTCACAATACGTTTTTCAATAATACATTTTACTTTTGAATACCACACACAAAGATCTCTATTAACTGACTCTTACAGAACTGAAAAACTTGCGGATTCATTTCGAGACATATAATTAATGAAATTGTATGTTTATATTACAGTTGCAATTGGTCGACACGTCACTTGAAGTCTGCAGGAGAATTCAGTGCCAATATTAAGTAGGCAACAAAATGCAGGTCCAGTCATTGTCTTCCACTGTAACAGCAAACAGTTAACCTGATACCTGCACCAGTGTACATAAAGACTGTAAAATATGAACTGCAGGTCGCTGAACTCTCTAATTTTTCATGTCTCTATTGACTTTCACTCTGGTATAACTTAAATTTTATCGTACATTGCTGTCTGAACACACAACTTGTTTATATGTGGTTTCCTGCTTACAAAATTTTTTTATCCACCCCTCAGCCCTCTTTTTATAGCTTCAAGTCATCAACTTAAGTGGACTGTTGTGTCGGAGATATCAGTAACCTTATTCCAAAAACTATGAAATAAGCAATCTTTTGTTTGACGCATGACATGTACCTATATATACACACACACAAGTGGACATCACCCCATCTTCACGTGGCATCTCATCACCCCAGGTGGGGTTTGAACCAAGAAATTGTTACCGGAGCTTACCAGCACGCCACTAGGCAAGGGGCACCCAAAGACACGGCAGTCAAGATAGTCTTCACCCTTGTATCAGACGTCGTGCCACCCCCGTGCATGACAGAAGCCAGCCAAGCAGCTCAGTGCTGCCCCTACGCTCACAGGAGCAATGCAACTCGCACACGAGGAAAACTGCAGTTCCAGCCTCTCCCAAGAGAATGTGGCATTCGCCGCTAAGGGAGGAGCTTCAACCCTAAGATACCCGACTGGCCGAAGGGAGCAGAAGGAAGAGCAACTGACTGGCGATATGGCGAGCGCACAGTAAATTAGTTGTTTATATCAGTCAGCTCGCTTCACCACCTCGTGTGCGAGAGCTCTCCGCCTATACTGCCTTCCTCAAGAAGGACCACAGCTTCTACCAGACCTTCTAGACTAGCAACCCATAAAGACATCTTCAGCCCCCTTACACTCACCACCAATCTAGTGGTGACACCTCCATCCTTGCTGGACAACAGCTTTAGAGTTAGTTAATACATTGTAATAGCTACCTAGCAGCATCTGCTCTTGTCTAGATTAGAACCAGGTCCCTTTCACCTGGGTTAAAGTAGATACTTCCGTCGCAGTTCACTTACCTAAGTTAGGAATTGGTACGGGCTACCAGGTCTATTCCTCCAGGAATAAACTCGTCTCTTACCTAACCTCTGAGTACTTGCTTTCTAGGGTGAATTGTATTGCAGTAAACATCAGCCTATTAAGGAAAAACAGCAAAATCATATACTGAAAACCGATTTACCGAACATAGGGTAGGACTGCGAGGTCCCTTAACCAGGCGCACGTATGTCATCACACACACACACACACACACATTAGGCGGCCACCCATACTGTGGACCAGGGGCACAAAGGCAACAGGTGCAAACTTACAGTAGTCACAAACATTAGAAACTCAACCCAAATGCGGTTAGACAACCGGACCAGCCAGTTCACTCTATCCACCACGTTGTTCTTTTTACCGGTTGGAGCCAAAAGGATTGAGTCTGGATGGCCTAGCCATGGCTGGCAGTACACCTAGCTATTGGCTATTCACAGTAAAGTGAGCACTTTTGAAGCTCTCTTATTTGTAATAATAGTCAATGAATATATTTTATTTTAATCTTGGACGTTAACTTCCAAGTGCGGTGAAATAAACACACTGTGTTTATTACTTACATGACAGTATTTATTTAAAAAGGTGGTTAAAAGGATAAAAAATAGCTGAAAGGAAAAAATAACTATGGCCTCGGAAGTGCTAACTTTACAGTGAACAGCCTATAGGAACTTTGTCGCCTGTTCTTCCTTAGGAGGTAGACAGCAGTACCTCCGCTATGACCTTCACCCGTAGAGATGGTGCGACAACTGGCGAGGCCTCACCACCCAGTCCCACTACGTTCCTTCTTTCAGTCACCTCACAACACCACTGGCAAACCACACCCTATTGTGGCCAGCATTCGACAGGGTCAGGGTCTTAGACATTGCCAATCCCCACTTTAAGGGTAAGAGCCAGCAGCCCACTGCAGGGTACAGCCAGCTTCACCTCAGCTCAAGGACAGTGGGCTATATCCGGCCAACGTCAGCGGCGGCCACGCCAGGAGCTACCCCGGGCTGCAGTCCAGTCAGGTAAACCTGTGCCGCCTACACCTGACTTTGTACAGTGGAGAAAGGCCACACACCCTATTCTATATCATGGTCGAAGTACTATTAGTAGCCAGTAAACCTTGAGCTCCAGCAGCCTAGGTTAGCCCTGTGCCTCTGACCGGCACAACAGAACTCTTCATTGACCACATACATTCCAGCATATTTTGAATGACAATGGGCGATGTGAATTCGGCCTGTAATAATGTGTGGGAGGAAGACTCGTTTTGGTAAACGACTCTCCTGCTGGATGCCATGTAAAACGGACCAGCCTAATTTGTAGGGCGCAAGCTGATATACATAGTTTTTGCCATGTCCGTCGAAGTAAAGGTAGAGCAGACCAGTATGAATGAGAGATTAGAAGTCTGTAGAAATTATTAGGGCAATTTTAGAAGAGGTCCATTAATATCTAGTTAGATATTTTAGTGCTAATCAATACGACACAGACTCCACCAGGATTTGAAGTAAGCCTACCACGTCTGCAGTTGGAGTAACTTGTAATCTCTACCAGATACATATCATACCTGAAGTAAGCCTACCACATCTGCAGTTGGAGTAACTTGTAATCTCTACCAGATACATATCATACCTGAAGTAAGCCTACCACCTCTGCAGTTGGAGTAACTTGTAATCTCTACCAGATACATATCATACCTGAAGTAAGCCTACCACGTCTGCAGTTGGAGTAACTTGTAATCTCTACCAGATACATATCATACCTGAAGTAAGCCTACTACGTCTGCAGTTGGAGTAACTTGTAATCTCTACCAGATACATATCATACCTGAAGTAAGCCTACCACGTCTGCAGTTGGAGTAACTTGTAATCTCTACCAGATACATATCATACCTGAAGTAAGCCTACCACCTCTGCAGTTGGAGTAACTTGTAATCTCTACCAGATACATATCATACCTGAAGTAAGCCTACCACGTCTGCAGTTGGAGTAACTTGTAATCTCTACCAGATACATATCATACCTGAAGTAAGCCTACCACGTCTGCAGTTGGAATAACTTGTAATCTCTACCAGATACATATCATACCTGAAGTAAGCCTACCACGTCTGCAGTTGGAATAACTTGTAATCTCTACCAGATACATATCATACCTGAAGTAAGCCTACTACGTCTGCAGTTGGAGTAACTTGTAATCTCTACCAGATACATATCATACCTGAAGTAAGCCTACCACCTCTGCAGTTGGAGTAACTTGTAATCTCTACCAGATACATATCATACCTGAAGTAAGCCTACCACGTCTGCAGTTGGAGTAACTTGTAATCTCTACCAGATACATATCATACCTGAAGTAAGCCTACCACGTCTGCAGTTGGAGTAACTTGTAATCTCTACCAGATACATATCATACCTGAAGTAAGCCTACCACGTCTGCAGTTGGAGTAACTTGTAATCTCTACCAGATACATATCATACCTGAAGTAAGCCTACCACCTCTGCAGTTGGAGTAACTTGTAATCTCTACCAGATACATATCATACCTGAAGTAAGCCTACCACTCTGCAGTTGGAGTAACTTGTAATCTCTACCAGATACATATCATACCTGAAGTAAGCCTACCACGTCTGCAGTTGGAATAACTTGTAATCTCTACCAGATACATATCATACCTGAAGTAAGCCTACTACGTCTGCAGTTGGAGTAACTTGTAATCTCTACCAGATACATATCATACCTGAAGTAAGCCTACCACCGTCTGCAGTTGGAGTAACTTGTAATCTCTACCAGATACATATCATACCTGAAGTAAGCCTACCACGTCTGCAGTTGGAGTAACTTGTAATCTTACAGTACTATACTGAGTACCCTCAGTCTGCAGTTGAATAACTTGTATCTTACCAGAAAGTATATAGTAGCCTACTACGTCTGCAGTTGGAGTAACTTGTAATCTCTACCAGATACATATCATACCTGAAGTAAGCCTACCACCTCTGCAGTTGGAGTAACTTGTAATCTCTACCAGATACATATCATACCTGAAGTAAGCTACTACGTCTGCAGTTGGAGTAACTTGTAATCTCTACCAGATACATATCATACCTGAAGTAAGCCTACCACGTCTGCAGTTGGAGTAACTTGTAATCTCTACCAGATACATATCATACCTGAAGTAAGCCTACCACCTCTGCAGTTGGAGTAACTTGTAATCTCTACCAGATACATATCATACCTGAAGTAAGCTACCACGTCTGCAGTTGGAATAACTTGTAATCTCTACCAGATACATATCATACCTGAAGTAAGCCTACTACGTCTGCAGTTGGAGTAACTTGTAATCTCTACCAGATACATATCATACCTGAAGTAAGCCTACCACCTCTGCAGTTGGAGTAACTTGTAATCTCTACCAGATACATATCATACCTGAAGTAAGCCTACTACGTCTGCAGTTGGAGTAACTTGTAATCTCTACCAGATACATATCATACCTGAAGTAAGCCTACCACCTCTGCAGTTGGAGTAACTTGTAATCTCTACCAGATACATATCATACCTGAAGTAAGCCTACCACCTCTGCAGTTGGAGTAACTTGTAATCTCTACCAGATACATATCATACTGAAGTAAGCCTACACCTCTGCAGTTGGAGTAACTTGTAATCTTACCAGATACATATCATACCTGAAGTAAGCCTACTACGTCTGCAGTTGGAATAACTTGTAATCTCTACCAGATACATATCATACCTGAAGTAAGCCTACCACGTCTGCAGTTGGAATAACTTGTAATCTCTACCAGATACATATCATACCTGAAGTAAGCCTACCACGTCTGCAGTTGGAATAACTTGTAATCTCTACCAGATACATATCATACCTGAAGTAAGCCTACCACCTCTGCAGTTGGAGTAACTTGTAATCTCTACCAGATACATATCATACCTGAAGTAAGCCTACCACGTCTGCAGTTGGAATAACTTGTAATCTCTACCAGATACATATCATACCTGAAGTAAGCCTACCACGTCTGCAGTTGGAATAACTTGTAATCTCTACCAGATACATATCATACCTGAAGTAAGCCTACTACGTCTGCAGTTGGAGTAACTTGTAATCTCTACCAGATACATATCATACCTGAAGTAAGCCTACCACCTCTGCAGTTGGAGTAACTTGTAATCTCTACCAGATACATATCATACCTGAAGTAAGCTACTACGTCTGCAGTTGGAGTAACTTGTAATCTCTACCAGATACATATCATACCTGAAGTAAGCCTACCACGTCTGCAGTTGGAGTAACTTGTAATCTCTACCAGATACATATCATACCTGAAGTAAGCCTACCACCTCTGCAGTTGGAGTAACTTGTAATCTCTACCAGATACATATCATACCTGAAGTAAGCCTACCACGTCTGCAGTTGGAATAACTTGTAATCTCTACCAGATACATATCATACCTGAAGTAAGCCTACTACGTCTGCAGTTGGAGTAACTTGTAATCTCTACCAGATACATATCATACCTGAAGTAAGCCTACCACCTCTGCAGTTGGAGTAACTTGTAATCTCTACCAGATACATATCATACCTGAAGTAAGCCTACCACGTCTGCAGTTGGAGTAACTTGTAATCTCTACCAGATACATATCATACCTGAAGTAAGCCTACCACGTCTGCAGTTGGAGTAACTTGTAATCTCTACCAGATACATATCATACCTGAAGTAAGCCTACCACCTCTGCAGTTGGAGTAACTTGTAATCTCTACCAGATACATATCATACCTGAAGTAAGCCTACCACGTCTGCAGTTGGAGTAACTTGTAATCTCTACCAGATACATATCATACCTGAAGTAAGCCTACCACCTCTGCAGTTGGAGTAACTTGTAATCTCTACCAGATACACATCGCAAACTTTCCATATGAGTGTTTTAGGAACTTTGCTGGTAGAAATATAAAAAAAATCAGAGTATAGTATGATTTGCCATTGGTGTAAAGGAATTAACATAAATATGAAGACATGGACTAATATATACAGGAGCTACGAAATTACCATGTTTACTCGGGCCACTATTGAGCTTGGTGTATCTGAGAAAATACCAATTATAAATGTTGTGTTAATTTTTCAAATGAAAGAAGGCAGTTCTAGAGAAGTACTCACGCAATTAGCATTCTGCTTAATGTAGGTGTAAGAGGTGAATGTTAATACTTAATTGCATTTCATTACTGTTTGTAAAACCCCACTTTATGTGCTATTTTTTTACATAGTTCAGCCTAAATTCTATAAAATTATTGCATTTGTATTTGAGTGAGAATAAAACAAGTTATTTTTTCCAGTCAGGTGAATTCATGAGTATAATCCTGACTGGCCTAACACCTACCAATACACGAAGATTTAATTTAATTGAGCTTCTTTATCATGGCAGTAGTGTAGAAGTAGCTGGCATATTTATAGATGCTGAATTGTTTTGTTATAGTGTATGTTACAAGGTCTAATAAATACTCTTATTCTACACTCATACAGATGTATATTTTTATGCAAATTACTAATATAAAGTTAATCAGGCACGATGCCATCACCCCCCCCCCCCCCAAAATTCTACCCCTCTTTTTGTGGCGCTGAGGTGAGAGCTAGTCCAGTTCCATGGACGAAATTACTTTCATTCATTAAGTCACCTGCCCACATGCCTTCATTACTTTTTAAATTTATTTTTCATGTATAATTTTTGCTGTGGGAGATATAAACAAATACACTACACAGCACAGACCTGTGGTGCTGCCAACTATGCCAGTGTTCTGGTCGACGGCCTCAAGGAACTGGCCAATGACCAGCGGGACACTCTGTATGCGCTTCACCTCCTCCTGGGCATGCAGGTACTCCTTCTTCAAGTTGCGCTGCTCATCCTTTATGTACTCCTCCTGCACTGCCAGGAACTCCAGTTGCCGCTGCAGTTTCTGCCAACATAACCACAACAGAGGTGTCACCTAGCAGCAGCCTCATGAGACCCGTAGAGCAGGGGGCAGCCTTCCTTGGCTGAGAGATCTGGAGCTTGCACATAGTAGTATGTCTTTAGGGCAGAGGGGACAATCGATAGTTATACCGACCAGGTTTCAAAACTTTATCTTCCAATATTTTGTAATGATGAAGAATAGGGACTTCTCTGAAGAAAACCTTGTCTGAGGCATATGAAAGTTGTACATATATGGATCTGCCATTTACAAAGTTTACTATTTTGAAAAAGCCCCATCATCTTGTATTCGGCCCATTAACAAATTAGATATTGTACCTGGTATTAAAATGTTTTCTCTACATGTCCTGCCATGTTCTTTTACATCCTTAAAGGCCAAACTTATGTTAACAAACACCAAACAAAAGATGCAAACAAATGCTGCAATTTCAATGTGTTTAAACAATAGTTTTAATGCAGATTTTGAGAACTGTGAACCGTAGTGGGTCAGTTTGTAGACCTTCCTAAATTTCAGAATGTGCAATGTTATATCGTTCACGTATGTCATGAGCTGAGAATCATTAAGATACTCGAGTGTGAATGTGCCCAATTTTTTAGTTATAACCAATGTTTGGTGTTGTCTCTTCTAGTATAGTAGATCACTGTGTTAACAGTAACTTAACTGGCTGTGGAAAGTGATTATTTTCCATCACTATGCTCCTTCGCGACAGGTAAAGATCGTAAATAATAAAAGATGCAGCGCTATCTTCAGCAAGAATTTTTTGCCAGCCAGATGGTTAGAAAGAAATTGTGGATTGCCTTTTTTTTTTGTAAATTGACAAATTCTTGTTTACTTACACTATACCAATGAAGACAACAACACGTATTGAAAATATCACTTACTCTACATAAACGTCATTAATGTTCATGTCTTGTTCAGTTGCAAAGTGAGTACTTCAATGTTGGTGATTGTGGTGTAAATATCTGTATTTTGTTCATTGGAAGTTTGCAATTGTTGGGATTTTGTACCGACTGCCAACTAGCTCGGTAAAAGTGAATTCACAAATTTTGTGCCTTTCTCCTTCCCAGAACACGAACAATAGCGAGCATGGATGGCACACCAATTTACTGGTGTCGTACACACGTGGTAAAATCATACTCAGCAGGTAAAAAGAGATGAACCAGGTAAATGGGCATGCCCCCCAGGCTCGCTAAAGCATGCACTCTGGGAAACAAGAGTGGGGCCGTTTTGTGTGAAATCACTTTTCTTAAGTCATTTGTATAGACATGTTTAATAAATTTGTGCATTTTATAAATTCTTATGGTATTACTTTTTCCATTTTTTACTCCTTCTAGCCCACAATTTCCCCAGTTTTCATAGCCTCTCCACTATTGCGATACATAGCACGTATTGCAAATATAACAATGCGCCTATGCAATTATACCTCAACATTATTAGTATCATCAATTTGCACCTTTTTAAATTGTTTTATATTTTCAGAAATGTAGCATTACCAGCCTTTAAATATTATTTGTTTATGATAATTTGTTTTGAGCTGGATACTTATTTATTTTGCCAGTAATTTACTAAGTAATAGCTAATATCGAATTTTAGGACATCACCTGAAAATTATTATTTATTTATTTTATTTGTTTAAAGTTTCACACACATTTTGTCAGTTCTGTTATTTTTTACATTGACTGGTCTCACTTATCTTTGCAAGTATAAAATATTGTATTGCAGTTTTCTCTACGTACATTACAGTATCCGTGTTATCAATCAAGTTTTGCCTCAGAGAAACGACCCTAATTAAAGAGTGATAAAATATGTGTTACGTCTCATCAGAAGTTCTAATTAGAGTCATTGTAATAAATTCTTTTTACTCTCTCCAGACGCCATGTAAAGCGGTTCAACATAACTTCTCCTCAGAGATATTGTCATAAATTTTGATTATAACCGCCCATCATAAGCTAGGAAGTGTTAAGACCCACCTTAGTTATTGTGGGGGGGGGGGGGGGGGGGGGGGGGGAACGTTTAAGAAGTGGCCCGAAACAGCATTGATTTAATTTTTGAGTGCTCCAAACTGAGTGAGCTGCCTTTGCGACTGGAAGATCGATCAACTTAAGTGTTAATACTTATGGGCATGATTCAGCATTGACTATTTAATATATTTTAAAGTTTGTTTTTGTTTATTTTTCACGCCTGAACTGTTTATTTTCATGGAAAGATATTTACTTATTTATTTTTCAAGCCTACCCTCAGGAATAGCTAGAAGTGTTAATTTCAGGGCATCCCTTTTGAAAATTATTAAATTTGGAAAAGGGCACATGTTTCACGGACTAACCAGTGGCCGTAAATAAGTGCTTTTATGTTTTTTACCGAGCTATTTCAGTGAATTTTCAATTATAGTTCAATAACATGTTGAAATCTACCACTGCTCTCGTAGTTAACCATTTGATTAATGATACTTATTGAGGTGATTAGGATCTCCGGTACTAATTGCAATAAATTTAATTATTTTTCTGACAGCACAAATTCAGCAAAGATTGAAGCAACAGTGAAAAGACTGTAAATAGGGACACCTGTTTTTCGCAAAAAGATTTCAGGACAAGTTGTGTTCCAAAACACTTTCATGATTCAATGTAGATTTGCAATTAAACATATTTTGGTGATAATAGTGATATAACCGTAGTATTTTATCACGAAAACACGCATAATTGCAAAAAGATCTAAACAAACAATACAAGAATTAACAATATTACCAATACAAGTTACACATACAAAAATTGGAAGGACTACGAACTGGAAGTAAATCACAGGGTACAATTGTATTACGAAAACATACATATTTTTTCACTCATATTACCCAGCAATTTCCTTGATCTTCATAGCCCTCCCCACTATCGTAAAGTTACATTTAATTTGGTTACTACTCACTGAATCAATCGTCATTAAGCACAACACAATGTTGATCCATTTGATGACGCTACAAAGACACACTGATCACCATGCAAATAAATAAAATTTAACTTTTCCCAAGCTTTAATAGCACAGAAACACTCGTAATTTTGTACAATTATCCGATTTAACACATCCAACATAAATTGCATTAACACATGTATTTAAGCACTCGTAAATCCCAAATCTACGAAAGGACAAAAATCAGCTGTTACAATAACATCTGGCAATTTCCCACAATCCACTTGACGTCAACCAATTTCGACGTGCATTTGTTTCCTGTCTCTTGTGCATTATTGGTGACCATGTATAGAAAAGTAATATGGCGTTCCTCCTGTTTATAAACACAGTCTATGAACGTCGTTATGTATTATCTACCATATGTATAGTTATTCTACTAGTAATACATTATGTAGTACTATCCCCTCATGAATAAGCCTAGAGTAATTCACCAGAATTACATAATGTTCCAACACTGACACCTGTGTTGTTTACCTGAATAACCCTATCGCCACGGCATAAATAAAAACTATAAATTAGGTATCATATATTAAAGATTCACTTCAAAAGGTATTCTCACATTTAATACAATTTAGTGACCTGATACAAATATATTGGACATACATTTCACATGTTTTACTGCATAAACATCACAATCATGACAGCCCTCCACACTATCACATTTCATTCACATCAAACAACATGAAGCTCCACTAAAATTCCTATTAGATATGATTAGTAATAATCATATATAACAAATCCAGGCATTATTTTCCTGATTTTAGGAAAAGCCCTTATTCTGAACAATTACAGTTGTCCAACATTCAAATGTTAATGCCAGCCAATAAGAATTCAAGACGTCACAAACAAGTGAAAAATGGTACAGACATTGGGCAACTGATGGCACCACCAGCATCATACATTTTTATTCTGTAAATGTTATACGAAATTAATAAACAAATCTGACAAAATGCATTAAAAAACAATTGAGCGTTAACTATGAAGTCTGTGAAATGTTTTTTTTAGGGTTTATTTAGGTAAAATTTCAGAACAGGAGCTTTTTTGAAAATCTGAAAATAATACCTTGATATGTTAGGTATGATTATTAGTAATCATAATTACTAGGAATTTTGGAGGGGCTTCACATAATTTTCTGTAACAAAAAATAAAATGTGATAGAGAGGAGGGTTATCAAGAATACTGTGTTTATGCTACAAAACACAATAATTTATGTATAATATATTTATATTGGGTCGCTGATTTGCATTACATGTAAGAATACAGTTTGCAATGAATCTTTAATGTGTAAAACCTCAGTTACGGGGCATATGTATGTCACTATGCTGAGGGTAATTCTGGTGAATTACTCATGGTTTACCTTGCCTATATCAATGAGAGGAGTGTCAACATTTGACCAATAGAAATACCAAAAATGATAGTGGGGAGGGCTATGAAGATCAGGGAAATTGTGGGGTAAAACGAATGAAACATATGTACACAATGTAATATTTATTCACGAAAATAGGTTAAACTGCAAAAATAATGTACAAGCGTAGTCAAACATTATGCACTGAGTCAGAGTCCCAGCGCCAGCAGGCGAGTAAATCCCCAAAATAGTAATTCAACCTCGCTGGCAAATTTCTTTAGCAGGTATGCAAAGCTTGGAGTTTCCCCAAAAATGATTTTCAAGTGTAGCCCCCTCGCACTTGACGCATACCAACATGCTGCGCAGTGCAAATGCGCACTCTACGGGCAACTTCGCCCCATCTACGAGTGACCCGAGCTCAGAGGGAAGTCATAAGAGTGGCAAAATAAAATAAACGCATCGAATCAGGAGATTCCACAAGCTTGGACTGGTGAATACATAACTGTAATTCACTCTCATAATTACAATCCGGCTTGCATGCCCGAAATCTCACATGCAAGAGTCACCCCCGGGAATAAAATAAATATTTGTGATATTTTACTACTCGTCGCTTAGCCCTGGAAGAAGTTCATATAACCCTCAGAGATGGCAGCACCCCCGTGACCTTGTGACATCACAACCCACCAGCCTGAGGAAGAGGTGTTTTAATTTGTCATCGCCTCCAAACGGGGCGGTAAGAAATGAGTGGTGTTCCAGCACCTCAGAGAACATACCCTTACGCTGGAAGGCTACACTAACCCCGCACCCTGAAGAATCGCTGATGAGATTTTTTGAGTATAAATAAGAGGTCAATCATCCAGCACCGGCAGATACACCGGACTCGCCAGCCAAATAGGATCGCGAGCCCTTCCTAGTCGGCGAAGAATCTCCTCAGTCTGCATAAGGCGTTCCTTCGTCTCCGTGACCTGCAATACGGCGCTACACCTGCAAGACGGCCTTATCCTGCAGACTGTGAAGACTGCAGCCTCCCAGCAGCTTGCAAAAGGCTCATCTGCTACTGCACCCACTGACCGAAAGGACAGCTACTCCATGTCCAAGGTAATCCTACTTCATGCCCCCCCCCCCAACCATTTACCCAAGTCCACTTCCGTGACTCCGTGGTAACAAGCCGGCCTGTCCTAGATTATCTCCCTTGGATTAATTCCTGTATATTTGTTTACGCTGTAAAATTGCATCATTTTACCGTAGATTTTATTTGAATTAAATTTCTCCAAGCTCGCCTTCGCCTATTTTATATCCACGTAATTATCATTATATTTGTTTAGCCAGTCAGCTAATTAAAATGTGTAATTTGATTTTAGCCAGGACTTTCCAGTTTCTCTTTAGCACATAATAAAATTTATGTTAACCTAATTGCCCATCTAGTTAGTCTTCCATTTTCCTAGAGTCTGTGTTTGTTTATTTGTGCCAGGAAACTTCACGTTTGTTGGAGACTATCTGTGTGTTGAGTTTACCAGGGATCCAATGTATAGAAGGAGAGGCGGGTTACAGAGTAGGCAATGGTGTAAGGAACGCTGCACCCTCTGGAAGTGACCCTCACGAGATTGAACCCCGGTCCCAGTCTAGCGAAACCGCCCCACGTCCGATGTCGCCCTTCATTACCCTCGAACACGAATCTCACTTCGACACGCATTTAGGCACCTCTTGGCCCAGGTACCCTACAGGAGAAAGTCTCGCCCAAGTAGAGCAGTCACTGCCTATCGCCAGTGCTATTCCTGAGGACACTGTGACTAGCCAGGCCCCTAAGACGTCCAGCAGAAACTGAGTTACCAAACCTTTGCGTGATTAAACTGGCATCAGGGAAAACCGTACAGATTCGACTCCCACCTAAGGTAGTCCCCAAGTCTCGTGCAACACCTCCCTTTCCATATTTCGTCACCGCACGTCCCGTCCAAGCCACCCCAGCCAGATCATACACCTCCACCCCCAAGGTCGTGTAACTGCATCATCATTTCATATCCTCGGCACAGCTGACGTCTCGCTTATTGGCAACTCTTGTAGTGAGGAGGGTAGACCTGGTCGGGAATCTACCTCCATCCACCTAACTCTGGAGTTTGACTCCCCTAGTTCCTGATGGTATCCTACCAACAAGTGGCCACCCACGACCCATCGGGCCCAAGATGTTAGCCATTTACGCAGAGGTAGGCATACTTAAAGTTCCGAGAGGGCAGTCAGTTACCTAACCACTTACATCACGAGATAGGGCATGCGTCAAACTTAAAAATACTTTAAAAGCATAGCTAAAAACATTATGCACCAAGCCAGAGTCCTAGCACTAGCGGGTTTACAATTATTAGATTAATTGGTGAGAGATAAGATAGCCCTTCTTGAATGCATATATTACTCAGTTGTGTAATCGATTTTGGGCACCCTTCTCATTACTGTGACACCATCTGGTGAGAGACGGAGATGATCACGATACACTTTTACCCGTTTCTATGGGCGTCAGCAGTGGTTTCTACACACCGAACTTTGGAGACTCAGGGATGCTGTGTGTTTATCTCACCTGTGCGTACTTATGAAACAACTTTTATAAACTGCAATAAAAAACACTTGATGGAGCTGGGTAACTGATGCCATGGGCTATTCACGCTAAAGTGAGCACTTTTGAAAGCCCTCTCATTTGGAATAATAGTCTATACATATATTTTATATTAGCTTTAGACGTTAACTTCCGAGTGCTGTGGAATATACACAGTGTTTATTACTTACATGGCAATATCTATTTAAAAAGGTGGTTAAATTATTATATGGGGCTGAAAGGAGAAAGTAAATAGCGTGTCAATAGTGCTCACTTTACCGTGAACAGTCTATACAAAGACCTGCAACTATTACACTGTGATGTATGTATATTAATACCAAGTCACACAGTGCCAGAAATAGGATTAGGTGCTTTACTACTCGGAGGTGACTAGCCAGTTCCGGTGGGTGATTCCCCCAGCACGTTACTCTACTCGCGCACTCCGACTGGATGATGCTCCGTGGTGTTTGAAGAAACAGCCTCTACAAAGCAGGGGGAGCAAGGGGCCTACAGCCGCTAGGATAGACTGTAGGTTTTGTCTAGGAACAGGACATGGAGTATGAAATGAACACGTGCATTATCTACGCAGCTAACGCCTACTCGCCGGGACTCGTCCCCGAACTATTTGGCGTGTGGCGACAGTCATACACATAGCGGGTTAATGCAGAAATAATTAATGCAGTACAAAATTACAAAAATTACACTTGATGAACATGGGGCACAATATGAGCAGGCAGAAAAAACACACACTTGCGTGAAAATAGTTTTGGGTGGTGTGGATGCCGCTGGATGAAGTTTGAGTTTGTAGCGGACCAAGTGTGCGGGTGTGAAAGGATAATATTTCACAGTAAACTCGGGTAAGAACGAGCATACGAAAGATCTTAAGGTGCCGGATGGCGAGAGAACGTATTGGGCAATTAATTTGATTTCAATTAGTATAGGGCTTGCTCGTGTGATTATAATATTTGTCTTGTCATTTGATAAATTTGCTGACCATACAAACGTATAGGAACTGTGTTGTGTGATTATGTTGACTTGCATAAGCTGAGATTCCTTCTCTCTAAACACGAGAAAATATCAAACTGGAATTGCTGATCGTATTTTTGGTGTGAGACGTGGCATTCACCTTAAGCTGTACTTAACAAATACGCAGCATACTAGTGGCGTCATGGCGCCATGTTTAATCTACTAGTGCCTATAAATTATATCACACTAAATGTTCCTTATTTCTTATTGACATGATTAAAACATTTCAGTATTTCACAAATAAATCTTGTACTATTTAGATACACAGCTAGGATCATTAAAAATGAATTTTGACTTATCTGTAATTTTGTGTTACAGTATAAGGTCTGGTGCCTTTCGATCCCACTAAAAGAGCCAATACATTGCAAGTTTATGTGTAATGTGAGGTCTGGTGTGTACCAATAAATCCCTCATTGCCTCTCGTACCCTGACGTATTGTATATGAAAACACGTTAAATTGCAAAAAGATTGAACTGAACATTAGCTAAATTGACAATGTTACCAATACAATTCAAGCCTTGGCTACAATCAACGTAGTGTTACCGTAACAAAATAACAGTTGTGTTACAGTGAAAGTATGAAAATGTCATGGCTACAACCACAATAAGAAAACGGTTACTCGGCCAAATGAGAATCGAGCACAAAAAAAAGACAGGCTGTACATTTATCGTGGATATTTACAAACAGTGTGTTGGCTAACCTGATATTTAATTTTGTTTATGCGCTTGTAATGAAAAAAGTTTAGCAGGAATTGCATTTTGGGATACTTAAATTGTGTATACATGTGTGGGTTCAATTATTTAATGTTATTTCTTACTGTGATTATAGCCGGGCCTTTAAAAATACAATAGTGGGGAGGGTTATGAACTGGAGGGAAACTTGACGTGGCAATGCTGCTCGCTGTGATTTGAACGGCTGTGCGTGAAGTGTTGTGATCTCCCAAAAGCAGAATCTAATGTAAACACTGGGTATTACTATACCCCGTTTACTTCCCCTGAGTGCTGAAAAATTATTTTATGTGTAATTTTAAAGATGATATGTTTCTTTTGTTAAAAGAGATTAATTTATGTTTTCAGTTTTTATTAACGTAAACAGTAAGTTGAACCGGGTAGATCTGGCAGCCGCCATGCCAAGCGCCCAAACTTAAATTCCTAGAGCTTTCACTAAATAAATATTATAGGTAATTTATTGAAGTGTAAATAGAAAAGGTTTATTTATATATTATGCCTTGTGTAACAGTTATATAATTTTCTATTTGTTTTGCAAGCCCGTTCAGGCTTTCAGATGTTCTTAATTTTCTTTGACACGCATAGCAACAAGGGCAGTAAATATTTAAAATAAATAATTACATGTTGGAATCCATGCTTTAATTCCTCCAAGTGTTTTGCTGTGCCTTGTTTTGTTTTAGATGTACGTGTTTGTAAGTTATGTGTAACTGCTTTGTCCCTTACACAGCTGGGACAAGATTGCGGCTTGCTAACGGGATCTTGGCATTAGCCTCCTCAGGCTAAATCGGTGGGCCTAGGAGAATGCACATGTTCGCGTCGCGGGGGAATTTCATCATCTTAGTCTGGTCAATAACTTCCATAGGCAGTGAATTTTATACCGGAACATTCAAGTTTCCACGTGCTAACCAGTGCTTTCACAGTATCAGCCAATGGCGGGCCTCGTGCACCATGCCCGCTTTATTCGAGAGATCTAGTATCATTGAGTGTTTGTATAGTTCTCCTGCTTCAGTCAATGTACGTATTTCAGTGACTCTAGTCGTATTAATTTTAATATTAATTTATCTTGGGTCCTGGCCCACTCCAGAGTGTTAAGTCCATGTGCTCATTTACGTTATGTAAAGGCATCAGTGACTTTATACGTATTTTATTCGTAAACGTGAGCTGCAAGAGGGATCCGCTACATGGTTGTCGACCAACTACTGCCCTGAGAACAAGAGCTCTCGTGCTTATACGTGCCATAGAGGAGCTGGCGCCCTTACGGAACTCTCAACTTTTCAGTAATATTTAACAATGCATTTTGGTTTTTCTCAAACCAGGCATCCCTTGTCTCTCGTAAGCTGCCAACACACGTTATGTGGCTTGCCCGAACATGGAGCCAGTTCTGAGCTGTGCTAGGATCCCTTGCAGAAATTGTAATTTACGTTAAAATATTTCATGGAAACATGAAATTTTTTATACCAGACATCGATTGTAGATATGCTAGTTTTCTTGTGGTGACGTTTAACGTTTTGCGTCAAGTTAGTTGTAGGCTCTTTCATCCCTGCAAAAACTTGCACATTCCTCAGTATTAAAAATACTTGCACGCGGATCATACCTTATACTTTGTGTACAAGTCCTCAGTGTCCACTTCTTCTACTCCATATATGAGAGGTGCAGGCACACTTTTCGAATCCAAGCTGCTATCCTCCTAAACAATACAAGAGTATAAAAACTAAAATCAAAAAATATATAATCTAAAATAAATCATTAGATTTGGCATACGTACTTTTTCAGGCAAAATAATACCAATTTCTTCCATGTTATTATTCAAATCTGCAATATCACACAACCCAACAAAACATTTATGCATAGATACATAAGGTGTTACTAGATCGGTAACTCTTATGTTAGCATCTTTGACAGAGGACACACTGCGATCGTATCGCCTTACGACTGGTCCTGAACTAAAGATCAAGATGGCGGCGGACAACGTAGAAAATTCAATTTAGTCAAATGGCATAGAATTAGAATGTATTTTTTGAGGCACACATTATACATATATATATAAGGAAAAGGGAATTTGTTTAGGGGTGGAAGGGGAGCAGCGTCTTTAATTTTACATCTTTCATGAGACAGCATTGTTTTGATGTTTTTATGTGTGAAAATTTTAACTTCAATGAAAAAAAAAAATGAGATATATACATTGTTGTTCGGATTCGTACGGTTGCAACAAAATATACACACATCACACACTTTGGCCAAAGTTAACCTTACACTCGTTGTACTTATGATATAGACAAATAAACAAATATTATTTACAAACTACAAACATGTTGAAAGTGGGCCTTTTAAAATCCACATTAGTTACAAAACTCACAAACTGAACTATAAAATTCGCAACCCCTTGAAAACATGTTTTTCTATGGAAATCCTTACAACTTTACTTCACTAAAGTCACATTTGTTCGCCACTACCTTTAAATAATCTATTTGCAGAATCATCCCATAAAATAAACATTGCACACATTTCCTGAAACCAACAAACTTATCCACTGACGGTGGCATTGATGAAAAGTTTTCAGTGGTGGTTAAAGTGAGGTCTGGATGGTCGGTACCCAGTGGTGCCAGATGTCGGCGAGGTGCCGTCAAAGTGATGGTCGACTCTCTTGATCTCGAGGTTGAGGGCCGTCCACCCAGACCAAATCTCATTCCGATGATAATGACTGATGACTGTTGACCTCTGCCCCATTGAGAATTACTCTATACTACTAGTCTTGTGAAGCAATAGCCGGTAGGCCGACTATACACCGTTGTTGACATAGAAATGCCTAACTCTTAACACTCACGTATGTGGGCTGTCATGGCCACCCACACGCCCATACAATGTGAACCAAATTTAGAACACTGGTCTATAATGGGACTTAAATGAACAAAATGAGCGGGTATTGTAAGAGCCCGTCTCATGACATACATACTGCGATGTAAGTAAAAAATGTACTGAAAGTTCACACACACATATTTATCATGGTATAATACATCCCTTCGATGAGCGCACTTGACATGAATTACACTTGCGGCTATTTGGACCGGCCGTGCGGTGAAAAGAAAAAGTCCTTCGACAATTAAATCGTTATGTGAAACTTTCAGCTCCCTGGGGCCATGCTAATCCACCGTGGAGTAGAGGTGGCTTACCGGGGTACGAGAAGTGAGAAATTATGCAGGTTCTTTAAGTCTATTGTAGTTACATGTCTGGTTGCAAAATGATGATGATCGCCTGGTGTGTGCAGGAAAGTGCCAAAGCTTAACACACACCTGCCACCTCCAGTGGATGCTTTGTGCTGGCTAACACTCCAGCCGGACCCTGGTGCTAGTCTCGGCTGGCCCTCACGCCGAAACGGGACTACTTTATGGTGTGACTTGTAAAACTGAAAATAATTACTCATTAACAACAAATAAACCTCTTTAAAAATTACATCAACACACTTGCAACATAAAACCCTGGTGAAATGATCTGGACAAAGCACTTGCTGGAAAATGAAATAAATAAATACACATTACCTCGCAGAGAGATGATAGAACAATAAACACAAAACTATCATAAATGGACAAACACACCAAGGTCTTTAGTTAAGCCTTAAACGTCCCAGTTCACTATACTGGCCTAACTATTCCTCCTCAGCATCTTGTGATTACGGCTGGACAAAGGGTCTTAGGGCTGTGGTATGCGGTAACGTGTGCTGAGTCTGCCGCCTCATAGACCATTCACCCGGCCTACAATCGAAGTCCACACTACGAGCAGGCAACACACACAGTGTAAAGTTCGTGTGAGTGATGCACCAGTGCATATAGTGCAATAAGAGGGTAAAGTGCAAGCCAGTTAAAGTTAGTGGATAGAGTGTCAGGTGCAGGTAAGTGCAGCACCAGGCACGTGGGTGCCAATGAAAATAGGATCAATTTAAAAAGGGCTTAAGACTGGTACTGTGGAACATTCCTAATGGAATACACAATAACTTATGCCCTATTTTTCACCTCATTTGTTTACATTGTTCACATCAGTCATTGCAAGGGTGTTGGGTTTTATTATTACTTTTAAATGTTTTGTTAATTTGTTATGTTTCATGTTTAGCAGGTAAGCTTTTATTTATGCAAGTGAGAGTTGTTTTGTGGATGGTAGTAAATAGTGCTCACTTGATGCGATCTCCCATCCCCGGGCGGTGAAGGAGACAAGACGATCAGTTAGTTAGCTTCTGAGACTCGCGAGGGAAAGGCTGTGTCGTGCACGTCCTTTGGCATTCACATTTGCAACTGATCATCTTAACTACAATACACTTTAAAACATTCAGGAACCGTTTTCTTTAGCCGCCGGAAAATCTGCCCTCTTCCCCTGTGGTTTTGCATCGCCCAGGAGGACTTAAAACTACCGTTTTTCTTATTGACCATGTGTGTGTCATTTGTCTGTATCGTCCTGCTGACAGGCCGAGTCATTGCAAGTGTAAGTTATGGCAAATGGGAAGTTTAAATAAAATGCACTGCGAAAAGTGTGAAACAGGACTTCGACGTGTTCTCATTTGTCTGACCGCAAGGTTCTTCTGGGCATGAACCCTCAGAATACCTGCCATTTTCTATGCAAGCGTTGAGTGTTTGATGTCTATTATTATTATTGCAAGTTTACCGTATTTTCGGGCGTGTGGACCAGCCGATAGGCCACCAGGCAGTCCCATTAATTATCACATAACAAGGTGCAGGACCCGCCAAGAGGTTGCTGAAGGGAAATTAGAAAAACTTATTAAGCATCAACAGGAAGGAATCAGCGGAGCAGTGTAGATTTCTATGCCCTGGGTCATCGGCCACGTGGCCTGAAGACAGAAGAGTCAGCTCTACCAACATTGACAATGCTGGGACAGTGTCTGGCATCCTGTGTAATATGTACATATCCTAACGTCAACCTTTAGCACATGCCAATCTCCCTTCACCCATCCATAGTCCAGCCACATGGCATCAGTGGCACATGTCAAGTAATGGTAGGAATGAACAGTTTTAAGAAACAGTACACAAGTCAATTAATATTATGATGTGGCATACCTCTGGACCACGGGGAGAATTCAGGTTATCTGGAAAATGAAACAATAGATATGGAATTACTCGTGTGGGCGAGAGTGCTCCATAGTAGGTAGAGCTTGATGTTGGTGTTGCTGTAGACACTCTCTCGGGTCGTGATGGCCGACGACCATTCGCCATCCCCCATGTTCGACGTCTTGATGACTGCAGTATTGATGACATTGCCGCCAATGACACTTGAAGGCTAGCAGTGGTGCAAAGTAGTGTTAATTAAGGTTGGGAGTGGGACAGGTAAATGTTCCATGTTCCTCACCTACTCTTCGGCTTGTAGATGATAGGTGCCAGGTATTTTAACCAAAAAACCTACTAGCTCGGGCAAGGCAGAATTTTCTTCTCTCTGGGTTATGCTCCGATGACCTACAAGCAGTGTCCTCCCTGTGATCCTACCGTTCTGATTGATACAGAAACAATTGTAATGCTGTAAACATGCACAATGAGATCTTAGGGAAGCTTACACACCCATAATTAGTTGTACATATATAACAAACTGGAAAAATAATTCACACACTAATACATAACCCTTAATGAGAATACACACCATTTTAGGTTAGATCATTGGGTTTTATTAAGGCTTCTCCAGGAAGCAACTTATTCACGCTGCCAGGCTTAACCTGCAAGCAGGGTGACACTGTACAACTGCCGGGCTTTCATTAATGCCCAATTTTGCAGGGTCTTATTTTAAAACACGTGCACACAGGTGCACGTGGCTTGCTCCTAGCACTTGCACATTCCTATCTGCTCAAGATACGAGCGCACCCTTAGGCCCCTATGGCTGCATTCATAACTGAGGTCTTTGTGACTTCACTTCTGCGGTGCACATTCCAACTGGTGCGCACTAACACCTGCAGAGTGCTGGTAACTCTAGCGGCTGCTGGCGACGGCGGGCAAACGGGCTAGGGGGAAGCAGATGCCGTCAAATGCCCTCCCCCCCTGCGAGACCATTTGCATCCAACGACTCACTCGCAGGAGGAGCATCTCCTCTGCTCCCTGCAGTGAGGTCGCAGCAGGTAGGCCTCCCTATGTGCTGGCAGTCTGTCGTTACTTGGCTGCTTTGTGCAAACCTGCTCTCTCCGGAGCGCTGTTGCGTTACCGCAGGTGGTACAGTCCCTCGCAGGCGCTCTTTGTCTCCTGGGACATTGGAGAGGTTGCGGGCTGACCAACCTGCCACTCTTGCTGCTATCACTGCTTACTCCTCCACTTTATTCACTACTGCAGTCGTGTCGTGTCCCGTTCAACCCGGTATTTGCATCCCAGTAAGTAGGGTCCTTTCCCGAAGTTCTGGTGCGTGGTCTTCCTGCACGCTTACAGGTGGTGTCACCGTGGTGGGATCTGGTTCTTCCCCTTCCCCGTCCTCTTTTGGTAGTAACGGTGCTGTTTCTAGCTTTTCCTGTTTGACGGCATGGCTCGACGGCCCATCCCCGTCGGACCTGCCGATGTCGGTTACCAGTCTCAACCCTGTCGGCACCTCTGGGTTGGTTGGCTCCAGACCCCCTGTGTCTCCTGCCAATATACCTTTCTGAGGTACTGCATCACCTCTCGTCGATAGAAGGTCACCAAGGGGCTTGACAGCGCTTTCACCATCATGGGGCTCTTGGTGGTCCATGTTCCTCGCCTATGGTTCCTGCTCCTCTTGCTCTATATACACTTCGGGATTTCCTTCACCCCTTTTCCGTGCATCGACGCCGTCTCTCTCAGAAGTGGCGACCTGATCTTTCGCGGCGCTGGCATGACATAGACCCCTGGTGAACACCGTGTTGTTCGGCATCGACTCCCCACCTCCACGCATTGTTCTGACCCCTCCTTCATGTCCTACCCCACTTTCTGCTTCGCTACCTCTCTTAACATGCTCGTCTTGAGCGTGGCCGTCCTGGCCGATCTGGAGCTTGTCCCCGCTGTTCTCGGGAGCGCTCTCAGCCGGTTTACCAGTTAAGCTTCTATCCATCTCGAAAAGCTGTCGGTTACTACTATTATGAATCGCCTCCCTCCAGTTGACTTTGGAGAAGGACCCATGATATCTAAATATACCATTTCAAATGGTTGTTTAGGTGGCCTTGGCTGTTGTAGGTTTCCGTCAGACCACCGGGATTTGAACAAATTACATTTGTGGCACCTGGGTACCCAATTCCTGACATAATGAGTGACACCAGGCCAGAAAAACTGTTCTAAAATGTTCTTAATCACCTTCTTGGCTCCCGTGTGCACTGCCATTAAGTTCCCATGAGCGTGTTCAATACTTTCTCCCTGTGACTAGGTGGTACATACAGTCTTCATTTTGTATTGTCTCATGGTGAGCACTTCTCGATACGCCCTCCTACTCATCTCCATGCATCCACTTGTTCCTTTCCACATCGTTCTCTCTTCTCATTCACAAACTCACAAGTTTTCTGCGCTGTCACTACCTCGCAGTACAAATCTGTTATCAGTTGGTCATTATCTCTTACCTTTATCATGTTTATGTTTGCCTTCATAACAGGTTCTGTAGTAATGGGGGGTAATACCTTATTCCATTCAACATCATCTGTGACCGTTACTTTTGCTTCTGGTGTTCGCAACAATGCGTCTAAAAGCTCGTTCTCCTGTCCCGGTATGTGTTCGATAACAAAATTGTAAGCTTGCAGCAAAAGTACCCATCTTGTAAGTTTGCTCCTGGCTTCCCTCATGTTGTTTAACCATACTAGGCAGCGGTTATCATTTCGCAACATGAACCTACGATATTATACATATGCCCTATACTTGTGTATCGCACATATCACGGCAAGGCATTCCCTTTCGTTGGCATCATATCTGCATTTGGTACTTCCCAATTTCGCACTCGCAAAGTAGATTCCCATTCTCTCACCTGTGTAACTGTACTGGTAGAGCACGGCGCCCAGTCCTTCCTGGCTGGCGTCGGTCTGCAAGTAAAGGTGTCTTACTGGATCGTACCATGCTAGAGCGGGGCATTGTCGGAATTTTTCCTTAATTTGCAGAAAGCAGTTTCCTGTTTACTGCCCCACACACATCGCTTTTGTGAAGATAGCAGGTCTATGAGGGGTATGGTGATTACTCCAAAATCCTGCACGTGTTCATGTAACCAGTTTATTATACTTAAGAATTTACGTAGTTGTTTACGTGTACGTGGTGTTGCCTGATTCTTAATCAGACCCAGTTGTGTGGGGTTCGGTCGGTTACCTTAATCGTTCACCACATGGCCAAGAAACTCTAGATTGCTCTTGCCAAGTTGACATTTTTTAACGGCACACGTTAGCCCATTAATATCTAATCTCTCGAGTACAAGTTACAGGTATCTCAGATGTTCTTCCCACGTCTCCGACCACATTACTACATCGTCGAGGTAGGCAAGTGTAAATTCGCCTATAATACCATCGAGGACTCGTACCATCATAATCTGGAATGTGATGTGAGAGCACTTTAGCCCAAAAGGCATGGCATAGAACTGATATTGTCGGCCATCTGCTGCGGTTAAGGCTGTCTTTTCCCGGCCCTCCTGGTGTACTGGTATTTGCCAGTAGCCACTTCGAAAATTGAGCGACGTCATGATTCTGGCCCTCCGAGTGAACTAAAGGCATCTTTGACACTTTTATAGGCCGGTATAGTACTGCACACCACCTGATTGATGGACCTAAAGTCCACGCAGAACCTCTAGGTCCCATCCTTTTTTGGCACAAGAGTTATAATCGTGAATTCAACCATATAGTTATTAAAGTTTTATATACCCCATTACATACTATTTTTTACCTCAACACTCGAAACTGGCAGGTCCAAATACCGCGAAAGCAACAGGTTATGCAATTGCATCTGCCACCAGCTAAACCAGTCACGACAGAAACGACAGTGCTATGCCTTTTCGGGATCGTGAATGAATGTAATTTTTTTAAAAATCTAATTTACCTCAATGATTGAAACTGGCAGATCCAAGTTTTGTGGATGCAACAGAAACAAGCACATTTGTTATCACAAGGCGGACCCATCATGACCTACTCGACTATTTTAAGCTTTTTTCCAGATTACGAATGAATCTTTACACAAACAACACGCCAATCAAACATTTTTTAAAAACTGAAACAAACAGCATGTAAATCAGACATAATTTTTTTAAAACCGAAACAAACAGCAAGTCATTGAAACTATTTTTTACTGAAACATACAGCTACACTGTTCATTCGCACCTGTAAATTTTAATTTGAATCTAACAGCTACTCCATCAAACATTAATTTTAACTTGAATTATACAGGTACTCAATAAAACTATAATTTAAACTGAAATCACACAGAAACTCAATAAAATATTAATTTAAACTTGAATCAAACAGCATGTCAACCACACTCACATATGCAATTTAAATCAAGCAGCTACACAGTCTCACTCGCCCCTGTAAATTAAAATACATAACATGCCATTCAAACTTTTTTAAACTGCAACTGCAACAACAACTCAATCTCGCTCGTGCCTGTAAATAAAAAACATCTATAATAAACAGATACCTGTCGAAATTGGGATAGCCTTCGCTGCTATCTCCTCTGCAGCAATTACGATGGTTCATGTCGGTGGCATGAATCAACAAAGTGTGCAGTCGTTCTCTGTACCGATGCTTCGTTTTCCAGATGTATTCCACCAGGTAGCCAACCCCAAGATTTTTCTGTCGGCCAAAGCATGGAATGCTGTATCGCACATAACACCAACTTCGCCTAATGTTTGAGTGTGCTCCCTCAATGTATCGCCCCTCTTCATCATTAGCATGTTTCGAGTGTTTACCATTCCACTCTTTTCGCTGCACACAAATTGTGATTCACCTGCATGTGACTGCAGCCATTAATGTCCAATTTGCTGTAACCACGCCAGTAGTCTGAAATTATCGCCATGCCCTGAGCGATCCATGCGCGAAGGATTTTGGTCAGGGTCGCCATGTTCCTCTTTAGCACATGTGTTCGTTCACTAAAGTCAGCAGTCGAGAGTATTTGATAAGGCACCAGAGTAAACACAGCTCCACTAACTTGCCCGGAGAACAGTTTGAATCTCCCACGAAACTGCCCTGTCTCGCCGACATTGTAAAATTGAATTTAGGGCCGTTCTCCATTCGCCGTCGAACCAGTAAAACAAGCCTCGGTTTTCCACCAATTTCGCTTCGCTTTCCCCGCATTTTTCGCACCGTATCTTCGATTTGAGAATGTCGTGCTTGGTGAGAAACGTGTTTATGTCTGGCGAGGAATGAATTACTTACCTGGCATTCAACAATGTAATTTTACATCCCGCGCACACCATCTTGTGATTCGCGAGAGAAAATTGCTTGGATATGTGATACGGAACAATAGTTAACGAATTTAGATAAGCTAAACGGAACTTTGCCGGATACGCGATACGGCACTAGACTGCAAAGTAAACATTAGGGTGGGAACTTTAGAGTACACATTGAATGTTTGTAAGGTTTTAGCATTACAATATGCAATATGGAAAAATTACCTAAGCGGTTCTGCAGTGGTCTTATGTAACACTGAGGAAGACTCGTAACTGTCTGGATCACGTGGTTCATTCTCCTACTTCTCCTTCCATCAATGTCACACGTGATGTCAATGCCGCACCTTTTTTCTCCGTCCTATAAACACACTTGGTTTATTTCATCACCATATTTGGAGAGTGACTTCCTTCCCTCTCTCCCCTCTTTTGTTTCTTTCCCCCTATTCCCTCACCCAGTCAGCATGCTTGGTTTATTTCATTACCGAATTTGGAGTGTGACCTCCATCCCTATCACCCTAATATTGTCTTTAAAAAAAACATTGTCCCTCACCCAATCGGCATGCTTGTCTCCTCTTCCCAATTACCCTTCTCCAATTTTCCCCTTCCATAGTCGTCACACATGATATCACATCTTCGTCACGCCCACCTCCACTCCGAGTTCCGACATTTTAACTTACCCACTTTTTTTTCCTCGTTATGGTGAGAACAACATCATTACCTTTTTACAATCTTACGTGCAAATAATTTATTATATTAGCCATCGATCTATAAGGCAGAAAAAAGGATGATGTATCCTGTGCAGATCACGATACGGCAATTACATGTAAGTAGCCATGCATTATTTCATCAGCAGGTACATGTAAGTATTTATACATAATAAAAAAAATCATTACTCATGATTGTGTGTGTTTGTGTAAAACAGTGTCTATTTTATGACGATTCATTACGACCGGGCAAAGTGCTATTATGCATGTGTGGAAAATCTGTATATTCGAGTTTCATTTCTCATTTATATATAAATGTTCTAAAAGTTAAGATTAGAGGAATTGCATACCATTGACGTAAATACTTATTTCTGTTTGCATACTCAGTAAAATTTTCGATGGAAAAGTACTTGTCGAAATACTCATTTCCTTTGAAAAATTTTCATAGTAGGCCATTCTTTGGGTGGTTTACCGGTGCGAATAATATTAGAAATTTACGACTAGGCAGAAATTTACCAACATGTGAAATATGTATTTTTTGCAGGTGCTCCTTTATTCAGTTTGCAAAATTTCAAATTTTTTTTGACGATTCGCTTTTATCCTTTCTGGCAGAAGACACAGCAAAGTCCAAATACAATTTCTTTTCAAAATATCAATTACTAGCACCCTAGAGGCAATTTAGAAAGAATTTAGTGTAATTGTTAAAGTACAAATTTTTTTGAAACTTCTCTGATAAATCACGAGTCGTTGACGACAGTAAAAAAAAACTCTGGATGGTTGAAAAATTGTTCAATTGCACTAAATGGGGAATATTTGGTCGGTATGTAGTCATTACAAATTCATATTTTACTACAATCACCAATCTCGAAATTAATTGCGTGGCAAAAAATCCCCTGCTGTTAGATGCGAGATGGCCTGCCATTCGCGAAAAAAAAAATTCAGACGTGGTCACTGCATGTTTCCAATTTAATTTTTTCGACTATGGCACGGTGGGAAGGTCTCTATACGAGATTAGTGTTTGAATAACTCTCTAAAAACTAAACACACACTTAAAATAAACGAACACTCTTCACCTAGCCACACTTTTTTTACTAAACAAAATGTTAATAAAAAAATATTACAAATTTAATTAAATAATTAGACACAACAACCCAATTGGCTCCTACTATCGACATTGCCTTGAATGATTTTGATAAATTTTAAACTTTGAAGGAACCAGTCAATTCAAATACTAGTAAAAAATATGATAAATTGAGCGATAAATACGTTAAAATGTTGGATATTCTAGAATATAAACTTTCAAACGTCAGTATCATTTTCACGTACAATTTAAAAACGTTTATAAAAATTGTCAAAATCAACTTGTTTCTACTCGATGGTTTAATCAACTACGAAACTCTGTTGAAACTCAACCCGAAACTCAAAATCGATTCCATTTTATCCATCGTTCAAGATCTAAACAATTCTACGAAAAGTTGTTTTTATGACATGTTTAAAATTCTTCCAAAATGGAAGGTCGACCATTTGGGAATAATCAACCAAAAATACCAAATTTTTGCGAGTTACCTGACGAATAAATCATCAAAAATTATCGAAGACTTTACTCGAGATGTATTCAGGCTCGTGGAAAAACCCAATAAAGTAAGCATGGTTTCCCTGGTCAAATTAATTTCCTAATTCTACGTGACTGAATTTGAATAGTAAGCTCACTATTGCATATACTGTTTGTACCAGTGATGGGTTTCTGCCTAGCGTTCGCGTTGCCGAACATACAGGCATAGAGGTGCAAAACAAAATGATTTACCCGCGAGTCCCGAAACACAAAATATACCGGGATCGGATGATGTTTAGTGCAATTTGTTGTTCAAGTTTTTGAAAAACGTCTTCAAACCCGATACCGTCTTTGAGCATTACGTTTCACCTCTGCTCGGACACCACGACAGCGAAGCATCCACGCTAAATGTACACAAATTCTTTTACCGACGTGAACACATTGAAAGTCACTTGCATTTGTTAAAGTGTGTGCACCATCACTCTTCATTGAAAATGCCAAATTATGAGCAGGTCGTATGACAAAATGTCTTATGCCACGCAATGTAGTAGTTTTTATTTTTTTACAGAAGTTGTAAACTCAGTTTTCATATTTCCCACATAAATATTGAGTAAGTGAAGAAATACACTTCTCCACCTAGCGGTATATTCTTCTGCAGCGAGAGTGAAAAAAGTCGGTCTGAAAAACAGAGTATCAAAGTTTTCCAATTTAGGTACAAAGTATACATCTGCAGTAATGTACTCTTTAAATTGGTCGTATATGTGGTCTCCCAATTGGAGTAGACTATCAAGTAAATGGACAAATTTCAACGGTGATGCCAAGTATTCGTTTAAAGATACGACATTAGACATTATTGAGACATTGACTATTCCTCGAATAGAGTTGCTACTACATTTGTATACAAACACATTGTGTAATTTCAATTTTGTGAATAGAGGAGTGCTTTTCTTGCTTCTTGTCATTCCCATCGAATGATTTGTGTGTTCCATCATGGTTTGATTGGAATCATAAATCAGGGAGCAGCTGTGTAATGACTCATGAATAACATTTTCGTACTTGCACGTGACCGAAAGCCGATGTCGATCGTCAATTTTGTTTTATTTCTACAAAGGAAACACAATTCATTATTACTTAATTTGTTATTTTACAACAAGTTATATAAAGAGTCGCTGTTCCTTCGAGGGTATAATTGTGAAAGTAGCAGTTGTTGGAGCAAGACTCGTTGATTTTTCGAGTTAATTTCAAAAGTGCAGGAGGACGACTGTTGGTTGACATATAGATAGTCTTTGAATGTGGTGTTTGGGAACTTGGCCCGAACATCTTTAAACTTTAACGGCATGTAAGTATTGTTATTAAGATCGGTGTCAAATTCATCTTCGAAATATTCGTCAGAGTCTTTATCATCGTCATTTTCGCAAGTGTAAATACATTCTAAGAGACAGTTGCCAAAATACGTGTAAAACTGTTTAAATTTGTCCAAAGTATGCAGTTCTGGGGTCGTTGTAGATATTTTTGAATATTTCCAATGCTCTGGTCATTGTAAAACTTAGTTTGTTAGCTATGACTAATTGTTCTTATACAATACTAAATTTTAGTGCTCCACATTCTTTAAATCTACAAAATAAACTATTTATATTGAGGTCTTTCATATAAAACAACCAGATAAACGTGGTGGGTATCGATGTCAAAATGATGAAGAGGAGTCAAGAAACCTTGACTTCCCCTCTCTCGATATACTTTTTAGTTGCTGAAAACATGAAATTCGAAATGTGCCAACTGCTGATTGAGTTACATGAACCGTATATCGATTCAATAATAGACACGACAATCTCTCTGGAAACTAATTCAAACTCGTTGCTGGAAATTTTGACTCAAAATGCGGCGAGCACATTGTATATTTCATATCATTTCGTAAAAATTGAATTTCTCACCATGAGTAACTTGAACACAGTCTACAAATTTTTCGTGGAAAATAATTGTAAAAAAAATACTAGTTTATCATCCAGTCGACTCATGTACATTTAATGTTGCAAATGGACTTTTAAATCGATACTCTAACTTCAGAAATGATATTTCAAAATTCATCCATCAAACTGAATCAACTTGCAAAACTAAAGTTTTGCAGACGGAAACATGGAGTCGGTAATCTCATGGTGTAAAATATATTTCGCGTAAATGGTTTGTACGCAGTCACCGAGTCTAAGCATCTGATCTTGGACACATCTTACAACTACACTCATCTGTAGTACATTCCTGTCGTGATCTTCGACATCGAGACTGGTATGGGTAATTTGGAAGACTTTCCTCTGGGGGTCACGCTCTAAAAAAACGGCTCATGTTTGTGCTCTATATAATTTCGTACCTAAAATATCGCGGCATGCCCGATGATTTCGACGTGGAAATGTAGAAGAAATACGAAAGACTGCTCGCGAAATGCATTTGGATCCAAGGTTTCTCACATGAAGAGGATCTCATGACTAATTTTCTCTTTTGGTATAGCCAGGGATACTTGCTGAAAATGCATATGGGATACCAAAATTACCCACTTTAATTCTTCGGCCGCTACATTATCGATTACGACTTGAAATTCCTATTGACTTGCTTGTGGTTTCTCAATATGCAACACGAAATAAAAGCATTTGCAACCATCAGAAAATTAGCCACAGCTGCGCTCATCCATTTTCACTGCGATGGTATCATATTCGATATATTGACAATCTTGAAAAAAAAAAGCATTGACGAATAGGAATCTATTGTTGGGGAACCTGCCTAAAAACCATCTGATCCAAAAGTTTAGGAAAATCGATTTGAACTCTGTGCTTATGCGAATTTATTATATTCTAGATGACACCATCACAGACGATGACTTTCGTCACTAGTGTATGAGAAATATCTTTCACATCGAGTTGTACAACGGAGAAAAGTTTGATGAAGTGAACAAACAATACACAAGCATGTAAGTGTGCCACACCGAGTACATAGGTTTGGCATAAACTTACAGGTGAAACAAATGCAGACTCTATCATTTTCTACTGTATGGAGCAGGTTTTAATTTACAAATAGAGGGATTGCATGGCTGTGGCCGAACTTTACAACAAGTTTAATTTGGCAATTTTCATCAACGAATTGGCCAATCTCTTTAACTGCAGCCTCGAAGACAGTTCGATGAGTGCAATTTCTCGCCGGATCGTGAATGCATTCCTGTATCATGCGCTATAATTTGGTATGTTACCAGTATACCAGAGCAATGATTCCGTTTTACTGGCTATGCCCAATCTGAAATATTTGTTGCTCGCTGAAAGAACGTCCACGATGGATGTTAGACCAATTTACACAAAACCAAAATTCAAGTATACAAAAAAATAATATCCCGGAGCCATGGCGTTTGCAAACCACTGTCTTTTTTGGAATGTTATTCAATACGACATCAATAGTTTCTAACCAAATATCATCATCAAGCGACTTTCCAGATCGACTGTCGGTTGCATTGAATCTAGTGTTTGAAAATGCTCCAATATCATGCGATGTGTTCGATGAAATGCTGAGGAATGATGTAATTGCTCTGTACATGACGGAAGACGAAAACCAAAATTATTCGGAATACATCAACATGATGTATTCCGGCCATCCTATCAGGAAGAAGATACGTTCAGTCACACAATTAGAGTCGTTGGCTCGCGATACTCCCATTCTGATTCATTGACTCTCGCATGCCAAAACTCTATTTTCCATAAACTATATAGTCTCTTTACTCGACCGTAGGAAAACTTTAAAGAAACAAATGAAATCTCTAAAGTCTTAATAGCAAAAAAAAAAAAAAACTCTGAAGAGAGGATTCAAGACATGAATCTAGAGTACTTGGTGTTGGATGCGAAGCAACTTCCGCTTAAAATTACGGTCAATTGGATCTATGGGCTTTTTGGCACTCCATCTTTCAAATTTGTCAGCATTCCCGTAGCCATAGGCACGACATTGTTTGTACACAAACTTCTCATACATTTATGGTATCACAAAAAACAACCTAACGAAAAGGAGCTCATGCATTTGGTATATTTCATTAGCCAAGATTCCTACGATACCTACTCTAATCTGGAAGAAAAAAAACTGATTGTGTACGATGAGATGAAACTCCGTGCAGTTGTTTGCAAAATTCCATTAGAGTATCGCGAAATGGTCTTTGATGCCGGAAACAAATGTGTATCCTTTTTCAAATATTTTGAAATTGGAAAGTAACAGGTTTACCGAAATCATAAATGAGGAAATGAACATAATTAATGGAAGAAGTATCGCTCTCGAAGGTACTGAGATACTCGCATCTATTTCACTAGTGAAGAAAAAATACTTGCATTTGACAAAACTGATTGACTACAGTGTATTTTGCAGTAATACAAACCAAGATGTGTTGAAACTTTGTTCTATTGTTCATAAAGGTTGCGAGCACAATGCATCACGTTTCGTGAAATGAATCTACTACTATGTCAATGCACTTGCCTTCTACTTTGCGAATATGACCAAAGTAACCAACTGTTATAAAATGTTATAAATTGGAAAAATTCCTCAATTTCGAAAACATATAGTTGGTTAGGCTCAAAAACTCATCGGGAATCAAAGGTACATTGATAGTGTCGGTTCTTCCTACATTGGCTGTAAGGAAACGATGCTCTTGTAGGATCGCGAAGACTGTTAGGCAGATCAATACTTGACTTTGGAAAAGTATTTAAAATTACCACCAAGACAAAAATAACCAATTTGCCATTACCCTAAATGTATCAGATTCATTATGGTAAATATCTACACAATTATGTAAAAGTCATATATGTAATTTTGAATGCAGCCATGCCTAATATTTCCATAAAAACATACACAAAAACAGACAATGAATGGATAAAAAATGGTTTAAAATGTATGAATTTTATCTAACAGAACACAAAGTGCATTTGGATATTGAAATGGGAGATTTTAAAAAGAATTTATTGAATGTGTCATTTACAACAAGTGATTCATAGATGATGTGAAAAAAATTGTAAAAAAATGAAAATAATAACTCCGCTGTTGACAGATGTGTTGATGGTGTCCACTACCTCATCATTGACAGACATGTGATAATAGATGGTGTTGTCATTCATCATTCCATGTTTGATGGATGTGTTGTTCACAGCCACACACCCCACATATTCCACCCCCCCCCCCCGATTGTGGTCGAATGCATCTCTCTCCATTCTTTAGATTGAATGAATTTCATCAAATTAAAGTACCACAGTGTTGGTTCACGAACGCAACCATTCTTCTTTGCATATTTAATTCTCTTTCATTCCCTTATGTAGGAATCCTGTAAAGACTTTATCCATCTACTGATGGTGTATTTGTATACATCATGTTCTCCATACTGGACGGTAAATGCAAGTAATTCTCGAAATCCCTTATACCTTGCATTTGCACACTCATATACCTGTTTATCTCTGTTCCAAAGAGCTTAATGTTTTTCATATATGTGAATAAACTCTTTTACATAGTCTTTATTAGTATACCATTTTGAATCCATACTTCCAGACTCAGTAAACTATGCTGACTCTTGAAGTTCGAGGTATGGGTGCCTCGGGAACTGTGGTAGCGTTAGCAACAATATACAGTCTTTTATGCCTGACATTGAAGGAAATTTTTTATTTTTTTAGTTTTCCCATCCACCGCTCTGTCTGTCTTATTTTTATTGTTTTTTTTTTACTTTTTTATCAATGGATACCTATATAGTTTCTCGTAAGTAAATAAAAAAAAACACTTTTCAAGCCATGAACTACAACTGGGTGGATGTAGAGACCCTAAGGGTGGAATGGAAAGATTATTACGCCTTGTTCGATACATGTATGAAATCGGCATGTAGACATAGGGGTCATTCTCATATTAACCAACTATATCGACCACAATTGGTTAAATTTTATAAAGAAAAGAAACATTTTAGCTTATAACATTGTAATTGCCAATCACATTAAACATTTGCCATTGTCATTCACAATGCAATACATATATGACAATTACATTTTCATTTTAAATTTTGATAGGATTTCTTTTATGGTGAGAAAACAATATCAAGATCGAATCCAGACAATCAAATGTGGCAAACAATGACAGACTAGTTTGTGCTAGAAGACTCAACCAATGATGTGCTATGAGAAGATTGTGAACCTGTTTACATCATGATGAAAACTAAACAAAACAGTTTTAAAAAGTTGCTGCCAAGATGAAGAGCATGCTAAAAAAAATAAAAAACACACAGCTTGTGGTGTTCTTTTATTTGTAACACACTCCCAGCTATAAATATGTGGACAGTTTCAGTAGCCGGCATAGGAAAGCATGCAACAAAGTGAGAAGGATGGTACCAGCAAGATCAAAGATGTTCTTTGCAGCAGTTTACTGTTTTGCTCAACAAACATCTATGCAAAGAAATTGCATTCTGTTTGCAGATATCAACTACAACAGAAGATTCATTCATGGAGAAGGCAATTGATGATCTTTCATTTTTGGTGCAGCAGAAGCTGGTTATCAGAGAAGAATTAATTTGTACAAAGAGCAGAGAAGATATTTCGAATCTGGTAAATTCGCATGGCAAAGGTAAGAAGTTGTCTTTAATGGACGATGAAAGTGTATTTCCTTTGCCATACTTTTTCTGCCTATTAACTGAAATGTTTATTGACCATGTACATCATATCAATCTTATTACCGATATTTGCTATTCTGTGGAAAAGTCTTGTACACAAGACAATAAGTGGATGTGTACCAATTCGACAGAAGGAAAAGACATTCTCAAAAACATGTATAGTGAGGAATACCAATGTAAAAAACACTGTATATATTATCATGATAAAGAATGTAATAATACATTGTAGTGTTTGTATTGCATATGTAAATGTATTAAAACACAAATATAACTTTTAATGCAATTGTTTCTTGTTTCTTATTTGTATATAAAACCCTAAATTAAAATGTGTAAGGTTCGCATTGACAATTGTATCAAACTTGCTGACAACATTATACTATTTTATAACTGGTTGAACATATGATGTCCTTCCAGTTTGCGTTATATGGTGGCAAAATCTGGATAAATGCCATCATCTACAGCGAGAGCTGATCATAGAAACATCGCTCTTCCTCCAGAGCAGAAGGAAAGGAGTAAGTATAATAATAATAAAAAACCTTACAAATATTAATATTTTATAAGGTAAATATATGTATAGAAAATAATAATATTATTATACTTACTTACTCCTTTCCTTCTGCTCTGGGAGAAGAGTGATGTTTCTACATTCAGCTCTTGCCATCGACTGATGTCCTTTTTCCTGATTTCACCACTATATAGCCCAAACTTTAAGGAGGGGAAGAGAGGGAAAATGAAATACTGCAATGTGATTAGTTGTTGAATATAGGAGTGGGGGAAAGTAATGTGGATCACTTTATAAACACTATCCACTTTTCTTGGAATTAAATAACACTAACTTTTCTCGGAATCAAACAACAGTGATTAAATAAATGCATGCTTGTAATTTCTCTCGAAAGTTGTAACAACACACACTGTTGTAACAAATCACACTTTTGTGTGATGTCATAATTCAAGCCAATGATTGGATAAGTTTCTTGCCCCGCACTCCTACCATCAACATCCCATAAGAGTACTGTATATCATTTCCCTTCTCTTCCCCTCCTTTTAGTTTGGCTTATATGGAGGCAAAATCTGGAAAAAAGACGTCAGTTGATGGTTAGAGCTAAACATGGTAATACCACTCTTCCTTCTAGAACACAAGAAAAGAATAATAATTAATCTTAAAAAATATTAATATTTTATATAATATATTTTTTCTTATAATATATATTATGTATTATATATACACTATAACATATTAATATCTTATAACATTTATTATTATACTTACTCCTTTCCTTCTGCTTTGAGAGTAAGAGTAATGTGTCTATGTTCAGCTCTTGCCATCGACTGATGTCCTTTTTCCAGATTTTGCCACCATATAGCCCAAACTCTAAGGAGGGAAGGGAGGGGAAATAAAATGATGCAACATGATTGGTTGTTGAAATAGGAGTGGGGGAATTCAACTTCACTCACCACTTTTCTGCGAATTAAATACCAATAACTTTTCTCAGAATTAAACAATTGTTATTACAACACACTTGTAACTTTTTCTCGGAAGCAAACAACTGTGATTACAACACACACACACTCATTTGCAATTTTTCTCGAAAGTAAACAACTGTGGTTACAACACACACTTTTAAGTAATGTCATAATTCAAGCCAATGATTGGATAAGTTTATTCCCCCTCACTCCTACCATCATAAAGAAGCCAGAGTACAGTATTTCATTTCCCCTCACTTTCCCTCCTTTTGGTTTGGCTTATATGGTGGCAGAATCTGGAAAAAGGACGTCAGTCAACAACAAGAGCTGAACATGGAAACATCACTCTTTCTCCCAGTGCAGGAGAAAAGGGGTAAGTATAATAATAAATATTCCTTTATTATATATATAAACTTGTGCTCCAAGTAATGCAAACATTTGCATTGTTTTTCCAATACCCACAAATATATAACTAAAACAACTCTTTATTCATATATAAAAAAAAATATACTTGCTGGAGAACATCTTGCTTCGTATGCCCATTTACCATTATGATGGCACTTGCACCATACTTGACACATTATCCGACTCTGCAAAGGTCATTGTGTCCAAAAAATGTCTAGGTATATCAGTATGTTAAGCTTGATGCTGCTGAAGAAACTCTAGTTTCATGCGCCCTTTTTACCAATGCGATGGTACTTGTACCAGACTAGACATGTTATCCGAATCTGCAAACGTTGTTGTGTCCAAAAAGTCTAGGTATATCTATGTTAAGCTTGAGTAGATCACTTTGTATGTGTGCCATTATTTCGATGATGGTACTTGTACCAGATTTTGGTATTGGTAAACCACCTCTACAAAGGATGTTCGTATAAACAATCTAAGTATATTAGTACATTGAGCTTGAATCGATCTTTGGCTATCTTCGGTTTGAGTTTTGAAATATATAAAAAAAGTTTACTATGAAAGCCTAATTAATGTGATAAAAATCATATACATTATTTACAATGTTTGGTGCACTAACAGGTAAGCAAAGTTCACTATCACTTTAATGCATAATGTTTCATATACAATACAGCTAGAGTATTCGATTTTTATTCGTAAATAAATAAATTAAATTGAAATAATTTAAAAACTTTTAATGCAGATATTATGACAATCAAATGTGAGCAAATACCAACCTAATTTTAACAATGATTGAGTAATGTTGTGGTTTGTTCTCTAGACTCAGAATCCAAGGGTCATGAATTCAAATCCCGACATATGCACTTTAGACTAAAAAAAAGTGTAAATCCTGTGGATTGCTTGATCACCCTTCATCATCGGGGATAATACATATACGGTGATGATCTATGGAAATGGTGAACCAATGGATTGAAAAGCCATTCGATTTTCAAACAATGGAGAAGGTTTCGAGTTTGCCCAAACTGTTAGGAAATAATTAGCACTGAAAATAGTACAACGAAATAATTGTCAAACAAATTTGTTCGTTCGATGGGTTTTCATACCATGTATATAGTCGAAAATAGTAACATTTGGATCTCTGTTAAGCGTGATAAAGGGTTAATAGAAAAAACTGCAGTTGGGCCAACAATTAATTGTTATGTGCGAACAGAACAGAGTTCTGCCAATGACTAGCCACTCATTGGCAAGAATATACAGGGAATAGGAATATTATAAAATAAAATTAAAATTTTTTTATTTTTCTATTTACAAAAGCATTACATTTTTGGAAGAGACAATAGAATATTGTAGGTTCTATCGCATTTATCGAAATGTTTGTCTAGTTCGTTGTAAACTTCCTGGTGAAACCCATTAAAAAGTTGGTTTTGGGAAACAAACTTTTATTATTTTTGTACCACAGTTGTGTAAAATCCTTTAGTCGCCTTTCCGACAACTTTTCGTTGGCTAAACGTACCTTTACCATGGAAAAGAATTTCGAAGTAATGTGTGAATTCAGCACATATTCTTGATACTTTGCGTCGATGTACAAGGGCTTGGCCATGGAAACTGGCCTGATGTTTAGTAAAAAAAAAAAAGTTTATGAGTAACATCGTATTGAGAAGGCGAATTCCCAAAATATCTTGCCCTGGTGTAAATTCCGGTACACGTCGAGTCAATAATATGGCGCCCTATAGAGGGATCACTTTGCTGTGATTACCAAGTTCCCCTTGTCGAGCAAGCAATCGACTAGCGGGTTACTGGGATTGAACTGAACGTATTGAAAACTTTTCATGATGGGAAGCAATAGACCCACCATGGCCATGTATACAACCAAAAGCATTTTCTTTATGGTGATTATAGGTTTAGCAGTTTTTGGTAATTCGACCGACTTGTTTGAATGCACGAACCTCGTGTACAAAACACATCCCATGTTACAAAACACTTTGAAGTGGCTGGCATTGAACGAGCACAACTCGTCGATGCATACAAACATGTTGTGACTCACAGCAACTGATACAGGATCATGATTATTGTGTGGGATCTTGGCCGAATTCAATGCAAGATGGTTTGGGATACTTGTGTTGTGTAGCTTCAAAAGAATATCTGAAAGTATGTTTTTCCCCGCACCAGTCTTACCTTAAAGTACCAGAGAATTCTGCAACTGATTACCTCGGAAATGTAAAGATGCCATAAAATTCATTAGAGTGACTATCAAATCCATGTTTAATTTGCCATATAAAATCATGAATGCAAATCCAATATACTTGTGATCCAAGTACTCAGTGAGTAACAAGTCCTCTTAGGATGTGGTTTGGTACTCTCTTGGGTAGACATTCAAGTGTTTGTACCAATTGTAAAGTTCTTTGAGATGGTGCCACTCAATATTTGCCTCAATGTGAACAGGAAGATGAAGTCGTAAATTTTTGCAAAATGACCGCAGTAAATTAGTAAGGCCCTTTATGTGATTCATGTACACGGGCTGGCCAACATGATTGATAACAAGTTGTTTCATATCATTGTAAATTTCGAAGCAATTTTCACATAGATATCGAAAAAAAGGTACATCTGCATAGGGATTGTGAAACCCCATATGCAACAATTACGAAAAGATGATATACGGATTACATGCGAATCCATGGTTACTGGCAGAAGAAGGGTGAATTCACGGCTTACACACCCAAACCAAGCATGAATGTAGAAGTCCCAAACCTCATTGTTATCGGCTCAACCGAAACTTGCTGATAACAATAAATTTTGTATTTGCCTCCCTTCATACCAAAACAATGTGCAGGGCACGTTCCTATATCACATGTTGATAATAATCAAAGGACAAAATCGATAATTATAATTACAGACATAACACAGCTCGGCTCATGAAATAAAATTTAATCACAGGGAAGCATTAAGTCTTAAATTATGTGAATACAAAGAAAATGAGGATACATATGTTCTTTCAAACCAGTTATGCACACGAGTGTTCAAATTAACCTTTAAATATGTCTTTCAATGTCGAAACTATAACAAGTTCGTGTTGGTAAACACACAACTAGTGTCTATTCTAAACAAAACAAAAAAAAAATATATATATATTTTAGTTCCAGTGTCAATATGCTACGTTTGGTGTATTTTGCAGACGAAATTATAGTAAATTAATCAGACTGTAAACAACTTTACATTAGGTTTGTGCAGTGCGAAGCACTACACCATCTCTATCCAAAAAAACAACAGTTTACCATTATGGCATACTCAATATATTTTCTGCTGTTATTTTAAACTGTAAAAATGAGATATGTTGCCATCGGGGTTACCTAAATATTTCAACAGACACCATTTAATCTACAAATAATATACTAAAAAACGAGGTTAAAATATTTTAACTGTGAACTATTTCTTATCGGCCGTTACCAACACGTCGCTGCTCTCGCTGTTGATAGTTTATATTTAAAAATAAATAAATATTACAAGTTATAGAAGATATTAAGGTAAAGTTTAATTTATTCAACAATACAGTACTCTAAAGTTAACCACGGTGATATCTATATGTGGAATTCATGATATTGAAAAAACAGGTTGACACGTCATGCCTAGAGTGTTTTTCCCGAAGTTGATTTTCATAAGTCGCTTCCAATCGGGAATGGACTATAGCTATTTACACTGCGATGAGTATCATATTGATATAAAAGAGAACATTTTTGTTTGAAATTCTAAACTGTTTTGCTTAAAATATCAGAAAACAGTAACATTTTTGTAAAGAAATGTTCATACATAATTAAATAGTATTGTATGTAATGGGCGTAGCCATAATCCTATCAAAAAACCATAACAATATTGTATTTCAATTCTTAGAATATAAAAGGTATTGAAGTCTGACCTTATGAATCGCCGAAACTGTAACTACTTCACGAGAAAAAAAATTGTAACACATCCTTTTACAAAATAAATGGGTTGGTCTGCAGACACAAGGCAACTGATCTAATAAATTAAGGCATGCATTAATAAAAACACACGGATCGCAAGATAAGGGATAATTAGAGCGCTCTCTGTGCCAGGTGGGGGCTGTAACCTCACAGGGAAACAAAGATGGATCACAATGGTAGAAGGCAAGTATACTACCACTACGCCCACCACAGCCGCCCCTTAGGAAGGGAGAATAGGAACTTCATTTCTTCAATTATATTTGGGTAAAGTCAATTACACGGTTTAATTAAATAAATATGATTGTAACAATTATTATAATTCTCTACCAGAATATCACTGATGAGGTTTCTGAATGGGGACAGTATTTTGCACATCAGCATTTAATTTTTATAATTATACTTAACAGCTTCCAGTATATATTGGAAGCTGTCAAATAAACACATGGGTTGCAATGCACCTACATACATGTATACATACAATATTCAGAGATGGGATTTACAGAACAGAAAATTTAATTAAAGAAAATTATATAGAGTAGACATGTATTCCTGGAAGAGGCGTTTGAAAACTTTCGCAGTAGACCTAGGTACTCATTTTAAAACGTTGGTAAGTAATTTGACAAGCTGATGATAATGTTTACAACAGTGACATATAAAACAAATAATAAATTGTTTAGAATATAAACTGTTGTAGTAGAGTTTTTGTTGCAGAAAATTTTGTAGTAGAGTTTTTTTTTTGCAGAACATTCGACTTATACATACAAACACACAAAATCAAACAGGAATAGTTGTCAACAGGTACATGAACACACACATTCTGCAGAAGGAATTGTTTAGTTGCAAGAAGACCATTGTGTTTGTTTTAGTTGTGTCCATCATTCCTTTTTTGTTTTGTTAATTTGCTGCTTACTAACTGAACTCCTTCCACACATTTGTGTTCTTCACGTATTCATATAGATCTACATAAATTATAAAGCATATGAAATTTTAGCTCAAGGGAAATCTGTTACAATAATTAGTGTCTTAGTTGAATAATCATAAGTCATAGCAACAGTTACTGGTAAGTAAACATGACAAAACTGCGATATTACACACGTGTAATAACCCCAATTTGATTAGCCCTCCCAAGTAGGCAGCGAATGCCCTTATTTACATCTTCGAAATTACAGTTACAAACACTGGATTCATCAGCTAGTATCATTGTCACCCAATTTATTAGTATCACAGTTTGCACAAAGAAATTAACTTTTACAGCTACTTCATTAAGTGGTTCTGCAGTAGTTCGGGAAAATACATTACAAGTCAACTGCGAATTTGGTGAGGCACGTGTCACGAAAATGAAAGTATACAAACATGGGTTGAATTACTTGCAAAGGTGAAAATAATTCTATCTAGTACTGCTGAAATATCTTGTTTCTCACACACTGCAATTTGTTTCTGGAAATGATTTCAACGGATAAAATATACGACTGCTCAAAACCTTTGATAAGGTAAACAAGCAGACTAACGATTGTATGTCTCCAACGCTGTGCAGTTTTGCCAACACAGAAAGAGGCGATTTCGCTACACCAGTAGTAAAATTCCGCTACATTCCGCTACATGTGCCTGACCTAAAAACTTATGCTTGTACAGTCAGAAGTATAATAAATCTCGAAAAACAACGAAAAGCACGACTAGAAAGACGACTACAAACACTCCAAAATACAAAGTATCCAAAAATCGTAACTCCAAAAACTCGCCAAACAAACAGCACATACACAAAATGACAACACAACCTCATCTCCGAGGTCCAAAAATCAGAAACTTCCCAGACGGCAAGAACTACTATACAACTATTAATGGGAGGAAAAAATACCTTCACGATAATAGGTGATGAAATCAGAAGGGTGAAGAAATCAGACATTCATTTTATAATAATGATGTATTCTGAACATTATGCTGTCTTCAACTCATTGGTGACATTGACGGCAGCAATAGCAGGTATTTGGTGACAGGCGATGAATTACATGGTCGCCGAACAAATTATATTTTCACAAAATTAGAACAATATTAAAAATATTAACAAATAAAAAATAATGTTTAAGCTTTAAAAAGTAAACCATACTTTGCTGCAATAACTTTTAAAGAACCAATGGTTTTTTTGTGGGTGCCAGCAGCATGCTGGAATGTCACTACATTATCTATGTTATCACTATTCGCCGATTTGTCTCCCCAAGGTTTAAATGTCGCTATGCATAGTGGAATTCCGCTACTGTTGGCAACACTGACGCCGAGCTTGCTAGGCAACGCAACCAGAAATGACTTCGACTTCAACAGTGTATACAATCAATGGTAATAAAACCTATATAGTTTGCTTCCAGTGATCTGCGGCTACTGCAACTAAATCAGTCCATAATGACGTCAATTCGCTAACATTGTTAGATAGGCGAGTGTCTTGATCTGTATTCTACGGCCATGGTCACGTGTAAAGTTGTTTGAGAGTCGGTTTCCCCAAGCAATTAAATTACATTTTATTTGGCTTTAGGTGCCATAATTTCTCGATTATGTGTATTTTATGTATCATCATGCAACTTATCTCGATTTTTTTCTGTATATCCAGATAAAATATTTGAACCCCTGATTTTGGCGTATAAAGTCTCATAAATGGGATAAAAATGTATAACATTAACACATTCTTTAGACTTCTCCAAATAAATTTGGAAAGTGATAGAGAACCAAAAACTTTTTAAAAACAACTGAAAGAATTCTTTTACTAAACACACTTTTTATAGTGTAGAAAGACTAGAAAATCTCATCGTATCCATTTCTTTTTCCGGTTTCTCTTGTTTCCTTTACTTCTGTTTCAGCGAAACGACGACACCCCACAGCATGCTGGAAGAAGATTAGTCCGGTGAAGACAATGTCCGGTGTATAAACTTTGTATACTCTAATTTGACTTGTTTAATATCTTTGTACAGCTATGTATTGAAAAAAGATCTTACAAATGCAATAAATCAAAAGAAAAAGAATAGTAGATTATTAGCTAAACATTAAACAGCAATTATCTCATAATATGAAAATTGTAGCAAAATCAAAGCATTCAAGCAAACTGTCTAAGTATAGAAACTAGTTTGGGAGAAAGTAATTGCAGTGTTTTTCTGTTTTCTAATATAACATTTTCTTATTAAATTCTAATAAATATATAATATTGCCAGATTCTGGCAGTTTAAGTTCATTCGCTGCTTGTAATTTCATAAACAATAATGCACTTAATGTGAGGTTATGAAATCACTCACGGATGTAAAAAAAATGAGTGTTCATAATTTCCAAAAAAATCAAATTTATGAGTTGCGCAACAAACTATAATTCGGCCGCACAAATAACAGTAACTTATGAAATATAATTATGCCTGAATTTTCAGAGGTTTAATTTTTAATGTGTGGCATTTATTCCAGCGTGTCTGCCTGAATAAGGGCCACTTTTATAAGTTCGCTTTAAACTGCTCTTAACTTAAACCGTGGTCACACGGGATGCAGGACTACTTCACTTAAACAAGTTCAGCTATTGAAGAGGTTGAATTACCTTCGAACGAGTTCCAATCGTAGTTGTTTCTTGATCAAAGTGAACAGTTTTCATAATTAGTTTCGAACGACTTCTCTTCTCTGCTGCGCTCCTATTAGCTACTTCGAAGTAAACAAGCAGTGTAATAAATATTGCTAAATTTGGCGGGAATTCCTGCATTTGTTGAATTAACTTAAGTTTCAGGTTGAATGTACTAATACCCACCCATTATGCCATTGCAGTAAAATTGTAGGTTTCATGAGAATTAAAAAGATCAACAGAACAATTCTGGCGACATGTAAATATTTACATTATGTAGTTCATAAATATTTGGCACGTGGTTATGAAGAAAGATCGTATGGTATTCTTTTACAATTTTCAGAGTGAAAAAGGAAAGCATTGGTAATTTCTCTGCAACTAAAGGGAGCCTATTATAATTTGAATTGCAGATGTCAAATATGTGATCGAAAAAAAGAGAAACAGAAGGCAGGACCAGCCTCACAGCTCGTTCAACAATCAAAGTGATAGTGTGAACAGGGATGTAGAAAGCCAGAAATTAAAATGCAGTAACCCAAAAAGAAAAGCCCTTCAAGTTGCGGCCTACAATAGAAGTGAAACCTTATAGCAGTTGGTGCTGTCGCGTGAGACATGAGACAATTACCATTCATCTGTTACCTGGTTGATAGGCGCCAGCAGGGGTGCCTACACACCACACTTTGAGACTAAGGGATCTCATGGATGCTGTGGACTCTGTGTGTTCGTATCACCATGCGTACTTACCAAAATACTTTCAATACATAACATTGCACTTCAAAATACTTGGAGAAAGCTGGGTTTCAATGCTACACGAATACATAATTTTACACTGGTAAAATTGTTTTTATTTTCGCCAGTTACATAGTGCCAAGAATGAAGTTTTATGGTTAACACTCGGATCTGACTAGCCCGTTCTGATCTGTGATTACCCCAGCACAATACTATATGGGTGATCCTCGGCAGTGTGTGATAACACAGTCTCCACAAGGCAAGGGGTCTAGAGCCGCTGTAATGGACTATAGAATTTGCCCAGAGATGGGAAACGGAGTATGAACATGAACAGTACCACGTGTGCTTATTTTAGTCGCTAAAGCCTACTTGTTGGAACTCGTCCCCGAGTCACGTGGCACAAAAAGTATTTTATACATTTTCACGGTTAATACTGAATTTCTGTTGTTAATTGATTGACTTCTGAAAGGAATCTTAGCCTGAATATCATTGTCCTGTTCTTCGGTGCCATGAGCACTTTGAATTTTAAAATTACAACATAAAATAAAACCTGAAAACAAACATATTACACTGTGTTAAATTTTTTGACCCTGAAAGAAATACATAGCACACTGAAAACAATGATCCTGTTTTGGGAAAGTCCGTGCAGTGGTACTGCAACACGTATTTTCAACCACGTGTTATGTTAGCGGTGAGCACCATCCTGGTCTGACTGCTGCAAGCTCTTAGCCGGCATCAAACGACATCTCCCACGAAGGCCAAGACGGTGCAAGGACAGATACGACATGGCCTCGGAGGTCTTCTTACTCTGCTGTGTTTGAAGGAGGTGGGGTGTTGGTTGGAACCATGCTGTTGGGGCTAGGCAGTGGTTAGCTTCTCCTCTTGTGGTTTATGTGAAGTGGTTTGCTTGCGTAGCACTTTTCACTTACTATCACACACACCTCGCTACTGCTACACCCAAACCCCCTAAAACTAGCTTGTTCTGTCATACTTTTTCCTCTAGGTACGGAAAACCCTCTAAATGGTGTATCACTTTCAATTATTGTGCTGCGATTTACACTCACACTTTTGTTGCCACTATCTTCCATACGGGTGTTTTCAAACCCCTTCAAATTATTCTTTTCTGTGGGACTATTCCCTACAGACATGGGGAAATCCCTAAACTGTGAATGACTGATATTTATTGCACTAACATCTGTATTGACTCTTCTGCTGTGATTCCCCTCTCTATTTGGTATGGAGTGCTCTGGTGGTACGAAGCCCCTGAATGAAGTAGCATTAAGCAGACTGTTGTTCACATTAGGTTGACACAGAGTTACGGGACTGGTGTGGTTGTTAACATGCGAACTTGTTACATCACTGCGTCTGTATTCTGGTTTGCTGTGCCGTGATCTCCGTGGTACTTGTCTTATCAGTATCTCCTTGCCTCTCTTCCTTAATGGTGTACGGCCGATACGCAGATCATCGCGGTGTCATTTCGTCACACGGCTTGGTCCCAGTCTTATCAGAAAAGAAGAATTTCCCCATTTCTCTGTTACTCTCGCTGGCCTGATCCACCTGGATGCCAGCCCTGCTCGATGGTTTTTCATTCCTACGGACAATGAGTTTTCTCACACATGACATGAGCCGAGCATTTCCGTGTGCTCTTATGACCATTTGTGCCACAGCAATCAGCTATCACATTAGAGCAGAGCAGGGGCGAGTCGAACAGCCCAGAGTATGTTGGGGCAAGCCGGGAACAGCGAGTAAGTTCCCGGTGATCCAAATTGCGTAACTCCAAATCGGCCATTTAACCTATTTCTCTCAATATGGAACTCTTGCGGGCCATAAGTTAGCAGTCTGGCATTGCGTTCCCGTGAAGCCATGGCCGTCAGACGATAGTACCTTTGGAGGAAACATAGGGGCTGCCTGTACAACAGCATAACACTTGTTTCTAGTTTGGCGTGTGTCGGCGGACCTGTAGGTCGATCTATAAGTGTAGCAATGGTGTGAAGTATATCAAAAGGCTAGTTTAGACACCCCATTTATTGTGTCAAGACGCCAAATGTGTGGTCATAAGTTTTAATATGAATTCCTTTGTATGTGTGCAGAATGAAGCTAGCCTGAGCTCGTTTTAGCATTCAGCTGCATCTCATAGATGAATAGCACAGATGTGACGTCAAGGAAAACGCGTGTTATGCAACCGATGCCCTGTGAACGACAAAGTGCAGTACTCTCTCCAGTACCATATTTGGGCGGAGTTTTTAAGATAATAAATGTATAAGGTTTTAAATCATCATTATATCGCATTTTTCACACAGTGTTCATCCCACATATTAATGTTATATAAAACATTCATAAGGGCATAAGCATTACCGTTACGGCATCACAAAACCTGTTAATTTAGCATTTAGAGCCACGGGAATGTCGCCAATTTGTGTAATGTAATGAATAAGAATTAAGAGGGCATATACATGTGTTATATAACCTTCGTGTAAGAGTAAGAGCAAAAAGCACAATCAGCTAGCACAAAACTCAACGCACCCATCAGCTTTCGCCAGCGCGAAACTGAGTGTCGTTCGGAGTCTGGCCTTCGCCATCTGCCAGCACGCTGCTTGGGAACCGCGCTCTTCAGTGCGTCCCCTTGGTACAGCAACTTTTGGGTGTAAATCATTAAGTTATCAATAGTGTAAATTCCGGAATCTTTGTGCTATTATCGTAATACCGAGGGGTTGACCGACAACTAATTTTTACAGTAAGAACTTAAGTGTGCAGTATGCATGTTTTCGAAAGCAGAATCGGCTATTGGCAGGCCAGAGTGCCGAGTCCGCATAATATAGTTTGTAGAGTACAAGGTCAGTTGTATGCAGTTAGGTGACATAAAAGTGTTTGTGATTAATTGCTGCCTTTTATTGCTTTTAGCTGAGGTAATTTAGGGTACGGCGTCCTTAAGGCCGAAGTCTAAGCTCAGTGCTTTGGGTTGAGTATTATGGGTCCTGCCCTCCATAGGCAGAGTAGGGTCAGTGTTTGTCGACGGATGTGTAAGGGGGTCTTTACCCTTATGTTTCCATAGTGGTAGAAACCAATATTCTAACATCAATGCTGGTATGTGGCAGGACAACCCACATCGTTCCTGAGAGGGGGCACATGAACAGGTATTAATTCAGGAGGTTGCTTCCTACACTCAGGTACCCACTGGGAACAATACCTTTCCTGGTATCCCCTCACCTGCTCTTGTATCTGTAGTTGGTGACTTACAATTTCCCCTGGCGGTACCAGCTGGTTTTCACCATATCAGCGGATGTTTTCCCGGTGGCCGCATTAACACTGTTCCTTATACAAAGCATCACCTCTGGAATGAGTGCTTCCCATCTCGAATGGTTGGCTCCTAACCGAAATCGCATCTATATCTTTACATCCTGGTTCTGGCACTCGGTTAGGTTTGCCCTGGGGTGGTAGGCTGGTGTAGTACGGTGTTCGGTTCCCCATGCAGTACAGTATTCTCTCCACTTCTTTCCAACAAACTGGGCACTATTATCGGTAGACAAATACTCAGGGTATTCCCACCTCAGAAAGAACTCACTTTGCATGACAGTGCGCCACAGTGTGTGCTAGGACATTAGTGTCCATCTAGTAAACAGGTCTGTTACAATATTTCCTTTATAGCTTATATGAATAAAGATGGAGATAAAATAGTTTTGTTGGTATTGCCTAGTAAGAAATAGTTCATTTGCAAAATATTATTATACAGAACACACACAAACTCTGTTCGCTAGCCCTCTGATGTAAATTTCTAAGCTATATTTCCATAAGGCGGAGGAATATCCTGGACATAGAACTTCAACAGGACTTCTAGTGCGGGGGAATGGGCCCATGATATCTAAAGCAACAGTTTAAAAAGGCTCAGTTGGTGGGTGGGGTTGTTGTGGTGCATCGTCGTCTGTTCTCTGCAGTTTCCTAGTGTTACTCGTAACACAATTCAGGACGTATTGGTGCACGTCCTTCTGTATGTCTGGCCAATGAAAATATTTCTGCACATTCCTACCCATCAGCTCTGAACCCGGTTATTCGTGTTCTATACTGTCGTGTCCGTATTCCATGACGAGCTCACTTGTTTCTCTCGATATGTATGTCCTCCATTTCCCGCAATTTCCGGGCGGGCGAAACTTAATTTCTTGGTTTATTACCCTCCAGTGTTCGGAAAACCTGCCCGTGCAGTGTAGCCGGCATTGTGCGGCATATTTGAAATTTTCTTGTGCCACATGTACTTTTCTTAACACATCATGGACATTTAGTGAGACCAGTTTGCTTTGACACTTGGCAACAATGTGTGGTGGTGTCGATCCTGTTACCAGGGTGGTACAGCAAGGTGGTAGTGCCTCTTCCCATTCTGTGCCGTCTGATACTGTTATTTGTGGACAGGGATTCCTTGACAATGCTTTCGCTAACTCATTTGTTTCTCCTGCCACATGTTCTACCTGGAAGTCGAATTCATGCAGCAACAATGCCCAGCAGGTGAGTTAACTTTTACCGTTGTGCATCCCTTCTAATCAAACTAAACATCTGCTGCCGGTTTTCAATGTGAATTTCCTGCCTAGCAAGTATGGTCTGTATTTGTGCAGTGCGTTTACGATCGTCAAACACACCTGCTCATTCTTCGGATACTTTCTCTCTGCACTACCAAATTTCGCACTGTGGTATTTGATTATGTGTTTCTGTCCCTGTTCGCGTGTTTGGTAGAGCACTGCTCCAATACCCTCTTGACTATCATCAATTTGTATGATAACCGGAAGTTCTGGGTTAAACCTGGCTAGTGGCTGACAGTTTAGAAACGCAAGTTTGATCTCCTGAAATGCTTGGTCTGCTTGGGGCGTATATATACAAATGTTTGCTTCTCCGCTAATAGTTGTGTGAGTAGTGCGGTAAGGGCAGAAAAATTAGGCATGGATTCCCGCAACCAATTGATTAAGTCAAACAATCTTCACACTTGATTTCATGACCTGGAGGCAGGTTTTTCCCTGTATTTGCTGGATGTGTTGTTGTTCCGGTTTGTGTCAATCCCCTGAGATGTAATGTCCTAGAAATTCTCTCTTACACTTGTCAATATTACATGTCAGTTTGTTATTCTCTAGCCTTTCAAACACAAGAAAACTCAGATGGTTCAGGTGTTCCTTCCAACTACTCGACCACACTAACTCATCAGTAAGGTACTCCATCTCAAAGTCTCCTATTTTTCTGGCTAAGACGATGACCATAAGTCTTTGGAAAGTAGCAGGAGTACATTTTAAACCAAATGACTTGGCAAAAAACTGAAATCTTCGCCACCAGGTGTAATGAAGGCAGTCTTCTTATGGTCTTGGGGGCGGATAGGCACTTGCCAATATCTAGACTTTAGATCTAGTGACGTGAATCCTGCAGCAGGCCCTAATGTTGACAAAGTGTCCTTGACATTTATCACAGGAAGTGGCATATTTACTGTGATCTTATTTAACGGGCGAAAATCCACACTAAACCTCCATTCGCCGTTCTTTTTAGGATCTAGCATAATGCCTGAGTTATAGAGACTTAGCGTAGGTTCAAAGACATTGTCACTCAACATTTCACATACCTGTTGGTCAATCATATTTCTGAAGAAAATTTGAGTAGACCAGGTTCTTGTGCATAGTAATGATTGCATGCTTGGCGACATCTAGGCGCTGCAGCTTCCCCTCCCATCCACCTCCCACGTGTCCCCATGTGAAGACTGTCGAGATGCGGCTCGATGGTGGCTTGGTTGTCAATTAGCCATAGTAACGTGAGAATCATCTCTTCACATAAGTTCAGCACAATATACACATCGCTCTTGGTACTGACAGTAGGATGGTGGAGCAAAGTTGTTAACTTTAAGGTTTGGGAGTTTGGGTAGGTATTTTACCGCAGTTTCTCGCCAATCCTCTAGTGATGATTGTGGGCGCCAGACATTGCGGGATGCAATGCCAAATTAGTGATGTAGAGCAGGCTCCTTCTTCTAGGGTCATGTGACAACAGCTACTGGCATATCCTTTTTTTGGTGATCCGACCATCGTTTTGAGTGAATTACGTACCAATACTATGCTCATTATGCAGTGAGGTCTTGGGGTGACTCACAACACCCATATTTAGTTAAACAAAGATACAAAACACTCTACAAATACACAAAATCACTTTGCATAGCACACTTAGAAAATTGTGTGTGAAAGGTGGGGGCCAGCACACCTAAGACTTGTCGGCAACCCGAATGAAGATGCATATTCTGTATGTTAATTCAGTGGGTTTTATTAAATGTTTCTCCAGGAAATTACCAACAAAACATTCACCGGGTTTAACCTGCTGGTAGGGTAACACTGATATAAAGGCACGTGGCCACAAATAATTAAGCTGAAAAGTTAAGCCTTCCCAGACAATGTTATTCCAAGGGAAGGGAGGAGTGGAGAATCTTGAGTGGCAAAATAAACGAGGTTATGATAAGCTAAAAGTTTATTGCAGTGAAGATGATCAGTTCAAGATTTGATTAGCCCCTCAAGCACGCGAAACGCGACCCCGTCGGTCCACTTCCTCGAGACACGGTAGAATGACTAAACTCTCCACTGCAGCATGCTGGCCAAGTTGGCAGGCAAACAGCCAAGCAGACTACTTTCTTACACACAAGAACTCTTCAAACACATATACACATTGCTTAATTATGCACAATGCTTACATAAACCATTACATAATACACAGAAACTCTTTAATGTACATACAACACTGAATGAGATGAAATGGGGATGTAACACATGAGAAATGAAAAGTAAAAAAAACAAACAGGAAATAGTACACTGAGGCCATATTAGGGCTCTTCTTATACATATTGCGTGACTTGGCATCCTTGAGTGTTCCTTAGTTAATGAATAATTAACTATCCCTTGATTTTACAGGATTACTTGCCAAAGACATGTATGCGGGCGCACGTGGTTGTGCTGCACCTTGCACTGCCTTGCTCTTCTTTTGCGTTAATGTGACAAGTGCTTGAATGATCACTTTAATTCGCACTTGAGAAGTATTAAATTCTGTTGACAGAAGCTGCGAACTTCTGAACTAGTGAGCATGAGCGCCCAGTCGAGTGCTGCTCCCTGCAGTGGTCGCTGGGGACGGCAAGAAAATGGGGCTTGGGGAAACCACTGTCATCAAATCGCCCACCCCCTTTTAGAGGCAGTTTGCAGTCATCCAGTCACTCGCAGCAGGAGCTCCTCCTATGCTCCCTGTGGCGAGGACATAACACATAGGGCTCCCTATGTGTTGGCATTGTACTTTCAGTATAATAAGTTTTGTTGTTATGGGACCTGCCTCCCTTAGCAAAAGGTTTGGTATGACAATAAGTATAATTTAATTGGTTGTTAAATTGAACTCTCCTTAAAATTGACAGTGTATCCAGAGTTTGGCGTAGGCCGTCGGCTGTAGGAGCCCACCATCATCGTTCGCTCTAACGAATGTGGCACAGGGAAAAGTCTTCAGTTCCTGTTCTACACCTGCTACTAGGTGGGATAAACATTACCATCATCATCATTTGTGTGGTGCGCCGCATCATTGTGCACCTCTCACTTCATGAAGGGTTAAGTATTACAAATGAAGTAAATCTCTTTCAATAATGACGTGTGTGTTTACCTTCATTGTTCCTCGAAACGTTTTAACTCTACACCTACTTGTAGCCAACTAAAGGATAACCGATGTATTCTTTTCAGCGAGCATAGTGCATGTAACAACTCCATAAGTATTAGAGTCAGTGTAACACGGCGTGTGAGATTGCCCTAAACATTCGCATGATGGGTGCAATCAGAGTAACATGTAAACCAGCCAGTAAGTGAATGAGTGACGACATAACAACCACTGATGGAGGCTCCAGGGTTTCCTTGAGGCCAGCTCTACCGAGCTGGTGCCGGGTAATCCTACCCAGTTTTGCCCTGTCTGAGAGTTCAGGTAGGGTAAGGCTTCACTTCACAGGCCCTGATCCGCTCGTACACGTCATCCATCGTGACCATGCTGCGTCGTCTGCTTTTACTGAGACTGCCTTACCTCCTGCTCGTCAGTAGCATCAGCCGCCGGAAGTATATTTTCAAACCCAAATGCCACAACACCATTTCTCAGTTTTTGATCAGTGGAAACAGTATAAAAAGGATTGCTCGTCAGTATATGTCAGCGTTTACAGTACCAAGTGAAAATCGTCATAATTAAAGGACAAGTAAAATACTAATGTGTACGGCATTCCGAATTATTATTTTATGGAGGAAAACACATATTTACATTTTTGGGGCAATTTGATTGAAAGGGTTTTAAATTAACAACTAGTAGTAATTCCGGAAAAAAAAAAAGTATCACTATTGAATCACACACTGTTATGATACTGGGGATGGATTAAATACACATTTTTGAGGGTGCAAAGCAAAATTTTAACATGCATTACACCAAAATGGAATTAAAATTAAAAAAAACGGATGTGTAAAAAGTTGCTCCGAGATGCTAAAAGCAGAGAAATCAGCACCCAGGCGAATAGCTCGGCACAAGTGCAATTGCTCTCGCTATGCATGCACAGTGGACACATATAGTTAACAAGCAACATAGCTTTAATTTTGTAATTATAAAAAAATTTATTAATGTTGATTGTTGTCGGTGGCAATTAGTATAAATTAATAAATCAGAGTGATTTCAACAACAAATTAAAGTGGGTAGAATGGAAAAAGGATGTTTTCTGAGGTTGCTTCATACTTAACTTTTCATATAAGATAAAACAATTTTATTTCCATCAAAACCGACGAAAAATAAATTTTTATTGAAGTGTCTAAAATATTTGGCTACATATTTTGGAGGGGTATTTGTTATGGTACACAAAAGAGTCTTGTTTCATTAATTGTCGAAATGTGCAACGACAGTTGGTGATAAAAATACTGATAGCATGTCATGCAACACAAATATCATTAGAAGTCTGCGAATATATTTATCATCCTCTTTATTCAACACAGAATGCTACAAAAGTAAGAGCACTGCAGCGATTGCATATGGGGAGAAAACATCAACCATATGGAAATGTGTTATGAACTGATTACAAAATGTCGAGAAGAATATCATGTTTTCGAAACAAAAAATACGTATACCCAATATTATTGCGGTTGCACTTCGAACAGTCACAAATTGCCAATCGTCATATTTAATCAATTAGTGAAATAAGTGGATCTCCACATCCAAACATCGCAGTATAAACATAACACCCGGCAGTTGTCGTTTAGGTTATTTTGCCATGGCGTGGGATAACATGGGGTCGATTGTGGGTTATAAAGGCGGTGAAAAATTTGGAAGGAGATTGGTTTGGAAATTATTACCCAATTGGCACCAGACAATACGTGGTGGCATCAATGATGATGCTATTGTAGCCCTGAGATTTCCTCGATGCTCTCGGGTGCTGCAGGCCGATCACCAGGCCAAACTTTCCCGAGATTATCTTGCTGTGAATCGCCTTGTACAGGGGCCTCGTTTGTTTCTCAAATGAGGGGCTCTTCGGGCAGCCCAATCACCGCATGGTATTGCATGTTATTGAAAAATTTTGACCGATGCAATTAAACTCCCTATACATGGATTGTTCGGGCCAACTACACGCCCATAAATGCTAAACACGATCACTTTAAAATATGCTGCAGCACACATGAAAATAAATAATTACCCTTGAAAATTCACATAATAATTGCATCAAAAATGGGGGGGTTTTAATGTGCCCGTTCGCTGAAATGCCTCTGGCATCCATAATAAAATGCACTGGTCAATTCATGCTATTTATTAGGTGACTTTACAGTTCGCTCCAGGAGAACAACTGACAATGATGCACGCTTCTGGCCTACGGTGAAGGCTACACTGGTAAAGATCTTTTAAGATATGTGGTAATTATGTATGCTGTTAAATTACAAACTCCCCTGGCGATGCAATTTCTGGGGAGTCGAAGGGGAGTGTCCTAGACGGCATTAAACAAAAATATTCCAGATGATTTAAACTATTGCAGAGAAGTTACCAATAATGAAGAGTTGAGACTGTCTGGGTGGGAAAAGTGCGACTGCGATTTCAAATGCAACCTCCCCCTCTGGGCACAACTTGCTGACTGACTTCCCGCCGGTACTCGAGGGCTGGCGAGCGCGGGATCATGCAATGTGAAGGGATTTACTTGAAGACGCGGAAGAAACTCTGCTGTTACATTAGGGAAAACGATACTTAAAAACCTGCAAAATCATGTGAAATAAACACAATTGTACACCTATATCTCTAACATGGTGGAATGAGGTGGGCAAAACACCCATGGCGGGGAAAACAAACATTTACGAAAACAGAAAATTGCAAAAACAAAACAACTAGTAGCATGCGGGTTGTTATGCATAACATTCTTAATTCCTGTACATGTCCCTTTCCCATGTCCACAAATACCCTTAAAAATGTTACAAAAACTCTTTGCTCCAGGTTACTCAGTGCACGAGGCGCTGCTCCTCTCATATTTTCCTGCACTTGCACTAGTTTGCGTCGCTCCTGCACCACACGTCACAAAACATACAATGGCCACCTATCAGATGTTGAGTGCGGGTGCGTGCTGCACTGGAGAAGCAGCCGGCGTGACAAATGGCCTAAGATGGGGGACGACACATGTCAAGCGCCCCACCCTTTTATGAGCCCATTTGTGGGCCGACACCGCTACCTGCATCACTGGGGTGTCCTCAGAGTCCTCCAAGTGCGCAAGAAGTAGGTCCTTCCCTGCTGAGCTGCTTCTCCTCCTGGTGCTGCGTTGTTCTTTCGGCGAACCGTGCCGAGGGTGGTTGAGGTGCATCCACAATGGCAGCATTGCTGAGGCAGGTGAACTGCAGTGTTGTTCTGTGGAGGCGAAGTGAGGCAACGGATCCGCTGGCCTCACTCATGCCATCGCTGCTGCTACTTGCACTTCCCCGTGGTGTTCCTCTTTCTCTTGCTATTCTCCTGCATTCCTGTGTTCTGCTGCAATCTCTGGGCACGATCCGAACGATCCTCCTCCTCCTGTCTTTTTGTGTAGTTTTCTCCTGCTCTGTCCGGCTTCTTATGCTGATTATTCTGCTACACATGCTGGCTATGGGATCGGGTGCTGTATCACTAGCGACAGTACTTGTAGATGCTTCTTCGTCAGAGAAACCTGGGTAAGCGCTCTGTCGCACCCTGCCAGGAGTGGTGATGCTGAGCAATGGTGGGTCTTCTATCCCCTCTTCTTCTCCCTCTGCCGAAGGGACATGTGTACTTTTCCGTGCTCTTTCTTGCTCCGGAAGTTCATTCTTCACAAGGCCGTCATGAGGTTCACCAGGTGGTTCCCCAGATGCATTGTTTTTGGCGGAGCTGAAGCTGCAGTTCCTTTGTGAAGTGTCATTGCACCTCCCTTCTCTCTTGCTGTGTCGGCGAGGTCGTCAGCACCGTCGCCGTCCTGGGGCTGAGGAGTACCAGTAACAACTTCGTCGTTGACGACCGCCTGTGTGAGCCGGATGTTGTCGCGATGCACTGTCCTCTTACTATTGCCTATGTGGACCATGTAGGTGGTAGGTGCTAACAGCTGCAACACTCAATGCTGCCTGCTCCAGTTAGCTGCAAAGCTTGTGCAAAAATCCTTGCATGCAGAAGTCCTCGGATGTGTCTTGACGTATACTTTGTGGCCATTCTGCGGCACTGATCGCGGTCTTATCATGATAGGCAGCCACTTCGCTGCGTAGCATGTACGTTGATCACGTACTTGCTGTTCACACTCCGTGTGTGCTCGTCGATTAGCAGTACTGCTGGGTGCATCAATGCTGTCTGCAAACTGGCAGATACCCTCTCCTGGCAGATGGATGTTCCTGCCCATCAATACATTGGCGGGTGTTCTGCCGTTGGTGGTATTGACATCTCGGCAGAGTGTGTACTGGCCGGCGGGAAGATGTTACGGCAATTTTGCATGGTGTTTGTCCACACGGAGGCGTGGAGGCACAGCTGAACTTTCAATTCTTGGTTGTGTATCTCCATGGGGTTGGCCCTGAGATGGTACACCACAGTGGTCATGTGTCTCACCCCCCATTTCGTACACAGCTCCTGCCACTCTTTCCCGGTAAACTGCATTCCATTGTCAGTGAGTAAATCTTGGGAATACCCCAACATGGGAAAAAATCTTCATTAAACACTCGTGCAATGTTACTTGTATGCGGCGCACTGCTGTCGGTGTAGGCCTTAACCCACTTCGGAAAATTATCGGTCACCACAACTAAAAATCTTTTCCCAGTGGATGATCTCGGATAAGGACCCATCAAGTTTAGACACACAGTTTCGAAGGACTTCCTCGGCAGGCATGGCTGTTGTTGTTGCCGGCCATCAGTCCTAGGAATTTTGAACAAATTACACTTACTGCATTTTTGCACCAAACTGCTTATTTGCTTTGTTTGCCCTGGCCAAAAGAAATGTTCCATAATATTTATTAACATTTGGTACACGCCGGGGTGTTCTGTTACATTGCCACATTATGCATGGGGACAAAACACCCCCCATTTCCCCCAGGTTTTCCACCGAGCACATTTCTAAGTTGCCATTCATAACACGCAAGTTGTTAACAATGCCTTGTTCGCATTGCCGAATTTTGTCCTGCGAGAATTGGCAACCCTGCTCCGCTTGATTCACTTGCCCAAAATGTTCCTATATTAGCACGTTATTTTCCACTGCTCTCACTTGCTGTACATAAACTTCTGAAATAGATACTTTATCGCCTGGTGGAAGGATTTCTTCCCGTTCGGCCTTCTCTTGCAAAATAACCTGCTCATTTGGCACATGCGACAAAGTGTCAGCTAACTGATTTTCTTTTCCTGGTAAATATCCTACACAAAAATCAAATGCTTGCAATTGCAATGCCCAGAGAGTTAATTTACTTCGCACCACACACATGTTATGCAGCCACAGTAGGCATCTATTATCGGTACGCAATGTGAAGAGATGATACTGCAGATATGCCTGATATTTCTTGATCGCCCATATCAGAGCGAGGCATTCGCTCTCATTAACATTGTAGCACCGCTCGGTAGGGCTTAGCTTGGCGTTAACGAAGTCAGTCGCATTCCTCTCCCCGCTGTCGGCTAGTTGGTATAGCAGTGCTCAAACTGCTTCCTGGCTCGCATCTGTGTGCAGATACAAACGTCTGCCTGCATTGTATCATGCCAGTGTCGGATATGTGCGGAATTTGGTTTTGGTTTCCTGGAATGACTTTTCTGCCATGTCGGACCACTGGAAACGGGTCTGTAGCTAAAACAAACTTGTTAATGGTGCTGTCATTACTGTAGAATTTTGAATATGTTCCGTAAGCCAGTTTATAAGTCCAAAAAATTTGCACAACTGTTTTCTTGTTTTAGGCCTCAGACACTGTGCAATTAATTTAAGTTGCTCTGGGTTTGTTTTGTTACTTTCTGCGTCGATTACATGTCCTGAACAGTCAATACTAATTTTCCCAATATGACACTTTTCTAGCGCACATGTAAACCCATTGATCCCTAATCATTCTATAACAACTGATTGGTGATGCAACTTAAGCACTTAGGCATTCCTCAGGGTAGTGTGCTTCGGCCACTTATTTTTGCTTATTTATTAATGACATAAATGCTAAACAAATTTCATCATTTATACGTGGATGATCTCCAGTTGTATTCATCTGTTTCTCCGAAACTAATCAGCTCTATAATTAAGGACATAAAAATGACCTTGAAGCTGTACACTACACTTATTGTGCAGCAGAAATATTTTAAAATTGAATACTGCGAAGACACAATGTTTAGTAATAGCTGCCCGTAGAATTTTAAACTAATGTTATAGATTGACTTTCCCTGATATTGTGCTAGCCAGCGAGATTATTCGTCTGTTGAATGAGGTGAAAATGTCAATCGTTGTTTTCAATGAGACACTCTCTTGGTAGGGTCACATAAACACTCTTTGTCGGAGATCATACACCATACTACATAACCTCTATAGGCTTAATAATTGTCTACCACTTAAAGCAAAATTAACATTGGTACAGTCGCTGATATTCTGTATTTCTTCTTATTTTGACATGGTTTATGGAGACATTACACAAAATTTGGCAGCCAAACTTTGATGCATACAAAATTCTTGTTTAAGACTTTTGTTCAACCTAAAATCACGTGATCACTTGTCTCTTTACTTTGATAAACTAAACTGGTTACGTCTGAATGAATCATGTCAGCTCCATAGTCACACATTAATTCACAAAATACTATCCTCGTATATTACAATGCCAGCTTACTTACGCACTCGGCTGAAAACCTTGGGGGATGGCCACACTATTAACACGTGTGCTAAAAATCCATCTCTGTTAAATATTCCAGCTCACAGAACCCAGGTATAAGCAAATTCTTTCATCGCCTCTGTAGCACAAGCATGGAATAATTTACCCGTAGAAGTGAGGAACTCTTCAACACCAACAACTTTTAAGAGTAGTGCTGCCAAGTACATTATGAATATACGTTAATGATTTCACACGTACTCACACACAGATACACACGTCATTTTTCCATGGTACTTTTATTAGTTTTTCTACTTTACTATTTGAATTCCTTACCTACACTTTTTTATTTCTACATTCACTTTTATCAATGTGTAAATTGTTGCTGTCCATTTCTCAATTAATTTTAATTTGATGCTGTATTCTATTTTAATAATATGTAAGCTATTATTATAGATATGTTAATTTTTATTAATTTTTAAAATTTTCAATATGTACTTAATAGGTTATGGTCATTTATATTAATGATTGGTAATGCGAATTATGAAACAAATTTTGTGTTATTGTAGATCAGTATTATCGCGCTATTTTAATTTTAGTTTCTTTAAACATGATCTTGTCTCTAGTCCTGCTCTAGATGTGGACTTAATATGAAACCACTAAACTTTTTCAGTTTTACTACTTTTTGAGCAATCATATTTCTATTTCGTCTCGTTGTTAATGTAAGAATTTTTTTTGTTTCTTATGTTTATGTATATAACTGAGTTAAATATGGTTAAAAATTAGATAAGGCCTTTGACGCCTTTACTTCGCCAGTGTAATTAAAGTCAAAATAAATAAGCAGATAAATAAATAAAATCGTCGGGTTAAAATAGAATGGAGGAATTCAGAGGAAATGGTTAATAACATGTTTGATGAAATACAAACTGTTCATAATTTGGATTTTTTTAACTGTTAATATCAATACAATAATTATTTGGCGTACGAAGTCATTCCTAAATATTTGTATTATAACTATCGATTTTAGAAACATATCCGAATGTGTGTATCCCTTAATGTAAACAATAATTGTGACCGCAGAACACAATAGATGTTACTTTTGGTTTGTGGCGATTCGTGATGCTAATGTGAGTAAAATAGGTCTTACATTTTAAAGTTTTTTTTATTTGTTTATCTTTTATGGATAATATTTTTTTTTGAAAATTACGTGTATAACTTATTGATTAACGACTTGCAAAGCTTATGGTGTAGTAGATGAAACGTTCTTTTTCGTTATTTTAAGTAATTTCATACAATTTAATTTTATTTTTAAGTAGCTAGGCCCTGTATAGAAATTAGTGACGTTTCGTATAAATTGAACGTTACTCGGGTTAATGTTATGGTTATGTTATGCGTATAATCTCCCAGAATTACTTACGTTTATTTTATTCTAGCAATCAGTGTTTTCAGGGTTCATTTGTTACCAATTTTTTTTTTTTTTTACCAGCCCCCAAATCGCGCTACGTCAATGTGAGCACCATCCCAGATCCGACATGTATGTCAGTAGCTAAGATAGTTGGCGAATGGGATGCGTCTCAGGGCAAGGCTTTTACACCTTAGGTCGGATTTAATTTATAAAATGGGCGCATGCATCGCTGCTGTAGCAGGGTTCTCTGTCGTCTTGTGCCATGGCTGCAATTGTAGCCATGGCCACACCCCGAAAGAAGAAGGGTCTAGTAAGGGGCATAGGAAATCAGGCAAAATCACACTATTTAATAATATTCACACAATTAACCTAAATGAAATGGAACATAATGACATCATAATTTGTTGTGTTCCATATAAAACGGAATATTGTTATTACACATTTCACAATCACAATGATTGAGTTATGTCGATAAAATATTTCTAACATTGCTTTAGAAATAAAAATAATAAATGTCTGGATATTTGAGGTTAGACTTGGAAACAACATGGCTGCAAGAGAAGGTGCAAGAGTACATCGTCGTTCACTCTCCCTCTCGCACTCTCTCCTCAGAGTTGGGACAGCAGAGAAGACTCTGTGTGATGTCAAGCGTTAGCGAGAGAGTACTCTCTCGGCGGATTGGGATACGGCCTTAGGGAGCATTAACAATTCTGTTTGCACCTAATCTAACCAAACCAAACCTCTAGAAGTTTAAGAAAGTATTTATTTGTTTTTCGTAAGGAATAGCTGTGTTGCGTATTGAGAAGGTTCTTTCTGAAGTTTATGGATGGTGTGTTGAAAAGTAGCGATGACAAGCAACAACGTGTATAACAAATGAAATATGCCTGCATGTTGGGCAAGACAAATCTGGAAATGGGTAATATGTGAAAATAATATGTGTGATAATGAAAAGTACAAAAACAAAATATGAATGTATTACTTTACATAAATGGGCAATCTCAGTAATTATCATATCAGTGTGATTGTATGCTTGAACAGAAAAACAATTATACTGTGTGACTGATTAAGATGGCACAACACCTTAGAAATAACATTCAACAAATAAGATTATTCAAGTGGATTTTACTAGCACTTCTGTAAAATCAAACACAACACAAACACTGAAATTATAATTTCTTTGATAAATAAATAATTAGACTATGCTAGAACACTGAAAGCGACTGCTGTCAGATATTGTTATATTATTAAAGGAACTTTAGCATTGAACCAATGTAATATAATATAACAAATACTATTAATGTTCAAGCGATAATCACGCTTTGCATAAAGTTGATTGACATGTAATTCAGTTAGTCTCTTGTGTTTCGAAATCACTAAAAATGCTCTGAGTTAGCTTACAGTCAGTAGTGCAGTGGAAACTCCGTACACTCGTACTTCTGGGATATCCTGTTAATAAATTAGGAAAAATTCTTCTAAATGTGCTATTAATCAAGTCTTTTGAAAGTTGATAAAAAGTTCGTGGCATTGTTCCAAATTAATGTAAAAGTCTTGAAAAGTTTCAGATAAATAGTTTTCTGATGTTGAATTAAATCAATTCAACCAAATAAAATCTGGATAACGCAGACCTTACTTGAAGACTATCTGAATGGTGGAGATGGCAGCTGGACTACAATTGACTGGCAGCTGTGATATCCTCATTTAATTAGGATACAATTTCCCAACTTGCTTGCTCCGGATGTAGAATGCCATACAGCGCCTCTGCGACACTCGATCAGGCTTTTTGCGGATCCTGGGGCGATGTTAGTTGTCCCTCGCATCGGCTCTGCGTCAAAATCGTCATCCTTCTCAGGCTTATTCGAGCGACTCCCTCTTCTCAAACGTTCTCATTCCTTTAGATGTTTTCTTTATCCCACTTTAACTTGAGTACTGTTTATGAAAAACTGTTAGTGTCGCTTTCCATTGAAATAAGTTAATATGAATTTATATATCCCATATGCAAATATCACTATTGAGACATGTTAATCAACAATATATGTAAATTAAAAGATATTTTAGTATGCAAATCAAGCAAAGGAATTTAAAATAAATATTGGCTAACCTCAGGTAAGGCATTTCCTTACAGTGTACATTATATTTATTTCAGGGTTCTGTATAGAAACATTCAATTTTGGAAATAAATTGTGTTTTAATATACAAACACAAATGAGTATTATGTGTGAGTAGACCTAGTTAAGGCCACAATCTCCCATTTGTACAACTGTTGCGAGAATTAATTTTTTGAACCCAAACGGGAGCCGATATTGTAAAATCCTCTTGCAATTTTGTTACAAATTTGTTTTATTATGTAGTATAATTTTTCCAACACAAAAAATTGTATAATTCTAATTAATTATTAAATAAACAAAATTTTAGTTAATTAATTGTATAACACATGTGATTACTCAGCATCACTAACACAAACTCGTCGGGGCTCGCCCTCCAGCACGTGGGTAGTGTGGTGACGGCCTATACATAGAGCCAGCTAGGACGGGAATAATTGCACAGTACACTAATTACACAATTATGTAGACCCTTGAATGAAACATGAAATAAGATGGGACACGAGATGAGTATTCACAATAAACACACACATGTGTGAAAACAAGCTTAGGTGGCGCAGATGCCGCTGGATGAAGTTTGTAGCGGACCATGTGGTGCAGGTGAAATTGCAATATTTCTTCGTGGAAACTGCAAATTAAATTCAGGCAAAATATTATTCTGTGCGAGAAAATTATTCTCTATATGTTTTAAGTGATTGCAGGTATGTATCATGCCTGATGGCGGTAAAATCAAACATTAACATGACCACATGTTCAAGTACAAAAAGCATCAATTTACGTGAAATTACATGAAATCCTGACAAAATTGAACATAGAACCCTGAATAAAATATTGCACATATGATATTACACAAATAAGCTCTTAAAATGCAATGATGGTGTATACAAACACTTGGCGTCGGTTAGTCACGTGGTTATATGTCATGTTGCTGTAAAATATTCAAACATGAAAAATACCCTCAAATACATACATAAAAACAAAGCCCTTAAAATTGCACGTAGCAATAATGCAGAAATGACAATGAAACACCACTAACATAGGCGGATGGTGCCTGATTCAAGTTGTGCGGGTCGCGTGACTTCTCCGACATCTTTCTCCTCCTTCTCCTCGATTAAGTTAAAATGCCACAAGGTTGTAAGAATTAGTAAAGTGGAAGCATAATGCTGGGGAAATGTCTGGCAAAAACGTATGCAAGCAAAGATTAACCGGTAAACTACATGGACTATGCAAACCTACATCAGTGAACAAAAGTTGTAGTGCATACGTGACAGTGTCTTACCTCGCCAGCTCTCCTCGACAGACTGTCCAGATACAAGCGTGGCACGGACCTACCACGGCCGCCTACGGGGTTCACATAAGCGGAAGTGCTTTGCACGCAGAGTAAAATATTCAATTATTGAAAATGAAATGGCACAAATTAAATTAGATATTGTTTTACATTTCTATAATTTTGTTATGAATTTCAATATTATTTTAGTGTCTCTTTGTGATGGCGTTCATGCTGGAATATTAAGTGTTCTTAATCTCGGCACTTTGAATATTCATAACCAAATAATTAAAATTAGTACAAGCACTTTAAAACATTTTAAGACATATTAAACACTGTAAAGAGAATATAACACATTTTACCCTGAAATTAACATTTATAGGAAAGTTCAAAATTATCAGCCTCCTTGCGCACGTGTGGACACGAGACACGTGAGCGCTGTCATGGGCTCTAGCGCCGCTGGCTGTTAGTCAGCGTTTATATATATATATATATATATATATATATATATGCATGAGGCCACACAGTGGTGAACTGGTCAGACCAATTACCTCCTATAATGGCTACCCGGGTTTGAATCAAAAGGGTTCATGCCATATTTTAGTATGTGGGAAATGTGGCAACTTTTATGTGGGATTTGTTTTAGGGGTACTCCTGTTTCTCCCCCAATGCATTCCCTTGTTATTTCATCCCTATGTCATCACATTCCGTTCATTATTCTCCCGCCCTTGGCGCTAGTCACCCAAATTACATTCGTTGGTCCTGCCTCAAATGGGAACAACATAAGGATATTATATATATATATATATGTATGCTTTCATATTTTGCTATTAATACAACTGAATTGTCTTTATATAGTCAAATTACACTTAGCTGCATTTGGCCATACTCAAAATGATGAGTATAAATAATTTTTTTAAATATAACCTTTCGGTGTCCACACAGCGTTCGGTTATGTTAAGTTGGCCGAACTTGGTGGAAATATGGATTTTCTTCTTTCAACCTCAACGTGTCATTTTCTTTACATAGAAATTTAAGCTTTCCTGCAGTGAAAGTCTCTTCTGTAGACATGCCTTTTGTTGAGGAAGGACATTTTATCTCCACAATTGCACTTTCTTCTATGACACCATCAGGGGTTGCTCCAAGATAGGGTACTCTTTGTGAATAAGGAAACCACACTTTTAAATTTTCCCCCAAGTATTTTACTGACTAAAAGCAATTCAGTTGCCTCCATTTCTATACCCCATCTTGTATCTGCATTTCCAGAGAATTTCGGATAGCGGATATATTCTACTAAAGCAGCACAAGAAGTTGTGGTTCACATTTTACATATTTTACCGAAACATGATGCAGTGATACATTTTCGTCTTTGCTCTCTCCATTCTTGTGAAGTAGTTTGGTCTTTTATGTTACTTTGTATTGTCCTTCTTCTTTCATCAGTACACTCTTCTTGTAAAGATCTCAAATACTCTTCTTTTATGACTGCAAGCTTATCACCAGGGGTGTCTGGTAAACGATCTGCTGCATGTGGTCCGTAAAGCTCATCTGGGCCTGTGCTGTTATGCGTCAGTGATCTTTTTGCAACTGACTTCTTTCGGCGTTGACGTAATTTAGTGCTGGACCTGTTCTGACCAATATATTTCTTTGTAAAGACTCCAGGACTTCTATAAGTGAATGTTTTGTGTACAAGTCTCTGCAATTCACACTTTGGTATTATTTGGTCCTGGCAGTAATTTAGTATAATTTACGTCTGGTAAATTTGCGTCTCATAAGAATAATTAATTTGTCAAAAAATTTTTAACATTTGTACCTTAGTACCAAGAGTTACTACCTATTTGTGGCAAGAATTACAGCTAAATTATTTTTTAGACACGTATTATTATATTGCCAAAATACATTTTCGGCAAAATAATTGTGTCCGAAGCAAAAAACAAATGAAATAAACATTCCTGCAAATATGCTGCCATCTACATATGCATGCACACTGGAACCGAGTGCATCAGATAAAACAACTGCAGTATTCAACATGGACGGACAGCTCAGACATACACATATACATCTACTCAGTTGTGGCAGCTCCTTAAAAACCAATACAAGAACGCGTATGACACATAGCGAGAAGGCCACATATGGTGCAGTTGAAACCTATACTCTCAAACAAATTCCAACAAATACATCAAAATAATCGGGGAAGATAATACAAGTTTCTTTGTAAATACGAATCAGCAGTTATAATCAGTGAAATATTAATCACTGAAAATCCACTTAACAAGGTGTTACCGACTGGCGAATCACTGGAATTCACTGTCAACCAGTTACCAAGCCAGTGAAATTCACGGAAAATAAGTATGTATCACCTTGAAATAAGTGGCATTCAGTCACTGAACTAGTTGATTTCTCACTGATTCGAGTTTAGAGTGTACGAAAATATGGATTAAAACATAATGTAAGCATGATTGCAGGTCATTGGTGTTAACCCTTGGCGACACTTTTGGTCGGTTGCTCACACTAATTCCAATTTCTAAAATAATGTGAAGAAAAAAACATAGTGGGTTAATTGCGTTATCTTATATTTTTTTTCGTCTCACTATCATTGTCGCGTTCGGAGGCGAACAAGTAAGGCGGCATCATGTATGAATGCAGAACGTAATTGTATTTTTTTGAATAATACATTTTTCTTATAATTCCCTTGCTTTAATACACTGACGTGACATTTCAATTTCCGTGTATGCTATGGAAGTGCAGCATACAAGTACAAAGTATATTCATAAAAACAACTTATAACACTAATTATTGAAATTGTACGTACAGTTAGCAACCCGTTTTTCTGCGATCAGATAGTTGATGCTACACTATTGTGTAGTAATACGTAAGCCAGATTTATACGAAAAGAATGAGTAAAATTTCCAGCGATATTCCTTTGAATTAGATGGTATATGTACGGTCAAAAAACTATGAAATTAGTTAGCGTAGTAAAAATTTTGTTAATTGTGTTTTTTTTTTTTTGGTTCCTAACTGGTGTGAAAAGAGTTAGCAAATATTTCATGCACATCTGTATTTAAGTAAAGCAGTCATTTAATTTTGAAACCAACTTAAATTCCTAACTTATGACTGAATAACAATTACTTCTCCAAACCTTGTCTTAATATGCATTACTTTCTTGCAGAGGCATGAAAACACAATCACACTTAAAAATTGTCAGAAAACCAGTTTTTTTACAGTACAACAATCATCTCAACTCAAAATTGAGTTGTCAATTTCTTGTTTTCACAAATCATGAACCATGAAGATTATTTTATCCGTAATTATATGTATGTTGAGTGTTTTGTCAACATTTGGTAGTTTTACGTAACTTGTATAAGTACCTTTTTTTTTTTGTTTTAAATCAGTTATATTTTAATATGCTTTACAACAGTGTTCGTGTGTGACCGTGAGAAAAAATTTAATGCCTTATTTCTCGATGAGAAATAAAGAGAAAGAAATAAATAAAAGATTTTAATCAATTTCGTGTTTTTCATTACAAATGTTTCATACGTTTCAAACGTTTTGGAGTACTTTTCAAGAATATGCAGTTTGCAAAAATCTTTATGTAGCGCCTGTATTCCCGATTGCTAACATACGAAAGACCCATTTTGCGTGTCCGCCACTAGACTAATACTAGTTTGAATACGAACAAGAATAGCAAAAGCTCATTTAATACTCCTTGTTTCAGACTAAAATACAATTTGAATAACGTACTCTTATTTATTCATAATACAAAAACTAGGTTTGAAAGAAAGTAATATCATACTTACAAAGCTTGGCTTTCCGTGCTTGCGCCACTATTCTTCTGATGGATTTATGCAGTGCTGGTACAGTTAATCGTCTGCGGGTAGTTGTCTTTGCCATTGTCAGTAAATTTAATTTTAGCACTGGCAAAGTTATTTTCTTCACATGACCGCACAAAATAATGTTCACTTTACAAGACACTGCACTGTGAGGCACTAGAATAACAAATGGCAGATTTCGGAGAACTCACTTCCTTATTCTTCTCAAGGGCAATTGCCCCCTACCCTCACGAACCACAACATGCATAATCTGGCAGAGTAATGGGGGGATTACTGCTAATAGCCTCGGACACTGGTGACTCACTACCTGAACCTGGCAAGGCAGGTACATTGCTGTCTTCCCACCAATAGTATGTATGCTCTCCTGTAAATCTTGCCCTTGCACCAAATATTTTTTAAATAATATTCTCTTTAGTGGCATTCCTGTTCAAGATACATATATGCAGTCGCTGATTTTTTTGACCAGAAAGATACATATTTCTTGCCAAAAGAATCCTTTTGTACAATTAATGTATAGCCTGTTTTCTGGAAAGATTAAAAAATTAAAACTTTAATTTAAAAAAAGTTATATGCTATAGCCACAGCTTCATGTTATCATTTCTCACACATAGGTTTTTGTTCCAAGTTTATATCTTTGAAATTGGCTTTCCTAAATGTAATTTCTTAACATGTTTTTCCCTATACCCAGTTCTCGCCAATGTCAAACCAGGCAGCAGCCTTAAGGTATTCTTACATTCAAAATGAGCGGGAACAATAAAATAGACATAAACGAATATCAGTTTCCCTCCAAATCACATTATTTACAAACATTGCAATAAAAATACGTAATCATAGATTAAGAAAACTTTGGTACATTGAATACATAAACAAGCCATCTCTGTCTAACTAAATATCTGTAAAATGAATGCAAACAAAGTTAAACAGTTCCTAAACATAAAAATATGTGTAAAATCACTCAAATACATATATATACATATACACAAATAAACACTTTATTTTGACTCGTGAAAATATGTAAACAACATAAGGGAACAATAAATGTACATAAACAATTACTGCTACTGAGGTACAAATGTGACTCAGGACAATCTGGATGCTATGTTTCCTGAACAATCATTGATTCTGACGTTTGATTATAAAGCTGTTTCATTGGCTAAGATTACGGAAGTCATCAGTAACCAGGTAATGGTACCTACCTATACGAGTAGACCTGATTACATTATTTTGGAATTGAATAGTTTTCTGAGCTAAATCACACCTGCATGCTGCAGATTTAAGCTGATTGAGTTATCTTAAGGTTATTTAGATTCTTTCTACAACATAAGATATTCTACAAAGCGTGGCATCGGTCAGTTTCTCCTACTTCTCCCAGCTTGACACCTGGCACTCAGCAACTGTAAACTGGCCCATTCATACTTATTTTCTACCTTACTGGGCTCTCCATGTAATACAATTATATATATATATATATCTATATCTATACAGTAACACAATCTTACTAGTAACAGTGAGATATATCGCAGTACAGTCATTACAGTTTTACTCAGAAAAATTTGGCATTCAACGTGGTAGCATGTCCACACGTCGTGGTTGTTACTACAGTATAGTAAGGATAGGTATTGGCTGTGTCGTATTTGTCACATGACTTACAAAATAAATTTTTTCATTAAATTATTGATTGCCAAAATCACATAAAACTCTTTAAAATTGTTAAAAACTTAAATTCAAACAAGACTTGTATTAAAGACCAATTAAGTTTACATTAATGTAATATTACAACCATAGAAAGGAGTTTGATCATGCTTCAGGCTTAACATCTTAAGCACCATCAAGGCCCAAATACAATTAGTATAAAAAGTAACACAAGTAAAGAAACAAACACTTTAAAACAAAGCAACACACGGGTGCCATATGGGCCTATCAAATCCTAGACTGCGTTAACAAAATAATAGTGATGCGTGATGCTATCTGGGTCAGGGTAATTGTACTCAGTCAGAAACAAGGGACTTCGTTAGTGCTGATGACAAGCCCTTACTAGGGTATTTTGACTGACCCTACTTACGTACTGCAGGCCATCCTGAATATAACACAGGCCGTGTTGGCTGGTGGCTAGGTACAAAGTCTACTACGGCCTTGGCGTTGGCTTAGGAGCCTGCGGCTTACGTTCAATTACGCTTTGTCAGCTGATAGACGGTGCAGGTTTACTGGTAGGGCGAAGGTTACTGGAGTTGCTGCTGCTGCTGCGGTTGATTCGACTGCTGCTCCACGGGCTGCTGATGATCTCTGCAGGCTGTGATAGTAGTGAATAGAGAACCAAGGGCATGTTAGACCAACTGGTACCCTTTCTCCACGAGGAATGGTCGTTATCACTAGATGCTGGTTCTGGATCTCGTGAACCTTCCAGGGAGGATGAAATAGAGAAGGGGAGGGTGTTGGGAGGTGGCTTGCAGGTGGCTTGAGCTCGTTTCTCGGGTGATACTTGGCAAAGTGCCTTACTGGGCTGGATGCAGCCCCAGGTAGACTGGTAAGCAGTGGTTGCCTTCCTCTCCTTAATGTCCTTACCACCTTTCATGGTGAAGGGCATCAGTTCCTAGAACCTTATCCTGGGAGATAAGAGCAAACGGCGACATGCATTCCTTATCTAAGCGTGTTCTGCTGTCTAGACCCACTGGATCAGCACGGAGTACAACCTTATTCCTCAACCGGAAACACAAATGGTGAGGTGGTTCATGAAAATGTTTCCTCGAAGGCACTCAAATAGCTTCAATGGGTGAGCAAACAGGTCCCCACACAGAAGCCAACCGAACACTCCCTCTGGCAACAAACGGTGCAGTGGATGGGTGCAAGCTGGTCTAGTAACTTATCCGCTCAAGCAGGGGTGTGACTAGTGGTTGTGGCTGTACTGTTTGACACACGTGGTGGCTCGAACAGGTCCCCACACAGAAGCCAACCGAACACTCCCTCTGGCAACAAACGGTGCAGTGGATGGGTGCAAGCTGGCCTAGTGACTTATCCGCTCAAGCAGGGGTGTGACTAGTGGTTGTGGCTGTACTGTTTGACACACGTGGTGCCTCGAACAGGTGTGATGTGTGCTTACCACTTAAAAGTCCCCGAGGGGAATTGTGAAGTCCTATAGTAGGCTGTAAACTGGTGTACTCAAAACCCGGTCTCCTGCTCCACTCTTTCGGGACGTATGTGCTCACTATGGAATTCTGGAAGTACTCAAATGAAACAGCGATAGGATCAGAATGTTTGTTCCGTGAGGAATAAGATACTGTGGCCCGTACTATCTCTTGTCTACCCAGAGTTGAGCGGAAGTAGTAAACTACGCTGTCTAGGTAAAGGGGACCTGGTGCTAACCTAGCTGGGGGTAGTTTTGACTAGGTAGCTAATGACAACTTTCCCTGTCTGTGTTAAAGTGCCCAGAAGGGGCTTATGGTGGCCACGTCCGAAAGGGTGCATGGGGTAGTCGTTGCCAGGGGAAGGTTTTCTGAGGGGTAGGACTTCTGAAGTTCTACAGTCGGTGGTGGTGAGCTGAAGATCTCTAGCGGTGGTGATCATAGAGCTCTGGCTGATTAGCATGGTGGAGTAGACTGTCCACCTGGTGTGGCTCTCAGAAGAGCAGACGATCAACTGATAATTCCAGCCTCTGCACAGGAATATATTCTGCTTCGGCTGAGGGCTCACTGTCCCTGGTGGTAGCGGGTGCTGTGCGCACACATCTTGGGCGGAACTAAGCGTGGCCATTGTTGGCATGCTATATCTCTTAGCGTGCCCTTGAACTTCTTCGGGTTGTAGCTAGCATCAATTGTTGATATCTTCTCAAGGGGAATTTGTGCTTATCATGGCTTACTGGCCGACAGTATTGTTGAAATGTATAATTTTGACACGTCTGTAACTATCCCCAGTCCAGGGAAAATTCTGTAGGTGCACCAGTAGAAATTATATGTTTCCGAACCCCATTCATTGTTGCTTGTAGATGAAGCGACGTTAATCTCAACATCCAGCAAGCCGCACGTGTCCATAGAAACACATTAAAACACCACTAAAAATATAATTGTTATATAGGCACCTTTACGCTTGCTTAAGCCATGAATGCAATTAAAGCATGATGCAAAATACAAAATCTGAAAGATATTAAATGAGTAACATCAGGATGAGGAAGATGGTGTGGTATGGCACATACAATCATTAAAATCCTGCATGCAAAGTGCCTATGTGATGCTTTAATGTACAGGTTTACGATGTGTTAGGGAGGTAAAGTGTGTATGTTGTAGTTAAACATATTTACATTTTGCAGTACAATGATTTTCATATATCCCAAAATTACATCATCAGCTACTACATAAACACCTCCTGAGTGCAATTATTAATTGCTTTCTAGCAAAAGACTGAAAGAGTACAGTAGTTTTCCTTAAAGATAAAACCCAATTTCCTAAGAGCTGCACATCTGTTTAATAGGAAATAAAAATTCAATGATATTTCTGATACCATTTAAATACCAGTAGTAATTAAAATGATCTCCAGGTAAATAACCATATTGAATTGAGATATATTTCAACGTACCTTAATTTCATTAAAGTGATATTAATTAGCACACACTATGGTTAGTCTGCATGCATAGAACGAGCAGACATGTTTGTAAAATATAGGTAAATTTGACCAAAGACTAGAAGACATAGCATTAGAACACAATCACAAAACACTAGGAAAATGATCCACATATTTTAATGATGAGAAAGAAAAATTATGAAATTAAAATATATAATAATATACACACCACTTGAAGAACCACAAGAACATGGAATAAATATTACCTCTTGCGGTCATCATACCGTGTTAAGTATTGACGTCTGAATACCAAAATTACAAGAAGTATGAGTGTGTGTCGCTGACTCTTGTTGAAATAATTGGTAAACTGGAGTGCTTGACTTTCATCTGATTATTTTGCACAGGCAGCTTGTTCTGTTTGATATTACTGTCTTCACACTCATTAGGTACTCTGGTTTATTTAGTGATAAGGATCAGGTCCAGCCAAAATAATTTTCAACGCCTCTGCTGACATCACAATTGGATCCTGACATCTATCAAATTAACGCGCGTCCCACATTGAATAGTCCTGATATACGAATGCCTTCCTCTTCCCTCCAGAAGATAAATTTTTCTCAACAAAGGTCAATTAACCCATTGTCATTTTTCAAAATCATGACGTCAAGACAAAGATAAAACTACATGAACGTAATTCTCCCATGGCAATCCAAATATACCATTTAGTAAAATTGTTAGAAAAATTTAAGGTCTCTTGCTAAACTCTGTAATAATTTCAATAAATGACTCGGCACTTGTTTTTTTGATGAAAAATATGGTTAAAAATATGTGACAATATTGAAGGTATAAATTTTGCAAATTACTAAGTTTCACTTGGTTATAACAACAATAAAATAGTAAATAAATTGTAAATACTGCGATGACTACATTCTGGAGGGGCTGAAAATTTATATGAAATAAAACAAAGTCTGAATTGACCAAAACATGAAGGAAAAAAATGTAAATATTAACATGTGAACAAAACTTTAGCAGACTGTGTATCATTATATCACAACGCGGCCCAAAAGCTTAAAACTTGCAAAACACATTTAACCTTCTGACTAAGATTGAAGGTATGCGACTGCATCCAAGTTATGCTAAACATACAATTTAAAACGGGCAGCCAAAAATGAACTTTGAATGAAAGCTAATCACATGAGCTCAATTCTACATGGCCTGCTATACCCAATGGCACACAAGTGCACAAACTCCACAACACTATAATTAACTTTCACACAATGACCAACCTTGTGAGGAGTAGCGATGGAGCCGAACAAAGAGAGGGAGCATGCTGTCAAAATGAGCTAAGCCACCCCCCCCCTCCCACACACACACACAGAGAGAGAGAGATATACATACACACACATATATGTCTGAGCAGACAACAGCATTAAAAGTGCAGGTGTGAGGAAAATGGATGATCCAAAAAGCTTAAGGCCAAGGAGTTTAAGCAGGGAGACCAAATCTCTCACCATGAACAATCTGTCTGTATAACGCACTAGGTGATTGTGAACCACATGGTCATCAGATTGCACACGCCCACCAATATTATTGACACTTTGAGTATAATTAGTATTAGCTGTTCATGGTTAGGTAGGATTTACAAAAACTCATCACATCTGTCTGTCCGTCAATCATGTGACCAACAGCTGATAAGATGTGTTTATTTATTCTATCCGTCCGTCTGACGAAACCTTGGCAAGCTTTAGCTTTTGACGGATAGATAGAATTACAGTCTTCTGAACTTGCACATTTTATTATAACTCGACTGCGACAAGTGCAGCCAGTGAGGGGAATGGCACCAGCGCTAGCAGCAGCCAGTGAGCAGAGGCGCGTGAGGGGTGACCTTGCGAGTAGGAAAAAAACCACGTACACTGTAACCGTTGTACGTACACTAGCCCACATGAATGTATACAACAGAATTGTGCACACTGCTGATGTTCATTGTTCATACGAGAACACGTAAGCTAATATATATATTATTGACACCATCGGGTGAGGCAAGAGACGAACAATGACACAAATACTGGTAATTTGGGCACCAGCTGTGCTTCCCAATCACCACACTATTGAGACTCAGGGTTCTCAGGGATGCTGTGGGTTCTGTGTGTCCGTCTCACCCATGCGTACTTACAAACATGTAGGCAATACTAAACTTTTACTAAACATCACTTTGAATATAAGCATTTAATAAAATGCATGTGGCTAGGACACTGTTACTACTGAATAAAAGAGGTAGGTTACTGAGGTTTGCTTTTATTGTTACTATGCATACACATTAACGTGCCAATGAAATTATGATCATCTCAGTCATGATTAGCGAATTCTGCTTGGGTGCTCCCCAGCTCGCAATTAATCTAGCGCACACCTAGATGGATGATCTTACCGAGGTGGATGGAAGCACAGTCTTCACAAGGGAAGAGGAACGACAGCCGCTAGAGTGGACTGACGGTTTTTCCCTGAAGACAGGACGCAGTGAATTACAAATGAAAACACTTGATGAAACACACAACACGTGTGACTACTCACAAACTCGTCTGGGCTCGCCCGCCAGCACGTGGGTAATGTGGTGACGGCCTATACACATAGCCGGCTAGGACAGGAGTGATTGCACCGTACACAAGTTGCAAAATTACACAAAATACATAAAGACCCTTAAAAGATGTTGGGACACCGAGATGAGTATTCACAATAAACACACACGTGTGAAAACAAGTTTAGATGGCACGGGTGTCACTGGATGAAGTTCGTAGCGGACCATGTGGTGCAGATGAAATTGTAATATCTTTTCTTGAAAACTGCAAATTAAATGCAGACAAAATATTATTCTGATAGAGAAAATTATTCTCTTTAAGATTTAAGCGATTACAAGCATGTAGCATGCCTGATGGTGGAAAAAGCAAACCTTAAAGTGACAGCGTGGTCAAACACAAAAGCATCCATTTACGTGAAAATTACGTGGAATCCTAACGAAATTTAACATAGATCCCTGAATAAAATATTGCACATACGATATTACATAAATGTGTTCAAACGCAATGATTGCGTAGATATATACTTGGCATAGGTTAGCCATGTGGTTATATATGATGTTGCCATAAAATATTCAAACATGAAAAATAGCCTCAAATACATATATGAAAACAAAGTCCTTAAAACTGCATGTAGAAATAATGCAGAAATTATACTGGAACGCCAAAAACATAGGCGGATGGCTCCTGATTCAATTTGTGCTGGTCGCATGACCTCTCTGGCATCTTTGTCCTCCTTGTCCTCGATTAAGTTAGAAATGCCACTAGGGCTAAATAAATTATTTTAGCTTAAGCATAATGCCGGGGAAATGTCTGGCAAAATGTACGCAAGCAAAGGTTGATCGGTAAACTAAATTGACTATTGAAACCTACAACAGTGAACAAAAGTTGTAGTGCGTATGTGATAGTGTCTTACCTCGCCAGCTCTCCTCGACAGACTGTCCAGAGGCAAGCGTCGCATGGACCTACCATGGCCGCCTACGGGGTTCACATAAGCATAAGTGCTATGCACGCAGAGTAAAATACATTATTATTGAAACTAAATTGGCACAAATAAATTTAATACTTTTTTTCCAATTAAAATTTCCTTGTGGATTTTTCATATAATTCAGTGTCTCTTTATGACTGCGTTCACGCCGGAATATTAGTGTTCTTAATCTTGGTGCCAGGGGCACTTTGAATTTCATAACTAAACATTTTCAAAATATCAACAAACACTTTAAAACATATTAAGACATATTAAACTGTGCAAATACAAAACACATTTGACACTGAAAAATTGTATTTATGTGAAAGTTCAAAATATTGGCCTCTTTGCGCACGTGCAGGACACGTGACACGTGCATGGTGAGCACCATCATGGGCTCTAGCGCCGCCGGCTGTTAGCCACGTCTTTAATGTGTGTGTGTGTGTGTATGTATATATATAAAGAGAGAGAGAGATGATAGAGAGACACACACATATGGACATAAATAAGAAATACATTTTACTATCTTTTTGTGTACACAAGCCTGCTCATTGTCTCTCATTCACCTTAAATCTCCCTTCTCCATCCGACAATGTTATTTATTTCTATTAAAGCATTTATTTTATATTTGCTCTTTTTGAAGTGAAACCTGATTTTTTAAGGGTTTTTCTCAAAGCCTCCCTTTTTCCAGGAAAATCTATCTCATATTTTAAAACTGTTGGCAGTTTGTTTATCGTAGGGACATCTCCTTCAGCTGTATAAAACTTAAGAACAGTGTGCCGAATCATCTAAACAGATCTTTTTAGATTTTTCCACCCGTTTGTTTCCAGGTGTAAGCAGATTTTCATCATTCACATAAACTTGTTTTCCTTCCTTTCTAAGTTTGCATATAGTTCATTCCGATTTACCTTTTGCAGCTGCTGCATGTTTATTAGAATGACATATCGGATTAATAAATTGTCCAGATGCTTTTCCTTATCACAAAATTAATCACATTCCTTATGACTTGGTTTCATTACATGAGTTACTAGTTGATGCCATTGTTAAACACCTAACTCCACTGCCACCTTTATTGCACACTTTGTACCTATAATCAGTGTATGCATAAGCAGTTCCATCAATTGTGAGTATGTGAACACGGGAAATACTGTGGCACAATTTATGGTCAGGATTCATTACCCGTCTGCAGCTGCAAGCTTCCTTCGCCTCCTCCACTTGTTGTGATTGACAGGCTACACACTAGTCACTGTCGAGTTATACCTGATCATTTTGAGTTCCTTAGAAGGTTGGTTAGTGTGTGCATTTCTTTGTTTTGCCCGTCTTTTGTTTTCATATCTTTGTTTACTTAGTTGTAAAATGCAATGACGCTACATTTTTCCTGAAGATTTGTTAGTAATTACGTTTGGGAACACAAGTTATTTTTGTGCAATTGCAAAAGTAATAAATTTATGCTTTGTATGCTATTTAAAACATATTTTTGAAGAGCTGTCCATATGTAAAACTCGTACATGAAACTTCCCAGGGACAGGATACAGCAATACGAGAATGCAGTACTTTGCAAGGCAGCAGCTCTCTCTGGACTAGTCAGAGAGATGACGATCGGGCCGGATTGCTGCAACGGCTCAGGGTTGACGGAGGAGCCATGTGCTGGAGCCACAACCTTGCCGAGCCGAGCAGAAGAATGGATCAGGGGCCACAGACCCCAGAGGGGTAGGAGCATGGTGGAAGGAGACCCACAGTACAACAACATGTGCTTTCAGAAGTTGATATATGACATTGAGCACCAGCGCCAGCAGCAGGTCAAGGTCAGTCATTGCCCTGCTGCCTCGCTAATCTCCCTGATGTTTCCTGTCAGTATTGTAGTGTTTCAGGTTACAAGGTACCAATTGAGTGTATCTTTGCAATACATATTTTGTTTTAAAATGAAGTCTTTATAGAGCCCACTTAAATATATATAATGATTACAAATTTTATTTAATAAGGAGGACAGTAGTAGACCCTTGGAAACTTAACACATGGTAACTCGGAATTTTATAAAACTCGATAGCTTTACAGGTTGAGAGGGTCAGGTGGCATGCAGTTGTGTCAGAACTATATTTTTACAAATCAAGACTATAAACTATGTAATATAATAATATTACAGGATATGTATATGTAGTTTTGTTTGTAATTATTAGGGTACTGAATTCTAATTTTAATAATTTTTTAATTTACATTTTTGTAATACGAGACTGCCACAGATTTTAAAGTTTGTTGACATTTATGTTGATCCAGTGTTTATTTAAATATTGCAAGTAATTGTTTGTTATTTTTTTTTTCCCCCCTTTTTCTTGAAGGTGGTTTTGATTCTAAAATGAAAATATTGGCCCCAAAACTGATTGATAAATTAATTACAATTCAAATTTTTTTTCTTGTTGCTTTGTAACACCTTTGTAAAATGTTTTATTTATATTTTGCAACACAATCATTTATTATTATGATGAGCGCCACTTTACCCCCTTCCCAGTCCGTTTGCCTGCCACATCACATTTGACAGCGTTGTCATCAACTACACTCATGCAGCAGTGCACGTGGTGCATCGCATGGAATGCGTAGGGAGGTGCAAAAGAGTGCAGGAATTGAATGTGTGTAAAGTGCAAAGCCCAATAATGCCATAAGAGTTTGCAAGTGTATCATTGAGTGTTTTCTGTTGTGTACCATTTTCATGTGTTATCATTTCCACATCATTTCATCCCTTGTTTGCAGTGTATTTTTATGTTTTCCTATAAAGAGTAATTTATTAATGTGTTGACAAGCATGTACTGTAATTCAGAGAGCTCTTTGGGCAAGGATCTGTATAGCAAGTAGTTCCGACGTGGCTAGCTTGCCGCCAACCCGACTGGCATGTCACATCCTCCACTGAGAGTTATCACTGAGAGTTCTGAGAGGCTGGACGTGTAACACCGTGTCTCGCAGTTTTGTGCACCCTGGCAGCCATTACTTCTTGTTACCCATGATTCGCCTCTCAACCTCCAAGTGCTTGCATTCCCTGGGGAAGCTTAACCATTGTAACGGCCTTCGCGGCCTTTCACAGTATAACCTAGCCGGCGGGTAAAGTCCGGAAGTGCTTGTAAGTGTTTCGTAGAGGGACCGTGAAGAGTATTAATCTGGTAAAAGCTACACTGATGAACTCAGGTGTCTATGTCAGGTTGCCTTCGCGGGCACTTAGGAGTTCGGGCCCCCACCATTCTCGCCAAAACTGTTCTTTTTGATTGTGTCTAATCATGCGTAAGTGTTCATAAATTAACTGAAATGTGTACAAAGCATCTAAGGGCATGTGGTCGGCTGATAGGCCACAGCGTGTCAAGCGAGGGAATTATAACATATTTCTGAAGAGTTTTCATTTCTCCACCAGTAGGATTACTGCCTTGGTCGTTGGCCTGCACGACCCTGGAAGAAGAGAGTCAACTCTACCGGAACTTAATGGTATCACCAGCTCCTAGTTGATACCTGGCGTGCCAGTAATACTACCATTCCAAAACTACAAACCTAACCTAATAATCCCCCCCCCCCTCTTTTATCAAAACCACATTAACCCCCTTTACATCCAATTATACAGCGTAAATTATTACACAGTAAGGTTTTATCTTTATTTCTGGAACTGATCTCTGGAAGATAAGTAGTGGAAGTGTGAGAAATCATATTATCCAACGAGCCACTAACACTCTGGATCTAGAGAAGATAGTTTGAAGGGATGCTGCGGGAGGGCAGCACCCTACAAACAAGGTCGTCACTGCCGCCAGAGCCTTATGGAGAGGCGATAGATATGTCAACAGCCTCCCGCCAAGGAGATAAGAAATGGTGGCATGGCCTGCAACCATAATTTAAACTACTCCTGTGAGGCGAGGTTAGTCATCCCCGCACCCTTATGACAGCCTACAAGCAACAAATTTTTGTATATAAGGAGGTACCAAACTGCAGGTCAGCACAGTTTGTCGGCCCTCCAGCCTGCAAAGGCAATGTGATTTGCTCTCAGTTTTCCATAATACTCAATACCTCAGTGCCAGTCTGCAGTAAGACTGCACTCAGGAGAGCTTGAGTAACCCCCGGATAAAGTGAGAGTGCGCCTTGGTAATTATTTCTCTATGAGCCACAAGTCTAGCAACCAAACCCAGAACTCCAGGTCAATCTGTCGCTCCTTACCTCAGTCCCCATCCAAAATAAATAACGGACACAGGAGGGCTTGTGCATACACTTGGTTTCTCGGGGGAGTACGCTCCCATTTATTGCACATTCTAAGAAATGCTGTACAAGAACAGAGATAAAACTAGTAAAACCTGGAGGTTAGCCCAACTGGCACTTCAAATAGAAGTAGAGACACTGCCTGAAAGTGTAAATTCAGGTACTCCCAGTGAAATAAATCAAACCTCTCCTGATATTGAACCCCTACACAGACTTGAGGAAAAGCTTTGTAATGAACAACCGCCCATAGGTCAGGATTGTAGTTCCTGCTCGGATTGCCTACTTGGTATAGACTGGCCCTGACACAATCTTGATTATTTTGATACACTAGGGCCACCAGCAACTTATTCCACCTATCCCACTGCCTCGCCCTTGTATTGTCATACAAGAACCGGCCGTCACATACATAGTTCGCACTGCCGCCGGTAAGGTACTAAAATATCCACGTACCTCCCAAACCTGCAATTACCCACAGGGTAGTATCAGTTACTCCGGACTTCTTACCTGTAAGGAAGCCAACCAGGCCAGTTCCTATAAGTGTTGAGTAAAGTCAGAGGTAGCCAAATAATTCATAGCTGGGTTTTCTTTTTGTTTGGATTTTATTTTTTTCCTCTTTATCTAGTGACAGCTGGTGTCACGAATTTTGAGTCTTTTTGGTAGGCTGGACCAGACTCCCAAGGAGGGATATTTGTGGTAAAGCTTCCCTGGGGTTTGATCCCCCTTTTCCTATTAAGAGTGATATATAGAGGCGGCCCATCTCATCTTTGGCCACGCAGGTCTGGAAACTCCGTGCACCAGGGCGGGGTTTTGGGGTCAGGGCATGGTCAACTCAGGTCACATGATGGAGTGAAGCAGGTGGAAGGAAGACACTGGCTCTACCCTCCCTCTCTCCATTCTTCACTCGTTAACAGCGAGAAGCTGGGGTAACATCGCTAATAGCTCCAGACTACATGTCCCACGCTTGCAGTCCGACCATTCAACGTAATAGTAGGTTTCTTATTATAGTATGTTCGCAGTTTCTTCATACTCTTTGAATTAAACCTTTGGAAAATCACCCCATATATGACATGATTAATTATTTTCTAATATACTATGTATCTCAAACATTTTTTTAAACTTTTGTTAGCATAAAAAATCTTATTTTTTGTTCAATCAAACTTTAATTATATTTTATCTATAAACTATATTATTTCATTTATAGTTAAAGTGCATAATTACAGGAATAATGTGTGTTGGTAATGCCTAGTAAGAATCTTTTTTTAATGCTAATTATGATATTAAACTGAGTGCACACGAACGCAGTGCGCTGTTCCTTAGGTGTCGTTTCCTAGGCTGGGTTAAGCTGTGTTCACGTGAGGCCGCAGAATGTCCTGGAAGTAGAACTTTAGCACGGTTTCAGGAAAGTTTGAAGTAAGTGCGAATGGACTATATTTTGTGAATGAAAAATGAGTGCATGAGAACGTGAACAACATTGATAGTGGTTGTTGAAATTTATTTTCTCGTCTTGCATCCAGCCAATCGCACACGGTTTTATATTAATATGGTTTTAACAAATAAATGTTGTGTTACCATATTAAAACCGATTTAATACTCATGTGGCACCATCACGCACCATGTTCTAGAATTAATGTTCTTCAGTTCAAGCTAATTCTTGCCTACTGCTGATCATCGATATTAGCCGTATATTACAACATGTAATAATTATTATTTCAAGTGAGTTAAAATCCGCCTCTTATCCAAGGCAAACATGCCCATCAGAGTTTTTTTTTAGATAGTTCAGGCTTTTGAAGTTGGGGCAATGTAACCTACTCGTTTCTGGATGTAATGAACATAAGCTGTGAAGGAAAAACTGCCTTTTAAAACTGTGTATATTTTAATACAGTTGTGCTTATTATGGACATAGCATTAATTTGAGGCACGTAGAAAATCGGAACGAGTAACCGCAACATAGTTATCAAATTATAATCTGTGTATACAGGGCCTGGTTCATAGTTTACCTGACAAGAGAACTTCCATTTTAAAGCTGTAGGATTACACATTAGTTTTGTAGCAAGTGGGGTTTATTTAGAAGGAAATAAAATTATTACAAACCTCAACAACTCCCTGGTTGAAAGACTTCTGGGCTAGACTTCATAGTGGAATGTACATTTTTTTAAGCCACTGTCGTTACCTCATTGGATGGCTATCAATGACATTTTTTAAAAAATGTCTGTGATTGATCACTTTTTTGTTTCGGATTTGCTATGGGAACGAGCCTTCTATGGTATGTCAAATAAATAACTACAAAATTGCCACAGCAACATAGATTAATAATAAGTCCAGCTTGTCCCCAAGTGAATCTGTGAAATTTTCGGGTCATTAGAAATTAGTATTGATAATGGAAGCCTGATTTATGAACTGCTTGAATCCTGCTGCAGAGTTTTCTATTTACTAGCTTGAATTATTGCGTGCTGTCATTTGATTTGTTGATAGTATTGTTAACTGTATTGAAACAAGTATGCTTTTTGATAACAAGTAGTGAGATTCTGATGTACTGTAGACATCCCAGCCTTAGCTGTTGGTGGTTTACTAGCTTCTGCCTTGGTGAGAAAAAACTGTTAAAACGCAAATGTACGCTGCAGAGTGTCTCCATTGAAGTAGGTATATTTTAACATCTAAAATTTAGAAGTGGTTTTACATAAAGAAAAGGCAAAAGACAATCAGAACAAGCAATATATACATTTCCATATTCTGCAACACAACAGTCAAATTTCACGAGTTACTATGGTAAAAATATACAGATAATATGTAGCGTGTTTCTTTGCAAAAATTAAATGAAACACATTGTACGTGTGTGTAATTCTGCAAGCAGTCAGAAAAAAAAAAGACTTTTATTATTTAAAACAAATTCAGTAGGGTCTGCCAGCATTTTACTACGCACAGATTTAACATTTTACTACGCACAGATTTAACTTTGCAACATAGGAAAATGCATCAGGAAGAAGTTTTCCAAATTGTTGGCTAAAATTTCCCGTCCCGGGTGAGTCGTACTCGGATACCTCGCTTACCAGGCAGAGTCCTACAGAGTCAATGGGCTCACGTGCCATACACAGGTGAATATAATTTTTTTTTTTGGGCAATTTTCGAATTTCATCTACTGTGAGATGTGTTCGGTTTTCCCAGTTTTGCAACTATGTCTAACAAGAAAACACTTCTAGTCACTGGATTATTTATCTTTAAAAGAAATCTCTTTCTCACTGTTATAAGTTAGAAGAAAAATACAGTTTATTTTCGCTGTGTATTCAAATGCTAAGCCTTAAATTTGGAAAATTCACAAAGCGTGTTACATTTAAGTTAGCTCTATTGTAGGCTATATTAATTTTGTACTTATATTTTTGTTAGTTGAAATAAAAAAATTTAAAACTTTTAACAATGTAAACATAACATATTTAGGTGTATACTATATATAGCTTTTATATACATGTGTGTGTGTGTGTGTGTGTTCTATATATAGCTTTTATCTTTTATAGTAAGTAATTTTACAGCAGAAAATGTGTGATTTCACATACAAATTGCTACAGAAATGTTTCCTTATTTAATATATGCTCCATCATCAACCTCAGATGTGCAGAAAACCAACAGCAGAGTAAAGATTTGACTACCAAAGTTAAAAAAAAAATTATTATAATAAGTTCTATATGACTGAATAAGTTAGGTTTGGCTATTAATTTTTTAATGTAACCTAACAAAACTTCGCATTGAGGAATTGTGCCAAACTTACCGATTGTGTAAGTTATCTGTCGGTTAGTTACCGATGTCAGTTATCTGTCGGTCAGAGTGTAATGATGAATGATGCTTTCAGCCACAGTGTAAACAGGTATGTTTTGAATAACATTGTGCCACCATGTAGGAGGTACCTAAACAATTATAACACAACTTTCTACTGCGCACAACTTCTTGCCTTTCTGCAGGAGATTTCTCCATGAACTCTACACAGCTGTAGACAGCATGAGAGGTTTGCTGACACGAAACATATTTCCTAGTACCGAGCTCAGAACTCGACAGTAGAACAACTTTATTTTGAGATGAACTTGCTGAACTATGTTGTGACAAAATGTGATGTAGCTTGGTTCCTATTTCATGTGCATTATACAATTTAGCGGCTTCAGTTTCTAAGAACTCCAAAAGCTCACCAACCTCAGGGAATGTGCTAGGTGATGATGAGCGATTGTGTTCAGACTTTGTTCGCATGGGCAATTCCAGCTTTTTCAACAAAATAGTCAGCAGTATGGGATTATTTTGGGTGACAGCATAACCTAAGTTTTCTAAGGCACTGCAATTTTCCATAAGGGCATTGACTAAGTGGTGCAATGACTTATAATTTGTAGCAGTAACAGGAGGCAACTCCAAAATTCTGTTTATATGGAGTGTAGGGAGTCTCCGTGAATTATGATAACGGGATGGCAAACTTTCCCATGCAACAGAGTAGTTTTCGCCAGTTGAGTACATAGGTTTTTCATGAGTTGAGATGCTTCGCCTTTCAAACAACTGACTAAATATTGAAATTTTTCAACATTGGAAAGTGTGTGATTCTCATGAATTGTGGCCTGAAACAGTTGGTGAAATGTAGGCCATTTCTCCCTCTGCTCCGAAAATGTTGGTAGGTTCAGTGTGGGGAGTCTGATATTCATATAAGACACGAGAGTTGTTGTTTCACCCTTGTTTGCCAACAGCGATGATATGGTAGAGCGTTCCATCAAGGCAGCCTCATCATCCCTTAAGAACAGTTTCCAAGGTCAGAAATTTGTCACAACATGAATTGATACTTGCCACAATGCTTTGCATATCCTGTACATATACCTTAGCTTCCTGTGGACTGAAGGATGTTGCGCCTTCAGCCATTGTGAGTGATGGCAGGCGTGCCTGAATCTGCTTAACCTTTTTTTCTTGAATACTCAATGTGCATTACAAGTAGAGCTTAAGAAGGACTTTCAAAAGTACGCATTTTAACGTGAACAGCCTTTACACATAAGAGCACAAATTTGTACATTGCTAACACATCTAAATTGTTAACATTTCTGCAGTTTCACTTGTATGGTGTATGAATGAAGTGAACCGGTTGATGCTAATGTTAATCTTACAAATGGTGGGAGGGAACAAGTGAAGCAAAGTAGATCCTGGGCACTGCTTTCAGAAGTACTCTGTAAACAGCATATAGCAACGTACTGTAATCTTTAAGTGCTATAACTGAGGAGGAAGATGTCACAGTACAGCTGGCATGCTCACTGTGTGGTTTGTGGTGGTTGCAGAGCGCTGTGAAGGAGCGCGTGGAGCGGATGCAGGAGCTGGAGCGCGGGAAGCGGGAGTTCTTGGAGCTGCAGCGGGACATACTGCATGGCAAGGGTGAGGCGCGCCGTCTGGAAGACCAGCAGGCCATCCTGCGGCAGATGGAGGAGGAGGAGGTGCTTGCTCGCGAGACCCAGGCCCGCCTCAAGGAGCAGCACCAGCAGGTAATGCCAACTCGTGAAAATTTTCCTTGTCTATTCATGCCTGTCTCACCTATTAGTGATTATTAAATGTATAGAGTGAATTGTCTATTATTGCTTTTTTAATGGACCAACAAGAAAAGACTAAGCATGCGGGAAAACGAAGGATGCTGACTTTAATTTTAGACCTGTGAAATATTGTACATAGTTTTAAAATGCTTTTTTGCTTAAACCAAAATCCTAAATATGTCATTAAATAAACTTATTCATTTAAATTTATGATAAAATATTCGCTTTAAATTAAAAACTTCAATTTTTGAAATTGAGCAAAAATTAATTATTATTTATATTTTCATTCAGTGTTCCTTTGTCTGCCGAGCAATGCTCCATCCCTCGGTTAAAATACCACAACTGATTTATTTGCAACAATTCTTGACAGTCTTTTTCAAACCTTTACTGTTCTAATCAAACACGCAGCAGATAGTTTCTGATAATAATCATGCCCATTAAAATATCGCCACGGCTCTAACCTCATTACAAATTCCGTTTACAATAAAAATCCCATAGATGGTTGAATACAGTGTCAGAGAGAGAGAGAGAGAGAGAGAGAGAGAGAGAGATAGATTATATATATATATATATATAAATCAACTCTTGACCACTCAGCCATACCGGGTTTTTTAGATTCTCACCTGTTAGTCCATTTTGCAGCTTCCAGAGGCACTATACCCTCGGACCGAGGCACTCATGAGTCCCACGTCCTCTACCGTTGTTCAGGAACATCTCATTGGTGGCCATCTGTCGCCTGGCCTTAAGTTCTCCTATGTTAGGGAGAAATGTCTACTATCATCACGGATACCTGGGCATATAGCCCAGGCACTCCCCACTGCCAGCACGAGTCCTTCCTCAATCTGACCTCTGGGCACCGGAGGAAGCGGGCAGTTCCTCCCACCACTTCAGCTAAGGAAGCCTCTATGGGGAAAGTTATGTCAGCCTGTGCTCCTCCTTCCTTTCCTCAAATGTTCTCCACCTCGGTGGGTTTATACCCCAACCCGAGAGTGGTCCATTTCCATACCTTGAATTCCTTCACATTGAGACTCAACTTTTGGACCCTGCTGATCATAAAGGAGTCGACCGGCCCATCTCCAAGCACCACTATCATGATTGCCCATTATTAAAGCTTAGCTTAAGAGACACTTATCCCTTTCAGTTGCAACTAGGCATAGGGAACGCCCGGGGTTTTTCTGCTTTTGCTAACCTCAATTAAGAGGTTACCCAGCGATACCACACGGAGATAGCAGATTCCCTTAAGCTAGGAGAGGCTGTAAGAGACGCATCACTAGCCCTTTCCGGTTTCACACTTCAGCTTTCTCTCCGATACTAGTATTGGCGATAGCTCCGACTCTTCTCTGATCAGCTGCCTCTTGACACCCAACAGTTGCCAGCCACGCCCACCATTGAAATCAGAGGGAGCATGCTTTCAACTAGTCAACAAGTCTCCCACCAGGCCTCAAGCATTCCAGTAGTCCGCCGGGAGCAGAGCCGGACAAGGGATAGACTTCCCATTGTTAGCCATATCCCAACCAGGCACCGAAGTGACACACCACACGACCGTGAACATAGTGAGGAGGGATCGTGCTTCCTGTAGTCAACACAGATCCCATCAGGTGTAACCTTACACCCTTTACAGGCTGGTCCTGCTGCACTGGCAGATGTCTGACTCCTGGAGGGCGGGAAAGAGGTGTGTTACTCCCTCCTACCAGTGTCAGATTGTGTGATTCATTCTCATTGCCGCCAACCTGAGTGTGCAGTAAACACGTAAGAAGAATATAAATCCGGGATTGTTTTGCATTGTCGCCAACCTATGAATGCAGTAAAGACATAGGAAGAAGAAGAAAAACTGTTGGGAAATGAACGACTGATGCTGGTAAACAAAATAAATGGGATCTCAAAAAAGTTGTGTCACTGTAGAGGGTACACCTTGAGGTTCGTTTTATAGCCCTTGAAGTGGCTAGTATTTTTTTTTTTGGGGTTCATAAGCTCCAGTTGGTTCAAGCTGACGTGTTCGTGGGTGCTCCCGCGATAAGGGGCGTATCTTGTAGACACTCGTAGCAATATGTTCCGTGTTCAAACCCGCCTGGGGTTACGTGAAGGCATGTTGAGATGAGGCAAAGTCATGTTTACGTAAAGTCATAATAAGTGTCCTGCGTTGTGTATGAAATGTGTTTTGTAGACATTGTATTAGATGTTCAGCAAGCAATTGCAATATTAACAACGGCAGCCAGTGGCATGTAGTGAGTTTTTTTACAGGGTAAGCAATATAATAGCCCCACATATTTGAGTGTTTTTGATAACATTTGCTAGTGTGGAGCTGTGATTTCGTTTTCAATTTCTACTAACAAACGCAACTTCCAACTTTGCTACCCTCCACATGTATTTACTGGTTTATAATACCTAACATTAGTTATGAAATCCGAAAAGATATGAATGTAATAATAATTAAGTGAATGTTATTTAGAGAGCACATTACAAATTATAAGAAAACTCCCGTTCTCCCCGAACACTTTCATCCACTTTGCAAGGAAAAGTGAGAACTGGAGGACGCAAACGTAACGACTGCTTACCCTGCCGAAGGAACGCGGCAGGGTAACTCGCTTGCGAGTTCAATTTATCGTTTGTCACTACCTTTTGTGGAAAGAAGTACTAGATAGCAGCACTATGCATGTACAGTACGGAAGTTATGAAACTCTGTTTCTCAAATCGGAAACGGGAAAATTAGAATTAAATGTTTTGAAATTTGAAGTTAAGGCGAAAACTATAAAGGATTAAACATTTCCAGTATGTATAGGGTAAGCATTGCTTACCTTGCGTCTATGGAATAAACACCGCTGGCGGCAGCCATGTTGGTAATGACCAGCATAGCAATCACAAGTAATAGCGGTGCCATATTTTACAGTATTTACGCAAGTATAACAGCCCCATTTTTAACCAAAAAATAATATCTATAACTTTGAAGGCTGTTATACATGAGATAAGTTGAATTGTAAAATCATTGACCTGAAATTTGATATTTCTGGCTACTACTGTAACTTAAAAAAGCCAAACCATAACTAGATTACAACTAATAAAATAAACAAACCCTCAAAAAAAAAAGAGAGAGAGAGAGAGAGAGAGAAGTTCTGTTTATTACCGGTACTCGCGTAAACAGATATGGTGGCCACCATGTTAGTTCCAAAGAGTAATGTCGCAAAGACATTCTGCTCTGCAGCAGAATCATACTACAAGGGGAGTAATGCCGCGGCAGACACTCCACTCTACGTCACATGGTCCCGAGATATGTTTTATTTTCTGAAAATGTTTTAAAACAATGCCAGTTCGTAAAAATAACTTGGCGACTCCATTCTTTGTCTTGATGCTTGAGGGGTACGTTAATGGGTGCACAGAGATTTTTTTGCTGTGGTGGTTGTATACGAATATTTTATATTTTTAATTTCTCGTGTTCAGAATTATGAGAGGTGCTATACACGGGCGGCTGTTATACTCGCGTAAATAAAGTATTGATTAGCAATGCAGTGTTACCAACAACTCTCGTCAGTTTTTCACGTGAATATATTTTCATGAAAATTACGAATGCATATGTTGACGTGTGCCAAACTTCTAGGTTCTTTCGAATTAAGGGGTGACTACGCTGATTGCCCTCTTCATCCCCAGTGGAGGAGGGGAATCACACCCCAGGGTGAGGCGTATGGAAATAAGCTCCCGTCCGGGGAGTTTTACTACCCTCACAACTAGGGCTATCAATATATGGGATGCCAGAGGTCCCAAGGGGGGTAAACAGTTGAGTGAATGATTAATCAAAGGTTATTGTGGGGATGATCAATCTGGCTGGAGTGACGGATTTATCCGCAGCTGCCTCGTCGGCCGGCATGTGGGAACAAAATTAGCCCGGGATTTGCCACGTGGTTTAGGGACGACCTTCGGTGGGAGTTGAACCCTAATGAATTTCCCGGAAACTAATCTTATAGTGCGTTTGGTAGGCTTCCACCGTCGGGTGTGGAACCTGAATCCACCTGCCCGAAGCTAATCGCACAATGCTTGAAGGAGCTGGGGTGACCGGAACAGGGGCTGTGGAGTTTTCGGTATGGTAATGGGTACTGAATGTCTCGGTGGGTTCCGGGGCTACGTCTTCCTGCTTAATGTCTTCAGGTGGGCACCAACCTAACAAATGATCAAGGGGACCCTCATGTTTTTGCTGGTACTACTATACCATAACAAATAGAGTCCATTGGCTCTACAGGTAGTAGTTCAATAGGGTCTGATAAGGTTAGCAGATTGTTACGGGGGAGTGATCTACTTAAGGTGTTCCTCTCTTGGCGCCTCTGGTGGCTCCCAAGTCCACCGTGGTTGTTATGCATTGAACTTTATAACAGACCAGGAAACTATTCTACAAGTAATGTAGGTGACACACACATAGTATGAGTTACGTAAGATTTATTACGTGAAACAAAATTAATAATAATGAGGACGTCACCCGATAAAATTAATAAAACATTAAAATGTATAATTTAAATACTAGACCCAATAATAAAACTCTCTACAGGCGAAGGCAAATCTGGAAAAAGGAATAGCAAAAAAATATCTATGTACGCAATTCACAGCGTATGATGAAGTTAAGGGGAAGTCTCCAGGGTAACATTAATAGCGTACCAACCTGCTACCGTGGGAGTCAAAGGAAGTTGACTTAAGGTGATGGTAGTGAGTACAGGTGGTAGGATCTTCCGTCTCGTGAGTGGTGACTGGTGTGGACGAGCCGTACCCAAGCTGCAGGAGCTGGAGTGCTGGTGGCCTTCCCAAGCTGCCGGCTGAGTGGATGGAGTTTGAGCCTTGGTGCAGGCTTTGGAGAGGGAGGAGAGGTTGGGCTCACGATCCTATTTGGCTGGCGAGCCCGCGTCTCTCGCTGGACCATGGTGGTGGACCTCTATTTATACTTAATTTCTGCCGATCAGCTGTTCTCTGGGATGCAGGGGGTAGTGTAGCCTTCCAACATAGGGGTTGGTTTATCAGAGTGCTGGAGCGTCGAACATTTCTTATCTCCCTGCTTGGAGGCGATGACATATAATAACATCTCGGCCTGATATAATATCTCGGCCTGACGCTGACTGGCCGTGATGTCACAAAGCCACAGGGGTGCTGCCACCATCTCGGTGTTGATTGGAACTTCTTCCGCGCTACCATGAAGGGTTGTGGATATTCAAAATTAAATATTCTATTCGTCGGGGTGGTGCTTGCATGTAGGGAACCGGCGGGCTATGTTTATTGTAATTATTTAGCTTCATTACAATTACGTATTCGGCTGTCCATGCAAGTGGAATCTCCGCACACTATACGTTTGTCTCGTTCGCCACTGTTATGACTTGTCCCGAGTGAAGGATCACTCGTAGATGGGACGAAGTCTCCCGTAGAGAGTGCAGTTGTACTGTGCAGCATGCTGTTATGCGTCAATATGTATAAATGTAACTCTGATAAATATGCCCTGAAAGTTAGCAAAAAAGGCAATGCAAAATTAAGGAAATCCTATTCACTACACTATATCTATCACAATATTCAAGACATTTTTATTTCTTGGCTAGTAACTGTGACTGTTGTTAGTTGCTGTGTGGATATTGGATTATACTTCCGCTGTGTCGGTAGCTATTTCTGTGCACGTGGTTTCAAAAGAGGTGTTTAGATACTGTTTTTATTAAGTTTGACTGTGAATACCAGAAAAATTTAGAGTGCATTGTTTATTTGGATTTTATTACATATAAGGTCAGCACTTCTTGGTTTCCTGTGAACTTTATAACAAGGTTCTACTATATTATGAATGTTTCCTTTAATATTCACATTTGCTTTGTTTTATTATAGTTAAACGTGACAAATACCTAACATAGGCTTATCAATGTGTTCAACCAAATGTTTACAAGGTCCTCATCTACAGACTGTCTGCATCTATAGAAATTTTGATGATTGTTCCATATTGTGTATATAAATTGCTCAAAAACCATTGTATTACGTATCCAATGGTAAAAAAAAGTCGAGACAAAAACAGCCAATTACGTATTCAACCACGACCTGGAAAAACCCCAAATAAAATACAAAGTTTCCCCCTGCATATCCAGCGCACCTTGAGAAAGCTGGTTTTTACCAAAAGTTTCCCTTTGCGTATCCAGGTGACAAAACGTACAGGACCGAAAGGGACGACATTGCGTATCCAAGCGGGAAGGGGGGAAATTGGTGCCACACCCCACTTGTTTTGAATTGCATATCTAGCCGAGTTAGGGGGAAATTTCAACCTACACCCAATTATTTTCTATTGCGTATCCAAACCGAAAACGGAATATAGGGTAAAAGACCCCATTTGTTTCTAGTGGCATATCCAGGTGCCAAAAGTCACTATTGCTGAAAGTTTCCTATCGGGTATCCAAAAAATTAATTTATTTTTGCCTTTTTCTCCTCCCTTTTTAGATACACGCGATTCGCGATACATTATTTTTTTATTTATTTTAAAGAGAATATTTATTAACATTTTTTTATAATTTTAACCATTTATTATATAAAGTTTCATTTGTACGAAATCACTAAAAGGGTATGGTGAAATGGTGTACAGTTTACTACACAATTTTTCATATGTAGGCCATCACCAAAGGGTACAGTAAAACGGTGTACAGTTAAAAATTCAATTTAATTATAAATGTAACAATTTAATGCACAATTTTTTATATGAACACTATCACTAAAAGGGTATGGTAAAACAGTGTACAGTTAAAAATGCAATTTTTTAAATAAATTTAACCATATAGATTTTAAAATTACACAATCATTTTTTTTTACCTCAAAACTGGAAACTGGCAGGTCCAAAGTCCACGGAAGCAACAGTGTATGCAATTGCATCTGCCGCTGGGCGAACCAGTCATGACAGACATGATCGTGCTATGCCTTTTCGGGATTGCAAATTAATGTAATTTAAAAAAAAATCAATTTACCTCAATAGTTGAAACTGGTAAATCCAATTTTTACGGATGCAACAGATGCAAGTACATCCATCGTCACCGGGCGGACCCATCATGACCTACTCGACTATTTTAGGCTTTTTTTCCGTATCGTAAATGAATGCTTACACAAACAGCATGCCAAAATCACACAAATAATTAAAACACACAGCAAAGCAATTAAACTTTCTTTAAACTTTCACATATAGCAACTCAATTAAACTGTTTTTAAACTGAAACACATAATATGTAATTCAAACTTTTTTAAACTGCAACTGCAACAGCAACTTAATCTCGCTCATGCCTGTAAATTAATACAACCGTAACAAACAAATACATGTCGAAATTGGGATAGCCTTTGCCGCCATCTCCTCTGCGCAGATTACAATGGTGTATGCCGGCGGCGTGAATCAGCAAAACGTGCAGTCGTTCTCCATACCGATGATTCTTTTTTCAGACGTATTCTGCCAGGTAGCCAACCCAAGATTTATTCCGTCTGTCATAGCAGGGAGGGAATGCTGTATCGCACAGAACACCAACTTCGCTCTGTGCATACTCAACGTCTCGCCCCTGTTAATATTTAGTGTGTTTCGTGTGTGTACTCTTCCGCTCTTTTCGCTGCACACAAATTCCCTCCTGTGATTCACCTGCATGTGACGGTAGCCGTGAATGTCCAAGTTGCTGTAACTGCGCCAGCAGTCTGAAATTATCGTCATGCTCGGAGTGATCCACTCGCAAATGATTTTGATCAGTGTCGCTGCGTTCCACTTTTCCACCAGCACCAGGAAAATTTTGTTGGAAAGTCCTGCTGCACTCCCCCGAAAACCCACTGGTCGTGAACTTTACGTCCTTTGCGGTTCTTGCGTTTGCCCAATTTCGACTCATCGATCTCGACCACTATGTACTTGTACATCAACACCCAGTCTATGAACACTTGGTGGCAGGAACTCGACCAGGCGACGACTGTCTTTCCCGAGCACTAAAGTTTGTTCACTATAGTCTGATGTCAAGGGTATTTGATCAGGTACCAGAGTAAACACAGCTCCACTATCTTGCCCGCAGACAAGAGTGAATCTCCCATGAAACTGCCCTGTCTTGCAGACACTTAAAAATTGCATTTAGTACCGTCCTCCATTCGCTGTCGAACCAGTAAAACAAGCCTCTGTTTTCCATCAATTTTGCTTCGCCTTCCCCGCATTTTTCATACCATATCGTCGATTTGAGAATGTCTTGCTTGATGAGAAACGTATTTATGTCTGGCGAGGAATGAATAACTTGCCTGGCGCTCAACATTGTGATTTTACATCCCATGCACACCATCTTGCAAATCGTGAGAGAAAATTTTCAAAAAAATTGCTTGGATACGCGATGCGGAACAATAATTGCAGAATTTAGATACATTAAACGGAACTTTGCCGGATACGCGATACGGGACTAGACTACAAAGTAAACAATTAGGATGGATATTTTATAGTACACATTGAATGTTTGTATGGTTTTCCCAGTATGATACGCAATACAGAACAATTACCGAATTTTAATGGAAGTCCCTTGAAATTTGATGGGTAGAGTTTCCACTGTAAACTATTGCCACCAATCACAACTAAGATGCACACATGGGAGAAGGTGGAGGGGAAAGGGTGTAGGAGGGGCTCAGAGCACGAGCAAAGAGTCCATCTCTGACCGCTGAAATAGAGGGCACTCACAATTATAACAATGTCGGGGCAGGCAATGTAACAGTTTTAAACAAATTTTATTACCTTGGGCCAGTGAATGTATTTTTATTAGGCATTATTGCAATTCATTTCATTTTAGGAAAGATACTTTATTCTCATAAATTTTTGAGATTTTTTGATGGTTCTTGAAAACTTTTACTTTAGATCACGGTTTTAGTTACATATTTGTTATTTCGGAGCTCGACTGTATTCTGTTGAGAGGTATCAGACTGTCAGACTCTTCACCATATACATTATTACAGATATAATCTCGTATGGTCTCTCATTCACAGTAAATTTCAGTTTGCTTCTTCAGGATGTATCAGTCACTAAACATCTCGGTTATCATCAGGATCTGTTACTTTTTGACTGATATTTATGGTTGAACATTGATTCTACGTTGCCATTCCAGTATAGAAGTTGATATATCCATTCCTAGTTACATTGTACTGTACTTGGTTAAAGGATATTCAGTGGACCCAAATAATGTATTACAGTGAATCCTCTTTACAATTTTCAAGGCATCAGAAAAAATTCTAGTTAATTGCAGGAAATTGTAACATGGTGGAGATTGAAGCTGTGAAAATGGTAAACAGAACTAAATAAAGTCTGTGTAAAATGCAAGAAAGGGTTAAATTTGGGGAAGGTAAGAAAGGAGTTCTATTGTAATCCGTAGAGACTAGGTTTTGTGGTGTTATTTTGCAGCAAATTTTGTTTTGTGACTAGTTGATCGTCACCAGTTTTAATTTTTTTTGTACCTGGTGTCCGTTTTCTTAAGTTGGCAGCTGTCCATTTACTGTGTTGCTCACTATGGTAAATTATTTTTCACCGGTGCGGTATATTTATTATTCTTAATTAGTGGATTTATTAATCAATGTGTTATATTTGCGAAAGTGTAATATTCCTTGAAATTGATTGTGTATTGTATAATCCATTTAGTATTTATAATGTTTTGTTGTTACGTCTGTGTTTGTGGGAGCTGCTGTTTGAGGGCGCTGGTGGCGCGGAATAGGCGGTGCGGTCGGTCTGGGGAAGAGTAAGGTGTGAGCCATTATTGCGGCAGGTTGTAATTTGGGGGAGCTCTGACAAAAATGTTGTCGCGAGGTATACAATGGTTTTTGCACCGAAGTCAGCTGCGTGGGAAGGAGAGTTGGCTGTGTGAGGCGTGTGTACTGGACGACGGCGCGGCTTGCTGACTGGAGTATTGGGCCGCTGTCTTCCCACTGAAAGTCACGTCTTTTTCATCAGAGGGTCACGACTGCTTCGTTTAAGAAGGTATTTTCTCCGTGCTTTGGTGTTTGCGCCAGTTTGTCTCTTGGGCTGTTTCCTTGAAGATGACTTACTGATTTATACTAATAAATTTTTTTGATATCGCTTCAGCGCCGAAACAAATTGCGGCTCCCCCTCTGTGCTCTAAACTTTGATTGTGACTGTAATGTAGTATCCTGCTTGTGGGCATATGAAAGAGAGGTTAATAGGAACTGTTTTACGCAAGTGGCATTTTATATGAAACTAAATAAAGTATTTTACATTTGGGCTATTCTTAATTAAAGCTATTCATGTGTATGCAAAATGCTTTTTAATATTTTTTAGGAGGATGGTTGTACTCTTGTGTGAGAATAAATGAGGCTATTTACCGTTAGTGAGTTTATCAATGTTTAATATTACCTTCTGCTACCTGGAATTAAATATTGGGTATTGTTGCCACAGTAAAATGCATGAAGAATTCTTTGTTCAACTCAAATAGTATCGTACCAAATGCAAAAAATTTTCAACCGAGTCCCCTCCGATCCTTGGGCTAGTGCTTTATATTTTGTTTAGTCGATACGGCTGAGTGAGGTAGTTGACTAGCCCGAAGCCTTTTAAGATATAGGGCGTCTCAGTTTTTAAAAATACCCGATGACAATATTATCCGTTTTATTATAAAAGACTTTTAGATTAAAACTTTAGTACTAAAAAATAGTTTATTAGAGCCAAAATTTTACTGTGGTATTGTAATGTAGATTTTGTTATTAAAAATTGTGGAACAACTAACAATAATTTCTCCTTATATGCATATTTACATAAAAAAACTTTGTAACATTTATGCAATTGCGTAAACAAGAGTATGCATTTAATTAATTTAAGATAACTGAGGACATTATCATAGGTAAAAAAATCAATTTTTATGGTTTTTTTCGATTTGTTTCCAACTCAGGTTGACGTTCCTAGACAGCACATTAACTTGCATTTCAGTTTTATCGCTATTCACCATACAATCTTGATTCTAGTAATCAGGTCCTGAGACTGCACAGTACACTGCGAACCAACTGCAGCATGTGTCCTGTGCTCGTGTGTATAATTGAGGTGTTGTGTGGCTTGTAGAGGATAAACCAGAGGAACGAAAAGATGAGGGAGGCGGAGCAGAAGAGGCGGGAGGCAGAAGAGAAGGAACGGCAGAGGATAGCGGAGAAGAAGGAGCAGCTGGATGAATTGCACCAGCACCAGTGTTGCTATGGCGGAGTGTATCAGCAGATCCTTGAGGCTGCCAAGTGAGTGCCTAATCCCTTTTCCTTCTATGTCCTGCGACTTTCCTTGGCTTCTTGCACAGTCTTTCTTACTGTTGTGTTTATTTACTGTTTTTCACTAGGTGTAAGAAATTATAAATTTTTTTCTGTATTCAAATGCAACATGACGTTGACTGTTCATCTGTCATGCACATTTTTGATAAGTATAGCACATCACAGTTTAGAGAAAAAAAAAGCCATGTGACGTAAGTAGACAAGATTGATGGCATTTGAAGAAATCCAAACATCACTGCCAAAGAGTTACAGTATATAAGCCTAGTCTCAAATGTATTAACATTTTTACTGGAATTTGGCTCACACATTTTTTGCTCATTCTAAGTTTCAAAAATTGGGGTGCAACTCTTATGCAAGTTTTTCTGTTCATGTGTTAAAATTTCCAAATTTGTTTATTTGTTGTGTATTTTAGTGTGTATGTAATTAGCCTGTGTTGGTTTACAATAAATAACACGGTGCCAGGAGTTATTTGTAGGGATGGGATCCTCGATACCGCAATACCTCGACACCCTCTATAATTTATAGTATTGAATATCTCTTGAGAATATCCAAAATTATCCAATATTTAACACCAATTTTCTGGTACCATAACATTCGGAATGTGTACAATATGTTTGTAAAATGTACCACAACTGCATTTAAGACACATTTTCGTGTGCCATAATAATGTTACGGGCATACTATAACTTTTGGAATGTGTACAATACTTTTGAAAAGCGTACAATAACTTAATCTGCGTCCTTTGGACATTCCAACGCACCCATAAAATTTGACTTGGATCCAATGGTTTGCAAGATATTAACAGGAACTTTTGAATGCCTACCATAATTATCTTGGCTGGTAGCGAGTATTCCAAAGCTTCTCGCAAGCATTCCAAAAAGTCTACGCTGGTCGAGATCAGACAAACATTTAGGGGTTTTTGCACTGTTTAGCAGCATAGTTACTTGTTTTAAATTGAAATACAGTAAAATTGTTGCTGTGAATTGACTCTAAGATCATATTTGAATTTTTTTTTGCTCCCTAAACAAGCTGTTGGTATTTCGAGGGGGTCGTTATTCACGGGGTTATAGAAGCAGGTAGTTGAGATGTGGAAGACTAGTTGAGTAGTTGACAGTTTCTGATAGGTGCATAGCTTTGATGTATTGTCGGGGAGAGTGAAATGAGGTGGAGTTGGAGCAGCAATGGAATGCAGGGGCAGGGGAAATGGAAGTGCCTTGAGAAGACCAGTCTGCCAACATCAACATTGACCACTTTTCTCACACGCGAGGGAGCAAGTGGCCGTGCAGGGAATCTAACTTGGTTTGCCATCTTGGAAGGCTAGTATAAGCCGTTCACTGAAAAATGGAGCACTTTCAAAATAAATCTTTAAATATTTCCACTGACCCTACCTGGGGTAGTGGTTCCAGGTCTTGGCACTGAATTAAAAATGTTAAGTAGGCATTCATGAATGCTTGATGATTTATTTTGCTTTCTATTTTTAAACATATGTAAGTGTAAGAATGAGCAAATCTGTAAAATACTGTATTTCGGCGTGGAGTGCAGCTTATTTACGAGATATTGGCATTAAATAAAAATTTTACCTCCAAACATGTTTAGAAATTTGTCAACATACAGTACATTCTAATGTAACTTAGTTTCTAAGGAAGTAAGGAAAAAAAAAAAAAATTAATAGCTTTTTACTTGTGCAATAATTTGTTCACTCACATTCATAAACAAAGTAACCTCCACCCCGCACACGTAAAATGTAAACATGTTGGAGCTCTGTCATAGATGCCGTACATGAGATAATAATTCTGCTGCTGTACAAGGGAAAGATACTTTACGTTGTTCACACACCCGTCGCCACGCCACAAGTGCACATTGATAGATGCCATTTTGTGTAACGTGTTGCCATGGTTTTGCTTTCTGAAGTCACGTTACCATCTGTGGAATAAGAATCACGCAACATATATTTGTAAACATTGCTACATAATAAAATTTTTCTGTCATGTTTTGTAGGGGAGAAATTAAGTCTGAATTTATTATGTATTTACAAAATCGTGACGTAACAATATTTACAGGAATACAAAAAATTCAGTATGCCTTATACTATATTAATTATCCCTAATTTTTCTTCAAAAACTTATGGTGCGGCCTATACAAGCCAAAACACGGCATTTACTTTTGTAGAATTTTTGCTGCCTCAATTGGCCAATGCATGTATAAATAAAGTACCAGGCCCATGGCAGTAGACAACATAATGTGCATACAAGTTGATCTTATGCAGGGTTTACAAAAGTTCTCAGTTTGTCGTGAACAGTGTTTAGTCTGCTTGCTACACCATTATGGCCCCTAGAAGACTAGTGATTCATCAGTGAGTGTACCAAGAATGCTGAGAATGTGCAGAAGCTGCATCGTAAAAGCTGAGTGCTGTGGGCACTGTGTTGTGTCGCAGGAAGTGTCGGGACAAGCAGGCTCTCTCCACCAAGCTGTCGGGCCACCTCGGTCGTCTGCGCAGCCTGAACGAGGCCATGGAGCAGCTCATCCGACATGCCCAGGTACGGCTGTCTCTGGCGACAACCTGCAGCCCTGCAAACACATATTTCATTGTTTGTTTATTTTTGTTTTAAAAAATGCCACAACAAAATTTGTAACCGAAGGTTTTGCATGTTGCTTCAGAGTTCACCTAACGTATCACCATTTCTAAACACACTTATTTACACTTTTATAGTTATCTGCTTGCTTTCTTACAAAAATATTTGAGCTATGTTGGAATTTGAAATCATGGAATTTTGCAGAAATTTACCATTTCGTGCATTATCACTGTTTATGTACAAAATTCTTTACACACAAAAGAAAAATTGCATTCCTAATGTTATTTGCGGTATTGCAGAAAAATATTGTAAAATGCCAGAAGTTTCTGAAAGTTGAAAGTGGACAGATTATTAGGAAAAGGACGACTGAACAACACTAGCAGCAAGTACAGAATCTGTGATGAAACACAGGATTTGTATATTTACAAGTGTCACCAGCAGTTCATTTGTTAAGTGCATAATCTCAGGATTAAGCCATTGTCAGAATTTTCTTTTTCTGGTCCAACTTTCTATCGTGTGCTAAATATTATTACAGATAATAAGCTAAATTGGTCATAGTTAAATTATAAAGTAATTAACTCTGTAATTCGAAAGTGGTGAAATTGCTCAGCTGAGCAAAGTAATGCATATAAAATTGACAAGAAAATTATCAGTTACAGTTCACAGACTCCAATAAAACAAAAAAAAAAACCAAACAAAATCAAGAATTGTTTCCCACAAAACACTCAAAACAAATGAAAAGTGCAAAAAATATTTTGACCGAAATTAATAAAACAAACAAAAATAAAAATTTTTTGGTTACTTGGCTTTTATCAGTAGTGAACTCAAAATTGTGAGGTGCATTTTATGTCTCCTTACGAAAGCTCTGTGATATGACACATTTAAGTCAGTTTATTTTGATGTAATATGTGGTTTATATATGTAGTAACAATTGCTTGCTTCTGCGTCTAACTTGTACCTGAACTGTGTATAATTTACGCGAGACTTTGTTCATGAAACTGTCCAAACGTCTTTCCTGTTTCCAGAACTCAGAAGTGAGTGTCACGGATGTGAAAGCAGGGTGTGAGTTAGTCCAACAGATCACAGACATACAGCAGTTTGTGCAAGGAGAAGTGGGTAAGTTGTGGCCTCCTGATAACATACCTCTAAATTTTGGCAAGTGGTGTACAATATGTACCAATAGGGAACTCTCCTCCTTTTTTTTTCTGGTTACTACTTTATATAGGCTCTTCAGAGTAAAGTGAAAACTTTTGAGACCATAATTACTTTTTCCCCTTATCAGCCATTTTCTTATCCTTCCCCCACTTTTTAAAATCAGTATTACCATCTAAGTAATAAACACAGTAGAACCCTGGTATTGCGAGGCCTCACGGTGCCTGAGAATGGTCTGGCAAAATTGCTGACAACTGATTTTAACCCCCAAAACCCTGAAAATTGCATTAAAATAGCATTTTTCAGCCTTATTCGCCTCGAACTGCAAAAATAACATGATTTGAAAAGGAAATATTAATTAATTTTAATAGACGGATGCCTTCCGAATCGTGTATACGAACTCCCCTTTTCCCTAAAAAAAAATGTAAACTTCAGGTGCCGAGCCGCATTCTCAGTTGTTTCTTGAGGGAAAATCAGACAATGTATTAATGAAATATTTTTATTTTATAGGCAGATGTTTTACTAACAATATTGTACAATACAAGCCTGATATAATGCTGCTGTGGGGGGACAATTCAGACCCGTGTTCTGGGAGTGACAAGTGTATTTCTGGGTGGAGAAGGGTGGACCAGCATCAAAGTAAGAATTACTCAATACCATATGTTCCAACAAAGGATAAAATGTTTATACCAAGGGCTGTTTTTTTTCGCAGTGTGTTTGTTTGTCTCAAGGGATGGAGGAGTTAAACACCCTCCCCCCCCTCATTATCCGTTTCCAGACCAGGTTTGGGTGGGCATGAGAAAAAGAAGGGCAGAAACTAAATACAAGGAGTGCTATGGTGGCAGGAGCGTGGCTGGCCGAGTAGGTCAAAGTTACGGCAGTCATAAAGAAAGAAGGGATGCGAGGGCCTGTTCCAATTGGCACTTTTTGTTAACAAAATGGTCACTTCACCCATTTTGTCTATAAAACCTAATTACATATTTTCATAATCACATTGTGTGTTTTGTTTGCTTCGAAGCTGAAAAATTACAAAATACAAATTACCAAATAGCCACCATAATAGTTTTGCCTGTTTGAAATATTTAAATGCACTTAGGCAATGTTATTGGAATACATACACATAGACAATGTTATTGGAATACATACACATAGGCAATGTTATTGGAATAAATAAATGTTTACTGTGTCCACAATAACAATTTTACAAAGAAGGTTGCCGAAATATTCTTGAAATAGGTATTTTCTCATGTCACAGTGTTTTGTTAATAGGGATGGGGTGACCGAATCTAAGATTTGCAGAATCCACCGAATTGTAGGTATTTGCAGATTCAGTAGATTTGATATAAGATTCGTGCATATATATATATATCTATCTCCCCCCCCCCCCCCCCCCCCTCTCTATTTTTGGTTGATTCGAAATTCTGCATACAGTCGACTCTCGATCTTTCATTATTCAGGGACTGCCCCCAAAAATGTCCATACATGTGGGATTTCAGTAGATGCGGTTTCTGACATGTACATCAATAAAATACAACTTCTAACCTTATAAAAGTTGAGTATAGTTTCAGCTGTACATTATCTATTAATAAAGTTTAGCTAATAAACACAAAAACTGGTATTTTAGAAAAAAATATTTTAAATAATGCATTAAAAACGTTTCACCTAAACTCCTTTAAGTAAAGAAAATAACGTCTCAAAATACTGTATATAATTAATTGAAATCTGACACCAAGTGCAAACTGACCTAAAACTTTCAAACCCTCTGAAAATGAAAATATAATGACACCTAATGCTAGTCAAATTTTGAATGACCCGTGTACACTCCTTCAGCTAAAAGCGCTGATGCATGACTTGTTTCCCCATCCCGAGATTAGCGTTGTTAGGGTAGGATTTTATTTTACTGTGTAACTTTCCCCATAAGCTGAGATTGTACTCTCTCCCTTAGCTTTTATTATTCACCGTAGCTGTCCTAGGAGTTCATTTATGCACTACTAGATAGTGTTAGTAGTATAATGGTCTCTTTCTTGTTTCCCATCCTCCAGCCGCCGATGATGTAAGATAGGCATGTCATGTTTTCGCTGGCCCTCGCTGTTCAACCACCCCTCACCCTCATGACACGGCCAATCAGTGGCGGGCCGCTGCCCGCGAGGAGTTTATAAGGAGGAATGGTCATCCACCCCTTAGAGTTTTTCTTATCAGTCTTCCAGCAGCCTCTGTTCGGAATACTTGTGCACTACTCCGAAGCCTAGTAGCCTCTGCTCAGGCAAACTACCCCGCTACTCTAGCTTCTCCTAGCAGTTTCTGCTCAGGAACAGTTAGGCCCTTGTAGGATAGTGGTTCTGAACACTTGGCAACATGTTAGACAGGTGCTCTCTTCTACAAAGATCTCTGCTAAACCTACCTCCTGCTCAATACGGAAGTATTACAGTATGGAATCCTGTGTGGCTTGCTTAGTCTCCCAGCATCGGTATCCAGCGTGACTCACCACCACATCAGGGAACTACAGCTCAACGACATCAGCAACACACTCGCCTGCCACGCAGCACTCCTCAACAAGTAACACAGCTTCTAGACTGCCCCACACACTGCAATTCCCATAGTGAGTACGTCATCACGTTTATCGTCCTCTTAAGGAAATAAATGCGAACTTCATTTAATCCTTGGGACTTTCCATTCCTTTAGTTTAGTACCAAGATCCCAGTTGACGAACCGAGGGGAAGGAAACGCAGGATACCCCAAGAAGTTCCTCAAGCAATTACACCAACTTTTCACCCACCCACACTAACTTAAACTCACCCTTTCTTGCTAACTAGTGGTAAGAACGAGGAGTACACAGGTGCACGTTGACACCCACATGATTGGCGACGGACGTGTGAGGCTCGAATTCCAGTGCGCACTGCGTAAGTGGACAACCAGGTGTTTGAATAGGGTGACCATTTCGTTCGATTGTTGGCATGTGGCCTGACACTTAACTGGGCACGCAAGGGACCTGTGTTCCGCTCTTCTACGAGGAGGGTATGTGTTATTCCGTATGACCTACTCCAAGTGAAGGGGCCTTAAGAAAAGGATCAGGAGGATATTACATGCTTCTGGGAGATTGAGTTTTCTTCGGCCTTGGTTATGTTGATCGCCAATCTTGGCCCCATGTGAGCAGGTCCAGGGTATCCGCAGGTTGCAAGTTCCAGTGACGCCGCCAGTGCCTTCGCACATCTTCAGTGCTCCTTTGCGCACCGGATTTACTCAACCACCTGCGTGGTTTATCGAAGGACTACGAGCTTCCCTGGCATACCAACCACCACACGAGGCATACAGAACTCCCGATGTGCTCCGTCCTCCATGACCAACACAAATATAACCTCCTCCCACGAACCAAACACAGTCTAGCCAACTAGCACGCCACCCAGTTCGACATCAAGATGTCTCCAAACTCGTATCTACTAAACGCCTTATTCTACTCAAAACAGCTGACCTTGTGCCCTGTCTGCAACCCATGAGATTAGTATTGTACAACGGGAAGCTCTCAACTAGCCGGGACAGCTAAAATCCCATATCCCATTCACAGGAGTGTCTGGACAGCTCCTGGCGAAACACCACGGGACAGACAGTGTCACTCACTTGGCGTTGTAAGTATTCTGGAACTTTTTTTTCCCGTCATGCGTTAGCGCACTGAGAAATTATTGATTGGGCCGTGTGTTCACAGCGGCTGGATGGAGGGGTGGTGGCGGGATGATTACTGCTCCATGCCGCTACTTGTTGCAAAGTGCCGACACTTTGTTCCCGTGGATAATGTCTTCTTTTAAAGTAATTAATTATATTTTATTGCAAAGAAAACTTGTAATTTTGAGACATAAATTAATAAATAATACAATTATAATTGATTTCCCCACTGTCTTTAATAATTAATCTTTCAAAACCTCGTACTCTGATCTTCTCTGTAGTGAGGTACAGTGCTCTTGGCTCGGTGCTTACCTACCCATTAATGGCAAAAGGTGTCAAATAGGCACTTACATTTTACCAGTTTATTCAAAAGATGCATGTCTATTATAAAAAATCAATATAAATCCTCCGATTTCCCCTCAAGAAGTTAGGTACTGAAAATGAACTTCACACTTATAATACAAGTCGCTCGATGTTCAGACAATTGTTTATGGCAGGGGGGGGGGGGGGGGGTCAGTATATAGTTTCCGGGCATACACTGTAATTTTATTCGTGAAGATGCTGCCCCTTGAGTTAAATAAATATTACTTTTTAAAATCATGTTAATTTTGTGCCAGATACAATGAAACACCGACCTACGGGAAAAAAACTACCTTTAATCACAAAAGAAAACATCTTTGCTAATAATAATTCCTCAATAAAATGTTTGGCGTAACATTTTCAGGCGAAACCATTTGCTTTGAAGTACAAGTGATGATAGGTGCAACTATTTTGAGCGACGTATGATCTTGATAAAATTATGTTTGCCTGGCACACATTTACTCTAGGCCGGCGTGTAAAAGGCAAGTGAAGCGGGCATGGCAGAGAGAGAGAGAGAGAGAGAGAGAGAGAGAGAGAGAGAGAGATAGAGATAGAGATAGAGATAGAGATAGAGATAGAGATAGAGATAGAGATAGAGATAGAGATAGAGATAGAGATAGAGAGACAGAGAGACAGAGAGACAGACACAGACAGACAGACAGAAGGAGGTCGCCATCCTCATTGCTATAGGTAACCACTTCTGCTTTCGTATGTGTGTAAGGGGAAGTAGCATACCAGTCTTGCACATCGCACCACGCTGCAGTGTCACATAAACACATACGTGTTGGGAAGGCAGACAGTGCGTCGCAGAGCAGTGATAAATGATGGCGCGTGTGACATATTTCATATCCAGTTTCTAGATGTTTGCATCAACAACCAGTCTAAGAATGATAGTTGCGGGAAATATTAGGTGAAGGGGCCTGCAATATATTTTGATTGAAGCACCATGCTATAAACAATACAAACGTTATTTACATTAGGGATTTCTCCGGGACCACAAAAAATTGTTGGTCGATGCAGTTTTTGATACATATGATAATACATTGAGAGTCAATCGTAATATGTAATTCAGAGTAAAGTTTCCCCAAAGTGAATGTCAAATTTGATGCTCGTGGGGTTGTTGAATTCAAGCTTTTAAGCCACCTGGTACAAGGGGAGGCCCCACCCTGTACCTGAAATGTTGACGGAGCACCATACCAGTAATGGTTGGTGATGTGGGGATTAAAATCTCGGATGTCAACTTGTGTATTACACAAAGGATGTACACCAGTTACAAATCACTCATCTATGGAGGCACTTGAGGGATGCACACAAGTCCCAGGCTAGCTAAGGAGGCTGGGAGGGGGTTCTTCCCACGTCGCAAGGGGAGACAACAAGCCAGATATATACACATTAAGTGGCCACCCAGGTAGATCTCTGTAGAGCGTATATCACTAGGAATTCCTCCGCCAGGCAAATCGGTGACTCAGGTTATTCCATACTCCGCCGCCGGACAGGGTCTGGAATTAACTTGAGCTATCCAACGTTCTGTCCACCGCTCTCCTGTAGGGCTGGACGGAAGGAACACAGTGTGCTGTCTCTCATTACAAGACTGGGTACTCAGAAGTACACAATAGGGAATTGCAAGTACTGGCTCTACTTTCGTACAGTTTCAGTTGTATCCTCAGTCTCCCATGCCCTACACCCAAATGGGAAGTAAACAGACGGTTAAGACGGACCACTGCTGCCCCTGAAAGTAATGTGTTTTGCGACTATAGGTCGAAAGTCGCGCTTTGCACTTCCACTCAGCGGGACAGAGTTCATATCGCCTGCCCTGCAGAAGGACCTCACCTCTCTTTACTGCAGACATCTTTGTTTCCCTCTTTGATTGAACTTTAATGCCCTCTTCATTCCATCATAGAAGCCTTCTTAAGGGGTGAAGAACTGCCATTTGGCCTTTTCAACCACCCTGGTTGTGCGGTTTCATTCTTCCACCTACAGCTGGCAGCAGTTTACCACAGAACCAGAATACTCCACCGTCCACGAGTCACCAAGGCGACCACTAGCCCTCGCCATGCCTGGGTAAGATTTTCCAAGAGCAACAAGCTTCCAGGTAATTGTGTAAACAAGGGTTAGCAGACTCGTGGGGCCACGACAGTGGTTTTAAATTTTGTGCCCCTAAGACAGGCCACCGGAATTGTCCTATACACCGGCCGTGGGCCAAATATTAATGCATTTAATATCGTGATTCTGGTGTCATGTAATGAAACTGTTAAGATGACTAAGACTGCCACTTCAGTGATTAAATGGTGCGTAATCAAGTTATCGTAACTTTTAACCCCAAAACCATTAAGTCATTATTTGATGTGTCCAGCCCCTCTAAGTAATTGTTGTTTCAATTACCACTCCCCCTTTGGGCATGTGTCACTGGATACATCATCAAGCGTGAATGTTACATAGAGTTAAAAGATTGGTTCAGAGGTGCATCATCTGGGGTGCTGCATTCGCAGACGTAGAATGTGGACACTATGATGCTTAAGTGTAGGGCATGGCCTTTTCGTGATCGCGAATAAACGATGATAAATGTGCAATAGTCACAAAATTTAGTTTTAATGCAAAATACGGTATATTATACTTATATGTGCTAAAAAAAACACAATTTATAGTAAAACTTTGTTTATAGTATTAAAAAGCAAACACGCACTCACATTTTAAAACCAGCTCTGAGTTTTTTTATTTCTATTAATATTGTTAAGTCATGATTCCGTACAAACACAACAAATTCAGCCTTAATTTCTCCCCTACGAAACATTTGTGACAGATTAGGGCTGTCCAACTTGGAAGAACTCGTGGGTCACAACTCAAATTCTAGCAAAGTCGCGGGCCGTACCATAATTTTGGCAAATTTATTATATTGTACAAATATAACAAGGTATTAAATTAAGCTAGGCTGCTAGGCTACAGTTTAAAAAAAAATGTTTTTATGGAATATTATTATTAAAAACAATGTTTAATTGTTTAATTATTGAGAAATCAAAGTGGGTAAATATTTATGTACCAAATAAAATAAGTAATACATTAAGCAAAATTTTAGTTCAGTGTGAAGATTGTGGCCGTTCAGCTGCATCCACCAACGACCGTATGTCCACATCTAGCAGTGTAGCTTTTTCTTGCAAAATTAATGTTTATATTGTTTATATGTTTATTAAGTTTGTAAAGCCATTGCAGGCCATACAAAAGGCCTGTGGGCTGGATGCGGCCCACGGGCCGCCAGTTGACAGCCCTGCCATAGGTGGTAACATGACTTGAGAAAGTATGTTATACAAAATGGCGTCCATTAGTATGCTCTTGTGATGCGGCGGTGGCAGATGTGCGAACTATGTCTGATATCTTTCTCTTTAACAACAACAAAATTATTTTGTCATGTACGGCAACTATGGTCGAGCTCCATGTTTAAATTTTACGCGTGCGGGATGAAGGTTATTTTGTTTACAAATGTGAGTGAACTAATTATTGCACGAGTGAAAAGCTATTCATTTGTTCTTTTTTTTTTTTACTTCCTTGGAAACTAAGGCCGTATTGCATTGCCTATACAATGTGAAATATGCACAGCGAGTATTCCAATCCCCTTGGGAATTTGGAGGTTAGCATCGGCGGCAACCCACCAAAGGGCAAGTTTGTTGGTTGTAGGAAACATGCACAGTGATGATTTTACTGAATGATTTTGCAAATAAATTATACAATGCTAGTGACGAACAAACGTGATTTTGGTGAAGTAAACTGTAAGGATTTCCATAGGAAAACATATGTTCAAGAGATTGCGAATTCAACTAGCTGTAAATTTGCGTGTTTTGTAAATAATGTATTTGGAAACCGTTTTACTTTAATTATTGAAATGTCTGTGGCCTAAAAAAGTCGCACTTTCAACATTTTTGTAGTGTGTAAATAATATTTGTTTCTTTGCCCATATAGTGAATTAGAGTGTAAGGTTAACTTCGGCCAAAGTGCTTGTGTGTATTGCTGGATCTGTACGAATACGAACAGCGACGTATATATCGTGTTTTTGTTTTGCATAAGTTAAATTTTTTGAGGGTACAATATTTTGAATGTTATTTCCATACGAGTAAAATTTTCCAGTGCTCCATCAAAACAATATGTAACTCAAAATATCACCACACACTCGGTAAGAACATCCAAACAATGCTGTCTCATGAAAGACGTTAAACTACATCTTTCGTGAGACAGCATTGTTTCCCCGTCACTATCACTCTCCACATTTACTTCTCCCTGTTTCCGTTTTTTCCCTCGAAATAAAGTAAGCAGAACCCGAACAAACTTAACTATGCCAAAATAAAACAGGTTGGGATGCCAACCTAGCTATAATGTCCTACATTTTTATGGCATGATAATCTGCTGTGTGTACAACTTTGAGATTAGTGTGTGCTCATGGAGGCTGTTAAATATTTAATATTTGATTGATTTTATTATGCCTTGTTTATATATACAACAAATGTAAACACTGTTACCCTGTCAAATCGTACTATAGGATCACGTTTAATATCGTCGTATATGTAAATGTCTTGTAGGTATTTGAAAATAAAAATATAGTTCCTGGTGCTTCTTAATTATTTGCTTGAATTCTTTCAGCAAACAGAAACAGAGGGTAGTGCTGCAAACAATATCAGCACTTAAACCTGTAACACTCATAATAATGAGTAAAGAGTTACGGGCAATCGTCTAAACCCGGCCGGACGATCAAACTCATCCGGCGATTGTTGTTCCTTCTTGTGAAAATCGATGATTCCCAAACGGACAAAAATTATGTTTCTAGCAGCATTCATGTCACGGTTCCACATGATTTTACAGTTTAGGAAACTTGGAATTGGTGCTCGTGAATTTTTTTTTTTAAATTATTTTACTTTTTTTTGTGGCTCTTTTATTTAGGATATTTTGTGCTTGGACGGGAGGGGAATCTTGTCAAAGTAGACGGAGCACGACTGAGTCATCAGGATTCGTTTGTTTCGAACACTTTACATCTTTCATTTTGTTTGAATGCTTCGAGAAATTCTGAGCACGCCAGTCTTTTGATCCTGCTCGCAAACTTTGGTTTGGAAACTGAGAAACATTGCAGGTTTCGTTTCTTTGTTCATGCCGACGATGTTAGATACTAATTTGTCTGCCTCTTGCCTACGACAAATTTTCCTGTCCTATGCCAAGTGTACGTATGTACGATGACAGTAACATGTTTGTATTTCTTTGAAATATTACCTGCAATATTATACATACGATTTTGCAGTAAGATCATTGCTAGAGCAGTTGTGCTCTACCGTGAGCATATCTGGATAATCACAATAACAAGTGCACCAAAATACGGTTCTTCATCGCGGTTTCATGTTGAACGATGGCTGCCTTTATAAGGAAAGATCTGTACAAACCATCATATGTGATTTCGGAATTCAAATATTGTTTCCTGATTTCGATACATTCTGGATCCAGCTCCAACAAAACACGTTCCTTTTTTTGCCTCTTTCCTTGCAGGTGGTAATAAAAATCTTGCAAATGCGACATGGAAAACTTGTCTGGCAAACATCGCTTTGTAACTCGTTCGTATAATGAAAATACATATAGAATGATGCCTCCATCATCAAATTCAAAATTTCTAAAACATCTGAATAAATTTTTTCACGTATTTTTGAATCAGCACAAAATATGTTCAATCCAAGTTTAACGGTATAGACTGACGTAGGGAGTTCCTCAACAAACCTCCTTTTCTGTTTTGGTACGTGATTCAGACATTGATAGGAAGAAACACAACGTGATCATTTCCACCGCAAGATTTGCAATGCATTTGATTTTCATTTGTTTTCAAAATTATAAGTTTACTTTTATAATTTAACTAAATAAAAAATAAGTTTCAAGTAAATGAAAAAATATTGTAAGGCATACAATACCTTATGCAGGGAAGAATTAGAAGTATCGCTACTCACTGAACGTCACTCTTTATATACTAGGAGCTCTGTAAATAAAGTTTTTTTTCTCAAAAAATGAGGGCAGATGGTCACATTACAGCACACTTTATAATTTTTTAAAATTTAAAATGTGAAGTGGAGTCACTTTGACATTTGAATCATCTAATTCACTTCTTATGTGTATTATATATATGTATAGAATAATATTATTTTTACATAAAGGTTCAAGTTAACAACTGTTGTAACACATATGATACAATATGCAGTTACGGGTTAAGGCATCATAGTGTGTGACACTGTTTTTAGTAGAACATTGCACTGCACTTATTGAGAACATTGTGGAACTTGATGGCTCACAGTACACCCTATGTCACAAATTATGCTCATCATCAGCGCTTGAGAACACCTTTTTGTTAGTTAGCAGAGGCACATTTAGAGAAAAAACATATATTGGTATTTATCAATTTGACACTTGTTTCTGTAGTGAACTCTGTTTGTGCTAAAATTTATATATATATTTTTCCGTACTGTATCATTACATTTTGTAGTTCTGTATCAAAATGTAATTATCAGATAATATGTTTGATGGGAATTAATATATAATTTTCAGTAGTCTGTAACATCATTGTGAAATTCTGCTTTTTATTGAATTATTTCTAAAATAATTACCTACAAGACACTATTTCATTGTTTTTAAATGAGTTTTTGCACCAGATTTTAAAACATTCAGGACGAACGGTAAAGTTTTTATTTCCCGCCTTGTTTTTAAGCAAATTTTCGCATCGCTTTTAGCAGTTTTTATGACGAGATTTAGAAATTTTATTTACCACTTTCAGGGGCCCCTACTTAAGTGTTATTTAATGCAGTAGCACAGCCTAAGAGAGAAGGAAAACAACATTCTGTACGGCTTGTGTGTAAAGATACCACATTATAGATGCACCCTTTTGTATTCATAGTCTCATATTTTAAGGTAGAACAAACTCACAGAAAGCATGACATTCACCCTTACATTGTTGTATGCGTTAGCTGGTGTCAGTTTTTACACTGAACCCCTTTTTTTTTTATAAAAAAAACCTGTGATTTTACACTATGGACCACACGACTTAAAACTACCTCTTCACACTTTCTGTATTTTGCAGCATGTTGCTTACTCCAATGGAAATTGTAAAAATAAAGTGTTTGGCTGCATTTTATTTTGGTTATGTTTTGTGTTAAATGTGAAACATAGTTTTGAATAAGGTTTGTGCCTTCCGTTCTGTGCAGATAAAATTAATGCCAAAGAGGACGAGGCGGAGAAGAAAAAGGGGCAGGCTGACCAGAAGCAGGCTAAGAGTGTGGAAAATGACAAATCCAACAGCAAGCCAGAATTAACACCAACGTCTGCCGCTATAGCGAGGACCCACAGTTGTGAGTAGCATTGCTGCTGATTCTCGGTAGTTTGCAGTGTAGAAATACAGTTGTAATCTGAATAAATGTTTCCAGGAAAGCTGTTGCATGTTCATAAGGAGACTATGAGTGGTGGCAGAGGCTCCATTACATGTTGATCGTTATTTAGTTGGGAATACCGTACCGGTATGTCTCAGATATTGAGTTGTTTGAAAATGGGCATTCTGGCCCACCAGGCTTCAGGCTGTGGACCCTGCGGACCCAATTAGCATATTAAGGCCCCTGCTCATAAAAAATTTCAAAAATGATCCTCTCTTCCCGCAGAAAATTCCAGAACGTACCGTCCTATGGCGACTGTGGGAATTTTGTCAGCCAGTAAAAAGTTGCCTGAAACCTATGGTGGCCATTTTGAATTTTCACCACTGGAATCAGCTTCCTATTATTCCAAATGATCGCATACTTCAGCGGCAGCAATTTTGGTAGCCAGTCTGAAAGATTTCGGTGATACCGGTGGCCATGTTGGCAGCCAGCATGGACTGAAGTTTGTATATGTGATTACCACACGTAATGCACTGCCTGGCCACCAATATGGCAGACGTTGATGTGTGTGTACACATCGACGTCTGCCCGCGACGTGACCCCCGCCAGCATTGCCCTTCCCCGAGAGTTCTTCACAATGAAACCCTGCTGCTGCCAGGAGGCCATCTTGGCTACACAGGATGAAACCTGATGGGAATATTAATGACCCACCCAGCCGAGCCTGCTTCGAATATGTTAATGAGAGAGATAAATGTCAGCGCACAATGAAACCCGACAAGAAGAATAATGACCCACCCCACCAGGAGGACACGAACAGGATATGTAAACCTGCCAGTATGGAATACTAATAGTTCACTCACTGCCCTCCCTCTGACGTGAGATGTATAGCCATTTCCCAAATATCATTAACAATATGGGGGGCTGGCAGGGGAGTCACAAAAAACAGAGATTCCTACACACCAGACAACCTGCCTCTCGCACGGTAGGAGTACATACAGAGGTAACGAAGGAGAGACACACATACACAGTTAAGAGCAATTATACTTATTCACAAACAACAGTACATAGACAAGAAGCAGTACAGTCATTACACAGACGTAAGTGACTATTTGGGCACCCATTGGTTGAAGCGGTAATCAAAGCCCAAACACTCGTGAGAAATTGATCGCCATGTCTACGGATCACTTGCTCCACCAAATAGTCATGAGGATACTTTGTGACATATATTTGGTAGTCTTAGAAAGAATTGCTGATCTCTTGGCCGATCATATCGGTGAGCGTAGAGGTGCGTGGTGCAATGTGTCTCACCTTGGTGATGCGGAACACCTCGACACTTCAGTTTGGATAGTAAGACTTATCAAAGATTGCCTTTGCTGCTGGAGATATGGACAGTTGCCCACCTTGGCCCTCGGTCGTCGCAGGTTCACCATCTTGGAGTGCCGGTACACAGTCTGCAGTAGAGAAGCAGCATTGGCAGCAGTAATTTCAGACTGGCGAAGAACAGTCATCCTACGCTTGTGTATATTGTACTGAGTAAGCAGTCTAGGAAGCAGATCCAACCACCGGTAGCTACCCTGTGCCGAGAACGCCTTCCACATCAGACCCTTAAGCGTCCAGTTGAAACATTCGACAATCGAAGCCTTAAGGTAGCTGAAAGTAGAGTAGTGATGTTTCTTCTTCGCAGCCATAAGCGCATGGAACGCAGGGTTGTAGAACTCTTTCCCACTGTCCGTCTGGATGTTTTTCGGTGCAACTGTCTTGTCTAAAACCAATTTCATTGCGGCTGCAACGTCGGCATCATGCTTCTGGTGCACAGGGACAACCCAAGCATACTTGGTGAAGCAGATAACTGTCAGGATGTGGCGAAAGCCCTTATTGACGTGTGCATAAGGAATCATTTCCACTAAGTTGGCCTGGAACAGGTCATGAAGTCCAAAGAGAAGTACTTTATGTCTGGGGAAGTTCCGAAGGGCAGGGTGATGCAACTTGGCGGCAATCTGTGCTTTCGATATAGCCGCAGATCAGGCTCACCCCTCACAGGATATGGCCAGCTGCTTCACGGAGCTCTTCCAAGATATTCACTATTTTGTTTGTGTGAGACATATTGCCGGCTTGGCGGGATGCAACGAGGAGACATGGGTGCTCCACAAGCTCGTTCACATTGTCCCAATACACGTATTCCATCTGGCTGCCACCATCAATCTTCAGACCCGGTCCGCTCACACCGATTGTCGGAAACAGATCTTCGATAATAGCGAATTAAGAGTGGGTCTCGACCTTATATGCAAGACAGCTAGCATCATTGTCCACCAAATATGCATGTGTGAGCTGCAACAACTGTCTGTACTGGTCAAGTGCAACACGTGAATAATCCCCGGACACATGTTTAAACAGTATCTTGTAGAGGCCAGACAAGGCTTGCACGACGACGTCGTCCCTAACCAGGATAAAATTGTTTGTCGCCGAGGAACCACTTCTTCCCCACGCCTGTACACACCATAAGTAGAATCGTTCAGATGAGGCTTGTACGAAGCGAAATAATGACTAAGAACCATAGGACTTGCATTGGATTGCACCTTCTTGTGTTTCAAAGATGCCAGGGGCACATCGTATTCATCACCACCATCAGTGATCGCTTTCTCCTCCGCTGCAGTATTGTGTTTCGGTGCGAAGTGTGGCTCAGCCTTCAGAGCAGGGGGAACAGATGGCGGTGGCTGCAATGTGTCGAGCCACGATGTTATCGGCTCGAAGACCTCCGACAATACCATATTCTTGAGTGCGCATGGAACGTAGTCCCCCCCCCCCCCCCCTGTATTGCAAACTTTACCTTTAGGTGTGAGTGTGGTGAACCAGCAAGGGTACACTTGTGTGTTACAGCAGAAACGTCACAGTTTGTCTCACAAGAGGCACTGCAAAAGTTAGAGACGCTGCGCCAGTTCCTTCGTCAGTTCCAGGGCTCCTTCATGGACCTGCAGAAGGGTGATGGCCTCAAGAAGTTCAGGTTCGAATGTCAGGCAAGTCAAAACAATGATTAATTACATTACAAGGCTATTAAAAAATTCTCAAAAACATTAAGAAACTTTTTTTTACTATTAGAAAAAATATAAGAAATTGACAAAAAGAGGAGAGGATTTCCTTACGCTGTAATGAATTTGTTGTGTAGTACATAACTGCAAGAATTTGGTTTGTTAAACCTTTAAGTGCCCAAATAACAATTCCTACTAAATACATGTCCAAATAATTTGTACAGAAGCTTAATTTTCCCTGTAGACCATAGTTAAAAATGTGGAGGTCATCTTATCTTTGGGTAAATGTGGTAAATTATGATTTAATGTTGCTGTTACTGGTATGCTTAAAAGGTGTGAGTGGAGTGGTGTTGAAACTTGACTCTGGGTTGTAGCGGGCGGTGAACTTGCCGCTCAACTCCATCTCGGATGTGAGCTCACGGCACCTAGAAGACAAGTTTGTGAAGCTGTCGTGCCTGCTGTCAGGCAAGCCGGTGGAGATCGCTGGAGCTACCATTGTCCCCTCCAGGCACCCCCAGGGCGTGCCCTTCTGTCAGAACCTCCTGGCCGAGAAGCTCGTGGTGAGTCAGTCTTCGCATTTGTCTCGAGTTGTGTTGCTTAATAGTGTCTTCCCATTAGCTGGCAGGACTAATGTTTTGTGTGTGGATCGGAGCATGAAATATTGTGTATATGGGGTATGAGTGAAGAACATAAAGGAAGAAGGGAATGTAAAGAGTAGATGGGGTAGAGTGATAGGGAGAGCCGATATGCTTGCACATGTGCCCATCACTGCCCAGCAGTAACCCGATCAACTATAGTGACCATGCATGCTGCAGGAATCCCAACCATTTAAGAGATCACTCAGCTACACCACATACAGTGGAAACTCAAACCATCGAACACGGATGGATTGAAAGTCTGCGTCCACAGAAAATGTTCTGTGGTTCCGACAAAATTCCTATGCAAATAATGCTAAAGTCCATTTTTGCCTAACTCAAAATTTAATTTTTACTGCATCGATCAAACAAAAATTTCTGTAGCATCGTTGAAAATTACATGCTCCGATCATTAAACAACAGTATTAACAAGAAAGTATAAATATTAACTGTACGACCATGGCATACGAAGTCGGTGTACAGTACAACATTATGTACACATGCACAAGTAATACTAACAGATAACCTAAATAAAAACACATTTTCAACACACATTGTATCATGTTACGTCTCACTGCCCTGCGTTTAGTCTTATCTGTGTAATTTACCACTTCCAACTTGTTGATGATTTCATCATAATGTCGCACTTAACTTGCACTTTGTAATGAAAAATAATAAATAATAACAATAGATGTCTGATACTACACATCATGTACAGTCGGACCTCATTAATACAAACTTGTGGAGATGTAAAATATCAGCACTTTGTAATAACGAGGTTTGTATTAAACAAACAAGATGGAAAATAAAAAACCACAAAAAAAAGTCGCTGTATAGCCTATATAGCCTAATATGTTTTTAGTATGCTGCAAAGTAAATTTTTGGCACGTAATTACATTATTAGGAGATACCCGTCAATACTAAGGACCCTAGCTTTTAAGCACTGGCCAAGTCTGTCATTCTCTCATCAAGCAGTTGAATTTGTTTTTAGGGTTTTTCCTTTAAATATTGATGGTTGTATGTGTTGGCAGAACCTGGGGGAGCTAACTGCAAAGCAGCCCAAGACTGTGTTCCCGCTTGCAGCGATGGTGGTAGCACTGTGGGTGGACTTCCCAGACTTTGGCCGGCTGCTTTTGGCACACCTGTACGAGAAGTGTCCTTACCTGGTGCCCATGTTCCCGCCCCAGCTCGAGAGCCAGTCTGACACAGACTACTACAAGTGAGTCATACCTCCCTCACCTGAGTGACTGTGTGTGATGTAACTCCTGCTCAGATGTTGGGCTCTTGTTCCATAAAACTGCTACTTTGTAGATGTTAAGATTTTCCATAAGAACTCGTCGTTTCCTATATCTTTTGCTTCTTTTATTACGTTCACTTTTTCATCCACTGTAAACGACTGCAACCACACTCACTTAGAATTGTTCATTATTGACAGATTGATAGATAACGTGTACAAAACAACTAAAAAAAGAAGGTAAATGACGTAGTTCTTTTTTCTCCTATTAGCTCATAACTACAGCACGTGGCTAAGTAACTGCACTAGATGTCCGGCCACCTGTATATGTAAGCAAGGTGTGCTAGGAACTATTGCCAAGATTCCCATGGTGACCATATTGTGAACTGCATGCAACCCTTGTACCACACACACCCTACTTTTGAAAGTTCTCATTTTTGAACAAATGTGTGCATGTTACATGGGTGTTCACAGTATATCCTTTCAAATAGAAATGATGAACCGACATGTGCAAAATATTTTATTTTAAACTACACCTACTCACCTCAGCATATAACGCGGCGCCCCCAATCATGCACTCACATACATACAACACATATTTCCATGGGATAATTTTTAAATGTTATATAGTCAAACTCTCTTAAGACATTTTCTGGAGGACCATGCATTAAAAACTTCTTAAGCAAAAGAACATCTTAAAAGGGTTATTATAACCGTGTTTTGCTATAAATGATATCATCAGCACATAATACTAGACTGTGAGTACTTGTATTCCTGTCCTTTATATATTTTTAGGTATCTATTATATATACATTTATTAGTATTTTGAAGTTTTTAACTTCTTTCGGCAAGGTTGTGCTGCTACGGAATGCTGAACGTTTGGCCACAATACTGTTTAAAGTAGAAATAGGCAACTGAAATTGTTTGGCAGTTGTCACACGAGCCAGGTTGGGATTACTGCTTACATAGTTAATGATGTCCAGTTTTTCAGATACCGATAATGCTTTACGTTTAATAATAGACTTTTATCTTTTCCAAGTCTACTGTATACACTAACACTTAAAAACAACCTTTTTACCATGTTTATTACATGAAAAAATGGTAAAATACAATTTCAGTAAGTTTGACCATAGAGCATGCCTCACAAGGTTGAAGGAAGTTTTGACGGAACCTAAACCTCAAGCCGCAGAATGTTTCACGTACGTTCAACCAATCATTTGCTTGCGCTCGTATTGATCCAGTGACGCTGTTTTAACTAAATGCCAGTGTTCCAACATTATAACGGCCATCTTGTAAAACCTGAACAGCACATCAAAGGCAGATCCAATACTCTGACTGTTGACTTCACTTGCCGGCACTAGCGCTCAAACGTATTTTTTCAGACGCAAAATCTTAAGAAAACTAACAAATGCTGTAGTCTTAAGGGGGTTTGGTGTCTTATATTACTACTATTAATTATTCAACGGACATGTTTCACAGTTATTTACGCACGTATATGCATTAAAACATTTGGAAAAGGTTTAAAACCAGTAGGGAAAATGTGATGCAGGTGGACGTGACAATGGTTATCATTCATTGGCGCATGCCCTTGTTTATATTGGCAGTTGTTTTAGAAAAATAGGGTTAGGAAGCATAGAGTCTACACGTTATTTTGCCTCGTCGAGAGAAACAAGAGAAACGTGCTATGTGAAATATGAAAGGAAAAGTTTTTCCCGAAACTTTGCACCATAAAATTAAGGTGCGTGAAATATGCCAGTAAATTTGTATTTAAAATTTATAATCTTACATGGGTTAAGGTTTTAAACAAATTATGTGCTTTTTAAGAAGGGAAATTGTTATAAGCAGGAACATTTCAAGCGGGATATAGATGCATTACATGTATAGGTTATTGTTTTGGGATTTATTTAACACAGCTTCTTAAGCGGGAAACTATCTTTAGTGGGAATCTCTTAAACGAGTTTAACTGCATTCTTTATTTTGATGCGTGGATGTGAAATGATTTTTAATGTATGTATTTACAGTATACAGTAAAATTTCAGTATAAAGTACTTAATTTTAAAGTATTTTTCACTTTAAAGTACATCTTTCAAATCTCCTGCAAATGTAATATCATTAAATACTAGTTCAGTATAAATTTTTCAGTATTAAGAATTGCATGTCCCTTTTGTACGTTGTATCAAGATTCTATTGCAATGGCAATTTTTTTTTAATTCCCAATAGTATTGTGTTTTTTTTACAGTAAACTCCCGATTAACTGTGTTAATCAGGGCCAGAGAAAACGCAAATAAGCTAATTTGTTTGTTAAAAAACCCGGAAATCGAATTAACACATTTTTACTATTAATGGAACAGTGACATTGGCTCCAAAAATCGTGATAAAACACTGTACCTATTATAAATTTCAAAGCAAAAATAAATTACGTACTTATGTGTGGGATTTAAGGTACACAATACTTAAACTGATGTTTATGTTGCACCGAGTATAGTGTAATTCATGGCACATTGAATATACACAGTCGCCTGCTGGCGCCGTTCGAGCGGTAGCAATAAGCGCTGCGTTGTGTGTGTGTCGCTTTCGCAGCGTGCATCACTCAGACCCATCCTTAAGATGGCAGAGTTCGTTGAAAGTTTAGAATGCAGTGTCATAAAGACTAAAACGGGACTTTAAATGAGACGACCTGGAATTTAAACAATACAGTATAATTCCCTTAAAAATAACCCTTACAACTTTGCTCAATGCGCTGGGCTGTTTTTGAAAATACCATACATGGCTCTTCCCAACCAGCTGTTTGATGACCCGTCTTCACAGCTCCATTAACTGTATGTACGCCACAGGTGCCAACATCAAGAAATTTCCCATCTGGGTTGTCAACCTTTTTTTTTTTTTTTTCAAGTTTCTTTAAAAAAAAAATGATTTACATTTGGCCCATCCATTGAAAGTTGCAACAAGTTTTCTAAGGGGAGCATAAGGACTTGAGAGTATCCCACTAATAGATCTTCAGCAGTTGCACGTCCTAAGAAAACATTGTACCAGTAATGTGTACAAACTCTTTGTTGGTTTATATCCCAAAAGTGTACAACCATTTCCATTTGACCCCTCTGCACTGTCTAAGAAGATTCATCAAAACAGACTACATAATCACTACAGCTGGCAGACTGCAAACATTCTTTGAAATAAGGAGCTCATCCATGTTTAATTACATACAATGAGACTAAGTGTTTTTCATTTAGAAATTCTGAGCAATTTTGCTATTGTGTAACATTCTTCAGAAAAGAGATGCATTTCTATCACATGAGTTCAAAGACATCTTCCCTTCAACTATGCCCAGTGCCCACAATATTTCGGCTGATGGTAACATCATCCTCATTTACTGCAAAATACTTCACATTTGTTTGCTGCAAGACTGAAGCTGAAGAACTACAAGATGAGTCGGGCATTGAGGAATCTGATGTATGTGAGCTACATGATGGTAATGAAGGCACATCACTAGGGAAATTATGTTTTCGCAAATGGTGGTTTTACAATTTTTCACACGAAATTACAATATTTTTCATGAATTACGCAAAAATTACTTAAATAGGTTGAAACGTGATTTTTCGCACAGAAATGTGCCTACATCCTAACCTACTACTGAAATAAATAAAAACAGTGCTGGGAATTTTCGACACTACAAAATTTTATTTATATTTGAGATGCTAAATATACTTGAATGATACGTTAAACAAACAATATTTGTTAAATGTGATGAGTATGTTTAGTACCTGCTTCAAAATGTTATGGCATGTAGAAATGACGTATATAAACAAATATGACCATCTCCATAACAGGTGCGGGTTACCCAATGTTGCTCTTTGCAGGACAAAATTTGTTTCCTTTTAAAATATACTTCGTAATGTTCTGCAGACATAAATAACAATTTTTTAAAACATAATTCCAAATATAAACATTTCCTAAGGAACTAAGATGACAAAATTTTTTTTTCTTTGCGAAATTAATAGCGAAAATTTTTGCAGACCCCATTTTGTGTACCGATGTTGGCCAAACTGACTTGTAAGAAAAATTTGATGTTTTTTCAGTTTGGTATTCTGTTGTTACCCGAGATGGATATATATTTAATTTATCTTGTATCAGGTCAAAGTGGGTTATTTTTTAAATTTTGGAGACGCTACATTTATTGACGCTGTGTATACCAATATTTATATACCTCTTTTGCATCGTATTGTGAGGAAAGTAATTAGAAATGCAGAAAGAGCTGTCTATTCACGAATGAGTGAAACAGTTCAAATCAGATTGTGTATTTTATGTTTGATTTTACTAAACATATACTAACAGACATAATTAGAAACCTGAAACTATTCAAATCGTACTGTCGTTTCTGGGAACCATTTGTACACTACAAAGTTTTTTTCATTCATGTAATATTCTTTTACAAAAATGGTTTGTTACTGTTAGTATTTTTGTACAAAGTCACGTTTTCTTATCTGCATTCATTCATTAATTTGTCTTCTTAACTGTAGTGCTAACATTTTTGTCTCTATGCATTCAGGAACATGCAAAACATATTCTTTGTAGTGTTAGGTCGACTTTATTTTGTGGAAAGTAAACATATAAATATTTTTATCACACTTAAAATATTGGTTGTTAGCTCATTTATTAAATTTAGAGGCTAATAATACCTTTTTTTTTATATATTTATATTGGAGTTTCTGTATATTGGAAGGGATTTTATAAAACTTATTATTTGATGAAATATAGTACCGAATTTTCATTTTAACACCGACATTTAGTACCACTTTATCACTGACTTTAGTCAATTTTATTTACCATTTTCCAGTGTCCCGACACATCACACTGCTCAGATATAGTGGATTTAGCAAAGAATGGCAAACATGTACTTTGAGCATTTTTTTATATGTTTTGGTCCCTTTGCATGAGAAAGAACAGATTGCCTCTCCATATTACTAAGCTTGAAAGATTTTGTGCACACTATACAATAAGCTAATGCTAATGAATTGTTTAGTAAACATACTCTGCTTAGCCATTATGTTCATTCAACTGTAGCAAAAAGTTGCAAGATTTATACTAAAACTTACCAGAACTTGGTTTACACTACCTGATGGAGCAGTTCACAGTGTTTCAGATATTTTGTTCTCACTAAATACATACTACACACTTCTTCAAACCTAAAAAAATCACCAGAAACAAATCATTAACCAAACTTCTGTACACAATCATGTACTAAAACAAATTTTTTAGTGTGTGTGTTTTTCAGTTCTTGTAATATTGTATTCGAAATAAATATTACAAATGTTATCATACAGAGGTCTGCATTGTATTTTAATCCAACAGTTTCTGGTAAAATACAGATACAAATAAGTACATAGAGATTTGCACAGTAAAGTTCCTGCCATTGCATATTGTTAACAGGCATTATGCAGACTTCCACATGATTATAATCATTATAATTATTTTGAAACTAGAATTACATTACAAAAATTGAAAATTCAAACATAGCCTTGCATATGTCACTTCATAGTGTGTATGATTGTGTACTAAACCCCCGTCTGAAAAAAAAATGCTTTCACAGCCTGAGTTACGGCAGACTGGAGCTTAATATTTTCTTCTTAAATTACTATCACTGGGGAATTTCAAGCAAATTCCCTGACTTTCCAGAATGTTGACCACCTGTACCTGCTTTGGAACTACTAGCTATTATCAGGGTGTCTACCCGTCCAGAAAACCAGGGAATTCTGAGTGTCAGGGAAATATCAAGGAATTAATCAGTTTGGGAATTTTTAAGAATTCAGAGTTCAGATGTTTGATGATTGTTGCATTTATTACGAATATATCTATTTGTTTGTAGTTACATGTGCGTAAACTAGAAATTAAATGGATGAAAATAGCTTATTTAGCCCTACGTGATTGTGAAAAGTTGCTCTTAAAAACAACAATTTCTGCGATTCGTCCGTAGTCGGCACATGCGCGGTAACTGTACTTTTCTGAGTTCACTCATAGAGTAAATATATTAACTAGAGCGTTGATCGACAGGCTTCACAGCGATCAACATCAATGTTGACTCTAGTTATTCGTGTACAAGTTCTACCACAAGTTGCCACAAGTCACGTGGCTTTCCGCCATATAATCAATGAATTTGATGTTGACACTTAAAAAATGTGTACTGTGTAATGTCGATCAGCACTCTAGTCATATATTTACTCTATGAGTCTTCTGCGTGACTCATCCTATAAAAATTGCTACGCAAATCAGCTGGAGTGAATATTTAGCCTAACTAGTGGTAATTGGGCGAATAACATCTTAACATGTTGACGCATGTCGCTTATACCAATTAACTACAAACAATTATGACTCATCTCACTGCAGCGCATCATAGCCCCCCCCCCCCCCCCTTCCCCGGGCTGAGAGCCTACAAGCCATCAGCCACGTCGGGCCATGCATGAGCACAACCAAGGATATGCGAAGTCCGAGAGATGACCAGAGGGTGCTACCCCCACTCTGGCCTCGCACCTGAGGGACGTCACACGCCCTCCCCCGCGGCTGCACGACACATACTGCCCCGCTATATAAGGACATGCGCGGCGGACCTCGCCAGTTGTCCCTGCAGAGTTGTTCTTGCAGTCTTCTCCGAGCACCTGGGTGCTGGCAGGGGTATTTGCTTAGGTGCTACGGCCTGGCTTTGATTGGGATCGCACACCCAGTGATAGTCGTGGCAACCCATGCAGCTTCAATGCTTCTGATCAGCCCGCAACAGTGGGGGATCTTCTGTAGCACCGGAGCTCGCGTTGGCAAGACTGTTGCCAGGTAACACTTATTTAGGGCTATCCACGTCCGTAGTGCTCTTTTCGAGGTTCTCAGTAATTACATTTGCTCTATGCCATTCAAGGGGTGGCACGGCGCCAGGAGAGAGGAGCAAAGAGTTGCGTGCCTTACTGCCAGACAGCTGGCTGGACTAACCCCTCTCACAGCTGGCTGACGAGCCGAATGAGATCGTGCCGCCTTACTTCGGTCACGGGCACCACCTATGACAACTGAAATTAACCCAGCTACTTTCCCATCAGCACTGCTATGTACACACCCGACCTGCCATCCAGTAGTAAGAGAGTTACTGAACAAGACAGAGAATCAGCTAGGCATCTCCAGTAGTAACTTCTGGAGTAGGGTATGTGAGGACTTGAACGGCGAGTTCTGTGTTGTCACACATTGTGCCCTCGCTACCGTCTGAGCTGAAGATAGGCGACATAATCAGCTATATCCTGTTACCCCTCGCCCAAAAACCGACAAGGCACCAACCCCTAGCTCCTCGATCCCGTCATCGACTACTACTATAGTTCATTCTCGATTGGAAGCGACTTATGAAAATCAACAATTGAAAATATATTCTAGGCAAAACTTGTCAATCTGTTTTTTCAATAACCTGTATTCCACAAATATGTAACACTATGGTTAACTTTGGAGTACTGTATTAATAAATAAATGAAACTTTACCTTAATATCTTCTATAACTTGTAATATTTATCTCTTTTTAAATATGAATTAACAACAGCAAGAGCAGCAACGTGTTGGCAACGGCCGATAAGAAATAGTTCACAGTTAAAATATTCTTTTAACCTAGATTTTTAGTATACTATTTGTAAATTAAACTGTGCCTATTGAAATATTTAGGCAGCCCCGATTGCAACATAACTCATTTTTACAGTTTAAATTAACAGCGGAAAATATCATCAGTAGGCCGTAATGGTACAGTGTTTTATCGAACGAGAGCAATTTTGAAGTAACTGTCTGCTGAGCGAGCTTTGTTGCGCTCTCGCTGTCTTTGTTTCTTTAACACTCTGGAAGTTTCACTTTGCTAGAACGCTGTAAAATTGTACCTGTTTTCGATTGTAGCATATTTCATACTTATTACAGCAAAATAATGATTTTTGAATTTGTAATTTACAACTGAAAATAGGTTTTAATGTTTGAATACTTATTTTAATATATTTAGATATAATGGCGGTGCAGAAAAAAAGTGAAGTTGGCCGACTTGGCGAGCCATGATGACATGGCGTGTTGCTGTTTTACCAAACGAAGCGTAAATTTTACTTACTCCGAAAAATACTTCAAATTATCACATCACGTTTGTAGACATTGTGTTTTTTAAACCTACCTAAGCAAGTTACGATGTGATAAATCTGTGTTTCCGCGGCAGTAATAAATATAGTGTTACGGTGTGTTTCGTTAACCGCTGCGTGTGAAATAGCGTGGCGTGGCTGTTTGGCGATAGTTACGCTGGATCAGTGTGTGTGTGATTTCAAATATTTGATGTGAACTATTTATATGTTGTAAATGTGAACTGTTTTTATGATGAAGTTATTTATTTACATCCACGTATGTTTATTTATCACAACATTGTGCCTTTGCTCTGTAAGTTTGAAACACAAGTTGTGTTATGTGATTTACCACCAATCGCAACAAAATAACCAAGCCCAGCCCCAATAAATTTCAATAAACCTAATACACAATAAGTAGCAATACATATAAATATGAGTGGAATAAAATTTACGGTAGGCTTATTTGAGTTCACCGCTATATTTTAAGTTTCTATAACAAAAATGAGCGACACGAGTTGCATGCTTGATTTTAATGTTGCTTTTTCGTTGGACTGTCTATTTCTGCGTTATTCGAACTGAGGCCGTCCTTTTAAATAAATAACCCAATACATATCAATAACAAAAAGTTAAAAACTATAGTTCATTACCCTGCAGTTATAATAGTGTTTAACACAGTCGCGGCAAAATATTAACGTGCATTACATGTAACGTGCAATGTCGTGGAAAACAAATATGTTACTGTAATGTAACCCTAAGAACTATCGTTAATTCATGCATTTTTAAAACATCATAAAGCTGATCTAAATAATGTTATAAGCCTAAACTATGAATATTCGTGCGAAATGGTTTTTGAAATAGACGTAAGACAGATTTCTTTGAAAAGCTGTAAACAGTAAACAACACATTTGACAGGTATAAAAGTAGAAGTCACATTTCAATGTTTATGTTTAGGTGTAGCGAAAGTATACGACATATGTACACACACAATGGAATGTAAACATTGATTTTGACAGATGCTACATGGCAATGTTTGTTTACATTTGGCGGAAGGATATGAAACGGACCTGTAAGTAGATATTTAGCAGGGCTCCGAGAAAGTTGCTTCTAATGGGGAATGGACTATAGCTTCGAAACGAGTCACAAGTCAAACCATTCCAAGGAAATATTAAACTGTAAAGTTGAGAACATTGTACCAACCCGTAAGGCCACGTGCCCGACTGCTATATCCAGCCATAAGTAAGCATACGCCAACCCGCACGCACTACTGACCAAAGTGCAATCAAAGCCACACGACCGTGATCCAGTGTTAGCTAATCGGACATGCAGCAATGTGTTCAGAGTGTACTTGAAATAAATATGCGACAGAAAAGGTTAAAAGTATGTTTTCTAGTTGGATTCTGTAGAAAATTTTATAAACAGCAATGGTTGTTAACCCTATTGTTTTGTACCTTCGCTGGAAAAGTGTGTTTGGACGACGACAATCATTAATTGTGCAATATCGTAGGCAGTTGCATTATATTAGTGCTGAGCCGATACTGATGTAATATCGGCCTGCCTGTACCATTTTTATTTTTAGCAAATTTTTAGACCTGATATTTTCCATTAAACCAGTAGATGATAGGTTGGCAATGTTGGTGTAAAAGGGGCTCAATTGCTGCCATTTTTAGTTAGCAGTTGCCATTGTTATTCCAAGCACTAAACTGACAGATAGTCACTCCAGGACGGTAAGGAAGGAAGGGGCATATCTCCCTGCTGTGCGATAATCATCTACAGGAATAGAAAAGAGTGAGAAAGAGAGAGAGAGAGAAATGGCGCTACTCAACTGTGGCCGCCTGCCCTTGCCGTGATGACAGGCACTTAGGAGATGATCATCTACAGCTTATATTGCCAGTCGCCGAAATACCAGCTTTGCATGTGCCACACTCAGCTACACCTTGTCATATCAGTATTTAAAATCATTAAAAAGCAATGATTCTGACATTCATAACCCGGGAACTAGCAGTGCTTCAATTTTACTCTCAGTAAAATAAGGGAGTGCTGAATTTAAAAACTAAACATATTAATAATTTTTAATTTTCTGAATATGAGCAAAGTTTAATTATGCTGAGAATTGTAATACACTACCTTGTGGATTTAATATTTATTTTATTTGTTTAAAACATAAATTGCTTAAGTTGTCATGACCTAAATTTAAAAATAAATTACTTAAGTATATTTTGAGTGCTGCTTTTAATTTCTGATTTTGAAGAATCAATGTGAAATTTATTTTCCTAAGGTTTTAAATGTCTAATAGTATATTGTACACTGACTTTAACACAGATTTTCATCAGATTCCCAAAATATTTTTACTGTTAGTAGAAGTCTTTGTCCATTATTCATATGTCCATTGTATTGGTATTGGATATAGGTTGTATCGGCAGGAAGTATCGGTTTGTACCGGTATGTAAAAACCTGTATTGGCTCAGCACTACATTATACGTCATTTTTTTAGTCTTTTGCAGGTATGTTGTATTTTATTGAACAATGTGTACCACTCTTTTATCAGTTCCAGGGGTGTTATAAACATTTTGTGAATAATTCAGCAACTTACATTAAACAATAGTTATTATGAATGTGTTGCACATTTGTTTATAAGAAATAATCCCAGCAGTCGTATATTCAAATTTAAAGTCAACATTAATATACTGACGCAATTTTATGATTTTTATTTGATAATGTGTAATCTCGAAGTTAACAAAATGCAGAACACAATTACAAAAATATGTCATGATCTACAAAGCTAAATAAATAAAATAAAATTTGATTTGTCCGTCTTGTTAACCTCTAATAAAATTAGGCCTAAATGAGAAAATAATGTTCAAAATAATAAACCCCTTCGAAATAAAAACTGTAGAGTAACAATAACATGGAAATATGAGACAGTATGAATATATTTGGGAAAGGAAAATGTTACTTCCTTAGGCACATAAACATGTTAATGTACCACAAATGGTGGCTTCCATGACAGCATGGCGTCAACTTTTATTTAGCATAATAAAGCCAAAATTACATTGGTAAAACAGTAGAGTACTAAGTTCAGTCTATGAGATATTTTATAATACATTAGTAGTTAGGTGCATTACATGCAATAGTGACAATTGTCGGTCAGTAATGTGATTTTTAGAATTTAGAACATAATGCTGGTGGGATTTATCACCAAACTGAAGTGATTTTGCTTGGCTTTGTCAATTTTGTGGTTTTTGTGGAAATTGTGGTATATTGCTGCTTTACATTATACAAACTGTTTTGAGTTGTAAGAAAATGTTTGAAAATTGGTTTGCACGTGAACTCACTGAAGGAGATTGCATTAGAGCACTAATTATGTTGGTTAATTTTTTGGGACGCATGTGTGTTCATGAACATAACATGCTAGTGTGACATTTTCCATTAGAAATAAACAGTCATTGGATCAAGTGCTGTGAATTTAAACTTTTGTCTGAATTTTCAATCAGTTATTCCATATAGTAGTAACTGAGTGTTTTTTGATTTCTTATAAAATGTCAAAGTTCAGAAAGACCACTTTCAACGACAGATGGCTTCTTGATAGTTAATATTCTTTGTGGCTGCAGCCTGTAGAGAGGGACCCTTTCTCTTAATTTTGTTCATTATGTAGGACAACATTCTGCCGTAGTAATATGGGCAAGCGAGCTGTGCCAAGCCGCGTGGCAGAAATGAAACATACACGTGCTCTTCGTAGTGTTTCAAACATGGGTGTAAAAGAGTTTTTCAAATTGTCAGCGTCATGTGAACCAAAGAAGATTGTTGTAGAACCATCCACTTCTTCAGACAGATCTGCTTCAAGTTTGTGTAGTAGCTTAGTTCCTTGCAAGTAGTATGTACTGATGATATTTCTATACAGAAGCCTACGCCAAGTTCCGTGAAATCATCTATAATGGAAAACTTCATGGTAAAAGATGATGTCACAAAAGCATAAATTATGTGGTGTATTAACACAGTAATGCAGCATTTGTCATCTTATTTAGTGAAATGTTTCCAGATTCCAGTATAGCATCTAAAATGCAACTCCATAAAACAAAAATTGCTTACACTATAGTGTATAGCTTAGCTACTTATTTTCGAACAAATCTTTTTGAGATGTGTAACAACTGTTCACTTTTTGTGGTTGGGTTTGATGTGGTAAGGTGAGCACGCGGTACTTGGGTTCTGTGTTTCTGAGACATTCTACTTCTGTAGATCTATTAAAAGGTTTCCTAAGTGGTCTGCAGCAACTTGATTTAAAAAGAATTTTACAAGTTTCTTTTGATGGCCCTAATGTTAACAAAAAGTTCAGCCAAGATTTGAAGTCATATTTAGCGGAAGAACCTGGCCGCCCTGTCATACTGAACATTGGAAGTTGTGGGTTACACACTTTGCACAACAGTTTCAAAGCTGGTATTAAAGCAACAGGTTTGGGATGTTGTGAACTTCCTTAGGGCATTGCATTATTCGTCCCGACATGTGCCAGCTGGATGGCCTGATTATGTTCGGTATACAAAGTCAGAGTTATTTCCCATGAAGTATTACGCAATCCGTTGGTTCGAGAACTGTAAAGTGGCTGAGCGTGCATTGCAAATTCTCCCTCACATTGAAAAATATGATGACTGTGCTTCTAAAGAACGCAGTGCACCTCGTAACAGCTTCAAGATAGTTTCAAGAAACATCGACACTCACTTTAAGGCAAAACTTGCTTTTTTTATGTCCATTGCTGCAGCATTGGTACCATTTTTAGCCAAGTTCCAATGAGATATTCCCTTAGCACCTTTTTTGTACGAGTCATTGCTGATGATTTTGTGAAATACAATGGTTCGGTTTGTGAAGACAGAAGCACTTGCCTCCATTCAGAACATCACAAAAAGTGACTTGCAGAAGAAAGAAAATCTTCTTCCAGCCAAAAGTTTAAATTTGGGATTTGCAACAAAAGCTGCTCTCAACAGTGCTCGCGGTGTTACTGAAAAAGATGTGTTAGAATTCTGCATGGACTGCCAAAATGCAACGCAAGCTTTGTGCAGTAAGATGGTAGAAAAGTCACCTTTAGCATACAAGTCGACAAAGGGAATTTCGTTTCTGGATCCAAAAATAGCCATGCAGCCATCTATCCGTGACAGTCACTTGTCTCTAATCCTGAGTTCACTAATAGAAAATAACTGGTTTTCTGGTGTCGAAGCAGACAGAATCGAGAGACAGTTTAAAAATGTTTGCAGTAGTCCATCATTTAATACCAAATTGTAAGAATTTTCCCAAAAAACTAGACAGATTAGATCAGCTGTGGATGCCGATGATTCTGTAAACTTCACCTGTTTCAACTGTACTTCAGTCGTTTTTTAAAATGTTACTCATACTTTCACATGGAAATAAAGAGGATTCTCCGTCAACAAGCATATACTTGTAGACAATCTTCTGGAAGAATCTCTTGTAGCACAGAGGCTAATCTTTGATGCGGTCACAACTGCTGGAGGTCAACAGAAAGTGACTATTTCAAGAGCTCTGGTTCATTCTGCTAGAAATGCCCATGATCAGTACATTGAAGCCTTGAGAGAGAAAACCCTGTCGTTAAACGCTGAAGAAAAGGCTAAGAAAGAAAAAATAAAGCTTCCATTGCAGTTAGAAGAACTGAAACAAAAGAAGAAGAAAATCATGGAGGAGGCTTGTAGGGCTGTTTCAGCTATTGATGATGACATGAAAAACCTTAAAAAATAAGATTTTAATGTTGTGGGTAGAAAATACAGATTTTACTTTTACATGTGAAAGTGTGAAACTCATTTTTGTGCATTTAAATTACAGTTTTTAAAGTAACAGTTTGAAAGTTGATGTGACATATTTTTGTAGTGTACAGAAGCCCAGAGACATGTAGTAAATTTACCATGAACATTGAGATTTGTTTGGTTACAGTTTAGGGAAAACAGGGAATGTCAGGGAATTTTAAAATTTTGTTTGAGTAGACATCCTGTATTATGAGAAAGGTAGAACTGCAGGTAAATCCACTTGTCATCAGTAATGTCAAGACAGTTCTCTGGTGTATCTAGTGGTGGACCATCAGTGGTGGTGATGGTCGTAGAAGATAGCTGTGTGTCTGCTTGGCAGGTCGCTGGGCTACCACTACTCTGAGAACGGAGAAGTAGAGTCACAAGAGAACTTCCTGAAGCGCATGTCAGGCATTATGAAGCTATACGCGGCAGTGATGGTGACTCCGGTGCGTCGGAGGCAGGGCAAGCCACACCCACACGGACTGTGCGCTGGCTGGACCTGGCTCTCCTCCCTCCTCAACCTTGGTGCGTACAACTGCCGCACGGCTCGTACTAACTACGCTACTCTACATTGCTCCATAGTGTCAAACATGTAATGCTGTCATCGGCTGCTTCCAGCCTGTGGTTGAGTCAGCATGGTAAAAATGCCTCCATCTTCCCCTGTCCCTCTTCCATTCTTTCCCCAGTCCCATGTTGTCACGTGGGCGGGAAATTTAAACTGCCCGCAGTATCAAAAATGTTGCCGAATTTTGTATGTCACTATTTTCACTATATACACTATCTCCGTGGGCTATTTTACCCATTCAAATTCCAAACACACTCTTTGTCACTGTCATCATGCTGCTAGCAAATTTAATGCCCAATGCATCTTTCTTTTCATCTTCTCATCCACTGTTAGTGTTTTGGATGTGCATTTTAATAGGATTATTTTATCTTGGCACTTAAAGACTTTATATAGTCAAATGCTTTGTAGTTAGTAATATATTTTTATAATTATAAAGCAGTGTGCTCATTTTAAAAAGATTTTTTTGTTAACTTGTTTGTACTGTCATGTAACACTTTAGTCAAAAACATACACCATCTCTTCCTACAACTCTAGAAAATCATTGACCCCAAAAATATTTATGTGTGAAAATTAGACAGCCGTCAGTTTTCTGAAAGTACAATTTGAAAAGAAACGTCTTATACAGTAGAACTGCATTATAACGATAGTTGACAATGGCGAAATAAATTATCGCTATAGCGAGTTGACGCGCATCGCTGCTTTAGATTTAGCTTAGCTCTTGCTAGTTGCAGTTGAAATGCTGATTGCCCTCCTGAGCTCTGCTTATAATCCTTCCACGGTGTGTTTTCTATTCACAATACTTGTTTTGGCCCAGTGGGTCGTGGTTGGTTCACAGGGGTACCGCCTACTGGAGGGATTACATCGGAGTGGAGAGGTATCAAACCCCAGGGTGATATGAACCATAATTGGCTCCCGTCCAGGGAGTGCAATCTTATTCACCAATAGGGTTGCCAATATGTGGGATGCCAGCTGTCCTGGGTTACTTATCATGGTAGGGACTGTGGATGCTAACTAGGTGATAACAACGGGGATTAGAGATTCAGTCAGGGGTGTTGATTCGATCCGATGCAGTCTCATTTGTCTACGTCCAGGAATAAAATTTCCCGGGGCGGAAACTACACAAGGTTTAGAAGTAGGTTTCTGGGGTAATTTGATTCTGATTACCTTCCCTGATGCGTAGCGAATCGTACACAAATTATGTGGGCTCATGCCCTTAATCGTTCCTAGTGGGTGATGCAGTTGCTGAAGGCGATGGCTTCTCCGACTGAAGATAGTTCACGTGGTCTAAATCCTGCCTTAGCCAGCAGATTCCCAGATAGGCATCTAGTTCAGAATAGTGATTGAGCGGGATGCCAGGTGAGACTGGACATGGGGTGATCTCCGGATTCACCGGTGGGGGTACATCCTCGCAAGTAGTCTCTACCTCAATTTGTAGGGTAAGCTGCCTTTCTAGAGACAGCCACTCTTTATGCCTATTCTGGCTAGGAATTCCACCTCGCCTACTATTCATTCGGACCAGCCCTTTTCCCTTCCTGCTGACGTGCATCCCTGGGGGTTTAAGTTCGCTATCTGTTGTGTGTATAATTGCAGTTAATTGGACTAGAATATATTTTGCATGGTAAACTTGAGTTTTGATGAAATTCAACGTGGTGTGACCGACCTGCGAATGGTTGTAATCACATTGATTTACCCTGTTACGGAGTGCACAGAACGCACAGACCAGGGACCACTACAGAAGCCGAATGTGAGAGAAAAAATATTGCTCTTGAGGGGACAGTTCGACATTCCCTCAAAATAATTTCTTTTTTCTCATTACTTCGCACAGTTGACCCTCTGTCACAACAGAGGGGGAGGGGGGTAGGTAGGTGCGAATTGACGCATGATGTCTTTTCATCATTATTAAAACGACTTCTACTCGTCAATGCACATCACTCAGCCACTCGTTTCCACGGAGTTGATTTGATTGAACACACCACGAGGCGCTGAGATTGTATGTCTATCCAAGGCAAAGGATGGACGCTCCATGCCAGACTTGTACTGTTGACCGGCCGAGCCACCGAGACTATGCATAGAGATCCTCCAAGTACTTCTGCGCACTGCCAGATGCCACCATTAGTACGATCAGGACATACAACCAGCCAGCAACTTCACACGCATGAACGATCAAGCTTTACTTTTTACAGCTGCCACCCCCTCCACAACCTACCAACAGAGAGCCCAGGAAGTGTATAAATACCAGGGCACCACCCTTAAATGCTAGGCTGTTCTGTTCCTTCACCGCACGCTCGTGCCAAAGGAACCATCGGCTTCCCTGGTTTTCACCGCATTCTCATACTGAAGATGATCTCCTAACTACCTTATCTTCACCACATTTTACTGCCGAAGACTCCTACCTGCACCTTGCTTGTCTTCTCCGCACTCTATTTCTGAATACTCCTGCTGTCTTCTACGGCGTCAAACACATGGGCACTGCCGGCCCCTTCAGGGCAAACACATAGCGTAGCCAAGTTTAAGTTATTTTAATAGCACTTCGTCTACCTACCCTGTGAACAGGTCGCCTTCACCTGGCAATGCGTAGCAGCTTCTGTTAAGCTCCAGTTGATGTTAGGAGGTAGTGCAACACCACCCTGTTTATTTCCCTTAGCGGAATAAACAAGTATTGAATCAACTTGAGGGTATCGTTCCCGTAGTCTTTGTACCTTTCCCTGTAGACATCAGGCCCGCCTGAGGGATAGCAGTTAACCGGGAGTTTTGCTCAAAACCACAGCGCACTAGTAGAGTACCCACACACATTCTGGATGGCCATACTTTCTGTGCATCATGGTGTACGGAATGGTAGAGCCCAGACACTAGGTACTCCGCCTCTCGAGGTCAGCTTGTTGGCTTGATGCTTGCTCTCTCCCCCGTGCTGCTTGTGCCGGGAGGAGTATTTCCTGAGTTGGGAAGACAGGTCTTCCAGAGGCACTCAGCCCTGCGCTGGGACTGTCCGCCAGTGAGACCTGACTCAGTATTCACCACACTTCTTGCGCCGAATGCTGAGATAGGGATACTGCACTCGGTTGGCAGACACTGTATGTGGTTGTACACCCGTAAAGGACCACATATCGCCTGCTTGACTTCCTCAGGTCTTGATAGTAGTGAATTTGTCCTCGTGCCCTACTCCCCTCGTAGTGGTATCTGAGAGTGGGTAAAATGGGCAAACGCTGCCTCTGAGCACCAGCAGTAACTTAACCCCTTCCTCGCTGCACTCCCACCGAGGGAGATGGCTCAAGTGTTGCGACACTTGGAGAGACCTTCCATGTGGGAGACTCCCGTGGACCTCTTTACGGCACCCATCCGTCTGAGCGGGGAGACACACCTCGTGCTTGCCACGTATGTATCTAAGTGGTCAGGACAAATCCCTCAGGATCAGCAATCCACACTTCTGGGGGAATTCAGACTCCAGTGACCGCCAACCCTAACGAGGACTTGCCCACCAAGTTCTAGCTCATGCACGTCAGAACCACCACTGGTCAGGCAGCGTCCTCAGGTTACGCATCGCCCAGGTATTCCTGCCAGAGTAAACCTGCAGAAGCACAAAATGGTTCTCTCAGTGCCAGACTTCGTGCCCTGCCACAAAGCTGCCAGTCCTGTATTATATTGTGACAAAGCAGGGAAACAGAAGGTGGAAAAGGAATGATTTATGGTGGGTGGGGAAAAGAGAGAGAGAGAAAGAAAGAGGAATAGATGGAGGGAAAAGAAGGGGATGGATGGAGCGGGTGAGCTTTTTGTTTAATGGACGGGCTCTTTCTAATCTCTAACACAAATAAAAACTCTACGACTTGTAGCGGATGGAGATGTAGGGACAAACTCTTGAATATTATCTATCTATCTAATTTAACTAAACCCCTTAACTCTCTTTCTAGGCGTAAACATCGTATGTGTTTAGACACTCTCTCTCTCAACTTCACACAAATACTTACACTACAGCTCCTCTCCAGCTGTACATCATTGTGTAAAACAAAATAAAATGTCACCATACGACACATCTCCGACCTAAACTTCCCAAATATAAGTATCTGGGGGCATTCCCCCACAATGCACTTGAAAAACTGGGGCGGCCTTGATGGCCAAAACTTTCAAACTAAATTCATCATTTCAATTTTTGGTGGAGCAATAGCACTGGAACTTGGCTCTGCTTCAAGAGGTAGTACGTGAACTTTTGAGACAGGGAACACTGACAAATGTAATTGAAAATTCTATAATTAAAATTAATAATTATATAGTGGAACCTCATAATTGCGAGGCTTGATGAAAGTAAAAAGAATCCTCGTATGTACGAGTATTCGTAGTAAACAAATGTATACATTAAAATAAAGTTTGAAGAAACTTAAAACGTCATGAGCTACTAGAAGGGCAGGAGTTGTATTACGATGTACCTTGGCTGATATCTCTGCTATTAAGAATTACATTACACAAGTAGGACGACTGGTCTGTGTTTATTATGAGGAATGTGATATGTAATTGCTTTGCGAGTTATTTGTGAGTTCTGGATTCCACAATTTTCACACGTCACCACAAAACACGGCAAAAAAAAAATGGCCGGCCGCAGTGAACGAGTAAACAGCATAACCATCCACCCATCTCTTGTGATATTTTTATATGTGCGTGCACTGTTTACGGCCGTGTTCCAATTCGCAGTTTTAGTTGGCTAAATGGTCGAGTGACCCATTTTAGTATACGAAAATAACGACGTACAGTGTAACTCTGTTAAGACGTTTTTCAAACGACAGGATGCTAAAAACTTCTTATCTACATGATGGAAACAACTTGCATAAACTATGGTACAACAAAGTTTGATAGTCAACTGCAAAATCAGCAACAGTGTAATAAAATTTTGAATGCAAATATCAATAAGAATTGATTATATGTATATAGAAATAAATTATGCACGTGCTTCCTAACCCTAGTTGTTTTACTAAAACAACTGCCAATATAAACAAGGGCATGAGCCAATGAATAACAGTCAGCGGCACGTCCACCTACATCACATTTTCCTCACTGTTCTAAACCTTTTCCAAATGTTTTAATGCATACGTGCATAACTGTGAAAAAATGCATGTCAAATTATTAATAGTAATATAAGACACCAAACCTCCTTAAGACTACTGCATTTTTTAGCTTTCTACAGATTTTGCACCTGAAAAAATGGTATTATTTGTGCTGGTGCCGGCAGGTAAAGTGAACAGCCAGAGTATTGGATCAGCTTGCGGCTTGCTGTTCAGGTTTCACAAAATCGCCGTTATAATATTGGGACACTGGCATTTAGTTAGAACAGCGACACTGGATCAATACGAGTGCGAGGAGATTATTGGTTGAACAAAGGTTTCACAAGATGGCCATTATAATATAGGGGCGCTGGCATTTAATTAGAACAGTGCCACTGGATCAATACGAGCGTGAGCAGATGATTGGTTGAATATACATGGACAGTCTGCAGGAGAGAGAGAAGCAAGCTCATGGCAGGGTTGCCAGATGCAGCGGCCATTCCACCATTGCCACATCTGTTTCGACACAATGCAACAGACTGTGCGCTAAACAAATGTGTCATCATGGTACATTAATTAGTGCAATTATTATACGCATCTACATGTAGTATATTTACTGTGATTTTTCATTTTTCTAAGGCAAATCACTCGTATCTACGAATGTGCACATGAAAATACCACTTGTAAATACTAAACAATTTTACTTAAATAGCATATACAAACTGGCGGTGCATTACAAAACGCTCGCAACTATGAAGGCCTCGTTAGAAGGCTTATACTCACACTTGCGAGGTTCCACCATTTGAAAAGAAAATGGTAATTGTACCATTTTAAATTGAAGTAGTTGAGAAATTATCACCAGAAAAAAAAAAAGGGGGGGGGGGGGGAATTATATATTTATAAATAAAAGATTAAATGTTCAAAAAAAGTTTACAAATTAATAAAGTCTTCTTCTATGATTGAGGAGCGTGATTGAACTTATTTAATAAAGTCTATTAATTAAATTAATAAAATATATGAGTATCATTTTCGCAAAGTGTAAATAATACCAAAGTACATTTTTGTGAAATTTTGGTATAACATAAAAAAAAAAATGTATTGGAGAACTAAAAAAAAAATTCTGCTTCTTTCTAAAACAAAACCATTAAAAAGTCTGATTGTTCTTTACATAACCTTGGTTGTAATTAACTAAACAAAACAACAAACCATTCTTTCCATGTCTTAGAAGTCTCGTAGATCTAAAATCCATACAGGTTTCAACTCATTTCACTATCGTCAGTAATTTCATAATCTATTATCACTTTATGACTTTACAATCTTCTGTTTATCTTGGCCATTGACCTTTATTTCAACTGGAACACAAATTTAATGATGCAAGGAAGACATCTGCTTGCACAAATAAGATAAGTCTCGATTCTGTTTTACTCTTATAATCAATAATTAAGGTCCTGGACTGCAGACTCGATAAAAACTGTACTATATGTAGGTGTATCCAAAAAGGGATCACATACTCAAACAAAAACATCATAAGTATGCCTCTCCGAAGTTTCCTTTAACTTATGTTTTATTTTTAACTGAATCCCGCCTACTGGAGCCCATACAATAAAGCTACAACTACATAACTAAGATTTACTTATCTTTTTAACTGTCTACATGTTGTCAGACCACCTCAGGCTCCTCCAGGCCTGTCTGCTACAACTGCACCGACTGCTACGACTTTGATGTATGTCTCTCTCGAGAGCCTGCCCGCGACTAATTTTCAACTAACCATTCTCGCCTCCTTACTACGGCTCTTCAAAAAACGAGATGAGTTTTCACAACACACACACACACGTGTGAAAACAAGCTTAGGTGGGGCGGATACCGCTGGATAATGTTCGTAGCGGACCACGTGGTGCAGATGAAATTGCAATATTTCTTCTTGAAAACTGCAAATTAAATTCAGACAAAATATTATTCTGAGAGAGAAAATTATCCTCTTTGTGATTTAAGTGATTGCAGGCGTGTAGATTGCCTGATAGCGGTAAAATCTAACACTAACCTGACCGCGTGGTCAAGTATAAAAAGCATCAATTACACAAAAATACATTGTACCCTGAATGAAAAATACATAGAACCCTGAAATAAATTGTAGCGCACATGATTTTACGCTAATAAACTCAAACTGCATGGATGGCGTAGATATAGACTTGGCATAGATTAGCCACGTGGTTGTACATGAAATTGCCATAAAATATTCAAACATGTAAATACCCTTAAAAGACATAAATGAAAATATAGCCCTTACAATTGTGCATAGCAATTACACTGGAATGCCACTAACATAGGCAGATGGCGCCTGATTCAAGTTGTGCGAGTCGCGTGACCTCTGACATCTTTCTTCTGTCTCCTCAATTAAGTTTGAAAAATACTACAAGGGCGAAATAAATTATTTAAGTTGAAGCATAAAACTGGGGTAATGTCTGGCAAAACGTACACAACCAAAGGTTGACCGGTAAACTAAATTGACTATGGAAACCTATAACAGTGAACAAAAGTTGTGCGTACGTGACAGTCTCTTACCTCGCCAGCTCACTACGAGAGACTGCCCAGAGGCAAGCATCGCATGGACCTACCATGGCCGCCTACAGGATTCACATGGGCGGAAGTGCTATGCATGCCGAGTAAAATATTCAATTATTGAAAATGAAATGGCACAAATTAAATTAGATATTGTTTTACATTTCTATAATTTTGTTATGAATTTTTCATATTAATTCAGTCTCTCTTTATTACGGTTTTCACGTAAGAATATCAGTGTTCTTTATCTCGGTGCTGCAGGCACTTTGATTTCATAATCAAAAATTCACAACAAACACTTAAAAATATTTCAAGACATATTAAACCCTGCAAATACAAATACAAAACACGTTTTACACAGCAAAATATTATCTATGTGAGAGTTAAAAAAATATTGGCCTCTTAGCGCACGTACGCGTAATACGTGCGTGGTGAGCACCATCATGGGCTCTAGCGCCGCTGGTTGTTAGCCGGCGTCAAATTTAAAAGGGTATTACAAAGTAATATCCAAACAAACCACGACTACTAAATTAAGGATAAAAGTATTGAACTGCAAGAAGATTAGAACAGTAGCAAAATGACTTTCCTAAAATTATAACCAAAAAATCCCACATTAGAATTAAAATTGTTTCCAAAACACCAAAAATGACTCGCATCGGAACAAATAAAAAGGTCATACCTAACCCCAAAATGACAACAAACTGAACCATGCCTAGGATCGAATGGAACAAAACATAAAAATACTCCTAACCAGAATGACATAATTCAAAACTCCTAAAATCCTACGAGAATTACTCAAATTACCTAATGGATGGTAAGAAGAAAAAGAACGCATCTCAGCGCTAGACGTGGTGACGTTCCTCTCTAGCCTCAGAGCGTCGTTATATATAGACACACACTAATACATATATACATGATTCATTTAAAACAGGCCACCTTAATAAATCTGCCACTTGTAACGACAGAAGAAAATGTTTCAGACAAACGTTGTTTGGGGAAAGGGACCATAATGTTACGTTTATAAATAGGTGTGTTGTATGCCGAGGGGTGACAAGAAATATGGGGGTCAATTGCAGTATGTTAAATGGGACGATGTGGTTTAATGCTCCCATTTCTAGTACATATGACACATGTTTGCATTCATCTTGCGAAGAGCTGTTCAGAGGTGCGTAATAAAGTATGTCATCCCATTTACAATACCGACGTTGACCCCCATATATCTGTCACCCCTCGACATAACACCAAACTCTTAGTCACATTATGGCCCCTTTCATACCAAATGTTTGTCTGAACCATTTCCTTCTATCTTTACAATTGTGCGATTTATTAAGGTGGTTCTGTTTTAAATGCCTCATCCTGTGTGTATATATATATAATTAATATTTGTTATATATTTTGTACACAAATGTAATTTTTTATAAGTGAGGAAATGTAAGTAGGGAAAAGCAGCGAGCTTCACTTTCTTGGAAGAAGAAATGTAGGTATACATTATATTATATTGTATGTGTCCAATGTTAGTGAACTTACTGTATGTGAATAGAGTACTGAGGTGTAAATAATGTACGTAATAATATTATGGTTTGCATTTAGCTGGTTGAAGTGGCAGGTGTTTTACAAATTGGTTGTCAGAGACAGACAGCAGTGCAGTGTAAGTATAAATGTGTATTTGCTACAGGATTGCGTGGCATGTGTTGCAGATCCTCACCCTGATATCTGTGCCACGATGCTGTATGAGTTCCTGGAGGTCGCAGGCAGCGCAATGTACACAGCCTATGGCAAGCAGTTCCAGAAGATACTATACTTTATCTGCAAGGAGTATCTACCTAAGATTCAGAAGGTATATTCTTGTTAAGCAAGCACTTGTGAATCAAGTACAGTGGTACAAATTTTACTAGGCAATAGTACAGCAGAACTATTATTTTTTTTGTACTTCCCTACAGTTTTCAAAATTTATTTCCTGGTCTCTTTTGGAGAATAAATAAGTAGTGATGGGCAAGTTTGATTTTCACAGCTTCGAATCAAGTCGAGTTGAGTTTCAAGTTGTATGAAAGTCGAGTTCATTATAGCATTTTTTTTTTTAGTTATAATTAAGTTTGCACTCCATAAATGTAAATGCCTACCTATGCACATGGGTATAACGCCTGCCCCTTATAACTTCCTCCGCGCTTGTAGTCACAGTTGACATACAGACAGAGCTCTTGCTTTTTCGGTTTTTGTATTTTAACACAGTGCTTTTAGCGGTACAGCCATACCGCGCTTCAGCCTCCGAATAGGTGGGGGAGAGGAATTACGACCTCTCAGTGCAAGGGGGCCATTACAGATGAATGTGACAGTTGGCCAGATCCAAAGCCCAAACCTGGTACGTCCACACATCCGGACCCCTTCTACCACAGAGGCTCTGAGACCCTCGCACTCAGAAACCAAGTGTGTGGTCTGGTCAGGGTTCTATCCATACCCCTAGTGCCTTTCCAGGGCACAACTGGAGAAGGTTGCCACTCACCGCCCGGCCTGTCGACAAGTGGGAATCTCTCCAGACCTTATCCAGCATACGGAGTTAACCACTGCCAGCACGAATCCAACCACACTGATCGGTCACCAGAGAGAACCTCTGAAAGGGCTAACCGATTGTCCCGTGCTACCATTTAATTTCCATGGCACTTGTGGGTTATTCATAACCGACTGCTTCGCCGATGACATGAAAGGCAAACAGAGGCAGTCCCTTCCACCTACATGGTTGAGAACACTTTAACGTTTCACCGGGCATAAGACTTGCACCCAATTAAGAGTCAGTCACAGTTGACAGAAAAATAGTTTGGGACTAGTTTTTACCAATAAGAATAATTCATTGCCAGGGTGAGTTATTCATAGCATTACTTAATCCCTCTCGTGACAAGTGAATGACTGTGGTAGGAATGGTTATGTCGGCCGCATAGTGCTGATAAAAAAAAACTGTTAGTGGGGTGGAGTTGGAGGGTAGCTTCAGACTGGTCTTTCAGCATGCCACTGGGTGGGCAGACAAGCAGTCCACATTCAAATTTTTGTTACCAAATATATTTTTTAACACATTTTTAAAAACATATTTAGATGAGAAAAGTAATGAACAAGTTTACAGTTATGCATACTTCTGCTGAAGGTGTGATGTGACAAGAGACAAAGGGTTTTCGTGTTTCAGTATGTGCATCCTATGGTTGTACGTATTTGTGTCATGCTGAGACTGTACCTGTCAACTCTGACAAGTGTCCCATCAGCGCTGGCAGCAAAGAGGAAATGTTTCTCTGGGAAGCAAAATGGCTCAAGTCACGAATATACAGTCGACTCTTGATATATCGTTATTCAGGGGACTGCCAAAAAATGTCCATACATGCAGGATTTCAGTAGATGAAGGTTATGACATGTACATCAATAAAATACAACTTCTAACCTCATAAAACTTTATGTTGAGTATAGTAAGAGCTGTACATTATCTGTTAATACAGTTTAGCTAATAAACACAATAAAAATGGGAATCTTTGAAAAAATATTATTGTAAATAATACATTAAAAAACATTTCACCTAAACTCGTTTAAATAAAAAAAATAACATCTCAAAATATTGTATGTAATTGATATTAATCCGACACTAAATGCAAGTTGACCTAAAACTTTCAAACCTTCTAAAAATGAAAATAATATGACATGGAATGCAAGTCAAATTTTGAATGCCCTGCGCACATTCGTTTAGCTAAGAGCGCCCAAAGAAGTTATCGATTGGGCAGTGTGCTCACTGCGGCCACTGGAGGAGGGGTGACGGCGGGAGAATTATCCCTCCATGCTGCTAGTTGTTGCCAAGTGCAGACACCTTACGTGTGTGACAAATGTCTGACCTTAAAAGTAATAAATTATATTTTACTGCAAAGAAAACTTTTAATTTTGAGACAAAAATAAATGAACCAGGCAATTATATTTGACTTCTTCACTGTCTAATAATTAATCATTCAAAACCACATCCTCTGATTTTCCCTGTCATAAGTTACACTGCACTCGGCTTGGTGCTTACCTATCCATTATTAGATGGCAAAGGGTGTTGAATTTTATCAGATTATTCAAAAGATGCATGTGTATTGAAATAAATTAATATAAATCTTGCAATTTCCCCGCAGAAGTTATTGGGCGTATAATTTTATTCACGAAGATATTGCCCCTTGAGTTAAATAAATATTACATTTTAAAATCATGTTAATTTTACGCCAGATACAATAAAATACCAACCTTACAGGGAAAAACCACCTTAAATTGGAAAAGAAAACCTCTTTTCAAATAATAATTCCTCGTTAAAATGTTTTGCATGACATTTTCAGGTGAAACCATTTGCTTCGAACCAGAAGTGATGTTAGATGCAACTATTTTGAGTGGCGCATAATCTTGATAAAATTGCAATCAGCAGGCGCACATTATTTGCTCTGTTGCCAATGGCTGGCTTGTGAAGGCAACGCAAGCGAAGCGGGCATGGCAGAGAGAGAGGGAGGATGTGCTTTATCTTTTGCTTGACAACTTTCCCTTTCGTCGCAGTGTCAACAGAGGTGTTGGGAAGATAAGACACTAGACAGTGTGCTGCAGAGCAGTTATAAACGGCGGCGTTACTGACATTTGCATAAACAACCAGCTTAAAAACGATAGTTGCTGGAAATATTAGGTGAAGGTACCCGACCGAAATATACTTTGATCGATGCTCCATGTGATAAACGATACAAGCAGTTTTTGTTAACATTATTTACCCAGGGATTTAGTCGGGACCAGAAAAATTGTTGTTGGATGCGGTTTATTGATACATGTGATAACGATATATTGAGAGTCGACTAACACCCAACGGATTTTATCACAGCCAAAACATCACAAATGTCAACCAATTGTCAATGCATGTAGCCGAGTTATTGTTTCCATTCCGGCGCAACTTTAGCGTAGTAGTAATGTAAAATTATTGATTCGCAAGACAGAAAAGGTAATTGTTACGTGGGAATATTTGTTTGTAACCTAAAAGCACCATGAATTTACTTGCACATTCAGTAGCTCGATGTCTGCTGTAAAAAACTCGACTTAAGTGACAAGTCAATCTTTGTTGACTCAACTTAATTTTTTTTTTACTCGACCCATTACTAAATAAAAAGGGCTTTCTCTATAAAAGCATTATTGAGAGTGATGATAGTACTGTATGTTAGTGGTCTGGTCTGGATCACATTGGCCCTCACTATTCACTTTGTCCCAATATTTTAGCTTGTGTTTCTGACATTCCTACAGCTACCAGTCTTAACCACGTACTTATTGGCCTCCCTTGCACCATATTTCCAGCTTGCTTCGGTTCCGCAATTTTCTCTTTCTCATCACCTCCTGACATGTTTGTATGTGCCATCTTAGCCATGTTCAACGACCGTACTGGGGCCCTGCAAATTTCAGGGTGTCCACCCACAGGGGAAATTTAAATAATTGATACTCTGCAAATACAGGAGAGGTAATGTAATAATAATCATGTGTGTTTTAAAATTTCAATTAGGTTTGTGAACTAATAACAATACATCTGATATAGGGTTTACACATACAAATTGTGATAAAAGCTCATGTGAAGTGAATACCTTGTGTCGTGAGAGAAATATTGATGGTCTGAATAATGTTGGCCCTTCTTGCTTAGTCTGTTGCAGTGTAATTTAATTCAGCATATTTCTTCTGTCAGCGATGGAAAAATATGGTATTGATAGGGTAAAATGGTAAAATTCAGCCTGGAAAATGGGGGAAAAGTTAGGGGATTCCAATATGGAATTTCAGTGGATATCCCGTATTTACCAGAGTAAGACAGTGCCACAGTGCTTCACAATTAGGAATAGACAAAAAAAAGGCATCTTCCTTACATTTTAATAGTTTGAGTTGTGTATAGTGTATTGTTAATTACAAATAATTTTAACAATGTTTTAGTTTCAAGTAACAATAGAAAAAAATTACAGCGGAATCTCTATGTATTGAACTCGAATGGATTGAAATCCTGCATCCATGGACCATATCCTGTGGTGCAATTTTTTATTTATCTACATTTCAAGACCACATTTATTTAAAGTCCACGTGTGTTGAACTCTTATTGTCAGTTCCCTCAGAAACTATGGATATAGTCCATTCATGCTTTCTTCTGCCTTTTGGAATTGAACCTTTGAAAAATCACTCTAGGCGTAATATGTCAACCTGTTGTTCCAATAACTTGTATTCCAGCAATATTTAACACTGTGATTAACTTTAGAGTGCTGTATTATTGAATAAATTAAACTTTATCTTAGTATCTTATATAACTTGTAATATTTATTTCGTATTGAATATGAATTAACAACAGCGAGAGCAGCGACGTGTTGACAGTGACCGGTAAGAAATAGTTCAGTTACAATATTTTTAAACCTCGTTTTTATGTATACTATTTGTAAGGTAAACCTTGCCAATTGATATATTTGCATTGTTAGGTAGCACTGATGGAAACACATTTCATTGCTGCATTAAAAAATTTCCGCGCAAATTCTCGTGCTTAGGCTTGTGTTTTTTTTCCATCCTGAATAAAAGTTAAATAAGCGAAGCAGAGAGTTTCGCTCTCTCTCTCTCTCTCTCTCTCTCTCTCTCTTATATATATATATATATATATATATATATATATATAAAATCTCTCTCTCTCTCTCCCCCTCTCTCTCTCTCCCCCCCTCTCCCCTCCTCCCCCCCCCCCTCTTCTGTTGTTTCTGCCACAGTTGTAACAAACACCGTCGTGACACAGTATTAATGTGTATCGTGTGTAACAAATAGTTATAAAGCAGACCTAAATATTGTTACAGGCCTAAATTGTGAACATTCGTAGGAAATATGACAGCATTCTTTGAACAGCTGTAAACAGCAATCAATGCATGTGACAGTTATGAAAGTAGAAGTCACATGGCAGTGTTTATGTTTATGCGTAGAGGAAGGATACGTAATCAGTAACCAAAAGTAGAAATTTAGCAGGGCTTCAGAAAAGGCCAAACTTATCGTGAATCAACTATAGAGGATCCACTGTAATGCTAAATTTCAAGTCCAAATAGAAGAGAGAAATAAACTTTCCTGTAGGAGTACGTAAAAATGTGGGGGTAGTCCTATGGTCATTGTCTGCATTATTAAATAAGTAAGTGTGCTGTTCTATCAATAAGCATCTAGTTCATGCATTGGAAACATCATTCCTGGAGCAATAATCTTTGTGCAGCTGTTTTGAAATGAATGTGTGATATAAAAAGTCACTGCCCTTGACTGCATATACATTTGTACACATTTACTGACGTACTTTCGATAAACTTGGTATCAGTTTAAGAAAAGTAATCGGGTCTCTCTAATTGACACTATCAATTTCAGTTTCACTTGAAATAGACAGAGCTTTATAGGAGAGTTACAGTTACACACTCCAAAAAACCATTCAACAAAAACTAATCTTAGTCCCAACAAAACACACAGAACAAGCAGAACCACAAACAAGAAAACACGGGGCAAGATGGCTGTAATTAACATTTAAACTACAATTTTGCTTCTCTTACTGATAAGCCAGGTGACCAAAAATTTGTATGGTTTCAGTGATTTGAGTTTGTCTAGTATATTTTGTTGGAGATTATTGTTACTGCTTTTTTTTTTTTAATTTGTTTTAACAAACTTCTGGGTTTTTGTGTGTAATCATTCTTTATAACAGACTTGTCAAGTGTGCAATATGCCATCTCACTGTAGGCTAGACAGCTTCAGATTTATTCCAGGATAGTGGAATGTGGGTGGGGAGGAGAAGAGAATAATTTTTTCTGTAAATCTTATGTAAAAGATAAAGAGGTAAGTCCATGAATTTGTTGATCAGGAAATGATCCATAAAAGTTCTATTGTACATACTTTGATAGTGGCGCGGGCTTGTTGCAGATATCACCGACCTCGTCGAGTGGCCCACGGGTGCGGCTGGAGACGTTCCTACAGAAGATGCTGGTGCAGGGCAAGGTCCCCCCGCCCAGTGGCATCCTGCCCCCCAACTTCTGGTGACATGTACAATCTCACCAGCTCATCCTCTCCCAACAATCACAGTGACTTTTGTATTGTTTTGTACATATGTGTTGTGAAACCATCATAGTATTTGTCATTTGTACATCTATATGACACCAGTGTTACCTGTGTTAACTGTTCATTTTGTTGATGGATTTAAAAAAAAAACTTTTTTTGCTAGAAGAAAGCGTGACATGTTCTTGCCTGAATAAAGCTAATCCCCTTATGCTAATATGTTCTCTAGAAAACTGGAGCAAACCATTATAAGCCACCAGCCACACTGTTGGATGTGTTTTATAGAAGACATCTTCATCATTTCCCACAGTACCTTTATTTTGACAGTTACCATCCATTCCATGCCAAGAAATTGCCACCAGAGCTAAATGCATTAGCTCCACACAAACTAACTCATGCAAGTAGTGTAACATGTAAAGCCTTCCTCAACAGAGTCTACCACATATCCCTAGTATGTGCACACATTCAGCATGCCACTTTTTTTTATCCAAAGATGTCCAAACAAAGGCCAGCAAGTCAGATACAGTAAAACCTCGTTAATTCGAAGTGCTCGGGACCTAATTTTCTTACTTTGAATTATCAAATTAAAAAAAGTTTGTTTATGTATATTAAAGAAATGCTTATTTTCCCTTTCCAAAGTAAACACAACTACAGCCTTGGGAATAACTACCCACTCGAAATTACTACCTTGTTTTGGGGAACCATAAAATCTTTGGTTTAAAAAAGGCAAAAATTTGAAGTAAATAGCCCAAAAAATAAGTTTGTTTCATTAATTATATATTCACGTACATTAAAATATACGTGTTGTAATTGCTGACTTTAATTGCTACGCAAACATATAAAAAACAAAAAAAAAAACTGTAGTTTGGTTAAAAACTGCAGCCTTGTGAACCAGTACCTTCTCGCTCCCTGTACTATGAATGCACTTCTGGTTTTTGTGTCAAGCAGTACCCCTCGTTTAGCTGGGACTGGCATCTGCAAAAGTCACTCCTATCTTCTTTGCCCCCCCCCCCCCCCGCAGGGAACAGTCAATAAGCTGTCCTTCATCCCTCCCCTTAGCCAGGCTGCCCACACTGCTTCGCTCCCTTCCACCATCCATCCTCCAGCCGTGCCCACACCACTAATCTACTGTCCCCTCCTCCCTCATGCCACGGCAACAACGCTCGAAGCTCTCTTCCACACCCATACAATCTTTTTCATTACTTTTTCATCTCCCTTCCCATTTTGTACATCTTCCCATCATCTGCATTCTCATCATCTTGCTCCAAAACCCCCCCCCCCCATTTGTGAGGCAACTGTCACAACAGGCAACCTGGAAGTTTTTTCCTACTCTCCCTAACTTCAGCGGGCAGAAGAGGCAATGAAAACCAGCCAACAGACTTGAAAACTCTGGCACGATCAATGACACCACCGTGGTGGGCTGCATCAGCTGATTGCCGTGCCGCCACCCATTGCTGGTTTATGTGAGCGCACCCGTGACAGTGTAGGCGATGCATGTTTATTATAGTTTTGATTAATTAATCTGAACTTCACATACACTTTGGGATGAAATCCAACTTCGAATTACATAAAAGGTGAATTTTGAATTAATCAAATCCTATTTTTCCGTTTGGGGGGGGGGGGGGAGGAGGGGTGAATAAACACTTCAAATTATATATGATCTCGAATTAATCGACTTTGAATTAACAAGATTTTACTCAAGGGCATGGACGGACATACAATTCTGGCCTTGTCACCATTCTGATTGGTCTTCAGAAGACCTACCCAACCTCCAAAACAAACTAGTGCATCCCAAATGGCTATTGAAACCTACATCAGTGCAAAAAGATTATGTGTGTACGTGATGTTACCTCGCCAGCTCTCCTAGAACGACTGCCCACAGAGGTAGGGGTCGCAAGGACCTACCATGGCTGCCTACGGGGTTCACATAATCGGAAGTGCTATGCACGCTGAGTAAAACATTAATATGGCAAATTGAAAAGGTACCAAAAGTATGATAAATACAATTTTACGTATAGAATTTGAATAATGAATTTCTGCTAATATTTAAATGTCTTTGGAAGGTGTCCTCGTCTGAATATTATTGTCCTCTTTCCTCGGAGCCATGCACACTTTGAATTTCAAATAGCAATATTACACAAGACCTTCAAAGAAAAACATGTTACCCTTTACAAACATTTTTATCCTGGGAAATGAAGCCATAGTACACTGAAACAATTAATCCTGTTTGGGAAAGTCTGCGACTTGCAGCAGTACGTGCACACGTGTTCACCCACATGTACTGCTAGTGGTGAGTGCAGTTGTGGGCTTGTTGTGGCTGGCTCTTTGCCGGCGTCAATGTTAGTAAATCACGTGAATCTTGCCTATTCTCTGTGTGTTGATTTTCTTTGTGTTAAACATCGTAGCTTTCCTACGTAATTCAGGCCTTGAACATTGTCGGCAATATAACCAGGCAACAAGTCAGATACATACACATTAAGTGGCCACCCAGGTAGATCTCTGTAGAGCCTATATCACTAGGAATTCCTCCACCAGGTAAATCAGTGACTCAGGTTATTCCGTACTCCGCCACCGCTCAGTATAGAGCCGGAAAGGAGTTGGAATTAACTCTGACCATTTGATCTCCTTGTGGTACCACACCTGGGTATTCTGGTCAGGGAGTAACTTGAGCGTTCTCCCTCTGTAGGGCTGGACGAAAGGAACACAGGGTGCTGCCTCTCATTACAAGACTGGGTACTCAGAATTACACAATAGGGAATTGCAAGCACTGGCTCTACTTTCGTACAGCCTCAGTTGTATCCTCAGTCTCCCATGCCCTACACCCAGAAGGGAGGAAAACAGAGACGGTTAAGACGGACCACTGCTGCCCCTGAAAGTAATGTGTTTTGTGACCCTCAGTCAGAAGTTGCATTTTGTACTTCCACTCAGCGGGACAGAGTTCATATCGCCTGCCCTGCAGAGGGACCTCACCTCTCTTTACTGCAGACACCTTTGTTTCCCCCTTTGATTGAACTTGAAGGTTGCCTACATCCCATACTAGATACCTTCAGGAGGGGTGAAGAACTTCCACTGGTTATCGCCAACCATTGTTTGTGCAGTCGTATTTATCCACCTACAGGTGTCAGCACTACCAGAGTACTTCATCGTCCATGAGTCTCAGAGGCGATCACCAGCCCTCGCCACAACAGGGTAAGTGTCTCCAGCCAGCAGTATCACAACCTCAGAACCACAATCTTCCAGGTAAATATGTAAACAAGGGTCAGCAGACTCTTAGGGCCGTGACAGTGGCTTTGGACTTTGTGCTTTTGAGACAGGCCATCAGACCTCTATTTAACAATGGCTATGTGCTAGCCCAGCATTAATGCTCTTAACCTTGTGATTCTTGCATCACAAACTGTTATGTCACTAAGGCCTAACTTCCTCATTTAAGCGTTGTGTGACAAAGGTCTTAGAGGGGACTAGCTGCATCAAATAATGATCTAAGTAATTGTCCCAATTATTTTCCCCCTCTGGGCACACGTCAAGGCTGTTTTCACAATGTCTGGTTTTGTTCCAATTACAGTCTGATTAAATATAAGTGTTGGTTAGTCATGGTTTTCTTTTTCTGAATATATGGTTAAGAAAATCTAATGTTTAATTTGCCTCTAACCAATGGTTATCTTAAACACAAAAATAGGTTCTGATTACTAGACTAAGCAGAACATTCCAACAAATATGGTGGTCGTTCTTGGCTGATGTGAGGTTAAGTTTGTGTATTTAAAATCTCTTAAGTCAGCAGATGACTTTAATTGGTTAATTAAAATTACGATAAATATTGTCAGTCGGCCACGATTATTAGATGTTAATTGAAGGCAAGTACCTTACTGATTTTCAAATGAATTTTAAACATGTGAAAATGAGACTCGTGAGCATATTGGGATCGGTACCAACATACTCCTGTTAATGGATAAATAGCCTAGAAACACATCTTAATAGGTCCATGTTCTATAAATGTAATTAAATGTTACTCGTTTTGATGCCGGCTAACAGCCAGCGGCGCTAGAGCCCATGACTGCGCTCGCCACGCACGTGCACAAAGAGGCCAATAATGTTTGGTTATAAAATTCAAAGTGCCCACGGCCCCGAGATTAAGAAAACTTAATATTCCTGCTCGAACGCCGTTGTAAAGAGAGACTAAAATAATATAGAAATTCATAAGAAAATTATATAAATGTAAAACAATATTTAATATAATTTGTTCTATTTTATTTTCAATAATTAAAATATTTTACTTGGTGTGCATAGCTCTTCAGCTTATGTGAACCCCATAGGCAGCCGTGGTAGGTCCGTACGATGCTTGTCTCTGGACAGTCTGGTGAGGTAAGAGACTGCCACGTATGCACTACAACATTTTTTCACTGATTTGGGTTCCCATAGTCCGTTTAGTTTACCGGTTAACCTTTGCTTGCGTACATTTTTGCCAAACATTCCCCCAGCATTATGCTTCCGCTGTATTAATTTCTTGCGCCCTTGTGGCTTTTTTAACTTAATCGAGGAGGAGGAAGATGTCCGAGAGGTCACGCGACCCGCTCATTTTGAATCGGGCGCCATCTGCCTATGTTTATGGCATTTCATTATAACTTCTGCATTATTGCTACATACAATTTCAAGGGCTTTGTTTTTACGTGTGTATTTTTGAGGCTAATTTTGAGTTTGAATATTTTATGGCAACAAACATGGCCGACTGATGTCAAGTCTTTGTATATGCCATTGTTGCGTTTGAGAGCTTATTTATGTAGTATTGTGTGTGCAATAATTATTTCAGGGTTCTGAGTCGGTTTTATCCAGGGTTCAATGTATTTTTCATGTGAATTGATGTTTTTTTGTACTTGGCCACACTGTCACTGTAATGTTTGATTTTACCGCCATCAGGCATGTTACACTCCTGTAACCACTACAATCGTAAAGGGAATAATTTTCTCAGTAAGAATAATCTTTTGCCCGACTTTAATTTGCAGTTTCCATGCAGAAATATTGCAATTTCACCTGCACCACGTGGTCCGCTACGAACTTCATCCAGCGGCATCCGCGCCATCTAAGCTTGTTTTCACACACACGTGTGTTTATTGTGAATATTCATCTCGTGTCCCATCTTGTTTCCTGTATCATTCAAGGGTTTATTTAATTAGTGTATGGTGCAATTTTCCCATCCTAGCCGGCTCTCTGTATAGTCCATCACCACACTACCCGCGTGCTGGTGGGCGAGCCCAGACGAGTTTGCGTTAGTGATGCCGAGTAATCACACGTGTTAATATGTATTAAGGGTTTTCATTTGTAATTCACAGAGTCATGTCTTCAGGGAAAAACCGTCAGTCCACACTAGCGGCTGTCAGCCCTCTTCCCTTGTGAAGGCTGTGCTTTCGTGCATCTTGGCTAGTAATGACCTAAACAATCATACTTTCATTGGCACGTTGATGTGTATGCATAATGACAGTAAAAGCAAATCTACAGTATCTCTGAGTCTCAATAGTGCTGTAATTGGGAAACGTCGCTGGTGCCCACATTATCAGTAAGTATTTGTGTTATTGTTCGTCTCGTGTCTCACCTGACGGCGTCAGTTTTAAAAAGTGATTACTTTTTGTACGGGGTCAAACATCACCTTACGTTCAGAAAATCAGTATAGTTCCGCCAATATGGTTATTCTATAGTAGATTTGGACGTTTTGGATTTAGTTTGTCCGTTTTAAATTGGACAGTAATCGTATTATGAAACAGGTGATGAATTAGTAACAACCACCCTTATAAGATGAATATAAGTATTTGTGAGCACATACTGAAGTTTGGTTGGATTACATGCAAGCTTTGTCATTTAATTAATAATTTTGTGGTGCTGTACACGTGTATTTAAAAATCTGAGACAGCCATATGGGGACAGCTCAGATGTTTTTTTTTTTATGCATTGAATGTGTTAAAATTTCATCCAATTTTGTTTGGTATTGCCATACAAGGTATTCTTATTTTTGCTTGTGAATATCTTAGTGCTTAGCCATTGCACATTGGGGCTTGATTCGGCTAGCAAATGGACAACAAGATTATACCTAGCCTGACCTCTGGGATATTAAATTAAAGTTTGTCGTTTTCTACATGTTATAAATGTGCCAATTTATGCAGCAGTGGAGCTATCTGTAGGAACGTGCTCAAACTTGAAATTGTACACACACAATAATGTGTAGAGTATTTTTATAATCATGCACTCGTATCACGCAATACTTTTCACACGTGATGTGAGTCATATTGAGACATTACGAAGCTATCTCAGAAGGTAGTACAAATCTGGATTACTTTCTCCGTTGCCATCATAATGATACAAAATGTTGGTAGGACTGTGCCTGCAGGATGTTTTACTCGGATTCGCCTTCCGGATTTGACATTGCTAATGGTTTTCTTGGGTTGCCTAGCAATTGCTCTTGGATCTCGTAGTCTGTAGTGGGGTACCCCAGCTAATTGCCACAGAGTAGGTGATCAAGGGGAGAAGAAATGTGTAGCGGAATAAAAGGGGAAATGACTCGTGGTGTTAGATCAGGATGGTTAGTTGATGGTTCATCTACAGGTGTGGGTTGGGCGTTGACTCTAGCAAGTGCATGACGTTTCCTAAGTCTTTGCTCACTGGGCACACCACCTTTCTTATTGTACATCTGATTAATAGTAACCTCACAACACAAAATTATATATAGGGAGCAGAGATAATCCACTACTGCAGTAACGGCACACAGATATATAAAGTTATGTAGCTGTTTACTGTGGGGTTTTGTTCCCTGGGGAGTAAACTCGCTGGTAATTACTAATGCAAAAATACACAATATAGTAAGATACAATTCAATTATTATACAAGCAATAAAACTATTTATATAAGATTTACGTGAAGCAAAACTGAGGTCAGGCATAGGTGGACCTATAGCAATGCAATTTACAGTGGCTAGATTAATTAAGAGGTGGAAGCTAAACAGGTAGTTAACACACAACGCGACGGCTCACTACCGGGGAGTCATGGGAAGTTGACTTGGGTAGGGATTACCGGGTGTAAGGTTGGGTATACCTGTAGCTGTTGGCTGACTCTCAGGCAGTTCTATGATGACGTGTACGTCAAGAGAGATACTTGATGAAGGTCAAGAAGGGAGGGTTGGCGGTAGGAGATAGAGTAGCTCTGAGTCGAGTCCGAAGGAGAGTCTTCTGCAAGCTGAGTGTAGGTGAGTGGGTAGTGACACTAGTGGGCAGAATACTTGTGGACTGGAGGAAGATGAGCCCTTGCAGACTGAGGAAAGTCTTCAGCAGACTGGAGGTTGGGCTCGGTGTCGGGGGTTGTATTTATACTAAATTTTCTCTGGTCAGCAGTTCTTTGGGGTACGTGGAGGGGGCAGGGTAGCATAACCTTCCACCACGGGGGCAGGTTTATCAGGGGTGCAGACGCACTGCGGGTTTCTTATCATCCTGTGTGGAGGCGATGACAAATTAAAACCCCTGTCTCTGAGGCAGGGTGGCTGTGACGTCACAAGGTTACAGGGGTGCTGCTATCTCTCATGATTGCAGGAACTTCTCCCAGGGGCCAGACACAAGTGGTAGAATTATCAATAAATATAATTTCTACCGCTGAGGTGCCTTTTGCATGTATAATTCTGGACGGGCAATAGGGATTGCAATTACGCATGTAATATGCAACGGTGTGATGCGGCCACCCAGGCTTTTGGGTTTCTTGGGGTGATAAATTTAATTTGGATTGCCGCTTACATGTTCCGGCCAAGCGCATGTGGCGCGTAGATGGAGTGGAGTCGTCTGTAGAGCACGCAGTCGCACTGCACAGCATTCTGGCAGGCATGCAGTCGTATTAGCAAAGTTGTGATTTATTTCTCGTGCTTACATAATGTGTTAATATTAATATACTGGAAGTATGTGCATAACATTTGAGTAATTAATAAATTTGTACTTTATTTAGTAACAAGTAATTGTGTGTTAACCTGCCACACAGTTCTTTAAAGCAGACCAGCCTTGTCAATGGGGGGGGGGGGGGGGAAGAGTGCTGACCTTTACTCCAACAAGTTCGTTCTGGAAGGCAATAGAAATCACATGCAACAGAAAGCATTCTCCAACTCCTAAGGTCTGAGATTCCCAATCGCATATCACCCAGTGACACAATTATGAACAAACCTTATTACAAAAGATATGACTCGAAGTAACTGCCGGGCTACTAAAATGTACAATTAGTGTCAACATCATTCAATGGCACAAAAGTACTCAAGACTTCACCTTGCATTCGAGAACATTAGATCACAATCTTGCTGGCAAGATTTACAGGCCACTGATCAGAAGGTTCCCACAACTGTGATGGACTTGTCCACCATAAAGAATGATTTATCAGCTGAGCAGGAAGGAGACCATGAGATGCGCAGTCTGCTTGGTTGCACTCAGAAGGTACGTGACTCCACCAGCATGATCTGGTGAGCTCTTGGGTCAATCCATGACAAAACCACCTGCAAGTCTGTCTACAAATGGATGGATGAGAAGATAAAGGCAGTGGCATACATTTCCAACACGTGATGGATCAATTGAATTAACAACAGGGCACAGCAGAGCTCTAGACGAGGCAACGACAGTCTTGACTGGTGCAGCCTTTGATTTACCAGCCAACAGATGACAATGCTATCATCATGATTGGTAATACACAAATAAATTACTGCAGCTTATACAATCTCCCAACTGTCACAAAAGCCATTCAGATCATAAGTTGAGCCATCTGGACCAGTGATGTTTCTGGGAAAAGTAATAGATGAGAGAAGATGCAGTTCACTGTTGAAACGACTCTACTTTTCTACAATATCAGGTGGGGGCTCTTCATCCCAGTCAAGAATTTTTATCCGCAGAAGTTGAGTCAGATGTTTTGAAAACGTAGAGAGAGAGCCATCCAAGGGGATAGAATATCCGACAAGATATTGCTCTTTGTGGCCCTTTTGGAATTTGTTTGGGTCTTGTAAAAAAAGACATCAGCACGGGGGTCCCACTGAAGTCCCAAAACCTTCACAACATGACTTTTCTGGTCCAAGGAGTATGCCTCTGCGCTTTCAACATTGTCTGCGGGCAGCCAGTTAAGGAGAGCTCGATGGGTGCTCTCAAACTTTCTCAGCAAGTAGTGCAATAAATTCCTGTTGAAGGGCTAAGGCCGACTCGACAGAAGAAGGCCCTGTGACCAAATCATCAACATACATCAGTCTGGACACTAGCAGCTGCTGGGAATTTGCCCCTTTCATCTACAGCTAACTGCTGCAAGGTTCGAATAGCTAGATATGGGGACCAACAAACCCCCTACATCACTGTTTTCAGCCGGTAGTCTCCACTGGACTGCTACCATCAAAGCACCAAACAATACATTGAAAATTCTGATGGTTGGGATATACAACAATCTGGCGATTCATTTGTCTGATATCAGCCGTAAAAACCTCTTCATGCAGTCTAACCCTCAGGAGTACCTCAATGATATCCCACTGCAAACTGGGTTCCATTAGCAATGTGTCATTCAGTGATACACCAATTGAACTCTTGGACGAGGCATCAAATACGACATGTAATTTAGAAGTTGAACTTTATGGTTTAGTTACACAGTGGTGCCTTTCCAAACGAAACAACCTGTTAAGTGCTTGTGGTCTTGATGACCTCCCACCTCAGGCTCTAGGGAGTGAAATGGCAACGAGACAACATATCTACCAGCCTAATTCCTGCTATGAGTTTCAACGAACAAGTCCTCCCATTTCACCTAATCAGGAGATCTATGTTTTGTTGGAGGGAACTCCTTGAACTTCCCAAAAAGCGCCTAATAATGTCTTCCAATGAAGACAAGGTCAACAATGAGATGCAAAATGATGTTGAAGATGATGAATAGTGTGCTTATGCGACCTGACCCATGAGAATCCACCCTAAAATTGAGTCAAGTGCCATTGAGAGAGAGCCAACTATCTTACCTCCAGTTAAGAGTTGAGGAAACAGGTATGCACCGATGAGAAAGTCTACAGGCCCAGGAGTGTCAAAGGATGAATCTGCTAACTTCTGGTGGGCAACAGAACGGCGCACTTCCTGGGATAATTTGACACTGGGCAAAACAATTGGTTATGCATGGAAGCATAAACACATCCACAGCAAACTGAGTCAGGAGCATCACAAGGGTAATCACAACAGGTGCGAACGATTTGCAACATTGGCTTGAGTGTTCGACAACCCATGAACTGAAAGGTCTCTGGATGCAACCCTCTGTGATCAAACTCACCTGGTTGGCTGTGTCCAAAAGCACTCGAGCTACCTGTGGTGTTCCGGAGGCATCGAGAACACGAACAAGGGCAGAGGACAACAATACAGCAAGTGCCAAAGCACAAACATCAGGGTAACAGCAGAGAGTACTACAGACAATTGGGGTTCGGAACCTTGAGCAGACGCAGCCTCTGACTTTCAGGTGACTTGTTCTCTACACCATTTTGTTCAAAATGTAACAAGGTATGGCGACGTGCTACACACTGATAAGATGACGATGATGGACAATTAGAGGAACGGTGCAAGGGGAGAAGGCAATTCAAACATAACTTATGTTTAACAAAAAAAATCCTTTGGATTTTGCTTTACAAACTCTGGGCATTTGTACAACTTGTGGATCTCAGCACATAGACAGCATTCACCTTGAACAGAGCTAGCCAGGCATTTTGAAGATACTTGGTTATGATGCTGTCTCAAATTATACACAGTCTGTATAAGATTCAAATTGACAATCTGTTTATTAGGCCTTTTGGCAGTACTGGAACTAACAGCCTCTTCGGCTCGACAGTGTCTTTCAAGAAGAGCTAACAAGTTCTTCAGAGTTGGCAAATCAGTACCCAGCATTATCTCCCATCGTGTTTGAAGAGAGGTGTCCTGTTTGCACACAATAGGTAACAATATTAAATCCCACTGGTCACTAGCCACATCAAGGGTTTTAGGCACAGACACATTTTCATTCAAAATGTACAATAGATGATGCAACGAGACGGGCAAGTCAATTGAAGCTGAAGGCGCCTGTAACAAGGCCTCAACATGCACACTGACAAGAAGCAGTTTATTTTCATAACAGTCAACAAGCAATTTCCATGCAACCTCGAAATTGGCATCCAACATGGGTAACGACTAAATCATACCATGGGGTTCGTCATGGAGTGCAGTCTTCAAGTAAGCCAATTTTTTTTTATTGGGGCAAGTCGTCATTACTTTTAATCAGTATGGCAAATAGGTTTGAGAAATTGGGCCATTGCCTGGGGTCACCTTTAAAGGTAAGTAGGGTTATTTTGGGTAAGGCATCAACGAACTCGCCAATTTTGTGGGAGCACAAGCCTGTACATTTGCCTTTGAAACATCAGTCATGGCATCTACAGTAGCCATTACTAGGAAGTACTTCTCAAAATCAGCTAAGTGCACAGCATGTGCATCTAGGTCAACAGCTACATTCTCATTGGCTGTCTCAACATCAGCTAATTCTACAGTAACGTAATCGGCATCAAAATTTTTGCGAACCTTTGGTAGGTTGCAACAAACCAATTACGCTTTGACGGGTCGTTTGTAATTACTTGCGCAAGATCGTAGGCACGCTTAAGACCACCCTCGGCCAGTTGAAGATGCAAAAGAGCGAATTGTAATTCTGTTTTTAAATTTGTATTCAGTCATTGTTTCTTGAAATGGCAAAGAAAAATTGACAAATGGCAGGTGAAAACCACCGCTAGCGAGAACAGAAACACTGCCTTCCCATCCCTCCGACACAAAGGCTAACCTGTACACAGCACACCATACCAGACAACTCCAAACAAAAAATTCATATGAATAAAATGCTGACCACGTGCAATCCCAGTGTGGATTATAGACAAAGAAAAACCGGGCCACGTGCTCCGAACTGCTAAACATGGGGAACAAAGACGAGCAAAAATTCATTTCTTCACAGTCTGCTGATTGCTGAAGTAGGTTAGGTCTTGAATACACGAAATCCAATTCACAGCATGTTTGCTACACGGATCATAAGTCTATGCACTTGATCAGCACGATTACAGCACATGCAAACGAGACAAAAATTGATTAAAGAAAAAGGCCGGCACTAATCCGGCCCGGAGGACCAAAAAACGTTGAGTCAAAACTGCAAATTCCGAACAAAACAACAAAAATAACACAAGATTGCACTGTTTAACAACAATAAAAGGGAAAAACTTGAGACATGAGCGATCTGCTTACCAAACAAGGGTACAATGCCATTTTTACAGTTGTTTCCTGGTTAAGAAAACAGGCTGACCAACATAGGCAGCTAGAAGTTCTCTGCTGTGTGCAGGGTTGCCAACAATCCATTAACAAATAGTCCTGCTTCATGTCCACAGTACCCTATATACACTCAAACACGTTGTCTGACCAGAACACAATAAACAGCAGACCACCTGACAGCCAATTAAACGACAGTCACTGCAATGTTGTGAAATTTGTCTTAACCATTATTTAGCTAACAAATGCTTTTGAACCAGATCTTTAGTGAAATGGTATGAGACTAACCAATGATTGAAACTTCAGTTTAAATTAATCATATGCATATGGTCAAACAACCAATACTTTAAACAGACTATGTGAAACCGGCTCCAAGACCTATATAGTCTCACCCCTTCAGGGTGACCCCAAGCTCACTTGACACTTCATCATATACTACCTCTGGGTTTCAGCAAACTGGGCTCTGCTAAGAGGAATTTCCCATTCTGCCTGCTTCAGGGATGAAGTGGCATATGCCTTGTTGGACGGATTGGACATCAAAACCATCTGGCACGAGGCCGTACAGGCTACGCCTTGAACTTTAACATGAAGAAATTCTAGAAGGAACGAACTTGTGGGCAAAACCCACTAGTGCCGTGGAGACATACGTAATACAACAGGCAATACGATAGGTTCGGAAACACTCTGTCTAGGGAACGGTCAACAGCACAGCATAGCTCCAGCAACAGCCTGGACGGGCATTACGTGGTTTGGATAGGGTGCTTAACACGGCACACTAGGCGAGACATTCTGCAGGCCCCATGTTGCATTACGACTACCCTCAAGTTTTAAATCAACTGAAGGCCTTTCTTTTGTATTCTGAAATTGAATTTAAGTGAAATAAATCACCACCAGTAAAAAGTATTAACACTATTTATTTACATCAGAATGGCTCATTAGGATACAGTTTAACTGAGGAATCTTGCATCACTGGTATTTACAGCTTAAAGAAAAGACAATGGGCAGGTCGGATCTCCACAAAAAAATTGAAGGCTGCAAAACATTTTTTAACGGAATAACAGCTATATGAACCCTGCGTAGAAAATAGTTTTAATAGTATAGTTTATAAGTATATGGTTATAAAATTTTGAAGATCACAAATTTCTAATTATACAGTTCCCAAGTCAGTCTGTGGCGACACTATTGACCAGCTCTTTGATTACATGCAGCTAACATTCTGAAACACACACAGTTTAAAGGGAGGAGCACCATTTGCATTTTCCTAAGAAGCATATTATGAAATCACAGGGAATCAAACAACACAGTGAGGAGATTGACACCAGCACTGTAGCATGTTGTTGGCACAAGTATTTCTTTTTATGACTGATGTACAAATTACCTGGTTCATATCTGGTTATTCTGAGCACCAAATCAAGACTTACAAAACTAGTTTCAATCGAAGTTATTGCCTCTGGTCCAGTGAGATCATTAGGTTGAATTTGCAAAAACATTTTTCAGCAGGTAAATTTTACACACTACGAGTAAACAATTTCCTTGCTCTTAGTGGTGTCCTACTAAAACTCGATAGATCTCACAAGCGTAAACTTTCAAGATGCATGATTTTGGTGAACAGAGCATACTTTGTAAATCTTGGTGCTGAATCTGAGCCAAACTGAGGAATGTTTAATAAATTTAAATTAAGAAATTTTGGTAACTTGGAGGACGAATACTGATCAACACGAATCACTACTACCATTTATCAATCAAATGTGTGCAGTTGACGCCCCGGCTGTCTGGAAGAACACTACGCCAATCAGCACTGGTTTTGTACACTACGCTAGGCGCATACTTTTCTGGAGTGGTTCTGAGTGAATTTAGTCCTTAGGGACTGGAGTGCATCCAGTGTACAGGACTGGCCGGGTAGCCTTGCGGCAGGGCACAAAGTCGAATCGGGCAGAGTGATTTTACGTTTAAAGTTGTGTGCCGCTGTCGGTTTCCCTGGGCATTGCGACGCTACTGTGCTTGCATGTGGCAGAGGCTTAGCAATGGTGCACTTCGGGGCGGCAGATACTTGAGTGTGTTGACAGTGCCAAGTGTGACGCAGTGTCTGGGGCAGAGCAACAACGTTGATATACAAGTATGCGATGGGTATTGTTGGCAACCGTTATAGCTGGCTGAGGAACTCACGGACCAAGGGCGAACTTCTCCATTGCCTGGAACTGGGGCCGTAAACGATTCCCTTGGTATGGGTGGAGGTACAGGTAAGGTGACTGACTAAAGGACTGCACTTTACCTTCTTTCTGATCCCACTGCATTTGGAGAAGGCATCTGGTTACACACGAGACACACACGTTCGTGAGAGGAAAAGCAGGGTGTGTGTTCCTATAGTGTATCTCCTCCGCAGAGTCTTCCAGGGAACAACCCCTCCGGCACTGAAAGTGCAACAGTGGGCGAGCATCGAACTTACAAGCTGGTCTAGAGGCAGACAGTGTAGGTCTCCACCGAGTCGTCCCAATCCAGGGAAAGAGTGGTGGAAAAAACGAGCAGCAAGCTTGGTTGGGAGACCGAGTACCTGTGGGCAGACTCCGCCATTCTGCCTACCACGGTATGCAGAGAGACTGGCCAGTTCGAGAGTGCGCATGGGTAGTGAAAATGTGGTAGCTCGTTTGAGTAATATTCCCAGGACCACCTGCGTTTCCCTCAGGGAGGTCAACTAGGAAAGGTAAGTCTACAGGGGACGTGGAACTCAAGAGTTGGGTAAAACACAATGTTTATTTCACACGATGTGAAACAGACATGTGATGCCACACTATAGCCTAAGTATGCGAGAGCTGTTGGGGAAGCTATCCTACACAACAGGTAGAGGTGACCTGCTCCTGAGCTAATGTGGTGGGATAGATTAGCACTGTGATAACTTAAACTAAATCTAACTATGTATCACATTGTTGCCCAGAAGGGGCTGCAGTGTCTAGTGGGGTAGACGACTATGCGTTCATTCCTTGGCGCAATGCTTGGGTGACTAAGCAGGGTGCAGAAGGAACGATCTTGGTTAGAGACCAAGGAAAGGTGTCTCTTCGACACAAAGTGCAATGAAGAGGGAAGGTAGACTGGGGACTGATCAAGCTGGTCAGTTCAGGCAATGCGTGTGGTGGGAGACTCGGGCTTCCTTTTATACTAAACTGAGCATTTGTCTTGGCGTTTTTTATGCCGGTTGACTGATTTTCGTCGCCTCTACCGCTCGCTGAAGAGGTGAAAAGATGCGACTGCCACCCACAGCGTGAAGTTTGGGAGAGTAGGACAAAGAAAATTCTGGGCTGCCTGTTGTGACAGTTGAGAGGGAGGAAGGAAGCTTGGTGCGGAGTGGGTGTGGCTTAATGATGGAGACAGAAAAGGAGTGTAGCGGTGTGGGCGTGGCTGGAGGATGGAAGGAGGAAGGAAGCGAAGCAGTGTGGGCGGCTTGGCTAATGGGACGGATGACGGACAACCGGTGGAGGGTAGATTGTTAGAGGAGGAGGGCGGGGGGAATGAAGATGAAGGGAGCAAGCGACCTTTTCAGAGGCCAGACCCAGCTTAGTGAGGTGCTGCTTGACACAAAAACGCTGGTCAGGTAGCACAGGATTGAGAAAACATTCGCCGGAAGTTTAATCATAGTAGAGGGAGCGAGAGAGTTCTGGTTACCACAGGTGCAGTTTTAAAACAAACTTAAGTTTTTTTTTTTGGCATAGCAATTAGGCCTAAAAACAACAATTACAAAACCTATATTTTACTGCACGTTAACATATAATTATGGCCAAGATAAATGGAACAAACTTATTTTTGAACTATTTACTTCCAATTGTTGCCTTTTTTTGAACCAAAAATTTTAAGGTTCCCAAAATAGGGCTGTAACTTCGAGAGCGTAGTTATTCCCGGGCCCGTAGTTTGGAGAGGGGAAAATGTGCATTTCTTACGATATTTTCTTTACTTAAAAGAGCCAAGGAAAAATGTTTTCAATGTATTACTAACAGCAAACTTTTTGTAAAATTCAGTGTGAAGGACATTGGTATTGGTATCTGAAAACATGGTATTGGAACAACTCTACTTTAAACACAAAAGAAAACATCTTTGCAAATAATTCCTCATTAAAATGTTTTGCATAACCTTTCCAGGGGATACCATTTGCTTTAAAATACACGTGATGATAGGTGCAAATATTTTGAGCGACCCATAATCTTGATAAAATTTCTATATTCGCCAGGCACACATTTGCTTTGTGGCCGGCATGTGACAGCTAGTCCGCGCAGCCGAGACTGTTTTTTGTTTCCCCTTTTGCTAGACACCAGCTTCCCCTCTCGTATGTGAGGGAGGGAGAGAGGGAGGCAGGAAGGTGCACGACTGAGACAGAGAGAGGACGCTCCATGCTCGTTATAGGTAATCATTTCCCCTCTCAAAGGCATGTAAGGGGAAGTAGCAAGCCAGACTCGCTCGCGCACCATGCTGCAATGTCGACAGATGTGTTGGGAAGACACTAAACAGCATGCTGCAGAGCAGTTATAGACGGTGGCATGCGCGAAGTATTTCACATAGTCACTAGATGTATGCACAAACAACCAGCTTAAATACAATAGTTTTAGGAAATATTAGGTGAAGTGACAAAATATATACTTAGATTGATGCACCATGTGACAAACGATACATGCAGTTTATGTTATTATTTACACAGGGATTTCACCAGGACCACAAAAAAATTGTTTGTGGATACGGTTTATGTTAACATTATTTACATAGGGATTTCACCAGAACAAAAAAAAAAAACTGTCGGTGGATGCAGTTTATCGATACATGCAATAATTATACACCGAGAGTCAACTGTAATAAACATTGTTGAAACCATGATTTGGTACCAGAAAACCAGAATTTGCACCAGTTTTGTCTTAAAACTTGCCAAATAATTGTTCTGCACAGAACACAACAGGACCTTCGTAAACTTTAACCTACCAAATTCCTTTGAACTCTGTATCACTAACTTTACAAGTTATACAATATTCAGTCACAGCTTACACACAACACTAAATCATAAATTCCAGACTCTCTATTAACAACAGTTATGAGACAGCTGTGTACATAACACGTTGTAGAGTGGGACAGTTACTGTATTCATAGTTCCTATGTACTGGGAAAACTGTTAATTACAAGTGAAGTACAAGATTTACTGTGGCTAAAATGCTCAGCTTCAAAATAATTCCAGTCATTCAAATATTAAGCTCACTTAATATTTTATTTTAATGCCCATTCACTTGCCCAGCATAAGCACATACACTTAAACCACAAATTTAACTACTGTCTCTAGCTACCACCAGTTGGGAACAACTGCATGAATATTTCACACTACATTACCACAGTCATTGTTACAAGCTCTCTTTGCAGCCTCTTTTGAAAGGAGAGCGGAGTGGAGTAGAGAGATTTGGACGACTCTTGACGAGATCAATCTGGAGCGCCAATGAGGGTGAAGCAAGGTGGAGATGGAGCAATTCTGGAATGCCAGGATGGGGGAAACAGGAGATCCCAGAGGAAACACACTGACCAGCGGCATCGTCCAAAACGAAAATCCAAGAGCGACCTGGCCATGAATCAAACCAATTCACCAGTGCATCTACCGATGTACACCAGACGTTCAGACACTATTGGTTGATTATGTGGTTTATCAGTTCCACCGGCCTGAAAATTAATTGAAACTAGTAAATATGTACTAAACCATCTTTATCATTCTACAAATATTTCGAAGTAGAACGAAGGCGTGTCGGAGTTCCACCAACTAGATGTCAAGAGTTTAGTAGACTGTTCTTAACAGTGGTTTAAGAACAAAAGATTATAGCGAAAACACAATATTTTCAAAATATCACAGAAATATTATAAAAATGTGTACTTAAATACTATTGAGCATCTCATTTCCAAAGATATTGTAGTCATAAATTTTGTGAAGCAAATAAATTATAAAACTTGTCCAAAATACATGAAAGTGCTGATGCATGATGCACTGCACAGCTATTATGCACACTCGACTTTGCCTCATTTGAACATAGTTTCATTTCGCTACACAAGCAATTAACAGTACTTGAAGAGGCTGGTCCCGTGACTATAGGGTGGTACTTCCTCGCAGTGAGAAATGATATTACACAGTTCCGCTTGTACTGTACACACTGCTCTCCAAACAGATGCCAAGCAAATCCCTCCAAAGGGAGATTGTACTCTCAGCCGAGATCCTGTAGTTCTATGGAGCACTAAGGGAGAGCACCACCCATACCATGATGCGACAAGGGATGAAGCACTCTACACATAAGCTATTTATCCCACAGCAGAAGATGCTAGCGGACAACACAAGAGGTGGAGCTTATTTCCCTCTTCACCCCCTAGCCTCCTCCTGTCCAGCAGTCAACCAGTATATAACGCCTTGCGCGGCCTGGAAACTTCAGTCCACGCATCTTCCACTGCTCCGGACAGGGTCGGTTAAAGCCATCACCCGCGACTCATTCTACTAGTTTTTGTCTCCAATGCTTTGGAAGGGGCCGGAGTAAGACACCGGTCGTTCACTTTCTAGTTTGCCTTTCTGATTCCACTCCTCACTCTTGGGCTGGATGAAGCCAACTATTGACAACACCACCAGAAGCATATTCTGAACCTGCTGCAACACCCTCTAGATCTTCTGGAAGACTACACCACCAGCTCCTGTAGATGTTGGCAACTCCTACCTCCCTCTGGTAACGGTCGTCGACAGTCCCTTCAGGATTGCCCCACCTGCCTTACCACCCACTACTTTTCTGGTAGCAGTTACCAATGGTCCCTTCAGAGCAATGCAAGCAGGCAGATAGAGTTGTGGTCAACTACCTAGCAGTATTATCACCTTCCCAATCAGATTAGAATCAGATCTCATTCACCTGACTGTGCATTGTTTAGCTTCAGTGTCAATTGAAGGCTAGTTTTACGAGGGAGTACGGGCCACAGTGTATTCTCACTGAATATATACGTGATATAAACTTACTTCTGAATACTGATCTCAAGTGTCACTGTGTAAACATTATGTAGAAACTAGCCCACTCAAGTGAAGCTGGAAACCACACTCACCAAAGCTAATACACACACCCATTAGACGGCCACCCGTACAGTGTCCCAGGGTATAGTACGGTAGAGCCACAACCATTAGAAGACCTCCACCAGGTGGCTAGACAATCAGGTCTACCTATACTCCGCCACCACTCGCTATGGGGTCGGCCAATCGGAGCACAAGGTAAGACTCTTGCCTGTGCGGCTACGGCCCTTGACAGAACACGTTAGGGAATTACATCACCCACTTCACTTTCACAAGGTGGTAATTTGTACCTTCTCCTATACCATACATCCAGAAGGGTGGTGCCCAGAGAAATTCTAGTTATAGCCCGAATTGCACTTGGCAGTACACCTCCGCAGGGTAGGGTTCACACCGCCCGCTCACTGGAGAGGCCTCGTCTCCCAGTTCCATTCCAACCACTTTTTTGCACCCTCTGTTTGAGGCTATCCACAGAGAAGACCCACCTGCGGACACAGTCAACCTGCAATTCGAGGGCCAGGAAATCGTCTATCACCAGCCCGCAGGGCACCGACGTCAGCAGTGCACCTGGCCCGACCAACAGCAGTCACCCGTCTTCACAGCAACTGGGGAAGCAGACAACATGGAACCACGTCCAACAAGGTAAACCCACTGCTGAGGGCTAACCTGTTCGCCATGCTGTGACAGCAGCACCTGATATTGCCATGCGCCCTGCATTATATACCAGGCAAACAGTAGAGGTTGCAAACACTAATTCTCGTTCTTTTCTCGTGATACTAGCATCACGAATAAAACTGTAATTTGACTATGGCGACCATTTCTCAGCCTTAGATAGTCACATAACAAAGGTTCATGCATCACCTACCCTAGGCCGTCGTGCATCAGTGCAGATCTGTCTTAAGCTAAATAAAAAAATCCTTGGCTTTTCTCAAGTTTTAGGCAGTGAAATGCATACAGAAAAATACAGCAAGTGTTGAAGTTGCATAATTTTTGTGATATCTCCGTAACAAGTTAATGGATTATATTTTCTGTAAAAACAGGGCACCATCATTACCACCAAAATACTATAATATATCATCCCAGCAATTTTAGAGAAATTATACAATTCTGATTTCTTATTTGGAGGGCAGTAACAAGGGCATAAGTCATACGTGAATGTAATACAGTTTGTGCCCTTTCTACCACCTACTTAAATTGCCTTGATAATATTAACTATTGGAAGCCAGGATACTTATACTCTTAAAACTAATAAAAACATTTACAGGTAGATCAAACCAACATCAGGTGGTGTGAGATGAATCATTCTTTCCTAAAAAAAAAAGGACTCCAATGAATTTGATCAGTTTTTCATAACACATTTATCAGGTAGATAAAAATTGACTTTTTTTGTACAGTTTGTACCTTGACACTCCACATTGAATTTTTTAAAATTATAATTACAATGAAAACATAACATGTCGAGGCAAAGAGCCAATTAATAAGATAGCAGTACAAGAGCACTGGGGGAAAAAAAAAAAAAAAAAAAAATACTTTTCTGAACAGAGCATACCAAAACTTTATGTTGCACCTTTCTGCAAGAGTGGTAGAAGTTTTTTAGTTCCTGAAAAATTTGCACACAAATGCAAAGAAACACAACCATCCATAACTTAAACACCACTAGACTATCATTTCTCATGGTTCTCGCTTCTCATCACCGTCCTTAACAACACCGTTTGTCAACTTTGGCCGCAAAGTCTTCTGTAGCACATGGGCTCCGCTGGCTCGATCCTCTTGTAATAGTGTTCCTTAGTCTCCACAATTTCAAATCCGAATTTCTTGTAAAACTCTATCGCGCCCTCATTGTTCACTTGGACATGTCTGAAACAATAACAGTACAACACATTGTGCAACGTTTCGCTGGCTAGACCAGCTTCATCAGGTAGCGAGCGGTGCCACAGCTCGCTACCTGATGAAGCTGGTCTAGCCCGCGAAACGTTAAGACGACCAGGCATCCACGTGAAAATGTGTTTGTCTGATTTTTGTATGTGTATCTAAGAGTACCAGCCTGTGAGTACTTGGGCATTCTGACTATCTTTTATAATGTAATCAATAGCCCAGTGGCATAACACAACACATTGGTGTGCAATGCTAAGATTTTACAGCTGCAATGGTTAATTTGCTAATACAGTAATCATAGTAATGTCGATACTTGTTCACCTTTGGACCATCTATTATGTTTAAAATCCCATCTTTTACATTGCTCTTTTCTACAGCGAATTTCATACATAAAGTGGGGAAGCAGCCGCCACCTTCACTGGCACCAAGAACACTTTTCCCTCAAGGATATCAGAAAAGAGAATTTAAACCCGAAAAAACACATGTTGGTAGATGAACCTAATCTTAAATCAAAGGCACTGCCAACATATTAGATCAATTAAGGGCTGAGATATTTAGTTGCGGCTTATGTTTACACTTTTCTGGAGATATATTCAAGTTCTACTTCGAGGTACCGATAATTATCCTTCTGCTACATGTAGTGAATGAGTGAAGAGATTTGGACGGCTCTTAACGAGGTCTTGAGAGCAGATGAGGGTAATTGATATGAGTGTGGAGCAGTGCCGGAAGAAAAGGCGGGGAAAATGGGGAGATCCCCGAGAAAATCCGTCGACCAACGGCATCATCTGGTACGATTCCCACACGCGAAAATCTAGAGTGACCCGGCCAGGAATTGAACCCGGATCACCTTGGTGGGAGGTGAGCACGCTTCTGATACATGTAAACGAAACAAATACAATGCAATGCGACATAAAATATTTCAACTGTCAAATGCATTGTTTACATTTCTTCTGTCTCAACAATGCTGGTATATTTCAAAGAGCCTAATGTAACAAATTTTCCTAATTTTTTACAGTATTTATGTATGTTTTATGACTTAACAGTGTCTGTATTATGGTACTGTTTACTTGGGTAGGAGAAAGGAACCATAGACGTTAGTTTATTTTGATGAAAGGGTGGCCTTAACCAGAATAAATATTAAAACACATGAGCATCAAGTACAAAGAAAATAAAAGAGGATATTGGACCACACAACTCGTGTTGCTTATTTTTTACATAACTTAAAGGATGATACGTACGATGTTAGCTAACAATGTCAACAATCTCACGGCACACGTGCTATTAGTGTAACTTTTATACCCTTCATATTTTTTAGAATTTTTTTATTGAACTTTTTTCCTGACTAGGTTTTAGAACTTTTGAGAACTTTATTTGGGATTTGGTAAATATTCAATTTACTGAAACATGTAACCAGGTTATGGTTACGTAAATGTATTTTAAACACATAGAGGAAAGTTACATTACAAAACTGGATGCATAAACAGACGTGGTCTTTAAATAATTACCAGGCACAAACATTGTTCATAGCTAAAAACAAACTTTGTGCTTCCAAAAGTTGCCTACACGCACGTAACCAACACAAGGATTCTGGAATGGCCATTTCATTAGCACTCCACTTCATCGGCCAACAAAAGACATGTTGAAATATATTTATATCTAAAGTAAAAAAAAAAAAAATGATCACAACTTTGTAACTATGACTAAGTAGACATGTAAAAACTTTATTTGATAATCGTTAGTATTTATAACATGCTCGGCTTCAAGTTTTCTTCTTCTTCATACAAACAACCCGGAGACTCGGCCAACGCACCATACTTTCTGCCCAGCAGACATTAAGAAAATAAATATTTTTAACACACAACAATGAAATATCTATCTATGAACGCTACATGAAAATGTAAATACTTAAATATAAAATGTTTACTTCACAAATAACATATCAGACCTCAATATAGTAACATTTTAAGTGTAAACTATTTCTTACTAGTTGCCAACGCAGCACTGTTCACACTGTATTTATTTCAGATTAATTTCAAAACAAACATTTAATTTAGAGACAACATACAAGTAAAAATTTTGTTTAATCAAAATTAGAATACTGAAATGTTAGTAACAGTATTAAAGGTTAGATGTGTCTGGTTTGTTTAAAAAATGTCAAGTAACTATGAATGGAGTAGGACTGTAAATTGATAGGTTACATTTCCTTGAAATAACCAAAACATTGTAATGATCCAGTTTATAATCATTAAATTGGACATTTGGTTAATTTTCTTTAGTTTTATGAGGAATTGTAATTGCTTACCAGTATCTGAAGTTTTCGCAGTGTTGGAATGTTTATGTTATGAGTATGATTTTTCTAAAATAGCAATTTCGGTTGTGTCAGTAATCTGAGCTTTTACCACTTTCGTAGAAATTTTTTTCTTTCGAGAATGTTCTAGAAATTCAATTATTTTACTACGACTCAGTTCGAATGGAATGGGAAGTTGTTGCGACTGGTTTCCGAAGGAATTCCGTACCACGCCATGCCCTTGTACGGTCAGGTTTATGGCACCCTGGTGCGAGGAGTGGGGGTAGTGTGCATGGCGATGAGCCTCTGCGAACAATTGACAACAATTCCTCGAAGAAGGCTCATCGAGCGTAGCAAATATGGCCCGCACCGGCAAGCATCCGCAACCTTTAATACTTTATTTTTTTAGAACTTAAATTTGTGGACAACCTTTTCCTACTTAATTTCTGCCGGTGTGGGAGGTTGCTAGGGTGCCCTCCTGCCTTCTTGATTTTCTCTCGCAATGCGAGTTTTGAGTGACGGGAATAATAAATTAACAGCTATGGTGCTGTTCTTTGCTTGTTTCTTACATTAAGCTGACTGTTATTTCACATTAATGGAAGATTGTGAACTGTTCATTTTGGATTTGAAATAAAAATACGGAGGAACTTATTGGAGACTTGAATTATTAATTTTATTTTTAATATGGCACCTTATTTTCAACAGAGTAAAACCGAGATGTAATTTCCTGTCGCCAATTCAGACGTATGCAACATTACATTTCTCAAGCCCGAACCCTTACTCTCTAAACTACAGCTACAGATGCCACATTTCATTCAAAAAATTACACACGAGTCGTGAATCAAAATTCTGTATAAACTGCAAAATGCTGAATTTCTTGTCCACCTGTTAGTGCTCACTAGGATTACGCTTCCAGTTTGAGAATGTAAATAACTGCATTTTAGATATCTGAAAGTTACCCACATGATAAAAAGTATACCTATGAAATTTTTTTTGATTCTGGACAATTAAAAACAGCATGTCAAACTTTACAACACAGGCTGTGTAGTATGTATTCGCAGAGAAGAATTTTACTTGGAAAGTTAATTGATGGGTACAATTACAGACACAAATATTTGCAATACATAAAAATCCAACCAATTCAGTGAGAACACAATGCTATCCAGATGTGAGATGCAAAATTACCAATTCCTGGCCAAAAAAATGGTGACATCGTCTGCCATCCTCTCAATAAACACCAATATTTTTGATGTAAACTGCAAGTAAATAAGTCCTGTAATAAAATACTATTCATTTTAATACACATCACATTCTCTTAGGCACAATGTGATAACAATACACAGTTTGTAAATTAAAAATTAGCAAAATTTTATACTTTGGATATTGAATTTCGACAGAATGAGACAAAAAAAAAAAAAAAGGATAAAACTGCCAAAATTGGAACTTGAGCAATATAAACCATATTAACTAGAAAAAACCAAGATAATGAAACAATTCCAAAATTTCACAATGTGCAATACACACAAACTGCAGATAACACAATGACAAGAACACATATTAACAGTGACTTTTCTAAATCACAGTTGAGGTTGCGTCAGCCAGCAATCGGAGATGAGGGTATATTCATAGACTTTTTTTCCTTTTGAGTATGTTCTAGAAATTTGATTGCTTAATTTCTATGCAATTTGGCTGGTGTGCGAAAGTAGCTGTGACAGGGTTTGCATGGTATTTGAAGGGATCCTGTACCATGCCGTGCCCTTATTTAGTTAGGTTTTGGCACCCTGGCTGAGGAGTGGGGGTAGAGTGCATGGTGCCTTTAACAGTGAGTGCCTGCTGTCCTCTAACAGTCGACAACCAGCTCTAACAAAAGATATGTTGAGAATGGCAAATTTCACCCACACTGACAAGCACCCATGACATTCACATCTTTTTTTTTTAAACTTCAGTTTTTTGGACAAACGCTCATGACTAACGCTGAATAACCCAGCGGGCGAGTCACAGCTGCCATCCCCGAGCGAGCCGATGGTTGAAGGGCACGCCGTGAGACAGAGCCACCCACACTCCAGTACAGACAAGTGCACATCACACTTCCACTCCAAGCACTGCAAGGGCTCGGCCACAAGGATAAATACCATTGCTCCTGCCAGGAAACGCCAGTTGTTGCTTGGCTCTTCTAAGAGCCACCTAAGCCCAGCAGTTCACTCCACTACCTTGTGCGCTGGAGCTCTCTGACCTCTACATCGCCTAGATACCCAAAGCTCTTCAGCACCGCTGCCACATGCATCCAGATCTTCCAGAAGTCCTCTCTCTGCTAACCTTCTAGAAGACGTCAACCCTCCTAGTCGCTTGCCCCCAGCAATGGCTACCACATGTTCCCTTCAGGACATGGACACAGTATAGACAGGGAAAGTTAATTAGCTACCTTAGTCGAAACTGCCACACTTTAGTTTATAACCAGTACCCCGTCACTCTGACTTGCATAGTCTACTACTTCCGGTCAGCTCAAGGTAGTTAGGAGATAGCACGGGCCACCATGTCTTATTTCTCTTGGAATAAACACGATCCTAACCTACACTGAGTTCTCATTTCCATGAATACGATGAGATTCCTAAAAGACACCACGCCCCGTCAGAGTGGAGCAGGAGACCAGAATTTGAACTCTATAGCTAGTGTAGGACTGCGAGCTCCCCTTCAGGGACTGGTATGTCAGATAAAACTCACACATTCAATGGCCATCCGTTCAGTACACACAGTGCATCAAACAGTAGAGCCACAACCACTAGCCATACTCCCCTACGGAGAAAAAATCACTAGACCAACTTGCACCACGTGAGTTGCCGGAGGGAGTGTGGTTGGTTCTGGGTTGGGCCTGTTCGCCCTAGGATTACAACCCTCGTTGGAAAGACTCCAGGAAAACAGACTCTCCAACCATGCATTGTTTGTGTTGTTGGCTGGATAACAGTTAGGCTCAGCTGCCGCGGTGGCGGCAGAACACTATTAGCCAGTGCACTGCAAGTTGCCTGCTCCTATCTGCTGAGGCACTGTCTTTTAGTACCCTCATGTCCAATACCAAGAGAAATACTTGAAGGAAAGGAAGGTAATCACTACCTACAATGCTACTTGGAGATGCACTTGGCCAAGTCAACCCCCCAGGAATGAGCTCTGGCTGTCCATATGTTGGTGGGACTTCACCCCTCCTGTTCGCTTGCTCCCTGGAAGGTACCAGGAGCACCACGCCCAGTTGTCGTAGCCGTACATCGGGGAGAGAAGGTGCCCTTAGGGCTGGTCTGTGCTTGGTTCAGCATTCGCCGCAACTCCAGCCTGCCGAGAACCACCAGCAGCAGTTCCAGACGTAGCAACCCATGAGGGCAACCTAGCGCCACCAGTAGCTAATCCTCATCCACAAGCCAGCAGCACCGCCCCAGCATCCTCAGGTCATACTCCTTGGCCAATAGCCAAACCAACTACAGACATTGTGCCCAGTGGCCAGCCAACACTTTATACAGGTTGGGCCCCTGTGCCGAGTAACTTTGCAACTAGCCACCCCAAACCAGTGCGACTGCCCTGTACTAATAGTGACTACTTCTACCATAAAGTCACATTAACTTGAGCCCGAGAGTTTCACAACACAGTTTATAATTTATGATGCTCACTACTATCAAAATTTTTGCAGAGATGTCTAGAATGTTATACTCATGTACTTAAAATACTATTTCAGTCTGCTATTGAGCAGACATACAGAAGTTGTCATGCAACACTTACAAGAATATGCTGTCAAAGTTGCAGTCTTGCTGTACATAGTTAAGTACGTGCTCCAACATCTTGGAGGCAATCCCGAGACGTCTGTATGGGTACAGCACGCCCAGCGTCATGATGTAGAGCCGCCTCGAGTTTTCCGACGTGTCGATACGGCAGCACACCGCCCCCACTACTATGTCGTTGTAGTATGCTGCAAAACACAAACGCCCAGTCATCCGCAACAGCTTTCCCAACTTACTCTTGGGTCTGTGTTGAAGAGATGTGTATCTCCACCCATTTCCACTGATCCAGAGCAACATGTGCTTACAGTGGTTGGAATACATTTTAATTAATTAGTATTGCAGTTGTAAGTTAATTACAAGAAAATAACATATTTCAAGTAGTTAATCACAAGTGCCAATTACATTGTTACAGTTTATTTTACTGATAGTGTGGCAGGGGCGGATCCGGGGGGGGGGGGGGGCATGGCCCCTCCCGAAACTGCTCAAAAAAAATTAATGCCAAGTAAAAATAGAAAAATAGAACCTAGTTTAAATTCACACTTTACCCAGTGTTTTAGTAAAGGTAACACACACACACACACACACACACACACACACACACACAGTTACTCTGTTTTGTGTTAAACAATACATTTAGCTCTGATGGTTAAGTTAGCTCGGCACAGGTTAACCCCCCCCCCCCGTACTATCCATCCGACGTCACATAGTTACAACACCAAATACAGCAGAAAACTCTACTGTATTTGGTTACACTTAGCACCTGTTCAACACTCTTTTCTGAACTACATTGATGATACTGTTTACAACATTCCTTCCTAAACAATTAGTCATTTTGAAAGAGTCGGTAGCTGCATGTGTTTGTGTTTCCACTATCTGATCTTTCCGTTAAATTTTCACAAGCATTTCTACAGTCTTTAAAATTAAGAATTCTAATGCCAAGTAGTATTTTAAAAGAGAATACATCAAACGAATGCATGGAGTAAGAAATGAAGTCACTTACAAAAAATACTATTTTTTTGCAACAAGATTCTGCATCGACAGTATCTGTGAATTATCTTCTTAGGGTATTTAAACTATGGGAAGCCAAATGGAGGAGAGACCAAAAGACCTAGTAAATACCAGAGACAGTGCTTGAATTATTGGACGACTGTGACGCTGGCATATTCCCTACAATTTGTGTGCTACTGTAAATTGTGCGTACTATTCCGGTAAATGTTGCCACAGCCGAACGACAGGAGCGGTTGAATGGTCTGTACATAGAGACTTGAAGATTGACCCTGAAAACGTTATAGATGGATTTGCTAGATTGAAAGTTCGGTGCCTTGAATTCGTAATGTAACTGAACTATTTTGCCACATGTGTTATAAATCAATTAAAATATTGTAACCCATAGAATAGCAATTTTTACAATATTTTTTATTTTTATTATTCATGGCCCCCCTGAATATCACGCCTGGATCCGTCCCTGTAGTGTGGTTTGCTTAAAATATCATTATTTTATTCCTTGCTAATGTTATGAGATTTGATTTCTCTTAGTTGGTGTAAGGGGTTAAAGCCATATCTATGCACTTTTGTTTCTAGACGTCGTTGATTATAAAAATTAAAAAAATGGATGTTAAAAAATATTATATTATAAAAAAAAGTACAGTTTCAAAGTTTGAATTATATTTGTTAAACTGCTATTGTGTCCATCGTACTGGTAATGAAAACACGTATGGTCTTACGATTTTTTTCAACATCTTCACGAAGTTTAGTAGTGGCTGTATGGCCAAATCCAAACGTCCGGGGGGAATTGCATGTGTTAACACATCAGTGAACAATTCTAATTAGTATTTTTCTTTTGGTACTGTGATATAATAATATTACAGTATATGTATAATTTTGTTTGTAATTACTATGATAAAATTCTTTAATTTAATTATTTTTTTTTTTTTTAACATTTCCATTATTTAGCTTTGCTTTTATATTTAAATGCCTATAAATGCAAGGTTACCCCATCCTTCAATTTACAGGAATAATTAGATAAATTCTCTTCAGAGTTATGTTTATTTATTTGGTTGCCTAAGGACACATTTCAGCTCCTATTATGATAGTCTATACCTAGATTTAAGTTTTACAACATTCTTGCACCTTACTTCAAAAAAGCCAGACATGTCATAAGCCTTTCATAGGGCAAAAATTACTCCATTTCTTCCTAAAGTAAGATAGATTAGTATGCAGGACAAAGGAACATGGTAATTCTCAAGAATAAGGGCTTTTCTGAAGGAAAAAAGACCTCGGAAAGTGGTATGATTCCACTCTACTAATTATACAGAACACAAATTTACTACGGGCATCAGCATTTGACCAATAGAAACCGAAAAAATGGTAGTAACTATATTTTAGTAAAATATTTTATAATGCTGTGAAACATATACATTCTTCTTTCATATACAGCAAAGATTGCACTTTTCTGTACTACTTTTATACGAGTTCTTGACGTTGTATAGTCTGGTGCAGTGCTCCATAGGCAGTTCTTCACGTTGTATAGTCTGGTGCAGTGCTCCATAGGCAGTTGCTTTACTTCAACCATAATGTGTGATTAGTAACTATCATATCGAACATAAGGTAGGTTTCAAAAAAGCCCCTGTTCTAGAAACTTACCAAGTCGTGTTCAGTGTGACTAGTAATTTTGATTTAAAGTGGTTAAGGTACCCAAATTACATGCAATTGAAATATATTTTTACGTGTTTTACCCCACAAGTTCCCTGATATTCCGAGACCCTCACCACTATCATATTTGTCGTTTCTATTGATAATATGTCGATGGCCCTAGTAAATTTGTGTTCTGTGTAATTAGTAGAGTTGAATAATACCATTTTCCGTGAATTTTTCTTTCATTTTCGGAAACTTCGCTATTCTTAATAAATACAGTTTAATGGGTCACATACTCCTATGTTTGTATGAAAATTGCAGGGCTTGCACACTGCTGGCACCTAGCCATGTCAGATGCAGATGGATAACCAAACTAAAACTAACTTCACAACTCAGCTCAGATGCATTATCGTGTGAGATAAGGACAATGGGGACTAACACGATTAAATCTTATTCATACACAATTTAATTAGTCATTCAATCCTGTTAGTCCTTACTGTATAATTTCCGATGCACAATTCTGCATCAGTATACCCATGCCCTGTGATTCACCCATCGTGAAGTCATGTTAAATGTTGGATTTAACGCTGTTAAGAAGTTATATGGGTTAAAAAAAATAATTGTGCAGAAATACGAGTGTTGCTGTGGTAATATCTGCAAGCAGAAAGTGAAATTATAATATTTGTATGGTAATTTGAGAGTGAAGAGTCAAATGGAATGTTACATTGTGTTGAATTACTGGCGATGTAGTCGGCGAGTTCATTATAAAACTAAATATAACTTAACATAGTGGGGAGGGATATGAAGAACAGGGAAATGTGGGGTAAAAAGGGTGAAAAATATGTACATCATTGTAAAATTTAATAATGACAATGTGTTAAATTGCAAAAATACCTAACGGAACAATATAACAAAAATTACAATATTACCAATACAAGTTACAAATACGATATTGGGGAGTGCTATGAACATCCGGAAAATTGCGGGGTAAAACATGTGGAATATATGTACATTTTCGTAGTAAAATTGTACTCCGCAATGTCCTTCCATTTCATAGCCCTTCCCCACATTGTATTTGTAACTTTAGTTGGCAATATTCTGAATTTATGTATTCGGGTCAATAATTTTTCAATTATACGCGTTTTCGTGATAAAATATTATGATCATACCACGATTATCTTGACAATATGTTGCCTTGTAAAACGAGCAAACAAAACAATACCCCCACCTAGATGTAACTGTAATAATGTATGATATTCAAGCATAGCCCCCTCACAGGGAAAAATATTGTATAAGTGTAGCCGAACATTATGCACAGAGCCAGAGTCTCAACGTCAGCAGGGGAGTGAATCTCCAAAACAGTGATTCAAGGCACCGCAGCAATTTTTTTTGGGTGGTGTCACAAAGCGTTACTCATCAGCAATGCTTGGAGTTTGTGCAGAAATGAATTTCAAGTGTAGCCCATTTATAGTGGACAATTGTGTGTGTGTGTGTTTTGGTAGTATTGTGAATTTAGGTATTGTTTCGTTAGGAAGTTTTGCAAGTTAATGTATTTGTGTTTTATTTGTAATATTATCGTAATATTGTATCATGAAAACTTGTTTATTTGTAAAAGGATTGAACTGAACATTACCTAAATAGACATTACAAATACAGTTTACAAATACGATAGTGGGGAGGGGTACGAACTGGAGGGCAATTGCAGGGTAAAATTTTATCATGAAAATGAAATTTTTTTTGTTTAACCCCGCAATTAACCTGATCTTCAAAGCCCTCCCCACTATCGTATTTGTAGCTTGTATTGGTAATATTGTCAAATTAGGTAGTCTAATATTTGGTTAAGTCTTTGGAATTTAACGTATTTTTGTAAATAAATGTTACAGAATGTACATATTTTTCAATGGTTTTAACCCAAAATTTCCTACTTCCCGCAATGTTCCCGCCACCGACGTTCTACGTTGCCTCCTTTCACTCAACATCGTACGCCTTATGCGAGATCACTCTACATGCTTATGCATAGTCTTCGAGTTATACTGTCCTAAATATCAAATACACAAATTTAATTTTCACTTACCCAATTTAGCCAATTCACCTGCTTCCAGCACATCTTTGTAGAATTTATCATTATAAGATACTGGAAATATTACTTGGTTCAGTCGTTTCAATTGTTTTATATTGTGAGGCGTAACATCTCCTAATTCAATTTTTGACCTGGTAACACAAAGAAATTAATTTTATAAGTACATTAGCACTACAGAAATGTTCCACATAACCTCAACAGTTAGCACAAGTGTTTTACCGAGTCATCGTCGGACAATTCTCCACAGTTTAACCTCTCTATTATGTTTGGATATATTAAACCATTAATAAATTTAAAATTCCAAACACTATACATAAAAGTATGCCAAGCTTTAATAAACGTTTTCCTACTCGTCAATTTCAAACTCTACACATCATGGAGGAAACAGTATATTCCAACGACAGTCGTGCAAACATGATACATCTCGGAAAAAAAAGGAGGAGAAGTGTTCGATTCTTCGCTCTTTTATGGAATTGCAATAATTTAACTAAAAAAAATCGCACTCATGACGCTTCGGTCGTTGTAGTGTAAAGCCAGTAGTGAAGGAGTATATGACTGTAAAAGAGTCGGCCAACAAGTGCGTCCTTATTAAATTATATAGAATTTCTTCATCAATATATGTCCTCAATAATGAAATACCCACATACACCATAAATATAAAAAAGCAGAATGTCCAGTACTGATAACGAGTGTAAATTTTTTTTATTTTTCTTATTATTTTATTCCCACTAGTAGAAGACTATAGTAGATCTTGTAACAATTCATTAATTTAACTAAAATTCAACCAATTTCAAGCTATATTCAAACAAATTTCGAACTAACCATCAAATTTTTAAGTGCAAATCAAAATTAAAATCGATTTTCAACTAGTGTTCACTCTTTGTGTGTGGTTCTTTAAAGACTCATTTTCTAACTAAATCATCATATTTTTTATGAAAACCCAAGAATTTTCATACTTTTATTGTGATATATTTTCAAATTTAAAGTAAATATTTGGCTTTTTGACTTAATTTTAGACTCATTCACCCTGAAAATGGACCATTGATCGAAGAGTGAACAAAGTATGCTTTAAAAAAAAAAATGAGCTTGATTGAGAATGAAGATTTCGGTCAAATTATCTTTATTTTGGGGGTGAAATTGAAGAGATGAATCATGCTTTTAGAAGATATGAGGAAATTGATGCTTGAAAGTGAGAAATTTATGTGAATTTTAGTTAAATTATTGAGTTGCGAGAATATTTGCAATAGTCTACTGATTTTTATATGTAAAAAATGTATACATATAAAAACAAGAGAACGAAAAATTTCACTTAGATAAAAAAAAATCTATTCGATAAAACAACTTAACCAAATATCTAAAAATGTGTATTGATATATAGAAACAATTACTCGTATCTGTAAAATCGTTGACATTACCCATTTAATATAATTAAAATTTTATATATCTTTAGTGATATATTCCTTCAAATAATCATAAGTTAGATATTGTTGGACTAATTAAAACAACATTACAAATTGTATTAGCATCAACAGCTTTTTTAAAATTTGCACTAATTTTTATATATGTTTTATCTTTAACTACTGATGGTTTTCTATATAGGCAGCCAATAACATACAATTGTCTTCTTCCCCAAAATGAAGAATAATTTATATCGCAGTGATAGTTTGTAGTTCGCTTATAATAAATCAAATTAATTATTTCCGTATATAGTATCTAATTTTGTCCTAGAATTTCTAAAATCATTAAAAGCTGGAAACATTTTAAGACAGAGAGCATTTCCAATATCTAGATTCAAATTTTCTTTTGAAAAAAATAATTTCTTCCATTTTTAACAAAAATATTTCTCACATTACAATTCTCAAACATTGAAACACTCACATATTGCTCAGCACGATTTTTTGTATTAGTTTGGAAACCCACAATTACAAAACCAGGCATGTCAAATTGCAAATTATTAAACTGATCTTTCATATCAAAGTTAAAACCTGTTGCCCGAGCAGATACTTATTTATTTATTTTTTTTTTTCTTAAAATTCATATTGGTTTTACAATATGAATTTTAAGATTTTTATATATATTTTCTTTAATTACAATAGATGTGTTAGATTTGGCAACAATGGGCCACACAATTTATAATTTTTCAATAACAGTTTTACCTGGATCAGCATAAGTTTTATCAACTGAACCTTCTGCTTATTTAGTTTCATAAACAGATATACAATTATTATCAAATGAATTTCTAAACAAAGTGATTTTATAAACACCTTTCCAGTAAACTTCATTATTATCGCTAATAAAGCCAAACAAATATCATAATGGACACATTATTTCATTTATTTTATCACTACAAACAGGTTTTACTCGAAATTTATTATCAACACCTGTAAACTCTAAATAAGTTTGTTCACCTGCTGATGTTAGCAAAATATTCATCATTGTTCAAGTTATTCCTGGATTATCAACAGTCTCAATAATATGTCCATTCTTTGAAATCACAACTGTAGAAAACTGAAATGTTTGGGGGGGGGGGGGTGGAGAAAAATAGAACATATATCAATATTATCTAATTTTTCGTATTTTGCCTCTTCTCCAGTTTTATCTTATTTTAGTAGGCGATATTCTTCAAAAACATAAGCATCATTTGGAAAAGAAAAACCATATCCTATAGGAATATCAAACTCGATTCTTCTTCTTCTTTTTCCATTAGGGTCTGCTAGGGACCACGAACCAATTTCATTGCTTCGCCCATTGTTGTTCACTCTTCTTCCTCCAGCATTCCTTCATCTTCTCATATGTATTTCTGCCTCCCCTCGAACCATTTTGAGCCCGTTTTCTTTTCCTTCAAGCCTTGGAATCCTTCCATCCTTCACTTATATTGTTTCTTTCCTCATCTTTCTTAACTTCTTGAATCCAGGTTGTTGTTGATTTCTTGTTCCAAAGATATTTGAAGATCCGTATCGTTTCTGTTATGTTTTCTAAGTTGCGATATATTTCATCATTACTTCTTAATTTCTGTAGTTTTTAGTGGACCAAGAATGGTTTGCAGCATGGCGGCATTATTCCTCTCATAGTTGCTGCTTTAACTGGCCTTGGTGCTTTAGCAGGAGTAGCTACTTCAATATATAATTCATTTGAGAAACTAGCAAGAATAGAAAAGAATTAGAAGAAGAGTGACACAATTTAGCAATGGAAAATAAAGCTGGAAGTGGTGTTGTTACAAAAAAAAAAAAAAGAGGAAGGTAAAAAAAAATTAGCTCCTTTTTCTAATATCAATATTGAAAAATTTTAAATTTTAAAAATTTCTGAAATGTTTATATGGTTGATGAACCACCAAAAATTATGCTAAAAAATGAGTGTGCTGTAAATAAGTTTGATATTTCAACAAATCCTGGTACTCATTGGGTCTGCTATTTTAAAGAAAATAATGATGTTTATTATTTTGACTCATTTGTAGGCAATATTCCTAGTAATTTAATTAATTATTTCAAAAACAATAACGTTTATTACACAGATGATATAATTCAAAATTTTTTTTAAGTTATCTGTGAACATTTATGTTTTATTGTTTTATATATTTTTTTCTAGAGAAATTACGTTTAGCTATATAATTTCTATGGTATTAAATGACAGATATATTTGGGAAACCATTAATCAAAACGTCAAATAAAAACTTTGATAATATTGCTAAAGATTTTAAAAAATGTGTAGATTCATAGTGCAATTCGAGTGTTCTTCTTTACAGAGTGAATTAACCACTCATTTTTGGACGAAGAATTGTTAATATAGGCAAACCTGTACATAAAAACGATGCTATCAAAAAATTATTTTTTGATACACGTATAGGGATTATGCATTAAAAAAGATGTTGATTAACCATTGTTGCTGATTATGCTCTAAAAGAAGATATAAATTCACAATTCAATGTGCTGTTGCTGATTATATAAAACAAATAAATAATGCAAAACAGACATTGAAAAAAGAAGCAGATTCAAAATATTAAACAATTGTTTCTGGCTATGCATTAAAAATGATGATGAAACAAAATATAAAACTATTGTTTCTGACTATGTATTAAAAAAGGATGTAGATTCAAAATATAAAACTATTGTTTGCTAATTATGCATTTAAAAAGATGTCGAATCAAAATACAACACTAGTGTTTCTGATTTAAAAAACATATGTAGATACAAAATATAATAGCATTGTTCCTGCTTTACGAGATCAAATAAGTAAAGTTTTTGTTTACACAATATAATATTTTTTTATTCAAAATCGCAGAACTAATAATATGGCTGATCCTATTGATGGAAAAGATGCAGCCAATAAAAGATATTTCAATTTAAAAAAATGCAAAATATATATCAATCAGCTGTGAGTTACTGCGACACACTTATTAACACAAAGGCTGAAAAAGAAAAGAAGCAGTTGATAAAGATTTAGATGTCAAATTTCAAAATTTAAGTCAATCAATTAAAACATTTAAGAAAGAAAAATCTCGTATATTTTCTTTGCATGGAAAGTGGGATAAAAATAATAATCTTTTTCGCATAGATGATGATGTATTTATTATTTTTTTGTGGATTATACAGTTTATAAAATAATTTCTGATAATTTATCTGGTGATACTCTAACTGTTATTAAGGGAAGTACAAAAATAGATTATAGTAAACCATTTGATGTTAACAGAAGCGAGTTTTTAACTTTTAAAATAAAAATAAATATACAAACCAATTATTTTGTTGATGGAATGTTGACCACACTAGGAATATTAGAAAAATACAAGGATTAATATATAATATTAATATATATATATATATATAATATATATATATATATATATATATAATTAAATAGAGAACACATAGTGTTTGAAGTGCAAGAAAATCACTATAAATAATAATATAAAAAATGAAAATACAACAAATGGGTGATTAGCACAAAAAAGTATATGCTCGTTGTGCAATTATAAAAAAGTAACATTCTTAAAAATAAATTTCCTCTATGTGAGAGAAGGAATAATCAATGAATTATATAAACCTGCGTGAAAAAAATTTCAAGAAGAAAAGTTATTTCCTATGGCATTGATGATTTGTGGCAAATTGACTCTGTAGAAATGAATACTTGAAATTTGAAAGGTTTAGCTCCCATAAATAAAGGCTATAAATATATTATGATAATTATTGATGTTTTTCCAAAGTTTGCAAATGGTTTACCAATCAAAGATAAAACTGTAAAAAATGTAGCAAATGCTTTATAAAATATTTTGATGAAAAGAAAACCAAATAATTTACAAAGTGGCAATGGCTTAGAATTTTATCATAAAATATTTTAATGACTTATGGAAAAGCATAATATAAATCATTTTTCTTCATTTTCTGAATTAATGGTTACTATTGTTGAAAGATTTGATCGAACTTTAAAATATATAATGTGGAAAAATTTGTTTTAAATGGCAATTATAAATGGACAAACTTATTGGATGAATTAGTGAAAGTCTACATCAACACAAAGCACAGCACTATTGGCATGAAACCAATTGAAGTTAATAAAACAATGAAAAAAATATTTACAACACATTCTGTATTTACTAAACCAAAATATAAAGTTGGAGATTTTGTCAAATGAGCAAACTGTAATTTTTTTTTTAAAAGGTAATACTGCTAATTGGTCAACAGATTTGACTATTTGTAAAGTTTTAAATTTTGGTATACCAACTTACAATTAAAAGATACAAAAGGAGAAGAAATAATGGGCAGTTTTTATAAATACAAAATTATGAAAACTAACTATCTTGATGATGATTTAGTCGAAAAAGTTTTAAAAACTAAAAGCAATAAAATTTATGTTAAGTGGTTGGGTTTTGATAATTCTCACAACTCTTGGATTAATAAAACAGATGCAGAGTAAATTTAAATATTTTGCAGGCGGGATACTCGTCCTGCGTGAAACACCATATTTAATAAAACATGAAATTAATTATATGTAATTGTAAGTTGTTTATTGTTATAATTAACTGGGGTTTTACTATCTTTCCATTTTAACAATGCTTTTGTTTTTACTCCAAGATTTTGCATTTCCTGTGTTGCCTAGTTCTAATCTTTATAATAAATTTTTGCGATATATTTTAATTTGTTGTCTGCAATGAGTCATCTAATACTTTAAATAATCTCGTTTGTAAATTAGATGATAATTCATCATCATTAATTAAAGATACTGGATCTGGAATAATTGATTTCAAAGTATACATTTCTGCTAAATGATTTTTGGTTAAATTGTTAATGGAATCAAAATGTTATTCGTCTACAATTACTGATTCTACAATTCCATGCTAATAAGTGTAGTGCAAAACAAATATTTCCTTGTTCTTTTTATCACAAAAATCGTCGAGTAATTCGTGAATTAACTGTTATATTTTGTTTACATCGTAAACCTTCCTATGGCAACAAATGTAAAATTTATCTTTTTCACTGTGCAAAGAATTGAAATTTGCATTTTGGTGATTAGATTATCTACATATCACCTAGATGTTGCAATGTATACATAACCATTTTTGGTTTTATGTTTAACCATGTCTATAAAATTTTTCATATTCATGTTAAAATGCTCAAGTTTTTTATTTTCTAAAGAGAATTGTTCAGATTTGTGTTCTATCATTTTTATCTGCTTGTCTTTTATTTTTTTTTTTTATTATTTTTTTTAAGAGCCATATTTTCTGATTGAAGGAGGAACTTCTTCAAATACCCATGTTTAAAATCTGTAGAAATTTCAGTATGTGAGCGGAAAATAAGTTCATATAAACCAGTTTCATTAATGCAAATTGCTCTTCCATTATCATGATCTAGGTGGGCCCCAAATTGGGTCCCACCTAATTATGATAAAAATACTTTATATTTTGGAAGAACATAATTTTATTAAGGTTTTTTTTTTTTGTTTTACGATTCTCTAATATTTCAGCAACATCTTTACAACAAAAACAGGACTCATCTTTACTGTCTAACACAATCTTAACTTTTATATTGTTAAAAGTTAAATTATTTAAATCAAATAATGTAGTAATTTTAATGTCATCTTCTAGTTGTAGGTTCTCTAGTTGTTTTTCTAGTGATTCGGCCATTTTGTATGCGTGCAAATATGTATATTATATATATATATATATATATATATATATTATATATATATTATAAATATAATATTATTTATGAAGAAAATGAAGAATTTAAGAAAATAATTTACAAAATATACACCAAATTCATTAATAAATAAAGTATTTTTGATATAATTCCTGGTTTTAAATATTTAGGACCTGGAATATCATAAAAGCAATTTCTGAAAAACTATTATGAAAATAAAGATATAAGTGTCCACGAATCATGGACACCAGATTCATTAAAAATTCTTACTAAATTTGATAAAGATTATTTATATCATTAATTGATTGTTGTTGAGCATAGTTATTTCTATCAATGTTAAAATATTGCGAAAACACTCCATGTTGCCATTCATGGCTTCTTTCATTCTTAGAAATAAATTAATAGAATTTGGAATATATTCAAATCTGAATAATTCTTCACAATTTGGATGTGTATCTTGATTCATATACAATTGTATTGAACATATTTTCTTTGAGTTCTAATCACATAATAATCAAATTCAAAATTATTATCAAATAATTTTAGAAGAATAAAAGTTGTATTTAAATTTTGGTTTTGTGTTTGTGGTACAACACAAGGGGCCATATATCTAATTACATTATTTCTGTGAGTTATTCTATCTACGACTATTAAATTTTCAAAATCTTTTTCTTTAATTTTATTTATTTATTTTAAATTTTCAATGTGATCACCTTTAATTTTATTTATATCTTTTTAATTATTAACTTTAATTTCGTGCATTTTGAATGAGTTTTATTTTCCCTTTGAATAATTGCATTACATTTTTTTAAATCTTATATTCGCCATGTTTTCGAATTGATGGTAAAACATCTTCATATCGCCAGTCTTGACATTTTTCAGCCATTTCCATTTTATATGTGGCTAGAAACTGAAACAGCCCAAATGCATTAACAAAATGTGTACTATCTTGAAAGTCGACTAGTGTATGTGATCTACATACACTCAATTCTCAATATAATTTCAAATATTTTGATTTAATTTGATCAGAAATAGCAATTCTTGGTTATTTATAACCAAGTAATTCTGCTATTTGATTAGCATAAAACCAAGGTTAATTTTTAACATTTAATACAACATTAATTTTGTTATTGTTGAAAATTAAATTATTCAAATTAAATAATGTAGTAATTGTATTGCCATCTTCTAGGTTTAGGTTCTCTAGCTGTTTGGCTAGTGATTCGACTATCTTGTAAGCGGGGAAATATGTTGTTTTATATATATATATATATATATATATATACTTTTTATAAAGGAAATGAAAAATTGAAGAAAATAATTTTATAAAATATATTATAAATATTGTATATGGTCGCATATTTGAAGGTGTCCCTATTTCAGGGACAAATTCTGCAAGCTAAATAAGCTTATCTTATTAAAATATTTTAGCACCTAAATTTTTCTTCTTAAGAATTTTTCTTTCTAAATAACACAAGAAATGGATTCTCTGCTCTGCAAGTTAAACAATTTACTTGAGTTCATCAAACTACAAGATGTAGAAAACAATAAATGGTTTAGGGCAAAAGATTTTGAAATTTACTAATCTAATTTTGGTAAAAAAAATTAATTGTATTTTAGATGGCAAATTAAAATTTTCATTACCAGAGCGCTATGTGAAGATACTCGATAAAAATTATTTGAAACTAATAAATGAGAAAGAAGATTTTTTTTAAAAGAAATGAAAAATTGAAAATTTATTCATGATCTAGAATTCTCTTAAGCATATTTTAAAGCATTAGTTAAAGTTTTTTTTATTCTTTTTAACAAATTTGTTTCTTTATAAATAATCAAGACTTCGCCTTTTTTCCTTGCAGTTTGTCCAATATTTTCAAAGGTGGCAATGGTGCAAGTCCACCATCTTATAAATTAGATAAAGTATATGAAGGTCTTAAAAATGTAGTTCACAAATTTCATTCGAATTTACAAAGCTTACAATTATCACTTTTAGATAACATTGATGACAAATATGAACTTCGAGAAATGGGTGAATATCTAGAGCAAATAGAAGAAGTTTTTAAAAAATTAGTAGAGCATCGAGCATTACATTTTTATTTTTCGTCGTCAGTGTTCTTGGGTAGCACTGAAATGGCGCTACTCGAAAATACGCAAAATATTTATAATGTTTATCAATGAATATGGTTTATATAAAAATGTTAACTGTTTTTATTTATCTTTATCATGATCAAATTACTTTCTTTATTAATAAAAATGAAGAATAGTAGTATAAGCAAACAATAAAAAAATGTGATGGTTTCAAACATTGAATGTTTTCCATTACATAAACACACAAAAGATAAGCACATTATAACCTGAAAAAATGTTACAGTGCATATTCTAGAAGGTAGTATGAGTTAAAAAAAAGAGGCAGTACTTTGCGAATGTGGAAAATCCGTTTGCAAGTAAATTTCGAAAAGCACAAAATTACTAAATGGCACAATACTGATGAAATTTTATAATGTGACTCTTCAAGCAAGACCTGCATAGTATGCAGGGAGAATAAATCTATCGACAATTTCGCATCTCATATAAATTCAATAGATAAGCATTTTAACACTTGTAAAAAATGTCATACCGAATATGGTCATCGACATTATGAGTAAAAAAAAAAAGAGAAAGTGTAGTGCGAATGTGGAAATTTTTTTTATAACCATTCTCTAAAAAAGCATAAAAATAGTAACATGCACATTGCAGCATTGGATATTCTAAGTGAAACTCAGCATTCGCCAAATTCATAAATCTTTATTATAAGAACATTTATTATATATTAATATGGAGATGAGCAACCTAGTGGATGAGTTGAGAGAAAATAAATAGCACGAGTTGAGAATTATAGGTAGAGAATAAAAAATAAAAAATAATATAAATTACATAAAGATGATTTTATTGCAAATATTATTATAAAGGAGAATATAATTCTAAAAATCCTATAGAGAATCTAAATGATTTAACAGTTTTTAAAATATGATCTAATCCTAAAATCTTATATATATATATAAATTATATATACAATTTAAGAAAAGCTGATTTCATTACAGCTCTTATGCCAATAATTAAACATGAATAAAGAAACAGAAACTTAAAAAATTTACCTTTTCCAAATGGCAAAATAATATATAGAAGAAAAAAAAAAAAGAAAAAGTAAGTTTTAAAAGAAATTTTCCCCTTTTCAAATAGTGTATATGTGTACAAAAAAATAGAAATTTAATAACACATATGAAGTTGAGAAAGCTTCCAAATGCCGGTTATCAAAATATAACCTTGAAAACAATTTTAATATAGTATTGCCCAGAAATTTTTATGCATTGGTAAAGCAACAATTATTCAACATATTACATGATCAGCTTATAAATCTTAGACCTGTAAACTCCAACATTAAATTTGATGCTCATTTTCAAGGCCGAAAAACTGGCGAGATTCGAATATTTGACGACATTCAATCACACACATTTACAATATTGAATGAGGGAAACATAAAAAAAATTTATAATCAAACAATAAATGAAATAGTTTCACAAATAGAAAACATTGAAAGAAGCACCTCAAATTGGGCTTTACATAGCACAATTGGGTTGCAACTAGCAACAAAAAAGTATAATCCATTAAATGGCTCGTCATATATTGAACTACCAGAAGTGATTGAGAAGAAGACAGCATGCATTAATGTGAAGAACAATGATGAATAATGTTTTCTTTTGGAAATAAAATCTGCACTGTTTCGTGCTGAAAAAAACCCACAAAGAATATCTAAATATAAAAATGTGGGTATCAATATCGAGAAAGCATTAGATAAATATGAATATCCTATAAAAATATTGAAGATATTCCAAAAATAGAAAACCAAATTGATGTTTCTATAAATGTTTACTCTATTGATGATAAATTCATTGTTTATCCACTAAAGCTTACAAAAAATAAAAAAGATCAACACATAAAATTACTTTATTTAAAAATTGTGAAACTCACATTATTGCTGGATAAAAGATAGATCGAAGTTGCATTCTGCATTATGTGTCTTCAATTTTTTTTATTCTCAAGAGAAATTAAATATACATACAAAAGAATGTTCAAAAAATGAAGCGGTGAAGATAATCTTACCTTTAAAAGGCGAACAAATAAAATTTAAAAAATATATAACACATCACGAAGGTTTCTTTACCAATATATGCAGATTTTGAGTAAATATTGAAGAAAAGCCAACCACCAAACCAAATCCAACAGAAATATAAAAATTTAACTTAATCAGAAAATATTCAGTTTTAACAGAAGATGACACTGATAATGGTCTTTAAAAATAAATACTTAAAGAAGAATATAAATTTAAAAATGAGCAAATAGATAACATTGATTTAAAATTGAATGACGAATCATATGCAATGAAATATAAATTACATGAAGCTTCTGGTTTTTGCTATTATATTGTATCTGCTTATGGCAAGTATAAACCTCCAGTTGTATATTGTGGCCCAGATGCATATAAAATTTTTATACAATCAATAAAAAGGGAAGTAGAAGAAATTGGTGAAATATATTAACAAATTGAACCAATGCGCCCACTAACAAAAGAAGAAAAAATATTATATAGGAATTCAAAAAAATGCTCCATATGTGAGTGTGAATATTCTAAGGGCAGTAAAAAAAAGTATGTCATCATTGTCATATAAGTATAAGTGGAAAATCTATTAAGCCAACATGCAACAATTGTAATTTATAATAAAAAATTACCAAATTTTGTACCAATTTTTTTCATAACTTAGCTGGTTATGATGTTCATTTATTAATTAAAAAGTTGGGCCATAATGAAAAAAAGATAGATTTACTTGCGAATAATGAAGAAAAGTTTATAACTTTTAGGGGAAAAGAAAAAAAAACAAAATTTGAAGATGTGATTCGTAGACACATTCAAATTTATGGCTAGTAGTTTAGATAAATTATCTTCTAATTTAACTAAAGAACAAATGAAACACACACAAAAATATTTTCCAGAAGATAAAATATGAGAAAATTCAATATAGGACAATGAATTTGATAAGAAGTGAGAAACCCAAAATATTTACAGTAGAAGTTAATAAAGTAGCATTGAGTCCTTGTGATAAAAAGAGAATTATACTAGAAAATAAAATAGATACACTGCCATATGGATATCTAAATTTATAATTTTTTTTTATTCTCCACTAGCACCAAAATGGTGCTAGTTATGTGTTAGAACCGGTACTTTGCCGGGTCAGCTAATTGCTTCTAATTTTATTAATGAGAGGTGCGATGATTAAGAAAAATATTAAAAATCATATGATGAATTCGGTGTTAGTGAATCACATTCACTTGGTGCTAAACAAAAATTATTCATCACACCTATTTATGAAGAAAAGTTATATATTTTGTGATATTAAGGGGTTGAGGGGGGGGGGGGGGGGGGGTTAAAACATGGTGTACTTTATGTTATATAATAAAAATTTTTTTTTTTGAACTTCTTTAATTCCAACACAACATCGATGTCAGAACCATCAAAAATCAATTAATTTCCATTTCAGTCACTAACTTCTAAAACAATGTTGGTAAATTGCTTATAAGTAATGTTATATTTAAAAAAATTTAAATTGAGGGGCGGGGGGGGGGGGGGTTCATAAATAACATAGTCTCTAAAACCAAACATAGTTTTTGGTGGAAAACTAGCAATTTTATTAGTCTCTAAGTTGTTAGATTCGTCATATTTTTTTAACATGCCATACGACAAGTTGCAATTAGCATTGATTGTTTTATACGGATTAAAATTGGGCAATTTAGTGCCAATCACAACTTTGTCTTTTTCGATAGTTAATTTTCTTTCAAAACTGAGAATATCAGGCAAACTATCATCAAGTTTAATGTCAAATTTGGTTTTCATTGTTATTATATTTTTCACATTGTCTGTTGTTATCTCAATGTTGTTTGTTGAAAAGTGTTCAATTAAATTTATAGCTTATTTTAATGATTCAACATCAAATTGGCCTCTGGGAATATTTATAACTGCATTTTTATCAACAACATGACTCATTTTTTCAATTGCAGTTATAGTACAGTTATCTACATTTGGAGTTTAAGATTTCGCATAAAAACTATTTAATGCCATCGATTTATTTTCATAGTGAATTTTCTTCTTAAGAATAGAACTGTTGTTTGTTAGCTTGAAAACTTTATTACTATCCATTTAGTACAAAAATATATTGTAATTAATGAAAAAAGTTGACTGGGGTGTTGGTGGTTTGATTTCTGAGGAAACTTCCAAGAATAAAAAATGGTGAGTTATTGCCTGATGATATTAGAGGTTTGATTGTAGGGTCAAGCAGTAATGGGAATACGAATTTTATTATTAATTTTATTATTAAGACAGGATGGCTAAATTTTAATAAACTCTATGTTTGCTCTAAAAGTTCGAATCAGCCAAAATATATTCAATTACAAGACGATTTTGAAGTGATAACCAAATGATTTAATGAAAAAATGGCATATTTTTAAAGTAGCAGTGGTGAAATGGTTTCACTAGATCAATGTGAAAATAATTCTCTCATAATTTTTGATGATGTAATATTGGATGATCAAGATATAGTCCACAAATATTTTACTAGAAGTCGGCATAAAGATATTGATGTTTTTTATCTTGCGCAGACATATTCCAGAGTCCCCAAGCAATTAGTACAAGATAACACAAATTTTCTGCATATATTCCGACAAGATGAAACAAATTTGAAACATATTTATTGCAATTTGGTTGGAGGAGACATGAGTTTTGAGAAATTTAATGAGATATGTGCCAAGTGCTGGGACGAAAATGATGGTTTCTTAACATTATATTTTAGTAGAAAATGAATAATGGGAAGAACAGAACTCAAATAAAATTTTTTATATTTTAACTCTCACTTGTGAATTCAATATTTGTGTAGTTGCACAGCTGCGACAAGCAATAACGTTTACAAAGTAGCTTATGTTTTTCATTTACTGGACTGCCGTGCATTCTTATAGTGACAGAAAAAAGCTTATCTACAGTCACGTTCATAACTAAATTAAAGTGCACTCTTGTAGCGAGAAAAAAAAAAAAGCTAATCTACGCGCTCACTCATAACTGAACTGAGGAGTATTCTGGCCTCAGTGGTGCAAGTTTTCCTCATCTGTGAGCTCTGTCCGCTATAGGAAATATGTTATCTACTGTGCTGATATCTCAGCGCTGCTCTTGACGAGTGCAACTGCAAAAAGATGCAGAATGTTTACTCCTCGCAGAGAACACAGTTGACAATTCACACAGCAAGAGTGAATAAAATTAGTTCCTCACCATGCATCAAACACTTCCATTATTAACATTGTAGCTCACCACATGCAGCATTTTTAAAGGCGCCTCGCTCGCCCAGCCACTTTGGCTAAGTGGTTGGGTGCTTGGTTTGTATCTCGAAATTCAGGGTTCGATCTCCGGTTGAGAGGATAATTTATTGTGTTAAAAGGCACCCACACTATTAAATTAGGTCCAAGCCATTCACAATTTGGGCCAAAAACCATTTCATTGCTCTTGCCCATATATTATATATATGAGTATTGGTGTAAAAAATAATGTTTGTATTCCTCATATGGTGCAAGGCGCCTGCAGCATATGAGAGAGAACAAGAAAAAAATCCATCATCTCTCCACTAAAAATAAATAAAAAAAGAGCCAGCTGGTGGATGAGGTGATGGTTTTCTCCTATTGGAGTTTTATAGGTGCTAATATCAAGGCCGGAAAAATTAACAGGTCACTGGCATCGGCATTAATTTGCTCATAAAACTGGGAGTTCCCTGACACAGCATTAGCTTACTCGTAAACCTTTTGTCTTTTTCAGATATGTACACATATCTTATAAATCAGTAGAAGACTATAGCAGATCTTGGCACAACTCAATAATTTAACTAAATTTCAACCAATTTCACGCTAAATTGAAACATATTTTTAATTACCTGTCAAATTTTTCAAAGCACAAATCAAAATCAAAATCAGTTTTTAACTTGTTTTCACTCTTTGTGTGTGGTTCTTTAAAGACTCATTTTCAAGCTAAATCAGTATACTTTTGATGAAATTCCTAGAATTTTCATACTTATCTTGTGATATTTTTTTAATTTTGAGTAAATATTTACCTTTTTGACATAATTTTAGCCACATTCACCCTAAAAATGGACTGCTGATCAAAGAGTGCACAAAGTATGTTTTTTTAAAACAGTGTGCTTGATTGAGAATGAAGGTTTGGGTCAAATTATCTTGATTTTGGGAGTGAAATTGAAGAAATGAGCCATGTTTTCAGGATATATGAGGAAATTTGATGCTTGAAAGTGAAAAATTTGTGTGAACTTTAGTTAAATTATCGAGTTGCACCAATATCTGCAATAGTCTTCTACTCACTATGACACGGTGTACCTTGGCTTAAAAGAATTACTCCAACATGCATTAGTAATGACGTGTGCCACGTGCTCCTACCCCAAAGACCGTTTGTCTGGACGTAGCCTGCAACATCGCCGCAGTGGGGCAGCGTGCTCTGCAAAGCGTAGAGTGTGCGCCCATTCGCTGGAGCAATCAGGCACAGTCAAAGTGCAAGGGCACGCCGGTGCAGATTAGCCAGTTGTTGCCATGGAGACGCCGTGGAGGAGGACGAAATAGGCAGATCATTTGAACTAAGAGTTAAAGGCCTAATTAAAGACATAGTCAATGTGTTTTTATTAAAGAATTTACTACTTGTTTTGTTTATTTGATTGTTAATTGTTTACAATGCAAGAGTTATGTATCATAATTTTTTTCATCATTCAAGCAGTGCTTTGTCCATTCCATTGATGAGAGTTTTATGTTGCAAGTTTGTTTTGTGCTTTTTGAATATTTATTTAGTTATTTAGCATGTTGCAAGGGCAGGAACTACCAGACACAACAGAAAGTACTGTTGTCGCCACGATTTGTGATGGTTCGTAGCACAGCGGTGAGGAAGGCCCAAGTCAAGGGGGGTTAGGGGTTTAGGAAGAAAGTGTCCACGCCTCCGGGCCATGCTACCTGCCTAACAAAACAGATTACCCCTTGTACCTTGAAGTAGTGATGGACTGTGAACAATGGCTAGTAGCATGCGTCCCAAGATATATAAACAAGTTATACACAGCAAGGAAAGAGAAGTCATCCGGAGTGTTGTAGAAGGTTGTGATGGAGAGGCAAGGAATAAATATTTGTTTGTACTTATTAACAAACCTACAGAGAGCTGCAAAGTACATGCAAGAAAGTAAGGCTTCTATCGAGAGAATTCGCAACCAAAGCAGAGATAGACCTGGCGAACCTCAAACAACTCCAGGAAAGCGAAGGCAAGAACAAGATGCTTACACTGTTCACCGTATCTCCTCTTAAGGGTTCCTCTAAATGGGCGGACTCTAAGGCGAACTCTTGCTCACGCCTCAATAGCTGCATCACCTGTACCCACAAGGTGCTCAACTTGCATGCTGTCTCTCTGCCGGCGACTCGCCTACACATGAATTTCAGCAGCGAACATATTTAGTTTAAAGGCACACTAATAAGAAAGAAGTACAGTATGTTTCTCGAGATAACTTTTAAAATCTTGTATAGAAATTCTGTGGCTGAAACTGTTTCTGAAAGCACCCGTTTATGATTCTTACATCAAAAATAATTCTTAGAGTTTGAATGAAAACATGGTGTTTGGACGCCATTAACGAAATATCCAACTGTTTTGGAATCATGTATTTTGTACTAAACCCTTGTAATACACTTCATGCGTCAGCCAGTCGGAGCCCTTATTACATCTGCAATGTGATAAATCTGTGTTAATTTTTAGTCACTTTGACAGATGAAGTGAAATACCTCACGCAACAGCATCAAAGGCGAGGTTTATTTTCTTGACTGAACTGGTATGCTTTTGAAATATTGCACCAATAGTTAAGAGTCATCTGTGCCTTTTCAGTAACGTGCAAGTATTATTGTCAGTCAAACAAACCATTCAAAAGATTTTGTTTAAAATTTGTAAATTTGCCGGAGTAGCATGGCTACAAGGAAAAGTGGTCTCTTGCGACGAAAAATGAGAAAAACTACTCTCATTGAATTGCTTGAAAACATTGACCAAGAGAGAAAATGTTCGCTGTTGACAGGGTATTCTAGCAGCATGGCAGTACTGTACCTAGATTGCCAACTTATATGTGCAATTTCAATGTCATGCTAGCTTGGGCTAAGATTAAATGTCATATCAGAGCTCACAACATGACTGGAGATATATCACTGCAAGTCCTACAGATGCTAATACAAAAGCCGTAGAATCAGTAACAAAGGAAGACTGGGTGGGATATTGCAGACACGTTGAAGAAATTGAAGAAGAGTACTTGAAGAACGATTGCCTCATTGAGTTAGCAGTAGATGAATTCAGTGATGGCAGTGATGGCAACGACACAGATTATGAAAGCGAAAAAATTTCACACATTGACAGCTGCAGTGAGCAAGAAATTTTTGGTTAATGTAATAGGACATCTCTTGCTTAGCTCAGCTATTGTAAATATTGAAATTAGATCAATTATAGCTTACTGATACATGTACTCTACAGTGTCATAAATTTGTTTTGCTTAATCACTTTTTAATTAATGAGCTAGGAATAGTTTTACTTTTCCCTAAGTTTCCTCGACAATAGTTAATAAACACTGTTAACAATGCTATGTTGAGACATATCCGTAGTATGTGTTATCAGTTTGTAAAATTGCTATCCACTTTTATTTGTACTTACATTATTATATAATTATTTTTTATTTTATTTTTAATTACACTATTTAATAATTTTTTTTTTTGCCGAAGCAACTGGAATCAAGAATGTTACATGGTGTCATTTGACCAATTAATAGTTCTAATTCTGAATACTTGTAAATAAGTAAATTTAAGCTGATCATTTCAGTATATTTTCCCTTATTTTGACTTTTTGTTCCACACACCATAATTTAGGCATCACTGATAATTTTCATAGTAACTGTGTACCGTAACATTATACACTCACATCTTGCTCAGTAATAAATGGTTACGACTGAATACTTGTAGCTCAGTATTTTTCATTAGTTATGCTTATTTGTCACATCATAATCATGGGTCGTTTATTGTTAAGTATTATTATCATATCCTAAACATATACTATCAAACTGTGATCAATTGCTAATTACTTTGGAGGTTGTTAAATGATTATGCCAGTGCAATTATTAAATTTTGTGTTTTGGAGCGTAATGATATCTTAATTTTTATTCATCGTGCTTTGTCTATTCTATTTATGGTGAGTAATTTTAAAGATTTACAGTATAACACTTGCAAATTAGTGTTGTTAACTATTCATGTAATTAAATTATTTTCGTTGGTTTGACTTCTGGAAGCTGCTTCTGGAAAATAATATTAGTTCACAAATGTTATTACAGCATGTTGAGGGCCACGGTCGAGACAGTGCCAGAGCATTCGCCTGCCACCACTGCGATCCGGGTTTGGTTCTTGGCTATGTAAACTGGGTTTTTTTCATGTGGCAATCGTGGTTGGTGGGTTATCTCGGGGGTCTCCCGTTTCCCTCAACATTGTGTTCAGGCGCTGCCCCATGTCCATCTCAATTCTCCTACACCACATTGGTTCTGGAGATCTCATATGCTAAAACTCGTCCAAACATATCAATCAATCAATTAATCATTGTGTGTCATACTACTTTATAGTCAGTCAGTTCACATCAAAAATTAGCTTGTACATATATTTAAGATAGAATTACAGCAGTTATTGTATTTGTGTATTGAAATGTATGCATATTTGATGTACTTCAGTGGTGGAAAACGAAAACATTTACTTAACTGCACCAGTAAAAATTAAAGACAAAAAAAAATTACATACAATAGCTATTTTTGGAGATTTATATAGAATAGATGGCAACAGGTTAACCAAACGAATGTTCAAATATCATTGGAACAAGAAATCAACAATAACCTGGATTCAGGAAGTAAGAAAGATTTGGGAAGAAACAATATAAATGAAGAGAGAAGCAACAAAGAGATAAATTTTTAAGAAAAAAGTGTTAAATATGGAAGGATTCCAAGGCAGGAAGGAAAAGAAAACAGACTCGCAATGGTCCGAGGAGAGGAGAAATATAAATAGTGAGAAGATGAAGGACTACTGGAGGAATAAGAACGAACAGCAAAGGACGAAGCATTTAAAGTGGCTCGTGGTCCCTAGAAGACCCCAAAGGAAAAAGAAGATGAAGGAATTACATATAGTAAGATTGCTTGAAACTTTAACTCAGTTGGGTTTTGGAAACTTAAAGATTTTAATTATATGTAGAATATTTTTAGTTTCGCATTTCGAGAATATTCTACTAACTCTGGTAAACAAATAAGTTAACTAAATCATAACAATATGTGTATAGATTGTATCATAAACCTCTGCAAACCATATTGTCGCAGAATTGTCTCGCTTCAGGTGATGAATCTTAATACATAGTTTAAATAAAATCATGCAATTACAGTGACACTACTTTATTTATGTTAAATTGCTTTTTGTTGGCAGCACTTAATACTAAATAAAATATTTTGCCAAACTGAGCAAAAATTTGTCTTATTCATTTCTAGTACTGAACATAATATTAATGTCATCCTCACTCACCTTTGTAATAATTTCGTATTCATGCCAATACAATTTTTAAAGATGCTTTGCGCGGGACTGAAACGCAGAACATCTAGTTCTGTACGCTGGCGACCAACAAACAATGCTACAAAACAAAAATGTCAGCGATAGATGCGTTGGTGTACCTTTCAAACTCTTCCGTTTGAAGTGGTCAGTGGAATGTTTGCTGGATGCGTAGTACGTCGTTCTACAGCACACTTTGCAGTCGAAGGGAGGGACGCACCAGGCCAAACATTCAGCAAGCCGAGGTGAGTTGAGGGTGAACTAGGAATAGGGGGCCCAGCCCTCACAACGTTTGACACCAACAGTAGTCCCGTTTCGGCGAGAGGGTGAGATGAGGCGAGCCCGCACATTGAGTGGGAAATCAGTAAGCTCATAGCAACCAACAGAGGTGGAGTGTGTGTCCTGAGCTCTGGCGTTTCCCCGCTGGAATAACATCGTCCCGGGGAGCTTTATTTTGCAAGTAACCATTGTTTGTCGTAAGATGTTTGTCAGTTCTACCACATGGCCAGTTATAATAGCCAGTAGTGTTAATGTAAAGTGCCCTCGTCGAAAGGCATTGTAATTCCCCATAATAAATATGACTGTGAACTGAGCGGTACATAATTTATTTACGTCGCAGCATGTGTGACAGGGGATGGGCCCTTATAATACTTGCTCACTCAACTTATGTAAGACATTTAATTTGCAAGTGTTTATGAGTTTTGTTTCTCATTGTATGGGCGCGTGGGAGGCCCCGACAACCCACGTACACGCATGGAAGTGTAAGGTAATTTTCCCGCCAAGATTAACAATGGTGCATAGGCGACCGACAGGCTATTGTTAAGGGAGCTTCATTCATCTGGAACAGTAATCAACAGGGAAGAGGTCAACACTTCAACGGCGAGGAGATTGGTCCAGGCATATGGCCCTCAACCCCGAGGTTAAGAGTTGCAGCATCAACATTAACGTCGTCTTGACAGTTTCTGGTTCCGACCGGGTATAATCATTCGTAGACCTAACCATCACCACCCTGAAATACTTATTTAACCCTTTACCATCCCACCAACAGGTGTCAGTCACTAGTCATTTATCATCACTGGGATGCTACTCCCTCAGTGTGGGTGAGGCACAAGCCGTTATGGGGCTCTTGTCCTCCCATTCGGCAATCATTGTAAAGTCCAGGTTAGGAGGAGATAATCCCCTCTACCTGGCGGTTCTCAGATCTGTTAAACTGATTATGACAAAGCCACAATATCATGAAATCAAAACCCCAGAGTAGAGCCTGAGGTCTATACCCAAAGTTGAATTTGGTCCCGGATATCCTCCTTCCGAGCCTACCTCAGGTTAAGGCGGAGGGGGTAGGGAAAGGGGCCTGAGAAGTTAGTTCGTGGCATTTTTGAATTCTCTCAGGTCTTGTTAAAATATTTACAAATCTCTGAGAGAGGTCTGAAGTGAGAATATACATTAATTTGTTGCAGCTATTGTCAAAGTAATGTTAATTATCATTACAAATGGTTAAATTACAAGTTTGTCTGAAATGAGGTAGAAAGAAAGTTGTAATTAACTTAATTGAGTAAAATCAAGACTTTAAAATTAGTGCAGTTGTGACGTCAGTTATAGTTTATCACAAATTATATTAAAAGTGTTACTAAAATGTTGCGATGTATAGAGACTGGTAATTATTATTAGAGTCGTATTTAATAACAAATTGCTTTACATAACAAGTTGGAGAGCGATTTGAATGTTAAAATACATTATACATGCATATAAAATACATTTACGAGACGACACGACACTTGCTACGTACCCCCGTCCCCTTTCAAAGTCCGTTTTCCCCCTGAACTGATTTCTCAGCAACATAGTAAGTGTACGCACTCTGCACCACTGGTGGTGTAGGTGCAGAGCAATGGAAGGTAAAATACAAGGAGCAACGCAAGGTGCATCGCAAGGTGCAACACGTGTGCAATGCAAATCCCGGAGACACGGGATAGTCGCCATGAGTGCCGCTGGCCCAGTAATTAGCAAAGAGATCCCGCGTTTAATAAATATATTTTCACAGGGCTTTAAAGGCATGCAGTATCACACCAAGACACGCGGGTATACAAGGCACCCAATTAACAGACTTAATGATCTTTAGTTAATCTTGAAAGTGCTTTTTGTTATTTTGTGTAATTTCCATTCTCACATGTTACCATCCCGATCTCATATCATCTTTTCAGTGTTCATGTATTGACGACATCTGCTTCACCCAAGTGCATTTGCTCGCCGTTACCGGCAATCGCTGCAGGGAGCAGCAATCTACCAGGCGCTCATGCGCACGCGTCCAGCAGTGCACCTCATCAGTTACCGAAACCAGCTACTTATCGAGTGCGGCTAGTATGGTCATTTAAGCACCCATGGGGAGAGCACAAGTGCAGAGAAAGTCAGTGCAAGGTGCAGTTCAATCACATGCACCCACGTGCACATGTTTAGAAAGGAGATCCTGTAAAATCAGGAGAAAGTTATTTATTCATTTACAACGAAACGGTCAAGTACACCAAGTTACATAACATGTATATGAACATCCCTAATATGTTTTAAGTACCCCCCATGGGCCTCATTGTGTCATTTCTTGTTTTTCTTTACTTTTCATTTTTCATGGATTTCATCCCCATTTCATTTCATGCAGTTTCATGTGCATTAAAGGGTTTCAGTTTCTTATGTAATTGATTGTGCAAGAGTCACAAGCAGTAGAGGAACATATATGTATTTTTTTAGAGTTTTGTGCATAAGAAAGTAGTCCGCATGGCTTGCTTGCCCGCAAAACTGGCCACCACACTGTGACGGGGAAGTTAGTCATTTTACCATGTCTCGAGGAGGTGGATGTGCGGACAGACGGGATAGCGTTTCGCGCGTTTTGGCGGCGCACCAAAATCTTGAACTGATAATTTTTTTTACAGTAGACTTTTAGCATGTCGGAACCTCGTTTATTTTGCCGCCCAAGATTCTCCACTTCTCCCTTCCCCCGGAATAGCATTGCTTGGGAAGGCTTTACTTTACAACTTAATTATTTGTGGCCACGAGCCTTTTTACAGTGTTACCCTATCGGCGGGATAAGCCCGGTACATGTTTGTAAGTGTTCCCTGGAGGAACATTTTATAAGACCCTTTGAATTATTGTACGGAGTATGCATCTTCATTCAGGTTTGTATTCGTTTTAACCCGGAGAGCATGCCACCCCACACCCTGGTTCATTTTTTATACGACCGGGGCGTAACTCGCAACATAACTCATGTGGGCCTTTGTGTCATTTTGTACCATTCGAGAGCTTGCTGAGCTTGAGTTGCGGCAGTGAATGTATATGCCCAGTATGGGATCGTAGTAAATAAGAAGTTGTGCAGAAGTATCCCACGCTTTTATTTGCTTAGCCCTATCTCGGCAACATAAATGAATCTTAACAATGTATTTTTCACTTAATTTATAGACGGGCGTAAGTGGGCCCATAACACCCTCCAAGAGTGAGCATTGCGTTTTGGGGTGTCATACAGTCCTCACTAGACCAGTCAAAGTGAATTGTAGCTAAATCATCATCATCGCCAGCAGCTGTTGTCCCACAGGAGATGACAGAACATTTGGGGAACAACTACCTAGGCTGTCGACCACACGACCCAACAACATCAATTAGTGCTCTCCAGTGAGAGCTGGTGCCCGACCTGGTAAACCACGCAAACTACATTCCTGTCCACATTACCTCCATTCCTCAATGATCCAGCTAACACCAGAGCTGCCAGAAACTACAAAACCAGCTCAGCTCATAGCGACAACAGTGCTGCCATCTTTTCGATGGCAAAGTGTATCCATTCCTACCGGCAGACTCTTGGACAATCAGAGGCCACCAACCACTTCCATCTGAAAGGTGCCTCTTTTTATTCACGTTTTCAGCATTTTATATCACATTTAATGCTTTCTAACAAATATTATTATTAAAAAAACACCAGAATTATTCTCTAAACTACTGCAAATGCCATATTACATGCTTTCGACGTCAAAATTAAACCCAGAGACCATCCAGAATTCTCCAATCGGTCCGAGACAAAATTCTCCCCTTTTGAACAAAACAAGTCGTGCAAACACAAACAAGACAACCTGTCTGCCGTCACTCGCCCATGCAACACTATGACTGCTGTTGAAATGTTATATACTTGCATTGACGTTAATAAATTAGCAGGAGTAGGTCCACACCTGAAATGCCTTGCAGCGACCTTAATAAAAATTCAAGTGGAATTTTTGATGTCACTACATATTTTATTAGGCGCTTCTATCACACGTCTCAGTTTGAGACAACTCACATTGCAGTTGAGCTTTGCCCGTCAGCGTGGGTGAAACAGAAAAACAGACACATGGTCACACAATGGAATTAGTTGAAAAGTAAAGTCCACCCAGGCGATGCAAACACTGGGTGGGTGCGAGGGACTGAGTCTCAGGCGGCTGATACAACTGGTTAATTAATGTCTATTGAGGTTAAATGATTGAAGCAAATTTTGCATGCCGCCCGAGCAGGCGAAAATGCTAGCCACGACGTAACGCACTGTACTCCTTGCAAGACGGACAATGACTAACATGTCGGGTACAGCATGGCATGCCGGCCGGTTTGGCAAGCTGGCACACCACATGGAACTACTTTGCAACTCATGTCACATGCATACAAACCCTCAAACTTACTGTGCTGACTTCCCACATGTCTACAAAAAGATCCATTTATTTATTGATTACTATACTGACAGCAGGATGGTGGAGAAAAGTGGTTAACTTTAAGGTTGGGAGCTTGGGTACGTATTTTACAATGGTTTCTCACCAAACCTATAGTGCTGATTGTGGGCGCCAGACATTGCGGGATGAAATGTCAAATCGATGTGGTAGAGCAGACTCCTTCTTCTGGTGTTGTGTGCCGACGGCCACGGCGATATCCTTCCATTAGTCCTCCATCCATCAAGATTAATAATAATAAGTTACCAGAAATTTGCTTGTTATGCAGTGAGGTGTTGGGGCGACTCACACAATCTGAAAATACACATAAACACTTTGCATAGCACACTTAGAAAATGGTGGGAAAGGTTGGAGCCCGCGCCCATATAGCGCGTAGGCAACCCGAATGAAGATGAATACTCCGTACATTAATTCAAAGGGTTTTATTAAATGTTCCTCCGGGGAACAACTTACAAACACGTACTGGGTATAACCCACTGGTAGGGTAACACTGTAAATAGGTACATGGAGAGCAGGAACTGGTGATGTGCCCGGCGCCACATTCGTGAGAGAGAACGATGTTGAATGGGGTCGTTCGGCCGATGGCCTATGACGACTCTTGATACATGGTCAATATGAATTTAATTGTCAGTTAAATTATGTTGAATTTAAATATTTCCATTGGGGCGAAACTGTCGGCCACTTCGTATGCCTCTATTATCACTGAATTTACTCTGCTTGAGGGAAGCAGGCCCCATAAATACAAAACATACACCCCTATGAACTCAATATAGTTAATACAATAAAGCACATCATTATGGTATGACTTTTTTATTTCTGAAAAGATGCAATGAAATGTTGCTGGACATGAAAATGCACACCCTTGGTTAAGCGGACTCGACACTCAGGACATGGCGGTGGTCACTACTGTGGAAAGTAAGGCATAGCCTTAAGTAAGATTTATGTAACGAAACGCATCCCACACGTGATGTCTTGGCATGCTACTTCAGGAAGCAGGGAGACCTGCCCTCGGCTAAATAAAAGTACTTAAATGTTCCTGAATTACGTTAACTTTTGCGATGAAAGAAAATGCAGCCCAGATTGAATTGCTGAGGGTGGTACGCAGAGCTTACCGTCTGCCCTGCTGGTTGCCTGGAGTGTTTAAGTCTGACTAACGACATGGCGTTGGCTTCAACACACGTCTGGCGAATCCAGCGCCAAAATGAAAACATGAAAAAAAAACCAGAACTTAATAATTAACATGATAAATGAAACTGATATTGTACATAATTATGATTATTAAACTAAAACACATTGGTTACATACTCGTGAATGCCAGAGCCCCGGATATCGTTAAGAATGAGACTTAACGAGTATGTCACCGCACATGAAGGGTGGTATTAAATGAAATGTTATATTAAATGTAAGATTCTCGATAGATGATTACATGTACACTCTTATAATTAACATATTAAAATCAGAGTGTGTCGTAATGGTTATAATTAAAGGAATGTTTATGGATGTGATGACACATGGATTTCGTCACACAGGCATAGTCTTTTCAAGATATGTTATCTACTCTCTATGTGGAGCGGGCAGTTTCCCTAGTTAATTATGGTTCATTCACCGCTAAAAATACCTCAAAATACTCCTATTAATTAATGCGGCTAGGGAGCTGCTCCCCACTTTACACTTCCTTCGGAAATGTGATTCCCAGTCTTTTGACACTAATTGGAGACACGTCGCATCCCAGATTCGGCCATGGGGCCCATCGACATCGTGCACATCGGAAAGTTGTGGGAATAAACGATGCCACTTATCCCAGTTTTCCCTCAGTGGCTGTTGCATCTAATAGTCGTGACTTCATGGGTCACACTCATTTAGGCCACATCCATTCATCATGAGAGTTACCTCTTGTGATGAATGTTAAATATTATGACCTGCGACAACGAGTTACAGGGTGGCAAGAAAAGTGTAAACGCCATTCTTGTCGACCTGCACTAATTGAGACCGCAGCCTAATGTCGATCGGTCGAGTGCTGCTGTATTGTTAATGCGTCTGCGATGGAAAAAACGGCCACAAAGGATACATGGACGTCAGAAACATGTCATATTTTAATTAGGCCTGAAATGTTTCAGTTCAATACACTGGCCTATTTATTTGCTCTGCGGCTTCATATGTTGCTATGGCAACCCCGAACTGCACTTGCACCGGTATGCCCTGCTCTTGGGCCTCTCCTCATCACTCCGGTGACCAGACACACATTCAAAGTAGAGTGCTGAGCCCTACTACGGTGGAATTACAGTGCATGGCCGGACAAATGGTCTTAGGTAAATGGGACACACACACCTCAGTTGCAACCTATTTCTTATATTTGACAACTTTCAGTATGTACCTACTGGTACCTAAGAAATAAACACTTACATAAGTATAATCATAAAATAATAAAATGCAGATGTGCAAAACACTGTTCCTCCCATTTAGAAACCAGATGTAAGATAAGCTGGCAGGGGATTATATTGATTGTTAAAATCATTTCTTTTTTAATTCAACTTTGTGATTGACTTTGCCAAAATATAACTGAATATAACTGAAAATAAAATATAACTGAAGAAATAAGGTGCCTCTCCACGCTTCCTGATGAGGAGGGGACTTTGTTGAGCATAGTGGTAGGGCGCTTGCTTTCCACCAAAGTGATCCACATTTGTTTCCCTGTGAGGTTACGTACAGGCTTTCACATATAGGACTTTTGCTGTATAGTGTTGCTAGCTGGCATGTTTTCTCGAGATTTTCCTGTTTTCCCTGCCCTTGCATTTCGATGCTGCTCTATCTCCGCCTATTGCATCGTCATTGTCTCTCTAACACCTCTGCTGTTACAAACCACCTATACCTCTCAGCTCCTCCCTTCCTAGGGTAATTGGGTCCATGTACCCATGATTCTTCATCAATATTAAAATAAGATTGTGTCCAGTTAGTTACTCTCAACAGTATAATTTAAAAAATCCTAAAGAAGGGACAAATAACGTTGAAAGAAAATCGTGTAAAGTTTTTGAAATTTTACAGATGGTGTGGATACAGGAAAAGAGTGACTTCATCTATATTTTATTTATTATAACGACCTTTGGTAAATCATAAATGTACAGATTTGCCATTTAGGCACTGTAATGATTACTGACTACCGCTAAATACATCACCATGTAAACACACAAGTAAACTTTATTTAACTTAACCTATTGTCAACAGCAGGTTCATTAGAGAATGGTACATCAAAAACACAATGAAGGGAATACAAGGAAGGAATTGGTCATCACGTTTTTTTATGCGTCACCCAGAAATTGCCTGTAATGTGTTCGAAGAACCATGGGAAATGCAAATGAGGAAGGCTGCATTCATTAACTATAAAAATATGAGAAATGAGATGGTTGTATATTCTTGTAATGATAAATAGCTGATTTCAAGTTTGTCACAACAACTCTCCTGGTTCGTGAAAAAAAAAAAAAAAATGTAAGCCCCATTGTTAATTTACTTCATGACCATGTAACCAATTTTAGGCACTAAATATTTTGGGGTTTTGGATTGAATTTTACTGAGGTGAAGTAGCACACTAAATCCCCAAATAGGTCCGTAAAATCGTCAGCTGTTATTTATTAAATTTTATTTCCCATATTTTGGTGGAAGTGTTTTTACTGTTTTTGAAATGTTGCACATTACATGCATGCGAAAAATGGAAGATCAAGAATAAACGTGAAGTTATTTAAAAATCAATTTCGTATGTTGTATTAAAATTGCAAAAAATAAAAAAAGGCGATCAGTTGTCATTTGAAATGAAATGTTAATTGCCGGGAGCGAAACAAATATCAAGAAAGTTGATATCGGCTAGAAAAAAATATGGTCAGTGGTTACGTGAAAATGATTGGGATTAAGTTATTTATTGATAGGGTGACAAACAAAATATCGTCGAAATTCGATAAGCCTGTAGTTTCCAACTTGGTCGCATTTAGCGATCTTACCAAGCGTTCAAAACCATTCACCCTCAATTCCTAAACCCTGATTCCCCAAATCGGCCGTTACGGACATGGCTCAATACGGCACACCTAACCATATAAACATTTGTTATTTATTTGTGTCTGACGGCAGACAAATGCACCAAAGATTTGACACCTAGCCGGGTGTTTCCATGGCATGGAGAAATGAAAAAGGAGCATTTAAATGGAAAATTGGATAATAGTTTATGATTTGCCTGGTGCCAGGCATCACCAGAGCCGGTGCCAAATTTGTAGATCTGACTCTTGCTGATGCTCCGGTTCGTGTCGCCACTTGAAGAATAATTAATAAAACCTGAATGTAGAACTTCGTGGACTCTCAGGGCAGACCATACACCACATTAATTAAATACTTTGAAATAATGCTGTACAAAACACTCATAAATTAAAAACAGAATACACATTTGAGAAATGGCGGGAAATGAGGGTCCATGCCCTTATGCGCCCTGAGGTGTAGACAGAATTAAACACTCACTTTCCTGAGAGATGGAATTTATTCAACCGTAACTTTACACACTACTCTCAGGAAAAATTTAACATTGGTACCGAACTCAGACCTGTTGGTGACGGTTAAACTGCTAAAATCCCACGTGTGCTACACAATGGTTAATTGAACAGTTAAGCTCCTGGTGGTGACACAAACCAAATGGGAGCGGAGGTGTGTTGTCCTGGGTGGCTGGACATTAAGATTTTCCGGTAAATTGCCGTCTATTGCAAGTTAAATATGATTAGTAACAGAAGTTGTATGCCACCTGGGTAAGAGCGACGCGAGACACAACTCACACCACCAGCTGCCAAACGTTAACTAATTTGTTGCACGGACGTGAGGACCGGCGGTGGCGAGCCCGCTAGTCACAGGCTCTAATTTCTTTCACAAAACTACCATTAAACATACTTGGAGTCAAGTATATGTGTAGGAGGCACACGATAAATTAAACGACACTGAAAAATACATAATAAACATTTAACATGGGTTTATGAATGAGATGGTGATGAAACACGTGAGATGGGAACAAACATGTAATCACAGAAAACACTGGTGAAGGTGAATACAACTTAAAATGTCTCTTATATGTACGTCTCTCCCAGTCTCGCAATATATCAGAGTATTGCATGAGCCATTAATTACACATGTCTTTCACTTTTTCATCACCCTTGTCACACATGAAATATTACTCCGCCACCATAGAGTAGCTAGTTGGTTGACCACACACTAGTACTCCTACAATAAGTTGTCCCCACTACATCTGGCTTGCCCTATTCTACAGTTGCACTCCCTTGCACTGCCTTGAGAACACTCACCAGACACTGCACACTAGTGCGCCTTGGATAGTGCGCGCATCCTGTCAGTGCAGTTTCCTTGCTGTGGCAGGCAAACAATCTAGTGGGAAGCTGTGGTTGGCATCAGACTATCCAGATGGTTTGAGGAGCGGTAAACTCAGTTACCAGGGAATTTGGATGAGGTTTATACTTATACCCAGGAGACAGGCATTGCATGTGGAACAATGCCAATCTTAAGTGGAGAGCTGACTCTATTTCCTTGGGGTCGTGTGCCGACTACCAAAAATGGAATCGTTCCAATGTAATATTTCTTAGATAAGTTATAGTTCAAAAATACACATTGCACAGTGGATTCTTAAGGTGAACCACCCACCTTAAATTACTGGTAAACGATGAACAAAACACTTGATAATAATGAAGTCATAGTAGACTGAGAAATACATGTTTCACTTTAAGTGAGAAGCTGTAGCCCTACGACCCTAAGTGCCCGAATGCTACCTGAATAAAAACGCAGACACATTTCACATAATTTCAATGAGTTTTATTGATGTCCTCTGAATACAAAATACACTTCTGTCGGGCTTAACCTGCCGGTAAGGCGACACTGCACATAAAGGCATGAAGGTCACAAAGAATTAATGTTGAAACTTAAACCTTCCTTGGCGATGCAAACCTAAGGGAGGTAGAGAGGTGGAGAGGCCTGAGTGGCAGATGAAAAACGATTCATGATTAATTGGACTATAGCAGTTAACATGATTGATGCAAAACTTTAGGGCTGCCTGGGCAGTGGGAAACCCGAAGGCCACGTGAACAACTTTCTTACATTGCACACAACTGACATGAAACACTGTCCTTCTTATGTTGCTAATATTAACATTTAAATAAATGAACCATGGCGAAACATCTTAAATACATAATACAAGCACTGTGTGGAATGGAATGGGGCGGAAACAAGTGATAATGGAAAATACAATATAACATCAAATACCCTTGAAACAGCATGTGGGGCATAAAAATATACTAGGACTTCTTTGCCCATCGTTGCTTGTTTTGGCATTCATAAGTGTTTAAGTTTAAGCCATTTTACTATAAGAACTTTTACCTTGGGTATACTTTTGGCATTCGTGTACGTGAGCACACATAGCGTCTTCTCATGCCGCACTGGTTCGCATGCTCCTTACACTGCCTTGCTCTGACATTGCACTGAAACCCTTTAGTTCGCGCTAATGGGCGGCATCTTAATACTGAAGTAGTGGCGCACTGTCTGACACTATGTGCCCTAGTGCTCAGTAGAGTGCTGTTGCATAGTTTGATGTTTTGGTAAAAAATTTACATACATACATACACTCACAATTAGGCTACCACCCGGTGGCGAGCTCTCTCACCTCTCCTTCACCCAACCAACTCCTTTTCCACTTCCTTCCTGAACTTACCAATCCCTCTCACAGATAACAATTCCTCCCTCAACACATTTCACTCCCTCACAGACCTCACAAGCATGGACTGCCTACCCCGCTCTGTTCTCCTTCACACCCTCTGAAGCTTCTAACTGTTTTGTCCTCTTCCTCTAAACACCCCCTTACTAAGCCGGCAGTTTAGCCCTCCCCATCCTCCCTCTTCATTCACCATCCTGTACATCCTGACTAGCCATTCAACTTTCCTCCTGTCCTTCAATGAGCTTCCACCCCATTAATTTCATTATCACTATTGACCTATAGTTCCCTTCTTTCTCATCGTCCTGCCCCTGCCTTCACCACCTACACTTCACCCATCTTGCTGCCCTTCTCTGCACCTTTTCCAGTTCTCGCACCTCCACCTCCACATACGGGTCCTATACTGCTGCAGCATATTCTAACATTGGCTGTACCATTGTGACATATGCCTTCTCTTTCACCTCACAGCTGATTCTATTCGGCACCCTTCCCAGCATACCCAGAGCCCTTCTTCCCTTTGCAATTACCCTCTCTACCTGTTTTTTTCCATCTGAGGTCTCCCTGCAGTACAATCCCTAGATACTTATATTTTGCTGCTTCTTCTGTCTCATCTGTACATGTCCCTGATTATAATCTTCTACCTAAGTTTTTCTTACATTAATCTTCATTTTATTTTTTCTGGTCCACAACCATATATTGTCAATGTCCGTCTGCAAATTTCTGCCCACCTCTCCCACCTCAGCATATGCAACACAATAGTCTGCAAACAATCTGATTTTTGCCCTAATCCCCAAATCCATGTTATTTACCATTATGGTAAATTACATAGGACTCAGTACTCTTCCCTGTGGTACCCCTGACGTAACCTCCTCTTCTTCCGATATTGCCTCCCCCACTTTCAGCCTCTGCCTTCGCCCCCTGAAAAAGTCCCCTATCCATTCCACTATCTCCTATCTGGTATCAGCGCCTCCACTTGCCTCATCAATTTTCCATTGGGCACCTTATCAAATGCATTCTCTAAATCTATGAAGCAGACATCCACCTGCTTCCCCTCATCCACTACCTGCACCAGATCCTCTAATAACCCATCGAGCTGAGTCTCACATGAGTATCCCCTCCTGAAACAATGCTGGGATGCCTCCAACCAATTCTTATTGTTCACAACCCTAAATACATACTGCACCACCAGCCTCTCCATTACTTTTCCCTTACTTGGTGTGAGAATCACCGGTGTGTAGCTGCCAGGCCTCCCCCGATCCTCTCTTTGCTTGTGTATAGGTACCACCATAGCATCCTTCCAATCTTGTGGTAACTTACCCTCTCCTGAGGAGTTTTTAAACAGCACTTCTAAATATTTCACCATCTCCCTGCAACCAAACTTTATTGCAGCATTTCCTATCCCATCTGGACCCAATGCCTTACTGCTCTTCAAACCCCTAATTACCTCTTCTATCTCTTACTCCCTCATCTTAAACCTACTAAACACTCCCCGAACCCTATTCCCCCCTACCTAATCCAATCCTCATTTCCCTCAAACACTGACAAGTACTGTTCTTGCAGCATTTCCGAATTTTTCTTGGTCATTTGTCGCGTGCCTACCATCCCTTCCTGTTAGCAGAGGGATCCCTTCCTCTCCTCCCCCTAACCACCTAACATACCTAAATAATTTCCCATATTCCTTGCCTTTTCCTTCTTCCACCATGTTCCCCAGAAATTCATTCTTTGCCTGTTTCATATTCCTTTAAAGCCCCCTACCCATTATTTTCATCACTTCCTTGGATCATATCATTCTTCATTGGCATGTAATTTTCTCCACTTCCTCATCATTTTCAAAATCTCCTGTCCATAATATGGCGGATCTTCCACAATTTGTAACCTTTTCATTGGCACCAATTTCTCCAACATAACCTCCATTAATCCTTAAGCTCCCTCCACAACCCCCCATCACCCTCCTTTATAGACCATTTTCTTTAAACCTGTCTCTTAGGAAGATTTCTGCCCCCTTCTTGTCTCCTCTACCATACTGCCACACCAACCTTTCTGCCATTTGCTCTTCCTTCATCCTGCCAATCCCAATTTCCGCAACCAGGATATGATGGTCGCTTATACCATCCAATACTATTGCACCAACTACAGCATTCCTAGGTCTGACCAACACCACATCCAGCACTGACCCAACACCCCCCTAATTCCATTTCGTAGGTGTGTCTACTACCTGGACTAATCCTCTGTTGACTAACTGTGCTGCCATTCTCTGCATCATGCTACCCATCTCACCCCTGGCATATTCAAATCCCCTGCTACAACAACCCACTGCCTGTCCTTTAGTCTATCGACCCTCTCCTTGATCATCTCATTTGCCTGCCATCCCTGTCATGGTGATCTATATGCTGCCAGCAAAGTAATTTACCTATTACTACAACCACTCAATTTAATTTCCATTACCTCGATATCCTCACTAACCCATTCTACCTCCCTTTTTAGCCCTTTCCTTACACACACCATTATTCCTCCTCCTCTCCCATCCCTGTCTCTTCTGAAGATGGTGAACTTATCCTGCCTACATTCAATGTCCAGCACTTCCTCAGTCAGCCAAGTTTCCACAACTACCACTATATCCACTCCATATCCTTCAACATTTCCCCAGAAGCCCTCCAGTTTGCTGTACACACTCCTACAGTTCACCACCATTATCCTTATTCTTATACTCTGCTTTACCATCCTACATTGCTTACCCCCTATCTACAACCCTGTGGCCTCATCAATGCTATCCTCACCATTTCTCTCTACTTCTGTTTCCTTGCTTCTAACTGATTGCTATTTCAACAATTGCTGCTATGCCCTGACCATCTCCATGCAGGCAGCTACTTCCCTGCCTAGCAGATCACCTAGAATCCTCTTTCCCTGTTCTGTCAGGTTAACCTGGTCCCTCCCTACACTTTCCCAGCCTACCCATTTCCTACTATCTATAAATGTAGCCCCCAAATCCCTACACACTCTCTCATATACCTCATTCACAGCCACTGCCTTCTTATAGGATACTCCTTTCCTAACCAACATGCCACTAATTACTGCCCTAGCTCTAGGGAACTTCTAGTGCAATTTCCTCAGCAATCCCTGAGGTCCTGCTCTACCTCCTGCCCCATCTCCCTTCGAGCCAGGTAATTTCCCCTACATGAATTAGAACAATCTTTACCACCCCTCTACCTCTCATACTACTAACCCTTTCCTCCTAATCCCTGGTATTTGCCCCCCCCCCAAACGCTGCTTTATATGCAATTTCCTTTCTGACTTCCCTCAGCTCCGCCCCGTTTACAATAGAGCTGCCTAGAAAACTACCTCTGGCTCCTTTCCTACAACCTGTTGCTGCTTTGTGCCCCTTCCACCCACCTGCCTACCCTTGTCTACTTTGTCTCTTACCTGATCCCTGTCTTCAACCTCCTGCAGCACACTTGTTTCCCTCCCTTTGACCAGCCCTTCTCTCTCCCCTCTGTCTCTGAACTGTCCACTTTGTCTTGCTTGCTGGTCTTTGTTGATCGCACACTTGCAAGCCTCAGCATAATGCTTCCTACCTTCTACCCCTGCCTATTCCCTGCTTTCTGTTTCCTGTTACTCTATTCCTGATTACTTACTTCCTGCCTACTACTATCACCTTATTCCTTGCTACTATTTCGTGTTCCTCTTATCTTATTTGCTGTCTTATGTCTCCTACTGTCTTATCCCTTTCTACTGCCTCCAACTCATCTATCCTCCTCCTTAATCTTACCACCTCTATCTCTGCCTCCCTCCTCCTCTGCCTTTCCTCCTGCAGCCCTACTTGCATTCTGCCTAACTCTTCCTCGCTACTCAGCTTTTCCTCCTGTGGACCAGCTTGCATTTTCCTTAGCACCCCCTTTACATCTTCCAACTCCTCCTCTAACTTATCCACCCTCATTTCTACTCAACTCTTACCCATCTCATTCCTGACCATTTCTTCCATCCTCTCAATCCTATGCATCCTCTCTTTCCTGCTCATCAGATCTACCATCTCCCCTTTCCACCTCTCCTCCTTAGCCGCTTCCATTGGCACTGGCACATCCTCTACAAAGCTTCCCCTCAGCATATCCCAAATCCAGTTTCCACCTTCTCCACTTATTTGTGTTTCCTTCTCTACCCTCAATTTGTTCCCTACCACTGCCACTAAACCCTTTCCCTCAGCACATTCCTCACACTTCCACTCATGTTCCTGTAGTGATCCAAGTTCCTCCTCCCTGATGCTTATACAGCCAACATGGTACAAGTCGCCACACTGATCGCACCGCACCCCACTTTCTATCTTTCTCCACATCTTACCACAGCCCCTGAACTTATGCCTCCCTACCTTTTCTTTCTTTATTTATTTTGGTCTGTTGCGGGGTATTTTTGCAGGCAAACAGGTAGGGCCTGGGCGACTTCATGTCATAGTTTTGTACCTTGATATCTTACGAGTTAAGTGCAGATACGTTACTTTAGTTGGGAATGAGGAATTAATAGGAACATTAGTGGGCGCGCAATATTTACAGAAGGGAAATGCAAGGTGGCAAAGAAATATTTTAGTATGCCGGTTATTTGGAACTGAAGAACTGAAAAAAAAATTATTCTCAAGATAACTTACTTTTGAAATAAATGTGTATTAGTTATTTTCATTAGTAAGTGCATGTCGCTGTGCACTTCTTACAGGATACACAAACATCTTCTCTTCTGAATTGTGTAAAAGCAAAATCCTTTTATTCATCGCCATTCTCAAGACTCTTCGACGCTTGAAATTTTATTTTGGTGGCCAATTTTTTTCACTCCTGGTCGTTTTGATATTTCGTCTGTACCTCGGCAAGCAAGATCAGAAATAACAGCTTTTTTTTTTTTTCCTACTTATACCGCCACTTGAACAACATAGTAAAAAAGTGCCTGCGGTAACACAAATTGCAACAAGCAGATACAGCAATAAACTAGCAGACAGCAACCACACGACCACACATACTATCAACCCTCGGGAATTGCAATCGAGACCTTTCACTATAAAATAAATATCCGAATACAAAAAAAAAAAAGTTTTTTTTTTTATTAGCATTGCCTTTTTTATACTTGTCCTGTAAAATTATGTGTCTTTACGGTTTTCAGTTCACATGTTAGTTCATGATTTATAATTACAATCATAGTTATTTATTGAATTAATTAATAAGTATTTATAAAATTCTGATTGTTATAACGCCATGTTTTAATATTGCACGTTTTGATAAAGTGTTTGTCAAATAAAATATTGACTTGTGTATTCACGTAAGTGTCAGCTGACAAGTCTTGTGATTGCAGCTGGAAGGAAGTGAGGTAGGTTGACTAGGTCTTAGGCTGTTCTTGTTATATTTAGAGCATACCATTTAATGGATTGACTTTTTTAAGTTTGGTAAAGTTTCGTTTTATTATAATATTGCATTAGTATGCAGATTATTTGGAATTAATATGGTCATTTTTGTACTTGTTTGTAGTTGCTTCAGTGGAGCAGATTGCTCCGTGTAAAGTACTTTTGAAACGTTTATTCACTTGATGTCACACTAACCAGTACGTTTTGCTGTTTATTTGGGATTATTTCAGTAGCAGAAGCATGACAACTAGCAATGCCGTCGTATGATAACTTGATAATGTGCGTGTGACGGGATTCCGTGTTTGCAGGGGCTACGCCTACTTTTCACAAGATGGGGTTTCTGGATTGCTGAAATCGTAAACACACTTTCATTGTTGTAGCTGCATTGCACATCTGAAGGAGATTCACTAATGTGCCGTGGATATTTTTCAGAATGTAATATCGATGCAGTCACGACTTAACTGTGACCTACTTTCCTGTCGAGGCAGACACAATTTGCGGGTTAATTTGAGGTCGTTCATGAATCTAAAACGCGCAAGCTCGTTAGTGAAACATCATGTATAACTAAAACCTTAATTCTATTGGTTTTTGACGTTGGATTGGTTCCTTCAGTCGCAACGAATTTTGGACTGGTTATTATAGTGACTTAAATTTTGGTTATTATGGGGATTTCAGTCCTGTTAATCGTTCTGACGTAAAAATAATGAAGGAAACTAGGGACATGTCACGAGGTTAACAACTTGGCGTTAAGATTTATTACATAGCATTGTAGGACCACAATAATGAAATTGTCTGTGAACCATTTAATAGGCACAGGGAAAGTTCATTGGTAAAAACTTGAGCGTGGTGTAGCGATTGTGTCATAAATAACATCGCTGCTCGTGGCCGAATTATTATTTTTTTCACAAAAAAAAAAAAAAAAAAAAACCAAGTGTTATTAAATTGGCCAGTGAAGTGTTTTTGAACCAAAATTGCCAGAGGTAATAACTATCAAATACCTTTTCCCGGCCACTTGCATATATTCCTGGGTGATTTTGTTGCTTCTGTGGCTTTGTCTTGAAGATTCTTGTGATACATAACACTACTATGTCGAACTGCCCCCTCCCCCTTTGCTGAATTATCTTCACTATCATTTCTCAGCTTATCCTTTAATCTCAGTCCTGCACATCAATCTCGCAGTAGCCGGCTTACCCCGAGTTTCCCCTCCATTGCCTGCTTCCTAGCACCTGCCGAAGGTTGTCTACAATGTAACGTGCGAGCCCCAGCCTGGCTCTTCATTAAGCTGCCCCTCCCATCTGTCATATTTCACGCGTTTCCTTTGCCATTTGCTGCAACATTTCTTGGTGATCTAGGCTTCAGGCCACAAGCCCTGTTCAACATTTATCTGAAATTTCAATTTATCTCAACGTTGTTTTAGTATTTTTTGTGCATCTCTTTTTGAATAGGATAATTTCCTCTGTTTGATTGTGCGTAACATTGCAGTGCTCCACAATGAGGCGTATAACCAGTAAACGTACTACGTAAGCATTGTGATGTGGTGGTAGTTTAAATCTGTTCCTTGTCCACACTGCTGTGTATATGTATGAAAGTTTTCGTTCTTCAGCTGTGGTGTTTTGCAGGACGAAAATAACAATGTCTTCATCACGGGGACTGCCAAAGATTCAGGATGAGGAACGAGAGTCCAAGTTCGGCTACGTCTTCGCCGTTTCCGGGCCTGGTGAGTCTTCATTTTTACGTTATGATTTTTCGTATCAGTTTTGTTGCTTTAATTCTCAAGCCACAGTGAGTTATCTGTAGGACTTTCATTACAGTAGAAACAAATAAAATATTAAATACCAAGTTAAACAAAATTTCTGTTTTTGCAGATACAATTAACATTACCGCATAGAATGCTTATTTTCATTACTAGTGAAAGATAAAGATTGTACACACATCTCGTGTGAAGTCGTTACATTTCTCACTCTTTCACCAAAGTAGAATCGTCACCATGCAAGGATAGGTACGCTCTGTTTATTAATCTGCAATTCATAGATCACATTCATAAGTATTATGTCACCCATTTTCCTTAATCCTGCCTTGTGTAAGATTAAGTTTTTATTTCCAGCGTAAGTTAAGACTTGAATTGTTAGGGGCAAAGAATTAAGTTATCACTGGTCTTGCAGATCATGTTTCTGTATGAAAATTTAGAGTGCGATGTAATTTCTGTGATTAATGATTGAATGACAGCACCTCGGGTGTACAATGTCTAGTTAACCTTGCCGTCAAGTGAACTTGCAGCATTTCTGCGACGTAATTGAGAATAGGGTCCGGTTTACCAGGAGCAATGTGTTTTTGTTGTATTAAGTGAAGTGCAGATCGTAGGTTATGTTTGAGGATCACTCGCAAGCAGAACTCTATGGACATGGTCCAAAAGTATAGGCACCATGTCTGGAATGATTGAGCTGTGCATGTGTATATGAATCATGAATTAAACCGTAAAATCTGTTAATCAGCACCCAAACTTTAAAAACAAACTACCGTACAGTGTTGATTAGCCATCGCCCATTAACCATCAACTTCTGTTAACTGCAACCCCAGAGAGGAAAAATAAAGTACAAATGGCATCAAATATATGTATTACAGGCAAAAACTAAAGTTTCATTTACTCAACCTTATTGTAATTTTGTTTGTTCTTGTACATATCTTAAGTATCATTTTATTTTAAGTACTGTATGTACGTACTATGTTTTATTTTCTTGCAGCACCATATTTGTTTAATGTATTTCAGTGCACTAATTAAAGCCTCTGGTAAATTTCCATTTAACTGTAATATGTTTAGACCTTTGGTTCGTAGCTGTGGGAAATTGGAGGTTGAGGGTTATGTATGTCTATTCACTCTTCAGTCACAATGATGGTCCGACCTTGATGGATGGTCAATGTTCATGGTGTCAGGTTACATTATTCTGCCTTTTAATTATCACACTGTTGTGGTTTAGCAATGTTTTTTTTGTATTTGTGCTTAGCCCTTGTGTATACTATTGTGTTTCCTTGCTTTCTCACGTTTGTCCTACAGTGTTTTTGTTATTACAGTGGAAAGCTGATCATCCAAACATCAGTTAACCGGACTTGTTTTAAAAATAAAGAGAATAGAGAAAATACACTTTCTTTAGTCGCTGTGTCGGCAGAGGAGAGCCAAGCCAAGCGCTTGTCTGCTCTGGTCATTTGCCGTTTCACACTTTCACAGTGAATATATTCTGGAGGAGGGTACTGATTTCATTTTTTTATTTTATATACAGTTTCTGTTTTGGATAAACTTACTATATTCTATGGATGTGTAATAAATTTTACTTTGTTAGAAAAAGTTTTCTTACAAATCTCTTTACTTTCATTTTAAACGTATTTTAGTTTTCAGGATTTTTTATTATCCAAATTACCTTTGATCCCTGTTAGTCTGGATAATCGACTTTATACTGTATTAGTACTTCATGTAGGCATTGTCGTCTGAAGATTTCTATAGCATGTAACTGTTCTACATAACAATAACTGAAATTAAAAATATGATAGGATAATTTGAAATTTTTTGACGAGACTGTGCAGCATGTCAGTTGTTTTATTACTTGGAGCAAACTGGCAGAATTTACTGTAATAAAAAAATAATAGTCTTACATGCTCATGAAATGTACCTATCCATATATAACTTCAATAGCGATTGGTTTTGACCAAGTAGTATTCACAGAGGATTTTGACTAACCAAAGAATTTAAATTGTGCATAGCAAATATTCTTTCCAGTGATCATACATGGTGATAAAATGCTAGATGCACTGAATTTTATCCTTCGTAATAGGAAAGGATACAAAGATGAAATGTTTTGTAAAATATATAACACATAAACAAATCTATTTTATATATATATATATATATATATTGTTGAGCAATGTAGAACATTTACAGGGAAAATCGATCAACATGTGATCATGCAAATATTACCTATTGACATAAACACCTAAATATAGGCACTTTTCAAAATTAGCTCAACCATCACAAACATTTATATCTTGTACAAATACTGTAAAATCTACCACTTTTTTTCAATAATTTTTTAGTGTTCCTTAACAATACCACCTAATGTGTGATAGTTAACACATTAGCGGATTAAAATAGTGTTACACGTTGACGTGGTCATATCAGAGTCCATAAGGAATGAATGTCCTAATAAAAATTAAACTAAAATAATTATTTTTTACTGTATTTTTGATGTTTAAAAAAAAACGCAGTTATTATTTAAACATTAAATTTCCTGTCTTTGCTATTAACACAGGTTATTCTCAGCATCGCAATATTGGTCAATTTCAATTGTCCTTATCACTGTCTTTACATATATTGGTTAGTCACTTACTTTTACACATATTCAACTCAACTGCCTATTGCCATCATTCCAGATGTCAAGTAACTCGTGCATTCAGTTCAATAGTCCTGCCCATCTTTCTCTCTCCACTGCACTGATTCTCACAGTCTCGCTGGTTACCGTCGTCAATGCTACTTCTGTTGAGTCGCCGGTACCGTACACATAGCGCTAAAGGCTCCAGACTAAGACCTGTCTATTGGGAGGCATGCCGTGCTTATATAGACCAGCTGCCCTGGTCCAGAAGGTTCATCGCAACCAGGTTTGTGCTGGAGGAGGGCAAGGGTGACAGAACATTCTTGCAATGATAATCAGACATTGTCTCCGAAGAACGGGAGCGGCACAAGTTCCGGTAGGCTCATCAGCATGTGCAGCACCCTCTCCTTTTAAATCACTTGCACTTCTCGGGGTTACTGCTGACATGACATGCCGTGCCTTGCACGTTCGAGCAAGGAAGACGATGGCGGAGCAGCAAGCAGTACGTACCTAGCACTACTAGTGTATCTGTAGGTGTGTTAGCAGATCAAATGCTTTTTATAGCATGTTGTACAGTCTGTTGAATATGTTTATAGTTTGGAATAGAGTACGGGTGCCTCATAGAGACAAAAGTGATGCAGTAACACCTGCTTCCAGTATCAATGATGGTTTGAAAAAGAGTAGAGGGAATAGATAACTGCCAACGATCATATTCACTAATAAAATATTCACAAACGTATGAAATGTATACATACATCACAATTTATTGTATGTTAAGTATGCAGAACTTAACTTGCAATGACCTTGAATTGTATAAGTTGCTGTTCTTCATAAGTCCCTTTTGTGAATTTTCAGTTGTTTTAAGCATGATTTGGTCCATTAGTCAAAGGCTATTTTTCATGAGGGTCGTGCATTTGTTTTTTTATCCCCCATGGGTTATTGGGGTAGTTTGCATCTGCCAAAAACAAGATGTGATGTTACACTGTGCCAGCTGTTTTGCTCTCTGCCAGTTTGTCTATCTTGAAGTTGTGGAAACAGTTTTTTATAGTTGGTGTATTTAATTGGAGATGCAGGCTATCACATTACCGCAGTGTCAAGTTCAGTAATTGACATGTGGGGTAAACTTATGCTTTAAATTGTGTGTTCTTCCAAAACTTGGGGCACTATGTAAGTTTCATGGGAACTGCAAAGCTGGAGAGAAGGAAACTGAATAAGCAGGGCTGGCCACGGAGAATGGAAGAGTGGATGTCAACGAGCAAAGTAGGGCCGGTGTAAAACCATAAAAGTCGCGAACATTTGTCAAACCAGCGAAAGCACCTGTCTAAGGGCTTTCAACTTGTAGACATTATCTGCGACTACTTTTCTCTCGGGTACTCTTTCCTTAGATCTCGTGGTTTTCACAGAATTATATATATATAATAATATAAATAATATTTTTTGCTATTTTTGTATTGTACAAATAAAATAAATTAAACTAATTCCAAAAAAAATTTAACAAGGATAACTGGAAGGTCTTGTCATAATTTATATTAAGGTAACCTATGCTTAGCAAAGGTTATTTTACAAAAATTCAAGGATAGTCACAAACCAACAGAATTTTTTTTTTAATTGCTAAAACGTTACCTTGCATGATTTTACACGCCTTGAAGCAGCTCTTGGCATCTTCCAGTGTGAATCCTCAATTTTGTATGTAAAAATTTTTAGTTATTTGTAAATTTCTAAAACCCTACAATTGTGATTTTAATTGTTTTTATGCTTAAACTATGTGCTTATAATTTTTTTATGGTGGGAGAGTAATTACTGATATGTATGAAAGTAGAACAGTTTGTCGTACAAATACAATGCCCTCAAGATGTACACAGAGGCTCCAAGCCAATCAGATTGTGTGTCTGGTAAAGAATACTGTTTTTGCAAATAGTTAAGTGTAAGTTATAACTAACTGTGTATAGAAATGAAGTTCAGAGACTGCCAGCAGCAACTTATACCAAGAAAAATCATAATGAAAGGATGTGGTGGGAGGGGGGGGGGGGTAAGTGTCTTCCCTCCCTCTCATGTCCTTTATTGGCATTCATGTAGACAGATAACAAATGGCTAGGGAAATGTAAAGTTCTCTCGTGTATCATTACACAGTAGGTACAGCACATTTGCTCGTGCAGTAGCATGCATCTCCTTGCATTTTAGAAGTAACGGCTCTGATACCATCTCTGCTGTAGACTTGTTTTTCCACGTACATTACTGGCCGAGTTTGTGCAGTTCCTTCTCTTCGACTTTTCCTGAATGCCAATGATATTGGCTATTTGCCGCATCATGCTACTGAAGCGGAGTTTTATCCTAAACTGCACAAGTGTATTTTTAAAGGAGATCAGTCTTGGTGTTGCTAGTTAATGCTGTCATCTTAGTTAATTACTTATGTCTGAAGGCAGTTACATAGGAGCAGGTCAATTTTTGCAGTTTTTAACACTCTGTGGGTATTTAATCTAATTTGTTTATGCTGCGGCAAAAAATTGTGTACGCTCAGTTCATTATCTGTTAGATTATGTTCCAGTTTAGCCTATGTGTGTTAAAGGAATAAAAGTTTATTTACATGGTAACCAGGGAAATCTAGGGTTTGGTCGCAATCACATTTGTCAATGCAACAGGGCTTAACTTCAGACTTTGGTAGGAGATAAATGTAAGCATTGCATGCGCAAAGCTTTTACGAAAGCAGCTATTTATCTGAGCTGAATCTTTGGAGATAAATAGCTTATCCTACCATGTGCCGAACATGTATAATCCTGATGGTCTAGGAAGAAATTGTGCCCACACAAATGACAGCTTTTCCAAATCATGGGTACGTTACCTGAGTGTGTTTAGGACCACAGTAAGGTTTCTGGGAACCTGGGGCTTCATAATGCTACAGACAGAGAAAGAAAAGCAATAGCTATAGTTAAAGTGATTTACGTTTATGTGGAAAAATAATATACTGTAGAACCCTGGTAACATTTTTCAGGGGCCAGTAAAATAAAATGTTATATGCAGGAAACAGTAGGCATTACACCTGCAGGAACACCTCAAACAAAACAAAATTCTCAAGTAATAATTTGTGTATATAAGTAGCTAGTCAAGTTCTTCAACTTCATCTGAATCATTTGGTGCAAAAATATCAGTGATCTAAATTCAATGGACCATAGCATCAATCACAGTGATATGCTTTCTGGATGCTTGCTTACTCATCTACACTTGTTTATACTAGTAATTTTCAGGACCAACTCCTCTAAAAATCCTTAATATTTCAGGTATAAACAGTTTTCGTTATCTGTTTGCAGGCTACTGCAATGTTAATGTCTGATATTTCATTTGAGATACAGCAAGCAATACTGTTGTTATAAGCAGGAAATGAGAATTTGAACATTGTTGTATTCAGGAAATTAAACCATTAAGCCTTATGGAGAATGGTGCGACCATGAAATAATGTCGTTATATGCAGGAACGTTATACAGGGTTCTACTGTGATGTATATTTCTTAGAACTAAACCACTCGAAGCTTAAGTAGTGGGAAAATTATTGTTTGGACTAAATGATGAGTAGGTTTTAAAATACAAGACAAAATCCTGCAGAATTCAATTATAAAGCAATACATACTCGATAAAACACAACATAGATACAAGAACACAAGGCAATGCCCTTTCAAATTATCACATTTCATTGAAGAAACTGTTTGGCCGTTATTAAATGAAAAATGGAGTCGCGTGGTGTAGTGTTCAGCCAGCTGGTCTCCTACCAAGGTGAACCAGGTTGGATTCTTGGATTTTCGCACACAATAATAGTTCTTGATGATGCCACAGGTCTGCGAGTTTTCTCAGAGCTCCAGTTTCCGCTGCCATTGTATTATGATGGTGCTCCACGTTCGCCTCGCTTCACTTTCCTCTGCTTTCGAGACGCAAACCTTTCTCCACACAGTGGGAAGTTAGTTTGAAGTAGACTGAGAGTACTGTGAACGCTCGGCTTCACCCCCGCGCAGAAATTCTTTGTTTTCATGTCATTTCAGATTCATACTGATTACTCACAATGTAAGTTTATAGAAAATTTAAATTTTATGATGTTTAACATTTTTGTGTGACCTGCTTCTTGTAGGAAGTCAAGAACACGTTTATAGTTTATTAATAAGTTCTCGACTTTTAACAAGAAGCAGATAACATGTAGGTATATCCAAATTCTGTTTGATATAGATAATTACACAAACAAAATTTCTTCAACTTCAAATTTCCAAGTTTTATAGTTTGATAGTATTAGTTATCTAGTCCATTAATTAAAAAACATAAATGCCAATTTAGTGTTACCACATATTTGACAATTCTTAACATTTATTAAACACAGAATGACTTACTTCTGGCATGGTATTACATTCAATTTCACCATAAAATTAACAACTTTTGAAAAGTTAACTGCATTCTCACCAGTCATAAGCCTTAATATAGCTTGTGATCATTGCAATGTAGCCTTTAGTTGGTAGGAAGCTAGCTTTAGTTGGTAGGAAGCTAGCTTTAGTTGGTAGGAAGCTAGCTGATTTTGGTTGCTAATTATTAAAACAATATTTTCCAATGTGAACTTTGGTATTGACTGTAAGTGATTTTTGTTGGAGTGACACTTTCTGTCTCAACAAAGATCACAAGGGTATGTTAAAAAGTTATAAAACATTTACCAAAAGAAGTTAGAAATCAGTTTGCGTAGTAAACATATAGTTGTAAAAAATGTAATATGGTATGTTTAGTACGCACCGGCATTTTTTGGGGGAAAATGTACAACTTAGTCTTTAAGTAAGAAGTAATGTAAGTTTGGAAGAAAAAAAAACATATTTTTTACCAGATGTTCTTGGACTAATTCAGTTTGGACTCTTTATGTGGTCTGTACTACAATATTTGGTTGCCAAGTTAAAGTAACTGTCAAAGGATGTTCCGACAATGAGTCGTTAGCATCAGCTGTGGAGAGAATAACATGTTGTACAGTAGAGTTTGTGAGACAATGAACAGGTGACGCTGTATATAGTGTAGCTTGAATTTAATGGAAAATGTGTACAATCTGACTGTTAATGTATACATAATTGCAGTTAATGGAATCTATAAAATGCTTACCAGACAATTATTTCCAACATCTTCAGTAATGTTTATTTTGCATGCTTGTCTGTATATTTGTAGGACATGGATTACATGTGGGACACCCTCAAGTTAATGTATTCTCAGGGGAAGCTTCAGCTGCAGTTTTCCCGTGTGGAAAAGTTGCTTAGAATATTTACTTTGTCTCACATTTTTGCCCAGCGAGAGAGGCAACTCGGCGGCCAACGTGCCCAGTTAGTGCGAGCACAGCTCGTAAGTGTTACCGTGGCTGTACACAAGTTGGGACACTTGCTGTGTGCAGTGAGACCTGTATTGAAGCTCCTTACGTACATGACCAACCTGCTGTTCACAAGGTTGCGTGGCATATGGCCAAAAGTCGCCACGACCTGCTGTTTTTATTTTAAGAAGGCGTTGGAAATGAGCATAAAATTGAGATATAGATATTAGAATGTTTTGAAGCTTCATGCTTTTAAGTCTGTCAATGACTCTTCACAATTACAGGACACATTTACCAGAATGTTTTATGAACCTAGGATCTAAAAAAATATAAATTCCTGCTCCCAACATTTTTTTCCGTACTCCAACAGACAATGATAGTGTAAATTCAATAAGTTGCTCTTACAGAGACTGTGCAGCAGGTGACCTGCATGTTGGTGAAAGTTTTATTTATTTATTTAGTAATTTATTTTTGATATGTTTGGCAAACAGTAGTGGTATCTAAACTGGTGAGTAGCGAACTGCAAATAATTATTTGGTTTTCTTCTTTTGCTGAAATTGGCCACCCATCAACCAAACTGTATGTTAGAGCTCCACAGCCGTAGAAAATATAGTACAACTGGCTAGCCACTTTAACTATACTGTGCACTGGCATACTGATTTGTAGCAGTATCCTTTACCCTTCCCCTCCTGATGGCAGGAATCTTTGTTGGTTGTGAAGTTATGCAACGTCTTTAACCATTAACTTTGGAAGTATTTATGTGGCAGATAAGATTACCTTGAGCGAGATAAGATGTCCCCCATTGTTACCAGCTGAGAGCGGCTCCCTTTCTGCTACCATAACGGTGGAATGCAATTCACGCTTTTAATAATCCGTATGCCGTCAGTGAAAGAAAGTTCCCATTTGATATGTCCAGCTTAGCAAACCTTAAATATTTTTCACCTGTTATATAACCAAATGGGAAAATTTCCTTGTTAATAAGCTAAGTTTTCAGAAGTTTTTCTGAAGTTTAATAACAACATAAATGTTTAAACCCAAATAATACCCAATCTCTGTAGCATAATTTTGGTGACAAAAACTCATGACCATTTAATACTTGCATTGTTTTTCCCATTCATAGATGCAGATGGACCATCTAGTGTATTATTTCTAAATTTAATTGTTAATTAGCAGGTATTACAACTAAAAGTATATTTCACCTGTGTCTGAATGTCAGTTGTGTAGTTACTAGCTACGCTACACAAAGCTTTTGCTGCACCGTTAATCTTCTGGGAACAGTAATAATTTTGTAATTAGGATTTCATATATTTTGGGGTGAAAAGATTTGACTTAACAGCAAGGTCTTGAGAGGAGATATCCTTAGGAAAAGGTATTTTGTCTGAACTTGTGTTGCTTACCGACAGTTATGTTGTTTTTAGGAGTAGTTGCGTCAATTTCTTTCAAGTGTGGCTTTCCAAAATTGTTTGTCGTTCTTAAACAAGACGAGTAAAAGACTTGAAATGGTCTTTTAAAAAGACACGAGTATTGTGCAGACAGGAACTTGTTAAGATGATTGTCTTTTCAGAGACCAAGTTTATTCTCTTTAACTTAGTTTCAAAAATTTGTTTAAACAGACTGAAATATTTTCTGCATTAGGTTTTTTTTTGTGAAGAAATATAACTAATGAGTGTGTATTTCTGGGCCACATCTATGGGCCTCACTAGAAATATGCTGAAATCCACGACTGCAGTAATAATCATTGCTCATCAAGGAAGGTTAAACATTTCTAGCATGACATGAATTTGAATTTGTGTCGTAGTACAAATATGTACTACTCACGTTAATGCATGGCATATTCCTGCAAATTTGGCATGCGCACACTATATTTAGACTTCGTTCCATCATCGAGATACTACACTCCTATGGGCAAGTCACACCTGCGGCAGTTCACATGGTTGACGTGCCTACAGGGTCTAATAACAAGTGACAACAGACACATAGTTGAATAAAAATTGTACTGCCCACCCAAAGCCGTCGTGCGGTCGCCCACTCCCCCCACTGCGAGATTGTACTGTTCATCGACACCCTACTCTCCGAGAAGCAAGTTCCAAGGGTTGCTGCAGGATGGCAGCGCCCCAGCCTCCAATGGAGGAGATAAGAAAAGAGTGGTGCGGCCACCAAGCTAGCATAAACTACCCCTGTGGGGAGAGGTTAGCCACCTCCCACACTCCCGCTTGAATAAAGCCGAGGGCACCAGTAGAGGCAGTGGCAGTCACCCTGACCTCGCAGTCTGCAAAGACTTGAGCTCGTACGACCCAAAGTTCTGACCACTAGGCCACTCGCGTTTAAGTCACCGTAGAAAGTTAAAGTTTCCAGGGTAAGTCGTTAGACTTTGTATCCCAGTCTGCAGAGACCGGAGGTATCTGAAGGAGCTCAAACCACTAGGCCACTCGTGATGCATTATGGTCTCGGAAGACTTCTGCACCGACATAGTCAGCAGCACCTGGAAGAAGATGCCACTACAGCATCCAGAGATATCGACAACATCCCCACCTGTTTCCTACTTTCCTGTCACCCCCGTGGTAGCACGTTGCACCGACATCCCTTATGGACTTAAACCTCTCCCTGGGGCCAATCTTTAGAATAATGTAAAAAAAAAAATTTTGAAATCACCTTATTTAATGCAGGTTGCCTTCACCTGCCATAATGTTAGCTTCCGTGATTCAACTAGGAGAGCTATGAATCCCGCTGTATTTCAAAGCGTATAAATAAATATGTCAAACTTGTTTCTACTTTAGGTGTACAGTCTTTTGTTAACCTTAGATCACACTAGTTGTTTCAACTTGATATTGCTCTGTACAAGCTCTCTATGGTCCTAGTATTGAAATACTAGAATTAACTCTAGCAACTCTGAGTGAAAGGTACGGACAGAACGAATATCCTTGGATTATCCCCAGCCTGAATAAGTCCAGGATGATAAGTTATATTCCCAGTCTGAATAAGGCCGGAATATCCTTGGTGCATTGCGGGTCATCCGACTTTCAGAAGGATTCAGCCCCAGGACCACAAACTATTATATTACGCATAGTCTCGGTCCATGCCTGGTGTTTCTGAGTGTGAGCTCCAGTTTGCACTTGCTGTCCTCAATAGAGATGTCTTATGCAACTAAGGGACAGTTGAGTAAAATATGAAGATTAGCCCGACAGGTATTACGAGAGCTAGAAGATTTTATTCCTACAGTGACTCCACTGTCCAATAATGGCATTCTAATAACTAGTGCTAATTCTGAACCGTTATTTGGACCGTGGGTAAAATTAACTCGTAAGGTTCATCTTGGGTTCAAGACTATTAAACAGGGTGGAGATTCACTTCACCTAGGTTGGCCCTGGCACGAGGCAGATTATTTTGACCATCTAGTTCCATCTTCATCTGAGCCAGAATGGACCACTTCGTGTTGTCCTGCTCTGCCAGTACGTGTCGCCATCTCCACGTGCCAGGTGCGAATGACCGCAGTGACAGTCATCACTATTCGCCTACCACCCAACGTAACAAGTCGCCGTGAAATAAAATAGTCTCTCTCTCTCCTGATTTTGTTCCGACCTGCAAGCCGACTGGGATGATAATCTCACCCTTAAGTTTACTTTATAGTGACAGCTGGCATCACGCATTTCGACAACCTTCATGGTAAACAGGGTCAAACTCCCCGGTCGGCAGGTGTATTTGATTAAACTTGTGCTGGGGTGCAATTCCCCCTCCTCCTACCAAGGTCACTCAATCAAAAGGGTGTAAACCCAAACTTCCCAGCGTGGGAAGATCCCCGACCCAGCCAGGTAACCAAACTCCACGCTCTATTGATCTCTCAGGTGAATCTTGAACTTTCATCCACCAGGAGGGAGTCGGCATCCCGAACCTTTAGATTGATATTAATCAAAAAAGTATAACAGGAATTTTGCATCAACGTGTTAGTGATGAAAATGTGTAGTGAATTCTACACATATTTGGCCTGTAATTTATAAAGTAGGGCAACTGAAATTTTAATATAGGTTTTTAAGGTCCTGCTGAATTTCTTTGACCTTACATTTACTGACATGTTGTGATAAAATAGTTTACATAAATATGCAAACATTACAAATGAAATTTAGTTGTGTATACAATAAAGGTTTGTGTAATTGCATGCAAAAGTCATTTTTATGCTAATAAAGCAAAGTAATACTTCAGTTGAGGAATAATTTTTTTGGTTATTTCAATAGTGTCAGAGTACAGTAGCTGTTTTATATTTTCATTGTTTGCTATCCCTCCAAAAAATTATTTAAGTGATAAAGCTAATTAACAATTTCAATATTAATGGAATGTTACACAAATATGATGTTAAAAACTGACTGACGAGATAATCTTGAATGATTAATGTAATATGCCAAGTGAACTTTATTTACAAGCTGCTACCCTGATAGCAAAATGTGGGTGGATTTCCTTATTAATGTTAATGATTACTGAAAATATTGTATTTTTGTATGCTGTTTTTTCTTTTTTTCTTGAATGAGCATGTCGTCAGTATTAAAAATTCAGTCCCTAAACCATTATAAAATACTGTAAAATATTAGTGAGATAGGAAAGCTGCATACATCATTGAAATGAAAATCAGTGTCTTTACAACATACTCAAAATGGCTTCCCTGTTCAGTAATGCATGCGTGAGCTTTTTTTACCATGCTTGAGGTCACTTTGTCACACACTTTTAAACCGCTGCTGGTTATCACGGTTGTAATATCCTCTTCAGGTCCCTCAGTGTATGTGGATTGTTTTTATATACACATTCATTTTAAGGTACTTCTAAAGGAGACAAATTTGAGGGCGAAAAATTGCATGAACACGGTGGCCACAGTCTTTTTGAAATAAGATGGTTACATAAAAACTGCATTAAATGTAACATGGTGGCACCATCTTGCTGTAACTAGCAGTCTCATTCGTAGATTTCGAGAAGCACAATAAACTGCGTAATGATGTCTTGGTACATTTCACTGTTTCCGGTTTGAAAAATATGGCCCTGTATTCAATTACACACCACACAAAAATTTTCTGACCGTGCAAGGGCTTTCATTCAACACAATATGTGGATTTTTGGATGATCAAATCATACTGTTCTTTTTTAACTGTTCACTTAGCCACTAAGGTGAAGTCATGCTTTGTCAGTGAAGAAATCCCAATCAAACTTAAGATTCCATGGTTGTCAACAAATGACCAAAACCATGTACATTACACAAAGCATTTGTCTTTATCTGGGTCCCTAAGTTCTTACACGTAGTGAACATATGTACAAATTTAACTTCATTGCTTTCTGAACACTTCATTACGAAATCTCTGCTTGTGCGGACTCTCATCAGGCTGTTCAAAGGCAAACACAGCATCATTCTTTACATGTCGGCCAATTTTGCTTGTCCAAAATTGCCAGTCTCGGTGATATTTTCCTGTATGTAACTGTTCTGCATTCCTGGAAGCTGTTGATTAATCTCAATATTGTGGAATTGTTAGAACTGTAGAAACTCACTTGCCACATGTGCACAATAACTAGTGGCAAAATAATTTTCAAGAACAAAAACTAGTCTTTCTTGGAAAAACATGGCTGCAGACATTGTGTGTGAGACTGATACGCGAAAGATGGCATTTATGCTTGTTGCTAGTACTACTACAGTGCCATTTGTCAGTAGAAGATACAACTATTACAGCTGCAATACCATTTATAATGTTTAGTTTGATGTGCGTGACTTCTCAGTTGCATTTTACTGTACTGAATTTTCCCTTCCGTTCAGTGCAGAAAGCAAATTTAGGCTTGTGTATTGTACGGTCCACTCATGGTTACTTGCTACTTTGTGAAGCCCGGCTTAAGTACTACATACTTTCAGGCCAATCCTCCACCTCGTGGAAACAAAGATTAACAGAGTTTAAGAAATTACACAAGGGCGACACTCAATGATATTTTGCATGATAATTATTTATTACTAGGATTTACAAAACCAGACATTTTTCTGTTTTTATTCAAATGAATTATAAATAGACATCATAATTTGTAAATAAAAGTAAAAGTTGAATATAACCAAAAATAAGATACTTTTATGTTAGCAGACGTATAAAATATTTGAGGCGCGTGACACGTTAGGAAATAATCAAAAATGTTGTACGTGCGGTGATTTTTTGAAGGTTTGATTCGGAAATGTGAATGTACAGCGAACAGTGTACATTTATGACCTATGTATATACGTATGAAATCATGCATTGACTTTCTCTTGATCTACCAGATAAAGGCTGTCTCAACTTCAGCGTGTAACATAACAGTAATTTTTAATCTTAACTGAGTCAATGTTGCTCAAATTGCTGTAGTGCATGCTGATTACCACTTGAGCCATTTGTAGTGTGTTCACATTAAACTAAATCTAAACTAGTTTGTTCAATATTTGCAGTTGGTTTATTAAGTTATAATGTGTACCCTTAAGTGATCTGCGATTCATATCACAACGTATGTAAGAAAAGTGAAAAAATATATTTGTAAACTTATAAACTTCAACAGTTTGAAGTTCAGAGATTTATTTTTAATGTTGCAGGGTTTTATGTTGTGTAAACGAACTAATATTGTCCCAAAAGAAATGATAGAATTTTCATTGGTTGTGGTTATCAGTTTTGTGCATATCTTTTAAATCATTAATTTTTAGTTATTGGGAAGTTATTAGTTTGATCCCTAGTGGGAATTAGTTCTGTATACTTAGTAAAGTCGGAAAATGAAAGGAGACATACTCGGCTTATAGTGAAATGAATATTTTCAAAGATTTTATTTCTCAATTATTTACAGTTAAGTTTGCTGTGGTGCAGCTCCAAAGTATAGTATTGTACAGAAATTTTGAATTGAGCAGAATATGATACGGTTGAGTAAAGAATCTTAATTGGAAACTGGTGTGCTTGTATATTTGGCTAAACCGTGTCATCTGGATGTATTGAGGCGATCCACAGGCAAAGTAAATTGCAGTGAACTGTCATTGTAAATGCAAAATGTGAATGTGATTTGAAAATAATTATATTCAATATTTTTATAGATTTAGATATTAGCAGGTTAGAACTGCTGCTGTAATATCCTGCAGCTTTGATTTTTTTAATTGTTCAGTATGTTATCTATATACAAAAGTGTTCAACTGGATGGTACAAAATTAGGTAATAGAATACATTGCTTAATTTATTTGAATCAGTGATTTTAATACTTTGAAAAAGTATTTAAAAATGCTTTGCTCAGGGTGGGAATTGTGAAGCAGTGCTGTGTTTGCAGTGGTGACGGCGGAGCGCATGTCCGGGTCGGCCATGTACGAGCTGGTGCGGGTGGGATACTTCGAGCTGGTGGGAGAGATCATCAGGTTAGAGGGAGACATGGCCACCATCCAGGTACGCACTGCAGCAGAGTACAATCTTCTAGAGATGGTAGTTTATAAGCATATCATGCTGCCTGTTATATAGGAACTGTAATGCCATTCATTCCCACACATCATGTGGTAAACTTGCTTTTCAAGCACAGCATAGGAGTTGATTTTTAGTTATACTTTTTAGATGTTCAGGTTGGCTAACAAGCTTTAGTGTGCAGATTGCTTAAAGTAATAATTTTCATGAAGAAGCTAGTCAAAAGGCAGGAAATTTAAAAATAAAAATATTACCAGTCCCATTATTAACACCCCATTCTTATTATTCACACATTACACAGTAGTTTAAACAGTAATATTGTGTCCATATAACTGTAAGCATGTTCATATTGTAGACTATAATTTATTGTTTTGGACCACAGTATGGTGCTTGGAGGTTGAAATGAAATGTGGGGAGTTTTGTATATATGTTGATGTATGGTTGGCCAGGTAGTAGTATGAGGTTGGTGCTCTGATGCAGGTATACGAGGAGACCTCTGGGGTGACGGTGGGTGACCCCGTGCTGCGAACAGGCAAGCCCCTCTCGGTGGAATTGGGCCCGGGGATCTTGGGTAGCATCTTTGATGGTATCCAGCGTCCCCTCAAGGACATCAATGAGCTCACAAGCAGCATCTACATCCCCAAGGGTGTAAACATGCCAGCTCTCAGCAGGACCGTCCAATGGGAGTTCAACCCCCTCAATGTGAAGGTCTGTACAGCCCAGGAAAGATGTTGGGTTCACAGTGATAAGCCCCTGCCCATTGTATGCATTGATTGGTTATGGCTGTGAAGGTTATCTAGACACTTGTTGCTACACTTTGTCCCTTCCTGTTACCAGTTAATGAAGGGAGCTGTGCAGTTGAAAAAGTTTTATGTCACCCAGACTGCACTCTCAAATCTTTTGCTACATTGTGTGCTGTGTACTCTCACTCCTGCAGATTGCATCCAGGTAGATGTTCACTTCAACTGTGTCATTGGCTGGGTAACTTAAATAAAAGTAACAAATGTAAATTAAAATTTGTGAATCTTCTTGTTATCTTGCATTATCATTAAAAGTGATTTTAATCAATGCACTATAAAATTGATGCTTTAAAAATTAAAAGTAATTTATCCTTCTGCATTGGCTAATGTTCTTAACATTTCTAATTGGCAGTGACAATCCTCTAGAGGTACATAAAGATTTACACTACTAAAGGTTAAACACTCAAAACATGGAAACCGAACAACTTTGTCAGTGCAGATAACAATTTCATTCACAATCCAGTCATCTTGACGAACACTATAATAGCATCATAAGCACAACACAAGTGTTAGCGAAGTAAAAACAATTAAAAATAACACTATTAAACAACTGTCTTTTGTATGTTTGTGAGGTTTGTAATGGTGGTGTGTTGCAGATTGGCAACCACATAACTGGAGGAGACGTGTATGGCCTGGTTCATGAGAACACCCTCATCAAACACAGGATGTTACTGCCCCCCGCGTGCAAAGGGCACGGTGACCTACATTGCCCCTCCCGGCAATTACACGGTAGATGTGAGTATAACCTCTTGTTCTTTGATTTTCTCAAAATGACTACTTAGTGTATCTGCCAGGTGTATGAACAACATTGAAGCATGCTGCAAGTTAACGTTGAGTCTCAAACATTTTGAATACCTGCAGGGAGATAGTATAGTTCTGATGACTTTGAAATATAAAGACATTCTGTGCATTGCAAAAAAAAGAAATTAATAAGTTTAAGGCCCACAGAACAATCTGAAATGCCATTTTTAAACATCTTGGAGATATGTGGAACTTGTGTAATGAAGTGCGTCAAATTAATTTTGCATGTATTCTAACAATAGATGTTTCAGTTAGCAGTTCAGAAGTTTCATTTTAGTATGCTAGTATGCACATGATGGAGGTAACATGGAAGGTTAGCATAGAAGCATTGAGACATCCAATGTGCTTAGCAGTGTCACCCTTGATGATTTTCTGTTTCTCCTCCCTCTCCCTAAACTTTGTCTCTCCCCCCCACATTCCTTCTCCCCCCTTACTTTCTGTATCCTTCCCTACTTTCTGTATCCTCTCCCCATTGTCTGTATCCTCTCCTTGCGTTCTCTATAGCTCCCCTCCTCTCACTTTCTCTTTTCTTTCTATACCCCCTGCTTTCAATCCCCCCCTAACTTTCCCTATATCCCCCCATTTCCCATATAACACCCCCCCCCCCCCAATTTCCCTATATAACACCCCGCCACCAATTTCCCTATATAACCCCCCCCCCCCCCAATTTCCCTATATAACACCCCCCCCAACTTTCTCTATCTATTTTTCTCCCCCCCACCCCCGGCACACTATGTATCATTCTCTTTTTCTCCCCCCCCACTATATATATAATTCTCTTTTTCTCCCCCCCCCCCATTTTATATATATATATATCATTCTCTTTTTCTCCCCCTCCCCTCTATATATCATTCTCTTTTCTCTCCCCCTCCCCTCTATATATCATTCTCTTTTTCTCCCCCTCCCCTCTATATATCATTCTCTTTTTCTCCCCCTCCCCTCATAATATCATTCTCTTTTTCTCCCCCTCCCCTCTATATATCATTCTCTTTTTCTCCCCCTCCCCTCTATATATCATTCTCTTTTCTCCCCCCTCCCCTCTATATATCATTCTCTTTTTCTCCCCCTCCCCTCTATATATCATTCTCTTTTTCTCCTCCTCCCCTCTATATATCATTCTCTTTTTCTCCCCCTCCCCTCTATATATCATTCTCTTTTTCTCCTCCCTCTACTATATATATCATTCCTTTTCTCCCTCTTAAATCTCTCTTTCTCCCCCTCCCCTCTATATATCATTCTCTTTTTCTCCCCCTCCCTCTATATATCATTCTCTTTTTCTCCCCCTCCCCTCTATATATCATTCTCTTTTTCCTCCCCCTCCCCTCTATATATCATTCTCTTTTTCTCCCCCTCCCCTCTATATATCATTCTCTTTTTCTCCCCCTCCCCTTTATATATCATTCTCTTTTTCTCCCCCCCTTTATATATCATTCTCTTTTTCTCCCCCCTTTATATATCATTCTCTTTCTCACTCAATTTATTTATATATATATATATATATCTCTTTCCCGCCACTATATATATATATATCTTTCTTTCTTTCCTTCCTTCCATTTTATATATATCTCATTCCACATTATATATATCTATCTATCTCTCTCTCGTTCTTTCATTCCACTTTATATATATCTCTCTTTCATTCCACTTTATATATATATATATCTCTTTCTTTCATTCCACTTTATATATCTCTCTTTCATTCCACTTTATATATATCTCTTTCATTCCACTTTATATATATCTCTTTCTTTCATTCCACTTTGTATATATCTCTTTCTTTCATTCCACTTTATATATATATATCTCTTTCTTTCATTCCACTTTATATATATCTCTCTTTCTTTCATTCCACTTTATATATATCTCTCTTTCTTTCATTCCACTTTATATATATCTCTCTTTCTTTCATTCCACTTTATATATATCTCTCTTTCTTTCATTCCACTTTATATATATCTCTTTTCTTTCATTCCACTTTATAATTCTTCTTTCTTTCCACTTATACATATCTCTTTCTTTCATTCCACTTTATATATATATCTACTCTTTCTTTCATTCCACTTTATATATATCTCTCTTTCGTTCATTCCACTTTATATATATATCTCTTTCTTCATTCCACTTTATATATATCTCTCTTTCTTCCACTTATATATATCTCTTTCATTTCACTTTATATATATCTATCTCTTTCTTTCCTTCTACTTTATATATATCTCTCTTTCTTTCCTTCTACTTTATATATATAATCTTGCTCTTTCCCTCCACTTTCTATATCTCTTTCTCATATTGTCCTCTCCTCCATCTCTCACCTGTGTACCCCATCCCCCTTCAATCTCTCTCCCTCTCTACCTCCTCTTCTCTCTTCATTATCCACTCCTTCCTTTCTTCCTTTCATTATACTCTTCCTCTCTCTCCTCCACTTTCCTATCCTCTAATCCTATCTCTTCTCTCCTCCACTCTTCATCCCTTACCCATCTTCAATTCCCTCTATCTCCTCTTCTCCTCTTATCTTACCCTTCTCCTTCCTCCTCTCTATTACTCCTCTCTTCTCCTTCCTTATCCTCTCCTCCCCCATTTCCTCTCCCTCTCTCCACCTCATTTCTCTCCTCCATCTCTCACCCCTCCCTTAATTCTCCTCTATCTCTCCCTCTTCCTCTACCTCTTTCTTCCCCCTTCTACTCACCATCCTCCCTCTCCTCCCTTTCTGCCCCCTCTCCCCACCCCTCTCTCTCCCTTCCCCATCCCTCCTCTTCTCCCCTTCTCCCCTCCTCCTCCTTTCTGCCCCCTCTCCCCACCCCTCCCCTCTTTCTGCCCCCTCTCCACCCCTCCTCTCTTCTGCCCCCTCTCCCACCCCTCCTCTCTCTCCTCCTCTCTGCCCCCTCTCCCACCCCCCTCTCTCTGCCCCTCCCACCCCTCTCTCTGCCCCTCTCCCACCCTCCTCCTTCTCCCCCTCTCCCCCCCTCTCTCCCCTCCCCTCCCCCCCCTTCTCTGCCCTCTCTCCTCCCCATCCCTCTCTGCCCTTCTCCCTCCCTCTCTTCTCTCCCCATACCCTCCCCCTCTCTCTGCCCTTCTCTCCCCATACCCTCCCCTCTCTCTGCCCTTCTCTCCCCATCCCCTCCCCTCTCTCTGCCCTTCTCTCCCCATCCCCTCCCCTCTCTCTGCCCTTCTCTCCCATCCCCTCCCCTCTCTCTGCCCTTCTCCTCCCCTCTCTCCCCTTCTCTCCCCTCTCTGCCCTTCCTCCCCTCCTCCTCTCCTGCCCCTCTCCTCCCCCATCCCCCCCCCTCTCTCTGCCCCTCTCTCCCCATCCCCTCCCCTCTCTCTGCCCCTCTCCCTGCCCCTCTCCCCATCCCCTCCCCTCTCTCCTCATATCATCCTCTCACCCCTATATCCCCCCTGCCCCCTCTCTCCCTTATTGTTGAACAATTATTTTTGCAGTGTGATGCTTTTCTGTAAAGCTGCTTTTTATGTCATAAATTTGTACCATTAATTGGAGTGGTGTTATTAGTATTGTTGATGTATTCATATTGTATATTTTGTAACTTTCTGTTTTAATATGGGAATGTTAATGCTGACATGTATAAATGAGGTATGGTAGGTTAGGAGTGTGTCTGGGTTGGCAGGATGTGGTCCTGGAGACTGAATTTGACGGAGAGCGGTCCAAGTTCACAATGCTGCAGATCTGGCCTGTAAGGCAGCCCCGTCCCTGCACGGAGAAAATGCAGGCCAACTACCCCTTGCTGTGTGGGCAGCGTGTGCTCGACGCCCTTTTCCCGTGAGTTTGCTCTCTCTTTAGTTCTGGACTGGAGTATAGTTACTCTTTGTAGTGCATCAAAATACTGACCATGAACCAGTGGCAACGATTCTCAAAATTGTTATTATAGTTCACCAAGACAATTGAGTGCATTGTTTTCTCCTGTTCTGTTCAAATACCTCGGTGCTCATCATTCTGTACTTCATTTCTCATTCATAATATTTGTTCATATCTTTATATACTTTATTCTAGGTTTGGTTACTCATCTTGCGTATTTTTGTCTTTGTTAAATTTGGCTTAGTTCTACATAAAATTAATTTTTTTGTGGAAATATGATCTGATGTGGGCCTGGCATTGTGTGGGGTTTCAGATGTGTACAGGGTGGCACCACTGCCATCCCAGGAGCCTTTGGCTGTGGCAAGACTGTAATCTCCCAGTCCCTTTCAAAGTACTCCAACTCGGACGTCATCATCTATGTAGGCTGTGGTGAACGTGGTAACGAGATGTCAGAGGTGGGTTGCTGGACACTGAAGTTTATCCTTGCATAGGAATATATTAGGATTGAAGTTTTTTGGTATGCTTGTGGAGTGGAGTGTTTTAAGTCCAAGGAAATACAAAACCTGAAAACTTACGCCTAACAGTTATCAGATAGATGTTTTTTCTTTTTATTACAAACTCTGAAAGCTTTGTCAAACAGGGAATTGATGATACCAATAAGACCTGGGGAATAACCAGTTTTTTCAAATAATTCTCAGAGGGTACACTTTTCATATTTTAATTTCACTGCATATCCAATTTTGTTTTATCTCAAATCACTAGACCTGAAAAAGTAGGTGTTATTTTTTTTAAGGTGTTATTTTTGTCAAAAATAGCAGTTTTCTTGATAATAATTGCTCCAATTTTTAATGTGCACTTTATAAAGTCATACCTAATTTGAGAAATGTCACTTCGTAAAACCTGAAATTTGCAATGTTATTCCAATTGATAAGCTGTGTTTTTTATCAATTATTTCCTTGCAAAAATTCCTAACTCCCAGAAAAATATACAGTTACAGTTTCAAGACAAAAATGCTAGTTTCCTTTAACATTGAAAACAATTTTCGATTTTACTTAAGATTTTGTATTCTGCCTGACACAACAAACGCTCACAATGCACTGGCAAGGACATACTGATTCATGAAAAGAATAATGTAAACAATTTATACACAAATATACAAGCACTGTTATAATAAAATAGTAAATGTGCCTTGTATGAAGATAAAAAAAAAAAAAATTAAGAGAATCTGCCTGTATGTTTTTGAACCATTGAAACTTTCAACAGATTTTTTCGTTAGGCACGTGCTGAAAAAACTTAAGTTTCTTTAACAGTGTAATTTTTTTACTGCATATATTTACAGAGAATGTGTATGGTAAAAATACCATTAACTGGACGAATAAAAGTATATGTGATAAATTGATTTATAAATATACTCTACATAAGTAATTGCATATAAACACATTTTTCTCCACCGCACTGCTTGCTTTGTAAAAAATAAGTAATTTTTGGTTAAAACGTGATACTACGAATCTAAATATGGTGCGAATTCCATAGATAACATGGTGCTTGGTGGATGTGAACACTAACTGCTTGTTTTCCTAATGAACAAATAAACTTTTGCAGTGCTGTGCAGTAGAATTTCCACTCTAAGTGACGTTATCTATGGTCATAAATACACATGATTGGAAGGCAAACATGTTTTCGTTTAAGGTGATAGATCGAAGAAATCTACTGGCCAGCTTATGCATGCATTTGTATTGGAATATCCAAAAACACATAAAATACATCTAAGCAACTGTGGCATAAAACAATAATTCGTGAAAGTACTACAGGATTTTGTACAATTCGTGAATTACAGCCAAAATTCTCAAAAATCACAATTTTTAGTTTTTTATGTGAAAATTCGAGTTATTTTTTACTTTATCACGTTTGCTAATTTTTCAGGACAGTTGGCTGCAAGTAGCATATGCCTTTTCAACATTCAGTAATAGTATCAACCTCTAAATGTGTTTTCAGCCTTTGGCCATATCATTTTTTGTAAATTGCCACCATCTTCCTTTGTTCTAACATTCCCCTGCTACACTTTGTCTTCTGCATCAATTCACTTTTGAATCTGCTGTTCCGGTCTTTGAAGTTGTCTACTCCATATTTAAAATCGAGCATTCTTCTCAGGTTCCTATCTTATATTCACATGTACATTACACATAATTTTTGCTTTTTTTTTGTTGCCTGTCACACTGTACCATAAATACCTTTCATTCTCCTTTTCGCACGTGGAAATCATGGTGGATGTTGCTGTCAGGTAGTCCTTTATACCCCACCCATGTATTCCCCATTTGCTTTCAGGATTATGGATAGCAGCTAGAGCGCTTGTTTCTCACCAAGAACAGTGTTCAATTCTCGGCAGATTCATTCTTGGATTTTTGCATGTGGGAATTGTGCTGGAAGATGACTCAAGTCAGTGGGTTTACTTGAGGATGTCTCATTTTCTCTGCCCTTGCATTGTGGTGCTGCTTCAAATCTACCTTGTTTCACACTTGTCTGTTCTTGACATTTAAAGCTGCTCAATCCTCTCTGCTCCTTACCAAACTTCCCTCCAACCACGATGAACTGGTTTCTATTTTTGTCCAAGTGAGGTTACTGTCTCCATCACGTTTCTCTCTCCTCGCCTCACTCTAAACCAATTGCCATCTGTGTTGAAGACCAGATTGTTAAGTTTCCCCTAGTTAAATCACCTTTCCGTCTCTTATTCGCTCTTAATGCGTTCATGGTGTCAAGCTCTACACAAACTTATCTCAGTTTAGTACCCAGTGTGCAAATTGTAAGTAGATATGAGGTTCCCTAGTAATTGTTGTGTTCACATGTAGGTTTGTGTGTAAGCATCATAAAGTTGTAGTGTTAAATACTGTGCAGTTGGTGATGGTAGTTGGTCGGTCTGTGCAGGTACTGCGGGACTTCCCAGAGCTGTCGGTGGAGATAGACGGAGTGACGGAGTCCATCATGAAGAGGACGGCACTGGTAGCAAACACCTCAAACATGCCTGTGGCTGCCCGAGAGGCATCTATCTACACAGGTAGGTACAGTAGACTCTCAATGTTTTATTATTGCATGCATCGATAAGCCACATCCACTAACAATTCTCAGCAAAATCCCTACGTAAATAATGTTAACATAAACTGCTTGTATCGTTTACCACATGGAGCATTGATCAAAATATATTTCTGGTCCCTTCACCTAATACTTCCTGCAACTATCATTTTTAAGCTGGTTGTTTATGCAAACATCTAGTAACTGGATGTAAAATACGTCACGCGCCTAGATGTTTACAACTGCTCTGTGGCGCGCTGTCTAATGTCTCGATTCCCCTGCCACCTCCGAGAGGGGAAATGGCAACCTAGCGTCCTCTCACTCTTCTTTCCGTCTCTCTCAGCCATGCATCTTCCTTCCCCCCTCACAAGCCTAGCTGCCGAGAGGGGAAGTTGATAAGCATAAGATAAAGCACGTCCTCTCCTTCTCTGCCACGCCCGCTTCGCTTGCCTTGCCTTCCACACACCGCCCGCTAGCAGCATAGCAAATAAAGTGCGCCTGGCGAACATAGTTTTATCAAAATTGTGCATTGCTTGACACTTGTCTGGTTAAGTCTGAATGGCAAGTTTGTCTAGGATTTTAACGCTAGACCAATATCATGGTTTTAATTCGGCTGAACGTTATTAGGCGAGAGGTGTTGGTTACTGACTTACACCATCATCCTGGAGGGTGCTGGTGATGCTGTGTTGGCCAAACTTAGTGGTGGCTGGCTCGCTGTTAAACTAACCCTCAACACCGGCTGGTACGGAAGGATGGTAAAAAGTATACAGTTATGACCAGAGCAGCTGGGACTGCGGCGGTGCGGTCCTGTTCCGCCTGCCTTTCCTGCGTATGAAGTGTTAGTGCAGACCACTATCTGGCAGCTATGTAAACTTGGTATTGTTCCCTACGCTTGAGGCCAAGCCTTACCTTGTAAGGCATAGAGTAATGCGGCTTAATTTACGTAGTGCACCTTGACATAAACAGTATCTGCAGTGTTCACCCAATAGCTGCTTGGTAAAAGTCTCCACTGATCCCCCACGCTTGGCGGGCTGATCAGAGGCGGAGAGCCGTTTGGACCACCAATGCCTCTACTGGTTGTGTGTTCAGGCAAAGTTGAGCGGCAAGTCTCAGGCTATGGTCACTTCAGCACTAACTTGGTACTTGAAGCTAGGAAATAATCCAGGCTTGTAGCCCCTCCTTGGATGAAGGTGTTACTAGTGGTTGGGGCTCCACGGTTTCTCCCCTCCAGCACTGAATTAGTGCTTGGGTTGGTGGAAAGAACAGGTGGCTGTCTAACGTGTGTGTGTTTCTAGACTCATGGTCTCCTGAAGAGGGTTCGTAGTCAGACTAATTCGGTTAACTAACAATCTCCCAGTTCCTGTCGGCAGTGCACGTCTTATCTTGTTTCTAGTCGGTGAAACAGAAAGGTACTCTAAAGAAGAAAAGGCTTAAGGATAGAGAACAATAGATGTTTATTGAGAACTCAATAAACATGTGATTCGTGCTACTTCCTACTGAACAGTGGAGTGCTGAAGGTAATTGCGTTATCCAGGTGTAGGCGACCTGGTTCTAGGTTACAAGGGAAAGAATATAGTTCTAAATGAATACAAAGTGAATTACTGTACTAAGTAAACTGGTGTCTAGGAGAGACAAAGTGAATTTAATAAGTATTAGCATGTTCGCTGCTTGACTGGTCGTCGAGACGGGAAGTAGCAGTTGGGGGCGTACTTAGAGCTTCTAAGATCTCCGAGGTCCCAGCACTGATCAGTGGTCTGGAATGTCGCGAGAGAGGATGAAGGATGAACTTTTAAACTCCGCTGCACACTGACTTACATAGTGTTTAAGTCTAGGCTGCTGCAGTCCGGTCAGTCAGCAATACTGCTTTGTTGATCTTTAGTACCGCTCGGCCTTGCCCAGTGATGGGCGACTTGTATGCTCTCAGTGAGTAGGGAGGGGGCATGGCCGCTCGTTGTGCAACCTTGTGGCCACGTGCTCAGTCACCCAGGAGATTTAACCAGCTGGGGAATTATGTGCAAAGTGTTGTGTGCGCAACTCTTGTAGGTGGTTGATGTAGAAAACGCTTATGTAGGTTGAAGTAAGGGTATACTTTGCATAAAGAGCTATGAGTAGGGACCCCAGAAAATGGTAAAATAGAATGCCTGAATTCGGTGCAAAAAATAGTGAAAATCTGTGTTAAATTTCGGTATTTAAAATTGAAAGTGATGTCAATTTTGGTGTGTTAAATGAAAGCGGTACAAAATTTATGTAACTTGTTCTAACAATAAAGTAGCACGGCCACAATGTAGGCTATCCTTCCACCACAGTTGTCACAGTAAAGAAATATGTTTGTAAACAAATGCGAGTCCAATGCACACTTGCATTTTCCTTGTTCCCTCTCATGGCAGGCACTGAAAGTCTGACGTTCGCTAACTTCCATCCAGTAATTATTAATGTAGGATATTATAGCTAGGTTTGTATTCCAACCTGTTTTATTTTTGTAATTTGTTTGAGTTCTGTTTATTTTATTTTGAGGGAAAGAAGGAAACAGTGGAGAGGGAAAAAAAGGGGGAGGGTGTTTTTCCCTTTTTGAGTTGCATGTTGTTTTGATGGAACACTGGAAAATATTGCTTGTATGGACATAACATTTAAATGATTGTAACATCGAAAATTTTAACTTTAATGAAAAAACAAAACTCGATATAACATCGCTGTTCGTATTCGTACAGATGCAGCAATACACACACAGTTTGGCTGAAGTTAACCTTACACTCGAATTTACTATATAGACAAACACACACATTATTCACACACTACTTAAGTGTTGAAAGTGCGGCTTTTTCAGGCCACGTGTATTTCAATAATTGTAGTAAAGGCTAACAAATACATTATTTACAAAACATGCAAACTTGCTGTTTGTAAAATGTGCATGTCTCTAACATGTGTTTTTCTATCGTAATCCTTGCAAGTTTACTTCACTAAAATCACGTTTGTTAGTCACTAGCATTAAATAATTTATTTTACAGAATCTTTTCAATAAAATCAACACTGTGTATGTTTCCTGAAGCCAACAAACTTAAATTTGATTTCGTATGAAAATTATATTTGTGCAACACTACATTTCACGCCTTTGTTTCCATCTAACCTCAAAAACTAGAACAGCCAAGTACTTCTTCACAACTCAGTCGGCATATGCATGTTACAAAACTTGGACATCATTATTTTATTCTTGATGTCAAGACTGTAGAAACATGCTTCATTACGCATTCGCGACAAAAAGTAATATGTATTTTCTTCATATCAGTACAAAAATACTCACTACAAAGAGCAGCAATATGCAGTGTTGGCAGTACATTCGAGTGTCAACACCCAATTGATTGTAAAAAATTATTTACAGTTTCTGAAGAACGTAATTCGCGTTAACACCTTTTTCGTGCAAAATTTTGCATTTTGTAAATAAAAAAAGGGGGGGGGGAAATTTCACGAAAACTGTGAAATAACGTCCAACTTTGCAGTATTTAGTGTCATTCGCGGTTCACCATTTTCCGGGGTCCCTAGCAATTAGTTGTAATCTCAGTTGATTAGTAGTAGGAGCGGCATGCATCACGCTCAAAATAGGAAATGGTTTCACCTGAAAATGTTAAGTAAAACGTTTTAATGAGGAATTATTTGAAAAAATGTTTTCCTTTGTGATTAAGGGTGGTTTTTACCCATAATGTTGGTGTTTTATTGTATCTGGCATAAAATTAACGTGATTTAACTCAAGGGGCAGCATCTTTGCAAATAAAATTATATGCCCAGAAGCATATACTTGAACTCCCCTTGTCACCAAAAATTGTTTGAATATCAAGCGACTTGTATTATAAGTTTAAAATCAATTATTAGTAACTTCTGGAAAATCTGAAGATTTATATTATTTTATTTCAATAGAATAAACTGATAAAATGTAAGGACATACTCAACACCTTTTGCCGTCTAATAATGGGGAGGTAAGCAGCGAGCTGAGTGCAGTGAAACTTAAGACAGGGAAAATCATAGGATGTAGTTTTGAATGATTAATCATGGGACAGTGAAGAAATCAATTATAATCTGTTTATTTTTGTCTTAAAATTAAGTTTTCTTTGCAGTAAAATATAATTAATTACTTTAAAAGATAGATATTTGTCACACACGCAAGGTGTCTGCACTGTGTAACAAGTAACGACTCTGAGGGGTAATCCTCCCACAGCCACACCTCATCCGCCACCAGCTGCTGTGAACACACTACCCGATAACTTCTCAGCGCCCTCTTAGCTGATAGAGTGCGTGTGGTACATTCAAAATTTGACTTTCATTCAGTGTCGTTTTAGGTCAGCTTGTATTTTGAAAATTGTGGTCATCTAGCTATTTTAGCATAGTACTGACACGTGTCCAATTAGCTAAGGCTGGATCACAGTCGTGTGGCTTTGGTTGCACTTTGATCGGTTGTGCGTGAGGGTTGGCTTATGCTTGCTTACGGCTGGATATAGTGTTCGGGCATGTGGCCTTACAGTTTGGTACAAAGGTCTCGACTTTATGCGGTACTAGTCCCTTGGATTGGTCTGGCTTGCAACTCGTTTCGGAGCTAGTCGTACTAGACGACGGGCGGGAGGTGCTAGGGGTAGATGCCTAGCCAGTTCTCAGTCTTGTTCAGTAACTCTCTTACCACTGGATGGCAGGTAAGGTGTGTACGTAGTGGTGCTGACTGGAAAGTAGCTGGGTTGATGTCTGTCATCGTAGGTGGTGCCAGTGACCGAAGTAAGGCAGCACAATCTCATTCGGCACGTCAGCTAGCTGTGAGAGGGGTTAGACCAGACAGGTGTCTGGCAGTAAGGCGCGCAACTCTTTGCTCCTCTCTCCTAGCGCTGTGCCTCACCTGGATTGGCATGGAGCAGGTGTAATTACTGAAAACCTCGAAAGGAGCACCACGGACACAGATTGCCCTAAATTAGTGTTGCCTGGCAACAGTCTTGCCAAAGCGAGCTCCGGTGCTTCAGAAGATCCCCCACTGTTGCGGGCTGATCAGAAGCATTGGAGCCGCATGGGTTGCCACGACTATCACTGGGTGTGCGATCCCAATCAAAGCCAGGCCGTAGCACCTAAGCAAATACCCCTGTCCAGCACCCAGGTGCTCCGGTAGGGATACAACTTGGATGTACTGTCTCTCCCTGATTGAGAAGTGTTGCTAGTGGTAGTGGCTTGTCTATTCTATTCCTCTAGTACCTGTTTACTTGGTAGAAATAGGATAGCTGGCCATCTAATGTGTGTGTATTCAACTTGGAGTCGCCTGGGGGGGAGTCTCAAGTTGTAACTAATTTCGGAATAAGAATAATTTCCAGTTTCCGGTCGGTGGTACTCAGCTCGAGGTTCTCCCAGTAATTGGTGACAGAATACTCTATGAATGAGACTCGAGGGTAAGAGAAACAAAGCCGTGTTTATTAAAAACTTATTAAACATGGTGACACGTGCTCTTCTGCCAGGCAGACCAGTGGTTGGAAGTAATCCTACGGTATCCAGGTGTAGGTGACCTGGTCCTAAGCTAAATGGGGAAGGTAAGTGTAAATTGACGAAAATTACTTGGGTACAAACCTAACTCTAAATAGGGGGTGTTTGTAGGAGACAGTGAAGGTGGTGTGCGGTATCTCTCTAGTTACTGAAGTACTGTATTCCTTTATTTTTTTCAATTTCATACATTCTAAATACTATAGATGGGTCGAAGCTCGAAAATTCGAACCAAGTCAAGCTTTTACTTTTCGACTCAGCTTGAAACTCAAGCCAGCATAACCATTTCGTCAAACCTCGGCTCGATAATCAAGTCACTTTTAATGTGGCTGCTCACGACTAGAAAGTATGGTATTTACTCGTTTATAGTGCACCTTCCCCCCCCCCCCCCACAAAATAAAGGCAAAAATCTCTGGGGTGTACGCTACACACCGGAAAAAAAATGAGGAAGGTGGAGTGATAGCCATAAATTGTCTGGGAATGTTGAGGGACGTGGTGGAACTGTCTGTTGTCTCATCTTTTGCTCTTGCATCTTGCCCTTCTCTCTCTAAGAAACCCTTCAGTTGTGTATGTCGCACCCCCCCCCCCCCCCCCATTGGCATCATATCACACTGCAAGTCAGAGCTGCCACGTGTTAATGCTCCCCCTACCCCCTGTACATAACACCCAGTTGTTGCCAGTTGATAATTCCGCCAAGCCTTCTTTGTTTCCATGGCAGAGGCCAGCAAACTATGAACATGGGGAGGACAAGGGATGAGATGACACATGTTTATTAGAGAGAAAGATAGTGATATTCTAGCATGGCAAAAAATCGCCTGTCACTGCTAAACGGAAGGAGAAAAAAAAATACGAAGCCGGAAGTCTTTGAGTAGTAGGAGAATGAGGTGTTCAGATTTTTTTTTTTTTTTTTTTTTCCCACCCAAGTTATTTAGTTAAAGTATTTTCCAAACATTAATGTAGAAAAGAATGATTTATTTGTTCCATACTTACTAACAGGGCATCACAAATTTTTGGTACTATTTTATTTTAAATAAATTTTCCCTGGAATTTGTTACAAAATTCATGGTGCGCACTATACAGGAGTAAATATGGCACATACTTCGCCTTTGTTTACATTTTGAATTAAAGATAAATAAATGATACCTGGTTTTTGAGATCTCGTTTATGTTTATTTCCCATATCAGTCTTTCCCGACATATATCCTATATAAACATTGTTTAAAAAAATCTGCATGCTACAACCCTTAAATCATTAATTTACCAGCATCCATCAATCCTATATTCTTTCCAAAACCTAAATATATTCGGAACAATTGTTTAGCTATGAAATACAGTAGATTTTTGATGATTCATTCCAGTTATTTACATTTCTCTTTGGTACATTTACCAAAGATTTTCCGCATCATTCGGTTTTGAACTCACTGACTTGGGAAAACGGCTTAGAATTGATACAACTTACCAATTACAATTAGAATAATTAGTTTGGAAGCAACAAGAAGGTGCGTAGAAATAGTCTTACTGGAAATGCTGTATGACTAGTACTGTGCAGAACTTCGGTACACGTCACAACTCTGGTTAATTAGTAGATAAGACACATCATTTCCTCTATAATTCTTGTTTATTTTATGCCAGAGACAAGTGAACACAAACTTACAATGCTTAGTGAAACCTCGTAGCTCAAGTTAAAAAGTGTTTCGGGAGACATCTGCCTCTTAAAATAAATGAATTGAAAAGTCATTAATGCCCTAGAGATCATTGAACATGGGCGTCATACAAAATTGCTAATTTTTTATGTATAGGGGTTGGGGTGGGTCATAATTTCTGCAAGTATTTATAACTACCTTTATCCTGCAACATTTGTCCCGTGGCTGCCTCTATTCTATAATGAATTTATTCCATGATGGACTTACTTCTGGGAGCTGTAAAGGGTCACTTTAGAAGGGCTCTGATGTGTGTGCGCACAGTAGAAGTCAGAGAATATTCTATAGATCGAGCCTGAGCCAAATACCTGCTTGCAACTCTAGTTGGGTTCAAAATATTTTTCAGGCTCGAAAAATTTGAGCTTCTACATCACTGTTGGTCATCCATGCATTCAGTGACCAATGACTGTGTTTTACTGTTAAAGAAAAAAAAAAAACATTTTGTTTACTAATGAAAGTTAAATATTTAAAAGTTGGGTGTATTGCTGTAAAACAATACCTCAAAAATGTAGATATGAATGTTAATTAACAGCAAAATTAGCGTAAAGTGCAATGCCTGATGGGATAGTATGCTTGCTATAAAAGAAGACATTATTTTTAAAAGGTATATGTGCTACAGTTAAAATTATTTCTCAGAACTGCATATATGAACACAAATTCCCATCAAAATTTATACAAAAACGGGGTGGTGAATCTGTTGGATGCATACGCATGTGAGATAGTTTGTTAGAAAAATAAGAATATTCGTAGGGGCTCTTGTTTTTTTTTGTAAGGCACGAAATTGCAAAATTTGCTTCAGTAATTTGAAATCGCTAAATAAAAAAATGCCTTGCGAAGATAGAAATTACTGTGTAAGATTGACATGTAAGTAGTATAAATGTGGTTGGTTTGAATTGATTGATAATCGGAATAAGCGAGCATCTTTATTCACATTAAGAAAATAATTTGAAAAGTAGTCATGCTCTGTTAAAATTATTCCTTAGAATTGCAGATGTGAAAACAGATTACTTATTCAAAACACCAATACTACCTCTATTATAAAACTTATTGTTTTGTCTGCAATTAAAGAGCTAGAGCTCGAAGCTTTGGGAAATTTTCAGTATGCTCACATGAGCTTGGCTCAAACTAAATATCTCAGGCTCGCAGACCTTTAGTTTGTAGTTGAGATTACGTGAGAATGCAACCCACTGACCATGCGTTGTTGTGCAGGTATCACACTGTCAGAGTACTTCAGAGACATGGGCTACAACGTGTCCATGATGGCAGACTCTACCTCTCGTTGGGCTGAGGCCTTGCGAGAAATTTCAGGACGTCTGGCTGAAATGCCTGCCGACAGGTGATACTGTATTCCTTCTCTTATGTGCCTCCTTTTCTGAGTTAAGATTTTGGTTTATGGTTTAATGTTTTTGAAAGGTCAACTTAGGTTTGTTTAACACTAGCAAATAAGCTTTTTCAAGTCTAAAGTCTAATGCATTTGTCGGTAAAATACATGCTTACCAAAGAATTAATTGAGAAAGAAAAGTAGAAAAAAATGTTATTTTGTGTAAGAGTGGGAAATTTAGTGCTGGACATAAAAGTTTTTCATTTTATACAAAGTTGCAACCATTTAGCGTTAGCGAAGTTTCAACTTTGTAACGAGTTAAATAGTGTGACTGATGATAATGTAAATATGCATTCGGGAATACAATTTCGCAATTTAAGTGCAAAGTTAATAGAATTGTTTTGTAATTCTGGTAAGCAGGAGAAACAGATACATGGTGCAATGGACACAACTAGTCACATTTAGAGTTGAATGTAGGAAATGTGTAATGCAGGAACATATTCTACTTTATATGCCTTATAGTGCGAGTGGCCGGAGGAAGGGGCATCACTGAGATATGTTGTGTGGTTGCAGTGGCTACCCTGCGTACCTGGGCGCACGTCTTGCCTCCTTTTACGAGCGTGCGGGGCGTGTCAAGTGCCTAGGCAATCCTGACAGAGAAGGCTCCGTGAGCATCGTGGGGGCTGTATCCCCGCCTGGAGGAGACTTCTCTGATCCCGTCACCTCCGCTACGCTGGGTATTGTCCAGGTGTTCTGGGGGCTGGACAAGAAGCTTGCCCAACGTAAACATTTCCCTTCTATCAACTGGCTCATCTCTTACAGGCATGTGCATACACATTATTTATATATCACTAAACTGGCTATCAGTAGTTTCTGTTGAGATTGGAAGAGGGTCTAGTAGAGCTGTGCCGATTTACAAATTTGCAGGGTCGTACGAATGTGACTTTTTTCTCACGAAACTAAAATTAAAGATATGTTTAACCTTAATGAAACAGAAACGAAAATGAACAATAATTTCATTAATGCTTAGCTTTAATGAAAGCTTAACGAATTTCTTAACATTATAGCAGGTTATTCGTTAGCCAATCAAACCAAATATATGTAGGATTTGGAGTATTTACCAAAGAGGGATTTTACCTACTTTAATATTTTCATTTTATATATTTACTTCAGTTATATAATAATGAAAACCATCAAGATTTTTACAAGCAAAAATTTTCTTTATTGGTGCACTAAATGAATATTCATTAAATACCCAAAAATTCGTTGAAATCGAGAATTTTCATTTCATTATGACTTTTGAAAACCAAATTTCTTACCAAAATGAAATGAAAGCTGTCATTTTCCTATATGCCTGATGGTGAAAAGGCACTTTGTTCTGCATTTCATACGTCGGCAGAAGCACACAGATCAACAACATTGGCAAATTCGGCAGAAGCCAGTTCGAATCGGCGCAGCTCTTGACGAGAGGTTAGGTTTGGAGAGGGAGATAGTAGTTTTCCCATTGTATAGGTTCATTCCCAACTGCAGATCTAGACTTTAGAATTTTGGTGTGGGAGGGGCACTCTCTCATAATTTTAGGGAACTGTATTAAATTCTAGGATTTAATTTGTGTCCCTCATTGCAACCTTTCTGGATCTGCACCTGGTTGAGATAAATTACTACTTTAACAAATTTTAGTTTAATACAATAATATTGTGTAATTTCAATGGCCTTTATTTTGGGATCTGCAAATCAGCCATGAGAAAAAAGTGAATTTTGGACCTCACAATCATGTGTATTCAACAGAATGAATCTCACTGTAATTTTATGATGTGAATCTTGGATTACATAATTGTGTGTTCAACAGATTGGATCGCACTTGATAATTTTCTAAGCTCGTGACGCGTGCCCAGTTGTCTGCTTGGCACAATCGCCTAGGATTTGTACGCTAGACCAATAGCGTGGTTTTATACAGGTTTATCGGTGCCTGGTGAGATGACCTCTGTGATGCTCGGAAGCTGAGGTTTCGATCCTTGGTCTCAGTTCAATGGGTGCTGGGTTGCCCCACGCCGTATTGATGATCCCAGGCAGCAAATACCCGGCTCCAGAACCTGGGATTGGCCAGGATGTACCTAGCCTCGGTCCTGTAAACTAGTCCTCTCGGAACCGGGCGGTACTCTTGGCTGGTGCGAATATGTGATGGAAAATATACAAATACCATGGGAGCAGTCGCGACTGCTTGGCGCCTGAGTGCGATGGTGCGGTCCCATTCCGCCTGCCTTTCCTGCGTAGGAGGGGTGAGTGTAGACCACTGTTTGGCAGCAAGAAACGCTTGGTTTTGCTCCCTATGCCTTCGGCCATGCCTCACCTTGTAAGTCATTGTCGCTGCTTAAACAACACTGTAGTGCACCTGGACGAGAAACAATTTAACAGTGTCAATCCAGTAGCTGCTTGCTGGCACGAGCTCGGTAAAAGTCTCCACTGATGCCCCACGTTAAGCCATTTGGACCACCAATGCCTCTACTGGATGTGAATTCAGGTAAGGTTGAACAGCAAGACTCAGGCTATGGTCACTCCAGTACTATCTGTGCTCGAAGCAAGGGAATAACCTGGGCTTGCTGCCCCTCCTTGTATGAAGGTACTCCTAGTTGTTGTGGCTCCTCTGTTCCTCCCCTCCAGCACTATCAGTGCTCGGGTGGTTGGGACGAAACAGGCAGCCATCTAATGGGTGTGTTAATTCGGTTTTAGGAAAATACTTGTTTCTGTCAGCAGTGCACGGCGTGAATTGTTCCTAGCGGGCAAAATAGCAAGATACTCTGTAATGGAAATGCGTAAGGATAGAGAACAAAATTATGATTATTGAAAAATCAAACACTTGACTCGTGCTACCTCCTACCGAACAGTGGAGTGCTGAAGGTTACCTATGTTAGTCAGGTGTAGGCGACCTGGTCCTAGGTTAAAAAGGGAAAGATTGTTCTAGACATGAACAATACTACGAAACTGTACTAAAGAAAGCTGGTGCCTAAACAAGACAAACTGAAATTGAGTGTTAGTGTGTTCGCTGTTCGTTGGATGACTTGTCGTTGTTGGAAGTAGCCACTGGGGGCGTACTTCAGTCTTGGTAGATCTCTTGAGGTCCCAGCACTGAGCAGTGCTCAGGATGTCACGAGAGAGGATGCAAGAATGATTCCTGGAGCCCCGCTGTACACGGACTTACGTAGTGCTGAAGTCTAGGCTGCTGCAGCGGGGTGCGGGGAAAGCACGTGACGTCCTTGTACCGTGAGGCTGGCGTAGGAACCTTCTTGTCAGTGGTTTTTAGTTTGTGTGGCTGAAGTTTGTTGGCACTCAGCATGGAGGGAGGGGGGAACAGCATGCCTGCTGGTTGCGTAATCTTGTAGCCACGTGTTCGGCCACCAGTAGATTTAAACGTCCAAGAACTTATTTCCAAAGTATTGTGTGCACAACTGTCATGTGGGTGGTTGAAGTAGACAACTCTTACATAGGTTGAAGTAAGGGTATACTTTACGTAAAGAGTGATTAGTCATAATCGTAGTTTATTAGTAGTATAAGCGGCACACGTTGGCACATGCCTGATTAGACTCGCTTCGCACGTTAGTCGAGGAGTAGTTTGGTTTATATAGTTGGCTTTAGGCGGGGGTATTGGCTAGTACTTACTCACTTCTGCTTCTTGAGGTTATAGTTGGGGTAGGTTTGGCTTAGGCGTGACTAATTCAGTCTATGCCGGAGTTGAGGTTCTACAGGTGTGCTTCGTTAGACCAGATGATGAGGTTGTCCCAACCTAAGCACACTTCAGTACCGGTCAGGAGTCCTTTGACAACCGGGTGAATCATAGGATGTATGCGGATACATGGTGGTAAGTCAATTACCAGAACCAGAGCAGGCACTACTGCTTGTCGTCTAAGTTCGGCGGCACTGTCCAGTTACACCTGCCCCTCCTGCGTAGGATGGGGTAATACTATCCACAGCCTGAGAGTAGAGTGAGTCAGATATCGTTCCCTGCGTTATCCACCACTCCTCCTCCCATTAGGCATAGGGCAAGCAGTTGTATAGTCTACGCGATTCACTTAGACAAGAAGGTCAATAGTGACTTGCCGGCCAAGCTATATAGAGTCCCCACTGATCCCCCACAGTATGCAGGCTGATCAGGGACCTGGAGTCGTGTGGGCCGCCAAGCCTCTACTGGTTGTGTGTTCGCACTAGGATGCATGGTAAAACTTCAGGCTATGGTAAAAGGTGTCTAGAGGAGACAAAGTGAAGTTAAAATATGTGAGATCGTGTTCGCTGGTTGTCCGGTTGATTGGTCATCGACGTATGTAGTAAGTAGCCGCTGGGGCGTACTTAAAAGTAACAAACTTCTCCGAAGATCCAGAGCACTGGTATAGTTCTGTGGGACATTGCTAGAGATGCGAAAGAATCACTCCCGAGCTCACAGCATCCAGACTTTTATAGTGGAAGCTTGTAGGCTGCCGGTGCAGGGGAGGCGTGACATCCTCCGGTCCTGGCTGGCGTGGGAATACTCTGGTCAGAGACTCTGCTTCGTGCCTCGCCGGATGCACTCAGCTTCTCCCGAGGTCTGCGCAGCTTGTAGGATCTCAGTGCGGGGAGAGAGAGGGGGGGGGCATGCTTGCCGGGATGTGTATCCTCCAGGTGAGAAGGAATCGCTCATAGTTCCTGCTGCCTGTAAGGTCAGCGTGTTGGCTTACGTCTGTAGTGATGGAAGAGGTACTCTAAGCGATGAGTTGTAATCATATTAGATTATTTGTGTAAGCGACATGCGTCAGCGTCAATATGTATTTCTTTTTCAGCAGTTTTGAGAGTTGTCAAGAATGTTAGTGCTTTAACAGGGAATCATTTACCTTTAGTTATTATTAACAGTATGGTATGTGTGATACAGCAAGTACATGCGAGCACTGGACGACTTCTACGAGAAGAACTTCCCAGAGTTTGTGCCACTGCGTACCAAGGTGAGGGAGATCCTGCAGGAGGAGGAGGACTTGTCCGAGATTGTGCAGCTAGTCGGCAAGGCCTCACTCGCAGAGACTGACAAGATCACGCTCGAGGTCGCCAAGCTACTCAAGGATGACTTCCTGCAGCAGAACAGGTGAGTTCTCCCTTTCCAGCTCATTGTTCACTCTTTACTCTCTCTGTTCCTCAGGGGCTCTTACATGGTGCTTGAGTGTTTTACATGAAACTATTAAACACACATCAAATATGCGATCAATGAAAAGAACACACACTTCAGATAGAGCTTGTTGAGGGTTTCAAGATGTTGCGTCAGATACACCATTTCAGAGCATTTCAAAATGGCTAGTTAGCTTTTTTTAAAAACTTTTCTTTCAAAATGTTTTGGATATGTGTACAAAATGCTCAACGATCTTGCATTAGATGTTTTGTCACAGACTTTCCACCAGTAAAATGATAGTTACTGTTTGTCCTGTAGGTATGTGCAGCATGAAAACACTGCATGCTATGACAGTCTATGGCCTAGCGCTTAATGACAATGGCAAGTATGATGTGCATGGCAGTGTAACTCTTACTGTTCCCACTCTTCTCAGGCTCGACTCCAGTTAGGCAGGTCCCCTAACACTTAGAGATTAATCTAACAAGAAGTTAAAAGTTCGCAGGCTTTCGTGGCCATTGTCTGCGAACTCATTGCTTCTGGGTAGTAACTGTGTCACTGTCATTTTCCTTCACAAGTTTTTGGAAAACATTGCAGCCTCAATCTTCAGGGTAAAGTAGCATTAGAAAAAGCCATAACTGTTACCTCTCTACAGAAGGTTGATGCGCGACGTCCTTTTGACAATGGGGCATGTCATGGCCTAAGTGGTCGTGGTGAGTGTGAGGGCAGATACACTGGGGTGAGTTTGAACTATAGTTACAGCTCAGAACTGGAGCCTGACCAGTGTAGAGGACTGGTGGTGTGGCTTTCCGGCTGGGTGCAAACTAAGTCTGGGATGGCAAGAACAATCTTACGTGTAGGTGGAACCACGTCACTTGTATACATGGGCGACTGGTGTCCAGTGGAGGCTGCTGGACCTGCTGCGGCACTGGTGGTGATGAACCGGGATTGGTGGGCGGGTTGGCGTCTGCACTGCTGTTCGTCCTGGCTGGTTTGGTGAGCTGGTGTCCCCTGATCCAGGGGTTGGCAATACTGCGGGGGACTTACATCTGAGGAAGACCTGGATGATGGGATGGATCTCTCCGTCGGTCTTGTTGGGTGGTTCAAACAAAACTGGCAAGGGTTGTGGAGTGACCGGCCTCTCCAGGCGACAAGACTGCTTGAGTTCTCTCCTGTTGAATTAGACTGTCAAATACACTCAGGTTGGGGTTAGGCTGAGGTGGTAGCAGCCTTTCTATCCCTCTTTTGAACACTATTCTGACGGGAGTAGGGGGAGGATAAAGATTTCTACTACCAGCCTCGTAAAGGTGGAGCAGGTAACGTTAATCCCTATCCAAGTGTACTTCCGGGTACCGCAATTGACAGACCAGGGCTGCCTCTTATTTGCAGTGTCCAGCACCAAAAGTGTGGTGGACACTGACTGTCGGGATTCACAGTGGCTGACGATCACAATACAGTAGAACCTCTCTATTACGACCACTTAGGTTCCCGAGAATAGTGTTGGAATGTGGCGGGGGGGGGGGGGGGGTGTAATAAAATTTGGAAAGTTTTGGGCCCATTTTGACCCACCCCTAACTCCTACGCTCTCAAACTTGCCATTTTTGGCATGAAGTATGTTCACTCATCTCTAGCGCATAAAAAACCACTTTTTAAATTAAATTAAATATAAGTATGTATATTTTAATAGCTGAAGGTCTCCTGATTAATTTGATAACCAAAGGCATATTGTTATAGAAAAGAAGGCCATTGGAAAGTGTGTGAAAGGATGAGACTATGTACTATTAAAATATAAAGTTATTATTAAAGATCTATTACGCGGGTCTCATGGGTCATTAATTGCTATGAGGCACGTAGCGATCAAAAACTTTAGGTGGCGTTTTGCAAAACGTGTGCGCACACTGTGCTCTTGCTTTGGTCTGGCCATGTACGTAGCTGGGCAAGCACCTAGATCCTCATCAGCCCGGCCGAGAGTGGGCGTTGCGGTTTGCTGCTGAAGCTCGGCCCTAGATCCTCAGGCTGGGCAGCTGTCGATCGGTCACTACAAGATGGCGGGCGGCGGCCGACCGCCGCTGCAGCCACTGCTATCATTACAGGGCAGATTCACTTCCTAACAGCTGCCCGGTGTTGGGAAAACATGCTGGTAGCTGCAATTCACTTAAATGCTTTAAATTTAAACGAATTGTAGGCGGCGTGTCGGCCTCTGCATTGGCACGAAGTTGTTTACAGGAATATAAATATTTAGCGCGGTCTACTTGAATTATTAACTATCCCAAATTTCTCATCAAAATCTTTTGGCGTTGCCTACACGTGCACACTGCCTCACTTGCCATAATGTGGTATTGGAACATAAGAACACATTTTATTTGCAAACACTTATCTTTATTCACTTTACACATAAAATTGACTTCACAAGAAAAAACCATTGCCCACCATAAAAAATTAGCATATTACGTAGGTCTGGGCGCATATAAACTTAAAAATAATTTAAAAAAAGGGCATTGAATTAAATTTGAAGTTATCATCATACATACACTGATTAAGAAACTAGTCTCTGTAATGTGCTGCTGTTCGTACAGCAAAAAAGGAGGGATTATGGAAGCGAAGGAGGACAGGGAAGTAAGGCAGGGAAAGTAAGGCAGAGGCGGTGGCCCTGGCCTGCAGTCCCCACCCCCTCAATTCCACGGACAGTACACCAGTGTCCCCTTCTGGCATTAAGTAATTAATTGCTTCACGCTGCTTGGGACAACCAAGGTCAGTCTATTATGGTGAAAGCCCTCTCATTTGGAATAATAGTCAATAAGTATGCTTTACTTTAGCCTTAGATGTTAACTTCCGAGTGCGGTGGAATATACACACTGTGTTTATTACTTTCATGGGAATATTTATTTTAAAAGATGTTTAAGGGATAAAAAATGGCCGAAAGGAAAAAGTAACCAGTCTGTCAGTAGTGCTCACTTTACTGTAACAGCTTACAGCTCGAGAAATGTGCGACCACTAACATCAGTAAGGGCTAGTTTTCCGTAGACTGAAAACCGTGGATAATAGAAACTAGTACCAGCATTGGAGAAAACGTCTACTAAACAAATACGCTCATAACTGAAACCGCGGTTTAAGATACTGCAGTTGGCGAGGAATTACTGTATCTATTTTTGGACGTGCCTCAAATTTTCTATTTTTTCGATTCAAACTTTTCACAGTTCCTCGGGATTGGGTTGTAATACATGGGTTCGTAATAGAGGGGTTTTACTGTACATGGGTGTGGTCCCCAAGAGGTCAGGCCGTCAGACCCACGCAGATACTCCAGGCACCAGAAGCGCTGGGGATGGAGTATAACGATCCCAAGAGGGGTGAATTCCAATGGTCATGGCTCTGTGTTTCTATACAGTAGGGTGCATAGACCGGGTGGCCATCTAATGTGTGTTTCTGGCGTACGAGTAGGAAACTTGCAGTCCTGCACTAGGTTCTGAAAATGAGTTTTATAAAATTATTCCGCGGTCTCCTGCTGTTGGCGGAACTGATGTCTACTGGGAAAGGTATTATCACTACTGAAATAATATTCTGAAGGTGTGTAAAACATGTTTATTTATGTACGGAAATAAACATGGTGGTTTGTACAACCTCCTTTCAAACGAGGTTAATGGAAGCTGGCTACAATAGACGGTTGAAGGTAACCTGTTTCTAATCTGGCAAGGTAGGAAAGTTAAATGGCTATGAAAACAACTCTATTTAACTAACACTATGTTGTCTTGAAGGGACGAGAATTTCCTAGAGGGAACAAACGTATTAAGTGTGTGAAGACTTAAATGCAGGGCTCTTCTGAAGAATGTCTGCGAGGTGCAGATACGTCTACGAAGGTTAGGGCGAAGATCTGAGAGGCAGAAGAGAGCCCTAGCACACGAGGTGGTGGAGTGAGCTTACTGCTGATGGTTCCTTCATCACCAGAAGTGCGGTGAAGGAACAAGACAGACTGGTGTTCCAAGGGCTGTGCATCTGTATTTTATTTATTTATTCTAAAGTTGTTCAAATACAGATACCAAGTATCGGTATCGGTTGAAGACAACCTCACCAGTAGCCACTTCTGCAGCAGCTGCAGACCCCTCTGCTTCTGGGAGACTGTAACTTCAACAACTCGTGAAGACGACTGCTCCTTCCTCACCACCCCTAGTGTTGACCCCCAGAGGGTAATGTTAGCAACGGTCCCTTCAGGATGACCATGCCTCACTGGATGGTGATGACAATTTTTAACACTGCCCTTGGTAGTTTAACACACCACCTAAGGTTCTTCAAGAACACCAGGTGATAATTAGGCTATAGTTATCAGTTACTTTGATATGTGCTCCTATCTTGAGTGATAGTGGTTAAAGTGTTGACTGCCCTCCTGAGTTCTTATGTAGTCCGTCCGCGGTGGGTCATGGTAGGTTTCCGGGCGCGGCCGCTTAGTGGAAGGATAACGTCGGTGGAGATGGGAGTTGAACCGTGATTTTCTCTTCCTGGGCTATCAATCTTCCTCACTTCAAGGGCTGCCAAGATACGGGACATTAGCTATCCCGAGGGTGTACGAGTTGTGAGAGGTAGGGGTGGGTTATGTAGCTGAAGGATCTGCACTATCCACAGTGGCCTCGTAGGCTGGCGTGCGGGAATATATAGTTTGCCGGGGAAGAAACTGCGCAGGACTTGGGGATGACCTTTGGCGGGAGTCGAACCCGGATAGTTTACCCCGAAGTCAACTTTATCAGACATGAATGGGGAGGGTGCACCTTTGGGATTACCTTAGGCAGGGTTTCAATGGCGACGGGCTGTGGGGTCACCAGCAGAGGACGTGTTTGTTCCGGTTCTGTATCTGCCGGCCAACTAGCACTTAATAAAGCATCTAACTGTGATTTGTGGTCGAGAGGAATGATCGGTGAGAGAGGTCTGGGTGTGTAGTCTGGTTGTGTAGGTTGACATGTGACCTCACTTGTGACTTGATTGTCTACTCCCTATTTAATTTGCAGTTGTAAGGCATGCCGCTTTCGGTGCCGTATACGGCTCTTAATACTAACCTTTTCATTGTGCGTTGATGCAGCTTTCTGACCTTTCCACTGACATGTAGTCCTGGGGGTTTCTTACGTAGTCACACCCAAGGCCCTAACCTATAGATAAGCAGTTCAATATTAGGATGACACTGAGGGTAGACATGGGAATACTGGAAATCCAGGAGCAGCAGCTCCACAATGGGTTTTTTTATGTCACAGGTTTTACTCGCTCAAACAGTTGAGATACATTAACTAGGTTCTAATATTAAAATTACAATAAGCAACAAATTCAAATTCACGTAATATTTATTACGATATTGTGAAAGTAGGAAAATCCCGGTTAGCATATAAACTAGTTAAAACATTAATTTATACGTTACGCAATGGAACAGGTGTAGGTGAGCCTGGGGCAATTATAAAATAAAATCAAATTCACGTTAGTTCAGGCACTTTACAGTGCCTCCTCAATGAAGGGGTTTGTCCAGAAGGGCATTAGCGTTGTGACGACCTGCTATCACGGAGTCAAGAAATCTGACTGGGGTAAAATGGTTGGAGGGTACAGGTAGTCGGATTACCTCTGGAGTTGAGCCGTCCTTGCAGTCGGCTGGTGTGGACAAGCCTTCGCAAGCTGCAGGAGATTGTAGCCGTTCACAGGCTGAGGAGAGGAGAGGTCTTCGCAAACCAGGGAGTGCTCACTAACCTGGTGAGCCCAACGTCTCTGCCTGGGGGTGCTCACGGACTTCCTTATATAGTGGAAAATCTTGTGCTCAGTGATCATCCGGGGGTGCAGGGTAGAGTAGCCTTCCAGCGCAGGGGTAGGTTTATCAGGGTTGTGGCGGCGCTGCTACTAATTTATCTCCCTGCGTGGAGGTGACGACAAATATAAAACACCTCATTCTGAGGCTGGCAGGATGTGACGTCACTGGGCAGCAGAGGTGGAACTTCTTCCACAACTAAATTCAGGGTAGTGGTCCGTCAAAACTATTTTATTTATTTGAAAGAGTGGAGATTACATGTCTGGTTCTGGGCGGACCGTACATTTAATAATTAATCGTGTTAATCATCTTTACGTCCGACGCTGTCCGAAGGGTGTAGTTCCTTTGCTCTGTACGTGAAAGAATTTCTGCCACTGTTTACGACTTGCCCCGAGCTCTTTTTGGCTCGTTATGGGGCGAAGTCGCCCGTAGAGAGCGCAAGCGCGCTGAGCAACATGTTGGCATGCGTCAACTTTAACAGTGAATCATCGCCTTTTATTTCCAGTCAACTTTTTATCCAGGTCGCCTTCACCTGTTCTCTTTTGTGTGTCTGAACTTCAGTATCAAGTATTAGGATGTAGTACAGGGCTATTGTGTTATTATTACTCAATATCACACAATTTCTTGAGTCACTGTGTTTGTACGTACACACGCCCGCCACAGCGAAGCTGTTAGACCAAGATCTATTCAAAGCCAAATCACACCAACATTAGATGGCCACCCAAGCCCTGCCACTATGTAGAATTCGGTATAGCCTTTATCGCTAACAACTTTTCCACCATGTGAATGAAATAACCAGGTTATTCCATTCTCCACCACTGCTCTTTATGGGGCTGGAACTGACTTGATTGGTTCGACCACCTGTGGATACCACACCTAAGTATCCTATCAAGCATTTTGAACACAACCTTACGCTGTGTCCACCGCTCTATAAGGCAGGGCGAAAGGAGCAAGAGGTACAGTTCCTGCGTGTGAGGCTGTAATTACTCACAAGTACGCGTTGCGGAAGTGTCACTGGCTTGCCTTTTGTGAGGTTGTATTGGTCCCTTTCACTCATGCCGTACTCTTGGGAGGCAGGCGTAGAGGAAATTAAGAAAGGCGCAAGCCTCCAAGGCAAACAACATCCCTCGCCATACCAGGGAAAGTCTCCAGCCGAGGGAGCACCTTCCACAGACCTTCAAGCCTGCTCGTAGGGCCTTGACTTTGTGCTCCTAAGATAGGCCACCAGACTTGTCCTGTACACTGGCAGTGCGCCAGTAAAACGTTAAGGCGCACCATGTACATTGTGATTCTGGCATCATGGCTTGAAACTGTAGAAGTGAATAAGACCTCAACTTACTCTCTCAAACTTTTTGTGACCAGAGTTGGTTTGAATTGATTAGCCCACATAAATAATTTCCACTCCCATTGGGCACGCATCAGCATTTTGTCTGCTTCGAAGCTGAAAAATTACAAATTACTAAACAGTTGCCATAATAGTTTTGTCTGTTTGAAACATTTAAATGCACATATTGGCAATGTTATTGGAATAAACTAATGTTTATTGTACCCACCATAAAAATTTCACAATTCAAGTTGCTGAAATATTCTTGAAATAGGTATTTTCTCACAAGACAATGTTTTGTTCATTGGGATGGGGTAACCGAATGTAAGATTTGCAGAATCCACCGAATCTTAGGGATTCATAGGTTCGGTTGATTTGATAAAAGATTCGTGCAAAGATGTTTTTTTTTTTATTCGAAATTCTGCATAGTAGGTCATTCGAAATAGTTTCCCCAAAGTGTGTTTAAAATTAAAATGATTTATTTATACTGCAGTAATCAAATTCTTGTGTGACAAAGGAGACTCTCAAACGGCCGGCTGTATCAGGCGGCGAAGCATTCTGCCGCATGTGGCAGCCTTGCCTATACACGTCAGCGGGCCGCTACTGCTTCATGTATCCCTCTTTTTTATAGCACTGCCTTTACTTAAGTTTTTATAAAACAAGAAAGAGGGCTACACAATAATATCCTGTCAAACAAATAATTTTTGTGTGACACTTTGGTTTTATTTTACAATTAAAATGAGAGTGCAAGGAACATAGTCTAATGCTGGCCGGCAGCAGCCAGCAGGAGTGTCTGAGGCAGGCGGCATTGGTGAAAGGGAGGCCGAGCATACTGTAGAGCAGTGTTTCCCAGCAGGTAGTTTACAAACAGTAGGAGATGCCATTCACAAAGGTTCATGGGGAGGGGGTTTGTCTCTTCTCCTGGGACAGAGATATCCCGCTGTGACGGGAATGATTGTCGCACAGCCGAAGGGGGAAGGGAAGTGCTTGACAGGTGTTGGGGAGAGATGGCTGGGTGCGGCCTGAAACTCAGTTGTGGGGCGACAGGCAAAGTGTTCGCTCACCCCCTCTTTCTCCCCCTCATATTCCTGGACACATCTTCATTTTCCCTTTCACCCCCAACGGAAACATCACTCACCATGTTATTGGCCGAACTTGTTGGCGATGGCCGCTGGTCGAGATAACCAGGCTTGGCGCAGAGACTGCATATTGGGACAGCTTTGTAAAGGGGGTGGGGGTAGAACAGTTACTACCTTTTGTTCCTTCACAAGTGGCGTGGGCTGCCTTCCCTTCAGGTGCCGTGTGGCACGCTAGTTTCAAATCAAAACTGTCACTTTTTTTTCCCCCCCTTAAATAAAAATTAAGATTGTCAACTCTACAACCCATGCGTTTTATCGCTGTGGACTCTCGAATGTATTTTGAATCTTTCCATTGTGATTTATTGAATTTTCCCTGGAATTTTTTTAACAATATATATATATGTATATAATATCCCCCCAAGAATGGGCTCACAAAATCGCTGCCTTACTAAATCCGGTACTCGTAAATTCGCGTCTCTTTCTTTTTTGTATCCAGCGATTTAGCTCTCCCCATGTCTTATTAAATGACATACAGTGTTACATGTGATGCCTGAGGGATGTATCAGAGTTCGTGAGGCATTGAGGTCTTAATAAAACTAAATTTGATTGATTTATTCACTCTGCTATTAACAGCATTTAATTATCTGTCTCCCTTTGTACTCTTTTATTTAACAGTGAGTGCAATATTGGTCTATTTCAACTCTGGGTAACGTCCTTAATCATCTCTGTTGGTAACAGTCTTTTAACTTGTACTCATTAACAACACGTGTTCAGTCTGTCTGTTGCCATCATTTATAATGTCTTTCACTCATGCATCTAATCCAATAGTACAGCCTGTCAGCCGTGTCCTTCACTGCTTGATACTCGCAGTCTGACTTTCCTTCCGCTGGTCACTTCTCCCGCTCGGAACTTGGCTACTCATTCATTCAACTCCAACTCAACTCGCGGCCTGAAGGCCTGTCACAATATTTATACAGTTCCCGTAACCATCTGGAAGGTTAAACACACCCAGAGTTGTACTGAGAGAAAGAGATCAGTAATCCAGTGCATTCTTCAGATACACAGAAAATAATATAACAAGGGTTAGCAATGTATATCTGTAATTCAAAATCAATTGTTGACTTGCCTCCACTGTCACTATCTTCATTTGTGTGGGGCGGGCAAATCAATGAGCGTGTAAATATAGTAGAAATTTCTCCTACATTTAACTGTTTTTGCGGTTTTGGGTTTTCTTGTAGTTTAGTGTTGGGGGAAAAAAAAGTAAAATTGTGATTTTAGAAAACAATCATGCAGGTACAGTATTTGCAAGTTTTGCAGAAATAAGACAGTTAATGAAAGTTTAAATGATGCCTCACTGCATGTGTATTGTGAAGTAATGCAAACTTGTATGTGTGTCCCAGTTACTCCACGTATGACCGCTTCTGCCCCTTCTACAAGACGGTGGGCATGTTGAAAAACATGATTGCCTTTTATGACATGTCGAGGCATGCGGTAGAGACAACGGCCCAGAGTGAAAACAAGATCACGTGGAACGTGATCAGGGACAGCATGAGCAACATTCTCTACCAGTTGTCCTCCATGAAGTTCAAGGTAACCCTGCATTCTAGAAGTATAGATAGAGTAAAATACAGTTATAACGTACTTCAAATTACCATAGCTCTCACTTTAATGCAAGATTTTCAATTCCTGGCCAAGTACCTGATGTAAACTATTTAGTATATATATATAAATAATTCACTTTGACATATATAAAATTTATATTAACTTACAGTACAGCAAAGATTGTTTACTTTGTTTCTTCCAAAATGAGATTAGAGCATATCCGAGCTTTATGTAAACGTAATGATTTTCTTCTACATTTTTTCATTCTTACTTAGTTTAGTTTACCGAACAAGGCACATCAGATATCGAGCAGAGTTGCGTTATTATGTTAATGTATGTACTGCAAACAATAGATTCTCGCTGTTGACCTGCAACACCATCAATCCTAGGATGTCAAAGGATATATTTAACTTTACTGTAATGCTGCATGAGCACCATCTTGGAAGTCTTTCATACATAAAAACGTGAATGTGTAACTGGGAAGCTGTATATGAGTGTTTAATGCTTGTGAGGGGGAGGGGGGGGGGTGTTTTGGTATTCCAGCCCTCAAATTTTTTACTTTCCACCCAAATATTTTACTATCCCTCAAAAATGAGCCATTCATTAGTTCAAGCTCAGGAACACATTTAGCACGTTGAAAAATATAACTTGAATTGCAGAAAGTTCTTCCCACTTAGCCGAAGTTTTCTCTGAAAGTGCCGAGCGACTGTGGTGTGTGTTATCCAGGACCCTGTCAAGGATGGTGAGCAGAAGATCAAGGCAGACTTTGAGCAGCTGCATGAAGACATCCAGCAGGCGTTCCGCAACCTGGAGGACTAAGACCCTACCCCAGCGCGTGTCGTGTGCGATTCCTGCCCTGCAAGAATACTCGTAGCGAGATCGGCACAAGTTTGCAACTGGAGTTCGTTTCTGGCCGTAACTTATTTTTTGTGCTGTTTTATTGTATTTTTAAGGATTTTTTTGCATAATTTATTTTTCTAAGAGTTTTATTAGGACGTACCAGTTCCAAATTTTTTTTTTTTTTTTCATATTGTACTTATGTGACTGATTCTGATGCATTTTAATGGCACAATGTCGTTTGTACAATTTTTCTCTTGACAGCTGCAAATTAGATGGTCTGGAAACATTACCCTGTTTGCCAGGATTGAAGCTCCTGCCAGACTTGCTGCGTGTGCGTTCCTCCCCTTTGATGAAAGTTGGGTCTTTTGTTAGTATTCCCGTAGTTGCCATTTTATGTTTTACGTGTATATAAACCAAGTTAGAGTAGTCTGTCTAGTGGAAACTTGTCCGTCTAACTTCCCACGTTTTGCAGTGAAAACTGTGTCTGTGCGTCTTCTGACATAATGTAGTGGTAGTGAGGGTTAAGGATCGTTACATCTTTTAAAATTGTCATCATTTTCCTGATGGACAGAACTTCCTTTTTTTGTGCATTTACCTTAACCTTTGGAAAATGGCACCATTCCTATCAGGAATATTAGTTTCATGTAACTGTTCCTGGTTTTTTTGGTAAATTATCGTCGGAGCATCGTGTTGCCTGATTGGTGGGCCATAGCAATGGAAGGGTTGCCGCTGCGGTTTTATTTGCATTCCAAAAACTACTAGAGTTGTGTGTACATATATTTATGGCGACATTGATTCATGATTGAGTTTGCAAAGTTTTTGTGTGTGTTCCACAATATCTAGCCATTAATATTATTTTAATCATTTGGAAAATAATGGTGTACTTTCAAAGTGTGTGTGTGTACCTGCGGTACTTAATGCATCTTTGTGACTGTCACAGTATTATTGCATGGCTGATGGTGCAAAAGCAAATTACAGCTACCATATTGGTTCAGTATTGTCTGCGAGTAGTAGAACATTTACGGTAGCGTAGTCATCATAGCTACTTACCTTACAATATTATGGTGTACTGTGTTTTAAAAATACAGAAAAATAAGCACCCCTACAGACTGTTTTTGACATTGGTTGTTTTATTTTATTGTTAATATGTATAAATTTCTGTAAGTATGAGGGAAGAAAAGTAAAAGTGATAAATTTATACAATGAATTCGTGATGGTTATAGTAGTTGCAGGAAACTTGTAACAAATGTAAGATTGTAAATTATCTCATTCACTTTCTATATGTTGTATAAATTAGAGGACAATAATGGTACAAGTGATTGCTATCCTGTTCAAGTTTTAATAAATACCTGCTGGCAGTTGTTGTAAGACATGTTATTCGTGACATTCCTTGACCAAGCAGCTAATAAAATGTTCTTGTTTATGTTAAATTTTTTGTAATTCTTTTAGTGAACTATGGTGTATGTATGTACTGGCAGATTCATTTCCAGTTATTTTGTGGTGTGTGCGCGCGCACGTGCACGCACACCATTGCTTTTGGTGAGTTATGAAAGTCTCAATTTAAGCTACTGGTTAGTTTTCAATTCCTTGAACCCAAGTACACCAAGGCTTATGTACTGAGGGCAAAAATTTGAAATTAAATCAGTTTTCCGAATTTCATATTTTGATTACTGCTAATCACAACAGACATAAAAATAAATTTAGGAAAATATAATTTCACAAATTTATTTTTATTTAGGGCAAAGAATCATGTAATGTGGTTCACAACTATACCTAAGTGGGGACACCACTCCAGCTTGTGTCTCCTGACTGGGAAACAGAAGGGTAAGTCTGTCATAGGCAGTGTACAAGCTCCCCAGCATGTTATGGCGGAATAAAGCTGATGGATTCAACTTGCAGCCAATATGAGCCGTGCTGTGTTTGGTCAGTCGTAATGTCACACTGACCCAAATAAGTCCATAGCTCAGCTTTGGCTCTGAAAGCCCCTGTCACCAGGAAATCATTTTCCTTACGTGTCCTCACTGGATTGTAAGACCATCTGTTGAGGATGGGAATAAAGTAGTTCCAACAAAATGGTCCTTGTAATCATAATCCTCCCCAAGGTAAGTCCCCCCCCCCCCTTTATGAACTGTAAACAATTTAATTTAAAATATTGGAGAATGTTGAGGATAGAGGTAAAAAACCATGTATGTTGTGGTACACTTGACTAACTGTAAAACTCTCTATATCTTTCCCTTTACAGAATTGTACAAATAGATGCCACTCACTAGCAGACATGCTACTGTTGCAAACTCCAGACAGAGCTCTTTGTGAAGCTGTAATATAAAAGCACTAGAGTGGATTGATTACTGAAAGCAGAAATTACTAGTTGTCTCAGTTTTGGTTGTGAACAAATAGATTAATTGAAGGTTCATATCCATATGTTTGTTTCTTTTGTCTATGCGAGTGTTATTAGGGATGCCAAGCAAAGTGAAGAGTTTGTGCGGTGTTACAGGTTGAATATTATAATTAAGGTCTTAAGGGCCTTATTCATAAGTCGTTTTTAGTCTGGACAAAAGAAAGATCATCATCAATAAATTTTTTTTGTATTCAGAGCCGTATTATTGCTAGCCTGGAAACCATTTTTCTTTAGTACAGACTAACTCTAATCTGGACTTGGGGTAGGACTAACAATGTATTAATGAAAAAGAAATGTGCGTGAAAGCTCAGTTTATTAAAAACTAAAAAAAAAAAAAAAATTCTTTCGAAACCAGTTCTATCGGTTGAAACAAAAATCTGCCGATTCAGTGGATGGAATGTTCCATTAATAATATTTCATACGAGCTATAATACAGTCGGGTCCCAATTTTAACGAGTACTGAATTCTACAAAGCAGCATTTTTACTTTAAAAATCCTGGAATATATAATAGGAAAATGTGTTTGCTAGTCCACAGCAATATCATAGCTACACTTATTTTGTATGCAGGAATATAAAAAGAAAAAACCAGCAAATCTATTTTGAAAAGTGTGCCGTAAGACACCTGAAGGTTAGCATGCCCTGCACAACACATGGAGTCCCAAAGGGATTCTGACCTTCACCCACCCTCTCCCACTCACCTCTTCCCCCTTGTCCACACCCTGCAGCAATGGCCAACTAGTGCACACACAGCAACAAGGCCTGCCAATTTGTCTGTTGGATACATTTTTTGAATGATTTAATAAGTTTGATTTTGGTTTCGCTTTCTGATTTGAGTATGGCTTGCAAGATTGTATTTGCGGTTTTGGATTGATATTTTGTGCTTTATATTTGTTGATGAACGGTGCACTTTTTTTGGCTGCAAATATAAATATGTTGTAGCGTGGAAAAGGCTGGTTAATAGCCCCGCAGCAGTCAGTCAGTTTATACCTGGGACACAGGTGCAATTTAGAAAAAATAAATGCAATGAATTCCAGTTTCGCATATTGCCTCTGTTTTATTGAAGTTTAAGAACAGACAGTTTCAAATAATTCTCTGCTTCAAGGGCAATATCAATGAGAGAAATTCGAAACAGTACTGTAGTAGTACATTGTTAATGTACATTCATAAAGTTAGCATCGTGAAAAATTAAGAAGACAGGAGGGGAGAAAACTCTCCCCCCTAACCCCCTCGCTTCGTCACTCAAAATTCCTGAAGCAGCCTCCCACACCAGAGGAAAGAATTTTGTAGTAAAGTTAGTTGTTTGAAAGTGCTTGACGTTGCAAGTCAATACAAAAAAAAAAAAAAAAAAAAGCAGGCCCGACCACAGGCGCTTGCAGGTGTGGGTTAATTTAGCTGCATTGATTCGTCCTCTTCAAAGACTGGTGTCATTTGCTAACGAGTCTTGATCCGCAGCTCTGCGCACGTGCCTCTCCCCACACTTCATTTTCCCTCTACCATAGTTCTAAAAAAAGATGACAGTGCCTCGGAATCGACTACACGTCCTGTTTCCCCCCCACTCCTAGTTCCAAATATGGAATCCCTTTACACGAACTCCTACGATTGGCCAGATCATTTGTTTTACCTGGGCAGTGTTGAACATAGAATTCGATGAGAAACATATCCCACTTTCCGAGTTTGGCTTTGCATTCCGTGACTCCTGCAGCCATTGGAGGGCTTTTGAGTCGGTCCGCAGGATGAAATGTTGCACTTCGAGGTGGTAGCGATATGTCTTCACTGCCCAGATAAACAGCCTGCCAGATGCCCTGTCTCGCTTCCCTACACTGCAGGAGGAAGAGATGATGTCCCCTCCCCCTCAAAACGGAAGAACAAATCCGCCTCCATGACTCAATGTAGCTAAGTGCCCTGTCAATAGGCTTCGGCTCAGGCCTCTCACCGGTCCTGGCTTGATATCAGGAGCTGCCCTTCTGGGTGGTGGTTAGTCCTTGTCTTTGGACTGACCCGGTGTTTCTCCTATGTCGTTGTCCTCAGGTGGTGGCATGTCCCTGGGAATGGTCGTATTCGACCTCGGCCCTATGGATTCGACATCACAGGTCTTCGGCCCAGTAGATGTCTCTTTTGCAGACAATACGATATGGTCCGCCCCATTTATCAGCGAGATCAGCGCTGAACTGGTTACTGGTCCTGCTGTGTGGATGTGTTCTGAGTAGTACGGATTCACCTAGGTTAAACTCGCATACCTGTCTTCGGTAGAGGGTACTTCTTTTGGATATACTCACCCTTGGCTTTCTGGGTGATGGCAGTACGGACTAGAGTAGCTAACTGAATGGCCTCGGGATGAGGCATATCGGCGAGTTCACTTTCCCATTGCCAGTTGCTGTTCGGCGTATGGCTTGGCCCAGGGGAAGTACACTAGGGCTTGTGTCTACTGATTCATTGGTTCTATGATGCAGGGCAAACAAAATGGTTGAGATGTGTTTATCCCAATTTCAGTACTCTCCCCACACTGATGCGGAGGCACTTGATCACTTGGTTCCTTCGCTCAGTGTAGTAGTGTTTCGACTCCCCATCTCTGGCAGACCGATTTCCAATTGGTGACTCGCAAATTGAATGCCGTTGTCAGTTAAAATAGCCTTCGGATATCCCCAGCGTACGAATATCTCCGTTTCTATCTTTCGCACAATCAGGGCGGTTTCTTGGCTAGGTAGAGGGAAGGCCTCTACCCACCTTGAAAACTGGTTGGTTACTACCAGCAGGTAGTGGTTCCCCTTGGTCCTGAATGGTGAGAATTAGTCATTATGCCCCATGAGGTAGACGGCTATGTGCGTCCATGCAGTCGTGGTCTTGCTCACCCTTCACCAGATAACATTTAGCCAGCAGGAGAACCCTGACATACACCGTCTATTAGAGAACAGCCCCAATGCCTTGAACTATGGAATAATGTCGTGTTGCTGCGTAGCGGTTAACCCATATGCCCTGGAAGATCTGGGTTCCGCAGCAGTTATGCGCCGATATATGCCGGCACCACCACGAAAACACTCAAGGTGGGCACCCGGGCACAACGGAGACCCTGCTGGACATAAAGGTCCGATACAGCTGGGACGGGATAAGCCACGATGTTCGGCAGTACGTAAGCAACTATAGCATACAACTTCTCTTTCTCACTTCCTCCCAAATGAGGGGGAGGGGACGTACCACCTCCATCCAAAGCCAAAGAACAAAGTATCAGAATAGTTATCGCTTTGATGCTGGTCCACTCTTTACCATTCAGGTACTCTCTTCCGGAAGAGTGCAGGAAGCTATAACACAGGTCTAAGTTGATGTGTGATGGGCCGTGACGTGCCTTCTTAGTCAATAGGACAAGATTTTTGGTGGGTGTGCGAACGGACAGATGGGACACACACATGAGATTGGTGAGAAAATTTTTCCCGCAGATACGCGGTTGCGACGCTTCGCTGGCTTCGTCAGCTTCTTCAAGGGGCGAGTTGTAGTGGATATTACACAATCACGCATTTCAGTTTTATTTCTTTGTAAATAACCCAGAAAAATTAGAAGATGAAAAGAATACAACGTTTACACAAAGAAATCTTTCATATTCCAATGGAGAAATTCTCTCTTTAAGCACCTATCTCCCTAACGTATTATTTATCACTCAATAAGCGAAGTACTGTTAAATGCCATGGCAATGAGATTATATCATTCCCAGGCACAGTTTATGTAAATAAAGTAAAATATATATATATATATATATATATATATATTAATCTCTTGAAGCTGGTTTAAAATAGGAAATGCCAAGTAGTTTTGAGTAAATGCTTTGTCACTGTTGGGCTCAAGTGATGAAGTGCGAGCCTCCTGCGAAAGACGCGAAGGTGAATGTATTTCATTTGCATAAACAGATAGAGATGAAAGCAATGCATAAGTGTTAGACATTGAAGGTGACACAGAGTAGTTCAAACCACCTGTACATCTTCGAGAGTAAAAATCGTAGTTGCAAAATTTTTTTTTTTTTTTTACCTCAAACAAGATGATTTTGTGTTTTGCAATTGTTTGTGCTCTTGGTGCTAATTTACATAACTCATTTGCCACGTGCTCTCCGTATACTGAACACTCATCTCTCATAACAGAAGCATTAAGATTTTATATGATTCTTCCCTTCGTTCCTCTTCCAACGATAGTTTGCTTTTCTTGTACTTGCCTCTATCCTTATCTTCACGCCCACTCTGCTGACATCGACGTATATTTTGTGTACTGATTGCAAGACCTCGTTCAGCATCCACTGAGCCATTTGTCGATTCTTCATTTTCAACTTGGAGTACAACTTCTGTTACCTCAGTGTCGTCCTGAAATAACATGTCGCAGCTTTGAGATAAATTCTTCAACCAGTTTACTATACATGATAAAGATTTCTATAACACAAAACATTGCCCACAGAATCATTATTGTTTTTCTAATTAGTCTACGAAAGTATGCTAAAATAAGAACTGAAATTTCGATTTTGCAAGGGCAAATGTCTTCCTTAATAAACTTACCCAGGCTTAAAGACGCCTCATATTACTTCAGCTCATGTTCGGCAAGGAATGCTTTGTGCATTCATATACATTCTGTAAGAACTGTATATCTAAAAAGGTACACAACTAACCTAACCTGCCCTTCAATAAATGCTTTAACGCATTTGTTTTGGAAACTTTTCTTTCAAGGTTCCAAATGGTGAGGAAGAATGGAAAAGGGTGACACAGCATGGAACGATCCACACTGCATAGGCGCCTGCGATGCAAACGTGCGCTGATACGTTGCTAAACAACAGTGGCAGTCAGTTTTATCATTATAAGGGGAAAGAATCTCGGACGGCGGTGTTTTTTGACAAACTGACTTGTACAAGTATATATGCGATAACAAATTATCTACTGCATCCTGTGCCTCTGCAAGGACAAACTAACCCATCACCCTATGTTCTCCTTACGGATGATGCATTCCCCTTGCAAGAACATATAATGAAACCATACGCTGGTTGTCATGACAAACTCACCCCAAAGAATATACAATTACAGACAGTCACGTGCATGTCGGATATAAGAAACTGCTTTGGGTGGTTGTATAGCGTTTTACACGTGTTTAGAAAGCCTATAGAGGTAGGTGTAGAAAATGCAGTAACTATAACCACGACCTGTTTCTACCTGCACGACTATCTTTGAAAACGTGCTAACTCAAGACACATTTACTCGCCTCAGGGGACTTTTAACATAGACACTCAAGATGGTAGTATCATTCCAGGAACATGGCGCAAAGTGATACAGGGCTGAAGCATATGAAAAATATACTTCGGATTCCTTAGTTAAGCAGACCCGGCACTCTGGACCTGCCAGTGGTCGCTACTGCTGGAAAATAAGGCGTGGGCCTTTGATCAATTACGTGAAATGCATCCCACGCGTTAAGTCCTGGTATGCTAAGTCAGGATGCAGACACACCTCCTTTCGGCTAAATAAAAGTACTAAAACGTTCTTGAATTATGTGAACAATGTATTTGAAGGAAAATGCAGCCTATATTGAATTGCCGAGGGGAGCACGTGGAGATTACTGTCTGCCCTGCCATTTTTCTGAAGTGCTGAAGTCTAACGACATGGCGTCTGTTTCTCCGCACATCCAGCGAATCCGGTGCCAAAATGAAAACCTGAAACAAACTAAATTTAATAGGTAACATGATAGTGAAATTTATGTTGTACATAATTAAGATTGCTAAACTAAAACTCATCGGTGACATACTCGGAATGCTGGAGCCACAGATATGGTTAAGAATGTGAAATCACGAGAATGTCACTACACTTGAAGGGTGATATTAAATGAACTGATGCCTCCGGTGGCTGATTCTCAATAGATGATTACATGTAAACTCTTACAATTTACATTTTAGAATCTGTGCGAGTAGTTACCTTGTTTTCAATGCAATGATATTGACTCTCTATGCTGGAGTGGGCGGCTTCAATAGTGAGTTATGGTGTAATCACTATGAATTATGCTTAAAAATACTCCAATTAATTAATGCTGCTGGGGACCGCTCACCACTGAACACTTCCTGCGGGAATTTGATTCCCCGTCTTTTGAAACCACTCGGAGCCCCGTCACACTCTGGATTCGGCCACGGGGCCCGTCGACATCGCACAAATAGGAAAGTCATGGGAATAAGTGGCTCTGCTTGCCCCAGTGTTCCCTCCAATGGCTTCACGGGACACACTCATTTAGGCCACATATCCATTCATCACGAGAGTTACCTCATGTGGTGAATGTTAAATATTATGACCCGCAGCCACGAGTTGCAGGGCGGCAAGAAAAGTGTAATGCCGTTCTTGTCGACCTCAACTGATCTAGACTGCAACCTAATGCCGACCAGTCGAGTGTTAGTGTGTTGTTGATGCATCTACAATGGAACGAACTGCCACAAGGAATATGTGGACATCAGGAACACGTCAAACATTTTGTTGTACAGTTACAGAAATAAAACATTCTTACCATAATTAGATGTGTTTTATTCCATACAACTCGCCTGAGTTCATCAGATACTGCGCCCTAATACCAGCATCAAATTTACAAGTATATTTCAGTGTATGCTTTGCATTTCTCAAGATGGGTGAATTCGGTGGTAATGTAGGCGTGCGAGGTGACCGACAGATTCGCCCACAGGCAATATTTTAACATTACTTAATATAATGGACAAATTAAATTAGCTCTCCTTCATATTATCCGTGTATCCAGAGTCGCCGTTTGACTCCTTCAACAATCGTTCTCTACACCGAACATGGCGCTGGGCACATCACCAGTTCTTGTTCCACACCTGCTCTCAGGCGGGAAAAGAACACACCACCAGCACATCTGGAAGCACAACGTTTCAACCGATTTGGTCTTTGTTTGTCCGAAATGTCAAAGTTCACTTGTTCGTCCCTCTCGCGGTTGTTCCCGACACGGATGTTTGGGCTGGATTGCCAGTTGCACTTGCAGTAGGTAGTGTCACGCCTGTATTTGGCAATTAAGGCCTGCGATTGTGGTCACAAGCACTGTGGATAGAGAAACTCGTTGACGTCACTACTGGTCCGGACAGCCATCGTGTTTGTAAACAAGTCCACGTGATCGTGGATGCACGGCATGCGAGAGCACATGCGGGAGCGGGTGATGTCGCAGCGTGACTATCCTGCACGACATGGCGCAAAGCAGGGGTCCACGCACAGATATTCGGTGCGGGGGCAGGTAGTGTGAGAAGGCGAGTTTCTTTTCCTCCTCCGTCCTACTCGAGAGTGCACGATGCGAGCGGAGGGGGAGGAATTGCAGTCCGTTTGTCTGCTCGGCGCCTGGGTGGTACAAGCTGGCTGACATCACGGACCGGCATCCCTTGTCCTCCTGCTTTCTTCATCATGGTGATTGTAATGGCAGTGTCCTTGCAGATTCAGCGTGCTTTTAACTTACGCCATGTGCATTGTATTTTCTGCCCCGTGAAGGTAGCACAGGTTACGTTAGTCCCTATCTATGTGTATTTCTGCGCACCAAAATCGACAAACCACAGATGCCCCCTTATCAATGTGTCCGGCACTCCCTCCGACACCATAAGTGCAGTGGACTGAAAATAACCTGAGCCGATTATCTAGCCGCAAAGCACCTAAGACACCAGCAACCACTACAAAAGGCGAACCCGCCCACGCCTGAGAAGTGGTTCGGCGTGGCTAGTCAGAGTCATTTATCCACTCCTGAAGAGGCTGCTAAAGTTAATGTGGTGATGACCTAGTCTGATATCGTCCTCCGGCGGTGAAGATTGAGGGCATCTGACTTAGGACCAGCAGTCCTACATGCCCACGCCGCCTACCACGACGACGGTCTCCTAGAGGCCGTCATCCCCTGACGGAAGTATTCAGCAGCACCTCCTACGTCAACCTAACCTCTCCTTAACCCTTGCACCCACCAGGTAACCCCAAGGTCACAGCAACGTAGTCCCAACCCCAGTATAAGAATTGTGAAGTCTCTTCTGGACATTGCTGTCTACTTCAGCTAGGAGTCACATCTAGTTTAGCTTTTAATCAATATATTTTTTTAATTTAATTAAATCAAGAGTCTGAACATAACATATATGAAACAGGTAGCCTTCGGCTGATTTCCATTTGAACACATACCTTTAAACTTCTGCATTTGATTTGTATTCCTATTTATATTTTATTCAAAGGTAATCTAACATAACGTAGAGGCCATTTCAATTCTTTTTATACTCATTATTTTGCTTTACTGTAAATTCATACATGGATTGATTAAAACCAAATACCCATTGAAACTTAGCGACTTAAACTTGTTAGCTTTAGCAACCTTACCGCAAGTTACTTCTCATTAAAATTTGCAATGGAATATTAGTCTTTAATTGTGCATGTGAACAACATCGCCGGCAACACATATTAGTCAACTGATAAATACAAGTAACACCAAGCTGTATTCAGAGTTTGCCCGAGATAATACTCAGGGTTATTGCGGCTGCTGTCATGCTCTGTTGTATGATTCTTTGGGCTTGAGAATTGGCCAGATGTGATTAAGCGACAAGACAAGTTGGGACTAGTCGTATGCCAGGACGTACACTATAGGACGGTTCCTCATACCAGGCTTTCACGTCACACACAGTTTGTTTGTGTAGCTTACTAATTTTAGTGCATATGTAATTTTTATTAGTTTGCCTCATACTGGAGAATTTTAAAGCTGGGATTGATTACAAACCACCTTGAAAAAGGAAATGCATCAGTTAAGAGTGTGGAAAAAAAAAAAAAAAAAACTTAGAAAGTAGTGCTGTTACTGAATCTCAAGAAGTCACATAATCGTTAGCATTGCCAACCCGAACTCCGGGTTGTATTCCTTTCGAGTGTTTGATCATTCTTCATTGCAGTACGGAGATATTAGGCATAGAGCAATCAGATCTCTCTCCAGAATATACTGCCATCCCTCATAGACTTACAAAACTGTCTGCAGCCAGGCTCCACTCAGCCACAACCAGAGTTGGCTGCTGTTCCACAGCCGGCCCCTGCAGTAGTACTCACGGAGCAGAGGAGATCTCCAAAGCCTGCATATCCTGAGGTGATACGTCAACGTGGTGTTCTTCGCACTGTTGAAATCTTTGTATCTTTATGTAAACCGACTCGGCCCACTATTTACGGCGGTGTCTTGCATAAAAGGGTTTAATTTCCTCTGGGCATGCTCCATGCGAGACACACATTTGAGAGATTGAAGGCCACCAAAATGTGCAGTGAGCACGCATGCTCTACATCTCGAATTCTCCCAATCATCAAGCGATGAAATCAATACAGCGAAAGTCACACACTGGTAGACAATTAATCCTGTATCTACTAGATGGAAGTAACTTTTCATTATATCATCTTTAATTTCGAGATTTAGACTCACTGGTAGTCAGTGGCTTTACACTATTTTTTAAATTAATGTGACCTTCAATAATAACATACCATGACAGTTATGTTAGGTAATATATACTGTGGCAAAGTTCATAACCTGCTCCCCTAAAATATAGAAAGGGAAAAGAAAAAATATTTCGGTGATGGAAGTGTTGGCAGGGGGAGAAAATGATGGAGTGTGACGCATCCCTATTTCAAAAGAACCACGACCACTCACTCTCTTCGAGGACGTGGTTAACTGATCACGAGATACTGATAAGCTGCGCAGCGATTGTGTACACTCGCCTTCGCGTCATCTTTATGCTACTTCATTTTGCCTGGGCAAGTCTAAGAGCGTAATGAGAAGGTTGGACACATGCCTAAAAGGTACTCCTCGGAATGAAAAATAATGATACAGACGTATCAATCCAGCTTGTACTGTTCGCCCTACTGCCCAATCAGACTTCATGTCAACATGTCGTCTGTTGTTTGTACCTAATTTTCACCTTGTATAGAGGGGGTGGAAAGGTATAAGTGTGATGCGAGGGGGAATCGGTTGAATTTTGGCTGTAGTGGTTCACACAAATAAATTTTGCGAAGTTGAAGTGTCTGGAAAAATTTAGGTTTGAGTGTACAGTGTAACAGGGTTGCCCACAATAATGGAAAACTTAGAAAATGGGGAAATGTCAGGGAATTTCAAACAAATTAGCCAAATGTCGGGGAACTCTGTGACATTCATGATATATTTCGTAGTTCTGTCATAAGTTGTGCATCACTGCCAGAATACTGTAAAATTGTTTTAAAGTTTGTGGACTAAATAATAGGCATGTTTTATTGCAATCTATGCAATGAGCAATTTTGTAAGATCAGAGCAGTATTTTGGTGTGAAAATGTAAGACCATTTATTGCCAAGTGGTAGAACACAAGTGATAGATTGTGTAGATGATCCGGCCATGATTCCCTCCCAACAATCACATAGTCGAGGTATGCCACTGCGCAGGTGTCAATCAAATCATCCAGGAGCGCATTTCAGGCCAAATGGCCTGTCCGTCTGTGGGTTTTACCACGACTTGCCAATACCCACTGCGGAGATTAATTGTTGTCGATACTTTTGCATTCCCCAGTGTATTCAGGGCGTCTTGAATGTGGATATATGTTGGTGGAGTACTGCAGGTACATCTTAAGGTGGCGGAAGTCCACGCAAAAATGCCGGGTTCCATAATTTTTTGGCGCGAAGGTGATTGCTGAATTAAATGCGCTTTCTGATGGTTTGATAACCCCTTCAGCTAACATTTTGGCGATTTCCTCCTGAATTATTTCCTGTAGATGTGGGTAGAGCGATGTGAGCTGTCGTACAGTGGTGTGTTGGTAGTTAGCGGAATAGCATGTTCTGCAACGGTGGTTCGGCAACGGTAAATACATCCGTTCGTTCATTTAGCAGTCGTACAGCCTCGCGATAGTCAGTGGGAACTGTAGGGTCGAGGTCATCCAGAGCGACAGCAAGTGTGTCATTGTAGACCGTCCGATGTTCTTTGCAGCCAAAGTGTATCCGTCAAGCGGCAGGTTCGACAACTGCTTTTTTTCCCCACCAACGAGGGAATACCCTGGATGACATCTTCCCTGGTGTCATGGGTGAAAAAGGCTGCTGTTGTTGCTGCTGCAATGTCCCGTATATTTTCTGTCACTTTCACTTCACCAATAACCTCGCCTGTGTGTTGACGTGTGGCTAATTGTATTGCTTGTTTATTTTTCTTGATTTCTGACGGATCGATGTAACTAGCGTGAACAAAATTATGAGATGATGCTGTGTCTACTAACGCTCTGCAAGAAATCTCATCCAATTAGATCGGGATGCATATGAAATTGTAAGTTTCACTCTTAATCTGGCCTAGTGTGTTGCGGGTTACATTCTGTTGTTATAGCGGCCTAGGGTGGGTGGCGTCAGGCTGCTCTACCCCTGCAGTCCATTTCCCAGCAGTGATCGGTGTTGTGTTGTTGATCCACCTCGGACACTCGTCCAAGTGCGGTCCGTTACACTACATACAAGGTCACGGAATTGGTCGGTTACTATTGTGTCAATTCGACTAGTTTACCCTAGGCTGAAAAGTTATTTTGGCTGGGGCTGCCACAGTTTCAGGAACTCTTGTTACAGTTTCCCCCGCATGTGGGTTTCCTGGTTTGTTTACGTGTGCGTCTCACCACAGTTGTGGTGAATCACGGTCGTTGCGGTACAGTTTGTATTCAATAGAAGTGCAGTTTTACGAAATTCCTGTTCTGTCGTGTGGATGGCGGAAACTAAGGCCAGGCGATGCTCCTTCCTAGCTGAACTTACCACTAACTCCAACACATCTCAAAGTGAAAGTTCAGGATGATATGTTCGTATTAAATTTATTTTCATGGTGGCGAAATCATAGTGAGACTCATCCGTTTGTTCTTTCATAATGGCCTGACTGTGTGTGTGTAGTGAGGTGAATGTTGTGGCGAACATGGATTTAAAGTTCCTCCGGAATTCCTTCCACGTTAACCCGTAGCCGGCTATAGCACGCCGACAGGTCTTCGCAGCTCCTAAAATTTCCTCACCTATGCAACGCGGCCAATCTTCCTAATCAACCCGATATCTGCTCAAGCGCCGTTCACAGTACTGCATAAATGTTCCGGGGTCTTTACCTGCTGTACTTGTGTAGGTTGGTAGTCATTGGAACCGGGCCAGTGTCGCCGGATGTGGTTGGCAACATTGGTGCTTGTTTACATACTCAATCATGGGTGGCAGAACTGTGTAACAGGCTGTCATAGGTGCTGTTTGCAGAAGCGGTGTCGATGTCAAATGCTGTGGCATATGCAGTACCAACTGTGGTGTGTGGAGTGGGTAGTCATCCACAACATTGCGTAGTACTTCACGTGAGTTTTCTTGACGGTATTGCATTTGTCAGATATGTCTGACTGGTATTCTCCTCAGCTCACAGATGTGTTGGCAGAGCTGGTTGTGGACTCTGTTGTTCAAGTACACAGCAGGCGCAATCCTGGTCATATGCATTCCTCCCTATTGTCCGTTCCCACAGCGTGATGCAACCTTCATGGTAGACACGTTTTGCAACTGACACATGCCAGTGTGGCAGTTCCATTTCAGTCACATCAGTTGTAGTGGGCACACTTCTGCAGTTTTCCTCTGTAGCGATCCCACTGGTTGCGTGTCTATGGGCAGTAGTGGGCATGTACATAGCGAAGGCGGGCATACCGGAATGACAAAACCCTTGGTTCATTGTGGTTTCAAGCAATGGTTACATATCTCCCGGGTCTTCCACATGCTGATGTGGGCTGGCGCTCTGTGTTAGAGTTCTTGGTTCATCTTCTCGATTCCTTGTCGCATGCGCTGCATGGCAGCAGGATCTTGACAGATGAAGGTGTTATTGTTTGCCCATCCGAACGAGAACGGATCTAGTGGTACAGTCGTTTGTAAACACCGGGCAGATCAAAACGTCCTTGGTCGGGCATGCGACGCGGTGACAGCATCTTGGTTCTTCTGCCGAATGTGTCCACGGCTTGTAGCCGACACCCACGTGTGCGGCATGGTAGGGGTAGTTCCTGCAGGCACGACGCGGCACTGAAGGGGGGGGGGGGGGTTGAAGGCAGGTGGTAGACCCCCCTCGTTGCAGTGTCTCACAATGGCCGACCTATATCACCAAGCTATTTGTGCAGCAACGAGGCGGGTTTCACGATGGCAGGCGACAATGCTTGTTTTGGCGCACTTTTCCATTTGGTTTTCCTCGTAGATTTTCCACATTCCGTTGAACCCTTCTTGTTGCATGAAAGGAAACTCCGCCAGTAACAGGAATGGGGAGCATACCTCAAAGGAAAACGAGATACGTACACCCACGTAATGTACGGGATGGTAATTTAGAATGCAGGTTACGAGGAATGGTAGACAAGGTTGATACATGGATAAAATTGAAGTAGGCGGTTGTTGGGAAAGTTGGGGGTAAAAGTTAGACCACTAGTTGCGGTGCCACTTCACGCTGTGCACGTTGTTTGCCTGGACCATGGGGGGAAAATGCTGTTTGCTAGGGTTAAGGGCGTCAGCCCGCGGTGAGAGTGCAAAGTTACACTTGATAGGGGTACACTCGGGTCGTGATGGCCGACGACCGTTGGCCTGCCCCATTTCCACGTCTTGATAGATGTTACCAGTTAAAATACCTTCCCGCCAGCCGTAAATTACTCTCCAATTGCCTCGTCTAATCAGGGAGGTCGGTCCCCCCCCCCCCCCCCCTGATTAGGCCAGCTCACTCCCAGAGTTATTTTGGGCTACCCAATGCCATTATTAGGCACACGATCGATACAAAATTACGAATAAGGTTTATCACAATAAAAACATTGGCAACTCACAAGTATATTGTTATTATAAGTTCTTCCCCATCGGGGAACTGAAATTTATACAAACCGCTGTTCTAGCCAGATGGGCTCTTACACAGATAAAATTACCATAAGGCCTACGAACTTACGTGGTACAATATGCTTCGATCGTGTAAAAGACGAACCGACGGTGAGAGACGAAGTACTCCGGGCGAGCAATAAACAAAGTTTCCTGTATACTTAAGTGAATTAACAGAATTACATGATAGTTAATGAATAAAGACCAAGTGCCCAGAGCACCGCGGGGGTACTTTCACGATATCTCAGATGTTACTACTTTCTCATTTAGTGCGAAGGCCGCTCCTGCCCAACCATCACGTGACATAATTTTACATAAGGCAAAACACAATCAATGAAACTAAATGGTTTCTACAATGCCGATGAGACATGCATAACAATAAATTATTAGCAACAAAACCTAGAAGAATATATTAAAAGATAAAAATACATATACACATTTGACCAAACCTCATTGCCATGACAACCTAATCTCACTATCGACACGTGCAAAACCACAATAATTTTAGAGGGACTGTCCCCAGTCAAGTTTATTATGTTCATACGATTTTTGTTCATGGCAAAACATGCGAGTTCATTCTACCTGGCATAGAGAGTTCAAAACTACTTTTAGAATTTTATAGTGGCTATTTGCCAAATGGCCGTGTGCACAGGTCCACTTTGATGCGTCGTTTTGGAATGTGGTAGGAAAGTCCAGTATTTCTATACTGTCAGTACTGGTCTAACCTACTCTTAAAATAAAAAAGAATGGTTCGCAATTCATAAAAGTTACATTAATAATTATTAGCATATTATAAAGACGGCTACACGTAACAATAGCCTCATCTGTGGCTGTTCACGTAAATGTACAAAATGGCGCCTCTAGCGTACAAGCTACCAACAGCTTAATAATTACGGACATATAAGATTGCACTCAAACACACTAGAATAATAATAATAAAATACAAGGAGACAATTTGTCTCATACTTAATATGAGATATGGGTAATACGGGGAAATACGACACACATAACATATGGCACTTCATAAACATTAATCCTCAAAAAAGTGTAAACACTAAATTTAAACAAAAGCACATGGCATTCGGCCTGACATATGTACACTGGTATTCATATCAGTACGTACCTGGTAGTGTGATAATCAAACTTTGCATACTTGTGGCATTGTAGGATGACGATGTACACATACAAAAATTAACAAACACTGGATACTGCCTAACAACTCACATAACCCTAATTACACCTCTATATGCCCTTAAACTTGACACATAACATGCACACGGTACTGGTTCGCCGACTCAGGTGCTCCGTTGTTGCATTCATTCTTGATATCACTGCTGGCACGATGCGGTAAATGGGAATTTTCCAATGTAAAAAATGTGGCAACCCTGAGTAAACTCCCAATTTACCAGGAGCTGTTTAATTGGGCTGCATATTAATAATGAAGCCACTAGTTCAAAGTCAGATCAGTTGCCGCCAGTCCTGTGCCACCACTAATAACCCATGTACACACTGTTGATTACCAGGCTGCAGTTGAGTGATACGGTACTGATTTAGTTTAGTATTACAAGTGTTAGGGTACTATATTTACACACATCTTTAACACTGAATATAGCTAAAACTTGGAAGTATTAGGAATTCAGGGAAATAAGTCAGACAGCCCATTTTCATTCATAAGAATAAAGTATTTCATGATTAAAACATTTCTTCATCAAAAAAGTGAGATTGTGTAGTTTACGGTAGTTTGTACACACAGAGGCTATTAATAAATTAACCGTGATACCGAGTGCAACTGGATGATAAAATATCACATCACAAATATTATTTTCTGCAAAAAATATTCCATCAAAAACAATGCATCGTTTTAATAAATAACATTTACTTTCGCTTTTCAGGACAAAAAAATACAAAATGGCGAGCTGGCTTCCGAAAGGCTTGGCGATTAAAGGCCAAATCCATATTAATAGCACGCAGAATCGTTCCACACGGAAATATGTTGCATTAAAATATTTATAGAGCTCGAAGAAAATTTAAAAAAAATGAGAATTAGTTCGCATACTTTCATTTTACACATGAAAAACGAAACATGTCGTGGGGCGTGGTTTGCGAAATGAGCAGTGCACACTGGCCAACACATGACAACACAGTCCCCTATTTCACTGCTGTGTCGCAAAAGTATATATATCAAGTTTTTCTAATAGTAAATTTTTCATCTCATGCAGACTCAAAACATCAAGTTTGAAACACACCACATCAAATTAATGTAAAAAAAAAAAAAAAAAAAAACTCTGCAATAGATGTGCGGCCTCTTCAAGTAATATGAAGCATGCACGTGGTGACGTTAGCAGCAATCATTGGCTAAGACCTATGAAGAAGAGAAAAACGAAGCTAAATTATTACATAAGGTCTTCCATTTCATTTAAAAACACCTACACATTATTCTAGAAAGCTTAATTTGATACACTAATAACAGCTGTTTTGTAAGAATATAAAACAAAATATGTAGACATTTTGTCTATGATCTCCTTCCTCCCAGCATATTTCTCAGATATCTGTTGTGCAAATGTAGTCTGTCAAAATATCCAATGTAAAATTTTCTTGCAATCATTCATGCATCAGCTGATATAGGATTTTGTGTATGTGACGATTTTAATATCACTTATGATGTTGCCGTACACTGGCGGTCAAAAAATTGAATTCTTGGAAGAACGTATTATTTGTTTACATAACCTACATGTACAGTACGTAAGCATAAAGTAAACAAACCCCACCCCTCGGTCCACAAAAAAAATTTCTTTAACCGTGAATGGTGATTAACCGTTGATGCGTGATGCTTACTGGCTAATGAGATAAACAACTTTGCTTCATCTACACGCTCCTTCTACAGAGCACTGAATGGGATTTGGAACTGCATAATTTTTACCAGAGCGCTTCTCGAGGTAGACAGGAGATAGTACAGACCACCGTGTTTTATTCCTCTCGGAATAATCATGTTCTAATCCTATTTATTCTCTCATTTTCTCTCGAGTTATTCCAGAATTCCATAGTAAACAACTACATCCTGAAAGCGTGGAGCATGAAACCAGGTTTGAATATACCAGTTTGCCATTCTCCCTCTCAGGGACTCGCACATCGAGAAAACATACACCATTCGACCACCACCCTTTCTGTGCAACAGGTGTACCAACACACCGTTTGTGTTACCAGAGGGAGTGTTTGGTTTGTCCTGGATTGGACCTGTCCGCTCTAAGGACTCGCCCATCAAAGCTACTGGGAACCTGAAGGAACCCGCTCTTCAACCACTGCACCGTTTGTGTTGTCGGTTGAGGAATAAGGTTGTACTCTGTGCTGGTCCAGTGTGCATAGATGGCAGAACACTTTTAGATAGGGCACGCACGTTGCCTGTTCCTATCTTGCGAGGTACGGTTCTAGCACCAAAGAGGTGACAAGGACATTAAGGAGAGGAAGGGTACCTCTACCCACCAGTCTACCTGGAGCTGCACCTGACTCAGTAAGGCACTATACCAGTGTCACCCTGGGAACGAGCTCAAGCAGCACGCAAGTCGGTGGGACATAAACCCCCCCCCCCCCCCAGCTCCCTCTTGTTCTCTGTTTCAACCTCCCCGGAAGGTTCATGGCACAGCCGCATACTGTGGTAGCAGCCTTCAGATGAGGAGAGAAGGTGCCAGTAGGGTTGGCGCAACCATGATTCACCATATGCTGCCACTGTAGCCTGCCGAGAACAATCACCAGCAGTCCTTGGAGTAGCAGTTACACCAGCCACCAACCGACATGGCCCACATTATACTCAGGACAGGCACCAGTATGCAAGTAAAGTCAGTCCAAACCGCCTGTAGTAACTGTACTCGACTTGCACTAACAAAGTCACAGCTATTGATATTGAGACTCAATGCCCAGACCCAGATAGCATCACGCATCACCGTGAATATTTAGCCAGTCATTACCCCAAAAAATCGGGAGTTACTGTATCTGCCATATTTTAAAAATGATATAATACTTTACTGCATACAATGTTTCAAATTTTTGATTTGGTAATGTTATATATATATTCCACACACAAGGACTAGGTTTGTCTTGGAAACACTGGTGATATCCCATTAATTTATTCATCACAGTCTGCAAACACACTGAAATTGTGCTAACTTAGCTAACTAGATTTCTCAATTGGCATCATTTGGAATGGACATACATCACCCAATAACCAATAAAGTACTAGTAACATATATATGATTAGAGAGAATGTATTGTGATGTTGTAATGGCAATGTTATGAGCTTGTGCATTTTCTTCATCAGCCTGAGAGACTGATAACTTGGAGAATTATTGCAAGACATTCAATATTTTCACACTGCACTTACTATAACTATAACAGTTTATTTCACTTATCTAACATGTAAAATCTGCCACTACATTTATTATCGCAATGCAACAGTCGCCAATTTTTACCGACATTTTGTTGGCTGTAAGTTGGCTGCAGCGGCCACCACTCGCGCTTACTTGCCTTCTCTTCATTATCTTTCCTCCTTCTCCTCTTCCCGTATGGGGCTTTCTATTTCTCCGCCCCCAGTCATTCTCGTCCGGAACGCCTTTGCTGCCACTACTCGTTTGTACATGACTTGAGTATCGAATTGCCTGCTAGCCTTGACAATGGTTTAGTTCTACGAATGCCAACATACAATGGAATGTCTAATTGGTGCATACACCGGGCCATCGGGTGTCCGGTAAATGGCCAGAGCAGCCAGCTTAACTTACGGTGAGTCACTGCAGTTGTGCGAGCATGAACTTTTAGTAATTTAGTAGTTTTTTGTGCTTGTTTGTGAATGGCATAGGCAACGGGCATTAACTCAGGGTATTCAAAATTCTGTTTCGGCCTGCTGTTAGTAATTCAATTCGGAATAATCTTAGGTATTTGCTGTCCAGTCGTGGTGGAGGAGTGGAATTTTCCTTTGCTTTTCCAAATGCGCGGTCACTACTGCCGTGGCTCGTCGCAAGGTGCTACGGGAATCAAATTTTATATTGTGTTGTCAATTATATTTTAGCTATTGGAGCTATGTTCGCGCCTTCGTAAAAGGCTGCCTCCACTGCATTTAGAATTTTAATTGAAGCATTTTAAGGTACATTTTAACGTGTATTTTTTTATTAAACAGTGGCTGTGGATTAGGGCAAGGTAGCCGCCCGCTGGTGCATTGTGTAATTTCCGATTCTAGTAAGTTATGAGACTGTTATTTTAATTGATATTAATTTATGCATGTACCATTTGATGCACCCTAGGCCATTCTCCCCATCTATGCGACCAGCACTCATCGGCCACGTGAGTTGACATCAAGAGAACCAATGCGCCCAGCGCACTGTTAAAGTGTTCACATCAGGTGTATTGATGCAGGAACAGTGCGCGGAATAAAAGCAGAGCAATCGAAGTGTTTTTAAATATTATAAAGAGCAAATGAGTATGCAGAGTGCATTATAGTGTAACAAGCCAAATGCCACGAGAAATGTCTAAAGGTTATGTTTGTGTTTGACACGTCTGTGGAAATGTCAACAAAGGGTATTTATGTATGTGTGTCTCAGTCTCTACACGTGATTATTTTGTGTGTTATTGTTTTTATTGTGTGGAGAGTTTTTTTTGAAAATATGAGTGTTTATGTCCTTTGTTCTCAATGTAACATACACATGCATTATCATGCACGTCATGCAGTAGAATGACGGTAAGTCACCGACGTCCTAATTCGTGGCACAGTTTATAAATATTTTTAGTGTGTCTTGTATGTAGTTTTAAGAGTGTTTTGAATATATTTAGTGAAAATATGTGTGACGTGCGCAAGGCGCACATTGGCTTCAGACCACGGAGATAGAGCTTTACACTAGTAGCACTGGCGCAGTATAAAATAAATTACGGCTTAATTTTTTACAACGAATATTACAAGCGCTTATTGCTATTTAAATAAATAAGTTTTATAAAAAATAAGCGTCAGTAGTGGGCAGTAGCATGCCAGTGGTTGATCCAGTGTTGTGAGGTTAGGTTGTTAGAACGAGACAACGTAATGTAAACATTGGCCATGAGGTTTCCTTACCCTACTTTCAGGACAAATGTGCTAAAACGGCAAATGTGAGAACTGTGAATATAAACACTAAAAAGCAAATATACAAATTAATAAGGTGTACTAATAAATTCTGAACAGGACAATTTATTTTGCCCGTAATACAAAACAGAATTCTTATGTTGTCAATGTCGTAAGACATAAGGTTATTGTTAAGCCGCCGCATAGCGGCGTAATGAATTGATGTGTTCCATGTTCCCCTAATCTCAAATTCAGCCTGTTCGCAGCATTGCAGCCTTGTCGAGTGCAGTGAAGTGGCATATCATGTGCATTTGTGTTTTTATTTATGGCCATTTTTTAATTCTCGTCCACTGTTGACATCAGATGTCACATGTGCGCTGCAGCGACCGAGTATTTGTTTATGTTTTGTGTTCATGTTATGTTTTATGTATCAGCTGTTTTATTGAAGGGTTATGATTAAATGTATGTGAAGGGTGTGTATTATTGTGTTACGGTAAGTGCTGTGTTCTAATTGTACACTGAGAATTATTTTGTAATAAGAGGGCTTTATGTGTGTTTGACAGTTATAGTGTTTTTATGTTCCGTTTGTGCACTAGCGTGGACGAAGTCACCCTGTGTGCCAGCCGTAGAAATAGTACGTGTGTTATATTTATTTTTGTGCACATATGTTTTGTTAACATTTACAAAGCCCACCATAAGTCATGTAACGTCCTTGTTTACGTTGGACTCACGTGCCACATAAAACCCATAGATGTTTTCAGTGTTGTGTTAGGAATAGTGATCAGAGTTTAATTGTATCCTTGTTGAGTATTGTGTTAGTATGTAAGAAACATAACTTCCAATGGCCAGCTAGGCCAAGTCACCGCGGCCAACTATGACGGCACGGCAGCGCGCGTGTCCGGCCCAAACATAAACACACTCAGATTTGCACCAAATTGCAATATAAGTGTTCTTGTGAGAGAATGATATAATGCAAAGACAGACAGGCAAACGAAATAAAGTCACAAATAAATGTGAGACAATCTACCGTAAATCAGAGCCACACGCGTTCACACAAAACGTAAGTAGTTGAGGTTAAATGTGACGCTGCAGGACAGCAGGACAACACTGGCCACGTGATTCTAAAGTTAAGCATTTTTATATAGAACCGTTTTATGTCATCATGTACAAGAGATTGGTAGCATCTAGTGTGTCATAGTAATCATTTATCACACATAACAGGTAAAGTTATTTTCCTTTTATTTTTTTTTCCGGATCACGTGGGAATGACCACGGTTGGCGTCGACCATCTCGTGCGGTGATGTTCAGTAGTCTAGCGGTGCTCGAGTAGTGTAGATGTTGTGTCATAGGCCTATCACCATTTTGCATACCAATCATGTAGTCTTCAACAGTCATTATTATTCTGGAACTGTAACTTCTTTTTCATCACCCGGGGAGTGCGCTGCATTACAGTCCGGTCCGTATTGTACACAGCCGGACCTTAACTTTTCACATAAGTTCATGTAGGCTTTTCCCCATTTTCTGTGTACGTGCTCTCCCACATCAACAGAGAAAGTGTAACTTCTGTGCCTCGCACGAGGGTTAAGAAATAAACGTGTGGTTAAATGAACGTTACCAGCTTTTATTTCAGGGTACACATAACGTCCCATATAATCACATTTTTCACAATGGGTGTAGGATGGCCAAAACAATCCTTCGGGAACGAGTGGCGTATAGGGGCGGCCGACCACCCCTACTAGACTAGGCAGTACAGGAATATAACAATGGGAATCTACAGCATCACGTGGATGCAGTTTCCACAGACGGCAGAGTATTGGAGGAAGCCACGCTGGTCGTCGGCCGCACGACCCCGCCTGCAGTCTCGTGCTCACCACACTGTGAGCTGGTGCCAACAGAGCAATATTCACGTCAGTATCATTTTTCCAATCCACATAACATCACCATCCCCCCAACGGTCCAACCACCACGCTGTCAGAATATTTATATTTCTTTTAATATTAGAGATTTTCTGAATTGCTTGAAAGTGTTCTTAAGTAATATTTTGTCATCTAGAATCATCCATTTAATTACATGAAATATAAAATAATATAAGAGTTTTTCATAACTTGCATGGGATGGGCCGGGCAATGAGCAAGCAGCCTGCCAGACACCAAGAAAGTAGCGTGGTAACCTCGGTGCTGTGCAGACGCATGTCATCACGTCATCGCGTCCTCCCCCAACCATCACCAGTTGTGTTTCTAATCATGTACTATATCAATAGTAAGTTTTTAATATGGAACCGTATGTCTTTTTCGTATCCGGGGAGAGTGCCGCACAGCAACCCAGTTCGTTTGTACACGTCTGGGACTTAACGTGTTCATGTAACTATTATATGATTCACACCATTTTTATCTGTTTAAGTGCACTCTGACTAAATAGGAGCTGATGTTAATTAAGCGCCTTATATGAGGAAGCAAGTGAAATAAATTGCGATTGTCTTGAAAGTTCGGCGTCCAATTTATTTTTCGGGTCGCCTAACGACCCCATAACCTACAAATGTGTGTCGGTAAGGGTGTGAGATCGGATTTAGTACAAGTGTATAGAGGTAGCTTGGATAGCCTCTACTAGACAAGGCAGAGGATGGATATAGTTGCACTGCGAATTACATCTACCAAGATGACTGCACATCAGGATGGGGGGGGGGGGGGCACAACCCAATGCAATACTTCGTGCTCTACACTGAGGGGAGCACTGGCAACCGCTCGGACATAACCAACAACTGCAGTCACCTTAACAACTCCCCAGATGGCAAAAACAATGGCACGTCGAGTGGCTTGCCCAAGTGTAACTTGTCATGAACGGTCATCAGGGACGCTCGTAGCCGAGGATGTCACATTTGTTACAAAAGGTGCGGTGCGTACTCACAAACAGTTGATGTAGCTTTGTTGATCAGCTGGTAAATGTACATAATATTTAATTAAAATAACGTGGCTGGGAAGTGTGGTTCTTTATGAGCTATCAAAGTATCAATGTTTACAATATATCTTTGAAATTATATTGTTTTGGAAAATGTGCAGTATTCTTGAAATCGCACCATGTTGAGACATTCGTTTTATCTAGCAGGGTCATTTCTACATGACAAAACTATACATTTCTTCCACACAGTAGTGGATGAAATAGTTAATACCACTAGATGTGCTAATTCAATTAAGAAAAATTATTCTCTCTCACACATTATGCTGTAAGTTGTGTGAATTGTAGAACTGTACAACTGTATACAAAATATTCCAATGTATTTATCATTTGCTGATAAGCGAATCGAATACAGAATCGAGAAACTAAACAAAAATTTTGGAATTAAATCAAGAGTCGGAATCAACAAAAACCTTAAATCGTCCCATTACTAATAATTCACTTAATAATAACTTCAAATTCTCATTCAATTAAAAGTAATGTTTACTTACAACCTGTAACAAAATACAAATAAACCACAGAAAAATGTTCAGCTGCCACAAGACGTAGTAAAGTAAAATGACTAGCAACTGTTCCTTTGATATGTCACATGGTTTACTGAGTTCAGCAAAATGTTTAGCAGGACATTATGTTACACATTTCTAAACTTCTTATCATTTAAACTTATAGAAAGCAACATTTGAAAAACTACTTTTGCATGAAAAAAAAAGTAATTTTTGTGTAGTAAATTTTTACAAAGGAAATAGAATGGAATCCATTTGATTAGCTACTTTGAGATAAGTGAAACCCTGTTAAGAAGTTCCCACTTAAGAAGTTTTCCGGTTTAATAAGTTGAATAATTGTGCTCCTTGTCTATCTGCATATGTGTAATTTGACCTTTTAAAGAAATTTCCCTGGTTAATAAAATAATTTTTATTTTTTCAGTCCCTTCAGAAACGTCTTAACAGAGTTTTACTGGTACATCTAAATATAAAATTTACAACAACACATGATACACATGCAGCAGTGCTATTTCACACCACATTTGCTTGGAACATTTTCAAACACAAAAAGACAACATTAACGACACCATAAGCAAAAATGAGGAACTTGCAAACCAATTTTGAAAATGTAACTGAATGGACTGAAACACCTTTGTCTCATTTGTACTACAATTATAGCTTCGTTTGCTGTGTTCATAAAAACACTTGTCAGTTAACAGTCTTTTGATATCTTTAAAAGTAGATCAAAAAGGATTTCTAGGGTTATTTTTCACACGTATTTTTTGCAACTGCAGGTAACTTTAGTTTTCACTTGTCTTTCGCATTATAATACAGACAACAGAACATAGCCTATGTTGAAAAATTTCTGCACGCAAACTTAAAAAAAAAAAAAAGACATGCAAAACTGTGAAAACTTCAACCATGTTGTGTGACTAAAAGTTACTTCTTTACTATAATATTAAAACTCTAAAAGTTCTGGGGAAAAAAATCAACAGCGATTTAAAAGTTACTGAAGTTAAACAGAAACATTCCTTGCCAGTATCACAGATCAGCAATCACATACATCTACCAACCCTTGTCACAGCCATCAATTCGGCTGAGAGATACAACAAAATCCCACAATGTAGCCATCAACCGCAGATCAACCTCAACGACCACACAAATTCTGCCCTAATCCATGCACTCTAAATATGATCTTGACAAACACTTTACGTCTACACGTAAATTTCAAAGTAATGATGGGATGTTTGATTGATTTTACAGATTCTGTCTAGAACTTAGGAATCAAAATTTTTCAATTTTTAAACTTCAAGAGTTTGATTTGATTCTTGAGAGTGCTTATTGATCTATGAAGAAAAAACATCACTTTTCGTAACAAAATTATATTACATTCCTTATTAAACACGGGAGTTTCACATATGTTATATCTATATACAGTACACACATATGTTTTGTATCATCTCCAGTGTGAATTGTTTAAATGATAACTACACAAAAAAAACCCCCTTACACATTTGCATGGAGTTGCAAGTGCTTATAAAAGAACAGACAAAAAGTTAAGTAGTGCAAAATCTGAATAATGTTAGCAATGTACATATTCCAATCTACAGAATATTTGTCACACAATATCAAATTGCTCAAACAGGTATACATAATTTATAGCCATACTTTCCATGCCATTTTATAATCTATCTGTAGCACATTTGTTGACGTTTGTTATTCAGTAATAAGAATCAAATAGGGTCCAGAATTAAGAATCGAAAGAACATTGGAAGTGAATCAGAAATTGATATAGGTAAAAGTATAAAATCGTTCCAACACTATTTCTAAGTGCTTCAAAATAGGAGAAAGTTAATTTTTAATTTGCAAGGTGAACTGTTTAATTGTGTACTGAGTGTAAAATAACTTTTACAAGGCATCCACAGTACATAATTTGTACTGGCAAGATAACGCAGAATGTCAAATTCACATTTAAAAAGTCAAAGTCTTCTTCATCTTGTCCTTGATTGCAACATCCATAAGAGTTGCCAACTTGAAACGCAAGAGCATCTACCCACTGTGGTGATGCTTGTGTGTTTCACAAGCTTCGCAGTAAAAAAATAAATAAATAATAACAACATGGTAGGATTAATGAGTTATCAGTATGTCATCCACTTTTATGCCCTTGCAGAAAATCATTACTACTGGCTGACACGAAAGAACCATGAAAGGCAGAGCCTTTATAGACATCTCACACTATACAATTAGTGGCTTAGAATAAAATTTCCATATCAAACATTACAAAAATAATCACTTTCTGCTAAGTGTCGGTTAAAAGGTTCCACTCTGACATGAGATCTTGTTAAAATGCACAACCTTAGTACACCATCTTCATTCTTCAGTCATCACCAAACGTATCACCAAACATGAGGTTTGGTGTTTAATTAGCTGAAAAAGGAAATGATGGTTTAATGTTTTGCATAAGACCACATTATAAACTGTTAGATAGCATAACTCGGGATGTATAACCAAGTTAATGGAATGTTAATTTAATACTTTAATCTACTCTAATACTGACAGTGTACACTATCTGAAAGCCTGCATGCAGAAGAAGGCTGCTCACAATAAGTACATGAGCACTTTTGAAATCCACACTCACGCTACAGCACACATGCCTGCTGCCAGTTTAAGTTAGACACATTTTCCACGCAGTTGCGATGTTTCGCTCGCTCTGCCAGCTTCATCGGGTGACAATGAAGCTGATAGCTTGGTGAAGGTGGCTTGGCCAGCGCAGTCACGATTGCACAACTGCGTGGAAAATGTGTCGTCCTTTGTGTGTGTGCCTGTTGACATCTACTGATCGCAAGTATTTAAATTCCTGATATTTTATATACCGTATTTTGGTGTGTATAGGCTGCACCATAAGTTTTTGATGAAAAATTAGGGATAATTAATATTTTGTGTATAGGTCGCACTGAATTTTTGTATTCCTGTAAATATTGTTAACTTAGTGTCTTTTCTACGTGCAAATTACGTAAGTTATCTTTCTCTTGTACAGCAGAAAAATTATTTTTCCATGTATGGCATCTATGGCAGAGCTCCAACATGTTTACATTTCACACATGCGGGATGATGGTTATTTGGTTTCTGAAAGTGAGTGAACAAATAATTCAAATAATTGCACACGTGGAAGATATCCCCCCCCCTTTTTTTTCTCTTCTCTTCACTTCCCTTCCCTTCCCTTCTTCAAGTTAAAAAAAAATAAAAAAAATAAAATGTATCGTATGTTGACAAATTTCTAAACATGTTTAGGGAATTTTTTTAAATGCCAATAACTCTTATATAAGCCGCACCCCACTTTTTGTGTAGTCATTTGTTTTGTAAAAATGTGCGGCCTATACATGCAGAAATACGTATTTTTGCTAGTTCTAAGACATGATTTTGTATTGAGAGTGGAGTAGAGAGATTTGGGTTACTCTTAACATCGAGGTCTCAAGAGCCAATGAGGGTGAGGTGAGGTGAGTACGGAGTAATGTCGGAATGCAGGGGGAAGAGAAGGTAAAGGGAAGGGAAGAGGGGAACAGGAGATTGTCAAGAAAACCAGCTAACCAGCAGAATTCTCACATTATGTAAAACTGTAGGAGTGACCCTGCCATGAATAGTATCAGGTTCGCCTAGGCACGAGGTGAGTAGTCTGACCACTAGACCACTGTAGCCCATTCTATCGAGTGTGTGATTTTGCATCATACAAATTAGAGCACAAATTTCTTTCCCGAAAACTTAATGGTTTCACCTAACGTTAAGAATGAATAAAGTGAGACGACCCGCGGCAATGTCAATAGCATAAAATTCCAGTTTAGTTTGCGTAAATGTTAAACTGTAAATCAGCACTACAACCAGATAGCCAACGTAAACTTGTTCATGCTACTGATCCCGCGCTGTAAATACATGTAATGGCTTGGCTTGGTGTGGAGGTGAAAGAGTGGAAGCAAAGGGGAGAATGAAAGCAATCAACTGTGTATGTGGCCACTGGGGGGGGGAGAGAGATCTGTATGTTCCCCCTTGCTGCTTACAAGAAGTGTCACTGCACTGTTGCCAGTTTCCTGCCAGCGCCCACTTCCCTGCCGTCCATGAAGCATTATTTACACCAAATGACTGATGAATTATCTACAGACCTCTTCCTCAACTCTGCGTGTGTGTATGTCTGTGTACATGCACTTTCTTTCTTCACAAGGCATGTTTATTATTTTGTGCTTTCTCACGCTGATACACCAACATCTGACACATTTCAGATTTTTGTATTTCCTCATAGAAACTAATTTTCCATTTTGTGGAATAATTAATCACTCTTTACCTTGAACTCGACATTTGCAAACTAAAGTATTGCAGATACCATACCGTCCATACCTGATAAGATACAGCCAACTCTTGATTCTATGACCCTGTCGAAGTAACAATTATTTTCTCAGGAACCGTTAAAAATTTTGTTTGGGGAAAGAAGGAATTAGGAGGGTGTAAGAAAAATAAGGAAATTGAAGGGACATGAGCAGAAAAATAAGTTTGTTGCTTTTATTATGGCCACATATTGTTGAGATTCTCTTCTCGAACACTGTACTACAGTAAAACCTCATTAATTCGAACTCAGTTAATTTGAAATTGCTGTTGGCCCTCGAACATAAGAATGGGATTTTACATGCTTTGGAGTTCAGTTAATTTGAAAGTCCGCACAGTATGTAATTCAAGGTGAAATTTCTTGAAAGTGTATATAAAATTCAGATAATTTATAAATGATGCATTGATTATATTCTTGCTGTGTAGCAAACTAAGCATCGCAAGTAGGTGCCTTACGTGCACTAGGCCACCGCCAGCTGCCTTGTGTGTACTAGCAGCCAGGCTGCGGCTGCTTTGAACAAAAGTTGTCAATCCTACCCCCCCCCCCCCCCCCCAGGAACTCAAGCAGTCTGCCATTTCCTGTCTCGCTTATCCTCGTGCCCTTTTATTTTCTACCCCAATTTGATGTGTTAAGACTTCATTGAGAAAACGGCCAACTAGAAGAAACAAGACTCCAATAAAGGACTTCAAGAAGTAGAAAGGGGGAAGAGCTGTTTGTAAATATATTTAAATTCTCCTAGAGTTTTAAAATGCTTTTAGTATGTAAGCCAGGCAGTCCACAGTATGCAATACATTCATGTTTGTAAATTAATTAATAGTACTGTGCTGTAATCTATTTCAAAAACAAATTTACATTCATAAGTATGAATGCGAGATAGCTCTGTTTGTGTGTTTACAAGTGAAATATGAGACATCACATCTGTCAAGTTGTTGGATATTGCATGAGCTTTAATTTTTAGTGCCTGTTTAAAGATGTTTCGGTGTAGCTATATCTCTTTAGTGCTTTAAATCACTGTGTATGTTTACCCATCCATTTATGTGCCACATTCATCCAGCGGGCACCATCCTAGCAAATGGTTGAGGGATCCCTCTTGTATTGGCGGTGTGACTAACTCATAACACACAGGTAATTTGACTGGCCCAACAGGTAAAAGTTTGACTGGCTTAACCAGGGCTAGCAAATTATTAAGTGACCGTGATCTATTTAAGGCGCGTCTCTCATGTCGCCTCTGGATGCTTCCATGTCTGCCGTGGTTGTGATGCATCAAGCCTTATAACTGACCAAGAAAACTATTCTATAATTAATGTATGCAACACAAAAGAAATACGAAGTATGTAAGATTTATTACGTACAAACGAAACCAAAGTAGAGGACGTCACCCCTAATTAATTTAGTACAAAAAAATAAATATACAATATGAGAATCAATAATTAATAATCTACAGGTGAAGGCAAGCCTGGAATAAAAATACTAGCCAAAACAAATGGGTACTAGTTACGCAATTCACAGCGTAATGACTAAGTTAAGGGGGGAGTCTCCAGAGAAACGTTAATCGCGTACAGACCTGCTACCACGGGAGTCACAGAAGTTGACTTAAGGTGAGGGTAGTGGGTATAGGTGGTAGGATTTACCATCTGGTGAGTAGACTGGACGAGCCTTAGTCAAGCTGTTCGAGCTGGAGTGCTGGAGGCCTTCCCAAGCTGCTAGCTGGAGTGCTGGAGGCCTTCCCAACCTGCTAGCTGGAGAGATGGCGGCCTTCCCAAGCTGCTAGCTGGAGCCAGTGCTGCCTTCACAAGCAACCAGGATGGAGTAATGAACCTTGGTGCAGGCTCCGGAGAGAGAGGAGAGTCTTCGCACACTGGGTTGGGCTCGCGAACCTACTTGGACGGCGAGACTGGCGACAATCGCTGGACCACGGTGCTGGACATCTATTTATACTTATTTTCTGCAGATCAGCAGTTCTTCGGGGTGCGGGGGGTAGCGTAGCCTTCCGCTGCTCGAGTTGATTTATCAGAGCACTAGAGCATCGAACATTTCTAATCTCCCTGCTTGGAGGCGACGACAAATAAAAACACCTCGTCCTGAGGCTGGCTGGCCATGACCTCACGAGTCCACAGGGGGTACTGCTATCTCGGGGGTTAATTGGAACTTCTTCCATGCTAACATGAAGGGTTGTGGATATTCAAAATTGATTATTCTATGTGTCGAGGTGGCACTTGCATGTAGGGAACCGGGCGGGCAAAATTTATTGTAATTACTCCACTTCATTACAATTATGTATGCGGCTGTCCAAGCTCGTGGAATCTCCTTGCTCTATACTTTTGTTCGTTCGCCACTCTTATGAATTGTCCCAAGTGACGGGTCACTCGTAGATGGGACAAAGTCGCCTGTAGAGAGCACAGCATGCTGGCATGCATCACAGTAATAGTTAGAAATTTGGTGCAGGTTAGAAACGTATTTACTTTAAATTTAAAAAATTGCTTAGAACAAGCAAAAAGGGACAAAAAGTTGAATAAAATTTTAAAATGTTCAACCAACCAAAATACACTCTTCAAACATAACCTCGCCACTGAGGACAACAGCCCAGCAGCGCATGATTTATTTATTTGAAGGTAAATTTGATATTGTGTATATAATTTAAAAAATTTAACCGCTATATTTTGTGCAATTGCAGTAATATATTACAATGGAAACTCTATCCATCGAACACGGATAGATCGAAAATCCGTGTCCACAGAAAATTTTCAGTGGTGCCAACAAAATTCATATGTAAATAATGCCAAAAAAGTGATTACGGTAAACTTGAACATTTAATTTTTACCCCAACGATTGACAAAATTTCTATAATGGTTGAAAATTACATGCTGCAATCATTTAACAGAGAATATTATAGATGCTCAGAACTAGAGTTGTTCCGATACCATTTTGTTCGATACAGATATCCCAATACCAATGCCATTCGCACTTAATTTCAGAAAAAGTATTAGTATTACAGTTAATAATACACTAAAAACATTTTCCCTAGATTCATTTAAATAAAGAAAATAATACCTTAAAATACTGTATATAATTTATTGTAATCCGACACAAAATGCAAGCTACCTAAAACTTTCAAATCCCTTGAAAATGAAAATAATGATGCCGTCGGATGAGACACGAGACAAACGATGACACAAATACTTACTGGTAATTTGGGCACCACGATGCTTCCCAATCACCACACTATTGAGACTCAGGGTTCTCAGGGATGCTGTGGGTTCTGTGTGTCCGTCTCACCTGAGCGTACTTACAAACATGTAGGCAATACTAAACTTTTACTAAACATCACTTTGAAACAAACACTTAATAAAATATATGTGGCTAGGACACTGTCACTACTGAATAACAGAGGTAAGTTCACTGTAGGCTTGTTTTTATTGTTACTATGCGTACACATTAACGTGCCAATGAAATTATGATAATCGGTCATAACTAGCCAATTCCGCTTGGGTGTTCCCAAGCCTGCAATTAATCTAGTGCACGCCTAGATGGATGATCTCACCGAGATGCATGAAAGCACAGCCTTAGTAAGGGAAGAGGGCCGATAGCCGCTAGGGTGGACTGACGGTTTTTCCCTGAAGATAGGACACAGTGAATTACAATTGAAAACACTCTATGAAACATATTAACACGTATGATTACTCTGCATCACAAACGCAAACTCGTCTGGGCTAGCCCGCCAGCACATGGGTAGTGTGGTGACGGACGGCCTATACACAGAGCCGGCTAGGAAGGAAGTAATTGCACCAAGCACAAATTGCAAAACTACACAAAATACATAAAGACCCTTAAAAGATGATTGGGCAAGAGATGAGTATTCACAACAAACACACACATGTGTGAAAACAAGCTTGGATGGCGCGGATGAGGCTGGATGAACTTGGTAGCGGACCACGTGGTGCAGGTGAAATAGCTATATTTCTGCGTGGAAATGCCAAATTAAATTCAGACAAAAGATTATTCTGATAAAGAAAATTATCCTTTTTACGATTTAAGTCATCACAGGCTCGTAACATGCCTGATGGTGGTAAAAACAAACATTAACATGACCGCGTGGTCAAGTACAAAACGCATCAATTTACGTGAAATTACACGGAACACTGACAAAATGGAACATAGAACCCTGAATAAAATATTGCACATACGATATTAAGTAAATAAGCGCACAAACACAATGATGGCGTAGACAAATACTTGGTGTCAGTTAGCCACGCAGTTATACGTGGCGTTGCCGTAAAATATTCAAACATGAAAAATCCCCTCATATACATACCAAAAAAAAAAAAAAAACCTTAAAATTGCACGTAGCAATAATACAGAAATTACAATGAAACCCACTAACATAGGCGGATGTCGCCTCATTCAAGTTGCGCGGGTTGCGTGACCTCTCCAAAATCTTTCTACTCCTTATCCTCTATAAGTTAAAAATGCCACAAGAAATAAATAAATTAGTAAAGCGGAAGCATAATGCTAGTAAAATGTCTGGCACAACGTACGAAAGCTAAGGTTGACCGGCAAACTAAATTTATTATTGAAACTGATGTGTGTCGAATTAGACTGAATGTACACGGTATTTACAGATTTTACTCGCTAGACCAAAAGCGAATTAGGTAGCGGGGATGATGCTGGGAGTGTTGGCTAGTTCTGGTACACTCTCACGTCTAGTTAGGTAGTTGAGGTAAGTTTAGTCTTAAGCGGGGTGAATGCCTGCACGAATGTTTCAAAGTCGTGCTTCTTTCATCCAGAAGACCAAGTCGTCCCAACCTAGGCGAACTTCCACTCCAGTTAAGAAGCCATAGACAACAGGGTGATACTTGTAGCTGGTACGGACACTAGGTGTAAACTCAATTAATATTACCAGTGCAGGCGCGACTGCTTGACACCAATTCGGCGGCATGGACCCGTTCCGCCTGTCTATCCTGCGTAGGATAGGGTGATACTATCCTCGGCCAGGCAGCAGGGTGAGCCAGGTGTTGCTCTCTACGTCTCCTACCACTCCTTCTCTCATGAGGCATAGGGTAACAGTTCTATAAATCACGCAGTGCACTGAAACGGAAATACTAACAGTGTACCCCAATAGTGACTTGTCCGGCTCGATAAGAGTCACCACTGATCCCCCACCATAGACAGACTGATCAGGGACGTTGAGCCGGAGTCGCGCCAAGCCTCTATGGTTGTGCGTCCACCCAGAAGACCCGGCAACACTGCAGGTCACAGTCACCGCGCACTAATAGTGCGAGTGTTGGGAAGCAACCTGAGTGTGTCGTGTCTCCCGGTGTGAAGGTGTTACTAGTGGTTGGGGTGTTAATGTTTCTTCCCCACGAGCACTAATAGTGCTGTGTGTTTGATAGGAAGAAACAGGTATCCGTCTAATGTGTATGGCTTAGTTCGGTTTAATAACTTTGCCGGATTCCGTTGGCAGTACACAACATAATCTACCTTCAACTGTGAATACAGATATATACCCTGGAAATAAAAGTAGCAAACTAGAAAGCAACGTGTGTTTAATGAAAGTTCAATACATACACGTGACCTGTGCTACCTCCTACCAAGTCGAGGATAGCTGAAGGTAACTCCATGGTTCCAGTTATAAATGACCTGGTTCTAAATAAACGGGAAAATCATATTCTAGACGAAAATAAGAGTTACAGTTAAACTACTAATTAAAGGTGTCTAGAGGAGACAAATTAAGTTAAAAGAAGAAAGTTCATGTTTGTATGTCGCCGGGTTGACTAGTCGTCGATGTATGTAGTTGGTTGCAGCGAAGGCGTACTTGTAGACTTCGAACTTCTCTAGAACTCCCGAGCACTAAGAGTGCTGTGGGCGGTGCAAGAGATGCGGAAGAATGACTCTAGAGCTCGGCTGCGGCCAGACTTATTTTGTGGTAGCTTGTAGGCTTACGGCGCGGGAAGCAGGTGAGGCGTGACGTCCTCCGGCCCTAGATAGCGCGAGAATTACCTTGTGAGCGGTTCCGGCTTCATGCCTCGTCGGGGTTAGCTCGGCCATGCCTGAGGTCTAGGCAGCTTGTAGACGTTGAGCACGGATTGGAGGGGGGGGGGAGGGGGGGTGCCTGACGGGATGTGTGCCTTCCAGGTGAGAAGGAAAAACACAGAAGTTCCCGTTGACTGTAGTGGTAGGCAACGTGTTGCTCATGTCTGTAGAGATGGAAGCAGTACTCCTAGGTGACGAGTCGGAGTTGTATTATAATAGGTGTAGAAGCGGCACGTGTCAAAACCTACATCAAAGAACAAAAGGTGTAGTGCGTACGTGACAGTGTCTTACCTCGCAAGCTCTCCTCGACAGACTGTCCAGAAAAAAGGCAAGTATCACACGGACCTACCGTGGCCGCCTATGGGGTTCACATAAGCGGAAGTGCTGTGCACGCAGCGAAAAATATTTTATTTTTTGTGACGGCGTTCACACCGGAATATTAGTGTTATTAATATCGGTGTCACGGGTACTTCGAATTTCATAACCAAACAATTTAAAAATAACAACAAACACTTCAAAACATTTTAAGACGTATTAAACCCTGCAAATACAAGTACAATGCACATTTATACAGAAAAATAATATTTATGTGAGAGATCAAAATTATTGGCCTCTTTGCGCACGTGCAGGACACGTGACACGTGCGTGGTGAGTGCTGTCATGGGCCCCAAGCTGGCGTCAATATGTAATATGACACCTAATGCAGGTCACATATTAAATGTCCCGTGCACACTATCAGCTAAGAGTGCACGGAGAAGTTATCTATCAGGCAATATGATGGGGCTGGCGGCAGAAGGATTACCTCTCCTCTCCTCTCCACACCGCTACTTGTTCGCAACACCTTACATGCGTGGCAAATATCTGTCTGTTAAAGTAATTAATCATATTTTACTGCAAAGAAAACTTGCAATTTTGAGACAGAATTAAAGTGATTATATCTGATTTCTTCACTGACTTTAATAATTAATGATTTGAAAGTAAGTCCTCTAATTTTCCCTGGCGTAAGTTACACTGCACTCGGCTCGGTGCTTGCCTACCCATTATTAGACAGCAAAAGGTGTTAATAGGCTCTTACATATTATCACTTTTTTCAAAGACGTGTGTCTATTGTGATGAGTGCCTGGTTACTGACTGTAAGGCACAATCGTCTAGGTTTATTGCGCTACACCAAGTGTGCGGTTATCAGTAGCTGACAGGTGTGCAAAATACTAACAAAGTGGTCCCAGTTCATACAAATGTGCTGTTTTTGTGTCAAGCATAACACCCCCTTATCGCTTGGGTGGCCTCTGAAGTCATGGCGGCAGACGTAGAGTGGTCTCATTACTTCCCTTTCTTCTTTGTCCTTGCTCCCCTCTAGTTAACCTGACTTACTCTGAAGGTCTTCGATTGATTGGTAATGTGGGTTTGATGGCTGAGCGAAGCTGGTACTACAGTAGTTAGGTTTAGAATAGGTTGTATTGAGTTGTTTCACACCGTACTCCAGGTTACAGGCTGTTGACTCTAGAACCTACGAGTCCGTACCTAGCTTCAGTCCTGTATACTAGACCCCTCAGCACAGGATGGTAGTCGGGACTGGTATGGATGTGCGGTGGAAAATATATATATTGTACCACAGGAGCAGTCAAGACTGCCCGTATTCCTTAGTGAGGCGGCACTGTCCCATTCCGCCTGTCTTTCCTGCGTGGGAACGGCTAAGGTATTCCACTGCTTGGCAGCTAGATGAGCAATCTTTTGCTTCCTACGCCGTCGGCCGTACCTTATCTTATAAGTCATAGAGTTTGGTTCACCGCTGAACAAAACACGTTGAGCACTCTGGACGAAAAACTATTCCTTATAATAGTGTTGTCCAGTAGCCGCTTGGTGCCTCCAGTGATTTCCCACTCTAGCGGACAGATCAAAGACGTTGAGCCGTGTGGGCCACCAATGCTTCTACTGGATGTGATATCCAGCCAAGGCCAGGCTGCAATACCTAGGTCAATACCGCCTCCAGCACGTGATATAACCTAGGCTTGCTGTATCTCCTTGGTTGAAAGTATTCCTAGTGATTGTGGCTCCTCTGTTCCTTCCCTCCAGCACCTGGGTGCTCAGGGTAGTAGGAAGCAACAGACGGCTGTCTAATTGGTATGTTACCAGACTGGAGGTCCCCAAAAGGGAGGCCTCAGACATGCTAGTTCGGATTTAAAACGTACCCGGTTTCTGTCGGCAGTGCACAGTGCGAATTATTTCTAGTTTGTGAAGTAGACGTTACTCTAGAAATATAAGCGTATGGATAGAGAACAAAACTGTATTTATTGAGGACTCAAACACAATGACCCGTACTCTCTCCTACCAAGCAGACGGAGTACTGAAGGTAAACTACATTAGCCAGGTGTAGGCGACCTGGTCCTAGGCTAGAGGGAAAGATTGAACTAGAAAACTGATATATAACTACTGAACTAAAACTGTCTGATTGTGGGTGTCTGGAAGAGACAAAAGAAGCTAGATTTATAGTAGCAAGGTATAATCGTGTTCGATGGTGGTGAAGACTGATGTAGTCACAGGGAGTAGCCGCGAGGGCTACTGAAGACTCGAGGTTCGCTGGAGGACCCAGAACTAAGGAGTTCTCGGGGGTTTTCTTTAGAGAAGAAATACGAATGACTGCTGGAGTCTTGCTGCGCACGGACTTATATAGTCAGAAGTCTAGGCTGCTGCAGCGGGGTACAGGGAAGGCGAGTGACGTCCTTCTGCTGGGAGACTGGCGTGGGAGGTGAGAACCCTCTCATCAGCGTTCTGCTTTGTGTATCTTCGGTGGCACTCAGCTGCGCCTCGAAGTGGCTAACAACTTGTAGGCACTAAGCACGTTGAGGGGGGGGGGGGGGGGAGGCGGCATGCCGCTGGTTGCACAACCATGATACCACGTGTTCAGCCACCATATAGATTACAGCGGCGCGCAACAACCGTGTATTGGTTCATGGTAACAACTCTCACGTGGGTTGAAGTAAGGGTATACGCCACGTGAAGAGCAGTGAGTCGTAATCATAGTTAATATTAGTATAAGCATCATGTGTCAATTGAAATAAATAAATATAAATCCTAAGATTTCCCCATAAGAAGTTACTGAAAATGAACCAGTATCAACTCGACAGACATGTTGGGAAGGAAAGACACCAAACAGCACGCTGCAGAGCAGTTATAAACGCCTGTGCTTGCCATATTTCACATCCAGTTACTTGCTGTTTGCATAAACAACACGCTTAAAAATGATAGATGCGGGAAATCTTAGATGACGGGACCCAAAATACACTTTGATCAGTGCAAAATGCAATAAACGATAAAAGGTTATATTGACATTATTTAAATAGGTATTTCGCCAGGACCACAAAAAATTGTTGGTGGATACAATTCATTTGTTCTTATTTTTTTCTTTTTGTAATGTGCCGCGCACATACACACACCTAAATACGGTAATTTTTGTCTCTAAAGAAAGTAGTAACCTGACTTAATTGTCCACAACCCATACTAATGTATCGGTCCGATACTGTTACTTAGTATATGTATCACAAAACTCTACTCAGAACTATCACAATATAGAGGTTTGAGAGTTGATAACGATAACTTAATGGTGGTCAGCTCCTGTGTATGGTATGGTGGGGACTGGGTACTTACCAGAGGTGTCTGCTGGCTTGCGCCCACGGCCGGCTGCAGCAACACTCTCTGTGGTCACGACACCCAGCTTCATGGCGACGGCAGCACCTCGCCCTGCACCCACGATTGGAGTGATCCCAGCCCCAGCCACGCCCTTGCTGGCTCCCATCACCGACCCTGCAAGACCCAACATTGCACTTCCTGTCTTACTCCTCAATCCGCCATCTGCCACTATATGCTGTTCATAGTCAAATGGATCTCATTGTAAGCCCTTGTGTCCATTCTAATTTCTAAAAAAACTACGGATTGTTTAAATGTAAATCTCTTTAAGGACAGAAATTACAGTCAATACTGTAAAATTCCTTTATTATACAAAAAAAAGGACAAAAACTGAAGAGTTCACAGTCTAGAACTTATGAACAGTCCCACACACAAAAGGAGGATGACATATTTTTGACATGGTCGCGACTAAGTTTAACATCTTTCATGAGATGACATTGCTTTTCAGATTTTCTTACCAGACAATTATCACTTTACTGAATTTTATTCTGCTGTTTTGATGGAGCAGTGGGAAACATTTCTTGTACGGGTGGGGAAGTAACATTAAAAGTTAAAACTTCAATTCACAGAAAGAATAAAATATGATAAATATGTCACACACTAGTTGTAAACATTCTTTGCGAAATTTGCCTCTCACTCATATTTTCTATTAAATAAAATGTGATTCTTACACCACTAAACAAACCAACGACATGCTGTTATTTTATAACACATACATTTCAAATATTCTAAACCCGTAAGTGTTTCAAAATATACTATTTATAAAACACAAACTTACCGTTCATAATCCTAATAACATCTGAACAGATGTATGACAATCCATAGACAATTACTTAACTAAAATCATATATGTCTGCCACTAATATAAAATTATAAATTTGCTAAATCATTAACGTTTGCTGAAACCAGCCAACTTAAACTTGGGAATATAAAATATTTGCAAAACTTGGGTATATAAAATATTTGCAGTACTTTGAAATAAGTTACTGCAATTGGTGGATCAAGTTATTTTACGAAGTAGTTTACATGGGCCGATATAAATGAAAAGGCACCAACAATAAACATACTTAATGAAAGCAAAAACAAGAATAATTAATAACTGCTGGTAGAATATTCCAACAACACCAGATAAAGCAGATTTACAAGGCAAGCAGTGTGTGTGCAGTTTTCTGTGTGCAGAGAATGGAACGTTAGGCATGTCAACTGATGAGTGGTGAAGCACAAACACCAGTAGCGGTTGGGTGTAAGCGCAGCTCTCTCTGCTGTCGGAGGGAAGGCAGTATAGCCACCTTCCCCTCTTGATTGAGTTTGGCAAGGTCGCTTGGTTGCCGATCTCACTGTACTGTTACACTGCTTGTTTAGAGCTAATTGCAATTTGATACACTACGTATTTTGTGACAATACCTCACACTTTACTTCATCTCATCTGAACGTGCTTCCACTTCAACACGGCAGAGCAGGGTTATAACAGTACTAAAGACTGATCACATGCCTGCAGGATACGCCCTTGGAATGCGAGACTTTATTACAGACACGCCAGTCCAGCTTGTACTGTTCACTGTAAGTCAGATGACACGTCAACCTTCACAAAATGATAATGAACTATCGGCAGAGCAGTCGAGCCCACCGCCAGACGATGCTAGAAGACAGTTCGAGGGGTGGCGCTTGCCACCTTCCTCCGTGCCTCAGAAGGTCAGGGGACAAGAAGAATATAAGTCATTCTGCCATCTGAAGACATCACTATGCCGTGCTTCTTCCACTACTCTGAACTGGGCCAGAAGGAGCCAAGTCATCAGTCTATGCTTCTTCCACTGCTCTGAACTGGGCCGGAGGAAGCCAACGCCAGTAGCTCGCTCTACCACTCCTGGTGCTAGAGCTCTCTGCTGCTCACCAGGTCCTCACGACCTACCAGGAGCTCTTCAGGTACTGCGAGAACACCTTCAATATATTCCAGAGGGTCTTCACCACCAGCTCCAAAAGACAACTTCAACCTTCTTGCCCCACCTGTTGGCAATTGCGCCAACACTACTACTCTATGGCAGTGGATCAAGGGTCACTTGACACCTCTCGCTAGCCTTACATGCTGGTAATGGCAAACTCAACACAACTACCCTTCTGGTAGTGGTCCTCAACAGTCCGTTCTGGACAACGGCAGAAAGAGCCTGCCATGCTGCTAATGGAAACCAGATGCCACTCAGCGAGCAGAAACTCAGACAACCACCTGGCGTGTCAAACTCCAGAGCCACTAGTAGGCACACAGTAGGTGACGCGCTAGATTCGGAACTCTATGTCCTGAGTACCTTCACACAAACAACCATCGATGAGAGAAATTTATTTTCTGCTCAAAGATGGTTCTACGTAACAACAGAGTGGGAAATGGCAGTGGGAAATTGAAGGGTGCCACATTTTTGCATTGTCCTACTGGACGACTTAATCCCATCTTTGAGTGCAGTGTTCATACAAGGGTAGGTATATCACTCATAACAGTACTTGTGGGACACGTGCCTACAGGGTACGTTGGTGCACCTCAAGAGCAGCTACAGATCATTACGTAACCCCCGACGTAGAATTGTATTGTTGACGGAGAGATTGGTACCATACAGCGAAGGCCAAGTTAGTACCACAGCTTGCCACTGGATGGCATCATGTCTACTTCCGCAGCTCCAGCCTCCAAGCACCTCCAACACAGGTGATAAAGTATCAAGCCTCCCGCAGAGGAGATAAGAAATGAAAAGCACCACCTCAGCAGCAAGAAGTTCCAGCTCCCGAGAATGCGACTAGCTTCCCTCGCACCCCGCACCTCTGGGCCCAACAAGCTCCGCGCCGTATCAGTATAAAAGGACTAGCACCCTTAGCTCTTGAGTCACTGGTCCTCCGCCTCTCGCAAGGACCGGAGTTAGTCATCAGGGTGAGTGACCACTGGGGTATCCGGAGAGCCCACTGCTCGCAAGGGCCGGGATCTCAACCCACCTGAAGACACCAGCCAACCAGAACCTTGACACATGTCCGGTAGTGAAGCCTGGATCACGGTCGCATGGCTTTAGTTGCACCTAGGTCGGTTGTGCATGTGGGTCTGATTCAAGGTTTACGTGCAGCTGGATATCGCAATCGGACACGTGGTTTTACGAACTGGAACCATGTTCTTGATATTCCGGTTACCTAGCCCCTTGGAGGGGTCTAACTTGTAACTTACTGCTGTACTCGGTGACGGGTGGGAGGTGCTAGCGATTGCTGCTTTAGAGGTTTGCGGTGTGACAGCATATCGTTGCTCACGTAGCTCGTCTTCGGCAAAAGATGTAGCAAGGGCACTTCGTGACACGACGCAGAACTCGCCGTTCTAATTCTTTGAAGCCCTGCTCCAGAAGTTATGGTTCGCTACGCCTAGACAGTCTTCGGTTTTGCTCAGGAACCCTTTTACCATAGGATGACAGGCCGGGTGTGTGCATAAAGGGACTAACGGGAAAAGAACGGGGTTTACAGCAATCGTAGATGATGCTGCTGAACGAAGTACAGCGGCACAATCTCGTTCAGATCGTTGGTTATCTGAAAGTGGGGTAAGACCAGCCAGCTGTCGGGCAGCAAAGCACGCAAAATCTTTGTTCCTCTCCTGGCACCGTGCCTCACCTTAAATGGCATAGTGGGGTGATTGCCAAGAACTCGAAGTAAGGACCACGGACGCGGGTCCCCCTACATTAGTATTACCTGGCGACAATCTTGTCAACACGAGCTCCGGTGCCTCAGACGATCCCCCACTGTTGCAGGCTGATCAGAGACGTTACAGCTGTGTGGGTTGCCAAGACTATCACTAGGTGTGTGATCTTAATGAGGGTCAGGCCGTAATACCTAAGCAGATACCCCCCACCAGCACCCAGGTGCTCTGGTAGGGATATAACTCAGACGTACTGTCTCTCCTGATTTTGATTCGTCTAATGGGTGTAATCAACTTGGAGCCACCTGAGAGAGAGTCTCCAGTTGCAGCTAAGTTCGAATTAGGATAAATTCCCGGTGCTGGTTGGCGGAGCTCAGTTCAAGGTTCCCCCAGTAATTGGTACAGACTACCCTATAAATGAGATGAGAGAGTAAGAGAAACAAAGCCATGTTTATTAAAGATGACTAAACACGGTGACGTGCTCTCCTGCCAGGCAGACCGGAGGTTGGAAATATATACTACGTTATCCAGGTGTAGGTGACCTGGTTCTAGGCTAATGGGTGAAAGTTAAGTGAAAACTGACAAAGATTGCTTAATCACAAACCTAACTCTATATACGGCGTCTGTAGGAGACAAAGAATATATTACGTGTGTTATGTATTATGTACGGAAAGCTTCTGGTAGCTGTTGGCGTTGCAGGAGCGTCCGGTAGCGTAGCTGCAGAGCTCTGTCAGCGACATCAATGGTAGCAGCCTCTGGTGGCTGTTGATGACTGTTAAGTCGTTGGTGACAGCCTCTAGAAGGGCTGTTGAAAAGCTCCCTAGTAGTCTTTAACTCCAGCACCTAGGTGCTCGGAGAAGACTGCAGGAACAACTCCTGCGGGAATAACTCTGGAGGCCCACCACGCACTGACTTATATAGCGAGGCAGCGTGTGTCGTGGCAGCCGCGGGGAAGGGCATGTGACGTCCCTCAGGTGTGAGGCCGGAGCGGGGGTAGCACCCTCTGGTCATCTCTCGGACCTCGTGTATCCTCGGTGGTGCTTGTGCATGGCCCGAGGTGGCTGACAGGTTGTAGGCTCTCAGCGTGGGGAAGGTGGGGGGGATAACGTGCCACTGTCTTTCACAACGCCTAGTATCCACGTATCCGGTTGCTCTCCAGGATTGTGGCAGACAGTTACTTCCGTGTACGAAATGGCGCGGGGTTTGAATCTCACGTGTGTAGAAGTGTACACTAGGGTTGTAGCGAGATGAGTTGTAATAGTTTATGATATATTCCATTCTCGCTTTCTTCTGCCTTTTGGAATTGAACCTTTGAAAAATCACCCTAAGCATATTATGTCAACCTGTTTTACCAATAACTCGTATTCCACAAGTATTTAACACTGTGATTGACGTTAGAGTACTGTGTTATTGAATAAATTAAACTTTACCTTAGTATCTTACATAACTTGTAATATTTATTTTGTATTAAATATGAATTAACAACAGCAAGAGCAGCGAAGTGTTGGCAATGTCCGGTAAGAAATAGTTTGCAGTTACAATATTTTTTAACCTCGTTTTATGTATACTATCTGTAACTTAAACATTGCAAATTGATATATTTGTATTGTTAGGTAGCACTGACAGAAACACATTTCAATGCAGCAGTAAAAAATACCAGCGCAAATTCCCGTGCGTAGGCTGGTGTTTTTTTTTTCCGTCCGGAATAAAGGTTCAATAAGCGAAGAAGAGCGTGTATCTCCTCTCTCTCTTGGGAAGATTGTACCACCTGGGTAGGACAGGTCTTCATTTTGTTATTTCTAATTTCAGCACATCTCATACTAATTACAGTAACAGTAATGATGTCTGAGATTGTAATTAACAACTGAAACGAGATTTTATTGTTTAAATACCTATTATATGTTATTTAGATGCGATGGCACAACATTTACAAATCCAGCGGATTGGTAGACGTGTGGAAAGCGTTTCCAATATGGCGGCGGCGGGTGACACACAATGACACGGTGCGTTTCTCAGTGAAGCGTCAAGTTCATACTCGTGTTTTTGAAACATCCTATGGAAGTTACAATGTTGTGATAAATATGTTTTTCCACTGCAGAGAGAAATGTGCTGTCATCGTTGTGTATAAAATGGCGAGGTGGCTGCGTTGTAAACGTTATGCAGGCCAGGTGTGTGTGTTGATTTCAAATATGTGCAAAATTTATACGTTTTAATCATGAACTGATTTTATGACAAAATAAATTATTTACATTCACGTCTGTTTATCACAACATTATACCTTTGCGCTAGGTTTTTGGAAAACAGTTGTGTAATGCGCTTACATTTATGTGATTTGAATGTCTGCAACAATCCCAACGAAATACCAAGCCCACCCAGATAAAATAAATAATAAAATAAACCTATAAACCATAAGATACCAATGCATGTAAATATCAGCAGAATAAATGTTACGGTAGGCCTGTGTGTTTGCATGTTCACCACTATCTTTTACGCTTGTCGATGTACAATAAAAAAGCGACACGAGTTGCGTGCTTGAATTTACTGAGTCGTTTCGTTGGACCGGTTGTCCCTTTGTTTGAATTTTATTCCAAACACACAATAACAACAGGTTAAATACTACTGTTGTTAATGCTACAGTTGTAACAAACACCACTGTGGCAAAATATTAATGTGTATTATGTGTAACGTGCTATATCGTATGTAACAAATAGTTATAAAGCTGACCTAAATATTGTTATATGCCTACATTGTGAACATTCATTGGAAATGGTTTCTGCAATATGACCGGAGCGCACAGAACAAGCGCCGCTACAACGGTCAGGCCACTCAAACTACCAGATTGGAAAAATTTTTTTCGTGCTATCTGCCTCAACATGTCTACCGACATCTACCCGGACCTTCCAGAAAGGGGGCCTACGCCTTTCTCCACCACATGTTCCACGATGAGTCTTATTCGCAACAGAGGGGACGAATTGACATGTGCCGCTCAACCTAATAAATAACGATTACGACTCATCCCCAAACATTCCTCCTTTCATAACTGCAGAAGGTGAGAGAGAATTTTCCACGTGAATTCTCGGCTGCCTACTCTACCAGGCAACAGAAACCTATGAGCAGAGTTACGCAACCTGGTAGGCACGCCCACCCTTCCTCGCACTAAGAGCCTCCAAGCCGCCCACCACAGGGCAAGGCTGAGCGCCGATGATGATGCACGAAGCAGAAACACTGACCAGTCAGGATGCTCCGCTCTCCCTCCCTGCAGCCTCAAGCTTCAGCTACATAAGACTGGATGCTGCCGGGCTCAAGCACTTCATTCTTCGCAAAACTCTCTTGTGACATCCCAGAGCACTAATTGAGTGCTAGGACCTCCAGGAACTTCAGAAGCTACGCCCCCCAGTGGCTGCTCAACACGCATCAATATCCATCAAACACGTACACATTTACTTAAAATCCCTTTGTCTCGTCTAGACACCATTTTCTTAGTCAGTTTAACTTTACTTTGGCATCCATCTAGAACCAGTTACTTCCCCTTTTTACTAGAATCAGATCACCAACACCTGGAACCGCAGTTACCTTCAGTTCTCCACGGTCTGATAGGAGGCAGCACAAGGTCACATGTTTATTGCACCTACAATAAACACCCATTGTTAACTACACTTCTGCTTTTCATTTACAAGGTACTTGTCTGTGTGACGGTCTGGAACAGAATACGATGTGCACCGCCAACAGGAACCCAGAGTACTGACATCCACATTAGACTGCTACCTGTTTCTTCCCGAACCCCGAGCACTAAGTCAGTACTGGTGGGGAGAAACAGCAACGCCCCAAATTCTAGGAACACCTTCGTGCAGGGAGGGGCTACAAGCTCAGGTTATCTCTCACTTTAAGCACTAAGTTAGTGCTGGAGTGACCTTAGCCTGGGGGTTGCCGCCCAACCCGATACGAACGCACAACCAGTACAGGCTTCACGTCCATAATCAGCCCGCATGCGCGGTGGATCAGTGGGGACTCCTATCAAGCTCGTGCCGACAAGACTCTACTGGGCTACACTTTAATTACAGTTCCTATCAAAGTGCACTGCGTACGCTGACAGACCGGTGTGCCCTATGCCTTACAAGGTGAGGAGTGGCAAGAGGCGTAGAGAGCAATACCTGGCTCACGTTGCTATCAAACCGTGGATAGTATTACCTCATCCTTAGCAGGACAGGCAGGTGGAACGGGACCGCGCCACCCAACTCAGGAACGAGTCAGTATCGACTGCTCCGGTAACTATCTTATTTGTATCTCCGTTCATACAAATTCATCACTCGTGCTATCCCGTGGTAAAAGGACTATTAACCGGCACTGCTGCAGGATTCGGCTGGGATAATGTCCACTTCTGGACAAATGAAGCTCAATTGTGGAATAGCCAGTTCAGACAAGGTCAAGCTCGCTACGACTGAGTTAAACCCACTACGACCACGGCACCCAAGAAGCAATAGTAAATACGTACTAACCAACACCCCTCGTCTCCCACCGTCTATTTAATCTAGACAATCCCGCTTTTGGTCTAGCAGACAAAATCCTTGACCATCGTGTCTAGTAGCCTATCTGGGCATGCGTCACAGTTTTAATTCAACCACACAATAAACTTAGCTCTTGCCCACGTCGCCTTCACTTGGATTTTAAAGTTAGGATTAACTTCCGTAACTTATGATAAATTTGTAAGAGTTAGAAACGCGTGATGCTTCTCTGCACATTTGGCATGTTCACTCTACTCGTGATTTCATCCCATCACCGAGCACCAGTGCTCATTTGGACAAGTCATTGGTAACCATGAAGACTCTGCCACCATTGTGCAACTATGCCTTCTAGATGCTACAGAAGACGTCCTACTACCCACCCTCTGGTATTCCTCCAGATTTTTCCATTGGTACGCTTAAAGCAACTTAGGTTCCTTATGAATGCACACTGTAAAGTTAGGCAATAGCTGCTTTGCTTGGCGTCATTTTAATTTATAACATTTAGCTTTGCCCAGGACGCCTTTGCCTGGTTTCATATAGGATTGAGCTTAATGCTGAACAAACTCTCGCATTGTTGAGAAACATGATTGCAGGAAACGACGTCACGTGATCGCTGATACGCACTAGGTATACTAAGCAGGTACGTGACAGGATGGTAGTTATGAGAAAGACTCAGGATAAGAGCAACTGTAGTCACTGGCGTAACTGCAGGAGGGTGAAGGGCTGCGGAGTACGTACCGGAATATCTCCTAACTGTCGTAGCCTACCCTATTGCAAGCTTTGGACGTATACCGGGGAAGGTTCTAAGCAATGCGTTGCTAGTACTGTGGTAACAATACAAAACTTATCGTTAAAGAATGGGGAAATGCATGAGCAATGTGTGCTGATGATCAGTGTCTGAGCAACTAGCTGAAGACTGGTCTAGAGACGCGGGCCGTCTCAGAGCTTTTATCCTAATCGTGGGCAGATGTCCAACTCTCTTGCCTCTGTGACATCACCGGCCAGTTGAAGGAAAGACAAGCAATTACTACTACTAATGTGATCAAGCAGGGAGTAAATGAACTCGCTGTGCTCTAAGCATGATTATGGTGGATTGGTGAATAAAACAATCAGCGAGGCAGACAGTGCAATCTCATACCCTGACGTAATAAAATTAACATTCAAACTCCGTACAAGGGATCCTAGGGATGGAGCTGATGTCATTAAAATTAGAGTTGTTCTGATACCATGTTTTCCGATACCGATACCCCGATACCAATGTCCTTCAGACTGAATTTTAGAAACAGTATTACTGTTAATAATAGATTTAAAACATTTCTCCTAGACTCATTTAAATAGAGAAAATAATGTCTTAAAATACTGTATATAATTTACTGTAATCCAACACAAAATGCAAGCTGACCTAAAACTTTCAAACCCTCCGAAAATGCAAATAATATGACGCCAAATACAAGTCAAATTTTAAATATTCCGCATGCACTATCAGCTAAGAACAAACGGAGAAGTTATCGATTGGACAGTGTTATGTCTGCTGGATTACGACTGGGGGGGGGGGGGGGGGGGGGAAAGACCTCTCCATGCCGCTACCTGTTGGCGACACCTTGCACGTGTGACAAATGTCTGTCTTTCACAGTAATTAATCATATTTTACTGTAAAGAACATTTGTAATTTTGAGACACAAACGAGGTGATTATAAGTGATTTCTTCACTGTCTTTAACAGTTTGAGGACGTAATTTTACGTCTTTAGATTTCTTTTCAGAAATGTGAAGGACGTATTTTTACGTTTGAGGCTTAAAAATAATATCTAGCGATGGGTCATAATTTTACGGCCGTCGCCTTTGTTGAAAAACCTTTCTCAAATGTAGTAGTTCATTTTCAGCAGCTAGATCGCACTTAGCACTCTTGAGCGAAGTACAATTGATAAACTGCTGCGACTGTGGTGATGTTTTTCGTGCACCGCGCTAGATAGTATTCTATCTGCAGAACGAAATAAACATGCACGCAAAGCAATAAAACGGAGCTCTAAATCTTTTTTGATATGTAAGTGCCACAATAGCGAGTGATTTTAGCAGTAGTGAGACAGAAAATTACGACGATAGTGATAATGATCCATATTTAGTTTAGTCTGGAAATAGAGTCATTCTGGTAAGTATTACTTCTGTAAATTTTATTTCACGTGGTATTTTTATTTGTTTTTCAATTCAACACCCAAACAATTTATTTATTTTTAGATAGTGAAGAAGGAAATGACTCGTCAAGTGAAGAAAACTATAATGGCAATACTAAACCTAAGAGTTGGCGATACTAAACCTAAGAGTTGGCGATACTAAACCTGAGTAGCAGCAGGAATACAGCAGGTAATGTTGGAGATGGTGGACAAGGTAAGGTTGCAGCCAGAACTTTTGCTGAAAGTGACTGGACAGAAATTGATTCAGCGCTGAATACAGCTGTATATTCCGTGAAAGCTGAAACACAACTGGATGAACATAGTGCGCCACTTGATTTTTTCTCTCATTTTGTCAGGACATCATACATCTAATGAAGGAGCAAACAAATTTGTATACTCGCCAGAAAATAAATGCGAAAAAGAAACAAAACCAAATATCACCCAAAAGTAGGCTAGCATCCTGGAAACCAGTGTCACTAGGGGAAGTCAAAAAATTCCTTGCTATCATTATACACACGAGAATATCTGAAAGGCCCAATTTGAAATACCACTGGAGTACTTCAGTAGTTGTATCGTGTAACTTCTGCCCCAATTTGATGTCAAGGGGCAGATTTTTGTTGCTAATAGCAAATTTTCACCTGAATGACAACAGGTAGCAGAAAGGAAAAGGTGAGCCTGGTTATGATGCTTTGTACAAAGTGCTGCCACTGCTTGAGGCATTATGTCAGAAGTGCAGGACTTCATATCAAGTAGGGGAGGACATTACTATTGACAAGGGAATGTGTGCTTACGGCGGCAGGCTGTATTTCAAGCATTACATGCCTCAGAAACTCAGTCGCTCAGTTTACATGCTCTCTGATTCAAAGACAGGTTATGTCTGGAATTTTGAAGTGTTCTGGGTCAAAGACAACGTGATAAATGATGATGTTATGAAACTTCTACACAATTTAGCTGAGAATGGCCACACTTTGTACACTAACCGCTACTACACTAGTCCTTCCTTGGTTGTTACACTTGAGAATATGCAGACAGCACTGGAAGCATGTTGGTGCAGTGTTGGAAAGATAAATGCAATGTTTACATGCTGAGCACAAGACACGAGGCGAAAATGGTCACATTTATGGACAGAAGAGGAAATGTGAAAACTAAGCCACCTGCGGTGGTCAGTTACAATGCCAAAAATTTGGTGTTGGTCTTTCTGACCAGCGTAGATCATATGGAGCATTCAACCACAGATCAGTCGAATAGTGGATAAAATTGCTACTCATATGCTTGTCAAGCAAAAGAAAATATCCATGACAGAGTTCATTGAAAGGATCTCCAGGAAGCAGTTTGAAACAACTCACTGGAAAACATTTTCTTGAAAAAATACCAGTGCAGAAGTACCGGGTCTGTACAGACCAAGGCATATCACGACTGGGTAAAGCTGTACGCAAGGATACGACATGGCAGTGCAGAAGTACCGGGTCTGTACAGACCAAGGCATATCACGACTGGGTAAAGCTGTACGCAAGGATACAACATGGCAGTGCAGAAGTACCGGGTCTGTACAGACCAAGGCATATCACGACTGGGTAAAGCTGTACGCAAGGATACGACATGGCAGTGCAGAAGTACCGGGTCTGTACAGACCAAGGCATATCACGACTGGGTAAAGCTGTACGCAAGGATACGACATGGCAGTGCAGAAGTACCGGGTCTGTACAGACCAAGGCATATCATGACTGGGTAAAGCTGTACGCAAGGATACGACATGGCAGTGCAGAAGTACCGGGTCTGTACAGACCAAGGCATATCACGACTGGGTAAAGCTGTACGCAAGGATACAACATGGCAGTGCAGAAGTACCGGGTCTGTACAGACCAAGGCATATCATGACTGGGTAAAGCTGTACGCAAGGATACAACATGGCAGTGCAATGTCTGCAAAATTCCAACCTATATCAGAGAATGTTTTGCAGCTTACCATTTGAAAAAAAATTATTCCACTTGAAATCTAGTTATTTCCATGATATTGAGCATTGTTGAAGGAGAAAAATATCAAAACTGTCTGTGGACTAATTACTTTTGCACTGTTATCAGACACTTCAAATAAAATTGTCATTTCCTTTTTCGTAAAACAATTATTTGTAAAATATTCTAACAAGTTTTTTTGGCATTAGTATTGCATATCATTCAGGAGAGGAAGTTATGAAGTTTCATATCATATATTATCTTGTAAATAAGAAATACAAATGCTTTTACCAAAAGACAACAAAACTAAGAAAAATTATCAGATTTTTAGTTATAGATTTGGAATAGCAGTTTGTATCAGAAAATGTTCAGCTCACCATATAAAAAAAATTATACCAATTTAAAAATCAGTTAATTCCACAATACTGCGCATTACTGAAGACAAACAAAAAAGTAAAATCAACTCTGAACTAATTACTTTTGCACTATTTTGAGATTTAAGATAAATGTGACTTTCTTTTTTTGTAAAATTGCTAATTTTTAAAAAATTTGTATAATATTGTAAAAATATTTTGAGTCATGTGTGTTATATATCATTTAAAAGTGGAAGTTTTGTGTCAAATATTTAAAAATTACAAATAAAAAAGTTTTTCCACAAAATTTACAAAAAATAAGAAAAATTATCACTTTTCTGGTACGGATTTCAAACTCAGGATCAGCACTCAAACTGTTAATAATTAATCATTGAAAACCACGTCCGCTGATTTTCCCTGTCATGAGTTACACTGCACTCAGCTCGGTGCTTACCTACCTATTATTAGACGGTAAAAGGTGTCGAATAGGCACTTGCATGTTAGAAGTTTATTTAAAGATGCATGTCTATTGAAATTAATTTATATTAATCCTCTTGATTTCCTCGCAAGAAGTTACTGAAGATGAACACCTATAATACAAGTCGCTCAATATTCAAACAATTTTTTACTGACAAGTGGTAGAGTATATGCTTTTGGGCATATGATTTTATTCGCTAAGATGGTGCCCTTTGAGTTAAATAAATATTAAGTTTTATAGTCATGTTAATTTTACGCCAGATACAACGAAACACCAACCTTATCGGATAAAACAACTTTTAAACACAAAAGAAACCATTTTTACAAATAATAATTCCTCGTTAAAATGTTTTGCATAGCATTTTCAGGTGAAACCATTTACTTTGAAATACAAGTGATGTTAGGTGCAACTATTTTGAGCGACGCATACCATATTTATTCTTGTATAGTGTGCACCATGATTTTTGCAACTACTTCCAGGAAAATTTTTTAAATATAAAATTGCACCGAAAATTTGTGGCGTCCTGTTAGTAAGTATGGAACAAATCATTCTTTTTTACATTAATGTGTGGTGATTGTGATATGTTTGGAAAATGATTCAATTAAATAACTTGGGTGCAAAAAACCAAAATAACAAAAAATCCAGAAAACTCTCGCTCCTACTGCTCAACATTTTCAGCTTAGTTTTTCTTTTTTCTCCTTTCTCCTTTCAGCAGTGACCGGTTCTCTTTTTTGCCTGCTGTGCTACAATATCACACTACCCTTATCTAAAATAAAATAAAAAAAAAACCTCCCCCTTACCAAAACATAAACAGAGGGATGGCAGAATTATCTGGCAACATCTGGGTGTTATTCGAAAGGGAGGGGAGAGGAAAGAAGGGGAGAGGAGGGGGGAGATGAGGAGGGGAGGGTGGGGGCCAGGAAACACCTCACAGCTCTGGTTTTGCAGGGTGACAGGATGTCATTAAAATAAATGGGGGGGGGGGGGGGGGAGGTGCTGGGTTTCAACCTACACATAACTAAAGAGTTGCTGAGAGAGAAAGAGAGAGAAGGGAGAGGAGTGATGTAAGAGCCAGAGATGAGACAACAAACAGTCCTGCCCCTTCCCTCAACATCCCTGGACAATTTATGGCTACCCCTCCCCTTCTTTTTTTTCCATGTATAGTCCACACCCCAGAACTTTCTTTTTTTTTTTTTTTTTTTTTTTTTTTTTTGGGAAAAAGGGGTTGTGCTATACAGGAGTAAATACTGTATTTGTTAGTATTTTTCTTTTTCTTTTAATGTGCCGCCAAAATACCGTAATTTTTGTGCCTAAAGAAAGTAATAACCTGACTTCATTGTCTACAACCGATACTAAAGTCGGCCAGATACCATACCTGATACAGATACATCGGGAAAAGGTGAAGTATCGACACACACCGATACCTAGAATCAGTATCGTAACAACTCTAGTTAAAATCACATTATTCAAAAGGTGTCATAGGTCAATTCAAATTTGCTTATTCGTGTTTTGTCCGGTCCCAATTAAAGAGTTTAATGTACTTTGAAAAAATCGAGAATGTTTATCAGGCTTAATGTACTTCCATGTATGAGGAAACCCTCAAGCACAGTGTTGTAATTTAACTTCTCCTGACAACTTAACACTCCGCAAAAATTATTTCATAACTTCTTTTAAAAAATAACATCACACACTTCCAAATTACATACCACCAGATTTTTACTAATACACTGAAAATTTCACAACATATGGTATGACCAGCACACATGGACAAAGCTTACCTGCTGTCTTGTTGGACGTCTTCAGTTTCTCAGAGAATTGCGAAGCCAAGGTGTCTATGCCTGGAACACAAACACCATATTAAGTGGAGAGAAAGACAAGATGCCATGACACTTACATCACACTCTTTAATGTGTCTGCATAAATGTAGCATAACTGCAAACAAGTTATTTTGCATATAAAATGTTACACACTTAAATTTGTTAATATTTTAACACATGTTATAATATTCTGACACTTAAAAATGTAAGAATATGGGCACAGGTAGATACCATACCACCAGCTCGTCAACAGTAAGCCTGCAGACACCACTACCACACTCTCCTACTTTCTGGTAGTAACAATTACACCCACTACCGTTAAAAGTAGTAGCACATTTTTTTCCTGAAAGTCTCTTCCAGACATCCCGAGTTAGAGCTGCGACTGAGTTGTTTTTATAGTCGTTGAATTCATTATATACCAAGTTAGATTAGGAGCAGGTCTCCTCCACCTGTTTTACCATAGGTTACTTACGACCATGTTTTACTTGGTAGGAGAGTGTATGTGTCACCTTGTTTATTACTAAGTAATAAATACATGTTGTTCCTATCTGAATGTTGTTTATTCAAGAGGTGTATCTCCTACTCACACCACACGTCGACAAGCAGCCAGCCTGCCTAGTGCAGTACCCAGCATTCCAGCAGGCGACACTAGTAGTAAGATACCAGGGCTTGGGGGGGTCAGAACCAGTGGTACACAACCACCTCTACAATCAGAGAAACACGTTGCTAGTCAGGTGGGCAAGGTAAGGAAGCCTGACTGAGTAAGTAAGGTGTGCTCGCAGTCCCAGACTTTGTGTCAAGCCAGAGGCCAACTCGACCTACTTCACATAAATCAAGGCCCCAGTATATCGACAGTAACCTGTAACATTGATCCAGCGTGCCTGATCTAGCACAACCAAAACCACATGGACCATGTCTCAGATCAGGCTTTACAAAGTGAAATGCATCAAAATTTATACAACTACATAAACAAGAGTGAACATTTATTATTCACACGTTACAGTAAGACTATTTTGAATATGAATTTATAGAAAGAATTCTTTCATTGAAACCAAATTTTTTCATTTACTTTTTCAATTTTGCCAGCCTTGTTTAACATACACAGGTAAGCCCCTCTCTTTCAAGCATATAACACAAACAAACATGTATGACCACATTCACAATTTCACCTCTAATTATTTAAACATGTAACCTAAACAATAAACATATAATCTGTTTCTCATATAAGGTGGCGAGATTTTGACAGTTCGACGAATGTTTACTTTAAGTTTATGTATCCTTTCGCCATCAGCTGGTGTGTCAATTGGAGGCTACACGAAGACGATGAAATGGGTTTCCGGAAAAAAAAAGACATGGCGTGTTTAGGACATAGACGGACAATTACCGGCCTAATAGAAATGACTAGTAATCACGATCGCTGTACACAAAATATATGTTACTTTAAAAATCATGCAGAGCTTGTAGAAAAATATAAATTATTGATATTTGTTCGTAAATTTGTTATTTTACATACAAAACCTATTCAGAGCTGGTTAGGTTCAAGAAAGAGCACACAGATAGCGTGCACGACATGGTAAAGTGTGTGAGCCACATGTAGAACCAACAGATAGCAGAAGGTTCACAGCCTATAGATCCTGCTTTTTTAAAACTTGATTTTTCTCCTATTACTGTCTCGAAACGACAAGAATTTGAAATATAGTTTGACAGATTATTTTTAAAAATAATTCAATACAACCATGCAATATTTCTGTAGACTTTTGGAATTAATATCAAGCATATGGAAAGCATGGATGGAGAGTGGGAATACGACATGAAAAGATCTAAGGTTTGAAGTCTCATTTCATCCAGCTATGAATAGTTTTATTGTGCATTTCAAATTGAATAATTACAATATTTACAATTTTATTTACTTTTAAAGAAAAGCTAATCACAATGAAATAGGTGTGTCTAAACTGGCTGTATGGTAGCAGCATCTTTCATACACTGTAAAACTTTTGTGGGTGTTATATTCGTGACTTGAGACATTTTGCTTCACAGCAAAGCTCTTCCTCTTTGCAGCCATATGCAAATTAATCAGATTACGATTAGGAAATTAATTGGATTAGCCATTAGTCCGCAAACTCTATTTTTATAACATCCCATCAAGATGTAATTTGCCTAGTGAATTAGAACCTGCTGGCCAGCCCACACCTACTACTATCCGCTACTACTAGGTCCTACTACTCAAGTGTTGTGTCTCTGGGTAACACCAGATAAAGGGACCCTTGTCAAAGTTGACAGGTACAGTCTCAGGACTACAAAAATACATCCAACTATAGGACACACAGTATTTAAGTATGAAAGGCATTTGACCAAATCCTCTGTCTCATGGCATGTCAATTTTGGAGGATTACCTGCTTCCTGAGTAAAAAATTATGAATGGAAGACTGCAGTAGGGTTGCGTATGTAACACAAACTTCAATACTGAACTAGCAGTGTCACATATTTATGGTATTTGTGGACCTAGGTTCTGAATTGAAGACGACCGCTTATTCTTTCTATTCCTTTTCTGTCCAAAAACCTCTCTTCCTTTCCGAAGATAAGGTTATATTAATAGGTATTAACGCAGGCTAACAGCCAGCTCCAATAAGCCCATGATGGGGCGCTCACCACTCACGTGTCACGTGGGCATGTACGTGAGCAAAGAGGCTCCAGATTGAACTTTCCAATAACGGAATATTTATATCAAGTGTAAAATTATGTCTCTTGTTTAGTTTGAGGTTTTTCAAGTGTCTAACATATTAAAATGTATGTTTTGTAATATTGCACCATGTTTGGTTATAATTTCGAAATGTGTGCTGCGTGAAGATTATGAACACTACTATTCCGACATGAATGCCGTCATAAAAGACATTCAGAGAATACAGAAAATTAATAAGAACATTCCACAATCTAAATCAATATTTAAATTGCTTATGTGCCATTCATTTTAAAATTTTAATGTTTTACTCGGGGTGCACAGCACTTCTGGTTGTGTGAACCCCGTAGGCAGCCATGGTAAGTCCGCGCGACCCCTGTCTCTGGGCAGTCCGTCGAGGAGAACTGGCGAGGTACGACGCTGTCACGTACGCACTACAAACTTTTTGCACTGATATAGATTACAATAGCTTCAATTTAGTAGACCAGTAAACCTTTGCTTGAGTACGTTTTGCCAGACATTCCCCAGCATTATGCTTCCACTGAACTTAATTATTTGTGCCCTTGCGGCTTCTTGAATTTTAATCGAGGAGAAAGGAGGAAAAAAGTTGGACAGGCCACGCGGCCCGCACAACTCGAATCGGGCGCCATCCGCCTATGATAAAGGCATTTCAGTGTAATTTCTGTATTATTGCTGCATGCAATTTTGAGGGCTTTATTTTCATGTATGTATTCCAGCGTAATTTTCATGTTTAATTGTTTTACGGTCACATGACTTGCAACCACGAGGTTAAACGCTGCCAAGTCAATGTCCATGCCATCCATGCACTTTAAGGATTTATTTGTGTAAAATCATGCGTGCTGTAATTTATTTCAGGGTTCTATGTAATTTGTACTCAGGGTTTCATGTAATTTCTCACGTAATTGATGATTTGTATGCTTGACCACAAGGTCATTTCAAAGTTAGATTTTCTTGCCATCCGGCATGTTACAAGCTCAAAACCAATTAAATCTGCAAAAGAATAAATTTCCCAACAGAAATAATAATTTATCTGGACACACTTTGCAGTTTTTACAGGAGAAAACTGAGAATTCATCTAAACCACGCGATCCGCTACGAGACTTATCCAGTGGCATCGGCGCCATCTAACTTTGTTTTCACGCATCTGCGTGTTTATTGTGACCACTTATGTCGTGTCCCATCAGATCTCAAGGGTATTTATGTAATTTATGTAAAGAGTACGGTGATATTATTTCCGTCCTAGCCGACTATGAGTATAGGCCGTCACCTCACTAACCCAGTGCGGCAAGACAAGCCTAAACGAGTCTGCGTTAGTGATGCTAAATAATCACATGTGTTTATGCAACTGGTTCATTCTGGTTCATTTCATTATTCTCTGCGCCCTATCTTCAGGGAAAATCGTCATTCCCTTGCGGAGATTGTGTTTACTAACACCACAGAGAAGTCATCCATCTATGAGTGCGCTAGATTAATTGCGGGCTGGGGAGCACCTGAACTGAGTTGGCTAGACACGTCCGAGTCTTTCATAAGAGTAATGTTGGCACAGTCTTTTATGGTGAACACAATAAAAGCAAATACACAGTGCTCTAAGTATTTCTTTTGTAGTGGCAGCAACATCTCGCCCAGTTTTATCAGTGGTCCAAGTTTATTAAAGTTGTTTTGCAAGTATGCTCGGGTGAGACGGACACACAGAACCCACAGCATCCCTGAGAACCCTGAGACTCAACAGTGCGATGACTGGGAAACAGCTGGTGCTCAACTACAATAAGTTTATTGTGTCACCGTTCGTTTCGGTCTCACCCAATGGCGTCAGTATATATTAGGTATGCATTACTACTTTAGCACGAAGATTAGTTTGTAACACTTACAACCTCTGTTTTGTGACCACGTAAAATAAAATATATTAACTAATCTAGGAACTCTGTCTTATTGCGTATTTTGTACTTGTCTGAAGTGAGTCGCCAGTGGACTCAGAATAGCTAACTTAATAATAACTTTTGCTTACTCGTGCATCAACTGATACACAATTTTGTAAATGGCACTTTGTTTGTTTCGTATATGTCAAATTGCCACTCACTGACTGTTAAAATCACGCCACCTTACACGAGACAGAGAGTACAAATAAAACCCACACAGTTCAGTAATTTTTATTGTACTGCATTACTTGTTCATAATTTTTTCAATATCTCTAAGGTGAAGTACGTTCATTTCAAAGTTCGTTGATAATGTTCATTTGTGGTAAATTTTCTAAACAAACTGGAACCAATCTTTTACATGGTAATCCATTTTGAACTGAACCAAACATAACTTTGAAGTTCGGGTTCGGTACGAAATTCGAAAAATTAGAACAAATCCACATTCACAAGGTCACAAGTTCAAACAGCACACATGAAATAAGTGAGTGAGTGCGTGAAGAGATTTGGGCAGCTCTTAACATCAAATCACAGAACATTTTAACAAAATCTTGGAAATATTTTTACCAAAAACAGGTGTGTCTAATTATATATATATATAATATTTGTATTTTTTTTGTTTAAATCAAATAAATATGTTAGTTAAGTTTGTAGGCAACTCGGCTACCAAAAATATATAAGGTCAGGAATTCAAGTACTCAAAGTGTAGTACTTGAATTCCTGTCCTTTTATACATTTTTTAAATCAAATAAACAATTTATAAACATGCATCTACTAAACTGCTATGTAAAACTGGTCAAATGTTATACAAAAACAAATTTGCACAGCAAATTGCTACACAAATGTTTAAAATGAAAATACATGTTGGTGCACATATGCATGTACGTATATGTAACCTACACACACACACTAGCTCAAACACTCACATAAACACACAAAAACAAACAAAATGCTCACTAAAAACTCCACTGCTTCCACAATAACCAACTTTTATCTACTACCCTTACACGATGCCTGCGGCTGGCGTAGTTCTTTCAGTGGCTCCTTAATTGGGACACGCTTCTTCATCACTTCTACCTGCAAGTCGAAAACAAAAATCTACTACTACATCAAATATACTGTGTTTCATTTACAAAGGCTGTTTTTAACAGTTCTAAGAAGGATTGATTTGCTAATATGTATATCCCTTCGCCTCAACTGTTATGAGACGTGGAAGCCATGCTGTTAGTTATGTCAGCTGTTGACATTATGAGGAATTGAGTTACAGTATATATACAGCCAACATTATGAAATTTTCTGATGCAATAGAATCTGCAAAATCCAAAATGTGCATTAGCAGAAACTATTATCAAATTTTTTACAGTAAATTAAAATGTGCAAAAGTAAAATGTAATTAGAGCAGTGTTTTACTCATGTACTACATATATTCAGTTATTATTTTTAAAGGGCCATCGTTCACCACATACATATTGGTTACAAGCTATGCAGTAAAGAGATCTTCAATTTTTTCTCTCATATTACATTTCTCTGCCACAGACTGATTGCAATGTGAGTGAGAGTGTATTAGTCAGAGTTTAATTTAATGAGTTATTTTTATGAGATTCACAAACACAGAAAATGTGTTTGAATAACCATCAAAATATGTAGGTTTGTATAAATATTTGGTGACTTACCTATGGTATTCTCTGTGACACGCAAAAATTCACTGTTGCCGTAAAAAAACAACAACAGTTCCATCTCTAACAGTAATAATGCCAAAAACCCATAGTTAGTTTATTTTAGATTTGACTTCATAATCATTACAAATCTATACATTTTACCTAAAGGAAATAAAACTCAGTACTGACATCTGAAAACACCTTGCATTTTTTAAAGATAATTTGACACACACGAAAGTGAATAATTACTCTACTAGTATAAAATGATTATAGATAAATTAACTTAATTATGCTACAGGCTGAAGAAGTAACAATTTACATTGACACGTGCCCGGAAAGGCTACTAGGCATGATGGTCGAGAATATTGTCCGCTAGACCATAACCGGGGTGGTCTAGATTAAATAGGCGGCAGGAGACGAGGGGTGCTGGTTAGTACGTATTTACTATTCCTTCTTGGGTGCCGTGGTCGTAGTGGGTTTAACTCAGTCGTAGCGAGCCTGACCTTGGCCGAACTGGCTATTCCACAAGTGGACGTTATCCCAGCCGAATCCTGCAGCAGTGCCGGTTAACAGTCCTTTTACCACGGGATGGCATGAGGAATGAATTCGTATTCATGGAGATACAAATAAGATAGTTCCTGGAGCAGTCGATACCGACTCATACCTGAATTGCGTTGTCCCGTTCCACCTCTGTCGCTCTGGAGTCGGTTGAGGAAGTGGACTCAACTGTCTGGCGGCAAGTAAAGCTGCGTTTCGTTCCCCAAGTTTACAGCCGTGCCCGTGGTCCTAAGGCATTGAGTCTCCGCTCACAGTATGCTAGGTCCACCTTGACGTGAACTAAACACAATTTATAGTGTCAGTTCAGTTTTGGCTTGCTGACCAGGCTCTGTTAAGTCTCCACTGATCCCCCGTGCATGCGGGCTGATCAGAGACGGGGAGCTGTTTGGGTCACCAATGCCAACACTGGATGTGCGTTCACACAGAGATGGATGGCAGGTCTCAAGCTACAGATATCGCAGCACTAACAATGCTGTGGGATAAGGTAATAACCCGAGACTGTCGCTTCTCCCTGGGTGAAGGTGTTGCTAGTGGTTGTGACTCCTCTGTTCTGTTCCTCTCCGCCGGCACTGGTACAGTGCTGTGGCAGTTCGAAAGCAACAGGGGCCATCTAATGGGTGTGTAGAAAATATGACGGACGCCTGAGGGGCGCCCGCTGTTGAAGTTAAATCAATTATATCAATTACCCGGTTCTTGTCAATGGTGTACGTAGTAACCTATGTAGAGCAGGCAAACATATAGATACTCTCAGAAATAAAAGCGGTAAGGTAGGAAACAAATGTATGTTTATTGATGATTCAATAAATATGCGACGCGTGCTACATCCTACCAGGCAATTGAGTGCTGAAGGTTACTACACTGGCCAGGTGTAGGTGACCTGGTTCTAATGGAGAATGGGGAAAGAAACATCTAAATGAGAAAAGACATAATACTTCTAAACTGTCTAATAAAGATGTCTTGCGGAGACAAAGTGAATTTAACATGTTAGTGAGCGTGTTCACTGGTTGACTGATCGTCGACTGTAAAGTAGCCGCAGGGGGCGACACGAGAGAAGAACAAGCATAACTCTCAAGCTCGGCAGCATCGTGACTTATATAGTGGAAGCTTGTAGGATGCCGGCACAAGGTACGGAGGAGGCGTAATGTCCTCCTGCCCTGGTAGGCGTGGGAAAACTCTGGTCAGCGTTTCTGCTTCATACCTCATTGGTGGCGCTCGGCCTTGCCCGAGGTCTGGGCAGCTTGTACGCTCTCAGCGCGAGATTAGGGGAGGCAGGGGATGCCTGCCTGGTTGCGTATCCTCCAGGTGAAAAGAATACGCTCAAATTTCCGTTACCTGTACGGTAGGCAATGTGTCACTCACGTCTGTAGGAGTGGAAGAAGTACTCTGAGCGATGAGTCGAAATCATATTAGATTAGTGGTATAAGCGGCACGCATCAACATGAACTAGACAAACTATAATTGAACAACATTAAAAAAAATATGTGGCTTTATTTTCGAACACTATTTAACATATTTAAGCTAAATCTCAGATACCAAACACAAACATACTGAAATGGTGTAGGCTACAAAAATATTTTGTAATTGTACTCAAAATAATAAAATCCAAAAAAATACCATACAAGTGTGCATAAATAAACGTCACATGACAATAGCCACAAGAGTGGATAAGTCTACACAAATAATTTAGCCTCGTGTAATTACATATAATAAATACAATCAAAATAAATTTAAAAATGTATAAATTTAGCACATCTTTCCTAAGACTGCCAAAATCCAAATCCGACACATAAACACCATTAAAAAATATATAAAAGGGCAGGAATTCAAGTACTCACAGTCCAGTACTTGTTGACAGGCGCACAGACAAAAAAGGATGAGACATTTTTCACGTGGCTGTGTAATCACGAGGTTTTGCTGGCCAGGCCAGATTCATCAGGCGGTGAGTTGTAGGACACTGCAGTAAGGTGAAAGGGCTCTTGGTAGTAACTCTAGTGGCCAGATGGCGAACTAGGGTGCGGCGGGAAAATTGAAAATTTGGCGGTATAATTTATGAGTGTGGAATAAAACTGTGATTATCTTTTTTGAGGCCTGGTGGCTGCCTGGATATTGTTATAAATTGATGAGCTAATTCCCAGCATCTGAGTTCTGAGCTGTTGAAGGTGGTAGGGCTCTCACAACTCTGGTACTGTAGCAGGAATCAAAATCTTTGTTGTGTGATGCTGTATGTGCTACAACTGGTTTGTCGTGTTGGTTGTGGATGTGACCAGCTATGGCTTGTTTAGTGTCTGCTCTTTGGCCATTCATCCTTTGCCTGAGTGTGCTGGTTCACGGCAGAGGTGAATTTGTAAAACTGCTGAAAAATGTGCAGGAAAGTGCAAATATGTGAAAGTTAATTTGAGAAAAAATAAATAAAATAATAATGTGCTGGGAATATGGGATATGTTAGGAAGACAAGAATTGTGACATGTGCCCAGTTAGACTGACTTGGCACATTATTAGAGGATTTTGTCCACTAGACCAAAAGCGGGGTAGTTCGGTTTAGATAGTTGGCGTGAGGCGAGGAGTGTTGGTTAGTACTTACTCACTCACTCCTGTTTCTTGATGTTGTAGTCGGAGTAGGTTTGGCCAAGACGCTGCGATTTCAGTCTATGCCGGAACTGAGGTTCCACATGTGTGCTTCGTTAGACCAGAAGATGAGGCTGTCCCAGCCTAGGCGCATTTCAGTACCGGTCAGGAGTCCTTTGACAACAGGACGACATGTAGGATGTACGCGGATACACTGTGGGAAGTCAATTACCAGAACCGGAGCAGGCGCGACTACTTGACGTCTAAGTTCGGCGGTGCGGTCCTGTTCCACCTACCTCTCCTGCGTAGGATGTGGTAATGCGATCCACAGCATGAGGGTGGAGTGAACCAGATATCGTTCCCTGCGTTTTCTACCACTCCTCTTCTTGTGAGGCATAGGGCAAACAGTTCTATAGTCTACACGATGCACTTAGACAGGAAGGTTAACAGTGTAACCCAATAGTGACTTGTCGGCACGAGCTCGATAAGAGTCCCCACTGATCCCCCACAGTATGCGGGCTGATCAGGAACGTGGAGCTGTGGGGGCCGCCAAGCTTCTTCTGGTTGTGCGTTCGCGCTAGGATGAACGGCAAAACTTCGGGCAAAGGTCACCGTGCACTGACTTAATGCGAATGGTGAGAAGCAACCTGAGTCTCGCGCCTCCCAGTGTGAAGGTGTTTCTAGTGGTTGTGGCGTCGCTGTTTCTCCCCCACGATTACTGACTTTGATGTGTGACTGGGAAGAAACAGGTAGCCACTAATATGTATGTCTTCTGACGTGCAGATACCTGAACGGGATGCACAGTCAGGCTACCTTGATTTAACAAAACTCCCAGTTCCTGTCGGCAGTGCATGGTGTATTCTGTCTCCAACTGTTAATACAAATAAATACCCTGGAAATGAAAAACAGAAACACAGAGAACAAAGAGTGTTTATTGCAGGTTCAATAAACACGTTACCTGTGCTACCTGCTACCAAGTCGTGGATAGCTGAAGGTACCTGCGGTTCCAGGTGTAGGCGACCTGGTTCTAAGTAAAAGGGAAAAGTTGGTTCTAGACAAATACAAATTAGTTGAAGTTAAATTGCTATGTAAAAGGTGTTTGTGGAAACAAATAGAAGTTAAATAAATATGTGATCGTGTTCGCTGGTCATTGGGTTGACTGGACGGCACTGACTTAGTGCTGTGGAAGCTTGTTGGCTGCCGGCGTGGGGTGCAGGGGAGGAGTGATGTCCTCCTGTCCTGGTTGGCATGGGAATACTCTGGTCAGCGATTCTGCTTCGTGTTTCGTTGGTGGCGCTCGGTCTTGCCTGAGGTCTGGGCAGCTTGTTGGCTCTCAGCATAGGGAAGGGAGGTGGGGGGGGGGGCATGCCTGCCAGGGTGGTATTCTCCAGGTGAGAAGGATTCGCTCATAAGTTCCCATTGCCTGTACGGTACGCAACGTGTCTCTCACGTCTGTAGTGGTGGAAGAGGTACTCTTGCCGATGTGTTGTAATGATATTAGATTAGATGTATAAGCGGCACGCGTCAAATGAAAGCTTAAAATACACAGGAGAGTTATATAGCAACACAAATAATGGACACAAGATGGCGGGTGATCAAAACATAAACATGTAAGTTAAGATTACAAGTAGGCTGCTAGTCAACAAAACTACATAAAAACCAACACTTGTGGCCAACAATAAACAACAACAAGTGTGCGGTCTGTCCAGAAGATCATTGTATATACAGATGTTCAATTTTCCAGAGCAAGAATCCATTTCAGCAGAGAGATAGCTAAAGTGAACAATTGCTGGAAGCCAAACCACAAAATCATGAGTTGTTCATTGAAGGGAACATGTGCCCATGGCAACCAGCAGACTCATAACACATTACGTGTGCAACAGTCAACATTTATTGTTAAATCTGTTAGATCTTCTGTATTTGACACCACTAGGCACCAGCCACTATAGTCGTTGAGTTTTCTCAATGGAACCGACAATCAGCTGCTCTTCCACTTTGTCCTAAATAGTTTGGAAACAATCTGCTTACAGTACAACAGGAACTAACTGCATTTTGTATCAACCATCTTCTCAGCTAATCTGACCCATGCAGCAGAAATACTTGCTGATAAAATATACTCTATCCAGGCTTTGGTCGATACCTTTTTGCCTTGTCCATGATTTGGTTAACCATTTTTTGGCACAACAGCATTATAGTTAACCATTTTCCAGGCTATCCTACGTTTGGATGATAATTTTTTTTGCATATGCACACTCTGGTAAACAGTATTCTATTTTATCAGCACTGTCTTCAAAATTTCATTTAAAAAAATTAAAATTCCTGATTAATTACTTTGTTTTTAAAAGTTTAAGTATAGTGAATTTAAAGGCACAATGTTTTACAACAAGTAAATGTGGAACAAGACTAGTTGTAGTATGAGCACTTGTACTCACGGCAGTCACAGGTGGTGTGGGGTATGGCGATGGCTGCGAATTCCTCGTCACCACTGGCTCCTGGAAAACAGAACACGCACCTGTGCTGCTACCTGCACTACGACACTCACATATCCAACACGCACTACTATCACACAGTAATATTTCATTCTGCAATATCACCTGATCCACGAAAAATATGCCATGATTTGCACCTATTAACATTACAAGACTTCAATTTACAGTAACACCCGAGTGTCAAAACTGTCCTCCATCCACACAATACTTACTCGCATAATGTCTGCAACCTTGTTTTTAGACATAAATATATATTTTAAAACATCTGCACAATGGCCTCACCCAACTTCAACAACAAATGATGGAATCTTGGCCATCCCTGAAAGAGGTATCAAGGGAAAGTTGCTATAGGCTCTGACCACAAGTTGCATATCTCTTTTTCTCATTAGCTACCTCCCCTCTTTTAGATGCCTGTGTGACCAATACTTTTCACCATCCCTCACCGCTCTGTTTCCAAAAATGCAGCTCCGATGGGCAACAGACAATAGCCAAGCAAGGTCCGGGAAGGGGGGGAGGGAGTGAATAGGAAGTAAGGTACTCAAAAGGAGCAAAGGGATGCAATTAATTAGTTTCCTCTGTGTTCGCCAGAGAAGGATGGCATAAATCACAAAGCAGGAATGGGAAAGAGGCATTTTACAGGTTGTGCCGGGAGTGGTTGCATAATTAATACAGCTGGCCATCACACAATTTCCTACTGATTCAGCCGCATTCCGCAAACTGTCAGCCGGATTGTACAAAGCACTTTCATGAGGGAAAAACAGGAAATTTTGAGAGAAAAAAGGGAATTTTTTTGGGGGGAAAGGAAAAAAAAGGACAATTTTTAAAGGAAAAGGAAATTCAAGATGGTGGCTAGGGGGCCACGGCCCCCAGAGTCGGCTATACCTAACTACTATGTCGGGTATAGCCGACTCTTGTGGCATAGTGTGCTCTCTGCAGTAGCTGGTGGGGGTTGTGGCACACCCACACTAACCCTAACTCACCCACTCACTCAAACTCCCTATTAAACATACTCATCACTACACTCAGCTGCATGCAAGTTGATAGCAATATTTCCCCTAGTTATTAAGTTTTCTCCCTGTAACATGCTAATACTCTTTCCTGTTTTTCAGAGAGATGGCTGGCATCTGTCGGGTGCCCCCCCCCCCCCCCCCACCAGGGCTGCATAACGCGACCCTGGTTACACACCAGCTGCAAACTCATTTCATATCACCCTGCACCAAATTCACTAAAGTTTATCTTCACTAACTACAACAGATTCTCGATCTATCATTATTCAAGGGACTGATAAAAAATGCCAATGCATGCGGGATTTCAGTAGATGCAGTTTGACATGTAAATCAATAAAATACAACTTTTAACCTTATAGAACTTTGTGTTGAGTACAGTGATATATATGTACATTATCTGTGAATACAGTTTAGCACATAAACACAATAAAAATCGAAATTTTAGAAAAAAATATTATTGTAAATAATACATTAAAAAACATTTCACCTAAACTCGTTTAAATAACGAAAATAACATCTCAAAATACATAAGCGCGGGTGAGAAAAGCGCGAGTCACAACAAATGGGCTACAGAGAAACATGATGCGTGTATGCTTTGTGACAGCTTACCAACAAACTTCAAACAGTTGTAAAAACACTCAACAGATGGAAGCACATCACAGATGTTTACCAAATCGTGCCAGGCGAGACGAAGCCTGACTCTGACTCGTGTAGCAATTCGTAGGAATTTTTTATGTTGCGCCCGAGCTATGCTTGGGCTTCGTCCACTCGTACAATTACCCTTGCCCAAGCCAGACTCGGGCTTCATCCACAATGTGTTAATTTGTACCTTTTTCCACTTTAGAAAAATTTGCCCATTACATTTTGGAACGATTAGTGGTGAAACTGTGCAGGTCACAGATGTTTACCAAATCGTGCCAGGCGAGACGAAGCCTGACTCTGACTCGTGTAGCAATTCGTAGGAATTTTTTATGTTGCGCCCGAGCTATGCTTGGGCTTCGTCCACTCGTAAAATTACCCTTGCCCAAGCCAGACTCGGGCTTCATCCACAATGTGTTAATTTTGTACCTTTTTCCACTTTAGAAAAATTTGCCCATTACATTTTGGAACGATTAGTGGTGAAACTGTGCAGGTTGTGTATGTGTATATATATGTAATATATGTATGTGTGTGTATGTATATATATATATGTATGTGTGTGTGTGATATATGTTTACTGTTTATTTTAGGCCTACATGTTTAAACAATTAGACATGAAATTGTGAATGTGGTTACTTTATACTTGAACAAATAGGAGCTTAACTATGAAGGTGTTATGTAATTATATATGATGTTTTCACTTTGCACCTCATAGCCAAGTGCAGAGGTCCAGTAACAAAACTCTCATTATTTGAGTTGGCAACACTGCTAAAATGACCCACACGGGATCACTGAAATCAATGTTAAGTACTTCAGTTGCAGATATGTGTATGTGCACACACTGATGACTGTTTAACATCCATAATCCACTGTATTTTGAAGGTGGTTTATATATATATATATATATATATATATATATATATATATATATATATATACACACACACACACACACACACACACACATGCATTAAAGAACACACGTGTGCATGCACATACACACATGTGCACATGCACATTGACGCATGTGCACATACACAAATTTAGGGCTGAACTATGAATGCATATGTGTGAGAATAAGACATTTTTTTTAAAGTTCGGTTTGAGTTCGGTTCATGTACAAATTTAAAGATTCGTTTCAATAAAAATATTCTGGGTTAGGATCTAGTTCGGTTCAGTTCCACAATCTGGTTTCGTCCCACCTCTACCTTTCATACTTAAATACAGTTTGTCCTATTGTTATACATATTTTTGAAGTGCTGAAACTGTACCTGTCAACTTTGACAAGGGTCTCCTTATCTGATGTCACCCAGCCATTGAGAGGAAGTGCTTTGATGAGGAGAAAATGACTCAAGTCACAAATATATAACACCTATAAAAGTTTTACAGTGTACGAAAGATGCTGCTACCATACAGCCAGGTTAGACACGGCTATTTTATTGTGAATAACTTTTCTTTAAAAGTAAATAAAATATATCATATTACAATATTCATATAATAGCATTTCTTCTTGAAGGGTTCATCATAAATACATACAAAAAATAATTTCAACCTAAATAATTTTTTCAGCACTTCACAGGGGTAGTCTAGAATTCAGGTTTACATATTTTTCCCTCAAAAATATTTTTATAGGAAGAGGTCGTCTTCCTTTCGGGTAAATACAATATTTAATACTAATATTTTTCACATATAAACTTTAGAAGAGCAGATGTACATGCTCATAGCTTTCAGAGATTATCCTATAAATTGTGTTTTATGAATACATCTAATTACATCTTAGGCCACTTTCTTGGTTGAGGGCATAGCAAGGATCTGCTGAAAAAAAAAAAAATTTCGGAGCTAATATAACTTCAGATTAATACGCTGATAATGCTCAATAGGGAGTTCATGTGAGTTTCTCTATTGTCTGTTTTGGCAGAGTGGATCCTGGCTGAAGATCCATTACGCGGGACCATTGGGCTGTTGGATATGTGGTTCAGCTGAGAGGTCATCTTGGGGTTTGCCGGGACTGACCATCCTGGCGGGTATCCCGGGAACCAAAATGCTGACTTTCTTTTCCTCCTCAGAGCACCCCATCTTCAAGAGGTGGACGATGAAATGCGTGGGTGTCTCCCATAAGACTCGTACGAGCCACAACCAAAAGATTTCAACATCCCGGTGGAAACAATTACAGTCAAACCTCCCATAACGAATTCTCTGTACAGCGAAATTTTCCACATAACAAAATTTTTATTTTATCCTGCCAAACACCCATAAGCACTATGCATTTTTTCTTCCATTTAGCGAAAATAAATTCTGTATGAAGTCGTGAAATTCTCTCTACAACATATCACACTAGTTGATGTTGCTGCACAAATGTCAACAAATAATACTGTATTGGTCTGAATATGAGGCGATTTACATAAACAAGAGATGCGAAAATCGGCAGTGGCCTTATTTTCGCACGCTGTGGCGGCACGAACATTAGTTCCCAGCCAAAAACTGAACTGCACGGGTGGGTGGCTATGTGCCCTTGAGAAGGTCGTCGGGCTGGCAGCTGTGACGCTAGCTACTTTAGTTTGTAGTAGTAGAGGTGGGCAGGTTCTGGACCACTATGTGGATGACACGATGGAGCGGATTAATTGATGGATTTATGGTTAACCCGATAAATTGTTTAATCTCGTTAATCCCAATTAGATTAATTTGTAAATTGCTTAATTAGACTAAGGCTTAACGCGTTTTGAAACTTTCCCAAAATTTATATTCTTTTTATTATTTTTTTAATTTCTGTATTTTTGGAGTGGTATGTGCACAGGGGTTCTATTTTTGGAGAGCGATGTTCACTCTCAGACGTCCGGCAGCCGACTGAGTGGAACATATTGTGCAAAAAGAACTTCAAAACATGTCCCAAACAATTAAAAATTGAAGACTATTTTAAGAATAACACTTAGGTTCCTATAAATGCTTCCTCACCTTTACAAATATGTATGCTGTATATTCATGCGTACAATATATTTTTACTGTACAATGTATTTTGCTCTGTAGCTTGTGTAGGTACACATTCATAATTTACATCGTCATTATGTTTGTATGCATACATTTTCATTGTACCTCCATATAAAGTACATCCTTATAACAAAGTGTTAAATTTTTGGTCCCCTGAGTTTTGTTATACAGAGGTTTTACTGTACATGCAGCCTCAAAGGGGGGGGGGGGGGGCATTATGATGATAATGTTCCTTTACCTTAAAATGAAGTTCGAAGTTTCGCCTGTTGGCTTGTGAACTTCAATATTCTTGCTGAAAAACCGACCAGAAATGCCAACAAATGGACCAGATCTGCCGTCCAGCAGTGACCGCATCCCAGCAGCCGGCCGCCTTCATACATGTCAAAATTCATACTGACAGGCGCAACAAGTGTTGCCCCTAGCGCTGCCAGCAGGGTGATCACGTGATTCATGATGTTGCTCAGCCTCGGTTCATTCCCTTCTCCAAGCATTGGCTGGGTTGCAAAAAAAATAACGCAGACAAGAAAAAAGTGAACGACTGTTTTTGGTTCCTGTGCATGCGTCAATTTGAATAAAGAGTTTAGATTGGCTATTATGCCATAAGCCAACTGATTATGAAAATCACAATATTGTAATATTTCTACCCTGGTAGAGTGGGGGCGTAAATTACTGATGTACAAAAAGGCCACGCTGGGGCCATCTCGGGTACTCAGCTCCCATCTATATCATGTATTTAAAACAAGTATTGCCTTAAAGGGCCCTTCTGGTAGTGCTATTATAGGCATTTGTGCTCCATATTTTGTGTTAGGGTTTCATCGGGGAAAAGTTTTATAGGCATCATCGTCTGTTTTATTGCATTTTCTTGTAAAGTATGAAAGTCTTTAAGTAACTATTTATATTGCTATAATGTTAGGCCCAACTGTATTGAGAGGAAAAAAATGGGTTTTTAAAATTAAATTGTACCTGTAATATATTTTAAAGATGTAGCTCTGAAATTTCCTACTATATAAAATGAAACTAAGAAACTTTTCTTGTTTAACTGGGTGTGAAGGAGTTCCTGAGACAAGGTATCCCAAATTTATTTCTATGTCTTTAATTTATTCTGGTTTTGCATGGACGAGGAGTTTTGAGCTGTTTAAGAGAAATAATTAGAAAAAAATATTTTTCTTATTAGTTAGCCAACTGCTGAGCTGTTGGTGGTTATTAGACTTGTGTTGATGGTTATTAGATTCGCGATGAATGGGGTGTAGGTACTTGCACATATGAGGTGCAGGTGATGATACCCTGGGGTCTCAACAGATGAAGACTGAAAATCATGTAAATATGGGGAATCACAGAAGGGGAGTGAAGGTGCAGTATAAGAGCAGGTTACCTGCAGGTGTACAGGCAGCTCAATCCTCTGGAAGGGGGCGGCCTTGATGGGGCAGTGCTGACCAGGTATCAGCAAGATACCCAGGTTCTTGCAGCAGAATTCAGCCAAGACATAGCCCCAGCGCTTAGCCAACGACAGGCTGCAGTGTTGCACATAGTCTCCGTCCTCATGGAACTGCAACCATAGCCTCTACATCATGCTCTCACACTCGCTAACTTACCATATCAGATGTGACTAAGACACAAGTGTACAAATACAAACAAGTTAACCCTCACAGAGAAACAGACAATTTGATATAGGCTAATCATGATTTAAGGCAAGATATCATTAAAAGTACTCAATTTAAAACAATAGAATTCTTTATATAAAAGTACAATCTCACACAATATTTTTTTCTGACATTACTTAAAACAACTTCGCCTCATCAGCATGTGTCTTCACGTCACCCCAGACGGAGTCAGAACAAAAAACTACATCTCCCAGAGTGCCTGTAGTATACGTGCGGTGTCGCAGGGGCTATTACAGACATGTCAGATTGTACTGTTCGCCCGTTGTCAGAAATTACGCTCGCCTCCCCAAAGTGCAAACAAGCCTCTGGCCGAGTGTCCGAGACCGCCTCCCCAGATCATGTAAGTCTACAGCGCACCGTGGAATGACGCTAGCAGACGACTCCAGAAGACAGTTTTGATCGAGAGGTTGCGCTAGCCAACCCACCGCCAACCTGCATCTCAGAGGGCTTACAGACAAGAAGAATATAATAAGTCTGTGTGCTGCCTAAAGACGCCAGTTGTCGCCGGCCCTCTTCAGAGCCCAACAGCTCCGGCAGCTCACTCTACCATTCCTGGTGGTAGAATTCTCTGCCACCCTCAAAGTCTTCACAAGCTACCAGTATCTTCAAAACCTACCTGTGACTCATCAGCAGTCTATCTCCAGTAGCTTGCCCCATCACCTCGTATGGTGGGGCTCTTTACTGACAACCGGGTCCTCACAAGCTACCAGAAGCTCTTCAACAACTTAACCAATGTCTTCCAGACCTTACAGAGGCTCTTCACCAGCAACCCTTGAAGAAGTTGTCAACCCCTTTGCCTTGCCTGCCCATCTATTAACTGCAACCACCACTTCCCTTCTAGTAGTGGTAACACACCTCAATGCCCTTCTGGTAGTGGCCCTCGGAAGTCCCTTCTGGACAACGGTGTTAAAATAGTTAGGGAGAGTTGTTTTCATAGCCATGTAGCCGATTCTACCTGTTCAGGACAGACATAGGTCCCCTTCACCTGGCTTACGTAAAGTTACTTCCATTCAACTTAGTACAGGCCATCATACTTATTCTTCATAGAATATATACTATTCTTGCTTGCTTCTGAGTATTCAATTCATTGGGAAACTGTGCTAGTCCTACGTAGACACCACGCCCGTCGGAGTGAAGCAGAAGACTATGCTCAACTAGTACGAATCATAGTGTAGTAGGACTGTGGGCTCCCTTCACCAGCAAACATGTACGTTGAGACATACCCATTAGATGGCCACCCGTACTGTGCAACTGGTGTACAGTAAGGGAGAGCCTCCAACCCTCGTAAGACAATCCATAAGGTCGCTAGTCAACCAGCCCAGCTTGTACTCCATCCACCACGCTGAACTGTGCCTGAGGAAGTACGAGTCTCGTAACAGAGTTCTGACCCCCTTTGGACTCACACTGAAGCATCATTAACGGGCAGCCTGAGGAAACCCTATGCTCTGTATCCACCGCACTGAACTGTGCCGGACTAAGGAGCACTGGGTACACCTCTTGCCTGTTCAGTTTCGGTCTTGGCTTTACACATAACTAGGAACTATACTCGCCCGCTTCCCTCTTTCGAAGTCGATAGTTGTTCCTTCCCGTATGCCATACACCCAGAGGAGTGGTACTCATCAGCAAGTAAGAAAGGCAGCTAACGCCTCCCAAGCCAACCCGAGTTGCAACCCAGCTCCAAATGCATTCTGCAGCATAATCCCGCGGGAATGAGCTCAGACTGCCCGCCAGTTGGAGAGGCTTCACATTCAAATTCCCTCCCACTCCTTGTTTACAGCCCCCATTAAGGCAGCCAGGTACCCACACATGATCGTCGCAGCCATCGGCAGGGGCGAGGATGTCCACTTTGGCATCGCCAACCCCTGGTTCGGGGGACACCATAACACGAGCCCATCCCTGGTGCCGACCTGCTTCAACAGCCGTCAACAGTCGCCGCAGCTGAGTCAGCAGCCAGCACAGACAGGTAAACCAGTAGCAGTGTGTCCGCCAATCTGCCGGATCGTGAAAGCGGCACTTGACTTTGTGCCAAGCAGACTGGCCAGTGCCCTGCCCGTGCTCTGGTCCATCAATAATAGTGACAGATGTTATATAACTTCGTGTTACTGACCGGCACGAATCACAACAGTACCAGACTGTGACGTCGCCTTAGCAGCCAAAGGACTTTCACGCATCAAACCTTTTACAAAGTTCCCTTTTAAAAAGGTTCCTTGCATTACATGTTCACATAACTATGCACCTGTCTACAAAAACACCAAATTAATTCAACCCTCTTAAGGTGTTTTCGTAGTTAATAAACTTAAAATTAATTCCTTCCAAAAAATTTTGAAGAATTTTACTGTATTTACATAAATAATTTAATCTTTTACTATCTAGTTACGGACAATAAATTACGATATAGTGACTATCAACATGTGCCTATAGTCAATGTATCCTTTTGAAATGTTGTTTTATAGGACAAATTAAACAGCCACAAATTAGAACAATTACAGTAAAGACTTTCTGGTCTGTTAAGTGAAGTTAATTTCCTATATTTATGTAACATTCAGACTTATATAATTAGGTCCAAGAAGTTCATGTTAGTATTTTTGATAAATCCATGATTTATTTTAAATAAATGTAAAAGTATTATACAAAAAAGTTAAACAAAAGTCCTCAAATTCACAATGCAATATTTTACGTCAACTTATGAAGCTTACCAATATGTACACAAATACTGATGCTATTCAATAATAAAACTGAAATACAAGTAACCTTTAATTTAGCATAGTTAAATGAAAATGTTTCTACTTAACATATTAAGTTACAGGGACACTGGATGACTTGCTACTAGACGCATCTTTGCCCAAAATATCTTCTGAAACATTATTATTGGCAATTTTCTTGTACTTGTTGTGTTTACTTAAGTGTTTTCTCATGTTACTAGTTGTGCGACTAACCCCACTTCATGAAATTTTTGCCGGCTAACTGCAAAATGCGAAATTAGCATCACTTATATCAACTGAAAAATAATTCCACACATAGCAAGACATTTTCTTCACACTTACGTAGATAAAATCCCCAGTACATTGGAAACTTACACACTACTCACATATAGAAAAAAAAGACAGGAATTTTCGGGGGGGGGGGGGGAGGAGAGAGAGAGAGAGAGAGAGAGAGAGAGAGGAGAGGAAGAGAGAGAGAGGAGAGAGAAGAGAGAGAGAGAGAGAGAGAGGAGAGAGAGAGAGAGAGAGAGAGAGAGAGAGAGAGAGAGAGAGAGAGAGAGAGGAGAGAGAGAGAGAGAGAGAGAGAGAGAGAGAGAGAGGAGAGAGAGAGAGAGAGAGAGAGAGAGAGAGAGAGAGAGAGAGAGAGAGAGAGAGAGAGAGAGAGAGGAGAGAGAGAGAGAGAGGGGAGAGAGAGAGAGAGAGAGAGAGAGAGAGAGAGAGAGAGAGAGAGAGAGAGAGAGAGAGAGAGAGAGAGAGAGAGAGAGGAGAGAGAGAGAGAGAGAGAGAGAGAGAGAGAGGAGAGAGAGAGAGAGAGAGAGAGAGAGAGAGAGGGGAGAGAGGAGAGGAGAGAGAGAGAGAGAGAGAGAGAGAGAGAGAGAGAGAGAGAGAGAGAGGAGAGAGAGAGAGAGAGAGAGGAGAGAGGAGAGAGAGAGAGAGAGAGAGAGAGAGAAAAAAAAAAAACACTTCAATCTTGACTACCTCAAAAACGAAAATGTCACAAACAGGAAATATGTATGGTACCAAAAATGTACCCGTTCTTTACCTGATATACGATTAAATAATAGGCAAACAAAATAAAAAATTAAAAAAATTATTCCTGGATCCTTATGCTCTCACTACTCATTACTATCGCGTAACAGACTAAAAGCCAACACATGTCCCGCGTCAGCGACCGGTAACTCTAGGAGCTTGCCAATAAGGAGGGTTCTTACCTACAAACAACATCTGGTTGCAGACAGATGCCAACTTCTGGCATGTGGCTCATAAACTAACACTTATCGCAACACTTATGTGCAACAAAGTGCTATCTCCAACTGTATCCTCGTGTCCGGCGGTGGTCTTTCATCCGTGACTGCCAGTTAGTTTTAGTGTTTCGTTCATGCAGACATTTAAAGGTTTAGATACACTGACACTTACACGTTTAGATATTGTACGGTAGATTTCCACGACCGTTTGTAGCATTCTTGCAACAGTATATACAGTACTGAATCATGTCAAAATGCACAAAAAAGAAAACAAGTGCAGTTTTTCCATTAAAGCCGCACCACACAGCACACAGTGTGACATGGGAGTGGTGAGGCAAACCATATACTGATAATAGCCGTCTGCCACATGGCAGCCATTAAGATAAAAACAACTTGTTTAACCGCGAGTTTTGATTATCCAACTATCTCTTCTCCTGCATTATCGCAGATAATTGAGCTTCTACTGTATTATCTTAATTCTTTCATAGTAGAACCATCATTGAATGCAATCTTTAGTGACAGGTGCGACGGATAATTTAAAAAAAATTCTAAAATTGATAGTAGCTGATATTTTCAGCTTTAATAAATAGGAATTTTGCAGGGACCGGAAAAAGTATACGTTAATTCCGGTTAACACATGCGAGTTCAGTACAGGTTTAGACTATTTGGAAAACCAAAGACCTGCTGCTGTGCAACATAACCTCAAAAATTTATGTGAAGTTGAAAGATGATTTATAACAACTAACAATTTGATTCTCAATTCTTTGATATCTGTAATAATCGAGACTATTGAGATATCGAGGAATCTACTTTGACATCCCTATCATATACATATTGCTACTAACATAAACATTGCACTTTTCACACCATGTTAAGAAAACATAGAACTTTCTATACAGCTGTAAGTAATGCTAGAAATTAGGGATGTAAAGATTCCACTTTTCCTCAATTCTCGATGCTGATACCACTTTCGATTCTCTATTCCAAAACTCGCGCTTCCTTTAGCTAGATTATGTGCACTACCACATATACAGTAATAAATAACTATGTCTGAATTCATAATCCATAATTAAAACATAATTTTAATGTTAAAATACTTTAGTATGAAATTTATATTCAGATCTGATAGTGGGGGACGTCATTACAGAAGCAAAAATAATTCGCAAAAAGTTACTACTGTATACCATATTTACTAGCATTATTCTCGCACCTATTTCGTGGATTAAGGCTTCACCACATGTGTGGAAAACCTTTGTCTGGAACAGAGTTAAATTCAGAGCTGCACCTCTGTCTATTGGTGGCATCATGTTCTGAGTGAACAGAATCCAGCACTCTGTGCTTCTCGTGGCCCTACTCCTGTCCAGCTTGTCAAACATCCCCTCTGGTGGTCAGGGCCTGCCTGGCTCTGTGAAGATAAGAAGCATTGGCCACAGAGTACACATTATGATTTTTACCCCACCTGCAATGAAGAGCGTCGAACTATTGTGCTGCAGGCCACCTTGACACAGTCAGCATTTCTCGACTTAATGGAAAAACAGTCAAAATTAAATATGGTAAAACGAATAGTCGCAATGTGCTGCAGATTTGGGCAGGCAGTTGGGTCACCTACCACAGGTCCAGTTCAGTTGGATGAGATGCAAAGGGTCCTGAATATCCTAATCAAGATCTCGTAAATAGAATTCGCCGAAGAGTTTGCTCGTATTGCCAGGCACCAACCTTGTTCTCCATTCATCCAGAAGCTGGTTCCTTTTGTATATTCTGAAGGCATCCTGAGGGTAGGTGGTCGACTGCAAAGGGCTGAATTGCAATTCAAAGAGAAACACCAAATTCTTCTCCCAAAAAATTGTCATCTTGCAGTGTTGCTGATTGATGAGCTTCATTTAAAGTTATTTCACCCAGGGTCCCAGATGCTGCAGTCACTGCTTCAAAGAGAATTTTGGGTGCTTGGCGCCAGGAATCTCATTCGCAGCCGCCTTCATAAATGTATACGCTGCTTTCGAACCCATCCCAAACCCCTCACACCAATCATGGGATGTCTTCCAGCTGAAAGGGTTCGCCAGACCAAGCCATTTATGAACACTGGAGTCAATTATGGAGGCCCCGTCACCATCACCATGGCTAGACTTAGAAATCTTCGTTAGCTGCAGGTATGCATATGCCTCTTTGTGTGTTTTGCAACAAAAACCATACATCTAGAGCTTGTTTCAGATTTATCAACAGAGGCATTTCTGGGAGCCACGTGGACAATGTCCCAACATTTACAGTGACTGTGGCACTAACTTTGTTGAAGCCAGCCATCAGCTGGAAGAAGTGCAAAAATTTCTCGCGAATAGTGACACTTGGAAGTAGACTGTAGACAGTTTAGCAGAGCATAAGATTACCTGGCACTTCAACCCTCCAGCAGCTCCTCACTTCGGTGGACTTTGGGAGGCAGGTATCAAATCTGTCAAGTCCAGTCTCAAGAAAGTTGTGGGGACCCAGTTGCTGACACATGAAGAACTGCGTACTGTTTTAGTCCAGATTGAGGCAACACTCAATTCAAGACCATTGTCGAGTGACCCTAATGACTTCCATCTACTAACTCCCAGTCACTTTCTTACAATGGGTCCAGCACAGATATTGCCTGAACTGGTCATGTCGTCAACTCCAGTCAACAAGTTGACTAGGTGGTCACTCCTACAGCAGATCCACCAGTCGTTTTGGAAGCGGTGGTATGTGGCCTATCTCCATCATCTTCAGCCCAAGGTTAAGTGGGCCAGTGGAGAAGACAACATAGCTGAAGGCAGCTTGGTTTTGGTAAAAGACCAAAACTTGCCCCCCTTGCGGTGGAAGCTTGGTAGAATTATAAAGATCCACCCTAGGACAGACGGTGTTGTGCGTGTTGCTGAGGTTCGTACCCAGCAAGGCGCATTCACCAGGCCAGCTGTTAAGTTGTGTCCTCTTCCTCTCAACTAGTGCAAGAACGAGAAATCCATCTGTATATAAAGAACCTGTTTGTGTAAATATTGATTGTTCTGTTTTATATTTTTTGTATACTGTTAACGGGACTAATTAGTGTTGAACTGTGGACCCTTCATGGGGGGCGGGAATGTTTGGCCCATGGGTCTGTTTGAGCTAATTTAAATTTCCCACCACATTGTGGCAACACTGTCGATGATGGCGCCATCGGCCAGGAGTAGCGCTGCCAGAATCTACAAGACCAGTTTGGCTTTGTTTTCGTGTCGGTAAATCACATCTCGAAATGTTTTTTGTTAAAATACAGTCCACATTGTTCTCAAGACCAAACAGTTGGCATTTGTTTTTTTTTCTTGTGAAGTCAATTTTACATGTAAAGTGAATATATGTAGGTAAGTGTGTGGAAATAAAATGTGTTCTTATGTTTCCATAGTTTGGCGAGCAAGGCCGTGTGCGTGTATAGGCCATGTCTGAAGTTTTTGATGAAAAATTCAGGATAGTAAATATTTAAAGTAGGCCACACTAAATTTTTGTATTCCTGTAAACATTGCCAGGCCTCATCGTGCAGTGCAGAGCCCAACATGCCGCCTACATTTTGTATAAATTTAACACATTGACGTGAATCGCATCTATCAGCATGTTTTATCAACACCGGGCCGCTGTTATGAAGCAAACAGGACCTGTAACGACGGCACTGGCGGTGGCCGGCCTCCACCCGCAAGAATAATCTTGTAGTGACTGACCGACAGGTGCCCAGCCCCAATGATCTAGGACAGATCGACAGATGCGAGTCAGCAAGCCCAGTCGCACTGCAGAGGATCTAGGCGCCCAGCTACGTGTGCACAGCAATGTATTGCTGCTAGCACCAGCACACAAGTGATCCACTGTATCTTCATAATATTATCAATAAATAAAGTTCTGTTTTTTGCTTCAAATGTAAGGCATCTGCAACAGTGTTTAGTTATATTTTAATAATACATAGGGTAATATTTTTATGACAATGGGTGGCTCAATATGGCTTTCTTAGGTATCAAATTAATCAGGAAGACGTCCAGCTATTAAAATATACATAGGTATTTATATTTAATTAAAAAAAAGGTTTTTTATGCGCTAGAGACGATTGAACATGAACTTCATGCAAAAAATGGCAAGTTTGAAGCAAAGGGGTTAGGGGTGGGTCAAAAGCGGCACAAAATTTTCCAAATTTTTTACGAACACCTGTCCCCTCTATTACTATCCTAATCTCGGGAACCGTGAGGGGTCATAATAGAGAGGATCTACTGCACATACATAAACTAGACAAGCAGTATACATGTAATATCAATATCATCTGCATTCTTTTTTTTTTAAAGTCTTCTCAGACCAGTTCAGATGTGTTTTGACACATGACAGTCCCAGCGTGGGGTTGGCGGATACCCATGTATTCACACTGACTGGTGTTTCGCTTGATTGACTGGGGTGTGATCTTCTCCGGTACGGGTGCTTCTGGCTGTGGTTCAGGTTCGTGTGGCTGTCTGATGCCAAAGAGTGTCTCTTGCACTACCTGACGGTATCCCTCTGCGACCCTGGTGGATGGCTTGAACAATCCTATGGGAACAATGTCTGGAACTGGTATGTTGAGGAGTCAAAGTGCAATTGTTCCCAAGGACTGAATAGACCGGACCCGCTAGGAAGGATACGTACTCCCTGGGAAAGCTTAGCAATTGCCCTCGTCTTTCTAGCTCGTGTCTCAACTCCACCCTTGTGGGTGTACAGCATGAGGTATAGATCAGAGCAGCAGTTGGACAGTTGATGTGTCAATGTTTAACAGTGTGCGGGTGTCCCGTGGGAGTAGACTTCCCTGTACCAGACTGCAGCCCTCTCGGCACCACTAGGGGAGTGATGAGAGTTGGGCACCTACCTGGTCACTGATTTCCCCAAACTCAAAGAAGAACACTTCCTCGGTACCCCAGAGGGAGCAATGAGGACGGGGCGACTTCGAGCTGACAAGCCAATTTCCACAGGACGGTATCCTAATGTCGTGGCTCTACCGTTCCTCCTACGACGTACAAGGAACGGGTGGCCTTCCAAGGATGTACTTCTTCTGTTGTGCAGTGTGGATTCGTCAGGATAAAAACCAGGTCTCCTGCCAAGTCCTGCAGCCTTGATGTGACACAGGGAAGGAGCTTAGAGTGATGGCTGTGATGACTGGTAAGAACGGTGTTTATTTACCGAAGTGGAATACACACTGATGGCAGAGGCGCTAATTCTCCCGTGGAGTATACGGAAGGTTAAACACCCTATCATTAAACAGGGGAAGGCGCCCTGTGCAAAGCTGGGTGGATTAGGCAGTTACTTAATGAGTGTTTCCTCGAGGCAAGCTCTACTCTCAGGTGACTGTCCATAAGGGACCAAACGTTCTAAGTGTAACTTCTTGACGTCCGCTGGGTCTTCCTTAGGATTCCGCTGGAGAGCAACTTCGGCCCTACGAAGAGAGCTATGAGGCTTAGGGGAGACTGGAGCCTCTGCACCAGTAACTGGGGCGATGAGAGCTCAAGAAGCAATCGAGTACCGAGAAGAACTGGCGATCAGGAAGCTTGGCTGCCGGCCCTTTTGTGATTCTCTGCCATCCCTTCTTCTTCTGGCATAGTGCAGTTGGGGAGGGGGCACAACAGATGCGAGCCCGGCATCTGGATCCTCCGACCGGGCGGCTAGCAAAAAGCGCCAGGATCTACGTCTCTTGTATATGGCTGCATCTAGCAGCGTGCTGTGGTACTTGCCACAGACTTCTTGCATAGTCTCTGTGGCTCATTGGGCGAAATAATAATATCAGTGGGACGCCTGTCCCGGCCTGGTAGGTAATAGTCTTGCAGACATCGGCGGTGGCGACGTGACACATGGACAAGCTGTGATGAGTGTGATTGACTAATGAGTAGCAGTCGTTTATTATATTAGAGAAGACATCATGAGTCAGTTTGTATTAATTTCTTGCACACTTTACACTCCCCTTTGCACTTTTATCTTTACATAAAATGTCCAAATGATAAGACATTTGACTATCTTTTACAACGGCTGCACCATTTCCATAATTTATGAGACTAGATATTTAATGAAACAGTCCGTGGTCCGTTTACTGTGTCAGTTTAGATTTCACACATTCGTTTTACGCACATCTGTAAATGTTAGTAAACACGTGGCCGCCATAGATTAATGCACACATTCTAATTGTGAGTGTTCACTTTGCATGATTGGAGGCGGTTTGTTGTCAATCTCTGTAGCTTATCTCGAAGTACATGTTTTACTGCTTGTGTAATCTTTGGAATGTTTACATTTAGTTTCGCAAGAAAAAAAATGTATTTACGCATGTTGTTGCATTTCTAACTACGATTTCAGAGATTTATAAATTGCCTCGAGATGAAATAGAGAATTTTTTCATCTCTAGAATTTCTTAATATTCCCGAGACTAACACGTGTCTAGATTTTTACAGAGCCGAAGTAAATTTGTGATATAATATAGGAGAAGAGTTTATTTCTTTTGGAGAAAGCTCATTTCGTGAGATATAACAAATTTCTTGTATATCGTGTTATTTCGCGTTTTAACTTATATTACGGTGTTTTGTTTTATTGCGATTTACAAAATTGTGCGTATAGTGATAGGTTATGTATTTGTGGGAATAGAGTTTTAATGCTTTGATTCTTCGTCCTCCGATTCTCGATTATATGATTCTTCAAGAATTGTGGGTATCGAGGAATGGTGGAATTGAGTTCGACATCCCTACTAGAAATGCACTGAAACATATGCTGAATAGGACATGTTATTACATCAGTGACAATTACTTGGACTATAAGCCACTGTGATCACAAACTTATGAGTCATGCAAGCAGATCGGGCCCTGTCACCACCCCTAACTTATCAGATGAGCATAATGACCCAGGAAAGCCGCTCACAAACTACACAAAAGCAACATGAGTGAAAGGTACTCACGGGGCAAGCAAGGCCAGACGAGTGGGAGAAGATGTCACGCTCGAGCTCGGCCTGCGCAGCGATGATAGTGGGGAAGCTGGTCTTCCCCGCCTTGTGTGCACATGCAATGCTCAGCTCGTACAGCAGCTTTGTCAGCTCATACACGCGGATGGTGTACTTCTCCCCTGCCAGCCAACACCAGCTCTTCAACAACTCTCGCCACACAAAGTGCCCACTGCAGCTCTACCACACTACACCACAAGCACACTTTCGAAGAGGGACAGGGGGGGATCCTACAAAACCCCAGCCAAAAATTTTGTTTGGAATTACACAGTGATTTAAGTGCTCTACCGACCAAGCCTACAAGCAAGGGATTTAAATTGTGACTGCATGTTACACAATTCCTTCTCAATGCATCAATTTTAAAGATACGTAACTACAGTAAAAAAAAATTATCTAAGGTAATACTGCCACATTAAATCCTTTCAGAAATATTTTGTTTGTTCATATATTTTTGCAATATGTAAACAATGTTAAAATTTTTACACAAAAAAATTGGCAAGAATTCTTAACATGCCAGTATGTCTTGAGAAATGTAACGTGTAATACTTTTGTTTTGACGCTGTCAGGTAAGACACACAGACGAACACAATACACTTTTACTTACGGGTAGATGGGCACTAGCTGTGTTTCCTACACACCGCACTTTGAGACTCAGGGATCTCAGGGATGCTGTGGGTTCTGTGTGTTCGTCTCACCTGTGCGTACTTACAAAACAACTTTTTATACACTACACTGCAATACAAAACACTTGATGGAGCTGGGTAACTGACGCTACAAAGACTTACAACTTTTACACTGTGAGGTACATTTATTAATACCCAGTTACACCGTGTCAGAAAATGAATTAGGTGTTTTACTACTCGGAGGTGACTAGCCAGTTCCGGTGGGTGATTCTCCCAGCACGTTACTCAAATTGCGCATTCCGACTGGATGATGCTCCGCGGTGTTTGAAGACACAGACTCTACAAAGCAAGAGGTCCACAGCTACTAGGATGGACTGTAGGTTTTTCCTAAAGACAGGACACGGAGTATGGAAATGGACATGTGCGATTAACTTCAGCTAACGCCTACTCATCGGGACTCGTCCCCGAACCACACGGTGTGTGGCGACGGTCATACACATAGCAGGTTAGTGCGGAAATAATAACGCTGTACAAAATTTACAAAAATAACACTTGATGAACATGGAGCATGATATGAGCAGGCAAAATAAACACACAATTGTGTGAAAGTAGTTTTAGATGGCGCAGATGCAGCTGGATGCAGTTTGTAGCGGACCACGTGTGCGAGCGTAAAAGCAGAATATTTCACAATAAATTTGGTGAAGAATCATCTGCCAAAATTTGTACCAGCATTAGAAAAATGGTCCCGCAACAAACGAGCATATGAAAGCTCTTAAGGAGCCGGATGGTGGGAAAAACACAAGTACATAAAGTGACAGTGTGATCAGGAACACAAAGCATCAAACATAAAAAATACAATAACCCTTATTGAAAATATTACAAAAAACCCTGAGATAAGTTAAGGCGCATACGATGGAACAAGAATAAGCCCTCATAATGCAGTGATGACACAGATACGGACTTGGTGGTAGCTAACCATGTGGCCGTGGGCGGTGTGGCCGCAAAACATATTTAACATGACAATATCCTCAAATAATTATACAAACACATTACCTTTAATATAGCTTGGTGCAGTTAAGCAGAAGTAACAAGAAAAGGCCTAAACATGTGCGGATGGCATCAGATATATAAACTGCGTAGGCCGCATGGCCTCTCCGACCTCTTCTCCTCTCATCTCGTTTAGATTCCACAGCTGCACACACCAGCAAATTGGTGTTGCAGGACAGCAACATTGTAGAATGCCATTTGCAAATCAGCACCTGGTAACGTTGATGCATGACAGTCTAGGGACAGGAGCACATCAGCTTCTTAATAGTTATTGACCTTAATAGTGCCTTTGTACTAAGTGATATGGGTAGGCCACCGGGTTGGCAGGCCCTAGTATTGGTTTGTGAGTACGGATTGCTGGCCGATCCGCTGGCTTACCTCCCAATGCCGGTCGATGGATGCTCATGGATGCTGGTCCGGCGTAGAGTCTCCTGACCCGGTTGGTTGATGGTGACTGTGTCTGCTGGATGGCTGTGTGGAAAGGAGTACTCGGCTGCGGTTGGCAGTTTTCCAGTCCGCTGGTTCTGGTTTGACGTGCAGGCTCTACGTTATTAGCTGGCTTGACGCCTAGTTCCAATGGTAGGCCTAGGCGGAGGAACTCAACGACTGAGTGTGCAGCTCCAGGGAGTTACACAACAGGTCCAAACAAGTGACTGTGAGGAGGTAGGGGGGGGGGGACTGTGAGGTGAGGCATCTATAGTTGGCAGGCAGCATGAGCTCTTTCCCGGGGATCAGGTAGCTGAAGGCTGGGACAGGTGTTTTAAGCAGTGTTTGTCAGCTAGGATGGCAACTGCCTTCTTGTTGCTCTACTTACTAACCCTCCTGTTGGTGAACTGCATTTACCAGGGAAGAGGTGCTATGGTTCACTTCTGTGGCAGGCCTAGGTAGAGTGTATTTCGGAAGTGGTAGATTCTTCTTTACTAGGCCTGGCACTGCCTCCAGCAAGTTTAAACGCTGTGGAGGTAGCGTGTTAGCTGATAAGGGGAATCCAGCCTTTTCAAGGCGTGTCTTGCTAGTGGCTGTGGCTTTATTGTAGGTGTTCACCAGGCACTACAGTATGGGTGGCCATCAAATGGGTTCTGTGTTGGAGATATACTACAAGTCCTTAAGAGGACAGGCCGCAGTCCTACACTAAGTTGGACAAAATCTGTATTAAATCCGCTTTTCTCTACCTCTCTGTTGTGGGGTGACGCTTCAGGGGATGACTAAGCACAATTAACACAAGAAAGAGCAGACGGCTGTTAAAATTGGATACGTGTTATATTCTATCCAGAAAAAAACACGGTGACCTATACTCTCCTACTGTAACCAAGGCACTATTAACTCTTGGAAGGTAAGCAAAGACAGGTGAAATAGCCTGTTGGCTTGAGTCTTGCCTGAAGGTCTTGGTAGAAGAGCACAAGAGCAACGAATTAGGTAGCAGTGATAACAACTAAACCCTACCTGAAACTGGTGGTTTCCTGAAGGAACGTACGGGGAAGTATGAGGTGTGGGTATGACGGCATGTGTCGAAGTGTAAGGGGCGAACGACAACTCTTCTGGGGATACAGTGCATGCTGAAGAGAGTAGACTGAGTAGAAAGCTCCAGCACACGTGGTAGTGGAACGAGTTTCTGGAACTGCTGTTTTGTGGCGGTGCAGGGACATATATTTTACGGCACTGGGAGGTATCTCGGGCATCGTCTGCCTTTGGGTAGCTTGGGCGGGGATGGCTGCTCCCTCATAGGCGGAGTGGTACTTGCTGCCATCTCTTAGGGCGGCTGAAAGCAGGATTTTCTTTTGTATGGGTTGCATCAGCTACACAAGCTTAGGCGCAGTTTCACTGCAGTGGTTTACTAGTATTTTCCCACTTCACTGGGTTTTATTTAAGGTGGGGGAGATTTAATATATTCTTCCTTCGAGTGCTTTACTGTCGCCAGGCATCCACCTTGCTATAGGAGACATAATGTTGGCTTGGGTAGCTGTTGTTCAGGGTTGTATCACTTGCGGTACACGTACGCACATGATACATAGTTGCAGCAAAAAAATGAAAAAGAAGTCAATATACTAGTCAGGTGTCAACATACTTGCCAGTTGGATGACCAGACAGTTGCAGCATGCAGTTGTCAGTGAGACAGAAAGCCCTTTCTTGGTGCTTCACGTGACCTACCAGAGAATAGGCACGCCCACATCAAGAAACCACTACGCCCTCTGTATGCTATGTACATACAATTGACAGCACAGTGTACTCGTCAAGCTGCCACAAGACACTCACGCATGCCATCAGGAAGGTTCTCCATGAAGCTCCTGACGACCACATCGTTGTCCTTGTTGAAATGGAACATCTCCCTGCTGTAGTAAGTGTAGATTGGGGGCAGCACGATGGGTTTCTTGGTCTGCCTGTACATGCGCACTGCGTCCGCAAATTCTTCCTTTCCCTGGAACAACGTTACAGCAACATAAGCATATACAAACCACCAACTCAAGTCTGTTCATGGTAAAGTGAGCATTAAAAAAAAATCCCTACTCATAACTATATACTACACCTACAGTAAACATGGACTTGCATGCCCTTAATTAAATTGGCAGTAAATTAAAAAAATATATTTCTAGTGTTCAGAGGTGCCAACCATTTGCCACACCTATCAGTAGTATTTTGTTTAAAAATTAGTAGTTTTCCTTAATTTTCTGTAGTGAATGTATTCATCATGCCATTTTCGATAAAATCATACACAAACAAATTTACAGAGCTGGAAAAACAACAAATCTAAACTTGAATGATGTTTATTCTGATTATCTACAGTTGTGGTTTTTATCTTTTAAGGACAATTCTGAAATATTTTTTACTGGTACAACTAGTCTTTCCTGTTTGGTCTGCTGGATGCCCCAATCAGTGGTAGTTCTATGTGCCATATGCATACTGTCATGATTGTATGAAAGAGCCCTAACTTGGAATCCTCGTATGAACCCGGCATCACAACTTCAGTAAACCAGGACGCCAGAAATTACAACAGTGTACTGTAAAAGAAGGACAGATAGCAAAATCCTCCTCCACCAGCCGGCAATCTGGGACAGCTGTGTGTAAACAACGTGCCGATATAGGCCACGGTAAGACAGGGCCAGACATCTTTCCACAGCCAACCAGCAGCCAGGGAAGATTACAAAATGGATGTGTCTGTGTCCGCCCGCCGCCATCTGATCAGCTAGATACAGCCTCCAGCATCACGAATAAGGTGGGGACTGTCCAACTTAGATATAAAGAGAAATGGCGTGAGATAGTCATAACATAGTTTATGTTAATAACCTTTAAAGTCGCTCCCCGTTACTGTAACTATTTCAGTATTGTATTGACTGTGTCTCACATATCATGAATAAACCCCTCAGTTAACATAAAAGCTCTAGCATTAACTATCATTTCAGCTACGCCCCTAAACCCTTTTTGTGTGGATATGACCTAAAGTCAAATCCGTAACAATAGGGTTAGTTAATTTGTAGTTAAAATTGACTTCAGATCTCTCATTTAAATACTACCTTTCGGACAACTTTTTTGGATTGTGAAAAAGTGAGCATATATTTTGCTTAGAGCATAGTTAAGGAGATTAGTATTTCATTTTTAGTAATACAGTAAAAACATGATGTAACGCGGTTATTGGGGGACATAACTCAGACCCGCAATATAGCTTTCCATGATATTCCGGGAGTGACCGAGTACAGTAGTAAAAAAAAATTAGCCAGTGTTTTAATGGGGCATGACACCTATCTGTCAAGCACGGGGCAAGTGGTGTTATTTACCGCTGTAAATCGTGAAATGTTTAGCCCCTTGCTATTGGAACTAAATTTTTTTTATCTGCATCACCGGACTTGACAGCACCCAAGGAAGGGAAACAAGAAGAGAAACGTGCTGTGACAAAGGGGATCACATGTATTCAAGCAAAAATAACTAAAAAATACAGCATTTTCCAGGCAAAGGATGTACATATTCCACCAAAGACGGTGTTCGCTGTGAGTTGTTTGTCAAGCGTGTTGGTGAAGGGTGTTCAAAACCACCCCCCCCCCCCCCCCACTCCCTGCTGGGCTTGGTTGGGAGGAAGCGAGAATAAGAAATGAAGCTCACGTCCAAATAAAAACTAAACAGAGGTCGAAGCACACTTGCACTGGAGATCAGCTCTATCAGTGCCTCACGTGTTATGAAACATGTCGCTTGCTCGTCTGGTTTGAATTTTGCAATGGTAAACTAAAACAAAAAAAGTGAATTATTTGTGGCATGCAAAGAAAGATCGCTTTTCTGAATCAAAGTGTCTACATCATAATTATAATGATTACGTAGCGCTATATTCCGTAGCAGATTAATTATATGCCTGTAAATGACTTAGAAACACGAATTTTGAGGTGCTCCTCAAATTTCGGAATAATTTTTTTTTGAAAACGGGAAGACATACCGAATAGCCGTTATATACACATTATAAAAAAAAGTGTCTACATCATTATAGGCGTCTAAATAACTTAGAAGACCACATTTCAAGGCCGCATCAAATTTGGGATTTTTTTCTTTTGAAAATGGGAAGAACTACTGTTATAGTTGCTATATACACATCATAATGGAAGTGTCTACAGCATTATTATAATGATTATGTAGCTCTATACCCGGTAGATTAATTATAGGACTGCTAATGATTTAGTCGATACCTTATCCCGAATATGAACCCAGAGCCCCTCGCATTGCAAGCCAGTTTTATACCGAATGTGCCATGGAAGTCGGCATCCTTTTTATGACAGTATTCCAGAGTATTTTAACTTACTTTAATTAAACATTTTAGCATAGAATTATTGTGATTGCTTAAATGTGTAACGCCATACAACACACGCACATTTCATGTTAACTTGTAATGCCAGTAAATGTGTGACAGCAGGACACATGCAAGTATGATATACGGTTTGGAATATGGCTGTGCCATTCCCCCTCCCCCCCTCCACCAACCTGATGCAATGCTCAGATAAGATGGAAAGGTTGCCACAGTATCATTTTATTGGCCTGTTTACTATCAAACGGCAGAACAGGTATAATAGGGTCACATAAAAAAAAGGACCAATAGGCATTCTTCCGTCAAATATTCGCACCACGCCAACGAAACTGAATACGGAAAAACTTACAATATTGGCTGAAGTGAATTAGTAAAATAGATCTCGGTGCTGAAAGGAGGGAGAACGCGCACCTATTCCCTCCGCCTCATCCATCAACATCCGCTACTTACGACTACCCGGACTGACTACACGCATACCTGACCGCACACTTTCCACTTATTTATTTATTGAGGCCAGGGGACATAAATTGCCCCACGGTATTCAGGGCTTCCACTGTACTTAATAAAGACAGGCTACTTTCGTCCACGTATATGGCTGAATGTTATTCTCAATATCTAAAACAAAGAAAAATGCTTTGCCATTTATTATTTGAATTGTTTTTTCACTTAAAAACGACATAACAGATCGGCCAAAATCTTCAGGTAAGAAAAAGTTGTTTTTTACCATTGTCATGTGGTAAGTTGTTGCACATTTTGCAAAACATATGATACTAAGATACGAGGGGAGGGCCTGGTGGGTTGTCGCACAGGGACGTAAGTAGGGAGCAGAATAGCAATCCTACGCCTTGGAATAGGTGGTGGGATTACCTCCTTAATTACCTCCCCAGCACCGGTGCGTACGGTACACGTTGTGGTACTTGGCTTCCCTACGGTCTGGGTTGGAGCAGGTGGTTTACTGATTGGGTTACGCGTGGGTGCACATACGTAATTGAATCCTCATAACTTGACCATGGCCAGCAAATCCCTAACCAGGAGTCTATTAGCTCTAATCCATGCGAGACAAGTACTGCAGGTGAGATTGGCCGCAGTGTAGGTGAAGTGGTCTCAGGTGCTCTCGTCTGGGGAATACTCTCCTTACGGAGGTCAGTCACCAAAGGAGTAGCCGGTCGTTCCGCTTCGCGTTGTAATGCACGCCGAGCTTTGCGTCGTAGTCTTACTAGGAAGGCCACCGCCTTTTCTGGTCATCTGAATTGATTTAATTTAAGCAATTACGATTAACACACAAGTAAGTATAATTAGTCTAGGCTCGTTAATTATGACACTGGTTACATCCTCTCCAGCCGTCGCCACGATTGCTGTTTGAGTGTCTTTTCAGTCACTCAGAAGTGTAACCGGATGACCACTGTAGGAGGTGGCGTGAGTCTGTGGAAGGCGTGGGAGTTCCGGGCTTCCAAATTGCTAGAGTATGTCTTTGCAAACTAGAGATCCCGTGAGGGACCCTCCAACTGTGGGTCTCTGTATGCTCACACCTGTCCAACAGAGAAGATTTTAGACTTAATTTTGAGCCGAAATATACAACAAATACACCCTTAATTTTACGTGAACAGGGAACAATGAAATAAATTAATTACGTAAGTAATTACAGTTTCAAATAAAGCGTAATTATTTTACGCAAAAGGAAATCTGGGAAAAACCAATTAGTACACACTGCTTAAAGTTTCTAATCTTTCCCTCGTCAGTTATGCTAAAACCAGGTGAAGGCAAACCTGGGAATTATCAAACCAAGCTAGCACTCTAATTCCCAACTCCTAGGTCGCAATTTATAGCAAAGGCTTCTGAGGGAGGACCTGTTCGCTGACCAGTGAAGTCGGCGAGCCGACAAACTCTGGCAAGGGCAGTTTGAAGCGACCTTATATAGTCCCTGGTTCGGCTTTGTGGCTGTCCAAGGGGTGCGGGAGTTGCTAGCCTCTCAACATGGGGATTGGTTATCTCTGGTAGCGGGTGGCATAGTGTATTTTCTCATTGCCCGCGATCGAGGCTGACGACAGTCGTACCTCCTCGGCCCGAGACTCTGCATCTCTGACGCCATTAGGCGCAAAGGTACTGTGATATTGTGTGTAGCTTTCCAACTTCTTTATCTAAGTTGGCGGGTCCGCAGCGCAGTGGGTAAAACAATCTTGGGTTCAGGGGGTGGTGACCCCATGTCAGAATTCGGGCGGGCAGTACTATTTTTATCATTCTTCTAATTATAATTGAGACTGTAATTGCCTAGGCTCGTGGAATCAACTCTCTCGGTACAGGAAGTTAGTACATCACTGTTGTGACTTTCCCCCAGCTCTTAATTGCTCGTTTATGGGGCAAAGTCGCCCTTAGAGCATGCAGGCATGCTACGCAGCAGTGTGGTAAGAGTCAATCTCGAAACAGTTAATGTTTTCCCAACATTAAACCCCCAATATGAACACACGTAATTTTCGTTCTCATCTATTTAGCTGTTCTTTTACTGCCAGTACTGAAAACTGCTATTTTCCAGGATTATATGTCATTCATTGAATTTTCATAAATGCAACTTTACTGCCATCATATCCTAAAAAACGTATCTGGCAGATTATACGTGTTATAAGTCACATTTTAAAATGTCTTTGGTTGTGACTTTTGGTGTTTTATCAGAATTCACAGTATCAATTTCAAATCAATTTGTCAGCAAACGGAGAGCCACACAACATACACAATTTTTAAAAACTTGATTCTCAACGTCTCGTTCGATACTCTCAAGCCTCGCATGTCAAAAATTGATTTGGCTGCAACTACCACAATCAATTTCTCGAAACAAAAACATTTTCACCACCGCGCACATTTTTTTTTTTTTTTAAACCAATTTTGCAGATCATTGTTTAATCTACGCAAATATGAGAAATAAAGTTACACTAATATTTCCAATTTTGCACACTGCCAAGAATCTGATTTCAACACTCATTATTGCAAGTATACTTTAGGAAACACATATACAGGAAAAACTATTTTTGTAAAACTGAAAATGTAAAAATCCATACTAATTTAATTAACATCCATAATTCCGTAGCAAGGCCAGGTAAATTGTACAAAATACGAACAATTCATAGTACTTGGCACCTCTGAATGTTTCCTGTTTTGCATATATAAGAATACAAATTTAATATTGTTAAAACAATTATTTCCTTAAAAATTGCACGGTTTCACTTAGAAAGCACATGGATAAAGTAGTCAGGCTCAAGGCAACATTGTTTTTGAGGCCAAAAGATACAAAATTAGAGGAAGAGTAAATCTTAAGCAGCGCTTTCAAAATTGGTCAGTTAACCATGAACAGCCTACAATAATCTGCACAGAGAAACTCAAAATATGATTCTCCATCATTGTCCAGATGTGATAATCTAAAATACTCCTGAAATACAGAAAATAAGTTAGCCAGTCTGATCGTTAAACCTGTTGTATGTGCTTTCACAATGTAAGGCCTGATCATTAAAGATGAAGTAAGTTGCTTGTAGAAGCAGGAACAGGGAAGGAATTGGCCATGGACTGCAGTAGGGAACCATTCCAGTAGTCAGCTGGAGTGATTTCTGGAAACCATGGAGTGCAGCGGAGAGATCTGGGCGGCTTTCAACATCTACGTCTTGAGAGCCGATGACGGTGAGAGGTAACTACTACACCACCGCGACCCCTTCGAAACCATGGAAAACTGGGACTCGAACCCAGGTACTCCCGAATGCAGGAACAAAGGTTTACAACTGCACCACCTCATAAAGCTAGGCCCATCAACACTTTTGCAGATTATGCAAATGCCAATTATTTTTTGCAAATCTTGCCAATATTTTGGGACAATTAGGATTAGAGCTTTTCCAGTAATCCTGAACAATGCTTTATTTTCACAAAATAATTTTGTTATTGTGTGCATACTACTTCTTTTTAATGCATTTGCATGAATTTATATGTTGACAGCTGATGGTGAGAAATTAAATTGCATATTATTATTAACTCAGAATGTAGTGTTAGAGATGCAATATAGCAATCATATTACCAACACCATGTTTTGAGGACTGGTTGTTCATTAAATATGGTGGATTGGAACGGAATTCCAATTGGCAGTTCAGTTAATAAAAAACTTCACGTCACACTGCATATATCCAACAATCCACCCACCAAAAATAGCACATTTTCACATAAATAAAAAATAAAGGGAGAGTAAAAAAACATGCATACATACACATATATGTCTAGTGCCAGTGAAAACACTTCTCCACAGGCAGTGGACAAATCATCTTAACTGAAGGTGTGAAGTCCCCAGAAGGTGTTTTCAGCGTCACGACTCTAACAATTCCATCCTGACCTGGATGAACTGCAGTAATACGAGCAATTTTCCATTTCAGGGGTGGTATGGTTGAGTCCTTCAGGAGAACCAACTGTCCGACCTGGGTGTTTGGAGTAGGTTTGGTCCACTTGGCCCTCTGTTGAAGTGTGTGTGTGCAGATATTCCAAGATCCATCTTTTCTAGATCTGTTGCTGGAACTGGAAAACTAGTTATCTGTCCAGTCTATTCATAGGCAACTGTGTTAATAGGTCATGGTCTGGCAATGTCACATGCGGTTCACCAACTAGGAAGTGTGCAGATGTTAGCAGATATTACTCTTGCGGGTCAGAGGAGAGCGCACATAGTGGCCTTGAGTTCAGCACTGGTGATACCTGCGCTAGTACGGTTGCCAGTTCTTCAAAAGTGAGCACTTGGGTGCTCACAACTTGCTTCAGGTGCTGCTTAGTACTCATGATGGCCACCTCCCAGAGACCACCAAAGTGAGGAATTGCAGGTTGACTGAAGTTCCACTTGATACCTTGTAATAAGTCGTTAACAATGTCTCATCTGTTGTCACTCTAGAACAAGGAGTGGTAGACTGCTTTCAAGTAGGTAGTTGTGTGCTCCTACCAGAATTGTGCCGTTGTCGGAGGATACTTCTGCTGGAATTACCCTCAGACACACATATCTTTTTAAAGCTGCTAGAAATGTGGCAGTCGAAAAGTCCATTGTCGCGCGGGCACCCCCCCCCCCCCCCAATGCATGCACGCACACACACACAAACCTTTACGGCTGTCATCTTCCGTTTACTGACGTGTGGCAGGAAGGAGTCCCACAAAATAAATTCCATCCAATCTGAATGGCCTTATTTATTCAAACCTGACCCTTGGGAGCATGTCCATCACAGGGGTTGGTGAACTTTGCCTGACCTTAAAATAAGCAATACAACGGTGAGGCAGACAATGAATCAGTCCTCGAGATGATGTTATCATCCAATATTCCCTGCGAACCAAATACAAAGTAGTAGCTGACCCTGGATGTAGATTGTTCACATGGTACTCGCTGGCAGTTAATTAAGACAGTTTGCTCTGCTTAGGGAGAAGTATCATGTGTTTGCTGTTGTGTGGAAGTGGGGCAGACTGCAGTCGCCGACCCACCCTGACAACTCCATTTGAATGCAGGAATGGTGCCAATGGCTGTGTGGGCTTTGGACAAAATTCATCCATTTTCAAAGCGCAATTTCCACATGGAAATAGAAAGCCTGTACAAATCTGAATATGGTTGTCAAGGTCTCTTCCATTTCATTTGTCTCCGGAGATGCTGAACAACTACAGGCTCCCTTTGCCCTCAACACCCTTACTGTTGCACATTAAAGTGTCGTCAGAGAGGACATCCACTCTAGGAGGCCTTATTGTTCTTCCGAGGTCTGCATCTGGTGCCTTATCAGTAGAGTAGTTAAAGGAGGCTTCAACTCCAGAAGCGAGTCTTGTTCACCACATTCGCTTACTGGCCAAAATTCCTCAGCCTGAGCTAGCTAGCTAGGACCTGTGAACCAAACAGAACCCTTAAGCAAGTGGTCAGGAAGGGAACCTTGTGATGCTGCATCTGCCGGATTGTGCTCTGACGGCACGACTCCATAAACTGGGGGTAAGATAGACTGAATTTCTGAGACTGTTGGCTACAAAAGTTTTCAACCTGTGAGGCGACAATTGCAACCATGCAACGACTACCATAGAGTCTGTCCAACCATGAAATACCAACTCTGCAACCTTCGACTGACATGCTGCCATAGTCTACTGAGTAGCATTGCCGCACACAGCTCGAACTTCGGAATGGAAACTGTTTTCACTGGTGCCACTCTAGACTTTACAACCAGCACATTGTCACGTCTCCCCTTCCTACCTCATACCCTAACCATTGAACAAATAATAACTGAAGCACTCTGCTATCAAGACTAGGTCCGGGTAGATGTACCTGATTGGGGACGTAATTCTACTAGTTCACAAACAGCTCAGGATTCATAACACAACTACTTTATTGAATATTAAATATATAAGTATATAAATGGAATAGATACAATACGTCACAATGAATGGTTAATTGAACAAGTATTCAGACAACAGTTACTCATAGACTCGGTGCGGTTAAGTTACAATACATAAATATTTAATTCCCTAGCCTTGCCAGTTAATATAAATTAGTACTTAAGGGGCCGACGGGGTCACGGGGGTCACAAAGGGAACGTTGGACCCTAACTGCTAGTCTGATTTATGCTCACCAATTAACACTGAGGGACCTCAGAGCTCCTCAAGGCCTCGGTGTCGTGATGCTCAGGTTGCCAGCTCCGGCAACTAACGTCGTGGTACCTCAGGCGTCACCAAATCACTAGGGGGGGGGGGGGTGGCATCCACGGTCGTTTTATATGCCTTGCCCAGTAGGTCAGTGTGGCGTGCTTACAACTCTCTCTCAATCCATAACCTGTTGTACATTAGCTGGTAATTTCCTTGTGTCCATCTAAGCTTAAGTAGTAACCTTTGTGTGCGGGTCTTTCTGGCTGCTACAACATGTGCCTGGGTGTCCCCATCGTCCTTCACACAACGAACATAAATTACTGCTACATAATATTTCTTGTTGGTATCGCAGAACCCATTAAATTGAACGTCTGAGTCATGAAATTGAATAAATCATGCAACACGCAGTTCGGAAACCAAGGGTAGAGACTGTTTAAAATTATTCCACAGATTCTGCACCTCTGCTCCCACTGGCTCATCCCATCCTAGGCCTTGGGTCCATAACCCTTGCAACAAGATCTTGCTAGCTGTTATCACTGGGGATAACCAACCACATGGATCATACAGACGAGTAACTATCTACTAAATATCCTTTTGGTGTTTGCCAAATCTGGTATCTTCACTTGATAAGAGAAGTAGTCTTGCTTGGGATCCCAACACAAACCCAACACCTTCACTGATTCTGCATAATCGAAAGTCCTTCATTCACTTTTACCTGCATATACGTGTTGGTTTACACGTTCAGGATGTCCCTACTATTTTTACGTCTTTACCTCATGGCCATTTGGGTGATGCTAAGTTTCAGTCTAAACTATCACAGCTTAAGGAATAATTCAGTGATGAAATTATGTCTAGGATTGGGAAGTCTGACGTGCTTACATATATAAGTTCACCTTCACTGACCTCAGCAGTGAAACCAACTGCCTTCTCAACTCTTGAGAACAACACATCATGGAGCAATGTATGTGCTGCCAATGGGTACTTAGCTCCTTTGTCCATGGCCAACTGCTGAAGAGTCCGTAAAGCTTGGAAAGGTGGCGATGTTAGCCATTCAGTCACTGTGTTTAATTCGTACACACTTACTGGATCATTGGCGGAGTTACGCCAAAGTATACATTGGTACTTCCTATCCCGGGGATCTATCACTATCTGACGACACATATCAGCTGTCACAGCAACTAGTGATGTGCGGAATCTCAACACAATGTCTACTATGCCCCCTTGAAGTTTTGGACCAGGTAGTAACTGGCTGTTCAGCGAGTAAGGTTAAGTATCGGAACATCTCTAATTCAACTGTCCAAATGGGAGATTGGGCGTAAAAGTGGGCGTCTCCAGCCTAAAGCAAGAAGTGCTACAACTTAACAATCAAACAACATAAGCGTTTGTTCAAACATACATTTTTGGTTTCTATGTTTGTTGGCAGAGCTGGTAATGTTGAAAAACTGAAGGCTCCACATGATCCATCAACACCTCGTTTGTTACCTCACTATTGTAAATTTAACAGCATTTGTAGCTGCAATCTGGAGGTTTGAGGAACCCAAAGAGTGGATGTTAGACACCATGGCAATTTTAACCACTTAAGACATTTACACTGCACAGCATCTGAATTCTCTACAAAAGAAACCACTTACCAATAAAAATTCCTTTATCTCTCTGTCAATCTTGTCAAAATCTCTTTCAGACTTATTTCTGTCAGGTGGGCAAGGCAGATTGTGTGTCTCTTTGGAAAATTCCATTGCGAGTCGAAATGAGCCAGTCGGAAATTGACCTGTAACCAACAAAGTATCTTTACATCATGTCACAAAGCATAACAGGTAAATGGGCCAAACAAAAAAACTCAGGCCCCCATGCCGCCCCATAAGCTTATACACACATACATGATATTTATATTTACTCTTCTTTGTGTAAATTTGCTCATACACTGTTATTAACTTGTGACGACCATCACAATATTCAAGAATTTTGTGCTCCAAGCCGACAGCTCGTTCGCCAACTATACAGCATGTTTTTTTCAAAGTTTAACACTGGATTCCTGTATATAAAAGACATGTTGCAAATTGTTTTTTATACTGCTACATGTTTATGAACTATGGTTTCTTACCATCTACCACACACGTACACGAACACGTCAATGCCTTGTAACAAGGTGCAGCCAATGGTCTCCAACATAGCTTCCGCTCGCTACCTAATGTACCGCCATACTGCAGTGGACCTGTTTTGGTCGCCTGGTGTCCCAACCTGGCAAGTGGAGCCCTGGGGTAGCTGACGTCACCAAAGTGTGCCTCATCTGGAGTACATGTGGTGCCAGAAATCTTGATCGCCAGCGCAGCAGAAGTTGGTGTTCAACGAGTTTTGAGACTTGTGTAGAATATCATTGAAATTTCTCTGTGCCCCTATTGGTTGGGGCAGCATCGGGGGTCAGCTTTATTCGAGGAATTGGCTGATTCCTGGGTCATCGTCCGCACACATAAATAATTAATTAATTAGTGCCCTTCAGGTCACACGGGGAAAGGGTTGCCACCCTTTTCAGGCAGATAGATGTTTTCCAGTATTAATTGAACCAGACAAAAATAGAAATTGGCAGCAAATGAATTAACAGCTGAGTAAAATTTGGATATGTTAAATTACAGCTGAATTGGAGTCCATCTGTCATCACTGAAAAGGACTTGTGTAATTTTCACAATGGTTAATTGTCGTTTTATCTGTTTTAAATATTACAGCAAAAATTAATGAAGGGGAAAAATTAATGTTTTAATCAATGTAAAGCAGATGTACAAAATTTTGAGCCACCGGTTCATTTAACATCTGTTTTTAATGTGGCAAATTTTTTTAATAAACGCGTTTAAATGTGAATTGGAAGCAATTGGGCGTGAGAGGAAAAAGGAGAAACCAAAATAGGCATTTTAAAATTGTATAATTTTTTAATGTTAGAATTTTTAAATGTCATTTTCAATGAAAACCTAAGAAAATGTCAGCATAATTGTACTGCTAATGCAGTTAGGTTTGTGGTATCAAATTAAATTTCACCTTTAATGGAAACTTTTAGAAAGTTCCAGATAATTTAATTGCTAATGCAGTTAGGGCTTGTGTTATTGTGTTCAATCATATTTAATTCAATTTGAAAGGAATTCTAAGGGATATTCCAGAAAAATTGTAACTGTTCATGCAGATAGGACCACACTTATTTTATGAATGTAAGAAAAAAAATTTGGAACATTTCAGAATAATGAATAATTGTAAAAGCTGAAGAGAGACATATTTTATAGCACATGTTGTAAGTTTGCTACACCTTATGAGTTATGTTTTTTTACACCTGCTTTTCCTAATATTTTGAAAATTTAAAAGGGAATGTTTGTGAATAGACAGCCAATGGGAAGGACAAGATGTGAGTAGGCATTGGGTTACATCATGATCTTTGTCATGGTTAGGACCAAGTACGTTATGATCCTAAATGTCACTCACCTGGAGAAGTTATGATTGCTGCTGGGATGACAACATCTTAGACCTACAGTTTCCTCCAAAGTCACTCTACTTTTTGGCTGCCAAGATAAAGGTACGTACTTTCCTCTCTTCCTCTTTCTGTGTGGGAGGACCGGTGGTGCATGCAACCTCTTTCACGCAAACTCCAACAAGAGCCTCTGAAGTGTGCTGGGTTCAGGGCTAGCCTGTACCTCTCTGGAAACAGGACTAGTGGTTTTAGAGGCTCTCTGGAGCAGCCAGTCACTGCTACAGTACAGTACTGCTGGAACTGGGTAGTTAGCCAGCCAGTTGCTCTTCTAAGCAGTGCCCTAGTAACTGTCAAAGTGTTGGTTCAGGTCCAAGTAACACGATTAGCAGTGGAGTTCGAGGTACCACTGGTATCAGCTGGCTCCATACCTATTGGGCAATTAGTTTCAACTGTAGCTTGGGTAAGGAGCTGTTAGGTTTGGTAGAAGCAGTCCCTGGAGCAGTGTGCCTCGACTTTGGCCTCCTAGGATAAGCCTCTACCCCCATTACTCTCCTGTTTGCGATGTAGCGCCCAAGGGGAGACTGTCTCGTGGGCTTGCGCAGTGGAATGTACATGTGGGATAGGGGAGCTATCCTGCATTTTGGCATGGTTGGGGGTGGAATAGTGACTTTAACTACCTCCCTGGCAGCGGTGCAGATGGTACACAGAGTTATTGGTGTATGATTTTTCTCAAATTTATAAAATGAACATTGAAAATATTTACTATAAATTCTTGCAACAAACCAATTCAGTTTCCTAATTACATTCTGTAAGGAATTGGTCTAATATAGTAAAACATTATTAAGTTTGCTTAGTTGATTTTTCTTTCCTTATTTCCTGAACAGCATCAGTTTTCAATTACTGCTAGAAAATATTTATGTCCACATTTTTTTTAGTTCACAAAAAAAAAAAAAAAAAACCACAAATTCCACAAAAATAAATATGTGTTATGGAAGTTTGTAAAGGGTAGTCATAAGATGTCTTGTTTTGGTTAAGCACATATGAGTGGTGTCATAAGAAAAAACTGATTTTTATTATATTATACACTAGAGTTGATTGGTTTTCACATTTTTAGTTCAGTTCGGTTTTTGGTTAAAAATGTTTGTTCTCTGTTCGGGTTAGTCATGGCTACATATTTTTATGAGTGCAACAAAGATTACAAAAATATTTATGCAATCAGAATGTGTGTTGTCAAACTGGCTTTCATATCAAGCAAATGTTTACTGAGTTTTGTTTCACTATGTCTAAAGACATCACTCACTCTATAAAGTAACAATATATATATATATTTATTTTCTCTCTCTCTCTCTATATATATATATATATATATATATATATATATAATAAAACAAGTGAGTTTTTCTTAGCAACAACAGTGTCACACTTTATTTGCATTGCTATCAATACCTGCTCCTGAAAACAATTTTTTGGGTAAAAAGGAACACAAAATTCCACAGTAAAAACATATTTATGCATATAAAAAGTCTGGTGTCACCTTCACTTTCATTTCAGATATACACATCAATTACTCTATGAGGTAAGTTAATATCTATACACCTGCAAGTGTCTCTACAACATTGACCAGCTGCTATAAAAACTTTCTGTCTCGCTGAAGTTTGAGAAAAAAGGAATTTCACTCAACTTTGGCAACGCAAGCGGTATAAAACTAAAACCTCACTACAAAAATTCCAGCCCGAAGCAAAAACAAAATAAATATTCTTTATTATTCTCTTAACTACACAGGCAACGGAACACAGCCTCACACAATAGCGAAACCAAGGCTGGTTTATAGTCAGGCTGTTAAACAACATAGTGGTTAACCTAAATTGATTGGTGTTGCCGAAGAAAATGACAAAAGTCAGCTAGCAGAGAAATGTTACAAAGAAAAAAAGATCCTGTACAGTATCGTGTCTGCACAATGAACAAAACTTGAGTTGGTATCCATACACCGGAAAGGAAAAACTTCATGAGCAAGTGTGGCAGGACTGGTTCCATAGCACCATACTTATTTGCTACATACCGTATTTACACGAGGGAGCTGTTCACTTGCTTCATTAATATGAAATTATAATTGAAGTAATTTACGTTACCAACATTTGTGTTCACAACTTGAATATATAACTAAGTTTAACAGAATTAAATAAAATCACACAAAATAAAACAGTATTCCTGCATTGGCAATGCATGGTTTATTTAGAAAACCATAACCTCTTTATCCCAGGAAAGTGTTTAGGATGATTTTTAATGCTACAATACGTACATAGTAAAATTGTTAATATATTGCCACAGGTACGCTACATACCGTAATACAGTCAACTCCCTATCTACAGGGACTGGAAAATGTCGTAGTTTTGAAAGGGCCAAAAGCGGTGCTTTGAAACTTGAAAAGCTGTATTTTCATTTCAATGTTGTCACCAGTGCCCTTTTACTTCGCGAACACACAAAATTAATAAGTCAACAACACTAAAAACCGTTAAGACATTTCAAAGAATGTAATTATTTGTTATAAACCGTTTAGAGTTAAACACAAAACATTTGTACACAATTTTACCATAACGAACATGTCCGTCATGGTATGTAGCAATACAGTATATAAATTCTCTCCCCCCCCCCCCCCCGACAGAGTTAACTGCTTGCCCAAATGATAAAACATTATATTTATAGCTGCACAGGGGTGTATAACATTTCAGACATTTTCTTATGTTCTTAATTTCAAATTACACTAAACACAAAGTCTTGGCCTACAACTACAAAACACACATTGAAACAATGTTCATCCTTCAAAATACATTTCACTGAAAATTGCAACACTCTCTGCATTGAGGTGCTGTCGCAGGTCACTAAGAACAGAACTGTATTTTGAGAAAAATCTTTTGCAGTCTGCATTTGCACACAGCCGCCATACGCTTTCCAAGGCCCCCTTATAAAATTCTGGATTATTTACAGAAAAAGACATTAAAATTGACTTAACTTCAACAGTAGGACTACATTACATTTTTTTCTTCTTTCTTTCCAAAAACTGAAGTCAGATAGAGGAAATGTGGGAATTGTTTATCGCCGGATGAAAAACAATAGTAATTCTTCAGCTACTAGAAGTAAGATTAATTTATTATTCTGTTAAAGTTGTTAGTTTTCACAGATTGTACACAACACAAAACATGAAAATAAATATGATATAATTGGTTGTAAACACAAATGGCACATAAAAATTTAACATGCACTTGCATTCAGTATACCAAACATAAGTTTGCTAAATTTTGACAGCTATAGAAACGTAGCATGGCCACACTGTTTCCTTGCGCCACTTCTGCTCTGTCTATGAATAAAACAATGAGTGTAAACAAATGCTATGTTCAATGTAGTTTACCATTCCAACCTATTTTATTGCCAACAGAGTGGATGGGGTTGGGGGAGAGACTTTAGTTTAACATCTTTCATGAGACGGTGTTGTTTATCACTTCTTCTTTATCGACTGTATTATTTTTAATTACGTATTGTTTTAATGGACAAATCGAAAATATAACCTGAGAAGTTTTAACCTCACCAAAAGAAAACACAATAAATATGTAGTTTGTACCAATTTGAATATTAAACTCATTTGGGGCCTAAATATTTTTGCGAAGTTCATTTTCCATACAATAAATGTGCTATTTTTACACTGCAAAATAGTGTTGAAATGGTGGTTTTCTAGGTGATGCACACTTCAAACATTCTAATAACCATTAAAAATAACTTGTTTACAATACACGCTGACCTAGGCTGTATTCCATTACCTTCACAATGCGAAATATGCGCTGCGAAGTAGTTCTGATCCTTTCTCACAGGTGCATCGGTGCAAGTTGGGGGGGGGAAGAGAGAAAGAGGAGAGTGTGTGTGTGGTGTGTGCGCGCGCGTCTATTGCTGCATCTGTACGAATACAAACAGCAATGTATACATCATAGAGATGGGACGAACTCAGATTTTGGAACCGAACCGAACTAGAACTTCAACCAGAATATCTTTATTGAACCGAACCTTTAAATTTGTACACGAACCGAACTCGAACCAAACTATGCTATAGTTCGTCAAACTCGAACTGAACTTTAAAAAATGTCTTATCCTCGCACATATGCCTTCATAGTTCAGCCCTAAATTGTAATATACGTATATAACAAAAACCAAATATATAGAACCATGTTAAAAATGCAGTGGATAATGGATGCTAAATAGTAATCAGTGTGTCTGCACACACACATCTGTAAATTAAGTACTTAACATTGATCACAGTCGTCCCATGGATCATTGCAGTAGTGTTGCCCACTCAAGTCATGAGAGTTCTGTTACTGGACCTCTGGACTTGGCTATGAGGTGCAAAGTGAAAACAACATATATACATACAGCCTTCATATTTCAGCCCCTATTTGTAAGTATAAAACCCAAACAAACTAATACAACACCCCCCCCCCCCCCCCCCACACACACACACACACAAAACCTGCACAGTTTTACCACTCATAATCCCAAAATGTAATGGCCAAATTTTTTCTGGGGTGAAAAAAGCTACAAATTTAACATAATATTAACTTTTGGTTTTAGTAGATTTGGTTGATATGATAATTTATCATAACACTGGGAAATGTATCTTTCTAGTCATTTTAGACATGTTATGTGAAAACCACAAATTAGCAACCCAAAAAAAATGTTAATTGAAAATGCCATTTTTCAAAAACTCAAGCAAATCACTTATTTTGTATACAATCATTTAAATAAAGAATAGTGCCTGGTTTTGCACACTATAGAGTTCAAGATATAATGCTGTCATCACTGCTACAAAAACAATAATCAATTATGTCTTGTTAGGTAATTTTTGTTGTATTGCATTTTTATTTTTCAACTTCTTTGAAGTGAAGTACCATACCGTATTTACTCGTGTATAGGGCACACCATGATTTTCACAAACAAGTTCCTGGGGGAAAAAATTTTTTTGTTACTAAAATTGCATCAACAATTTGTGTGGAAAATATTTTAATTAAATAACTCATGGGGCTAAAAGCCAAAATATTGTAGCATTCTGTTTCTTTAATGTCACTATATGGGGTCCTTTTTTTGTCAGTCCTTTTTTTTTTTTTTTGCCATGGTGGAATGTGAGACACTACCCTTCTCTAAAAAAAATGTGTTGCCTACTCCCTTCACAACTCAGGTAGCAATCCACTAGACTCTCCCCTACACTTCCCTTTAAACATCTAGGGACAGTTTAGGAGTGGATAATTTATGACTAGCAATCTACCACTCCTCAGAAATGTTTTCCTTTATTTATTGGGGGGGGAGAGGATACGCTGTACATGAGTAAATACTAAGTTCATTTCAAAGTTCGTTAATGATGTTCCTTTCCAGCACATTTTTTAAACAAACACGAACTCCCATAAATTTTCCGAACTAGAACCAATCTTTGTCATGGCAATAAATTTCGAACCAAACCCGAACATACCTTAAAGTTTGGGTTCGGTTCGAAACTCGAACCATCTCTAATATATCACAATTTTTGTTTTATATTGAAGTTAGAACAATTTGAATGTTATTTCCATATGAGCAAAATTTTCCACTGATCCATCAAAACAATATGCAAATCAAAATCCCACACACTCGTAAGAACATCAAAACACAAAACAATGCTGTCTCACGAAAGACAAACTAAAGTTCCCCCTTCATCCCCGCAATTTTATCAAAACGTTTCCTTGTTTCCCTTGAAATAAAGTAAACCGAACCCAAACACACATAACTGGACGAAAATAAAACGGGTTGTAATACCAACATAGTTATAATATCCTACACATTTGTGGCATGTTAATCTACTGTGTGTACAACTTGTGAGGTTAATATGTACTCGTGGTGGCTGTTAAATATCTAATATTTGATTAATCTCATTATGCCTTGTTTACATATACAACAATTGTATACTAGTCATCCTGTCAAACCGTATGACAGGATTGCGGGTTTACTATTGTCGTATATGTAAATGTCTTGCCATATGTAAACAAAACGCTCAAATTATGCACCGAAAATAGAGCATGGAAGTTGTTCCGTTTCCCTGACCAGCATTAAAACGCATGGAGTAACGGAACCACAATTGGCAGTTAGGCAACTGGTTGCATCAGTGTAGGGAACGGACCACTGTCCTACTGTTTGCAGCTCCTCAATACAGTACATGTTGTTCCATTGCAATCCTTACTACATGTATCTCTGCCATCAATACCAAATAATTAGCTGGATCATACAAGACTTCACTGGATTTTCGAAACTAGTAAACTGCTAAACAAAAATAAATGGTGCCGCTTCGCGACAATAAGGAAAATGGCGGACCAAGCAATAGACGCATCAATCAATAATATTACATTCCACGCATTGAATAAATGTATCTGTATGCACGTCGCAATACTCAAAACTTTCGAAAAGTCCCAGTATCAAAATATCGAAAGTCCCATCTCTAGTTTTTAGGTTAGGATTTCCGATTGCTTACATTGTGTATGAACACAAACGTTTTGTTTGTGAACATCATGTTCAAATTTTGCTACAGTTTTAGAATATTCGTTGATTTCTGTGACCGTGGCCTTTTTATATTAAGTTTAAATAAGTACGAACATCTTAATAAATAAACATTTTTGTGCATAACTAACAAAAATTCGTAGAAATGTTGTATTTTCGTGCCAACAGATACTTTTCACGGTTTTCCCTTAATTTTGCGCGATTTCATAAAAATTTCGCAATCGCAAAATTTTATAGTTCCTACCTATCTACCATTTTTCAAGGAACCGTCAAACTTCCATACATGCGAGATATCAGTAGATGAGGGTTCTGACATGTACATCAATAATTTACCACTCCCGACCTTATTAGACTTAATATTTAGTATAATTAAATGTGTACATTATCTGTGAATGAATTTTAGTTAATAAACAAAATAAAAATGGGAATAAAAAAAAGTATTACTGTAAATATTAAATAATTTTACCTCAACTCATTAAAATAAATAGTATACCATCTCACAATACTGTATATAAATGATTCTAATCAGACACTAAATGCAAAGCAAATTTTGAATGTCCCACACACACTCAATCAGCTGAGAGCGCAAGGAGGGATTATCGATCGGCAGCGTGTACATTGCGACAGTGTGATGAGAAGGGGAGGATTACCCCTCTCAGCCGCTACATGTTGCCGACACTTTGCGTGCGTGTAAAATTTCTGTCTTTTAAGGTAATTAATTATATTTCACTGCAAAAAACTTGCAATTTTGGGACAGAAATGAATAAATAAATAAATAGATTATAATTTATTTCTTCGAGGTTTTAAATAATTAATAATTCAAAACCACATCCTCTGATTTCCCCTGTCGTGAGTTACACTTCACTTGGGTTCGGTCAAAAGGTGTCAAATAGACACATTTTATCAGTTTACTCAAATGAAACATGTCTACTGAAATAAATTAATATAAATCCTCCAATTTTCCAGAGGAAGTTATTGAAAATGAATTTTACGATTGGTAATGCAAGTCGCTCAATGTTCAAACAATTTTTGGCGACAAGGCGAGGTCAAATATATGCTTCTGAGCGTATAATTTTATTCGCGAAAATGTTGTCCATTGAGTTAAATTAATATTTTGTTTTTAAATCATGTTGATTTTACACTATATACAATGAAACACCAGCTTTATGGGAAAAAAACAACCTTTAACCATAAAAGAAAACATCTATGCAAATAATAATTCCTTGCCAAATGTACAGTAGAACCTCTCTATTACGACCCCTCATGGTTCCCGAAAATAGGGTCATAATATTGGGGGGGAGTCTTAATAAAAATTTAGAAAATTTAGGGCCAATTTTGACCCACCCCTAACACCTATGCCTCCAAAATTGCCATTTTTTGCATGAAGTTCATGTTCAATCATCTCTAGAACATAAAAAACCATTTTTAAAATTAAATATAAATACCATACTGCATGTATATTTTAATAACTGGACGCCTCCTGATTAATTTGATACTCAAGAAAGGCATATTGGACCATCCCTTGTCATAAAAAATAAGGCCTAACTTAACACAGTATGTCATCGCCATTGAAAGTGTGTGAAAAGATTAGAATATGTATTATTAAAATATAACTAAACACTGTTGGAGATGCCTTATGTTTGAAGGAAAACACAGAACTTTATTTTTTGATAATATATATTGACGCCGTCGGGTGAAACATGAGATGAACGATGACACAAATACTTATTGGTAATATGGGCGCCAAAGGTGCTTCCCAATCACCACTTTATTGAGAGTAAGGGTTCTCAGGGATGTTGTGGGTTATGTGTGTCCGTCTCATCCGTGCGTACTTACAAACACATAGACAATACTAAACTTTTCACTAAACATCACTTTGAAAATAAGCTCATAATAAAATACATGTGGCTAGGACACTGTCATTACTGAATAAAACAGGTAGGTTCACTGTAGACTTGTTTTTATTATTGTTTGTACAGATCAACGTGCCAATGAAATTATGATTATCTCGGTCATGACTAACCTATTCCGCTTGGGTACTCCCCAGTCCGCAATTACCCTAGCGCAACTCCTAGATGGATGATCTCACAGAGGTGCGTGAAAGCACAGCCTTCACAAGGGAAGAGGGACGACAGCCGCTAGGGTGGACTGATGGTTTTTTCCCTGAAGACAGGACACTGTGATTTACAAATGAAAACACTCAATGAAACATATTAACACGTGTCATTACTCAGCATCACTAACGCAAGCTCGTCACGGCTCACCCTCCAGCACGTGGGTAGTGTGGTGACGGCCTATACACAGAGCTGGCTAGGACGGGAATAATGGCACCGTACACAAATTACAAAATTACATAGACCCTTGAATGATACATGAAACAAGATGGAACATGAGATGAGTATTCACAACAAAGACTCACATGTGTGAAAACAAGCTTAGATGGCACGGATGCCGCTGGATGAAGTTTGTAGCGGACCATGTGGTGCAGGTGAAATTGCAATATTTCTTTGTGAAAACTGCAAACTAAATTCAGACAAAATATTATTCTGAGCGAAAAAATTATTCTCTTTACAATTTAAGTAATTGCAGGCGTGTAGTATGCCTGATGGCGGTAAAATCAAATGTTAACATGACAGTGTGGTCAAGTACAAAAAGCATCAATTTACGTGAAATTACACAGAACACTGACAAAAATAAACATAGAACCCTTAATAAAATATTGCACATATGATATTACACAAATAAGCTCTCAAAACACAATGATGATATATACAAATACTTAGCATCCGTTAGCTACGAAGTTATACGTAATGTTGCCTTAAAATATTCAAACATGGAAAATACCCTCAAATACGTACATGAAAACAAAGCATTTAAAATTGCACGTAGCTATAATGCAAAAATTACACTGGAGCACCATAAACATAGGCAGATGGCGCCTGATTCAAGTTGTGTGAGTCATGTGACCTCTCAGACATCTTTCTCCTCCTCCTCAATTAAGTTAGAAATGCCACAAGGGCAAAATAAATTAGTTAAGCGGAAGTTTAATGCTGGAGAAATGTCTGGCAAAACGTATGCAAGCTAAGGTTGACCAATAAAATAAATTGACTATTGAAACATACAACAGTGAACAAAAGCTGTAGTGCGTACATGACAGTGTCTTACCTCGCCAGCTCTCCTCAACAGACTGTCCAAAGGGAAGTATCGCACAGACCTACCATGGCCGCCTACGGGGTTCACATAAGCGGAAGTGCTATGCACGCAAAGTAAAATATTTTATTATTGAAATAAAATGACACAAATTAAATTGAATACTGTTTTACATTTTGTAATTTTCCTATGGATTGCTCATATTATTTCAGTGTCTCTCTATGACGACGTTCACACAGAAATATTAGTGTTCTTAATCTTGGTGCCGTGGGAACCTTGAATTTCATAACCAAACATTTTCAAAATAACAACAAACACTTTAAAACATTTAAAGACATAATAAATCCTACAAATACAAAACACATTTTACACTGAAAAATAGTATTTATGTGAAAGTTCAAAATAGTGGCCTCTTTGCGCACGTGCAGGACATGTGACAGTACGTGGTGAGTGCCATCATGGGCTCTAGCGCCGCTGGCTGTTAGCCTGCGTCAATATGAACACACATTGGATCACTGTGTGTTGGGGCTAGCAGCGAATACATTGCCGTGCATGCGTAGCTTGGCAAGCGCCTAGATCCTCTGCACGCAGCTAGGCGCGGCGACTCGAATCTGTCGATCGGTCCTAGATCCTCGGGGCTGGACAGCTGTCGGTCAGACGTTACAAGCTGGCGGGCAGCACCCGCCATAAGATTATTTTGGCGGACGGGGGCCAGCTGACTGCCTCCAGTACCGTCGTTACAGGGCCGGTTCGCTACGTAACAGCGGCCCGGTGTTGATAAAACATGCTAATAGATGCGATTCAGGTCAATGTGCTGAATTTATACTAAATGTAGGCGGCGTGTTGACCTCTGCACTGACATGATGAGACCCGGCAATGTTTACGGAAATATAAAAATTTAGTGTGGTCTACTTGAAAAATTAACTATCCCGAATTTTTCATCAAAAACTTCTGACATGACCTACACACGCATATGGCCTTGCTTGCCAAAATATGGTAACGCAAGAACACATTTTATTTGCACACACTTACCTACCTTTATTCACTTAATTATAAAATTGACTTCACCAGAGAGAAAAAAAAAAAAAAAAAATGTCCACCAAAAAAATTAGCATTTTATGTAGGCATGGCACACATAAACTAAAAAAAAAAAAAAACAATAAAAAAAAACAGGGAGGGTAAGGCAGAGGCAGTGGCATGTGACTAGGACTAGGACAAAGTATCCGCACTGACCCGGCCTGCAGCTCCCCCCTCCCCCCTAATTTCACCGGACAACAATACACCAGTGTCCCTTTCGGGCATGAAGTAATTTATTGCTTCACGCTGCTTGGGACAACAAATGTCAAAATCTATGATGGTAGCTTGAGAAATGCGCGACCACCAATATCAGTAAAGGCTAGTTTCCCATAGACTAAAAACCATGGATAATAGAAACTAGTACCGCAGTTGGAGAAAAGGTCTACAAAAACAAATCCGCACATAACTGAAATCACGTTCAAGATACCACAGTTCATAAGGGATTACTGTATCTATTTTTAGACGTGCCTCAAATTTGTGACTTTTCCGACCCAAACCTTTTACAGTTCCTCGGGATTGGGTCATTAATAGAGAGGTGATCGTAATAAATGTGGTCGTAATAGAGGGGTTTTACTGTATTGCGTTACATTTTCAGGCAAAACCATTTGCTTTGAAATACAACTGATGATACGTGCAACTATTTTGAGCGACGAACAATATATATAAAATTTCTACGTTTGCCAGTAGCACTTTATGTTGACGCATTACATCTTTGCAACAATTGTATTTGACCAACTTCAGGTCACCGGGAAGCATAATGAAGTGTCTGATTACAACAGAGTTTATATTGTTGCTTGCCACGAGACGTCAAGAGTTGGAACTGTTTGCCGCAAAATTTTATTGTTCACCGTCCCACCGAGGTTATGCAATGAAGGCAGTGAGTTCCACTGCACGCTGCTAGATGACTATTAAAACACACGTAAACTACCCGCAGCATTTTCATACACACTAATTTTCTTAACATTCACACGTCATTTCAAGTAATAAAATTTTCACAATTTCAACAATGAAAATTTAATATAATCTAACATTTGTTCAGTGTTTCAGACCATAAACTATGATTTCTCCTAGAGAAGATTTATACATCATAAAAATGTGTTTGCTTAGTACGAAATGCAAAGCAAAAATATATATTCCTTGCCTGGGCTGAAATATACATTAATTTAAGATAACTTCCATGCCCTACTTAGCCTATATTCACATAGGTTTTAATGTGCTTACCATAAAAGTATTAAAAATTCACTTTCTAATATATAAAATCCCTATTCTGCAATGATTTAAATGTAAAAATTATAACATTGAAATTTTGGATATTAAAAATGTGCAATTTTTAAACTAAGAAAGCTTACAAATTTTTATTTAGAAAAACACGCATTAAATTTTTTTCTGGATTAAGCCAGATTGAGGAAATGTGGGGATTATTTATAGCCAGATGAAAAACGACAACAGCAATTTTTCCGCTACCTGAAATTATATAAATTTATTATTCAGTTTGTTGTTTTTCATTGGTCGTTTTCACAGATTGTACACACACAAAACACATAAAATAAATATGAAATACCAGTTGTAAACACAAGGCAAGTAAAAAAATCAAAATATGCACTTGCATTCAGAATACGGAATATAGGTACACTAGATTTTCACAGTTCTAAAAACAATGTATCATTGTGAAACAGCTGCTATGAAGAAAAAAATGAGTGGAAACAAAACTATGATCAATGTTAAATTACCATTCCAACATACCTTGTTTTTGTTATGGCAAAGTTATACTGCTGGGGCTCCATTGCCAGTGGATCGGATGGGAGGGGAGAGCCTTAGGTTTAACATCTTTCATGAGACTGCGTTGTTTTGTACCTCTTCTTACGAGAATCGGCTCTCAAGACCTCATGTTATACTGCTGGGGCTCCATTGCCAGTGGATTGGATGGGAGGGGAGAGCCTTAGGTTTAACATCTTTCATGAGACTGCGTTGTTTTGTACCTCTTCTTACGAGAATCGGCTCTCAAGACCTCATGTTATACTGCTGGGGCTCCATTGCCAGTGGATTGGATGGGAGGGGAGAGCCTTAGGTTTAACATCTTTCATTAGACTGCGTTGTTTTGTACCTCTTACGAGAATCGGCTCTCAAGACCTCATGTTATACTGCTGGGGCTCCATTGCCAGTGGATTGGATGGGAGGGGAGAGCCTTAGGTTTAACATCTTTCATGAGACTGCGTTGTTTTGTACCTCTTACGAGAATCGGCTCTCAAGACCTCATGTTAAGAGCCGTCAAAATCTCTTCACTCACTTCTTACGAGACTACCATTTTTAATTACATACTGTTTTAACGGAAGAGACTAAAATTTGCTCGTATGAAAGAAACATTCAAATTATCATATAACCTGTCAAGTTTTAACCTTACTGAAAAAAACATGATAAATAGGTAGGTATAGCCTGTCTCGTGTAAGGTTTCCAGATTTTGACAGATTGTATGAAAGTAGTACCTTGTCAACAAACTGAATACGTATCCTTCCACCACCATGTACTTTCCATGCGACTTGCCAAAACATGTCAACATCATGTGAATTTTTGCTTGACATTTCAAACATGCCAACTATAGGCCCAATTGAGGAAAATATGTGATTACACAGATATTTTTTTTTAAATTTCTAATGGTAACATCTACATTGTGTTATCAAAATATTATCAATAAAATATATTCATATTACAATTAATTAAACATATATTAATTACTATCAAATCAATAATCACAAACACAAAAAAATGTAGATTTTAAATCAATAAAGTTCATTGTACTTGCAAGTTTACAACTCTGACAACAGGAAAATTTTTGAGGCAAGATAGAAAGACATTGATGTTGGTTACAATTAACACTGTTATCAAAATTAAATCACACATGTTAAACCATTTAACGGAGAATACAAAAACTTACTTGGCCTGAAGTATGATCAAATCTTTGTAGGCCTCTTGAAAATTTTAGCAAATTCATTTTTAAAAAAATGTGAATTTCACATAGTTAACTGATGAGAGCATCATAAAAAAAATTGTTAATTCACAACTGAGCAGCAAAATGAACAACGAGAAAACAAAAGTCTGCTGGAGTTCTGTGTAAAGGCAATGTCACCATTAGGACTACCTTAAAAAAAATTACATTTAGGCATTGAACAAACACAATGAGAGTTAGGCCTGTCAAATCATACACAGAAATAGTTAATTAGAACTATAAAAGTCTTTTACAATCAATAATTATGGAATCTATTTGTAGCAATCACAATAAAATAAGCATGTACAAAAACATCCTCACAAATGGTGAAGACTGGTAGGCCTGTGATCATTAAGTAATGAAAACTAGTGGCAATTACATCAAACACATAGCCGTATGTACTATTACAGTAACGTGGATATTTAATATACATGCCCATCATCCCCAAAAAAATTTCAATTCAATGTGTTGTCCTATAAGATTAGTATTTATTACCATAGCTAAAAAATTTACCATTGAAGAAAATGTACTTTACATAGTCTTTCTGGACAAACGAAACATTATATATCTCAATATATCAGTTTTAACGTAATTGGGCCTAAATAATTAGTGTTTAATTACAACTGCATTCGTGGTTTTGGTCTGCACACGCAGGCGAGCAATGTAACCTCAATGTTTTGGTGAAGTCAATAAGTACTATTTGTTGTTTATTGACCAAACAGAAATTAATTCAACTCTAACATTAACATATTCTAAGAAATGAAATGAATGCTGAACATTTAAATGTTGTCTGCTAAAAACCCACTCACAAACTTAACATGTTTACCTTAATTATAAAAGAACTAACAAACATTTGCCTAAGATATTTACATTTCCCCATCAAAATACACCACACTCCAAATATTCATGCACATAATTTATCGCTATTTACTTTACGATGCTTTTTGATGAAATTCCAAGCAATCGGATGGTCGTTTCTATTTTTTTTAATACCACTGGACGACTTTCGAGTTCGCCCATTAATAACATGTCTTCGACTCCTTTAGCGACTCGTACAATGTCTTGCTGTCGTTGGCGATTGCATGGAGGATTTTTAAGTTGCTGCATTTTAAATAACTATTAACACAACATTCATTAATTAGATTTAGAACTTCTAAACTGATATGCCCGCACACAAAAATCACATCTCACAATAACAAATAACAACATGGATTCCAGTTGTTGGTTGGTGAAGATAAACAGCCCCCTTTTTTTTTATTATTTCTGTTATGCTATTTGACAAATTTGAAACTATAAACACGTTTAATAACCTTATACAGAATACAACAACGTAATATTATTTACGTTTATTCCGAAATGTTTTTTTTTTTCCGATGTAAGAAACAATATGTTATTGAGGAATACCACCACTGCTTCACACGACATTTGTTATTTCAAATACGACGCTACTGTATTACACTATAATACGTTGGCAGCAGAAGCTGTCAAATTCTGGAAACCTTAAATGAGACAGACTATAGTACCAACTCAAATATTAAACATACTTAGGACGTAAATATTTTTGGCAAAGATAGTTTTCCATGCAATAAGCGTGATATTTTTACACTGCAAAACAGAGTTGAAATGGTTTTCGAGGCCACGTACATTTCAAACAAACATTTTATAACCGTTTCAAAATTCGTTATTTACAATACACAATGACTTATTGTCCGTAATTCCTATTTGCAACTCCTGAATACATGTTGTTCTGTTGCAATACGTACTACACGTTTCTCTGCCATCGATACATATTAATTAGCTGAATCATTAAATAAATACGACACTTCACCGACTTTCCGAAACCAGTAAACTATAGAAACAAAATAAACAGTGTTGCTTCATGACAATTGTGAAAATGGTGGACCAAACCACGCATCAAACAAATGTACTGATATGAGCATTGCGATACTCGATACATCGGAGGTATCAAAGAATAGAATGCCCTGTCTTCATTAAATATTTACTCTAAAATTTTTCCCAGCATTGGAATTCAGAAAAAATTACGGCATTTTCGTAAAATCGTAAAAAGGGTATGATTTTGGTACATTTTATGGAAAAATTGTAAAAGTTGGCAAGTCTGCAAAAGTTAAAATTGTTTTCATAGCGCTTGTCTACCCACACCCATTGATACCTCAGGCACAGATCTGTCGCCTCTACCTCTATACCATTGGCACTACCTTCCTAAGCTCTTAATTAAATGTAGGAGATGGTGTGACACCACATGGTTATTTCCCATAGTAAGGAATAAACACTGTGTTTAACTTACTCAAGGGTACCCCTTTCCTGTAGACATTGCACCTTGCCCAGTTGACCTCACCCTTCTGAGAAACAACCAGGTGACCCGGGAAAGATACTCATTCAAGCCAGAACACAGTTTTGCACACCCACACTAGCTACGGCCAACTGTTCTGCATACTCCAGTAGGCAGAACGGTAGAGCCCACACTCAGGTACTCTGTTTTTGAGTAGAGTTTGTCAGCTTGGTGCTCGCCCTCTCCACTGTGTTTAGGCACCAGAAGGGTCATTCCCTGAGTTGGGAAGACATGAGCTCAGAACCTAAACCCACCTGCCGGGACTATTGATAGCAAGGTCTGAATCCCTGTGTACACTGTATTTACGCGCTGAGCACTGCGAGGAGGGTGTCTGCTCCCTCAGCAGATGCTTTACCTGGCTCTACATGAAGTAGAGTACACATTCCCTGTGTTTCTCTTATGGACATGAGGGGTGTTCTCTCTTCCTAATGCCTTTCTCCCACCGTAGTGGCACTCATGAAAAGGTTGAACAGGTGCTGCCTGCCTCCAAGCATTTACAAGAGCTGACCTCTGCCCTTGTCGCATCTATCAACTAGCTTGCGCCCAAGGAACAAACTCAGGCCCAGAACCACCTTCTTGTACCTATCACGCCGGAGATTCCAATGGACTTGTTTGAGGCCCAAACCAGTCTCGACCAACATAACTCAATTAGTCAGATCAGCCGCCAACCATCCCTACAGCTTATCTCTGCCAGTTGTTTGCCCCCACCAGCAGGAACACATGTCAGGAGCCTGAACATTCAATTAAAGAGGATGTGCTTTTTCTTGTGCTAGACAATAGCTTCCCTCTCGAAAGCATGTAATGAGGAGAAATAAGGTGCATGACAGAGAGACAGAAAGAAAGGGAGAGAGGGAGGGAGGGAGAGAGGAGGAGGGAAGGAGAGGGGAGAGAGGGAGGGAGGGGGAGAGAGGGAGAGAGGGGGAGGGAGGGGAGAGAGGGAGGAGGGGAGAGGAGGGGGAGAGAGAGAGGGGAAGAGAGGGAGATGGGGAGGGGAGGGGAGGGATAGGGGGGAGGGAGAGAGAGAGGGAGGGGGAGGGAGAGGAGAGGAGAGAGAGGGGAGAGAGAGAGGGGGGAGGGGGGAGAGAGAGGGAGGGGAGAGAGGGGAGGGGAGGGGGGGAGGGGAGAGAGGGAGGGGAGGGAGAGAGATAGAGATGGAGGGGAGGGAGGGGATAGGGGAGGGGAGGGAGGGGGAGAGGGAGAGAGAGAGAGGATGCAAGGTCTCCACACTGGTTGCTACATAACCACTTTGCCTCTCGTCAGGCGTGTAAGGGTAGGTAGCAAGCCAGACTCGCACGCCACACCATGCCGCAGATGTGTTGCGAAGACAGACAATATGCCGTAGAGCAGTGATAAAGAGTGGTGTGCATGACTTATTTCCCATTAAGTTGCGAAACGTTTGCGTAAATCACTAGCTTTAAAACAATCATTGCAAAAAATCTTAGGTAACGGGACCAAAATAAATTTTGATCAATGCAACATCTGATAAACATTAAAAGAGGTTAACTTTATCATTATTTATATAACAGTTTTGCCGGGAACACTATAAATTAACTGTGGATATTGTTATCTGTACATACGTTTTCGGTACGAGAGTGGCCTATCAGTGGAAGTGATATCATTTGGTAAATTTTAAATAATTTGTTTGTTTTAACTTCTGTGCAAGAAAACCCGAATGGACATTTTGTTCTGAGAATACGGGTAGGTTTCAGTTTTTATAAAAATGACAGAACAGAACCAAAAATTTGGTTAACCAATCATTATACACACAAATTACGGAGTTGTGCAAATGTTACATTTTATATCACAAAAGGAAAACAAAAAACATGTTATTATCTTTCATGAAACTAAAACAAAAAATAAAAAATAAATTTAATGAAAGTTTAATAAATTTCAAAAGATTTAAAAAAAGATATTATGACAAATTTGTTACAAAACGAAATTTATGTTTTAAGTGCTTTATTGCAATAAGTTAATGTTTAATCATGTCTGGTGCAAACTAGCATGTTTTTAAACAGAAATATTGATTTCATTTCATAGACAGAAGTCTTCCGAATCAAATGATACTGGCGAAGCGTATACTTAACCACCCCTTGTCAACATAGATATTAAAAACATTGAGGGGTGCAAGGTTTTACTGAGGTCATGTTTTAATCATCTCTTGCATGAAATCAAATGAAATTAAAACAAAGTTAAAAGAAACAATCAAATTCAATATGCAGATATCGTTAAGACTAAAACTACGCCCCATAACCTCACTTTGAAACAAATAAATGTTTCTGACTACGTAAACCAAAATTTAAAATTTTCTCTGTAACTAATAGCCATCACTATTATTGATATACAGAACACACAGGCATTTATTTTCCACACAACATTTTGTTTTATTCCACTTTAAAAATATGCTATTTTCTGAAATCACACTGTCTTGACTAATCTTCCCTCACTAACAGAACCCATGACAACATGTATAAAATACTCACAACACTATAAGGTAGTAGAGAATAGAATTCTTCAAAGCAATGAGTTCGAGGGATGGCTAGAAAACACCTACCTGGGTCCAGTATTTTGTGGTAGAAGTCCTCCAAGCCATTGGCCAGACTAAACTTGATTAGTCCCACCTCGGCAGGGTAGTACACACCTTGGTCCGAGGCACAGAAGTAATTGACGTGCATCAGGAAGAATGGATAGTATGCCAAATCTGGAAAAGGAATGCACAGAGCTGTAAGGGCATGTTCCACATAGCAAGGTACCAGTCTCATCATACCAGAGCCCAGTCACTTACGCTTCAATTATGAGGGCCTGATTTACAATACTATAATGTACCATTTTTACATGTGAACTCTCCCAAAACGTCTAGGTGAGTATGGGTGGGGAGGACATGGGCTATGGGGAAAGAAGTAGGGTATTGGGGGCGGATGTGGTGTATGGGTAGAGGATGTGGCATATGGGGGGAGGGGCTGGGGTATGGGAAGAGGATATGGCATATGGGGGAGGGGCTGGGGTATGGGGGAGGATGTGGTGTACGGGGGAGAGGATGTGGTGTATGGAAGAGGATGTGGTGTACGGGAAGAGGATGTGGTGTACGGGGGAGAGGATGTGGTATACGGGGGAGAGGATGTGGTATACGGGGGAGAGGATGTGGTATACGGGGGAGAGGATGTGGTGTACGGGGAGAGGATGTGGTGTACAGGGAGAGGATGTGGTGTACGGGGAGAGGATGTGGTGTACGGGAAGAGGATGTGGTGTACGGGAAGAGGATGTGGTGTACGGGAAGAGGATGTGGTGTACGGGAAGAGGATGTGGTGTACGGGAGGAGGATGTGGTGTATGGGAGGAGGATCTGGTGTATGGGGGAGGATCTGGTGTAGGGGGAGGATGTGGTGTACGGGAAGAGGATGTGGAGTACGGGAAGAGGATGTGGTGTACGGGAAGAGGATGTGGTGTACGGGAAGAGGATGTGGTGTATGGGAAGAGGATGTGAGGTGAGGGGCATGTGGGATTTGTGCTGGACAATGTAGCTGGCTGACTAGTTTTCTCACAGATCTCCATTTCTCCCCCCTTGCATTGCAGCGCTGCTGCAAACTCACTTTGCTTCATCCTCACGGGGTCTCAACTCAAGACCCTAACCACCAAAACCTCTCCACTCCCCACTCAAATAATATTTTATAATGGCAGGAAATTCTAAAAATGAGGGAAAATTAGACAATGAGAATGAGCAATAGCATTACAATACAAATATAGGTGTAAGTAAGGGAAAGTGTGAAATTGAGTAATGTAAAATTACTGAAATTCATCAGGGCTTTGTGCTTTCCAAGTAATAAAAAGAAACTCCCCTACCCCTCTAACACATTCTCATTCTTCCAATAGTACGAGATTGTGTTTTATTCAACTGTTAAGACTTTTTTTTATGCAAGACCAAAATTTAAAGAAGAAATTATGTTGCCCACTATACAAGCATGCAGCATAAATGGAACTTACTGTCATTCATCACAAGGGTGGTAATGATGCCTTCAATGGTTTTGTTCATCTCCAACAACTTATCCTCCTTTTCTTGTTTGATGCGATCCACCTCGGCGTAGCTCTGACCAGATGTAGTGAACTTGCTTTCCATATCAGCTATCTTCTTAAACTTCAGCTCCTTTGCCATTTCATTGTATTTCGCTTTCTCAGATGCAGGTAGTTCCTGAAATGTTTAAAGAAAAGAAAATACAGTAGAAACCTGTTATAAGGTTCCCGCATATAACATTTTATTTTACTGGCCCTCTGAAAAATGTTATAACAGGGTTCTACTGTACTTCCCCTTTATGCGATGATACGCCTGGGAAGTAATAAGTTTTTGAAAATGTCAAAAACCTTTAAGAAATAAAAACCTTGTTGCAAATGGGTTAAATGTATGCACAGGAAAATATAAAAGGGGAAAAAAAAATATAACTACGAGGTTGATGGTTCAACAAATGACACGAAGGTGTTGACAATAACGTAAAATAATAAAAGTAAGAAAAGGTATGGAGGCAGTACAAAACGTAGGTGAATATAGGTTTTCCCCCAATTTCTTTTGCAAATAATTACCAAGAAAATAAGTACCTTTTTTAAAAGCCAAACCTTGCTTGGTGACACTTTATGAGAAATATTTTCTCACTGAAAAATAACATGGTACATAGAACCTCAAAATTTCATTCCCCTCAATTACATTATTCCCTTGGATACGGTAATTTATTCAGGTCCCATCATTTTCCAAGTTTTTTAATGCATTAAAATCGTAATTATTAATGGAATTAGATAAGGTCTCTTTCGTATTACATTTTTTTTTTCAATCTATATAGTACACAAAATTTGAAAATTCATCCACTGCAGTCTTGTTGGTAAAACACATTCATGCACATACTGAGTGTACAACACAGTTTCAATCCTGAACATGTTTACACGGGGATAAAACAATGTATAGCTATTCACAGTAAAGTGAGTACTTTTGAAAGCCCTCACATTTCGAACGCTGCGGTGCCACCGTCACAATTTGTTTGCCTTAACGACCACTGAACTTTAGTGCAGTGCTTCTTCCTCCATGAGCTCTCGGTCTCCCCTCCCTGTTCTTATCATTCCCCTAATCCCTATCCCTAAATTCAGGCATCACAAGTTTTTAATTGAGGCGCTTTATATTGTTTTGTGAACTCGCCACACCTCGCCTTCACCTGGTAACTTCGCAGTTCAAGTTCCCAGAAGGGACAATGAGCGCTGATATTAATTGAATTATTTCACAGCGCAGTTCAGTCACTACGGAAAAGTAATGTAGTATCTCACATTTATTTTGACATAGTTTTAGAATGTAAACCGGCGAGATGTCACGTTTAATGGTGCTTCACCATGCCACGAGCTTTGAGATTTGCAAATAATTTTGGTGAGTCACAGAAGCATTTTATTCAATTGTGGGGCAGTTTAGAGATTTGCAAATAATTATCAAATTATTGAACACCTGAACATATTATTCATTGATGAGTACTTCATTGTGCCTTGTTAAAGCGAATTACAATTTATTCCCAAAAGTCTTATTTGCATTCATGAGCACGTCTCTAACGTCATTGCAACGTTTTAAAGTTATAGGTTTGCCATTTCTAAATGCTGGTTTTTTATGGTACTGTTTGTTTTGGTACATATTTTGTGTTTAAATATTAATCATGTGAAATTATTGATAGAGCACTAAAGTGCTAGTCTGCTATTGTTATTATGTTATTAATTGTTAAAAGGCATAAGCAATACTTGCGCTGGTTTCCTATGTCATAGCTTTAATCAAATGTCATTAAATTATTTTTACCAGAGTTATTTCTCATGTGTAAAATCTTGCTGGAGAGTATTATTTCCCCTTACGAATTTTTTTAGTCATTTCATTCTACAGTTTCTTGTAATATTGTGTGGAATAAAGTATTTGTGGCACAACATTTTTAATACTTTTTATTATTATGTTTGTCTCATAAATGTTTTATGATCATGTTCACGAGTTTTTGAATGTTGTTAATATTGATTGAGTTCATAAAAATAAATCTGTTGAATTGAAACTGCATGTGTATATTTGTTATGCAAAATTATTGTATCCCCTTATTGATACAAACCAATAAATACATTTTATTTTAGCCTTATACATTAACTTCCGAATGCGGTGGAATATACACACTGTATTTATTACTTACATGGCACTATTTATTGCCTGAAAAGGAAAACGTAACTAGAGGATCAAAAGTGCTCACTTACCGTGAACAGCCTATATCACACCTGCAGCCGAACTGTAGACCATAGGATAGCTAAAATTAAGATAAATATATTATTCTGTGATTTAGTGCTACACAAAATTCTAAATTTCACTGGAGAAATCAAAGGAAACACATGCTAAAAGTTACTGTTTACAGGCAATAGTGGAAAATCCAATTTTATTTTTGTAATTCTCTGACTTTTCACAGTTTTTCAGGCAGATTATTACAATTTTCCGTGACCTATTTTCAGGATTGAAACCTTCCAATATCATATTGTTCCACTGCTAACAGAACAAATATGCTATCAGTAAAGTTGAATTAAATTACACTGCAACAGACCAAGAAAGCACGACCAACATCTTATTCAGCACATCATTATTTCTCGCAATACATGCCACTGACTTTACAAGAGTGCCCATTACAAACACACAAATATCGGCTGTTCATGGTAAAGTGAGCACTTTTTTAAGGCCCTTTTAAATTTTTCCTTTAATCCAATTTCCATCTTCCTGCTACTTTTTAATATAAACATTGCAATCTGAGCAATAAACACAGTGAATACATTCTCCACACTAAAAATTTAAAGCCTGAAGCTGCAATAAGATATTATATATATATATATATTGGTTAATACCTTTTAATAGGTTTTTTAGGTTAATAACCTAAAAGGTTAATACCTTTTGGAAGGGCCTTAAAAAGTGTTCCTACACTATATTTTGTATGTGTAGGCCCTATGTCACTTGGCAAAGATGTATTATTGCCAGATCACACATTTAAAAATTGAAATTTTAAAATGCGTACACTCACAACTATATTTACCTGTATTTACACAACAAAGAACTTTTGCAAAGTAGCAATTATTCACATTTTTCCTGACGTAGGTAAAAATTTTCTGACTTTTCACTGTCACATGAAATTCCCTGACTTTTCTCTGTGGGTGGGCCCGAGTAAGCAACTTTAATATTAAGTGTGTATTAATTCATGAAGTTATATCTATGGTTGATTCTTCTAAAAGTTTTTCAATGTTAATTGTCAGCTCATCATAAGTTAGGGCTTTCCAGAATATGTATTAAATATGGACGGCTGCCCAATGCAATTATATGTATTCCACGTTATCCGAGGCATGGATTTAAAGTTATTTATGTCTGAGTGAATGAAAGCATGTCATCAAATGCATTTATCAATAAGGAGTATTCATCGGCTGGTGTTCCTGAGGCATCTATAACATGAAGGAACACTACTGAGTGCAATGTAACCGAGATGACGAATTATTAATCATACAAATGAGTTATGCAGGAAACATGTTTAATTATACATCTTTTAACTTTATACAGTAGAAACCCAAATTTATAATTAATGGGTATAACAAGGCAGCGATTTTGCGAGGCCATTCTCAGGTACCATCAAAAAATCATAAAAATTGTTGAAAAAATACAAAAAACCCAAGAAAATGCAATAATTCAAATAAATCTTTAAAATGCATTAGTGAGTCCACAGCGATAAAATACATGAATTGAATGTTGCTACTTATAATTTGCATGCCACGAGACAAAAAAATCAGTGAAAAATGGTCAAAAACTGCGGCAGTTGTGATTTGAAATGAGTGCGCAGGGCGGCACCTGAAGAGAAAGCTGCCTGTGCAACATGAGAAGTAACTGTTTTACTACTTACCCCCCATTCCCTTGGCTGCTCCAATATGCAATCTCCACACCTCGCCTGGCCATCGCCAACATAGCAACAAGCCAGGCCAATAACAGGGTGAGGGTGTGAAAGGGAAGATGTGGCGGGAGAAAGGGGCGTGAGCAAGTACTTTGTTTACTTGTCATCGCACGCCTGTGCGATAGACATAAGAAAAAAGAAGGCAACCAAAGAGCGATACTTGCTCTACAGCTTGGCTGGCTACACTGTTTCTGCACAGCTAACAGATTTACTTGCATATACAGTGAATGGGAAAAAAGTGCTGTTACACTTAAGTTCACGTTAAAAGTAATTAATTATGCATGATTAGATGGGAAACAAGTAGTCACGAGAAAATATGTTGATCCTGAAATTGTCATACGGTGATGTACTAAGAAGGCGAAATTAGACACGGAGCTGAAAAATAAACATGCCCTTCCTCAGGCCATGTTCTAATTCGTTTGAAGTTTCGATTTTCCTAATTTTTATTTAGCGTTTTTTTAAGGTTTAGTTGGAACATCAATACGCTGAACTGTCAAGTAAGCCATGCTGCTATTATTTTGGTGTTATCGTGACTCCAAAATATAAAGTCTACAAAATCTTAACAAAAATTAAATATTCCCAAAAGTTGTTTGAGGGCCATTTAAATTTAAGATTAACATAATAAAACCAATATGAAGTGAAATTGTTACTTAACAAATAGGGATACGACGAATCCAGTTTTTCCTTTAATCTGAATTTACCCTCGAATCCATTACCGAAATTACAGAATCTCTGAATGTATGATTTTCCTTGTGACATTTTTGCATCGTAAAACAAACAAGAGGCTGTTGTGACACTTTTTGCCGCACATCTACTGGGGCGATGTTGTGGTAAATTACTCCATTTACAGTAAGTGTAAATAGTGGTGAAAATTATGTACGTTTCATACATCCTTAAAATAACATTTAGTATGACACAAATTTGTGACACGCTAATACAGTAAAACCCTCATAATTCAAATTGTTCAGGGCCGAAACGAAAATTAAAATCTGTGGTATTTACCTATGTAGCACTAGAATTTTTCCCCAGAAATAAGGCCACCTAAATGGCACCACTGGTACGTGGGTCAGACAGAACTCGAGTCATTTATGCACATTGATTATTGGGTAGTTGCCAGCGGCAAGTGCTGGAATATGCATGGGCCACATCTTGTTTGTGTCATGGAAAAAAAATTTAATAGAGCACACTGATGCGTGACCCCTTGGGTTGACTGTGGTTCACTACGTTAAGGAGAGAGGTTTTGTTGGGTGCTAAGTCAGATGCACCCTTCTGGCGAGGTTTACTGGTTCTGGTTTCAGTGTCTACATGGCAATGGTGCATGTCCAGTGTAGAGGACTGGCCTGGTAGGTTTGCGGCAGGGCACAAACTCGGGTTCGAGCAATGAGAGCTTAAGTTTCACAGTGTTAACTTTTGGTGAGATACCTGGACAACGCGTAAACTCGGACAGTGGCTTATTCTGACTCGGCTTTATGGGGCATGCGTGAGTTGCATGTGGAATGGTACTCTGGTTCCTCGAACATTCGAATGTGCTTGTGGAAATGGAGCAGCTGGTTTTGAGTCTGAAATGAGCAGTGGGTGAATCTCCTCGTCCTAACATGACGGTTCCTCGAACAAGTCCTTGGGGATCTCTGGTGTGAAGAGCATTAGAAGTACGCGCATAGCCTGAGCTTGTTCTCTAGGTGCGAGCTGGTCGAGTGCGGTGACGAGAGAGAGGGTAAGCTCTTGAAGGAACCCAGAGGCAACTAGCACCTAGCACTCTCACGTCCGTGAGGCATTCGCAGGGTTCGTGTAGTCTTACTGTGTGTAGAGCCACATGGAGAATCCGTCGACTTAACAGACACCTTATCACAGTGCTTGGGGAAAAAACACTGTGAGCACTGAGAGTCAGGCCTTGTTGTTAACAGTCCCTGCATGTGGGTGTATGCCTCAAGTTCAGTATTCCCAACTCAGAGAACGACCCCTCTGGTGCCAAAACGCACTGAAACGACAAGCTGTCCTATGAGACTGAGTACCTGGGTGTAGGTTCTACCGTTACGCCTACCGTGGTATGTAACAAGGTTTTGCCGACACGAGTGAGTGTGGGTATTCTGATAGTGTACTGGCTATAATGAGTAGATTTCCCGGGTCACCTGCGTTCCCCTCAGTGAGGTAAAGTAATCTATGAAAGGTGGTAGGTCTACACAAAAGGAATACTCTTGAGTCAGTAAAACCTTGTTTATTTGATATGATGAGAAATAAACAAGTGGTGCCACATTACCTCCTAACGTTGGCAAGACCTTCAGGAAGCTTAAACCAACGCAATACAGGTAGAGGCAACCTGATCCTGAACTAACAATGGTGGGGGTAGACGACCACTGTGAAAATAACTTACAACTAGTTTAAACATTTTACGCGTGTGTTGCCCAGAAGGGGCTGTAGTGTCTAAGTGTTAGACGACGTGGCGGTTAGGTTTCTTCTGCGCGAATGCGGTGAAGACTAAGAAGGATAAGAATGGCTCTGGCGACGAGCACGGTGGAGAACATGGAGAAGGTTTTCCCTCGGCACGAATGACGTGAAGGAGGGAAGGTAGAGCTAGGCGCGTAGCTGAGCAGGCTGGTCAGTGTCCGGCAACTAGTGCGGTGGATGACTGAAGACTAATCATGAGCAAGCGTCATGGTACACTATTTATACTCTGGCTGGGCCTATCCCTTATGCCAGCTGGGTAGGGGTGGTCACTGGAGGAGGGGGTGATAGCATAGCTGCTCGGAGATGTGACGTCACCGACTGGCTTGGAGATGGGTAGGCGGCGAAGCGATACTGGTGTAATCATCTAGTAGTGAGCAGTTTGACTCGGCACCTTCAATGCATAGTCTCGGTGGGCCGGCGAATAATAAAATCTGCAGGCTGGAACATCCATTCTTGCTGTCGCAAACAGTACCATTTCTTAACGTCACGTTGCGATAAACAATGTAAACTCCGTTAAAATCAGATGCAGGGCTATGCTTACTGATGAGCTTAAGTCGTTCCTCGCATTGTTGCAAAAGACATCATGCATCAACACAAAACACTGTCTGTATGTATATGATTAAGGGTGCTTCAAACCAGGACGTGTCTAAGACCAAAATGTGTGGGAGCGATAAAGGCGTCAGTAACACTCACTACAAAGCCTCTCCACTTAACTGATTTCAACTCATGTAGATTCCCATGCCAGTCTTCCACACCTCTCAGTTTTACAAAGCCACCCTTGTCAACTCCACGCCCCCCTTTTCTTCACACTGCCTGCAGCTTTTACTAAATTAGTAAAGAAAAATGATTAATGAAAAAAAGAATGATAAGGACCTTAAAGATTGTAATAAATTATTACAAATTCTGCTAATATCCAGGAAAAGTAACATTGGAATGACAGGAGACTTGCTTATTAACATCAAACGTAAACTCTGGATGTTCAGGAATAATCAAACATGTAAATTCACCCTTTTAAAGTTGCAATCAACCCTTTAAATACCATTTTAAACAAACAAGTCATATAGTACATTTCAAGAACATTACAATTTATTTTTATTAAGCAGTGACAGGCAAACTTAAATGTGAGTGACTTATTAATAAAGGAGTAAATTTCAGCCTTATTAAATTTACAGAAACCAATAGTCAACTCTAATTGGCTATTGTCTGACCACGCCACATCTCTCAGCCAATCAGCAATGACGAAATGAGAGACAACTAGTACATTTTGTGCATTTGTTTAGTAAATATTTAACACATTTCTATAATTGCTGCTAGTGTATCAAGCGTACGCCCCAAAAACTGCATTAAAATATCATTTTTTGTGTTCTTTAATTGTCTCTAATTCCAAAAATTACATGTTTTTAAAAGGAAATAATAATTAGACATCTTCCGAATTGTATATATCCCGGAGGGCGTGTGCAGGCTCACCTCGTCCCAAAATAAATGTAAACTTTGAGCACAGAGTGCAAAGTGCATGTCCAGTATCTATTATTTGACACAGTTTGGGGTGATCATCAGGTCTGGAACGTGGAATCTAACTGCCACTTAACCAATAGGGATCTGCTCGGGTTACCACGAGATTCTTGAGGCGAACCGCAGTTGACTAGCCCAGACTAAAGAACCCTGTGCCTCAAGCCTTAAGATGTCGCGTGCGGGTTTACTCTTTTTCATGAACGCATTATGAGTTACAACCACATTGGTAAAGATAGTCACATTCTCATCAAATTGCTGTGTTAATACACTTTGGCCAATTTTTTTTTCCTTCAATAAAGTGAAAATGTGACTGAGCCCTTTTATCCAACCTTGAGAAACTGGGTTTCCTCTGTAATATACTGAGTTTGCTGCAAATAAATTGTAAATTTTAAGAACATTTTAAATTATTTGTTTGGAGATGTCAGCAACTTTAATTGGATTTATTTCAGGATCTTCAGACAAGGATCAATTTTTTTTTTTTTTAAGTAAATTTCCAGTCCTAAAATTTATATCAGCTTTCTTATCTAGAACATCAAACTTTATCCTTATATTTTCAGAGCGTGGTAAATACTACTTAACTTTACTTATTTCACAAACTGTATAACCATTGAAGATCCTATTTATGCTGTGTGTTTATGTCCTTACTTTGCACATAACAATAATAAACCTGTACCTCTCTACTTTCAACACAATATAAAGTCACATAAAACTAAAGAGAAATTATAGGAACAAAACTGTACTCTCCCATTTGTTAAAACAATATGATACATAATGTTTATTTTTCAGCAGAACAAACTCCAGAAAAGTGAAACTTTTAATACAATAGTGCTTAGAATAGGAATCAATAATAAACACACTTCTTTATAATTTTATAAATTCTACAGAGCTAAAAGTTTTTAAGATAATGGTGAAATTACTTTTTTTGTTATCATAACCCTATCATATCCTAAAAACAATTGCTTTTAGAAATACATTGTTTAAAATACTTTTTTTCAGAAAAGTGTTTGTCAACAAAAGAAATTTTTAAAAACACTACACTATAAAATTTTAACAAACTGTTCCTTTCTTAAATAAAATTACTGGAAGTGTAGAAATAAAAGTGAACGGAAATTAAAACTGTAGAGCAGGTATGTAAACGCTGTTCACAGTTAAGTGAGCACTTTTAAAGGCCTTTCAAAATTTTACCTTTCATCCTATTTCCAGCTTCCTGCTGCTTTTTAATATAAACATCGCTTTGTGATGAGTAAACACAGCATATACATTTCACCACCTTCAAAATTTATTGACTGAAGCTACAATAAGATATATTTATTAATGGTTAAAGCCTGTTGGAAGGGCCTTAAAAAGTGCTCACTTTACTGTGAACGGCATATAACGTGACGAACAGGACAGTACAGACATCATAAACCCTTTAAAATGCTATCAATACACACAAATCCCAAACTCTCGTAAGACAAATACAACACCCTTTAAAATAAGCAAATTTGGAATAAAACAAAGAGAGACAGCAATGATTTTAATTGAATCAAATTTATGATGCAGTAAACACTTTAAATAACTGTAAATGACACAAAATTATGATGCTGCTCATTTAATTCAGTCTAAAGAAATTAAACATTTTTCACAATATCTACATCCTTACAAAATTTGATTAAGGGGGAAAAGCTAGAACTATAATAGTAAAGTCCTTCAAAATTGTAAATAGTTCATTTATTTTAGTCACGCTATTTACTCTTGAATGTTCTGCAGAAGAATGGAACAAAGTTCTACAAAAAAATATTTTTAATTTCCACAGCGGCTTCAGTGATAAGCACGCACTTGGACTCTTAATGGCCACTGGGAAGTTAGAACGAAAAGTTTAATTTTTGAATAAATTAAAAATATAATTTGGCCGAGACACAGTTGATACGACAAGTTGAAGCAACTGAAAGTGCGATCTTACAGTCAGCTGTAGGATAGTAGGTAGCCATTGTTGGTGGCGTCATTCGCTGCACCAGAAAACCTTCATCCCTTCAGTGGTGCCTTGTGGGATCTCTCCATATATCCATGCCCCCTAACAACTTTACAGATGCATACTGATCTATCCTACTTTAGGAAGAAATGGAGTCATTTTTTCCAAGCAAAAGGGTTTTAACAAGTCTGGTTTCTTTGAAGTACGGACCAAGTGTGTTCCAACACCTAACTCTAAAGCTTATCATAATAGAAGCTTAATGTTGCTCTAGGTAACCAAATAAATAAACATAACCCAAAGCCAATTTATCTAATTATTCTTATAAATGGAAAGATGGCCTAATCTTGTATTATACATTATAAACAAAAATTTTAGTGAAATACAAGAGCGTTCAAAATTCCAAACAAAATTTAAATAAAATTCAAGGTTAATTAAAACACCAATAAAGAAATTTGACATGATACAACTTCGAAAATCTAAATTTTACATTCTGCAATATCATTATACTATTACAACATTTACTCTAAATAGCACAACAATCCATGTTTCATAATACTCACTTTCCAGATATGACCAAAGTAAGTGTAAGGATTTCCTTCAAAAACTCGACATTGCTTCATTTCATTCACGAAGAGGGCATATGCGTTTAAAGGTGCCTGTTTTTTAGGCATCTTGATCTTGCTTTAAACAAAAAAAAAATACAATCAGTACAGCAATGTGGAAGTGTTTACAAAATTGTACAGCCATCCAACGTCTACATATTCCAGAATGAACCATTAACACAACACTTATCCCTGTAATTATGATCATTCTGACTGAAAACTGGCATGGCAGGTACATTTAAAATCAAAATTTCTCAACAAAATCATACCGTCTAAAATTGTTATTTTTAATTATACTGATGTTTTAACTAAAGCATGTTTTTGTGTTTATGTTAGTCAGGATGTACTGGGTGGTGAATGAAGAGGGAGGCTGGGGAGGGATACACTGCAAGCTAAGTAAGGGGGTGTTTAGAGGAAGAGGAAACAACAGTGAGAAGCTTCAGAGGGTGTGGAGGAGAACGGAGCGGGGTAGGCAGTCCATGCTTGTGAGGTCTGTGAGGGAGTGGAATGTGTTGAGGGAGGAATTGGTATCTGTGAGAGGGGTTGGTAAGTTCAGAAAGGGAGTGGTAAAGGAGTTGGTTGGGTGAAGGAGAGGTGAGAGAGCTCGCCACCGGGCAGTAGCCTAATTGCGAGTGTATGTATGTATGTATGCTTGGGATTATATACAGTAACATACATTTATTGACAATTATGTCACTGCAATCTTTGCCGGCAGTAAGTATTCACTGAGATGGCAGGATCTTAAAGAAAGTTGTTCAGAGTTTTAAGTAATTTTCCATTTGGAAAGTTCCCAATATTTCCCTGATGATGTCTAGACAAAAATTATCTTTAAAACAAAATAACTACTCAAATCTTGCAATGCAACACACCTACAGAAAACACCCAATGTATAATAAACATTTCCTCCACAATCATAAAAGTCTTATTTAATACAATTCTAGTACTATACACAGTGGGTCATAGGTAAATAAAGTTATGTTCAGTAAAAAATTTCATAAACGACTCCATTGTAATTATAATCAGATTGAAAAAAGTTATCACTGTAAGTACACCATAGACTGGTTGCAACATGCCACAAGTCAAACATAGCAGCTAGGGATGCGCTACTAAAATAACAACGCGAAACTGACTGACACCAGAAAATGGCATACACAATTCAAAAATATTATAACATTTGTAGACCCCGTCTTTCTCTCTACATTCCATTGTGGTCAGTCATGCAGGCTTAGGTCCTACTGATTTTCTGATTAAACTTTTGTAGACCGCCCATCCTAAACTAGATGATGGAAGAGAGCCATCATCAGTGTGCACCGGCAATGGAAGGAGCCTAAAAGTGCCAGTATATTAATTATATTTGATGTTTCAAGCCTACAGATTAGTGTCCAGCGGGATGCCAGCGATGCTCACATTGCTATTCGTAAGATTACTCCTTACGAATATTTGTTCCGACGTCTAAAGATACACTCGTTTTTAAATTGTTTCAGTTTGACCAACACTTAAAAGCTTTCAAGAAATTTTGTATTTCATTAAGAGAACTAATGAACTTTCTACAGACTAACTGTGCTGCCATTCTCTGCATCATGCTATCCATTCCTTCTGCACCCTCTACCCATTTCACCCCTGGCATATTCAAATCCCCTGCTACAACAACCCACCACCATTATCTTTATACTAGTACTCTGCTTTACCATCCTACATTGCTTACCTCCTATCTCCACCCCTACGGCCTCATCAATGCTATCCTCTCCATTTCTCTCCCCTTCCGTTTCCTCGCTTCTAACTGATTGCTATTTCAACAACTGCTGCTTTGCCCTGGCCCTCTCCATGCAGCCAGCTACTTCTCTACCTAGCAGGTCACCTAGAATCCTCTTTCCCTGTTCTGTCAGATGAACCTGGTCCCTCCCTACTCTTTCCGAGCCTACCCATTTCCTACTATCTATAAATGTAGCCCCCAAATCCCTACACACTCTCTCATATACCTCACTCGCAGCCACTGCCTTCCTATAGGACACTCCTTTCCTAACCAGCACGCCACTGACTACTGTCCTAGCTACAGGGAACTTCTCCCGCACTTTCCTCAGCAATCCCCTGAGGTCCCGCTCTACCTCCTGCCCCACCTCCCTATGAGCCAGGTCATTTCCCCCTACATGAATTAGAACAACCTTTACCACCCCTCTACCTCTCATACTACTAACCCTTTCCTCCTAATCCCTGGTATTTGTCCCCCCCCCCAAACGCTGCTTTATATGCAATTTCCTTCCTGACTTCCCTCAGCTCCACCCCGTTTACAATAGAGCTGCCTAGAAAACTACCTCTGGCTCCTTTCCTACAACATGTTGCTGCTTTGTGCCCTTCCACCCACCTGCCTACCCTTGTCTACTTTGTCTCTTACCTGATCCCTGTCTTCAACCTCCTGCAGCACACTTGTTTCCCTCCCTTTGACCAGCCCTTCTCTCTCCCCTCTGTCCCTGAACTGTCCACTTTGTCTTGCTTGCTGGTCTTTGCTGATCGCACACTTGCAAGCCTCAGCATAATGCTTCCTACCTTCTACCCCTGCCTATTCCCTGCTTTCTGTTTCCTGTTACTCTATTCCTGATTACTTCCTGCCTACTACTATCACCTTATTCCTTGCTACTATTTCGTGTTCCTCTTATCTTATTTGCTGTCTTATGTCTCCTACTCCTACTGTCTTATCCCTTTCTACTGCCTCCAACTCATCTATCCTCCTCCTGAATTTTACCACCTCTATCTCTGCCTCCCTCCTCCTCTGCCTTTCCTACTGCAGTTCCTTCTGCAGCCCTACTTGCATTCTGCCTAACTCTTTCTCTCTACTCAGCTTTTCCTCCTGTGGACCAGCTTGCATTTTCCTTAGCACCCCCTTTACATCTTCCAACTCCTCCTCTAACTTATCCACCCTCATTTCTACTCTACTCTTACCCATCTCATTCCTGACCATTTCTTCCATCCTCTCAATCCTATGCATCCTCTCTTTCCTGCTCATCAAATGTACCATCTCCCCTTTCCACCTCTCCTCCTTAGACACTTCCATTGGCACTGGCACACCTCTACAAAGCTTCCCCTCAGCATATCCCAAATCCAGTTTCCACCTTCTCCGCTTATTTGTGTTTCCTTCTCTACCCTCAATTTGTTCCCTACCACTGCCACTAAACCCTTTCCCTCAGCGCATTCCTCACACTTCCACTCATGTTCCTGTAGTGATCCCAGTTCCTCCTCCCTGATCCCTATACAGCCAACATGGTACCAGCCGCCACACTGGTCACACTAAACACCACTATCTAACCTTCTCCACACCTTACCACAGCACCTACACTTACACCTCCCTACCAATTTTTTACCCTCTCTTTTTAAAAAAATAATCTAACTTAAAACTAAAACTACTCTCCCTTATAAAATAATCCAAATACCTATGTATACATACACTTTCTTAACTAGCCTAACTTATACCATACACCCTTTGCCCTCGTACAATAACAAAGGCCTCGGCCTCGTGCACACAATCGGACACTACTCCCTCCTTATAACTATTTACCACATAAAACACTAATCTTAACTCTAATTATAGGTCAAACTACTACTCCACCTATATTTAAACCTATTGGTAGAACTAATCGCAAGCCAAAACAACCTTAAATACGGAACAACACAACCTGTTGTCCTGTTTGGTGACTTTGTGCTTCTTACACAAACTCTAGCCGGTACAAATATTAACTGCAAACTAGTAACATCTTACGGATGCAATAAAAGAAAACAAAAAGAGAGAGAGCAATGGAGAGCCCTCTCTGGGGCAATTGAGACAACGCCTGATATGTCTTTGCAAAGTAGGCTGACCTTCAAAGGGTTGTGTAAACATCAGTCGATGCAGTATCATTGAATGTTACCTCCCAGGTTCCTACACTTTCAATGCACACTTTATGTTATCCAAGTACACAATAACACTGATTGTCCAGTACATGTACACCTCCTATTATACCGGCAATAAAACAGGTGTGGCAGCACCAACACACATATCATAAAACAAAATATATATTTTCAGTACTTACAGCTAGCTTCTCTTCACTAGTTTATAATTTAAGGAAAACCCCCTATTGTATGAAAAAACAATCGAACAATGGTAACCACCACAATACGACACTCCCCCTAACTCATAGATTTATTCAGTACAGTAACACACCACGATAATGCCAGGTTCACAATGTAAGTCGATTGGCTGGTATCACCACGCGAGGTAATGATATCTATCGAGATAACTGGCAAAATGTCTCGATTATCTCTAATTTCTATTAATCCGCTGATTTTGGTGGTTTGGTCACATTATCGGGATCAAACTGTAAAACATAAACAGATAGTTTGGGAAGGAGACGAGATGGCAAAGTTATTTAATCGAGAATAAAGAGAAAATGGCTCAGGCAATGTACAATTAAATTTTTGAAGAGGAAAGTGATGACGAGGATGTTATTGTTTGTTGTCCGCGATGTTTACATGAAAAAATTAATTATTTTTAGAAATTTATGACGTAGAGCTTAAAGCGCGCTTTCGCCTGATGCCAAACACACGATTGCCAAGGAGCCTCTTTCGTTTTATTAATTTTCCTTTACAACTATTCTGCATTGACATTATAGGTATACATGTAAAATAATCAAGTTAATTACTTTTGTAGGCCTAATTCAAATTAAGCATGTGACTAACACCAGTAGTATTTTTAATTGAAAATGTCTTTGAATATACTCAAAAACAGATGTTGTGAAATAAACCACAACAGATAACACAATAGTTACTTAGTTATGTCCTTAGTTTTAGGATCTGCAAAGTTAAGAGCTCTGTTTGAAGCTTCTCCTGTTTAGTTCTTTCTTGTTCTTGTTGTAACTTTAGTTGACGAATCTCTTTCATTGCCTCGTTTTCTTTAATCGCAAACTTTTTGGTAGCTCAATTTTTTCTATATGCCAGGCACTTACTTCAGACTTTTTTTTTTTTTTTTTTTTTTTTTTTGTTTCAGTGCATTGCTGGTCGTCGTTTACTAGTCCAGGAAGATGTTACCATACGGTTTCTCACATGGCTGGCAAAGACTATCCTCCAACCATCGGACCCAGTCGAGGCATAATTACCTGAAGCATTTGCAAGGTTACTTATTTGAACTGTGTGTATGACAACTGAGTCGCTACTGGAATGACATTCTGCTGGCTTTACTAGTGGCAGTATACAGTGATCTTGAGTGCCTATTTTGATGGCAGAACACACTGGACCCCTTAGCATACACATTCGTCTACATAGGTTTTCGCGTATGGTTTTATAGTCTTTATTTTGTTGTGTCACAGCATCAGTTTGTTTATTTTCAGTGTTATTGAAATGTTCTGACATTAATTCTAACAAACTGTGTTTTTCATGGGATAAAAAAGTATGGTTTCGCTGTTTCCTTACGACCACAATGTTTTCCGGACTTGCCATACGTTCTCAAAATGCTGGATAAAATGATCTCGATATTCTGAAAAGTTAATCTTCATTGGTGAAACTGGCCCTTAAGCGGATTAAGATCAAAGCGGCGCAAAAGCGCCTCTCCTAAGGTTTAACCTGTACAGCCAGGAAATACTACAAAAATCGAGTAAATATCAAAAGCTCAATAGTCTTCATAATGCAAAATATCCAAAATTTGAAACTCCATTCAACTCGCCAAATCGTCAAACGGCACACACAAACACATAAAGGTGTTAAGTTATGAAGGTCGCCAAAAGTGTAATGTTTGTTATACATATCTATGATATCTTCCTGTTCCTGTTGATAGGTAAACAAAGGAGATGATGCAAAGGTTTTGTGTGTTGTTTTTGCAGATAAAAGGTTGTCAATATTGTCGTTTAAGTCTAGTATCTTCTATGTAAGTAAAAGGAAGATCAAAAATATAAAGAATACATTAAACCATAACTTAGGTACTTTCGCTGTGTTCAAAAGCAACAGGTTATGGGCCCAGCACACTTCCACTGCACCACTCTGCTTCAGTCACACAACTTTCAGCTGAATTTACATGAATTTTTAATCATTTAAATTATTTCTAATGCCCTCTCCAATTCTGTGTCCCTGTACTGAACCTTACCATTCTGAAAAACAACCTTAATATTAACATTTTCTAAACATTTGACTGATAACAAGTTTTTCCTTAGGTTTGGTACATAAAAAAACATAATCTACAGTACATTCAGTTCTTTTACCCTCTACTTCCAAAAACACATGAACATTTTCTACACCTGTTGCCTCATTCACACTATTGTGTTTAGCCACTGTTATCTTTATAGGCTCTTCAATTCTACAAACTCAGAAAATACACTTCTGTCATTTAACTCTACCATATGATTTGTACACCCTGAATCTACACAGAAACTTACTACAGCATTTTTGCTAATACTAACATTGTCTGCTTCTGTTTCACAATTAGGGTGACTAGTTTGACATTTACCTTGAGTATCCATATCAACATAATAGCTTTTTGGCTCACCCATTGTTGAGTAATGTTGAGTTTGATTTTCCTGACGACCAACTGCTTGGAAATGTCCGCTCTGATGAACATTTCTATAATACCTTCCAGGTCGATGATGTCCATTAAATCCATTTTTGTAACCCTGCTAAGTTGCATCTCTTAGGCTGTTCCTGGGTAGCTGATTACAATTTCGACCAATATGTCCCTTCTTGCTGCACTGATAACATACGCTTTGAGTTGCTGATGAGAATGCTGAAGGCACCAATGCATTTTGTACTTCAATCTTAGGAGATCTGCACTTACGTTTTTCTTCTTCTGCTCGCAGCTTACTCTTCACAAATTCAAGCGTTAATGTTTTTGGTGGTAGATTTTCTATGACTGTAACCACTACATCAAATGACTTGGGTAAACTCAACAATAAATTGCATATAACATCATTATCCTTTAATTCTGCACCAGTCGATTTTAACTGCCTTACCACCTCATCAAACTGCATCAGGAAATGATCTACACTTTCACCTTCATTTAGCATCATTGACTGTAACTTTTTCTTTAAATACAATTGCCCAGGCAATCCCTTCTTCTCGTACAGATTTTCTAGGCATTTACACATTTGGTATGGATTTACCTTATCCTGCAAATTTTCTATTTGAGAATCATCAACACATTGAACAGTCAGGTTTCTAGCCCGATTTTCTTTTTTCTGATCTGAATCACATGTCAGTTTGCCATCTTCAATTTCAACATATTACTTGTTAACACACTCAGCAACATCATTTTCCGCAAGTAACATAAGCATTCTGAACTTCCAACTGTAGTAATCTGAGCCATTTATTGGTTCTACCATGTAACACACTTTATGTTGCATGGCCATTTTCTTTAATCTATAAATAGCCACTTAGCACAAAAAATACTAACTCTTACGCCTTGCCATCAAATATCTTCACACATACCTTGGCCATTCCATGCATTGATATTTCACTCGTACAGCTTTTCTTCAAAACCTTCGCCATGTGCTTGTGCATCGCGCTCTATTCTGAAATGAAAAAATTGGTCAGTCAGAACATGGTGGAAGTGATAAACAAGGAGTTAAATATGCACAAAGTTGAATTCTGTGAGGAGTGTGTAAATGGAAAGCTAACAAGGTTACCATTTGGTAACAGAACAAACAGTAACAGTGTGTTAGGCATAGTTCATTCAGATTTGTGTGGTCCAATTTCACCTACAACAAATGAGACTCATTAATATTTTGTTACATTCATTGATGATTTTTCAAATTTTACACTGGTGTATCCGATCAAGTCAAAAGGTGAAGTTACAGAATGTTTTCAAGATTATTGTAGTATGACAGGCAATATGTTTGGGCAGTTTGTATCAAATCTAAGATGTGACAATGGAGAAGAGTATGTTGCACAAGAATTGATTGATTTTTGTAGAAAGAAAGACGTAATTCTTGATTACACAGTGCCATACATGCCTGAACAAAATGGTAAGGCAGAAAGGATGAATAGGAGTTTAGTTGAACAGGTACGTAGTATGATCAGTGAATCTGGGGTACCTAAACAACTTTGGGGAGAAGCAGTCAGAACAGAAGCTTATATTGTAAATCGTAGTCCAACTGCAAGCGTGGAAGGAGTCACACTGGCTAAAATTTGGTATGGATGAAAGCCAAACGTAAAAAAATTTGAGGGTTTTTGGATGTGCAGCATACAGCCATGTACTAAATGAGTTGCATACAAAGTTAGACAATAAGGCAGAAAAATGTATATTAGTGTGGTATTCTCAAAATGGCTATAGATTATTGAATCTTGAAAAGGGAAAAATCATAGTATCGCGTGATGTCAAGTTTGATGAAGGTAATTTTATATTTAAAGAAAGAAATGAAAGAAAACTTGTAGAATGTAAACAGGATGCTGGGAACTGTAGTGAACCTGAAAATGTTAGTCTCAGTCCAGTAGATGTAAGTGATTTAAGTGAAGGGTGAACAAAGTTTTGAAAATTAACCAAACCAAGTACACTAAAGTAATTTTGAAAAAATTTGGTGTGAGAATTGTATATCATCACCAACACCTATTGAGCCAAAGCTAAACATAAAACCTTGTACACATGAAAATGATGTAATAAAAAAACCTTTTAGAGAACTGGTAGGCTGTCTGATGTTTTAGTTATTTTATTTTTTTGGTGCATGTAACATAAAATACCTTTAATGTTGTAGCAAATCTGTATTGTTTCAATTACTACCAATATAATATTTTTTTTCAATTATGACTGATGATATAAAGAAATAATTCAACTATTATAATATATTTAGTGCAATCTGTTGTCGAGAAGGAAAACTTCAAATTTAATTATTTTAACGAATAATGCAGACCGAAATCGATGGTTCGATTATCCTGCAACAATCGAATTTTCGAATTGTTATCACCATGGTCTCATCTTTCGTCTATGAGCTGTACACAATTGCTGTCTGTGTTTGTTTTTTATTTTGATCTGATAATCGAAATTATTTTGTGCACTACTTCTATTTATTGAGATTAATTTAATTTTTTTTGTACTGAATATGAACCAAGCAGACGTTTCGAAGTTGGTTTCGCAGTTAAGAATATCTGTTGCCAACCGACCACGAAAGTTAAAAAATCCCGACGGGCCGAAAGGAAGGTTAAGAAAATTGCAGAAAACAGTAACAGCGCTGATCAAACATGAACGAATTGAACTTAATTACAACAGAGCAGATGAAGCTCGAGGTTTTGCAGAACGTGTAAGTGATTATTCTGTTTTTCTTTTTCCATAGGGTAGCGGTGTTTTAATTATACTACTTGCCCTCCATCAATGCGCACCTGGTTCGATTTCACCCGGACTTTCTAATATTTAGGAAATTCCCTCGGATATCTGGAATGGAAATGGTGTGTATAAACAGTACTATAATCCATTCACACCTTTATGAAGCCCGTCTAAAGTTCTACTTCCAGATTATTCCTCCGTCTCGTGCAAACAAATCTTAAATAATTCTAGATAATTACACCAAATGCAAAGCACCGAATTCGTGCATACTCAGTCATAATATCTTGCATGAGAAGTATTTCTTACAAGGTGCTACCAATACACGTCTTCTCACTGTTTTGGTAATCTGAAGAATAGAGGCCTGTTTGACTTAAAAAAAATTCTCGGGAAATGGTATAATTCCACTGCTAATTACACAGAACACGAATTTAGGGGGGGGGGGGGGTTATCAAGATACAACCAACACACACTGGAGAGGGCTATGAAGATCAGGGAAATCGAGGTGTAAAACGAATAAAAAATATGTACATTTACAGGATAAAATTTTCCCCCTTCAATTTCCCTCCAGTTCATACCCTCCCCACTGTCGTATTTGTAACTTATATTGGTAATATTGGCAATTTAGGTAGTGTTCAGTTTGATCTTTTTGCAGTTAAATGTATTTTCATGATACAATATTACTATAATAAACAATACCTAAAATACAATATTACCAATGCACACAGACTCACACACACCATTTTTCTGGTGCAAATGGGCTATTCTTGAAATTCATTTCTGGGGAAACTTCTAACTTCGGTGATCCGTGATGCACCCTGTTGTGGTGGTAGGAGGTACCTGGCCTATACCTTGATACTCCCTACCGGCACTGACTCTCTCTCACCTTGTTACGGAGGCCCCTCACTGGAGGTGCATCTGTCATTGGGGTGGATTGTTAGGAGTGCTGTTTTCCCTCCGGGTGGTTATAAGGGGGCCCTTCGGCAGCGTATACATTTCTAATGAGTATTCCTTTGCCTGGCGGGTTGGGGTTGGTCTCACGTTGGGGTCCATACAGGGGATACTGCCTAGCGGAAGGGTTGTGTTTGAACGGAGGGGAATCAAACCCCAGGGTGAGCTTAGTTAGAAATGACTCCCTCCTAGCGAGTGTGTCCTTGCTCACCGTGAAGGTTGCCAAAGTTCACGATGCCATCTGTCCAAAAGAATGAAATACCGCAAGTGGGATTGGAGATGTTGACGGAATGGGATTGAGTCTGACTTTCCTCGTTTAGTTGCTACTCGTGGTCTTGTTCACTTCCAGGATGTCTGAAAGGGGCCGGCCTCGTAGGCTTACGAGAAGGAACAAAATTATGCCGAAGGGAAGCTATCCGGAATTTTGGTAGTTATAGACAGTTTAATTACCTTCCTGGTTGCCGTTAAGATCATACTCGTCTTTGGTGGTGCAGTGTCGCTAGCTTGGGTTGGGGCAGGTGGCTTCGCAGTCGGTGCAGGGTTGGACGGGCTGAAAATGCTAGTGTTCATAGCTTGGCCACGGCGAACAGATGCCTAATTCAGAATCTAGTTTGGATTCGTGTTCACAAGCTATAAGGGCAAAATAGGACGTGGTACGGGAACAGTGACTTCTGGTAAAGGGGATGGGGGTGCAGTGTCATAAGTGGAGTCGACTAGTGGTGCTCCACCAGTCTAAGGTCCCTCTGTAGGGCCCGTCAAGCTCAGCGACAATTTCTGCTGAGCAGCCCTCCTCCCTTTTTGATCATCTAGATTTATGATAATCAACTTTACCAAACTAATGTTATATTGCACGGTTTCTTTCTCTCTAACCGAGACACTTTTCGTTAATGTACTGGTTGGTCTCGCTCCTCCCTCTAGCTGCCGTAGTACAGCCCTCGTGGGAGTAGTGTATTCAGTCACTCCTGAGGTACTGTCAGGGAGAAATGACAGGCTAGAGTCGGAATGGTACCGCAGGCAAGCGTGATCGTACCAGACACTCCCAGGAATCCCAGTATGTCTTTGTAGACTATAGCCGTTTCAGGCGCTGTGATCCTCAAGGGTTCTGCTCACTTACACTTATTTCGCAGTAAAAGGTTAGGTTTTCTGTCGAGACTCAAATGAAATTAACTAAAATTAAAATAATTAAGGATGCGTAAATGACTACCTCATCAAGGTTAGAGTTTGTCGTAACGTTTTGTTGACGCTTGAGAAACACTGGGGATCCGGTTCTTTTATAATCTAAAACCAATAATTATTAATTATTTAGTTTTATACCAGGTGAAGACGAACCTGGATGAATTCTCTCTAAATAAGCAAACGCCAAGAATACTAAATGTCGCAATTAACAGTGAGTTAGTTATCGGAGGGGTGGTTGTCCTGAGGGGATGTTGCAATGGCCTGCTACAGTGGTAGTCAAGGAATGACTGAGGTAAGGGGTGCAGGGTTACGGACGATGGAGTTACCTCCAGAGAGCCTTCACAAGCTGTCGGAGCTGGAGAGCCTTTGCAAGCTGGTGGATGAGCCTTCACAGGCTGCTGGTAGAGGAAGGCTGGCCTTCTTCAGGCTGGGAGAGGTGGTCTTGTCCAGACCCAGGGGAGCCCTCCAACCTCTGCGGTTGGCGAGTTGACGAACCCTGGCATTAGCGTTTTCAGGATTCCTTACATAGTCTAAATCTTAGCATTGCGACTCTCACAGGGGTGTGGGGGTGCTAGCTTTCCACCACAGGGGTAGATTATCTCAGGGTAGCGGGCAGCGCCACACTTCTCGTATCACCCTGGGGGGAGGCTAATGACAAGTTTACCGCGTCTTCTCAAGGCTCGGTGGCTGTGACGTCACTGGGCGCAGAAGTGCTGCGATCCCGTGGTGACTCTTTCAACTTCCTTATCAGTGTCGGCTTGTCCATGGCTCGTCGAGTAAAACAATCCCTGGTCGAAGGGGTAGTGACCGCATGTCGGATTCTGAGCAGGCATTAGTACAATTTCCATAATTAAACGCGCTAATTATTTTCCGTGTCTGTAGTTTTCCAACGCATGGAATCAACTCTGTAGCCACTAGAATAAATGTACGCCACTTTAGACTTGTTCCAAGGCTCTCAGCGCTCGCTGATGGAGCAAAGTTGTCCAGTGGTGTGTGCAGTCGCGCTGCGCACCAATGCGGCGTGTATCGACGTAAAGAAGAAAGCCTGCGAGGTTGAATCACCATTTTGGGGATTTACTCCCGTGCTGGTGTTGGGGCTCGGTACATAGTGTGTGCGTATGCTTGAACAGTATTTTTCATTGCAAGGTGGCTGGGCTTGAATATTGGACATTACCACAGTAACATTTGGGTGTGCGTGTGTGTGTGTGTATTGATATTATTGTAAATTTAGGTTTTGTTTGGTTAGGTCATTTTGCAATTTAAAATATTTGTGTGATGATTATGATATAATATTTTTTCTCGAAAACACGAATACTTGCAAATATATCTAACCGAACAATACATAAATTGACAGTATTCAATTATTTGAATGTTCCTGAGAGCTTTTGGCTCTATTTTAGGAACAGTACATATATAAATTACATAATTTTGTGTTTGAACATAGTAAACAATAAATAAATATCAGAATCGCTTAACATTCTGTGAACATACATAAGAACACTTTGACGCCGAGCTGTGCTAGAGCCCATGATGGCGCTCACCATGTATATGTCACTTGTAAAGTGTGTTTTATATTTCTATTTACGGGGTTTGGTATGTCTTTAAAGTGTTTGTTGCTGTATTGAAAATGTTTGGTTATGAAATTCAAAGTGCCCGCGGCACCGAGATTAAGTACACTAATATTCCGGTATGAACGCCGTCATAAAGAGACACTCTGAAATAATATGAAAAATTCATAATAAAATTATAAAATGTAAAACAGTATTAAATTTAATTTGTGCCATTTTATTTCTATAATAAAATATTTTAATCGCCGTGCATAGCTCTTCTGCTTATGTTAACCCCGTAGGCGGCCATGATAGGTCCGTGCGACGCTTGTATCTGGACAGTCTGTCGTAGTGAGCTGGTGAGGTAAGACACTATCACGTACACACTACAACTTTTGTTCACTGATGTAGGTTTCAATAGTCAATTTAGTTTACCGGTTAACCTTTGCTTGCATGCCTTTGCGAGACATTTTCCCAGCATTATGCTTCCACTTTACTAATTTAGTTCGCCCTTGTGGCATTTCTAACTTAATCAAGGAGGAGGAGAAAGATGGCGGAGAGGTCACGCGACCCGCGCAACTTGAATCAGGCGCCATCCGCCTATGTTAGTGGCATTTCATTGTAATTTCTGCAATTACTCCTGTCCTAGCCAGCTCTGTGTATAGGCCATCACCACACTACCCACGTGCTGGAGAGCGAGCCCCGACGAGTTTGCGTTAGTGATGTCGAGTAATCACTCATGTTAATGTGTATTAAGGGTTTTCATTTGTAACTCTCCGTGTCCTGTCTTCAGGGAAAAAACCGTCAGTCCACCCTAGCGGCTGTCGGCTTTCTTCCCTTGTGAAGATTGTGTTTTCACAAGGGTGAGATCATCCATCTAGGGGTTGCGCTAGGGTAATTGCGGACTGGGGAGCACCCAAGCAGAATTGGCTAGTCATGACCGCGATTATCATAATTTCATTGGCACATTGATGTGTACACATAGTAACAATAAAAACAAGCCTACAGTGAACTTACCTCTGTTATTCAGTAGTAACAGTGTCCTAGCCACATATATTTTATTAAGTGTTTGTTTCAAAGTGATGTTTAGTAAAAGTTTAGTATTGCCAACGTGTTTGTAAGTACGTACGGGTGAGACAGACACACAGAGCTCACAGCATCCCTTAGAACCCTGAGTCTGAATATTGCGTTGATATGAAAGCACCACTTATGCTCTCAAATTACCAGTAAGTATTTGTGTCATTGTTCGTCTCGTGTCTCGCCCTACGGCATCAACTTGATATAAGAGAAAACACTAACATAAAACAAGAGAAATAACTTTTTAAACACTATATATGAGTGATGAGAACAAGTGGTAAAATGTAGCGAGCAACAGATATTGAAACATAGTTAACAGTAAGTAAATAGATATGAGAATCACTTAACATAAGACCTCAATAATGGGCAGTCTTTAGTTTCGCTGTACCACTGGTGGCAGCTATTCATAGTAGATATCTAGGGCATATTTTTTTATTTGAGAAGTGTATATGTTAATTGTTTAATTTCCTTTATTGATTCTGGTAGTGTATTATATACATTTATCAATTTATTTTTTTACGCTGTTTATTCCATATTTAGTTGAGTATTGTGTATGTTTATGTACGTGTAATATTTTTCTTGTATATTAATTATGCTTATTTTTTGACTTTGTTATTTCCATATTACAATTATTCAACTTATTAAGAATTTTAAAGGCATATACTGCGGCAGAGACTGTCAAAGTGACCTGCAGTGGGAGAATGTGTGTACTGAGATAGAGCTACTTGGTGGGTGTCCACGGTGGGTATTCATACATTATTCTGATAACTCTGTTTTGTATAATCTCCAACTCTTGGATATATTTCTGATTACATTCATAAATCTAAGATGGGGAATTTATCATGGCATGGTATAGGTCTCTGATTTGATTTTGTGGGAGTTTGTTCTTTACACGTGCTAATACTCCAAGAATGGGCAGTATTTTATTTTTGATTTGTTTTGTGTGTCTCTCCCATGTTAGATGTGATTCAAGTCAAAGTCTGAAGTATTTCGCATGTTCAACTCTCCTCAACACAACTTGGTTGATAGTGATGATTTTTAAGGGCTTAGATTCATTGATTGTTAATCTATTATGATGGAACGAGTGGCAGAGATTATTGATGTTGTGCTGCATCAAATCTAACAGCTGGTCTATGTCATTCCCGGTGTGGAACAGACTTGTATCGTCAGCAAAGAGAGTGATATGTCCATTTAACACACACTTTTGAATATCGTTTACATGTATCAAGAATAATATAGGCCCCAGTATTGAGCCTTGAGGAACACCACAGGTTATACTTGCATAACTACTTACACTGTTTCCATACTGGACATACTGCTGTCTGTTGGTGAGGTAGTCCTGAAAACATTTAAGAGGGAGGCCACGGATACTTGAAACAGCAACATCTGGTTAATGGTATCAAAGGCCTTTTTCAAATCAATACATAACCCCATTGTTACCATACCTCTATCTAGCGAGTCCTCTATCCTGGATACAATATCAACTATCAACGGCTGCATCTACTACACTCGATTGTTCTCTAAAACCATATTGATACTTTTAAAAATATGTATTCTTCTTAAGGTAGCTTGTTAGCTGGTCTTAACTGCTTTTTCTAAGACCAATGCATGTTACAAATACATTAGTGGGGAGGGCTATGAACTGGAAGGAAATTGCAGGGTACAATTTTACTACGAATATGTACATATTTTTCACTCGGTTTACCCCGCAATTTCCCTGACGTTTTTACCCCTTCCCCACTATCGTATTTGTGAGTTATATTGGTAAAATTGTCAATTAAGGTATTGTCCGGCTACGTATTTTTGCAATTTATCATATTTTTGTGAATTAGTATTGTGATTACGTAGGCCTACATATTTTTCACTCATTTTACGCCGTAATTTCCTTGATCTTCATAGCCCTCCCCACTATTGTAAAGTTACATTTAATTTGGTTACTACTCACTGAATCAATCACCATTCATACGGCGTATATGATTTAAGCAAGAGACAACATTGATTCATTTGACAACACTACTCAGACACACCAATCTCCGCACAAATACTATGATTTAACTTTTCACCGGCTATAATAGCACCAAAACACTAGTATTTTAGCACAATTATGTATTATGAATTAATTTTAATAATAACACTTTAAAGGACACTTTTGAAAACCTACAACCAATACAATCATCACAATTAGTTCAGAAATTTCTCACATTAAGTAAACTTTTGCGACCCAATATAAATATAGGCCTATTTGACGTAAAATATAGTGTGTTTTATTGAATAAACAAAGCAATCTTGATAAGCCTCCTCACTATCATATTCATTTTTTTTACTGCGAACTAGGTAAAGCCCTGCTAAAATTCCTATTAAGTGTGATTAGTAATAATCATATCTAATCATATCAAGTACGTAATATTTACCAGGTTAAAAAAAAAGCCTTACATCTTCAGAATTACCACCACGAATAGACTATAATAATGTTGAATAATAATGGCATTGGTGCGTTGCTGTGGTCATGATACATTGTATGGATTTCTGCAGTGGAGAGAGCTGTGATTATCAGGGAAACTGTAAGGTAAAAGTAAGAAGATGGAAAAGATAATAACACAAGTAATGAAGAAAGATATGAAAAATGTTGAATACCTCCCCATATTGGATTCGTGCAAAATTTGCACCAGACTGTTTCCTGGGCCATGAGTGATAGAGAGTGCAGAAGGCACGCCAATTTACATACTTCATACAGTTTCACCAGTTATGTACAAAGCAGGTAAATCAATGTGGCCTGTACGTTTGCTATTGTTCGTGCATACCTATAGTCTATTCATGGTTACTTCAGACATTCTGAAGCCCTACTAAAGTTCGACTTGCGGGATATTCCTTCGCCTCATGCTTAACAAACCAGAAAATGACACCAGGGGGCAATGCACCACATTTGTGTGCACTCAGCATTATCATTTTTTACTTGAGAACTATTTATTATGAGGCATTACCAACAAACTTATTTTCTCCCTATGTTTATTGGTATTAATTAAGAATTTGAATGATAATTTATGTTAATTTATTGATGACTGTAAGAGATCAATCTAATCAAGCTAAGATACTTTTATGTTATAAGTATAAAACACTTACAATAAATGATGTATTTGGGAAATAACCAAACACATTATACATGGAATACAACGGAGTGATTTTTCAAAAGTTTTATCAAAAAAGTGTGAAGAAACTGTGAATAGACTACCATTTGGCTTCTGTACACTTACCTGTTGTGCTGTATGGGTGATGATGTGTCATAGTTGCCATTCATCTGAAAACAGAAAGTCATTACACATGGCAACATAATGGTTGAGACCGAGCTTTAGAAAAAGTTAAGGTAAAATATATTTTTGTCTGGAATTCAAGGGAATGTCAGGGAATTTTTAAATGAAAAAAAAATTGGTAACTGTGTGTGTGTGTGGTTGCAGCTGATCTCGGAGGCGGTGCGTCATGGGGACTGCCACCGCACGACAATGGAGCTTGCTGACTTCTGGCTGCTGGAAAAGCAGCTGATGCACAAGTTGTTCAAGGTGCTGGTGCCACGTTTCCAGAACTACAGCATCTCCTACACCCGCTTCTTCCTCGCGCCAAGTTCCTACCCTGACAAGACACGCAAGCGAGCCGTGCTTGAGCTCAGAGGTCTGTCACAGCTGCTTTGTGCTTCACTTTACAATTTCAAAATCATCCTCTGAAAAAATTTGTACTCATTATGTAAGATTAGTTCTCTGTTTCCCATGTTACTTTGATGTTTAGAGTGGTGACTGTGGAAATGTTTCTGTTTTATTTTATAGCTACATAATGCATATCACAGTAAGATAAAGTAAACACTAGTCATACAACATTGGTAATGTTCACAGGGTCAAAGGAAGAACACATAATTGGCAGAAATAATAAGTAAGCTGTTTTCATAAGTGTACGACAAGCTGTTATGCCGCTAGCCAGTCAGTGTCACTAGGAGCCAATGTTTTGCTGGCTGGATGGTTGTGAGCTCAAATTAAGTTCCAGCCCAAACATTTTCTTCTCTCTCCCTCTCGCTTCTCTTTCCCTCTCTCCCATCCTCTCCCTCTCTCCCATCCTCTCCCACATTCTCTCTCTATCTCTGTCGCTCTCCGTTCCTCTCCCCCTCTCATCTCACACTACTCTCTTGTTCTCCCCTCCCCATCGCCCCTCTCTCTTTCTCCTCTATCTCTCTCCAGTTCTGCCCCTTTCTCTCTTTCTCTCTCCCTGTCTCTTTCTTCCCCTTTCTCTTTCTCCCCCTTTCTCTTTCTCCCCCTCCCATTTCTCTTTTTCCCCCTTTCTCCTTCCCCACTCGTCTCTTCTGGGGGAGATTGATTACATCCAGTGACTATAATTGACTGGGTTATATAGATGCAAATAAATGAGTACACTATTTGTACACTGCTGGCCATTAAAATTGCAACACCAAGAAGGACGCACCTGAAGGACCGCATATTGTGGGAATGCATTGAGCAAGATAGGGCAGTTATGTTGATTAGTTTTTCAGCCAAATGGCACAGCACTTATCCCAATGATGACACTGATAATTTATTAGTGTAAAAGTGTACTTTAAGGGGGAGGGGGTTGAGAGGTTGAGGCATTGTGTTTTCCCGCTGTTTGTGTGCACAGATGGAGTGAGCTGGTTGTGCCAAAGAACATGAAAACCATACAAGCAGGTTTTTGCCTTTCAATGCTGGAAAATCGTGGCCTCTCAGGATTGTTGATTAGCCTACCGCATAATTTGTTTTCATGTTGGAAGAAACGCAACCATATTGAAGTGGATGTGGGATGATTAGGTGGAAGAGGGATGCACTGAGTGATGTGCATCGCATGAGGACACATCTGGTATGCATAGTGATAATGGACTGTATAGCCATATCTAACACTCTTGTTCAGGAATTCAGGCATGTGGCACATCAATATGTGTATTAATGCATTGTGTGACCATCTGCAGCATCAGGGCATCATATCCAGGCACCCATTACTGCAGTTGCCACAGGCTGTCATCACAGGTACCTGCTGCTGCAATGGTGCATGGAACGTCAGGCCTGGAGGGACTAATAGCATGCCATTGTCTTCTATAACGAATTCCATTTCTGCTTGGAGTGCCACATTGTTCACAATCCTGTCTGGTGGCACCGTGGTGCAGTTCTGGCTGAGTCCTGCATTATGAACCATCACACTGGCTCAACATGTGGAGTTTTGGTATGGAGTCCCGTTGGATTCCAATCCTGGTCGCACCTAGTGTGCTTCGCTGGTACGCTGACAAGCAACTATTACATCATGGAGGTGTTGCAACCTGAATGTTGTCATGTGGTACAATAGTGTCTGGATGACCCACCATGTACCATGTCACACTGCTTCCTTGACGTGCATGTTCACTGGATCTCTTGTCCATCAAATGGTGTGCTCTATGGTTTGATGATGACTGGCTTCCCACAAGATGCTCATAGCCACAACAGATGAACTTTGGGCACACCTGGAAGCAGCATGGGTGGAGACCTCATACAGTCATCCGAAGACTCTTCCTCTCATTATTGAGGCACGTTGCAGCGGTTATTGCCGTCCATGGTTAGGCCACACATAACTTTTTTCTCAGTATTCTATATGTTATACTGATCTGCAAGAGTAATGATATCACCCTTCTGGTTGTGAAAGATGATGTGCATCTTGGTGTTGCAATTTTAAGGGCCAGCAGTGTAATAAATTCTACATTTGAACACCTTTTACAGAGGGCCACAGTGACTGCTCGCTTTCCACCAGGGTGATTCAGATTCAATCCCCGGCTGGATCACTCGGGATTTTCGTATGTGGGAATCATGCTGGACGATGCTGTTGGTTGGCGGGTTTTCTCTGGGATCTCCAATTTCCCCCGCCCTTTCACTTCGGTGCTACTCCATACTCAACTCAATCACCCTCATAGGTTCCCTAGACCTCAATATTAAGGGCTGTCCACATCTCTTCACTTACTTTTACAGAGCTGCTGTTGACATTCAAAATATTCCGGAGTTGTAAAATTGTTTTCTTTAGATACATTTAAATCTCATATACACTTTATGAACTGTGAGACTATGTCATCAAATTAAGTATGTACCTTATTTTGGCGTGTATAGGCTGCAAATATTTACAAAAAAAATGACAACAAAAAGTGGAGTGCAGCTTAATACGTGATGATGGCATTAAAAAAATTTTTGCCCCAAAACATGTTTGGAAATTTTTCAACATGCAGTACATTTTAATATTTTAACTTGAAGGAAGGGAAGAAGAAGAAGAAGAGGTGAAAAAACTTTTCCACTCGAGCCATTATTTGTTCACTCACGTTCATAAACAAAATAACCTTCATCTCGCACATGTAAAATGTAATCATGTAGTCACGTTACCATCTGTCGAATAGTAATTGCACGACGTATATTTGTAAACATCGCAACATAATGCAAATTTTCTGTCACAAATGTTTAGTAGGAGAGAAATTTAGTTGGAATTTATTATGTTTGTATGAAATTGTGACTTAAGAATATTTACAGGAATTCAAATATTCATTGTGCCCTATACTTGAAATATTAATTGTCCCTAATTTTGCATTAAAAATTTCAGGTGTGGCCTATACACGCATGCGGCCTATCCATGCCAAAATACGATAGTTTTGTAAATTTTCTTTCATTATGACAAGACTCCGTCTGCTAGCTTCAGCAATTTATATTACGATGCTCAGCAATTATATGTATTGTGTTAGGTGTGGTGAGGTGAGAGTTTTCGTCAGTGAGGTCTTGAGTGCCCATGAGGTGAAATGAGGTGAGGATGGAGCATCAACATCTGCCACTGTACCCACAAACAAAAGTATGGGTGATGCCGACAGGAATCGAACCCAGTTTACCTTTGTGGGAGGCGAGTAGTGTGACTAGTATACCACCATAGCTCCCAACATGCAGGTATTTTAAAATGAGGTTGAAAAAAAATAATACTGCATGCAGTTCAAAGTATATGCAAAGTTTTTGCAAGAAGCGAATTATAAAGGTAGAGTGCTATTTATACTCAAGAATATGCTGTTGTCACCTGAACAAAGTTTAGCATGTCATTTCTTTTTGGCCTGCAGGTAATCCTTACCCACCACTGACCTCCGACACGTCCCAGAACAGGAACCTGATACACAATGTTCTTCTGGATGAGGCCCGTAAAGAGTATCGGCTGCAGAAGTACAGTGAGATAGCGGACAGCCTCGCGCCAGCAGAAGGCCACGCACCACAACCGTCGGAGCCGAGCGTGGTAGTAGAGGCACCATCGACACAACCTCCAGCTCCATAGCACATCCGTGTCTTGTGTGTTTGTGTGTGTATTTTAGATGGCACGCTTCAAAGGAGTGTGTTCAACGCGCTGTTCCAGTCCATGTCGATTTCCAACCCTGTTTCCGACATAGATGGTGCTATGGTGCTAGGAATTTCTTTACAGAGAAAGTGCTATAGCGAATCAAGATTTGCAGTATCTATGATCATGAAGATGCCTAGAAATATGAGTAATTTTCAGAAATTGTGTTTAACATACATTACATAATTTTTTTTTGCATGTTACAATGCATTACTAAACAGCAGTCATAATGACTAAAGTTTTGCCAGAAGTTTGTGGGAAAAATAAATTTCTATCTTGACTGTGCTGTAAATTCATTGTTTCCTTTGAGGCCCAAGAAACTAGAGCTACAAGGTGTGTTTAAGAAATTTGGACTTGCAGAAATGCAGGTCAAAGTGGTCTTTAATTTTGTTATCTACTTCAAAAGTGTCGTGAAAGATTATTTTTTGTTAGTGCATATTTGTTGAAACAATATGCAAATTAATTTGTATGGTTGTAATATGTATTTATCATAAATTGATAGCACTGTGAATGTCTGCATTTGTTAATAAAATTTAACAGTTCATAATTTTTAATTTATTTTAAACTCTTGTTTTACAGCCTCCTGATTTAGTATCTCCATGTAATACTAAATGGTTTGGGGAAATTCCTTTGCTAGGAGTGTATTCCGCAGTAAGTAGGGAGGTTTAGTGTGAAATAAACTCTTAACTTTGTAGGGCAGAAAAAATGTGAGAGCCATGTACGTGTGTGTACTGTGCAGATATACCTGTATGTGTTCGTGAACCTTTACATGTAATTAAAATATTCTTTTCTTGTGGAGTGAGGAAAATTGCCACATTTTTAGTATATATTTCTATATTTATTTTTAGGGTGTATTTTTATTACCGGTTGGTATTACCACAATGGTAGTTTTTAGTATGTGTAAGATAAAAAGTTTTATGATGGGTCACATATATTTAATCTTACCATTTAATCAGTCATATATATTTAACTCTACCATTTAATAATTTGTTCATTTATATTGTGTAATCATTTGATACAACATTTACTTGTAAGCACAATTATACATTGTGTGAGAATAATATTGTTCTTGTTGGGTATCATTGTAATAGAGGCTATTAATCGATTATGGTGGTTGTAGTTCTGTTTGCTGCCGCTCTAATGTGTGTCACTAGTTCTGTTTAATTACCTGGCTGGAAACTAAGACTGGTCGTGTGGGCTGGCAGCTTGCCAAAATGTCTAACACAGAGAGCACTGCAATATGAAGTGTGGATACACTTGCCCTTCTAGGGAGACCAGACTTACCAGGTTGCACAGGTACCATTTTATCTGGCGTTTATGATGTTGGCTGGTGCTCGCTTCAACTGCTGATTAATAGGTAGCGGCTCCAACGGGATGTAGATGGCTACCTGTCTTGCTCCAGCTAGTTGCCTGGTTGCTCCAGAACCACCAATTGGGTATGCCGTATCTGATCTTAGTGCCTGACACAAGGGCACTGGCGACGGGATGATTACTGCTGGTGAGTTAGTGTGTGCAGCAAATAAAGAAGGGGAGGTGACTGGAGAGGAAGGCCTCTCCAGCTGGTGGGCAGCTTGAGCTCTGTCCCATTGGGCTTCTCTGTTAAGTGCAGAAGGCTGAGAGGTGCACGCTCGCGTGGCGGCGACAAATGCTGCCTTTTGTTCCTCCCTCTGAGTACCTTGCCTTTTCCCAAAAGGCATATAGATACAATTACACAGTTTAGAGTAAGTAGTCGACGAGTCCCTACAAGGTGTACTTCCAACAGATTTTGATGGTCGAACCCTGTGCTACAGCTCTGCACCACTGGCACACAGATCTAGAGCATGGTCGTGTGGACTGCCTTCCAACCACTATTGTGTGAGTTCACAAAAGGGTTTGGGGCCCTCACATCTCAGTGTATACTCCCTCCAGTACCGTCGGCGCTGTGGAAGTAGTACAGTCTGTGATTGATTGTCCAATTCCCTCTTGAGAGGAATTCCTAGTGGTTGTGGCTCTGCCTTTCTGTACACAGGAAAGTACAGAATGGGTGGCTGTCGAAGGTGTGTGTGTTGATGCACAGAAGGCCCAGATGGGGGGGGGGGGGGCTACTGTCCTCTACTTCGTACAGTTCTGGCAATACCTAGTCTCTTGCTTACTTGAAGTAAAGGTACTGTCTCGTGGTAAATGGGAAATTACCTCTGCAACAAATACTCTCTGATAAGGACAATACGTATTTATTACATAGTAATAAACAAGGTGACATACTATATCGTGCCAAGCAGAGCATGATTGGAAGTATTGTATGATAATGCAGGTGAAGGAGCCCTGCTCCTAGTGTTTTGACTTGAAACTTACACATTTAAGGTTTGATAAACTGTAACGAACGCTACGTGTCCGGCCATGCCCGCCGCCGTCTTGTGCTGATGTCTCGCCACTCCTAGCTGCCACCAGGAGAACTGAAGTCGTGGTGCTCTGTAGGTGCCAAGTTCAAAAACAACACATGTTGAATGTCTCATATAAACACCATACTCATTGTTACTATTCGGACTCAAGCCCTCACAACACTTTAAACGGACTATTTACAATTATTTACAGTCTCAAGATCCCACGCACCAAAATGCACATTTTATGATTTATAGAGATGGTAGTGGGCACAACTTGACCACAGGGCACTTGAGGACTCCCTGGTGAGTCTTCACCTCTGCCATTCTGACAACGGAGTCTGGGCCTGGAAAAGTCTTCAGTATGCGCCCTAGTTTCCAACAGAGGGAGTAAGTTGTCATCCTTGACTAGCACCAATGTGCCAATAGTGAGATTCTCTTGGACACCACAGCCGTTGGGTTGTTGCTGGAGCCAATGGAGGTATTCTTGATGCCACCGCCTCCAAAAGGATTGGTGGATTCGCTGGATAAGTTGCCAACGCGAGTGTCTGTTGAGTGAGATGTGAGATAAATTTGGCTGAGGCATCATACCTGGGGTCCCAACACCAGAAAGTGGCTTGGAGTCAATGCTGTCGGGGAGTTGGGGTCGGTGGAGAGAGCGCACAGAGGCCGAGAGTTGAGGGTTGCCTCCCCCTGTGTCATAACAGTGTACAGTTCTTCATATGTGAGTGTTTGCAAACACACAAACTTTATGAGCAAGGATTTGCCCGACTTGACTCCAGCCTCCCACATTCCTCCAAAACGAGGGGCTGAAGGGGGGTTAAAATGCTGTGTGTCACTTGGTGTTCAGTCAGCGCCTGTGCTAACACATCCTGCATGCCCTTGTCAATCATTAACATCCTCAATTCCGCCAAGCATCAATTGGCACCAACAAAGTTGGTACCACAGTCATTATAGGTGTCGTAACATCAACCACAACGAGAGAGAAAACAATGGAATGCCGCCAGAAAGGCGTCAGTTGTGAGATCAGATGAAAGTTCAAGATGAATTGCCGTGGTGGCAGAACAAACAAATAAACACACATGCATCAAGGACTCGTGCTTTCCTCAACCATGATGTAATCTTAAAGGGTCCTGCATAATCGACACCCACCTTGAGAAATGGCTTTGACTGCTGAACACGGTCAGCTGGGAGATAGCCCATGGGTGGCTCCAATGGGATAGGACGTACCTTGAAGCAAGACACACACTGTTTAAGTCTATGTCGAATGAGGTTGCGAGCACCCATGATCCAAAATTCTTGTTGTAGAACTGACTGCAGTATCGTTGGCCCACAGTGCTTCAGGTGTTCCTGAAGGTGGTTGATTAAGAGCTCTCTGAGACGTTGGTGTTTTGGTAGTAATATTGAATGCCTGTGGTCATATGGCAAATCAGACAAATGCAACGTCTGCCCACCCTAACAATTCCAGAAGGATCCATAAAGGGAGACAACTTGGATAGTGGGCCCCTGTATGGCTGCCTTGCCTGCAAGGCCCTTATATCTGCGGCAAATGCTTTGGATTCTGTATTCTTAATCCATACCATCAAGGCAGCATTGAGTCCCTCAGGGCAAGGAGGACCAACAATAGGTTCATTTACGTGCAAACTTCGCACAAATCGCAGACAGTAGGCAGTGATACGTTTTATCTTACTCAGACGAGAATCTGTGCAACAGTGAAGTGTCAGCAGGAATTCCAATAGCATGGAGTGTGACAACCCTTTGTTCTACAAGCGCTTCATCCTTGTGACTCCTTGCGCGGTAAGGCTCAGGCCAGTGTTCTGGCGACTCATGCAGCCATGGTGGACCTGTCCATCACAATGGATGTGCAGTCAGCTCACTGGGAAAGATACCTTGAGAAGTGCAGTTAGCCAAGTTGTTTTATCATGGTACATGATTCCAGTGTTTTGATGGAATAAGATCCTGGATTTGGCTGACCCGATTAGCGACAAATGTTTTCAGGCCCGTGCAGAGCCATTTATCCAGGGAAGAACAGTAATCGAATCAGTCCAATCAAAGGTTCGGGAGATATGACCATGGGAACAGAGGTTATCTTGTACTTTGTGCATGATATGGGCAAGCAGTAGAGCCCCAGATAGCTCTTAGACGAGGTAGAGATACTTGCTTGGTGGGAGCCACCTTTGACTTGCCAATAATTTAATGAACACTTACTGGACCATCCAGTAAGGTGATTCGCAGGTAGACAACAGCTGTGTATCCACGTTCCAAACTGTCGGAAAACCCGTACATCTGAAGATCTACATTCTGCAGGTTAACAGGCACCAGTCTAGGAATAGCAATGCTCGCCACATCTGGAAGCTCCTTCTGAAAGTGTTTCCATGTGGACAATATGTCTGCTGGGGATGAGTCATCCCAGTCAATATTGCGGATTCACAGATGTATGAGGTATTTTGCCAGCAGAACAATGGGTGACAACCACCCAAGAGGATCTAGTATCCGGGCTAAGTCTGATAATATACTTCATTTGGTAAAGATGGTAGAAGTTGGCTGAGCCTTGTATGAGAAGGTGTCGACTTCAGCCTGCCATGGAGGCCTAATATTTTTACTGCCGGAAGACCACAATTACTGTCAAGCGATAGTGCCTTATTACCTTGGATCATGTCTGCAGAGAGCCAGGAGAGTAAAGACTGGTCATTGCTGGTAAACTCCACAAGTGGAATCCGCCCACCCTTAGAATATCAATTAAGTCCTTCTGTAATGACAAGGCTGCTTGTGTCGTCGGTTCACCTGACACAAGGTCATCTACATAAAAATCTGTTAATAGCACTGAAGCAGCATGAGGAAATGCTACCTCTTGTCAGCAGGCAGTTGGTGCAGTGTTCGAATGGCAAGAAATGGTGAAGAAACACCATAGGTTACAGTATTGAGTCGATAGTCACCTATTTGATCTTGGTCTGAAGTTCTCCACGAAATGCGTTGGTAGTCTCGAAACTCTGTGTGAGTTTGAATCTGACGATACATTTGCCTTATATCGGCTGTGAAGGCAACAGTATGACTATGGAAGTGGAGAAGAATGTCCATGATGTCCCCTTGTAGCCATGGACCAGTGAGCAACGAGTCTTTTAGGGACACTCCGATAGTATCTCTAGCTGAGGCATCAAATATACTACACACAATTTTGTGGTACTGCTATCTGGCTTCATGACGCCATGGTGTGGTATATAAAATGCAGGTCTCTTAAGCTGCGAGGTAGGTATTGAGGATGTGTGATCCTGTGCTAAGTAATCCATCATGAACGATGCGTAAGAAGCCCTCAGGCTAGGATCACGATTTAGCTTACATTCAAGGTTATGGAACTGATGAAGGGCTTGCACTCTTGTTTCTCTGAAGTTGGACTGGGGTTCCTTGAAGGATAGGGCCACGCTGTACTGACATGTTTCATTCCTTCGGCAAGTTGCAGCAAAAACTTGCTCGGATCGTATATCATCTGAGGTAGGCCTTGCAGGCACTGCAACTTCCTCAATCTCCCACAATTGTCGGACTGCTTCGTCTAATGTAGGTGAGCATGCATGAAGTGAAACACAGTTTATTGACAGTGCAGAGGCAGGCACCCTTCTCTTGACTACCTATCCAAAGACTGTGTCGACCGCCACTGGTAGATATCTACTTTGGCTTACAGTACCACCCTTCAACACGTAGGGGAAGAGATCTGCACCTATCAATAAATCAACAGGTCCAGGATTGGCATAATGTGCATCATCGAGATTAAGGTGGGCCCATGAATTTGTCTCAATTCGTGCTGTGGGCAGTAAACTAGTGATTTTTGGCTAAACAAATTTAGTGAGTGCAAGTCAAGGGCAATTTTGGCCAACTGGAGTTAACAGGTAATCTATTACCACTTTCGCAGTGTACACGGGCACTTGAGAGACACCATACTCTGGCAATTATGTTCTTGTGCGCTTTAATCCAAGCCTTCTCACACAATCCTCAGTAATAAAACTTGACTGACTGGCCGAATAGAGTAGAGCACACACTGTCCGTGAGTTACCATTGCCACTTGGAACCTCTCCACGAGGGCAGTAGACAGTAGACAGGAGTACTGTTCATGGGATGTCTCTGTCAGGACCTTGAGATACCAGGGAGTGAGAACCAGGCACTGTTCATTCCTCACTGCTGTCTGTAGACGAAGCTTCAGCAAAGTGTAGTAATGTGTGATGTTGGGAACTACAGGTACGACAGTTTCTATTTGATCGACATACCCTGGACTGGTGGGAATCACGTAAACAATTACAACAAAGCTGGGCAGACTTAGCTAGCTTATGCCGTTATTGTGGAGATGCTGTGGAGTGTTCACAGCAAATGACTGTGACTGGGAATTGCGCAGTAGGGTTTTTGTAGTGGCATAGTTGACCTTGACTTAGGTTGTGATGCAGTGGCTAGTTGCGATTCGGAGGCCCGGTGGCGCCCTTCTAGATATGTTAAAATCTCTGTGACCTTTGGCAGCTCAGCTGTCTTGTAATTTATGGAAAGTTCCCATTGGTTGCACAAAAAAGGGCTCAACTTGGTCTCGATGATATGGAGAAGCAATGGGTCCCACTTGTCTACATTAACATCTAATACACGCAGTGCAGCAATATATTCATCTATGACTGGCAGTAACCCATTTATTGATGTTGGAGAATCCGGTGATATTAAGGGAGCATGCATGATAGCATCTATGTGTAAAGACACAAGAAGTATCTTGTTATTATATTGTTTGTTCAATAATTCCCAGGCCACTTCATAATTATTTTCAGTAAGTGGCAATGATTGGATTACAGACAGTGCACATGCGGCCAGGGATGATTTGAGATACGACAATCGCTCCACATTAGTGATGTTGGGATTGTCCACTACCAAGTCACTGAATAGGTTGGAAAAGTTTGTCCAATCGGTAGGATTACCGCTGAAGTGCGGCAGTTCAATGGTGGGAGACGAGGGGATGAAGTGGCTGAGCAAGAATTGCATGCAGGCTTGGTAGACTCCTTTCTAGGTTCTAAGGAAACGCAATTTGCAGTAATTCCATAGAATAAGACATCAAAACTATCTAAACTTTCTGAGTACATCGCAGCATCGAAGTCTGTCTTGTCCTTACTTGTTAGTTCATAGACCAGATGATCGTCTTCAAATCCTGAGTGTATTTGGGCTGAATCACAGCAGGTATCAGAAAACAGCTGCCTTTTGGTCGCATCTGTGGAAACTGTTTGGCGAGTTCGGCGACTCGCCGTAACCTATTTTCCGCGTGTTCCATGCGTCGCTCTAATGCTGCGGCCTTGTCAGCCATAGTGACACACAACTTCTTGAATCACAAAACTTCAATCCACAGCTAAAACCAATAGTACAGTGTGTGTTCAATACACCCATATACCTGGTCACCAAGCACTCAGTCACGATTAATATTACCTGCCTCGGTAAATCGAAACAACAAAATGCACTAGTAGTGGGGCCCGGAGGACCAAACGTTTCGACTTGAAACTTACACATTTAAGGTTTGATAAACTGTAACGAACGCCACGCATCTGGCCACGTGTATTCCTTGTCTTGATGACTGCAGCACTGTGGACGAGGCTGTACGGTCCGTTGTGGACATGATGGCCACACAAGCATCACTGTCGTAGCAGCATGCCCTATTCGAGTCGAAATGTCACCCGTTCGAACTCGCGTGCTGATAAGACACCCTTTGACATTGACGAGGCATGCTGGCACTTGCTCTCACTTCGTTTGACGGCTCTTCACTGACTGAGCTTGGCGTAACACTCACCTTTCCGGTCACATAAGAGAGGACGCTGCTAGGACTACGTGTATGCCATATCTCTGCAATCGTAATCACTTATTGCTGGTACACTGTTCTACACATCGCCCGAGTTTGGATTCATTCGGGCCATTCTTTTCGGCAGTTGCAATTTTCATAAACAATAGTGTACATGGACGAGATTGTTGGAATAGACAAATATGTATTGCGCTCTCAATAATTATTCCACAAAGCAGGCGGCTGAAATTTTCTTGAAGAAGGTATTTTCTTAAAACACAAGTTTGTTAAATATCAATTTCCCCCCATATTTGTTTTATTTTGTTAATTTTAAAATTTAAACGCTCCTCAAACAACTTTCGGGAATATTTACCTACTGTTTATTTTAAGACTTTGTGTTCTTTAAACTTTGGTATCATAATAACACCTATTTAATAGTAGCATGGCATGATGTAGTTTAGTGTTGTGGTGTTCCGAATAAACCTTACAAAATGCTAAATACCAATTACGAAAAACGAAACTGGGAACGAAGTGAAACACAGCCTTATTCGAAGTACCTTTGTAGGCTGCAACCAGTGTACTTCTGAGCAGCAATGGCTGCCTTCCTAATGGGGAGGTAAGCTGGACTCGCAACCGACCGTCAGTCGCTCGTCCGTCCGGCGGTCACGTGATCTTCAACCAATCGCAGGGCAACTTCTTTTTCTATCCGTCAGATATTTCTCAAGCTTTTGAACTTTCGACGGACTGACGGATGGGCCACCGCTTTCTGGCGACATTCTGTTCGATGCGAAAACACGACTTGAAGTAAAATGCAAGGCGGCAGATTTGGGTTTACTTATATTTGGTGGTATAATGAGAAATTTAAAATGTAAACAATATTTCAGTATAATAATTTCTTATCATGTAAAAAAGTCGATTTTCTAGAGATGTTTTTCTTTTGAAAAGGTGTTTCCAACCAAAATGTACCTCCAACTAAACAAAAGGTCACGATGATAAGCTGTCACACTGAGATATTGACCGTAGAGAAGAGTCTATGGATGACGGGTTGTTGTGAATCGCTTTCAACTGACAGACGGCCGACGGACTGTTGTGGGCGCAGCCTTACTGTCCGCCGCCAGCCTCCACGGGGCATCTGACAACTGTGGACAGTCGTGACACGATGGGCAAACCAGTTTCGGCATTTCTTATTAATGTCTCGTGCAGGCCAACGTGTTCTTACTCAAGCTGGAATTTTAATAAATAAATCTAAAAGGGCACAATTTTAAGGGCACTGCCTACTGACTGACAACATGGCTGACAACTACGAAATTTAAATAGAAAATCTCATGTTAAAGAAAGTTAGTGTTAATTTTAAAGATAGGCATTTCAAATACGATCTTTTTAAATCCCTACGTGCGTATATTTTCAATATAGATAGGCAGTATGTACTTTTATGTAAAAAACATAAATTTTAAAATTTCCTTGCAAACAGGATATAGGCCTACATGTCATGGAAATATTCGTGAAGGATGCATTCCCTTTGAAACGTCCATCTTTAAAATTAACTCACTGAGGTAAAGTTTCCTTAACATGGTATTTCCTGTTTAAATTTCGCAGCCGCAGGCAGCCGATAGGCAGTGCCCTTAAATTAATATATTTGTCAGTCATAAAGATGGGTCTGGGTACAGCTCATGCTGTTGGTATGCCTTACGGGCTAAGGTACAGTTTATGTTGTACCAATCTGCGGCGAAAGTCGGAGAAACTGTACTTGCTATAGACTGTTCGCGGTAAACTATGGCTGGCTTTGTGCAGTTCGTACCGACGCAAGAAACATGAAGAACTTGCAAAGCTCTCACTAGATACCGACACTGCACTAACACATTCGTGCAGGCACACACGTGAGCTGAGGAGATCAAACAGGTCTTTTTTTTTTTTGACGCAGGTCGCACAGAACAAGCCCATCTCTGCGTCCTTATTTGGTCATGTGACCAACTGTGTGTATTTACTGTATATGTACATAGAGACTGTTCGCGGTAAGGCGAGAATTTTTGAAAGCCCTCTCCCTTTAGGCGTAACTTCCACGTGCGGTGGAATATAAACACTGTGTTTATTAATTTCATGGCAATACTTATAAAAATAATGGCGGTTAAAGGATAAGACATGGCTGAAAGGAGAAAGTAACTAGGGCCTCAAAAGTGCCCCTCACTTTACCGTGAACAACCTATAGTTGAGACAATGGTGCCTATAGGATATAGGAACTTGATGCGACCAAGAACTCTTCGCATTTTTCACGAACTGGAGTGGAGATCAGGTGATATTGAAAAAGTCGAAGGAGACCCTTGCTATTGAAATAGTATCCATAAAGTTGGCACAAAATGAAGTGCGAATGTGCTTTTAAATGAACATCGTAGGTAGCTATCAGTTAATGCACCAGGACCATCGAATATTGTCTTGCAAGGAGAAACGTTACTATAGACGATTCACTTTTAACAGAGCACTTTTCAAATCAACCTTTAAAAAACCTCACTGCCTCGATATCTACATATGTTTCAACGGGCTCACTGTGAATGACATACGCCCGATAAAGTTGGTAACGACGGAGGAGAAGCCTTGCATTAAAATTGTCATTTAAACATTTGTGAATAGTGGAATTTTTTTTTTAATTTCTGTTTCTAACGCGTGTAAATGTAACAACTATCAAACTTGTAAAATATTTATTTTCCTAATAATTTCGCAATTTCACTTCACCATCACGTGACTAAAGTGCTCAGGCCAATGACAATGTTTACGTGTGGCGGAAGTCTACTCAGTGCGTACACAAGTAGATCCCAAGCAGGGCTTTCAACATTTGCTCAATTGAACGTGAACAGCCTTTAAAAGCCCCCCAACTTGTTTTACGTGTGGACTGCGCGTGAACAAGTTCTCCGTGGGTGGAGACACTGGAAATATTTTTGAGTTGACATTTCTTCGACAACACTCTATCTAGTTTATTCTCGTATGATTGGCTGATCAAGATTTTGATTTGGTTAGGTTATTTGCGCATCGGCACCAATCAAAAACGTTCTGCTTAAGAGTTTCAGAACCCATTGACTCAGTTAAGTTTCAGGTGGGGAAGGTCAGTGATTTTAGTTTGGCAACTAAGATTTTTCGCCACTAGGTAAGCGCTAGTGTCGCAAGTGTACCAAACTTTCTCTATTTTCTACGTTGAAAAACAAAATAATTGTAATAAACTTCAACGGAAAACAAAGTAACTACATAAATAAGTAAAATCATTCTCTTTTATTATTCACGTAGCTTAAACTTGTAACTGCAGGTGAGCTGTTTGGAAGACAGCGCACCTAGCGGCGGAAACTTTACCTAAGCCGAACTCTCCCATAAGAAAACTCGTTTTGTTCTGAACCTGATTAACCTTAACTCTGTTAAGCTTTGTAAAGCCCCTGTCACAATGTCAAATTTTTCCGTCAAACTGCTTCCATTAAGTTGGGTCAAATAAAGTTGGACAGTTATTACGTCATCGAAATGACATAAACGGTGCCATTTTTCCCCTTCAGTTTCCATCAAACATTTGAAAATTGGAACAGTTCTAAAATTTATTTGATGTTTGACGGTTTCAGCCAATCAGAATCGTGCACGACAAATATGGACGTCAAGAAACTTTAAAATAACGAACAATTGCTGTAAACGAGGTAGGTATTGATGATAATTAATTTATGTAGAAACTGCCATGGCATGAATGTTATTTTTAGTGAAGATTGCACATAATATTATGAACTCAAGGCATTAAATGTCCTTGTGGAAGACACATATCTGATGAATAAAAATTGAATTTAGAAAAAAAGCGTATATAAATTACAACATTCCTGACATTTCTTCCTTTAATGGACTGCATGAAAAAATAAAAGCAATATCTCACTATGAAAATAATTTTTAAATAATAACTCATGATTCTCATTAAAAAAATATTTGGCAGTGTGACACATTTTAAAAACATTCAATATCATTTGATAGAATTTATTGGAAAGAAAAATTTTATGGTCGTATTCTGCATTCAAATTTTGTGAAATATTGTTGAAGGCGAAAATTTGAGTGTGGCAGGGGCCTTAGAGTGAGGCTAAGGAATATCCTATTCTAGCAGGGCCTCAGGGAAGTAGTAAGTATCCGACTATGAGTGAATTGCAGACCAGGGTTGCCAGATTAGACGATGCATCACCATTTGGGATATTTCAAGGACAAGCTTGTGATGCTAAAACAATGTATTGTGTCAGAAATATCATTTACATATTTTCATGGCAATATTTATATTACACACGTAACACTTTTGCTTGATTATCCTATATGTAAATATCGTTTTCATATGTTTTGCACTTGTAATATGCCACATAGCTTACATTTTTCTGTACATGTAATAATTTCATATTTTCATTTTTTATATTAATTTTAAAACACGTTAGGATAATTAAATTTATTTGTAAGGTGGCAAACTTTATTCAGTTTAAGCTAGGATTTAGTTAGGTCTTCATATGATTGTGTTATTTATTTTAATAATTTTACTAGCTTCCTTTTGGTCTCATTAAATAAGCCGTTCTTATTAATTACACATTGTATATTCTGCTTAGAGACTCGTAATTCTATGTTTGTTAGTCAAGGACGGAGTAAGTGGCACGTACGGGGTTGGTTGACAGTTCTCAGGATCCCATTGGACTACAGGTTTGATCCCATTGGGTGAAACCTCTAGGCCCTTTGTGCATATTCCAGCCATATTAGCAAGAAGCTCCCTTCTCCTTCGCACGACGCCATACTAGTAAGATGTGGGGACAGGACTTTCCCTTACGAGTAGAGGGAATGTAGGCATTTTGATTAGAGAGTAGGGTGTTAATTATTTCCCCCGACTTTTGTCAGTGTGCCAACTGACGTGTGCGAGTTTTACGCCCCAGCTAGGATCCCCAGGAGTCAGGAGGTAGAGATAGTTACGTTTGCGTTAGAGCTAGGATTCTGCAACGCCTAGGATGCCCCATCGCCTACATCGCTGCAGAGGCCCTTTGATGTCGTCGACGACCGACTTCGAGAGGAGATTATACGTCTACAGAATCTACAACGTTTTTCAACTTCAGGTCCAGTGACGATCATTCATATGTGCTACATGGTTCTTCTGATAGCGTCTTTTAAGCAGTGAGAAGATGCCTTTTTTTTTTTACCACGCGATTTTCTTAGCTGACTTTTTGCTTACGTATAAACCTGAATAGGTTTCTTACTTTACCCTGAGCTAGACAATTAACATTTAAATTTTTAATACAGAAGAACTACATTCGCAACTACATATAGCCACTGGAAGTTAGGTACAGCCACTTTTTCGCTAAGAAGGTACGTGTATATTTAGATTTGCTGTTTGCCATCCGGTTGTTTTTTTCAGAAATTAGTTAACTTAGTCCAAGTAAATTTAAAGAAACTTAAAATTGAACAAAAGCGAGAAAATAAACAAAATAATTTTGAACTTTAAACTAATCCTCAGTGGTCGCCTAATTTATTTGTAGCAATTATATGTTGTGTTTCCAGGGCTACTGCATGCAAGTATTTTTTTTTTCATAATTACTTACATGTTATGTTGCTTATTTCTATGATGGTCTTATACGCTCGAATTGTGTATTTGGTTACCGAGTTGCTTAAGGCAATGATATGAGGTGTGGCAATCCTACACGTGGAAATATTACGTGAAAACAAAACTACACAACTGTGTCTGATTAAGGACACAAAAAACATTTTTTTTTTGTTAAAATGTAGAACATTTGGTTGTGTGAGATGAACATTACGATATTATTTCATTCATTTGCTCACACGCATCACAACTAAGCATGGGCGTAATTAACCTAACCTATTTAGCATTTTCAGAACTTTTACATAAAGAGGCTTACGAAAGAAAGAAAGAAAGAGTAAATATTCTGCAGCGGAGTTTTATAGCCACTTGCCACCAAAATATCCGAAAATGCGACTATCGCAATTTGGCCGATTTTTGTAATGAACTTGCAATTTTTGGGCTATTTGGAATAATTTACGTTGTATTTATATGTTTTTGATTGTAAGAAAAATAATCGATTCTCGTTTGTAAGATTGGTTTCTGGTAACGGTGATCATTGTGGATGCATTGGTTTCTGGTAACGGTGATCATTGTGGATGCATTGGTTTCTGGTAACGGTGATCATTGTGGATGCATTGGAAAAGGGACGCATGACGGACTCTTGTTACTAGATATTACTCCCTGCTCTTTAATGTATAGATCAATAGAATATCACTCGATCGTTTATGCTTTTAACATTTATATATTTTTTTATTTGGGTGTATATTATTTTTAATTTAACGCAATTAGTGTTTAATGCATATTGAATTTTTCATTAAAAATTTACATTATAGTATAATAATGCAATAGTATAAAGTGTAAGAAAAACCGGGTAACATTGGCCGACAAAATATTGGATATTTAGGCGACTTCATCAAAAACAATCTGGCAAGTCTGCTGCAGACATTGTATCGCAGCAGGCGAGTATGTATAGTCTGAGCAGGCGAGGCCTTACCCACCGCGCTGGAGGAGATGGACTGCAAATTAAATTGCCGCGCGGCGCAGCTGCTACACAAAGCCACCGCCCTTCCCCTTGGGAACATCATCCCCAATCGATCTGCAGTCCCACAAGGTCGCTTTTCCCGCGCCGCGCACTGCCCCCTCCGTCCCGACGTGCCGGCCAATTACGTGCCAGAGCCAAACACGCTGCAATTTAGGACGACGCAATTTGACGCCTTGTTACACGAGGCAGCGCCATTATGCTCGGTTATCGGTTAACTAAGCATTTATGAGATCAGCCCTTGAAAGAAACACTCCCGCCCTTCAACTGCATGCATTTTAATAGGCACGTTGACAGACATCCTCCTAGAAACGCTGTCAACGACGTTCACGTCTTATTAAAAATAGCTACTGTGTTTCAATGTGTGGACCTATTTAACTATCTCTCCTTTTATAAAACTCGTATATGCGTATTAATTGACGTTAACGTATTTATAGGCTGTTCACGGTAAGTAAGCACTTTTAAAAGCCCTCTCATTTAGAATAATAACTAATAAATTTATTTTATTTTAGCCTTAGACGTTAACTTCCGAGTACGGTGGAATATGCACGCTGCGTTAATTACTTAAGTGGCAATATGTATTAAAAAAGGCGGTTAAAGTATAAAAATTGACTGAAAGTAAAAAGTAACTAGGGCGTCAAAAGTTCTCACTTTACCGTGAACAGCCTATACCTTCCTTTATAGATGTATGACTGTGTTTAATTTAATTTTTGCCGGCTTTATTTGAGGCGAACTTAAAGGCTTACGTCCTTTCATACATTTAATCGCGCACTGCAAAAATTATGGATAAAATTATTGTTTAATTTTTACTAACCACTTCATACAATGAATATTAAATAAACAAAAAACAATAAAAAAATATATATTTTTTTTTATGTCTGAAACGAGAGTGTACTGAAACGTTTTCTGTGAAATCGTTGTTTGCGCGAATACGTGTATCTCGGTAAATATATGTTTTTGAAATACGGCAATTTTTTTTTATGAAAGGGAAAAAGTTATATAGCTACCTTTTATGTTCACTTGTATTATTAAATGCATAGGCTACATTAAAGAGAAAAGACATGTGAAGATTGTAAAATAATGCGTTACTAGGGCTCTTCTGCGCAGTTTCTTTGAAGGATACGGAGGAAATACTAATGCCCGGTTGCAACATAGTGGTTCGAAACTCGATCCGAGATCGGATGTAAGATCGGAAACAGAAAACTGTTTGCACCATTCGAGTTCAGAGCTGGACTGGAGATCGAGATGAAATTAATTTCGAGCCGCCGAAATTGGCGGTTCGAAATCTCGCTCCGAGATCAACAGCAATTGTCGACAAATGTAGTTTGAGAATATGCCAACAGATAGAACTACGTTCGATTGCTTTCTTGGAAAATTAAGACAACATTATACGTACTTGAATATTATTCAATGAAATTCGTACAACAAAAACTCACTTAAAACAGATAAAACATCGCACATCTAGATTTGAAAAGTTTATTTGTCAAAAGAAAAGTTGACAAAGGAAAACATGGACAGGTACAATCAAATGAACATGAACCGTGTCCGAAACGGCTACGAAACCATTATTTAGGTTACTAAATAGACCACGTGACCAATTTTAGGCCCTAAATATTTGAGGATTTAGAGTGAGGTGAAATAGCAGACTAAATCTTCAAATAGGCCCGTAAAATCGTCTGCTGTTTATTCACGTTCTATTTCCTGCATTATAGAGGAAACGTCGGTATTTACTGTTCTTGAAACTCTGCACAATACATGCACGTGGGAAATGGGTTCTTTTTAAATAGAGTTCGTATTTTGTATTAAAATTGCTAAATAAAAGCGATTTGTTGTTATTTGAAATGGAATGTTGATATCAGGGAGCGAAGAAATAACGAGAAGAATTATATCGGCTCGAAAGAAATCAGATAAGTTATTCACAAGACAACGGGGTTACGTAAAGATGCTTGGTATACCAGGTTGACAAACAAAACAACGTTCGAAATCCCACAAGCCTGTATTTTCCAACTTTGTCGCATGCAGCGCTGTTACAAGCCGTTCGAAATCATCCACCCTAAATTCCTAAACCCCTATTTCCCCAAATTTTCCGTTTCGGACACGGCTATAGTATTTACAACACGCCAGCTATTTCTTAACAGCGTTGTCCACCAAAACAAGAATTACATGTTATTTTATATTTCTACAACATGATGTTCAAATTGTAGACATTATCTGTAACTACTTCTTTCTCAGGTAACTTTTTTAGATGGCATGGTTTTTGCAAAATTGCATGCCAAAGTCAAAATTTTACTATTTTTGTAAAGTATAGATAGAATAAACCAAACCATTTACAGAAAATCTGACAAGGGCAACTTAAAGATGATGATTTAATTCATTTCAATTTATGTTTGGAAAACATTTTGGTTTCCAAAAAGTTAGGGGCAGCAACAAATCTAAATCATTCAAGAATTTCCTTAATTTCAACGTTAAATTTTATAGTTGCAAAAACATTTCCTTGTACAATTTCATAAACGTCTTTAAGTAGCTCTTTGCACCTTTGATCGATGTGAGTTATCTCATTTCAGTAAGTACGTAAGATAGTTTACATTATTTGTACATTTCAAAAAGGGCTAAATTGTGATTTAAACATGTATTTATACGGAAACTATGCGTTCTATTTTTAAAGTAATTACTGATAATGTCTCATAGTTGGGCAGCAAGTTATATGGTTCAAATATAAAATATCACATAGTCTCGTGGCCGAGGCCAGTGACCGTTAGCGAGCTGATCTTGAAGACACGCGGGATCTCGTGTTTGTTTAGCGTAGGATCGCAACAATCGAGCCGAAACTAACACGAGAGTTGAGGCCTGTCTACAATTCCGCCATCCCAACCTGTGACTGGTGCACGTGACCCTCTGACGTCATAGCGCTGTCCCGTAAGCTCCCGCGTCCCATGTCAAAACTTTAATAAAACTGAACTTTTGTCCCAAATTGATTTAAAAAAAAAAAAAAAAAAAGGAAACTTCCAATACTCTCGCGCGCATTCGTGGAATGTTTAGGTTGTAAATGAAAATAATGGATATGCAAGCTAATAAATAATTAATGATGTCTTCGTTCGTTAAAAACTACTTAATATGAAGGCTAAAATTTTTAAAATGTAAAGATTAAAAAACAAATTTGTATGTCAGTTGCAAATTTTTTTAAAATAATACAGATAAAGCGTGTTATAAATCAATATTCAAACCTCCCATCGTGTAAACAATAAATAATCAAAATCTAGAAGATTTAACAATTATTACGTAACAACACATAATGTGCCGAATTTACTGCGACCTAGTGTCAGATTCTGAAAGCTCACTTCAGACAACGCATTTGTAGACCATGTTCGGACTGCGTCAATGTGACGTCACTTGACGCCGAGTTCCAGACACGTGCAGGACCACAGGAACGGCCGATTGTAGACAGGCCTTTGTGCGGACAGTGGGAGGGGGCAGTTGGGAAGTGGGCAGAGAGGTCCTCGTACACTATCACAGGGCGATCATGTCAGCGAGGCCGGACTACGGTCCCCCGGGAGCCGGCCTGATAGACGACGTACACCAAGAGGCGAGAGGGACACGTCACTAATCCCGCACTTTCTCGGAAGGGCAATCTGCGAGAGTCGCGCATCCGTGAAATGGCCCCCCCTCCCCCTCCTCCTTGCACGCCGGTCACCACCCCTACCCCCTCTCCCGGCTGGCTTGAGGTGCCGGAAGACGCCTGCCTACCCCGGGGCTGGACGTCCCTCGAGGCGGCACGACGCTACTGCCTGCGGAAACACATTACCTTCGGACGAAGCGTCGTCGCGCGCCATCTGTCTCCGAGATCGCTGGGCGCCCGCCCACCTGCTTGCCTTGCCAGCTAGGCAACACGCAGCACACTCCAGTTTCAAGACCATGGTGATAGGTAGGGACACCCGAATTTCGTGAAAATATTTCACGTCCAGTTGTACGTCATAACGCTTTAGCTCAGATCCACTTTCGAGATTTGGATGGTTTCCATGTTACGCGTCTCAGATGTCTGCGCGCGAATCACAGGCGTGCAGAATAGAAGTTAAATAATTCTGATTGGTCAGGCAAGTAGGAAAGTGTCTTCTCACAAAGACACACCGCCAATAAGGTAAAGAAACCCGCTGCAACGTCCGCAGGGTATTTAAATCTAGCATATGCAGAAGTATTTTCGCGAAATTCGGGTGTCCCTAGTGATAGGCTTTAGTTAGAGATGATGGTTTAGCGCGGGAAAACTTGGCTCTTTGCTAGGATTCTACGTAATGTACGCATGTCTGACACTTTTATTTCCTCATTGACTGTCATGCACGTATGAATATACTATCCCATCCCATTGGGCCAATGAGGATTCTGATACTATAAGGCAGAACGTTTGAGATTGGGCTGCAAACAACTTAGCCGAGTCAAAATTTTGTTCATCCAATCATGAAAGAATAAATTAGTTAGAATGTTATGGAAGATATATTGGCTGAAGACAGACAGTAGTAGAGAGATAGTGGCGATAGTCGGTCGTGGACTCGGCTGCTCTAGCACTGGTCACCGCTCCAAGGTAGCGACATTAAGACACTCGATTAACCGGTTAGTCGAGAGATACTCGGGCGCTTGCTCCCAGTCGCCCGAGTGCATCAAGAGTTGATCAACCATGTCCGGGTTGACACTCTGTTAATATACTGTGGGACCTCCAGAGGCGCAGCACCTCGGGGCCTAGCCACCACACCAGCTAACCTAGTCCTCGTGTGGGTGGTTAGTGGGTGGACCACAAACACTAACATTATTTCCGAATTGAACTTTAGACATTTCATTTGACAGAGACACTAATGCAGGCGATTCGAACATAAATGCCCCAAACCCCCTCTAAAATGGCGTCGAGCCAAGTGCCAGGCGATGCGGCCCCTTGGGGTACATGTACCGACGTGCATATGAGTGTGGCTGGAGACCAAAAGTGAAAGGACTCAGAACTCCCTATACAAGTGCCAAAAATCCAAGGCCTTAACCGCCATGTGGAAGTGGTACCACACAACAATGGCAACAATAGCACTGATAACACCATCCAAAGAAATGGCAGTGATGGTTCTGCTTCAAACGACACCAACAACTTCGCTAATGGAGAAGATCACCAAGTAGGCAACACCATTAAAACAGCGCCAATAACAGTGTTACACCACGGAACACTGAAAGGGGCACAACATATGTGCTAACGAACATTGTTGACCACCATACTGCCCTGAATATTATCAAAGTAGGACAATATGAATATTTTCTGTCACGACCACCAACCGACAGACTGCAAAAAATTGTCCTGAAAGACATTCCTGCTGGCATTGATCCAGAGAGAATAATAGCAAACCTTAAGAGAATAGAGCATCCAGGTAATCGCAGTTCTTCAGAAGTACGACAAAAATAGGGAACAGATAGACATGTTTCAACTGGATGTGTACAGCGAATGTGACACTGCAAAAAACAACATAAAAAAGCAGAGCTTGGTCTCCCAACCCACACAGCAGATTATAGATACCCCAAAGCCCCACTGCCATGTGGCCACTGTAACAGGCTCAGTCATGTAACTGCTCAAGGCCATGCTGCTCCAGCATGCAGGTACTGTGCAGGACCTCACAAGACTATAGTATGCAAGGTCCAGGAAAGAAAGTGCATAAACTGCAAACAGCAGCATTGTGCAAATTGCGCAAGTTGCCCCTACCATTTAAAGGAATTACATCAATGCATCCCACAGGCCAGGAAGCAATCAACAACCACTCAACCGAAGTTGAAAATATGAGAAACATAATGACAACAACCTCCACCACTTCATTCTCAGCAGCCACCACAACAGTCGCTATGTGACTGGCAAACTGTGGCCCCAAGAAAACAGAGGAGCTACTGGCAGTATCATAGTGGGGAATATTATCAACCGAAACCACAGATCTCACTCTGGCCTGACTAATGGTACAACAATGGGTTTGCAAATCCTTCCACCGAGGCCTATGACTGTCAGTTCCTGTACCCGGGAGATGTACCAAAGAAGAACTCTAGAAAATAGAACAACAGAAAATCTGCTCCCAAACCACAAAATTCAAAACAACAAAATTTAAAACCAAGAAACTCATCCCAACTTACTCAACAACCAAGGCTGGAAAAAACACAATCCCAAGCCCAACAAGGAATTACAACATCCAGGGAGTCAAGATCTGAGAGCATGGGAATACAACATATTAACAATCAACAAGAGGTCGAAACCCAGGGGATGTAAGAGGAGGAAATTTCCCTCCCCACCTCACCTCAACCAACCAACCCAAAGGCAAACCGTTTTGCCGCTTCAGTCACAACACCACAAATCAAAATGTCAGCTCCACTTAAGGCAGATGAAAATATGGCGGCGAACATGCTAGAAAACAGTAACGATCTCTACAACACACTTTAACAAAACAACGCATCAATAAACGATTTATTCCCAGTCTGGACAGACCCAAACATCAATGCAAATCAATGAAATATAGTATTTGAACTGAACCTCATTACCCTTTCCTTAGGTAGAACATACTGTAGACTCGGGAACTCTGCAGTACTTAGGAAAGACAACAAACTCATGAACTTAAACAATTTAATTCTATAAAAACAAACCACTGAGATAACTGGATTTTAATTAAAGAAAATATTGAACCATAAAAATAAATATTAATAATTCCAATGACCTTGTGCGAAGGATACTTTAATGAATAAAAATTATGTGTTTGTCAAAATAAATTACTTGTGACAAAATTCAATCAATTAAAGTGTAAGCAAATAATATTTACTGTGTATCAGATTTTATATCACCATCCTTCTAAGGATGGAAAATCAATGGAATTTTAAATATTAATTTAAGTTGAAAAATAAAATGTTAAAATGTGCCACAAAATAAAAATAACTCAAACTTGCAAAAATAAAAATGACTTTAAATTATAGGTCCCCAGAAGTAGTTACTCTTAAGTGCTTCCTTTCCTAACATGTGTTTAAAGATCCCTATATAATTTCTACGCAAATCGTTAAACACAGCCTCTCACCAAATGTAGCTTTAAAATTGATTATTCACAAACAAGTTTAAACTCAGATAAAAATTATTATTTCAGAGAATTCACTACTCCTCAAACTTATTGTGATTGTTAGATCATTAATCAGTATTCTTTTGCTCCGGTGCTTAACTCATCAGTAGATTTGGACTACTGGGTATTACGTCTCCATTAAACATGAAAATCACAAATGAATAAGTCTGTCGTTAATTCTGATCAAAAATACAGTTAATTTAATATCCATATAACACTTCAATACGTAATCAAATCAAATATTAGACTTCAAAAAGACACCTGGACGTAAGCCAAACCTCAAGCCTTTAACTTGGAGTCGACGAAATCCTTTGCATCTCTTCCTTGACCTAACAAACTCACATAATAACTCACTTTTATAAGAAGATCAGCCCTCTTCTTCACTTGCCTGGTTCTTAGAATAATCAGTGGAACCTCTGGGTAACAAAATATAATCTGCCCTTATGTAGATGCTGGGGATTTTCCTAGTGAAAATCCCAGCGAAAACTTATGCTGCAGGACCCTTCAAAGGTCCCACCCAGAAGCATATCCTTCCGGCAACTTTCCTAAAACGTGGCCTGATAGGAGCTTAACTACTTCCGGTTACCAAAACTACGAAAATAATTAAAGCTTAAGTGACTTTCAAAACATCAAACAAAGAAATAAATACGTTTCAAAATTAAAGAAAATAAGTATGTAAACATATAAATTAATCAGTAAATAGAAATTAATATATACAAGTTCTAACTTCTTACCTCAGAATAGATGTACACATTTCATAGAATAACACAAATAATAATAGTACTATATATGGGGGTTCACAACAAAAATAATATTGCATGTGTGAAAATAAAATATTCAAAAGCCTAGGAGGGTTAAAATAATATTCTTATGCAAAACAACACGTAAATTGACGTGTTATAGTGTTCAAAACACCCATGCAAATAATCCCAATACCTATCAACAAACATAAACACAGGTGCAATTGAAACCATGATACCATATATCAGAACATAAACTTAATTTATAAACTCAAAGTCATCCACGAGCTTTATTCAAATCATCTCCCTGTTGTAATGTTCCTGGAGGACACAGATATAGAAGCCCACATAACAACAATGAATACTGTAAACATTGGTTAGTAGTTGGCAGCATGGTACAATATGTAATATTTTGCAAGGGAATTTCTGGAAGTCCTTCGCTTATTGTGCTATGGCAAATTTAAAGTGGACTGTGTTGAATAATTACCTCTATTCTTGGAACTTCTGAGTTGGCATATTGGATCATGAAGATCATTGAAAATATGTCGAAAAATTGTTACTTCTTTTGCATCCTATAGTTAAGATTTATTCAGTACATTATTTTAGGCCGCCGGTGTGCATGTGGCACAAAAGAATAATGCCCCAGCAAACAATTAGAAAAATAAGGTCTCTCTGAATTGCTGCATGTCCTGTCGGATAGTAATTAAATTGTTATCATGAACTACTAGAACTTCTTGCTACAGAAGAATTACAGTTACAGATAAGTAAAGACTGAATTAATTTGCAGAGGACAGCATCTCGATGTAATACGATTTCTCTCATTTAGTCTTCAAGATTTCTGCATAACTCTCTTCAGGTTTCCTCGTCAAATTTACCCATACTTCTTTCAGAAGTAGAGATGTAATGCATCTACCTGAATATTTGATAAATCTAAGAAGCAGTGGCAAGAAAATGTATATACTGATTAATGGAGTAGAACCAAGTGAGATTATTTTTATTGGACATTGAATAATATTTTCCCTAGTGTAAAAGACTACCTTAAGCTGCCAAATGCCAAATGTTATTATAATTATATTCTGAGATGAGCATTTGAATCGGAGCTGTATGTATTCTTATATCTGAACATTGTTTGCTTATGTTTCTTCACAAAAATTTCATTCGTAATAATTAAACGCTCCTCAATAACTGAACCGCCTTATTGGTTGTAGTTTGCTTAGAAGTTGCATTTATTATTATAATTATAGTGTTCATTATCATTGATCTCTTTTTATGTGGTCATTCTAGTACAACTTATTCTACTATTACTTTCACTCCAATATAGAAGTTACTTATATGACAACTTCGTTCGTTAACAACTACTCCCTAGTAATCACACATAACTCAATACCACACACAGTAAATAACCTTTTCAATGGCGCGCATATGTGGGGCATTTTCTCAATACTACATACACACGTACGTTCATTTCACATAGAAAATGTATCTACATCCATCCAGGCAGCTGTCGGGTCAGTAATACCACTGAAATCCAGGAAAACTAAATTAGAAGACTGCTTCCAGACAGCATCAATACTCTTATTACACAACGCAGCCATAACACGCAGCTATGACAACAAATCAAACTAAGAGAGTACAAATCCTATGTCAATCGACTGCAAAAGGAAATCAAGGACCGGCTAGCCTCCTATCGAACTGCATTGTGAGATGATAAAATGGCTGAACTATAGCCACTGACAACTCCCTCTGGAAATCCAATAAGAAATTCACCAGAGAAACTCTCAATATCCCTCCCCTCAGGGGCTCAAATAACATCATAGCTAGTTCGCCCCAAGAAAAAGCAAAACTGCTAGCAGGAACACTTAAACACGTCTTTCGTCCAAATGAGAACCCACAGTCGCAACGACATACTACTGTCATTGAACAACAAGAAGCCCGACTAATACTACAGTCACCTCAGGAAGAACCTCAATATGCAACATTTAATAAAGAGGTTCGACAAATATTAAGAAACCTAAACTCAAATAAAGCATCAGGAGAGGATGGTATCCAATCAATCCAAGTCTCAGCACTTTTCGCAATCACGGCCTGCATTAAAGGTACAATGCACACAAATACATGGCCCTAGACTTGGAAAACAGACTGTCGTGTCCCTGAGATAAGTTTATCTTTCTAGTCACAGTTTATGGAAATATAATTTATACAGTTGAAGGGCTCACGATATGCTGCCCGAGAGGAAGATTTAGCTACAGCCGAAGTTGGTAGGTGCCTTTGTGCTAAGAGAGAAACTCGCGTCGACTTGGAACACCTTCTTTATTACAGCATTATACTAAATTATTCATTATACTAAATGATTAATTACACTTAGCTCGCAGACAATACCTCTGCGCTAAAAGCCATCCTTCACATGATGTCGAAGAAAGCCAAAAGCCATCCTGTGATCATTGGGTCACCAGTATACAGAATGTTGCAAAATTACATGTCAATACTTCGGAGAAACATTCCTCACATCTGGAGGATGAAAAAAAAATGAACATAGGTCAACAAATGCTTTGTTTCGTAACTACAGCTCGTAATACATAATGTACAGTGTATGACCCGCGGACTGGATCATGTTACTGTGGAATGCCATCGCAGCTGTAATTGGCAGTCCCATGCCAGCACCCGAGGTGCCTTGATTTGAATCCACTAGATTTTTATTTGTGGGGACATTTAAAGGCACTTGTGTATGCAACCCCAGTGGACGATGTGGGCACCCTTCATAACCGTATTGTGGTGGGTTGCGAAACAATCAGGAATTTTCCAGGGATTCATCAACGTCCATGCAATGGCGGGTTGATGCATGTGTTCGTGCTGATGGAGGGCATTTTGAACATTTTCTCCAGTGTTGACGATAAGCTTCCACACATGTGTAGTTCCTACTGTTCTCGGTGTAGTGTCGTAGTGTGAGGCGTCGTCTATCATGCAAACTAAAGCTGCAATGGCATTCCATAGTAATATGATCTAGCCAACGGGCCATACACTATATGTTATGTATTACAGGCTGCAGTGAAGAAACGAAGCGTTTGAGGACCTATGTTCATGTAACATTTTTTCATCCTCCAGTTGTGAGGAATGTTTACCCGAAGTATTAGCGTACAATTTTGCAACCATCTGTATATACATTTTGTCAGTCGGGGTCACCAAGTCAGGGATGACCATCGTTGCCTGCCATGCCCTAACTACTGGAACTCTGTGTTTATGATTCTTATGGGGGTTCCTCTCTCGTGGCACACTTGGCTTGCAGTCATGCTTTTACTACCCCTATGACGAAATCGTTCCAAATAAGGTAACAAACAAACAACGAGCCCTGATTGGCTGGGTCATTGTTCGCAGTGTTTTTTTGAGCAACACTCTTATAATTGTTCTAGAAGATTACATGAGCGAGCCGAGAGTTGCGTGTGTAGTCAACAAACAATAGCATGATAATTATTTTCAGGCTCCAACCAGGCAGGGCTATGCCAATGAGGAGAAAATGTAGCTATCTCCTGTACGTTCCTTATTTTAATTAAATTAAAATCAGAATTTCGGGGCATAACAACCTAAAGTTACTGTACTACCGAAACCTGGCAAGGATTCTACACTTCCGCGAAACTACAGGCCAATCACTCATCCCAGCTCCCTGTCGAAAGTAGCAGAAAATGTTCTGCACAAAATAATCCAAGCCTACATTGACGATACCTACCTATTGCCAGACTACCAATCTGGATTTCGGGCCCAACATTCTACCGTGCACCAGCTAACACGTATAACTGAACACATAACAGGATCATTCGACAAGAAGCAATACACAGCAGCGGTCTTCCTGGATATTGAGAAAACCTTCGATAGAGTGTGCCATGAAGGTCTCCTCTAACAACTACAAACTATCCAGTTACCTGACTGTTACACACATGTACTTACAATCACGAACAATTCTTCACTTCCTTTGCAGGAGCTAAATAGAAACTCAGAAATATCAAAGCATGGTGTACCACAGGGAAGCATATTGGGACCGATGTTATTCAACATTTAAGTTCATGATTTCCCTAGAATTAGACGAGCTCGTGCAGCCTGTTACGCAGACGACATAATGCTGTATGCCAGCTCCACTAGAGTATAGCTTGCAGTTCGCAAAGTCCAAGAAGCCCTACATCTCTTCTCAAAATGGTTCGTAGATTGGCATACAGCAGTCAGTGTTCTTAAATCTGAAGCCATTAGCTTATCTTGATGCAAGATCCCAGGAATACTACACAAACTACTGCTCTTCGACTCTGAAAAAGAGTAAAAGAAAACAGGGAAGTATCTTGGAATACACATGGACACCCAACTCACCTGGAACAAAAACAACATTTCGACCAAAATTTCAGTAGTGTGCTCCAGAATGGCCAAAATTTACCCACTGCTCAGCATAAATGGCTCACTGTCTACACATAACGGCAAAATATTATACATGGCCTGCATCAGGCCCGTAATGACTTATGCTGCTCCGGCTTGGGGTTATGCAGCAAACACTCGTATCCACATGCTGCAAGTCGCCCAAAATAAGGCAATGATAAGAGTTGTACATGTTCCTCGTTATGTCCCAACCACTCCACTTCAGAAGCAGCTCAACATAAAAACCATCTGGGACTTTATAGTAAGACAGGCTAAAACTTCCTACAAGAGAATTGATAACCACTCAACCCCTGTTATCAAAAATATTGGTCAATATGACGAAAATAAAAAATGGAAATATAACAGGCCAAAGTTCATCTTGGTACCAAAACCTCCACTACACGTGTCAAACTAAGGATAGACAACGTCATCCCCCGAATGAAATCATCTGCATGTACCACAAAGACAATACAACAGCTTTACCAAAAATCTCCACCTGGAAACCTTGATTAAATCAGTTCTACAGGACACCCATCACATGCCACATAATGCTTAAATGTGAATAGTGTAAATAGTTATCTCAACATCACAGTGTACATTAATATCCAGTGATTCACCAAACACTAATATATAGCATATTCACAGTGTTACATTAGACACCAACCACAGTGCCACGTAATACAAACTGCAGTATCATCCATACTACTTACCTAAACTATACGACAAGACATCAAGACTTGACATGGAATATCCAGGTGGAACCAGACATCCTGTACACCAACTGAAATCTTCAACATCACACAGCAGTCACCATGTGAAAAGAGAACATCTACAGCTGGCTGTCACAGAGCTACACAGGAGACACCCACTTCACTTCACTCATCAACAGGCCTGTGACAGGCATCCTGCAGGCCAACACCGGGACTCTCCCGTTGCATTCCTGGCGAAAGTCAGGTCTCTACCGATGACAAGAGGCATGCCTGCTGCCTCAACGAGACTCAGTTCCACCAAATGCCCTCACCACACATGCCCCAAGTGGTGTTGGCATCAAACCTTCCATGGATCACTCGGGCGCGGTTATCACTTAACTCCGGGCAACAGGTTTCCTCAAGTGTGTCGCTGGTTTGCTGTTGTTTCACCATATCTTAACAATGAGAGGCTGTCGCGGCTAAATAGTGGCCTCTGCAGTCTAGATCCCAAGCTATCCGGTAGTAACCGCCAAGCAAGTTTGCATGTCGGGTACCATATTGTGCTGCGAGGAGGGGCAGTACAAAAAAAATTGTATGTTAGCTCAAAAAGTTTTCGCGATTTTCCTTCTCTAGCTGGAGCCTATTTTCGGTTTCTTCACACTTATTGAATCAACCCTTTGAAAAATCTACCCATTTGAGACTCATTTCGTTTTTTCCCGTATACGTTATTTACACAAGTGTTTTTATAGTTATGTTAGCATAAAAGCATCTCAGTTTTTTTTATTAAACTGTAATGTTACTTATATTTTATTTATAAATTATATTATTTAACTTATCATTAATATGAATTTAAATAGGGAGAAATGTTGCTACTGTTAACCAACTCCACCCAAAATTGCTCAAACTCGGACTCCAACGCCACAGAATGTGGATAATAGAGAGATTTGGGTGTCTCTTAACATCGGTGTCTTGAAAGCTGATGGGGGTGGAACCAGGTGAGTATGGAGCTGCGCCAAAATGAATAAGAGTGGGGGAAACGGGAGATCCCCGAAAAAAACCCCGCCAACCAGCGGCATCGTCAGGCAGTATTCCCAGGTGCGAAAATCCGGGGAATGAACCCACCACGAGTCGAACCCGTTTCCCCTCAGTGCGAGGCGAGCAGTCTGACCACTGAACCATCGCCGCATCCGTGGCCCAACAAGCATTGTAATTATATGTAAGTGGTCCGGTTGGAAATGTAACTAAATATCCCTGTAGGATCTCTAACAATCACGTGATAAAGGCTGTTCAAGATAAAGTGAGCACTTTAGAAATGAACCTTTAAAAAATAGTCGGTGTCCCTGCATGCATATATTTTAATGGGCACACTGAGTGACATTCGCCCAGTAATGTTAGTAACGATAGCTGGGAAGTAGTTCCATGTATTATGGGGGATCACACCCCGCCATGTTCGATTTACGAAATCTTCGTCGCAACTTACATTAGAGATTTTTTATTTTTCACTTTGGACATCGACAAGGCATACGGCATTGTTTTGCATATGTCCTAAAACATGTACTGGTAGACTACTGTTACCAGGATCCTCTCAAACGCCACAAGGAAAAACTACTTGTTTCTTGCCGGCATTCACTAGTCAAAAATTAATAAACATGGTAGAGCTGTAATAGTTTTATAAATATTTTGAATCTAAGGGCGTACCGTGTCAAAAAATTTTGTTAAACCTTTCTTAAGTGCAAATTACTGCAAAAATAGTGAGAATTCAATATGACAGAGCATCATCCGCCTTAACGTCGAATAAAAAGTGTTACATAACCATTTGTGATGATTTAAAATTATTTTTTTTCGGTTTCCGGTTTTTTTTTTTTTTTTTTTTAATGCATCGAAGTGTAAAAATGAGCAGATTTGTTAAGTATTTATTTACTCTCTTAATTATTTCAAAATTTCATTTGACCGACGCATGAATAAAGTGACGAGGCCCATGGCAATGGTAATTTTACTTAAGGCGGGAGAATACGAAACGTGTATAAAAGTATATCCTAGGCAGAGCTTAGAAAAGTGCTCATTTGATCATGAACAGCCTATAGTCGCACTTGCCTAGTAGTGAAGGCGCAACGAGAGTGCGGCCATCGCAGGCGATTGGCAATCGCCATCAGCGTTGTGTTGTAAGTCGAGGAGGCGGGGCGATGGTGTAGCACGTGCTCGTAATAATTGAAACAGCTATGTACGTCTGTAGGCGAGTGCTGCCACGAGGCGAGGGACAGCGTATGGCGAGGATGCCAGGATGTCGACGTTAGTTGCTGCAGAGTCCACCAGGCGCGCTCGTGACGAGTGGGCGCGTTCCAATTCAATTACCCGCGTAGTCATCTCGTGTCGATTACACTCGCCACTTCTCCCCCCCCTCCCCCAATCACCACCAACCCTCCCTAGCACATCTGCTTCCATGTGCACTCTAAACCAGAATAAGTGATATCAATCAGTGAAGTAATATTCACCGAAAGTCAGTTGATAAGCTACTGCCAACTGGCGAATCAAGCAAATGACCTGGGAAAAAGAGTATTATGGCAGCGGAATTCTCGACATTCAGTAACAAATGAGAATCACTACATAGTATAAAAGGAAGTCCCTGGCGCGCGTCTGTCTGTAAGACTGCGCTAATCTCGAGAATCGCTGGACGTATTTGGATGCAGTTTTTACTGTTATGATCTGCATTTATCGAGAAAGGTTTTTGTGTACTTAAAATGGCCGTTCCACTTAAAGGAGCTCAGCATTAACGGTATTAATGATTCAAGTTGGGGAAAGTGAGCTATTTTGCTGCTTTCTAAGAATGCTCTACCAAAACCTGCAGGGCCGATTGTTATAATTATTATTGCATTGTTAGCAATCTACATTCTTCCATATAGCTATAGACATATTTATCAAGTCGGGACACGGAGACCCAGTGGGTGGACTAATCTCAAGTGGAGCCACAGTGTCTCACTGGATACAAATATACCAAGTGGGGCCACAGAGAACCAATGGCTAGAGCGATTCCAAGTGGGGCCTCAGTGGCTCACTGGATACAAATATACCAAGTGGGGCCACAGAGAACCAATGGCTAGAGCGATTCCAAGTGGGGCCTCGGTGGCTTACTGGATAGAGATATATTAAATAAGTAAATGAACCAATAACTCAATGCCCAACGAAGCGGGTGAGTGTACATTTAGTCACAACTAAAACAGTGCAATTTAGTCAACATATTAATTAGTTAACTGGCACTGAGTATCAGTCACTTAATTTTCATTGATGGTCTTCGCTGATTTAGGGCAATCCTCACCGTTTCAGGTTTAGAGCGAAGAAAATCGCGCGACTAGTTTCACGTGACATATTCACATTCAAGTGTTGCAATCAAGAAAAATGTTGGTTCGTGCTGCATTCACACTGTAACACTACTGATGAGTGCTACATAATTATAGCCACTAGTAGGCTTTGCCGATGAAATGTTATTTCTGTAACATGTAATAGAACATATAAATATGTAGTGTAGTGATAAAAGATATTTTTATATGGATGAGCTTTTGATATGTTAGGTTAAAGATATGCCTCGGCTAAATTCTATGCTGCCACGAAAATCAGTAGGTCTATATTCACCAAGACTTGAATTATCTCAGAAGTTTATAGTATACAAAACTATGTTTAAATTAATAACTGGACATCTAGTTCAATGAATAATCAGAGAATTCTTGGTCTAGCAAATCAGAAGAAACAGATAAGTTATCTTTGCTTAAATGCAATTAACTGCATTTACAATAACCATATTCACGTTAATATCTCAAATGAGCGAAACAAGTCAAAATTATACAGTACGTTTGAACCAAAGTTAGTTGTGAAATCTTATTCTATTTTAGTTCTCAAAATACAGACAACACCAGCCTGCACATTGCATAACAAATGACTACCAATAATTGCATGTATAAGTACTGGCGTCTAAAATTGGTTCAGTTGACTGGGGAAGAGTGTAACTTAACTATGTAGATAGCGGGAAGTCACGGTAAATCCGCCGAAGTCGTGAGGTCGTCCTTCACGTGTGCAGAACTCAGGTACAGTTCCCCCGCTCCTCCTTGGCGGCGCATCCCCTGGTGGACCTCAACAAGCTCGTCCTCTGCGAGCCGGAAGGAACAACCCCAGTTGACGTCGAACTGGAACTCGCCTGGACTCGCAGCTGGTAGACTTCTTCTCGCTTATATGGCTCTCCTAGTGCCAGCCACCGCGTCCCTAGTTCGAAGTTGGTTCTCCGAAGTCCCCCTTTACCGGATCGTCCTTCCGTATTGGTTCACCATATATGTCGACGTATTTCTTCTTTTAGCTGCTAAGGCTTGGCATTCCACTAAGTGCATGCAGTAATCTTGATTTACATTGTAAATAACAATCTTTTACCAATTAAAAATCAGAAATTAGCCTCACTACTCGGGACTGTCATCCATTTCGTCATGGTCCCTAGTTAATTCCAAATTAGAATGAATAAGTTTTGTTCTAAAACGCTATTGTTCGAAAATCAATCAATTATGATAGGCCGGCTGGTATGGCCTGATTATTTTGAGAAACAAAAGTAGTTTCATGCAAAGAAACAATAGATAAACATTAAACTTGCATAGTACAAACAACACAACTGTCACACTAGATAATTATACACATCTCACATCTCACATACGTACATCTTATACATAGCATTACAGTTTGGCATTTAAAGCAAATTAGAGACATATTATAATCATTATAAAGTTATAAATATTGAAGTGTTACAAAACTAATTCAACACTTTCTTCATTCACGCAACCAATGAAATATGTGCGTGGTACTTAAGAGAAATTAGGGGCCTCGGCGGTGTAGTGGTTAGCACGCTCGCCTCTCACCAAGGCGAACAAAGTTCGATTCCCGGCCGGATCACTCCGGATTTCCGCATGTGGGGATCGTGCCGGACGTTGCCGTTGGTGGATGGGTTTTCTCGGGGATCTCCCGTTTCCCCGACCCTTTCATTCCGGCGCTGCTCCATACTTACCTCAATCACCCTCATCGGCTCTCAAGACCTCGTTAAGAGCCGCGAAAATTTCTCCGCTCCACTCCAAGACTTTTACTTATATTTAACGACAAATTATAAAATTTCTTTAAGGGCTGTTCACAATAAAGTGAGAACTTTTGAAATCAACCTTAGACAAATATCACTGCTCATGCTTGCATATATTTTAACGGGCTCACTGAGTGACATTCACCCAGTAAAGTTGGTAATGATGGAGGGAAAGTAGTTCCATATATTAACGTCGAATAAACAGTGTTGGGTAACCTTCTGTGGTAAGTAAAATTTATTCGTTCCGCTTTCTGTTTATTTTAATGCATCGAAGTGTAAAAATGAGCATATAGGTTAACTATATACTTTTCTAATAATTTCACAGTTTCACTGGACCGACGTATGAATAAAGTGATGAGGCCCATGGCAATGCTATTTTTACAAAAGGCGGAAGAATACACAACGTGCAAACAAGTAGCTCTTCAGCAGTGCTTTCAAAAGTACTCACTTTATCGGGAACAACCTATACAAAATAGGTCTCATGCAAAATATTATTAACCTGTTTGCACACGAATATGTGTATTTCGTATAATTTGATAGACGTAGTTCAGGTTTTTATTCTACTCAATGCTCTTGGTTTTCGCCACTGGGTAAGCGCTAGTGTCGCATGTGTACCAGATTTTCTCAATTTTCTACGTTAAAAACAAAAAATTTTAAATAATCGTAAATCAAATATAACATAACTACGTAACCAAGTAAAATAATTTTATTTTATTATTGGCGCATGTTAAAATTCTAATTAAAAGTGACCTCCTTGGAGCACTGCGCTCCTAGTGGCAGAAATCTTCCTTAGTAAATCTCTCATAGTAAATTTAGTCAAAAATGGTATTCCAGAGAATTTTTCAGAATTTTTGGCACAACACATAAAGAATAATTTCTAACACCTTCTTACAGTGACAGATATTCACTACCATTACTTCTATCAGAGCACTGATGGAAGATAAAAAAGAATATCTTATTTCTCATCTTCCATCAGCGTTCACAGAATAATAAAGGTAATGAACATGCAATAAGTTGTTAAAAATAAATATCTACGTCTTATCGTGGCAAAAATTTCGATAAACCCTCTGGAAAAAATAAGTTACAACGAAAATATCGTGTAAATATACTGCTTTCGTGCACCATAGGTAGAGCCAGGAATATTTCGCGAATTCATTCGGAGGCACGGTAGGCTCCAAACACTTGTTCTTTTCTCCTACTGTTGTGATTGGACGACAGTTGTTAGAGACACACTCTGTTTAACTGTGAGCCAGTAATAAGCTGGCAGCAGTAGTGTGAGTGAGTGTCTAAAAGTCCTGTACAGAGGCATCACTCTATCACAACAACCAATAAGGAAACGATAATGTCTCGAGTGTATAGAGGGCTGTCTAGCCTAGCTTGCTGCCAACTTAATCCACGAAATACTCGCGGCTCTAACCATTGGCCTTAAGCTTTGTTTGCATAAGTCTGAGGACTAGGATGCATGTAGAACCTAAGCATAAAAGTTAGAAGTGACCGTGAATTGACTATATAAAAAAATTAAGATGAGAACCCACAGTTCCACTACACAATAGATAGAGACCTGAAAAATTCGCGGATTAATTATGGGACAAGCTAGAATTCAAAACACGTGTGTTTATAAGACTTTAGCCATTGATCCACGCGGTGTTTGACACCTCCTGGAGAGTGATGGCCCAATAGTCAACTTCCACCGAGACAACAGACAACCAATGCACAGACAACATCGACATATTTGCGCATAAGACTGTAGAGCCTAGCCTGCAGGGCACTGAACTCGCCAATTTTCCAGGCCTCTAATCATAGATACACACACACACAGACGAAATTCTGCGGTGGTTCGTTCTCTGATTGACTGCGCTAGTAGTTGGGAACTGGACTTGCGTCGGATTAGATACCACGTGCTGCGACATTCCTCCTATTGGCTGGGCTGCCACAGCTGGCGAGTAGGTTCCCAGGCGCTGGTTGGCCAACCCCGTTCCCACATTTTGCGGGCCAGTGCTGGCAATTTTCCGCCGCTTGCGGCTGGACTTCGTGGATTAAGTGGCGATTTCACTCGTGCATGCTCCTGTATAGTCTGCTCACGGTAAAATGAGCACTTTTGAAAGCCGTGCTCGCCTTATGTAAAATTAACATTGACATGGGCCTCATCACTTTATTTATGCATCGGTCAAGTGAAACTGTGCAATTATTATGCAGTTGATATGTTATAAATCTGCTCATTTTTTACACTTCGGAGCATTAAATAAAACAGGAAGCAAAGAATTAATTTCAGTTGTCACAAATGTTTACCTAACACTTTTAATTTGAAGTTAAGACGTGGAATTACTTTCCCTCCATCGTTGCCAACTTTACTAGGTGCGTATCACTAAGTCTACCCCATTAAAATATATGAATGTATGAGCGGTGACTTTTCCTAAATTTGATTTTAAAAGTGATCACTTTATAATGAATAGTCTTTACTACTCAGTGATGTCTATGAAGGGCAGGTAGGGTGAACACCAGAATTATTTTGAAGCTGCCGTTAATTATATGTCCTCACAATTTGCTTGTCTTATCTAAAGTAAATCTATATTATCTAAAAAAAAAAAGTTTACAGCGTGGATATTTAAAGTCGCCACACGAGTGAAAAATTATTTGAAGAGTAATGAGAAAAATAAATACAGAATGGCAATATAAACGCGATATATATTACATATATATGTGTATGTGTGTGTGCGTGCGTGCATAAATATATAATGTTGTGTCCGTATACGACCATATGTAAAATTAATATTGTCACAGATCGATATTTTTTATCCATTCGTCGACTGCAAAATTGTTATAGAACTTAACTATGTTACTGGCGCGTCAATAAAAACTCGAGCAGGTAATTGCAGAACAGTTAAACGTTAATTAAAATACTAACTTTTACTTTTACTATTTTTTTTTGTGTTTAGGTTGTTATGTCATATCGCGGCTTTTCTGCGACTTACAACGAAGAGTTGCAGTGTTTCAAGTCGAAATTAATGCTACAGTTAGCACACACGCACACACACACACGCACACACACACACACGCACACACACACGCACACACACACACACACACACACACACACACACACACACACGCACACACACAGACACACACACAGTTCACACACGCACACACACACGCACGCGCGCGCGCCACACACACACACACACACGCTTCACCAAATGGAAGTTGAGCAGCTTTGGGACAACGTTATCTGTCATACTTCTCTGTATCTGATAATTTTTTTTTTGAAACTTGTATCGACTGAAATAATTTTTTTTGTTTAAATTTTATATTTAAGAGTAATAATTTGCATGTGTCCTTAACAATTTCAAAATGTTAGCTGCTCGCTGCAATTGTTATTAGTCTTCGCGTCCTTGGCGATGTTGAATTTTGCCAAAGTTATAAAGATGAAAATGCTAGGGAAATTTAACGAAGTGGGAAAAAGTAGCACTTCTACATATAGTTAACAGTTGCAACAGGTGTACCAACATTTTCGGTTGTCTGATCTTGAAAATGATCTAAGAAACATTACTATGCGATTGCATTCCCATTAATTTTCAAAATAAAAAATTGTAAACTATATCAGGTAATTAAAAAAAACAGATGTTAATTAATAGTTATTAGTAGGTACTTCAATTAAAGGGAAATTACACTTTATTTTAATCTCCACCTGTTAGGGTCCGTCGTTTCTCCCAGGTGAGGGTGCTTCAACCACCTGTGCACCTTCGTCTCCAGCGGATTAGGTCCAACCGAAAGGCTGTGACGACGAGGTTCTACACTGGGACTGCTGTTATAGCCGCTGTAAGCACGTATGTGCGGCACACAATAGAGATGTGTTGCATGTGTAAACAGCGCGACGCCCACCAACCCCCAGCTACGCGTAACCCTGACTACGCGACAGTGTTTTGTTTGCTGGTGACTGCAGATTTATTGAATAATACGGCCATAAATCATAGCGACGTGTGCGGCGGCGAGGGAGACGTGACAAATGCCCGGGGAAGATTAAGGCCTTCGCGTTTTTTTTCTCTCCACCTCGCGGCGTGCGCTTGGTGATTGGCTTAACGGGATTACGAGACCTTCGCTGACGACGACGTCCCCAGGGAAGACCGAGGGAGGAGAGTCGCTACAGTAGCCCTCGACGTCACGGTCGCCTAAGATCTGGCCATAGAGCAGATAAGTACACAGAAACGAAATGTTGTGATGGTTCCTTTGGTGTGGATGCCTGGGATAGCGCCATAGATTTGATAAGTACATAGAGTAGAAATGTTGCGATGGTTCCTTTGTGTGGATGCCTGGGGTGGCGCCATAGAGTAGATAGTACATAGAGACGAAATGTTGTGATGGTTCCTTTGGTGTGGATGCCTGGGATAGCACCATACAGTACATAAGTACACAGAAACAAAATGTTGTGATGGTTCCTTGTTGTGGATGCCTGGGATAGTTACATAGAGTAGATAAGTACACAAAGACGAAATGTTGTGATGGTTCCTTTGGTGTTGATGCCTGGGATAGCGCCATAGAGTAGATAGTACACAGAGACGAAATGCTGTGATGGTTCCTTTGGTGTGGATGCCTGGGATAGCACCATAGGGTAGATAAGTACATAGAGACGAAATGTTGTGATGGTTCCTTTGGTGTGGATGCCTGGGGTGGTGCCATAGAGTAGATAGTACATAGAGACAAAATTATGTGACGATTCCTTTGGTGTGGATGCCTGGGACTGTGCCACAGAGTTGATAAGTACACATATAGTGCGTTTACAGTAACGCTTCAATCCGGACTGAACCTGGGGTCGACTGAAGAATTCAGATTGAAATGTTAGTATAAACACATCATTTATTGTGTTTAGTTATTTCAAACTTATCTACCGGATGCGTTTGCAGTTATTAATTAAAATAAATACAATTTTCTTAACTAGCCGATTCGCGACAACATATCTCAAACGAAAGAAAGACAGCGATGCTAATTTGTCACACATAAATTTCGCAATACAGAAGGAGTTAACATAGGAGTGATTTTTGTGAATACGGGTGCGACGGATGTTTCCGAGCTCAGCTACGCGAGCGGCTTGTTCACATCCGTATACTGAAAGGCGCCGTCTACTTGGAGGTGGTTAGAGGCCGAGAAGCGAGGGAGCTATAAGGGCGACAATGCCACGAGCATCAAGCGAGCCATCGCCGCTATGCGCAAGCCTCTGAATTGGCGTGCTGCGTTTACGTCTTGCTGGGTCTACCTATGGTACTTCAAGCAGTGACTCTATCATTTTCTGGCTGAAAGTATGCAGAGAGGTATGCACTTCTGTGCGTATATAACTCGTTTATTTGAGATACAGCGCTTCGGAAGAAAACATTTATAACTGTGCCGGAGTGCTCTGAAATGGCGTTTCTGAAGTGCGTGGTTCCTTGAGAGTAATCGACAAGTATAGTCTGAAGTATGTGCTCTTTTATTACTTAGCGCAGTCGACACGCGCTTAATAGTTTCGTATAAAAATAACCTGGATTTTTGTGACGGCGGTCTGGCAGCGATCTACTCAGGATACAAGTACCATTTCTTCCACCGGCGAGATGTAGCTATACGGAACAACTGCCAGTCGAGATACCAGTGGAGAGGCCTGGGCGGCCCTTTGCGAGATCTTGAGAGCCGATGAGGGCGAGGGAAGGGTTTTGAAAATATGTCCAGAGCCAACCCCTCTAATCGCTGAATGTCTATATAGAGGGAGTTAATCTAAAGTTCGGAAGTAGTATATAAGTAAATTTGTCTAGTAGTTAGTGCATCTATATAATTATAATTATATATATATATATATACTGTAAAATTTGATAAATCCCGGGATGTGTGGGGAACTGGGTGAATGACAGGTTAATTGCGCCACAGCAGTAATCCAGGCTACCTGAATGTAGACTTATTATAATTAAACCATTGGAGTGTAAATATTGCGTGGTCCCGATAGCAAGCCAAAGTCCAAAATAAAGAGGGAATTAACAAGAAAACTAAATGAATACGCTTACACCCCCTCATTATCCAGAAAGGGTACAGATGCGGGGATGATAAGAATGAGTATCCGACCTAATTGAAAGGAAGGAAAGAATATAACTCTATAAAAATATCCCTAAGAAAAGCACATAGATTTTGAAGTTGGCTAAGACGAAAGCAATTGTTAAAAAAGAATAATCTCATAACACCAATATAAAGATTTCTTGATATAATTTGTGCCTTCAACAGATTTCTTTTTTCTCAATTTACTACCTTAAAAAAAATACACCTTCACAGATTAGGATGAATCCAAGCATACAAATACCTTCTTTTCTCGTGCAAATATGTTCACTGGTGTCTTCAGACGGCTTTTAACGTATCAAATTAGAGGCTGCACATCCTTAGTGTAATCCACCCCAATATTGTTCTTTAAAACAATTCGAACACCGATGTACCAGACTGTGAGAAAACTCTAAGACGATCTTCACACTCAGGCGTACACCAAACTTGACTGGCCAGTGAGGCCATTTTGCTGGCCAGCTTCTAGTTCACGGCATAACCGACTATGTCCCATGTGTATTCATAAGTTCTCCGTGGTCTCGCCTCGAGTCTACCTCCCTCACGACTCACATATGGCGGGCTCAGAACGCAAGTAGAACAAGTACCTCAAGTCAATTTTAAAAAAAATGGGGTGTGGCTGTGTTGGGGACACGGCCGTTTGCGTGAATACGTCTACGTTGACGCGCTCGGACGCCTTGATGTTTATTTTACGTTCCCGGCATCGCTTCACTCGATCATATGGGGATTTATGGTTATCACTGAATTGCTTTTGAGATGCTCTTTCCAACCGTACAAACCGTATACGATTTCTGTATTTCGAGTTGGCTTTTTAACGAGTATAGCCCGACATTGTGTTAAGTTTTCTTAATTTTTACATTAAACTCGTAAAATTTCACCATAACCACTCCACACAGATGTTTGTATACACGCAGTCGATTGATCTTGACGAGAGCTGTCTCGATTGAAACCTAAACAACCGCCGTAGCTTCTCCTACTCAAAAGTTATACTACGCGGAAGTTATGAGACGTGGAGAAATGAACTAAAAATGCCCCCCCCCCCCCCATGTACATGGTAGTGAAAAATCTCATACATGGATGGGAAAATTACCTTACGATGTGTACATCTCTTCAACATTGTCTCAACAGCTAAGTGGAGGGACTGGCGGGAGAAACAATCCTTCAACCCGCTAATATTCACGAATGCTATCACGCTGTTGTCGTGGTGTAATGGACAGCACATCGTCCTATCGTGATAGAGAACCATGGGTCGCGCACATCCACTAGCAAGTGTTGAGGTTGTTAGTGTTGAGGGTTCGGTTACTATTCGTCAGATGATAAAGGTAATAAAAAATTGAATAGTATTAACAATCCGGGATATTTTTAAATATAATATTACTATACAATATAGTTAATGTTTAACATAGACACGAAATAACACATGAATATTTGCGTATATTGCTGGACACACCCGCGGGCGAACTCACCACGTCGCCATCTTGAATCACACTGGTGTCAGGAACTACTTGCGGTGACGCCATTGCCATAGAAGAAAGCAGATCTCCGTGGAAGGATATACAAGTCTGATTGCATATTGCACAATACGTAACACGCCGACCGCCGAGACCGGCAGAGGTCTCCAAGATTCAGTCCAACAAGTCACAACACAGTTTTACACGCTACAGATGCTATACATATTTACATTACACCACTGGCAGACTTCATTAAGCAGGTAGACAATACAGCTTGTGTACTGGTCTACACAACTGTCCCTTGTTGGTGCACACGTCCGCCACTCTGATCACACTGTCTCTTCCAGGATGAATGTTCACCACTCTAGCTAGGCACCAGCCAAGGGGTGGTAAGCACTCCTCTCCCACAAGAACAAGATCTCCTACTTCGAGTGATGGCTGTTGGGTTTGCTACTTACCCCTAGGTTGCAGCTGCTGCAGGTATTCTCCATACCATCGCTTCCAAAACTGGCTTGCTAATGTGCACACCAACTTCCACCTTCTCGATAGACATATGTCAGAGGACTCTGATACAGCTACCAAAGGTGTACCAATGAGGAATTGTCCAGGTGTGAGGGCGGCAAAGTCATTTGGGTCTGAAGACAGTGAAGTCAGGGGTCTGGAATTGAAGACTGCTTCAACTGTAGTACAGAGCACAATCAATTCTTCCAGAGTGAGAATTTGGTTCCCAATTACTCGCCTGAGATGATACATAGCAGACTTTACAGCAGCTTCCCACAATCCTCCTTGGTGAGGACTGGCAGGAGGGAGAAAATGATAACTAATTGAATGGGCCAAGGCAAAGTATACCAGGAGTAGAGACCGGAGGAGCTGGGTGAAAGATCTCCTGAGCTGTTTTGATGCTCTTATGAAATTGGTCCCACAATCAGAGTGGATATGAGCACACAAACCTCTCCGTGATACAATCCTGGTAAGAGGTGCAACAAAACTGTCAGCGGTCAAGTCTGTAACAACCTCAATGTGTATGGCTTTCGTCACAAAACAGATGAAAATGGAGAGATAGGCTTTCTGGGTGACCATGTGATGCAGCTTGTTGAGCCTTATGGTGGTAGATCCAGCATAGTCCACACCAGTCCGTTCGAAGGTCCCAGCAGATGTGACACATTCAGAAGGCAAGTCGCCCATTAATTGGGGATTGTTTACAGGCCGACAATGAAAACAATGCAAACTCTTAAAACCTCCCAAAGGAACCAAGGCCCATGCTGAGAGAATCCAGAACCATTCTGACAAAAGTGATTGCAGCAACTGAGGTGCTGCATGCAAATACTTAATGTGGTAGTGGTCTACCAAAGCTTCAACAGCTACATGGTTTTTAGGTAGTATGATAGGATGTTTTACTGAAAATTCTATGTTGACATGTGACAAACGGCCGCCTGCCCTGAGCAAACCCTTTTTAATCCAAGAATGGTGCCAAACGCTGCACTCGTGTTGAGCAAGGTTTCCCCTCTTTGAGTAGTTTCAAATCCTCTAACAAACGCTCCTGATGGATACATTTGCACACCAAAGCAGCGGCTTCATTCAGTTCTGCAGGAGACAGGATGTCACTGGTACCAGGCTGTTTCTTAATTCTATTGATGAATCGCATTACATATGCCATGACACGAACCAGCTTGGGTCAAGAGGAAATTTATTGCAATACTGGAAATTCTTCAGAAATGTCATGTGTGGTAAGTAATGCGAACTGAGAAAGCTTTGATTCTGGGATCTCGTCCATCTAATTGTGGACATTGGCCACTGTCCTGGAGGGTCGACTAACCAGTCAGGGCCATGCCACCACAAGTCATGCGAGAGGCGTTCATGAGGCAGGGTTGTCTTTGGAAATGACATGTTTCCATAGCTGGTGAGGGACCCAGTCCTGGATTTGTGCAACACGATTAGCCACAAATGTTTTCAGCAAGTAGGGCTGGGTATTTATCCAAGTCAGAGTAATGCTGGAATCAGTCCAGTCATGAATAGCAGTGACATTTAAGTGCTGTACCAGGAAGGCATGACAATAGAGCATAAGTTTGGCCAGTAAATAAGCACCACACAATTCTAATCGAGGAAGAGACACCTGCTTGAGTGGAGCTACCCGTGACTTTGCCAGGACGAGATGTACGGACACAATTCCTCGAGTATTCACACTCCTGAGATATACAGCAGCTGCATAGGCTTTCTCCGAAGCGTCCGAGAAACCATGCAGCTCCACACTGACGACATCAGGACACATGAAACGAGGCAGACTAATTACTTCTAGTTCTATTAGCCCATCAAAGAACTGGTTCTACTTCTCCAAGGCCGGAGATGGAAGAGGGTCAGCCCAACCTAAGCCCTGAGTCCATACCCACTGCATTAGCATCTTAGCCGACACAATTATTGGCGACAACCATCCCATAGGATCATATATTCGTGCTGTTTGTGAAAGGACAAAGCATTTTGTTGCAACCCCGGTGGTGATCCTCAAATGAAAATGAGTCCTTTTCTGGGTTACAGTACAACCCAAGAACATTTACAACAGGGCCAGATGAGAAGTCCAGATCTCTAGGGGTTTCCCAATGAGTTACAGGAATATCATCGAAGAGCTGAGGCTGATTGCTGATTCCGAGGCTGATTTCGGAGTTTGAACCCATCCTGCTGCAGACGTTCAATCAGCTGGGATTTCAAAGTGTGCGTTGCCTCCATGGACATTGCTCCCGTGACAATATCGTCAATAAAAATGTGATTGTGAAGAAAATTTGCAGCCAGAGGATACTGGGTACCTTAATCTAAGGCCAGCTGCTGTAGTGTACGAATGGCCAGGAATTGAGAGGGTGAAAGGCCGTAGGTTACCATATTCAACTGAAAAACTGCGAGTGGAAGAGATGGATCGTCACGTCAGAGAATGACTTGGTATGGTCGGTCAGCCTCGTGGATTAAAATTTGCTAGTACATTTGCTTAATATCACAGGAGAATACTACACTATACAACTTGAATCTCAAAATCACATCACAGATTTCATTCTGAAGTTTGGGTCCTGGAAGCAGAATATCGTTGAGTGAGACCCCAGCGGTGGTTTTGGCACTACCATCGAATACCACCCTCAATTTGGTGGTTGTGCTCGACATTTTTAGAAAACCATGATGTGGAATGAAATATTCTGATCTCTCCATAGCATCAGTCGGCTTGGTGGAGGGAACATACACCTTCACATGGCCTGACTCAGAATAGTCTGTCATGAAATCTGTGTACATGGTCTTAATTTCAGGATGTAATGAAAGTTTCTTTTCTATAGGCTGCTCACGGTAAAGTGAGCACTTTTTAAGGCCCTTCTAAATTTTTCCTTTTGTCCTATTTCCATCTTACTGTTGCTTTTTAATATAAACATTCCAATGTGACGAATAAACACAGTGTATACTTCTCACCACCCACAAAATTTAATGGCGGATGTGTATTTATTAGTGGTTAAAGCCTGTTGGCAGAGCCTAAATAATTGTGCTCACTTTACCGTGAACAGCCTATAAAGACTAGAACCTGTGTTCAACATTCAAATATGATTCCCCAAGAGGTTGAGCCTGAGGTTTGAAAGGAAGACGAACCTTGTATCTTCCATGTAGTCCCACGAATGGGTGTCCTTGAAGTGTTTCTCGATGTAGTCAGCATCTGGCAGCTTTGCACTAACACATGATGGTTCTTCAACTTCGCAAAACTGCTTTAGAGTCAAATTTAATGGATCCTCCATGCCAATGAACATTGAGACTATGTCTTGATCGGAATCGGTGCATGACTCTGGGTACTCACCAAGTAGTACCCATCCGAACTGTGACTCCACCCACAGGCATATGCTGTCCTAATTCCAAACTGCCTCTCAAACACACACGTGCATAAACATCAGCACCTAACAACTTATCAATGGGAGCAGGTTTGTTAAAGTTGGGATCTGCCAGAGGAAGTGAGCCCAATTGGATTTGGACATGCTGGTCTACAAAAGCCAGTCAGATTACTAGTGATCTTTGACACAACAAAGAGTGAGTGATTGAAGGTACACTGAGGCTACCTGGAATATTTTATCTTACAACTAGTCATTCCTTTCAGATTTACAGCACCTTGAGAGAGGCCAAACACCCTTTCACGTGCCTTATGCAGAGGCAGAGCCATTACCTCTGCAGAGGCAGAGACAGTACCTCTACAGAGGCTTCAGATATGAAAGATGCCTAAGCTGCATTATCAAGCAGACAGCGCATGACATGAGGTTTGTTATCGGCACCATACACTTTGACCAGTACTGTAGACAATAAAACAGATTTACTCTCATGGGCTGACACACATGCAAATGTACTGCTTGGACCCTCAGTGTTGTCAGTGGGTGACGCCTTGACTAACTCTGGGCATTTGTAAACACTGTGAGAGGTGTTCTGACAAACTGGGCAAGGCTTAGGTAATATAGGTTCAGAATCTGTAACGAGACCGACCTTGTTTGTGAGGTTGTGTGACCTGATTTGGTTAGGGAAGTTTTCCGACGTACTTGACCAGCCCCAACTTTGCTCACATCAACTGCACAATCAAATTTTGCTATCCTTGATCGCATAAAATCAATAAGCTCTGAAACAGTGGGAAATGAGTCAGTATTTTTTGTGCGTGAGTTTTCAAAATTTGTTCTGACACCTACCTCTAATTTGCGTAGCAAGAATGTGGCAAGCACTGGATTATCCTGTGTTATGTCACAATCTAACCCTTCGAGGGCTGGAGCATTTTCACTGAACATGTTGATAAAGTTTCGAATGGATTTGTGGATTATGGAGTCGACACTAGGCAAATCGATAATCCTATTAATATACAAGGTGGTGGGTTTTCTCACATTCTGGTATTGGGATATAAGAAGTTCCCAGGCTACTAAATAATTTTCACCAGTAAGAGGCAGATTTTTGACCAACTGTAAAGTCTCCCCCTCGAGACATCCTAACAAGTATTGGAATTTTTATATGTCTACCAATGCTTGATTGTCGTGGATTGTAGCTTGATATAGTTGAGAAAACATTGGCCACTCCTCCCACTGCCCTAAGAAAGAAGGCAGAATAATTTCCGGAAGTCTAACATTTGCTGACCTGGAAGCAAGATTACTGGTTGACGAAGCTGGCACAGCATGAATGGACAAGAATGACGTTATATTGCATTGGACGTCTGACAACATAACAAAGAAATACTCGTGCTTTGAGGTTAGCACATTTTCGTCTATATTATCTGGCAGGGCATCAATTTGTAAAAGTTCGTTGCACAAAGAATTTACTTCGGCCTCGATTGCATCTAGCTGTGCGCCGAATGCATTTACTTCATGAACGGAATATACTGTGACTTCTGCCTTAACAAGAGCTTGCACCCTTTTGTTAATGTGTTTCAGCTTGCTCTCCTGAAACTTGAACTTCACCAAAAATATTTTGAAACCCATGTCTAGAACCTACCAATCGACCACACAGCAAACAAGAAATTATCAACACTTCATGCAATACGGGAATACAGCGAAACAGACTTCAAAAACTAGGTTAGGACGTCTTGCATACCATCTCGGCAATAAAACGCTGATTGGCTCCACAAAACACGCTGCAAACGGGATGATACAACAAGAAGACAAAAAAAAAACTACTCACCCACATGTTCAGCACAGGCTGGTAATAGAACATTACACAATAATACTAACAACTACGTGGTTTCCCTGGAATTTCCACGAAGCCGCAACAATTCTCACAAATAATACTGGACAGCGATGAAGAAAATACTGGTTCCTTCTTGGGATGTTTCTGTGATGAGTGAATTCAGAGCGGCGGCGGTAGTTTGTGCACACTCGTGAGATGAAGCTTCAATTACGCAGAACAAATAAAACGACCGGAAAACGTATCACATTCACTGTACGGAATAAACGCGGGCACGAATCCGGCCCTGAAGACCAAAATGTTTAGCGTGGACAAGAAATGACACAGGAATATTTACATATATCGCCAGATACGCCCGCGGGCGAACTTACCACATAGCCATCTTGAATTACACTGGCGTCAGGAACTACTTGCGACGACGCCATTGCCGTAGAAGAAAGTTGATCTCCGTGGAAGGATATACAAGTCTGATTGCATATTGCACAATACACAACAGTTAATATTCCCTTACTTGTATGGGATTTCCCCCCACTTTTGTCATTTACTTTCCCCGTATGGTTAGGGAATAGTTCTTTACTTTTAAGAAAATTTACTCTACACTTAAGAGGTAATTTTACCGTACTTTTAGAAGTAATTAGCTTCCCTTACATGTAAGGGAATTTCACCGCAATTTTTTTACAGTGTACGAGTAAAATAATAACTTTCTGATATGGCAATATGGAAGGCACATCGAGAATAATGGGATATTAAAAATGAAGTAAATGCAAAAGAAGAGAAGTACAAACCAGGAAAAAAGGGAGAATCAGTCGCAATGCATCGTAGGTGTGGTGTGTATGAGCAGTTCTGCAGCTGGAGCAAATACACTCGCATCTGCAGCCAAGTCACGCACACTTGCTGTCACCCTTCACTGTCTCTTGATGAAACATGTGGGATCTCCAAGAGAGTGCTCTGCTTGACACGCATTTCATTGTCTGAAAACTTCAGTCTTATAAATACTGTAAGTTGGTCTCAATGACTTTGCAATATCTTGTGTTTGTACTGCTTTCTTCTAAGGAGGGAAAGAAAGGAATGCAAGAGGTTAACACGAGGAGCCCTCCTCCTAGATCTAATATCCGGGACTTGCTGATGTGGCAGTGTTCAGAAACGCCTAGCTCGGGTTCTCGCAGGACATCTGCAATGGTTGTAGAAGATCGCCGAGGCATAAAGACACAGGCAATTCGACATACCACAATATGTCACCTTAAAAAGCATAAAAACATTTGCTTATAAAATTATTTTTTTTCTCATTGCATGCATCCAGTGGAATGGTTGCACAATAAAACGAAGATGAGCGCGAAAGCCTCGTGTGGTTATGCACATTGCGGTGTCATAACAAGGAGGCAGGACTCGAGTGGAGTCCCTGGCAAGTCCCTGGTAAGTCCCTGGCAATAATTCCCTGGCAAGTCCAGCATTTTTGAGCACCGAGAAGGTATCTCGCAGTTCGGAGCCGACTAGCCCTATTATCTCTAGCCTCTGTGGGCAACTGTGTGACACAAAATCCAAACTTTGACATTCCTGTCCATACTGTGCTACTATTTCTTACGAAGTGAAGAAGGATTACCACGTAACATGTTAATCAGCAACTTCCTGCTCCACCAGGTGACATGTAATATGAGATACGCGGACAAATAATGAATTCAATAACACATTTTTACTCCAAAATGAGTGACTATAAATTTTGTATAAATAATGCTTGCAACAGTTTCTTACCAATCTCTGCTCAAAGATTACCAAGAATTACAATTCCTTGATTGCAGGTATCATTATTTTCTCATGAAACAAGTATATGAAAGTAAGTGTTGTCTCAGGAATAAGAGGCAACAGGGTAGCAAGGCGAGAGGAATGGACCTCACCACATCACTGCATCCTATCCGGCGACCATGCGTTGTTTGTCTATACCAAACGGCCAGTTCCAACTACGATAACATTTCGGAGCACTGTTGTATAAAGGAGGTAGTGCTATTTCTCCAAGTGCTTGGAAACGACATCAACTCTTGTGTCTTGATGGCTGGCTGAGGCAAGTACAAGTCTCACACTGCTAGTTCAAGGTGTGAAGTGATGTAAGTCTTATTAAATGTAAAAACTGCAATGCAGATGGTATGCTGACATGGCCACATGTAGTTTTGATGGCGGTGAAAAAGAGCCCTAATTAGCATAGAATATCGATGGATTGGCGTACAGGAGTGCACACTTTTAGCAAGGCAATAAGTGGCACCGCGGAGTCCAAACTTCGTATGATAATGTAAATGAATGTCTCAGGAACTCCAGGAGAGGCCTGACTTGTTGACAAAAGAATAAACAGTTAAGGATCGATCTATTAAGAGATCTAACTAAATCCCGATGCCAGCGGTTAGAATACTGGTTCAATAAACTGTTGGCGAAATTTTTGGATTGCCACCAGTGTGAAGGTTAAAGCCGCGATTTTGGAGGAGACTTCGTGAACTGGTATAAACCTAAGTCTAAATACTGCCACGTGATTTCAAATCTACCCACAGCGAGATGCCAGCACCTAGATACTGAACAGTCAACTCTATAAAAAGTATGGCAATTGTTTTATTGTCAAGGGTAAGAACCACAAGTTGTTAACTCAACATGAGCTAGCCCGAGGTAACATATTCAAACATTTTCCCGCCGTTTCGCCACAACATTTTCAGTGGACTGTTTTGTCTGGATTCGGCCAGAGGAATTTCAACAACAAATTGACCCCACGAATTTTTCTTGAACCATGCAACAGAAATTCAGAGAAATTAGAGCCAGTGGAAGGTAGGCAATACTGCTAGTGTTCTTTTCCTCGAAGTAAACGTTATTTATTACTGAAATACATTAGGAAATTATCCATGGCGAATCTCACATATCTTACACCAGATCAAACTACGTTCATTAGTTTTACAAATAAAAATTAATGCAGAGCTATCAGGAAAATTCGCTACACCATTTGCCAGGCAACTCCAGTTCAGTTAAATGCGTGCCCATGTCACGTGCAAGTGGAACACTGCATACCCGGCCTTACCTCGTGTATTCCGTGCCAACGATACTGAGTCACGTGCAAGTTATAGAAAGTAATTATTAGCTCCTAGCAGAGAAAGCAGACATGTGCAAATACATCAGATTGAACCCAAAGATGACTGCGAATTTATTACACTATCACATAAACGTGCATATTTCATCGGTACGATATAGTGAAAGCTGGACTGCCGAGGTAGCGCGCATGCATTTCTGAGCAACAATCATTTCTGAGCATGTGCATTTTACCCATCATTTTTCAACATAGCATTCCAAACTAACAGGACGTCCAAAAATAACATAGGATAGTGGGTGAATACATGTATTTATTGTTACAACTAACCTAAACAAGCGTATAATATAAGTTTAATGGGTGTTTTTGCAGTGGAAACAAACCTAGGATAGTTGGTGAGCAAGTAACATGTCTTCACATGTGCATGTGCAGTAGATACATGGCTCCGACTGTCCACAGGTGCTTATTTGGTATAGTAATTTGCAGTTTATTTGCGCTTAACTTGGCAATTTGAACTTATATTTCCCTAAATTCACATTTGGCTACACGAACACTGACCGGTACACTGCAAAACTAAATCAGTGAGCATTACACTGTTTCAATCAGTCAAACGTACCTGACAGATACATGAGTCACTCCAGTGCATTTAACTGATGAACCAGTGTAAAAAGGTCACATTTGGCTACACGAACACTGACCGGTACACTGTAAAGCAAAATCAGTGAGCATTACACTGTTCCAATCAGTCAAACGTACCTGACAGATACATGAGTCACTCCAGTGCATTTAACTGATGAACCAGTGTAAAAAGGTCACATTTGGCTACACGAACACTGACCGGTACACTGTAAAGCAAAATCAGTGAGCATTACACTGTTCCAATCAGTCAAACGTACCTGACAGATACATGAGTCACTCCAGTGCATTTAACTGATGAACCAGTGTAAAAAGGTCACATTTCCTACACTGATTGATTCAGTGACATTTCCCACTGATTTATCAGTCCTTTTTTTTCCACTGTTTACTCAGAGGTTTATTTTGACTTATGGCTCAGTAAAACATCTCAGCTACTTCCTCTCAGTTTAATTATTTTTGACTGATGTACCAGTGAAACTGCGTGTAAAAATGGCCGTCGAACAACGTTTAAAAATGGCCGTTAAATAACGTGTAGTAACAACGTGTAAAACAATAAAACCAATACAAGATACTTTCTAAACTGTGTTTCGTCTTTCAAAACGCTAATTTTCGAGGTAATGTTAACACACAGCCTTTCATTCCGTTTTCAGGTCTTTCATTTCGATTCCAAGTAATCATCACAGCGCTCTGTCTGAAGGTTTAAACTTCATATAATGTAGTGAAGAGAGTGCACTCATACATACTATTAGTTTAAACAATCCTAACGGTACCAATCAAACCAAACATGAAAAGTATGAGCACACAACTTCAAACTACACGATTTAGAAGCAGAACTATAAGACATATATTTTCTTCCCAAAATTTTAATTCGGCGTAGTAGCTAAAAGGTCAAGACAACGAACTAGAGTCGAAGTGTGCGCGAGTTCAATCGTGGTCACCTCCGAAACTTTTTTTTTACTTTTTTTAAATTACGGTAAATTGCACAATATAAATAGTAAACCATTGTAAATGTGTTTATTTCACGTAATTATTTACCTACATTCAATAAAAGCAATATTTAATTCGACACTGCAGTCGGCCGTCACTTATTAAATCAGTGAAATTCTTTCAGTGAAACAATCAGTGGTTTTCCACTGATTCTAAGTTGACCCATTTTCACTAATTAGAGTAGTTGAATTTCACTGCGAATCAGTGGTTTTACACTAATTCGAATTTAGAGTGTATAGTTACTACGAGTTAAGGTGGCTACAATGTATGAAATTTAGCTCGATGTTTTGACGTCATATTAAAATTATGATGTTTACACTTGTGGGTAGTGGATTTATTTGATTAAGTTTATTTTTGTTTCATGCATACAAGAATAAGAATTTTACTATCTTAATAATTAGACTTCTTCATTTGGTCAACATAAGAATAAATTCATTGCATAATCAATGGAAATGTACAGTTTGAATATGGCGGAAGGATATTAAATGGGCAGGAATGTACAATAGATCCTGGGCAGGAATGTACAGTAGATCCTGGGCAGGAATTTTCGAAGTGATCAACTAACTGCGAACTGCAAATACAATGATTTTTGTGTTAAATGTATGTAATAAAGAGAGACCCTATCATTTCGCGTTGTAATTTTGTGACAAACTAGGTGTCATATTATGTTGTTTGGATGTGTGTCATTGGTCGTCTGCTTCTCCGACGTGCCCTTCAGGGCTGTGCGCCAATAGAAAACACACTGAACTCTGGTAGCTTCATTCCGTTTGGCTGAGTGACACATGAGACTATAGCAGAGGCCAATGAAAAAATGAAATCTTGTGTAAGTATATGATTGTGAAGTTGAGCACGGTGCTGTTTTATAACACGAACTTATAGGGCCTGTAGTAATAAAATATACACCAGGAAATATTTGTTTGCATGAAAAAAAAAGACACACAAGTTCAATCGATGTTTTAATTAGCAAATAAACGACAAATAGTTTACATAAAAAATCTTTGGTTTCATAAAACTTAACAATATTTACGCCACAGAAGAAAGGAACATTTATTGAGTAATAATACAAACCATCATCTCAAAATATTTGCAAACTATTGCCACCCTTATAGACTTCAAGTGGTAGCTACAGAGGAACGGTGTTTTACCAGTGTAATATTATGCGCAAATATATTTGAGATTGTTATCATCTCTTTACATCCCAGTAGTGAAATACAAGAGCCATAGCACAATGGACACGATGTATCTTTGAAAAATGTGCGTTATTCATTTGTCAAAATTGAGCATATTTAGGCTTTAATGCACAAATAAAATCTCATAGGCAGGTTTTCTTGCTGAACATGTCCCTATATATTCTGTATATATCACTGCAATAAATTTTAAATATCTTAAAACCTTTATCTGCAAATTATTGTTTCTTTTCGGGTGTTGGAACTAATGCGATATTTGGTCTGACTAATACTAATGAATTCGTCATAATAACTTGTACAGTGGAAACTATGTAAATAGTTCCTTTTGGTTAATTGTACAAACATGCATAAATTATTAAATGTTGGTGGACCACGAGCAGCCAAAAGTATTTTTCAGAGAAAGGTGCTGTTTGTGTTTGCGATATGTTCTGATCTCTTACAGCACCAAACATGAGTTTACCTATTCTACAACATTCTAATGTGAACTAATACTCTCAGGGTAGTAATGTTGAGTGGTTCGCGATGGAAATGTATTTATCTGCCTTCTCACATTATCTTAAATATTTGTCGCATTCGTACGCCATGCTTACCTTTGCAATAGCAACTAGTATATGCACAGCTACATCTGAACTGTTAGGGTACAATAGTCATTAATGATTGGTGATGTCATTTTATCAATTGAGAAAGAAAGTTGGATGAACATTCTGATATGTGGAAATTACTGTAACTGGGTATAATGAAATACAATATTCTTCTGACTATCAAAACGAGTCACTGGCAAACATTTTTCGCATGACATTGTAGTCCCTGCAAACAAAATAACCACTCACTGACTGCATGACAAAACAAAATCATGATAGAAATGAAATTTTTGGCAAAATAATAAGTTATGTAATCCTACCACTACAACACTCGCATAACACTGCACTAAATTTAAACATACTTCATAGTATTTACAAAAATAATTCAGTAAAAATGTAATACTGTTTCGCTTTGGTCAAGTAATACTTTTACTCCAGTTATTAAAAAGAATAATTGGGAAAAATAAAGAACAACTGTTTCTGGAAGCAGTTTGAATTATTTTTCTTGCTAAGGACATAGAATTGGCCGTAAGAGTGGTGGCAGGTGACATTCTGACATTCTTTAAATTCATAGCATTGGCATAAAACAGGATAATTTATCAATTCCAAGCATAGAGACCAAGGCTTGTATTTAAATCAGTCAAGATGAAAGCATCCCAATTTTTGTTGGTGTAACATTGTTTTTTTGAAGCTTAATGTAAACACTTCCAGAAGCTGACTAGTTTGCCATTACTGGTAACAGTGGCTAATAGTCTGAATTACTGGGTACACACCGCCTGCAAGTTTGTCACTACGCTTCCTGCAGGACATGCGACGAGTCTCCAGCAAGCCGAGATGGAACTATCTGGAAGATCTGCGACATGACACTCCGCCATATTTCAAGGGGCGGGGCGGACGGCTAGGCCACGCCCCTCGCGGTAGTCTACTCGCCCCTCCCCAGCTCCACCCCGCCCATTAGGCCGAGCAGTATGGCGTGCCGATGTGGAACGTGGGAGCACCACAGCCCCTACACGTCGAGCACGTGGTTGAGGTAGGCGATGTAGCAGATGGCCAGCTTGAGGATCTCGATCTTGGAAAGCTTCTTGTCAGGCGGCAGCGTAGGCAGCAGCTTCCGCAGCTCGGCGAAGGCGACGTTGAAGGCCTCGACGCGGATTCGCTCCCGTGTGGCATGCGCCGTGCGGTACTTTTGGGTGGCTCGTCGTCGTCTGCGTCGCTCCTCCCTCGTCAGGGACCCCATCTCGGCAGTGCGCTCCTCCCTGCAGGACACACACACACACACTTCAGTGTAGTCTCCCTGTATTGGTGACTCACATCACCCTCCTTCACATTCTCGCATGACAACAAGTCCAATTGAAAAAGGTGTTAGCAATACTGCTTTCAGGGAAAGTTAGGTCCATCTGGACATATAGAAGAGGTTTTACATCCTCAACCACCATCCGATTAGGCCCCAGAGCATGGGATCGAGATATGCCTGATAATTGCATATGTTCTTTGGCTAACACGGCAGTTGGCCACATATGAGGCCCTTGTGTAGCACTCTTTTGTGCCTTTGACATCCTCTCGCATGGCCCTGAGACCAAGCACATTATTAGGAAATTAGTGGGTGGCACATTATCAACCGGCAGAAGTGTATGAGTGTTTTATCTATTGTCACGACATAAAAATTATGTGTGCATTAAAGGAACACAAAACATTGGCTTTGTGTAACATTCTCAGGCGAACAGTTCTTGAGAAAACATTTTGAGTATGGTAGGTTGGCAGCCAGGTAGACAACCCATCTGGTTGGTGATTAACTTCCATATTCTCTTTCATTAAGTTGCACGGTTCTTTATGTCCTCAGTATCCACTGCGCAATTAGTTGCAGTGCATTTCAAAGTAACATGTGAAGTGCCCTTTAGTTTGATGACATAATTACAATTCATACACATAGTCCTAAAATATTTTACATTACCACTGCAATGCTCGAAAGATATAGTCTATGTCCTGAATTTCCAAATGGAACATATAAGGCTTCTTGCTATGGCCTATTAATAGTCACATATATCATATGTTCCATCTATCACTATCAACACTTCCAGATGAAGTTGACACATTAAGATTCAAGACAAATTACGGTTTACAAATTAAATATTCTTCTAGTACACACAATCTATAATCATTCATCTTCTTCTATTGTAAAGTTCTGTTCGTACATAACAACAGTTTTTACTTGTTTTTAATACCACCTCTAACATTAACAGTATAGTCGTTACTTGCTCCTAGCACCTTCATGGATGAAAGCAAATAATCCTAACAAACCTGATTTAAAATGTACAGTGGCGCTTTTGCTCGTTACTCTGCTAAGTGAAATTAAACAGTACATTAATACTCGTATTTACATATGTAACAAACTAATCCAAATAATAATAGTTTCAAATTCATTTATATCCAGGCACACAAATAAATTTTAAACCCAGATAGGGGTCTGTAGGAAATAATTTATGTTCGTTTCAACTTGTACCCTTACAGTGTCCCTAGACAGCCGGAATAGGACGGCCAGAAACCAGTATTTCAATATGGCGTGTGAGAACAGGCATTAAAATCGTGGCAATCTTGAGTTTATAAAGGCTTTTAACGGAAAAGTGAGCATTTTTGAAGTCGACCATTGACAAAAATCACTTCCCACAAGTACACATGTACTGCAGTAAACAGTGGCATACATGCTGCCAGTTCAGTTGGCAGCGGATTAATCAAATAGTTATAAGACCTGAGGTACTGAAAGTATACACTCTGTTACATATAACTTCAATAAAATTTGACAGACATTGTGACCAACCTACACAGCGTGTAAATAGTAAACGCCCCCATTTCCAAAGTACTGTACCAGCTGATGGTTGTTGCAGGATGCGTGTTATTATGTTGGCGCTCTTGGCGATAATTGTAAAAGAAAATAGTACTCGGAATTAAAAAATTATAATGTGGAAAATTATGGTTAAAATTACTTTCATATACTAATACATAATTTTTCTGAGTTATAGAGCAAGGGCTTTAAAAATATTTAGAAATATTATGGCAGAGCATGCGAACAACTCGGTTATGTGAAAGGTCTCCACCAATCTCCGTTGTCTATTGTCTATGGTTTCCACCAGCCCGGTGATAAGCCATAGTTACCATTGTGCTCTCTTCCATCATAATTTATCAATATACGAGAATTCCTTGCTGGTGATGTCGGAATATTATATATGCAGTTAATTAATTTTGTACTTGCGTATTTCATTAAGTGTAGTTCGTCGCAGGTGCCTTTTTAGAACAGTCTCCTCAGTGAAATGAATTATCGACGCGTGTCCGCCGCTTTGTAAAATGGTTTGGTGTGTTGTGTGCTGTGATCCTCCATATTACGTGAACATCGCGAAGCGCGAGCGGAAAATTATTTTCGTTTTGAAGCGTGAATTTGTTGGTTTCAAGAAATAGTTCAAGTGTTTTGTTAATTACATAAGTCAGCAAATATATTGTCTCGTATCAGAAGCCGACACGGGATTGAATAATCATCCAAAGTTCGGTACGTGTTTAGGAATTACGAAGTGAACAGTAAGTTTGTGTGTTTTGTAAACAATGTTGTCTTTAATTGTTGTTAGTATATTTTTAATGTATTTGGACTTTTATTTGATTTAAACTCTAACGATTTTTACGTAGAAGTTAGATTTCACACATCGGTATTAACAGTGGCGTATTTATTACGTTTTGTTCTTGCGGGAGGTTTTCAAATGTACGTGGCTTAAATAAGCGCCCTTTTAGTGTAGTTCATTATATTTTAAAAAAATGCAATTATATCTGTTGAGCATTTCTCGCATCGGTACGAACATCGACACATTTATCGCATTTAGTTCTTTCGATGAAGTTAAAACTTTTGTGTTACAGTGAATTGATTGCTATTTCCGTACGAGCAAAATTTTCCAATGCATCATCAAAACAATGCAAGTTGCAAGCGCCACTCTCATAAGAAGAACCATTTTTTTTTAAATCACGTCTCACGAAAGACGTAAAACTATAGTTCCCCACCCCACCAATAAAATAAAACAAAACCTGAACTAGTATAGTATGTGATCATGACAAAAATAAAACAGATGGGAATGGCAACCAGCTATAGCAGCCTAATTACTGGACAGAAGTTGTCGGTCTTTCAATGCCTGCCATTGGATTCGTAGTTTCTTTACAAAGATCGGTTTCTTCACCGACAAAACAGCTATGGCGGAGGGATACATCGTGGCCGCACTTCTTTTCGAGCGAGAACTGTCAAAATTTATTGTAGTTATATGAAACAGATCATGATATGTTAATTTAAGACAGCTAAAGGTTAAGATATTTTGTTTTATAAATGTAAGAGTGTGAATCTGCATACTGTTGACACAGTTACTTCCCTGAACATTATTTGGTTGGATGACGTAGGAATAAAGTGACGCGGCCTATTACTGCTTTGAGAGTAAAATTTCGGACTGGACCGAACTCGGAGTGAACTCGTATCAAAAGAAAGCGTTTAAGGTAAAGTTTTGAACGTGGACTAAAGTGTAAACAAGACTGAATGTGGATTGAAATGTGACCAAGTTAATGGGTATAGAGATATTATTAAGAGGAAGAACTGGCCATCGATAATTTTGCAAGCTGTCGTGGATCATATATATTTGTAAGTAAATAATTTTGTGTACACTGTTATAGTACTTAACAAAGGTAATTTTGCTAGTATGAAAAGTGTAAACAATAAATGTTCACTGATTTTAACTGAACTTCCCATCCTACAACTTCAATATCTGCTTGTCTAGCGTTATGCACAGCAAACATTATACCCCCCCTCCTTCTCTCTCTCACTCTCTCTCTCTCTCTCTCTCTCTCTCTCTCTGTGACCGCCCATTTCTCTGCTCCCTTCTAGCGCTGAAAACTTTAGTCACTTTCACGAAATGCTACAATTAGGTAATCTTGTCCGTATTCAAAATGGCGTCTTATGTTTTGCTTTCAGTTCCTATTCATTCCATGCGGAACTGTTTGCACTAAACTTTTGGTCCGGATTCTACAGTCCAGTCCACTTTGACGAGTGGGACTCCATTCCTACTTCAGTCCAGTCGGTTTTGTTTAAAGTGAATTTTCAATCGGGATTCTTCAGTCCACTCCGAGTTCAATCCGGATTCAAATGTAATTGTAAACGCACTGTATGGCAACGTTGACTTTACTTATAGCGGAAGGATACAAGATGAGAGCGGAAGTAGACCATGAGCGATGCTTTCAAAAGTGCTTGATTAACAGTGAACAGTGTATAAAAGGAAACGTATAGCCCATTCACGGTTAGGCCTACTTACAGCTTTAATGAAGCCCTAATATAGCTCTTCCTCCGCATCACGCAAACAAAGGTTAACCGAGTCTAGAAAATTATACCAAAGGGACAACGCACCGATTAATAATAACATTTGCACGAGAACTATTTCTTACAAATCATTACCACCACACATGCATATATTGTCTCTGGTTTCATTCGTATTATTTATAAATGAAATATTATAAGTTATAGACAAACATTTAAGTAAAAGTTCAGTTTAACCGAAAAAAATAAGAAGCTTCTGTGTTAACAGAAGTAAAAAGTGCTTGTGATAGCGACATATTTAGAAACAATCAAACACGTCTTCCTAAGGGTTATTTTACAAAGGCGTACGGCAATCGGAATTTAAAGGTCCGTCTATACGTTTTAAATAATCAACTTTATGTATTCATATATATATATATATAATATTTAATGTACAACTCTTAAGATCGCACGGATAAACAATTAAATAATTATTAGTCCTCGGCTATAATCACTCTTGAGCACTAACACTCTGGACCACTGGGGTGTAAAAGTAACTCGGACCACGAGAAAACTGCTGTTTTGATCAGTACAATAAATATACTTACCAACTGAGTGGTAGGAATGTCAGTTGAAGCCAGTATTATCAATGATAAATAGACTTACCAACTGAGTGGTAAGAATGTCAGTTGAGCCAGTATTGTCAATGATAAATAGACTTACCAACTGAGTGGTAGGAATGTCAGTTGAAGCCAGTATTATCGATGATAAATAGACTTACCAACTGAGTGGTAGGAATGTCAGTTGAAGCTAGTATTATCGATGATAAATAGACTTACCAACTGAGTGGTAGGAATGTCAGCTGAAGCCAGTATTATCGATGATAAATAGAATTACCAACTGAGTGGTAGGAATGTCAGCTGAAGCCAGTATTATCGATGATGAATAGACTTACCAACTGAGTGGTAGGAATGTCAGCTGAAGCCAGTATTATCGATGATAAATAGACTTACCAACTGAGTGGTAGGAATGTCAGTTGAAGCCAGTATTGTCGATGATAAATAGAATTACCAACTGAATGGTAGGAATGTCAGCTGAAGCCAGTATTATCGATGATGAATAGACTTACCAACTGAGTGGTAGGAATGTCAGCTGAAGCCAGTATTATCAATGATAAATAGACTTACCAACTGAGTGGTAAGAATGTCAGTTGAGCCAGTATTGTCAATGATAAATAGACTTACCAACTGAGTGGTAGGAATGTCAGCTGAAGCCAGTATTATCGATGATAAATAGAATTACCAACTGAGTGGTAGGAATGTCAGCTGAAGCCAGTATTATCGATGATGAATAGACTTACCAACTGAGTGGTAAGAATGTCAGTTGAGCCAGTATTGTCAATGATAAATAGACTTACCAACTGAGTGGTAGGAATGTCAGTTGAAGCCAGTATTGTCGATGATAAATAGACTTACCAACTGAATGGTAGGAATGTCAGTTGAAGCCAGTATTATCGATGATAAATAGACTTACCAACTGAGTGGTAGGAATGTCAGTTGAAGCCAGTATTGTCGATGATAAATAGACTTACCAACTGAATGGTAGGAATGTCAGTTGAAGCCAGTATTATCGATGATAAATAGACTTACCAACTGAGTGGTAGGAATGTCAGCTGAAGCCAGTATTATCGATGATAAATAGACTTACCAACTGAGTGGTAGGAATGTCAGCTGAAGCCAGTATTATCGATGATAAATAGACTTACCAACTGAGTGGTAGGAATGTCAGCTGAAGCCAGTATTATCGATGATAAATAGACTTACCAACTGAGTGGTAGGAATTTCAGCTGAAGCCAGTATTATCGATGATAAATAGACTTACCAACCGAGTGGTAGGAATGTCAGTTGAAGCCAGTATTATCAATGATAAATATACTTACCAACTGAGTGGTAAGAATGTCAGTTGAGCCAGTATTGTCAATGATAAATAGACTTACCAACTGAGTGGTAGGAATGTCAGTTGAAGCCAGTATTATCGATGATAAATAGACTTACCAACTGAGTGGTAGGAATGTCAGTTGAAGCAAGTATTGTCGATGATAAATATACTTACCAACTGAATGGTAGGAATGTCAGTTGAAGCCAGTATATCGATGATAAATAGACTTACCAACCGAGTGGTAGGAATGTCAGTTGAAGCCAGTATTGTCGATGATAAATAGACTTACCAACTGAATGGTAGGAATGTCAGCTGAAGCCAATATTATCGATGATAAATATACTTACCAACTGAGTGGTAGGAATGTCAGCTGAAGCCAGTATTATCGATGATGAATAGACTTACCAACTGAGTGGTAGGAATGTCAGCTGAAGCCAGTATTATCAATGATGAATAGACTTACCAACTGAGTGGTAGGAATGTCAGTTGAAGCCAGTATTGTCAATGATGAATAGATTTACCAACTGAGTGGTAGGAATATCAGCTGAAGCCAGTATTATCGATGATAAATAGACTTACCAACTGAGTGGTAGGAATGTCAGTTGAAGCAAGTATTGTCAATGATGAATAGACTTACCAACTGAATGGTAGGAATGTCAGTTGAAGCCAGTATTATCGATGATAAATAGACTTACCAACTGAGTGGTAGGAATGTCAGTTGAAGCCAGTATTATCGATGATAAATAGACTTACCAACTGAGTGGTAGGAATGTCAGCTGAAGCCAGTATTATCGATGATAAATAGACTTACCAACTGAGTGGTAGGAATGTCAGTTGAAGCCAGTATTATCGATGATAAATAGACTTACCAACTGAGTGGTAGGAATGTCAGCTGAAGCCAGTATTATCGATGATAAATAGACTTACCAACTGAGTGGTAGGAATTTCAGCTGAAGCCAGTATTATCGATGATAAATAGACTTACCAACTGAGTGGTAGGAATGTCAGCTGAAGCCAGTATTATCGATGATGAATAGACTTACCAACCGAGTGGTAGGAATGTCAGCTGAAGCCAGTATTATCAATGATAAATAGACTTACCAACTGAGTGGTAGGAATGTCAGTTGAAGCCAGTATTGTCGATGATAAATCATATTACACATTCCATCTGTCCAAAATCAAATATGACAATAAAATAGAAATTAATTTTAATTTTGTAAAAAGAAACTGCTATAATATTCAAAATCAACAACTCCCTGGCAACTCATACATGGAGGCTGGCTAATAGAATAAAATGGACGCACTATAAAAAAAAATTATTGATTGTACTAAGTGGCCCTGCAAACGAAGTTAGCCTGCCTATAACGGCTTATAAACACAACTAATTTAGTTTACATAAAATAAACAAGTGCCACTGGACTCGAGAGTGATGCATCACCAAGGTTTGATTCAAAAACGTGTGAAGGTAGCTCGCGTAGACTATATATATAGGATGCATCTGAACTTCGTGCAGAAAATGAAGCCACAGCATCTGTGGGCCTAAACAACCAGAAAATCCTAGTAACAAAATGTCCGGAAAAGCAATCTTGTGTTACTTAACTGACGTCAAAGTTAGGTTCAAAAGGACATTTGGTACTAAGTTTATAGGCTGTTCACGATAAAATCAGCACTTTTGAAATCTCTGCTTAAGATCTACTTGCGTGCACATTGTGTCTTCTTCCGCCCTATGCAAAATTAAAATTGCCATGGGCCTCGTCACTTTATTCATGCGTCGATCAAGTGCATCTGTGGAATGATTACAGATGGAAATATGGTGCAAATCTGCTCACTTTTACACTTCGATTCATTAGAAAAAAAAACAGAAAGTGAAAGTTATCGCCAATGGTTACCTGACTCTTTTTATTCGACGTTACGATATGGAACTACTTTCCATTCAACGTTACTAACTTGACTGAGTGCATGCCACTCAGTTCGCCAGTTAAAATATATGCATGTAGGGATAGTGACTTTTTCCTAAGGTTGATTTCCAAAGTGCTCACTTTATCTTCAACAGCCTTTACTGTAGTGTATTGTGTAGAATGTACTACACTTTTCTAATGAATAGCCATGCCTTGGTTTAGAAAGTGTAATACGTACACTCATTTGTTTATATTATTTTCAACTCCCGGCGTTGTTGCACCCAACTCCAACGTCTATTTAGTAATACAAGATTGCTTTTTCAGACATTTTCTTACTAGGTTTTTCTGGTTGTTTAGGCCGATAGTTACTGTGGCTTTGTTTTCTGCACGAAGTACAGATACACTCTGTATAATGACGAGGTTGATGGTCCCGGCGGCGTGTGCTCTGTAACGACTGGAGTGGAGTCAGAAGGGTTGGATGGGAGGGGAGGGCAGGGTCTGACCTCGGTGACCTGTATCGCTTGGCGGCGGGGCACTACGTCAATGCGACGACATTTACGGGCTCGTGTCCCCCCCCCCCCCCCCGGGGCGACGCCACTTCGCGCTGTCATATGCCCGCTCAGGGCGTCGTAAACTACGTGGGCCCCCTTCAATCACCTGGAGAGCGCCTTTGCCTCTCCCACCTCGCACTCACATCACGTACTTTATACTATGCACCTACTTTCACCGTTACTTCCTACTTTCCTGGAGCCCTGCTAAAGTTCTACTTCCAGGATATTCCTCCGCATTGTACAAACAAACCTTAAAATAATTACACCAGAGGGTCAACGCACTGCATTCGTGCGCACACTCTGTAACAATATTCTGTATGAGAACTATTTCTTAATATTTCTTTCTGTCTTTATTCATATTAGTTATAAATAAAATGTTATAATTTTATACATAAAATATAAGTACAGTTAAATTTAACTATAAAAAGGTACTTTTAGGTTAACAAAATTATAAAATGTTTGATATGACATATAAATTTAATATGTATTTAATAATATATACATAATATTAAATACATTTAATCATATATTAATTACATACTATATTTAACAATATTTAATACACATTAAATTTTTTAAAAATAATATTCAATATTCTTAATATGGCATATTTAGGACACAACAAAACATGTCATACATGGAGTTTTATTTCAAAAATTTAATTCAAAAAGTGTGAAAAAAACCAGGAATATACTATACTACCCGACCAAGACAAGCATGCATCATTGGAGGGGGAGAATCGAGTGCCAGTGTAGCTGTTGAGAGAGGACGAACAATGGCGAGTGTAGTCAATTCACGGCTGTTTCCTAAATATGTCACGTATCATAAACGTTTTATATTTTTGTTAACATGAAAGTACCTTATTTGTGTTTACGTTGAATTTCTAGTTATATTTTATCTATAAATTATAATTTTTCATATTTGTATTTGATATTAATAGAAACAGAGAGAAGATGCGTGCGTTGGTAATACTTAGTTAGGAATAGTTGTTATGCGAAATATAATTCGGTTGAGTGCGCACGAATGCAGTGCTTCGTAACTTTGGTATAATTTTCTTTACTTGGTCAAGCTTTGTTTGCACGAGGCGGAAGAATATCCTGGAAGCAGAACTCCAGCAGTGCTGGAGGAAAGTTGGAAGTAACAGCTGATGTTAGAGGCCGGCTGCCTGCGCGAGCGCCTGTAGCCTACACCTCGCCACGTTGAATGTAAGCCACCCGTAGAGACGCCAGCCCACACAGTAGCACCAACACAACAACGCGAGTGTCCCTGCGACACCTGACATCCGCATCCGAGCGCTCCAGCTTTTCCTGGAGGAGGAAGTAACCGTGAACAGTTGATGTTAGAGGCCGGCTGCCTGCGCGAGCGCCTGTAGCCTACACCTCGCCACGTTGAATGTAAGCCACCCGTAGAGACGCCAGCCCACACAGTAGCACCAACACAACAACGCGAGTGTCCCTGCGACACCTGACATCCGCATCCGAGCGCTCCAGCTTTTCCTGGAGGAGGAAGCGGTAAGTAAATCTTCTTACACAATAGAAAACTTTAGCATTTGACTTTACATTTCCATCCCTCTGTAAATAATTATGATATTAAACATGAATGCATTTTACGTACCGTTTTTAAAAATAAGCATAAAATTTGTATTAAAAGTGTATTTCAAAACAAAAAATTCATTTGTTTACTTTATTAAAATATGTCTGTTCGTATATTTCCTCTTCATATTATATTCATCTGCCATTTATTTAATTTAAGGCGAACTTTGTTTAATATAGCGATATTAAAATCGCCCTACGATAAAATAACGTACTTTCCACATAACCTCTATTAGATTCTCGGCAAAATGGCTACTTGACTTTGACTTTAAATTTCAACTTTTCGAAATCGCAAAGTCAAGAGTGCTTGACTTTACCTCAGACAGTTCCATTGTGTCAAGCTCCATATGAAACAACATGTCGGAAAGCAAACTTAAAGTCAACTGTTAAAGTTTTCAATTGTGCAAGGGTCTTAAGAGGAGAGGTTAGGGAAGGTATGGCGTGACCTTGAGTAGGTCACGTATTATCCAGGTGCGCACTTGTCTTGGTCGGACAGTACCTCTACTATGACGCTCACAACACCCTACACGCTGTTTACAGTTTACTGAGCAGTTTTGAAATCAATTTCTGGAAAATGTCACTGTCCCTACCTTCATAGGGGCCACGGTGGCTGAGCGGTTAGACTGCTCGCCTCCAACCAAGGCAAACAGGATTCAATCCCCGGCCGGGCCACTCTCTGATTTTAGAAAGTGGGAATCGTGTCGGACGAATGCCGTTTTCGGCAGGCTTTCTCGGGGATCTCCCGTTTCCCCTGTCCTTGCATTCCGGTACTCCTCCATTCTCATCTCATTTCACCCTCATCGGCTCTCAAGATCGCGTTGTTAAGAGCGGCGCAAATCTCTTAACTCAACCTTACCTGCATATACTTATTACAGTCAATATGTTCGTGGGCGCAGGGCTGCGAGCCTGTCTCCACTCGAGGCGCTAGTATGTAAGGACTAGAGATATGCAAAATCGCGTTATTATTTGGCATCAGGCTAGACTTCACAGTACTATATATAGGAGCAAGCGTAATTTCTCCATTGGCTGCTTCATAGATGCGAAGCCACGCCCTTTGTGTCTGAACTGCTCGTTATTGGGTCACTCAACATATGAAGTGTTCATTTATTGGCGCATATTTGCCCAATTCGTGTCAAATAAAGTATAGTCCAATGAAAAATTTATTTTAAAGGCACATGTGTTTAAAGTTCAACGTGTGTCCAAATAATAACGCGAATCTCGCAGGTCTCTAGTAATGACTGTTGTACACATGTGCAGAGCACAAATGATACAGGTCTGAGCATTTCCAAGACGCCATGGTAAGGTGGCGCCACCAACAAGGTATTACCATTACTCACTGCTTTGTCATGTCTTTGACATGTCACTGTGTCTATTTGTCTGTGACTAGAAGGGTTGAGCTGTGAAGCAGCTGTAGTATGGTGCAGGCAGTGAAACGGTAGTCTGTTCTGGCCGTGAGGGGCTTGTATGTGTGATAGTGCGTGTGTTAGTGTATGTATGTACATCCTGCGGTGTATGGTGCATGCAGTGAAACAGTAGTCTGTTCTGGCCGTGAGGGGCTTGTATGTTTGATAGTGCGTGTGTTAGTGTATGTATGTACCTCCTGCAGTGTATGGTGCATGCAATGAAACAGTAGTCGGTTCTGGCTGTGAGGGGCTTGTATGTTTGATAGTGCGTGTTAGTGTATGTATGTACCTCCTGCGGTGTATGGTGCATGCAGTGAAAGAGTAGTCTGTTCTGGCCGTGAGGGGCTTGTATGTTTGATAGTGCGTGTGTCAGTGTATGTATGTACCTCCTGCGGTGTATGGTGCAGGCAGTGAAACAGTAGTCTGTTCTGGCCGTGAGGGGCTTGTATGTTTGATAGTGCGTGTGTTAGTGTATGTATGTACCTCCTGCGGTGTATGGTGCATGCAGTGAAACGTTAGTCTGTCCTGGCCGTGAGGGGCTTGTATGTTTGATAGTGCGTGTGTTAGTGTATGTATGTACCTCCTGCGGTGTATGGTGCAGGCAGTGAAACGGTAGTCTGTTCCGGCCGTGAGGGGCTTGTATGTTTGATAGTGCGTGTGTTAGTGTATGTATGTACCTCCTGCGGTGTATGGTGCAGGCAGTGAAACTGTAGTCTGTCCTGGCCGTGGGGGGCTTGTATGTTTGATAGTGCGTGTGTTAGTGTATGTATGTACCTCCTGCGGTGTATGGTGCATGCAGTGAAACAGTAGTCTGTTCTGGCCGTGAGGGGCTTGTATGTTTGATAGTGCGTGTGTTAGTGTATGTATGTACCTCCTGCGGTGTATGGTGCAGGCAGTGAAACGGTAGTCTGTTCTGGCCGTGAGGGGCTTGTATGTTTGATAGTGCGTGTGTTAGTGTATGTATGTACCTCCTGCGGTGTATGGTGCAGGCAGTGAAACTGTAGTCTGTCCTGGCCGTGGGGGGCTTGTATGTTTGATAGTGCGTGTGTTAGTGTATGTATGTACCTCCTGCGGTGTATGGTGCAGGCAGTGAAACGGTAGTCTGTTCTGGCCGTGAGGGGCTTGTATGTTTGATAGTGCGTGTGTTAGTGTATGTATGTACCTCCTGCGGTGTATGGTGCAGGCAGTGAAACTGTAGTCTGTCCTGGCCGTGGGGGGCTTGTATGTTTGATAGTGCGTGTGTTAGTGTATGTATGTACCTCCTGCGGTGTATGGTGCATGCAGTGAAACAGTAGTCTGTTCTGGCCGTGAGGGGCTTGTATGTTTGATAATGCGTGTGTTAGTGTATGTATGTACCTCCTGCGGTGTATGGTGCAGGCAGTGAAACAGTAGTCTGTTCTGGCCGTGACGGGCTTGTATGTTTGATAGTGCGTGTGTTAGTGTATGTATGTACCTCCTGCGGTGTAAGGAAGCACAGTCGTGGAAGTTGCTAGGTCCCAGGAGCTGGCAGGCGCTGTTCATTCCTCCAGCCTGCAACAACAACAATATTCAACTCAATCTCTCTCCTTATTCTCTGAAGCCGCTGTCACACTGTCACATTTTCGCCTTCAACTGTATTTGACAAAAAATTCGAATGTAAAATACGGCCATTAAATTTTTCCTCCCGACAAATTTTATCAAATAATCTTGAATTTGTTTGAAAATGTGCCACAGTGTCAAATATTTTTAGTGGGAGGATCTAGTCTGAATTATTATTTTAAATTATCTTCATAGTGATATATTGCCTTTGTTTTTCCATGCATTCCATTACAGGAATAAATTTAATAAATGTAATTTATATTCACTTCTTTACTAAATTATAATTTCATTTATCAGATATGTTTCTGCATATAGAAATTTAATGCCTCTGAGCTTGTAATTAAGTGAAATATTCATTTTAAAAAATACCATTCATGCCCAGACAGGACCTAATTATCTTCATAATCTATTTCGTTTCCAGAAATTAATCATTAATTTAAAAATTCTTGACGTCTATTTTTGTCGTGCACGATTCTGATTGGCTGAGACCATCATACATCAAAGAAATTTTAGAACCAGGCCTATTTTTAAATGTTTGATGGAAACTGAAGCCATCCAACTTTCTCTTAGACAAATATGGCGGCGTTTATGACGTTTACAATACGTCGTAACTGTCCAACTTTATTTGACCAAACTTATTGGAGGCAATTTGACGGACATATTTGACAGTATGACAGGGGCTTTATAAGAAAACTCCTCAATACTTAGAACATTATTCCCAAATGTAACTCGGGTAAAACTAAAAAGTAGAATTCCTTCTATATCAAAAATTAATAGAAAAAAAAAGGGGGGAGGAAATTCGTATGGATATTCTGTACTTTTGTTGTTCCTGTAGTATTTATCAGGCACTAAAAAAAATTTCAGAGCAAGTCAATAGTAATAGTCGTATTAGTGATTAAAATAATAATATTATCGTAACTGCCGTAATGAACAATACAGATTGAAATACATGCAAGTTATGAAAGGTCCCTTGATTGGGAGACAATCAACTCGACACTCCACGGGAAAACAGCCAGCCAGTGACAAACTTTATTCAGTGCAGTCAAATGTCGTGTGAACCAATAGCATGGCGGTGCGTGGGAGGGTAGAGATCAACAGAATGTCATTCCTATAATGTAGGATATATGTGACACGATTCTATTTTACATACAAACTACGAAAGTGTTGAAACTGCGTACAGGTACAGTTCATTTACGGATATTTTAAACTTTTCTGAAGCCCTGAGTAAGATCTACTTTCAGGATATTCCTCCGCCCTCTGCATACAAAGCTTAACCAATGCTAGAGTATTACACCAGAGGGATATCGCACCACATTCGTGCGCACTCAGTGTAATTATATATTGCATAAAGACTATTTCTTACTGGGCATTACCAGCAATTCTATTTTCTGACTGTTTTATTTGCATTAATAATACATGAAATATAATTTATAGATAAAATATATAAGTAAAAATTCAATTCAACCAAAAATAAGGTATAGACAGTTCACGGTAAAATGAGCACTGCTTAGGATCTATGCGAATACACGTTGTGTATTCTTCCGCCTTATGTAAAATTAATATTGCTATAGGCCTCATAACTTTATTCATGCTTTTGCCAAGTGAAACTGTGAAATTATGAGAAAAATTAAATATCCTACAAATATGCACATTTTTGCATTTCGATGCATTAAAAATAAACAAAAAAACGAAGTAAATAATTTTAGTTATCACAAATGGTTACTTTACGTTTTTTATTCGACGTTAAGATATGGGACTAGTTTCCCTTCCTCGTTGCCAACTTTACCGGGCGCATGTCATTCTGTGCGCCCGTTAAAAAATATGCAGGCAGGAGCAATGATTTCTTATAAGGTTGATTTTAAATGTGCTCACTTTATCGTGAAAAGCCTCTAATCTAATGTTAACCCGAGTATAATACATGTGTGGCGAATAACATGTTTAGGAAATATCCAAACCCTTTCCGCGTGGGGTGTTTTTCCAAAGGTTTGATTAAAAACGTGTGAAAATATCGTGAATAAATTTCAGGCGAGAATTCAGGTATTTGAAATGAACACATGCAATTGTACTTTGGTAATTGTCCCGTAAACACTTAATTTACTTGACGTCCGGACCCATCAGAATCCAGTGACCTCGACAATGAACGTCTGTAATTTGCGGGAGAACGTGTATAGCCGCGTACGTGTTAAATAAACACCCATTCACGAAAGTCGATCTGAGATTAACACGTTTTCAAATACAGGCAGTCATGAAATGATTTTGAATAAATTTGCAGTCAGTAATTGGCGGTAATTGTTAGGTTCTAGTGTACGGTGGGATTTTTCAAAATATAGTTTTTTTTCACTTTTCTTTGCTGGCTGTTTGTAAATATGTGCCCAATTTAATTGTTACAGCGAAGGTTATGGTGTTGCGAGTGTAGTTTGACGACTCTGCATGTGTATTTTTAACACTAAAACAAGTAAAAACACAGATTTACTTTAATTGTTACAGCGAAGGTTATGCTGTTGCGAGTGTAGTTTGACGACTCCGCGTGTGTATTTTTAACACTAAAACAAGTAAAAACACAGATTTACTTTAATTGTAATAACACAATTTCTGTGTATTTTTCACTGTTTTACTAAACAATTTTACACGTAGTACGCCTTGGATTATTAAGAAGAAATTACACGTACACTACTTGTTTTTAGAAATTACACGTAGCCTACAAAATGTAAAATTACCAAAAATTTGTTTGTGTAATTTTACACGTATATTTTTTACAGTGTACAGTGTAATCTCTATTTTACACTATTAAAAGGACCAGGGAAATGCAGGAAAGTGTAAAAAGAGGACAACTTATGCTGTAAAAACCTACATTGCGACCAAACAAAATCTGTGTAAATGGCAGGAAAGTGACAAATGAGGTGTAAAACAGGGATTCCACTGCATGTGTCATTTTTGGGCAGTTCTCTGCGGATTAATAATCGACCATACATCTTAAAAAAATGTTCGGCGTGAGTTTTAACCCTACATGCCATCGTTTCCGATACATTGATGCATAATGAATTACAACATTTGCAATGTTAGAGTATAATGCATCAATTTCTCGAAAACGGTTGTTTTTAATGTAAAAAAAACGCAATACTGCCTTTTCATTTATTATGCACGGTATATTACTAAGCCGCAGGAAGAAACAACAAATATCGGACAGTTACATGTTTAAATGCAGAAGTGGGGTTCCAAGCAATCCATTATTATGGAAAAGGGTTGACAAGCGCACCCCATTTTTTATTGTTTACACGTCGTCGTTCAATAATGTATTATCCAGAAACTCAGAGATTCATATTTCATTCTGGCTGTGTTACGAGTGATAAACTTCAGCTTTACCTACTATTTCAAAAGTGGTTATACCCTTCCGGAATAGTCTTAGGCCGTATACAGAATGTGTCTAAATTCCCATTACACGTTGTAAGGGCTTTTAGTGGGGACTAAGATGGTTACGTTCTGCATAGGGACTTATGTGCGGAAACGTACCGTTTCCCCGTGATGAACAAAACACCATCACATCACATTTTGTCCTCTTTCACGTCTGCAACACACTGTATGTTGTTTATCTACTGGGTCCACTTACAAGAAGGGCTCCTGTTCAACACGCACAGAATTGCAGCTCGTCTTCACGTCAAGGAGAATAATCACAAATTGAACACAAGCACTACAGCAGATACGAACGTCAACAGATCGACGTGTCTCCCGACCGCTCACAATATCAAGTGAATGGCATGAAAAGAAACCTGCCGCGGACACGGGACATCACGTGATCGTCGAATGACGCACGTACTACCCTAGTCATTGGCACCCGCATTGTCTTTCACGTACTCTCACGGGTGCCCGATTGCTTGGCCTGCACGTTCGCCCGACTTGACTCCGCTAGACTACTTCCTGTGGGGCCACATGAAGGGCTTGATTTACCAGACCTCTGTGGAATCAGAGGAAGAACTGCTGGCGCGGGTTATGTCTGCGGCGGATCTTGGACGTCCAGGTATTGGTGATCGTGTGTACCAGAACATGGCACGCAGGTACTGTGTTTGTGTAGACGTCGCTAGTCGTCACATCGAGCCCTTCTTGTAAGTGAGCCCTGAAGAAAAACAACCTACAGTATGTTGCAGACGTGAGAGAGGTCAACATGTGATGTGGTGGGGTTTTGTTTGTCGCGGGGAAACGGTACGTTTCCGCACATAAGTTCCTATGTAAAACGTAACCGTCTTAGTCCCCACTACAAGCCATTACAATGTGTAATGGGAATTTAGACACACCCTGTATACAAGGTGCTTTTAATCTACATGTCGAAATTTTAAATTGAAATTAACAGAACAGCTGCGGCAGTCCGCAACTTCCTGCGCGCACTAACAAGTTGCATACCACGAAGGCGAACGGAACTGGCGCGTCTTGTGGCGATCCCTTGCACATAGGCCGCCATGCAAATAATCCAAGGTCCTACATTGCCAATACTTCTGTTAGCGTGTTTCTGGAAATAAAGTGCAATCACTTCTGCCAGCCTATACAGCTCGATTGTTGCTCCCCCATTTATGATGTCCTATGTGCAGGCATTCTCCGCACAGCGCGCCAGTTCCGATCGCCTTCGTGTTATGCAACTTTTGTGCACGCGCGTACGTAAAGCTGCCCATTCCCAGCGCTGTTTCACCTAACTTAAATTTAACCAGTTGAGTCACTAATTAGTTTACGTGTTGCAATCGAAACATTTTGTGGTGGGTGCTGTACTTGTGTCTTTTCATCCTCAGGTCTTTACCGTCTTTTACTGTTCCAGTAAATACTAGTAAGAGCCAGCCCTGCTGACACTTACTGGCAGCTCACATACTCTTCTTTATTTTTCAGGTTCATAGAAGAGATCGGGGGGGAGAGCCCCAATAGCGTCACTTCTTCCACCAGAGAGGCGCCCAAACACCTCTCTGGTTACTGCCGGCATCAAGTTAAGAATATACAACCCTCTCTACTAGTCTTTCCAACCATATTAACTAAGAGCATGTTTTCCAAACACTCTGTCTCATGTAGCATTCTATTTAATTACATTTAATGCATGCAATAATTTTGGAATTTTTACTTCTCTGTCGCAGGGGTTTTTACGTCTCTCTTGACGGTTTTTCCCTTGCTCTTCATAGTTAAGACTAGCTCTAAGTACACTTAGGGAGGTAGTCATGGCCCCAAAGTGCAGGCCATGGCTGCCCAACCCCTCTTTGCCCCGATGTATGTCTCCTTTCCTTCGTATTAGGCATAAGGAGTTAGCCCTGAAACGCAATAAAATCCCGCCCTACCTTCGGACCTTAACTTCACATTACACTTAGAATAAGGTAGTTTAGAAGAAAAAAAGTGCGGCCAAACCACCGGCCACTAATTCCTTGTTGTGTACAGTGCCAACCATAAATATCCTTCGAGTGCAACAGGTCCTATTTTTCGCGGAAAAAAAATTATGAGTATGCGGTAAACTTCAATACTATAAGCACCCAACAGCAGTTTGTCTATTGTAATATATTGTTGTCTGCTTGAGAAGGCGTTTTCATATTTGACAAGGCCACTCAGAATTCGGCAACATCGGCACGGCTCCTACGTGATTCGCGTGCAGACAATTAACACGAGACAAAAAGTGATTCAACCAATCAAGATAGGTAAAAGACCCTACAGTGTTTTGAAATATAACTAATCTTGAAGTCTTTTCGTGTAATTTCACTGCCCCTACTCATTGGCGAACGGCATCCCAACATGTTACTGGCTAGTGGCACCATATTTCTGGCGTGTACAACTGAAGTTCGCGGAATACGTAAATATTTCACCTCTGTATAGTTACTCATTCTGTAGCAGGGCTTTGTAAAGTGCTCGCTTAACCCTTTGAGGATGGCATAAATTTACTAGCACTTAGCACAAGTTCGAAGTGAGCTGCCTATATTCTACATTACAGCAATATAGTTCTGGTTGGTCTCTTTATTTCCACCCACTATTGTGATAATGATCCTGGCTACTCTGCAACGTTTATTATTGGCTGGCCGTCGACCAATGAAGTCCCGCGTTGGATGTGTACCATTTAATGTATTGCGATAGAAGTAACACGTTTTACACTCCATCGTGTTCGTTTGAAAATTTATTAAAAAGGACAGTGTTATTCATACAAACTGAAATGTTGAGTAGTTGTCATTTTTTTTAAACTTAGATTCCGATAAAGTCTATCAAAATAGTAAAACTATAAAAGTGTGAGCTTTGTCTTCAAGAGCAAATAAATTTCCATACAAACGTAGTCTATAGTACTACGTGCATACTCCTCAAAGGGTTAGCCGCGAACAGCAAGAGTGTGTAGTATGAGAGTGCAGACACGTAATGAAGTTGTGCGAGTGTACAGTGCTCGCGGTTGTGTGGGGTGGAGCGGACGTCGGTAAGAACATTGGCGGCCTCCAGGGAGCCGTTTACCGCCGCCGGGGGCGGCGTCTCTCTCTCTCCGGAGCCGCCCCACACATCTCTACAGCCAGCCGCCGCCAGGCAACTCATCTCTCTCTGCGAGGACGTAGAAAGCGTATTCCCCTAGTGTTGGCTGTGACGATGCCACGTCACGTAACTGAGCGCCTAGTGCTTTTATGACAAGGTTGGCAACGGTTGGTTGCCGTGGCGAGAGTGGAGAGTACTTTTATTCTGTGTATTTTTTAATTTGCCGGCTGATTATTATTTTCCTATTTCGTATATACGCTGTACTGGAATATCTGAGTTAATATTGCGCGTCGCAGTACAAGACGCTTGCATGCAAGGTGCACTCCGCGTCGCGAACTTTTACAACACTTTGAAGAGAAAACTTGTAGGAAATGTACGGCCCGGACAGTACTGGCCACACCAAGATCAGTTCCTCTCATACCTGTTAACGTAGCAGTGACGTAGCATCACGGGACAAAGCACAGCTACAGGCCGTGTCGCAGGCCCCAGCGCTCGCCAGGACGACTTGGTCGCACGGCTCGTCCGCGCACCAGGACGCTCGCGCCATTTGTGCGAACGCCAGCCACGTGCGATTAAAAGTATCGAATCATGTAACGTAATAATAAACGTGCAGTTTTTACAGCAAGCTAATTACTTCATACTCTTACGCTAGGGGGGAAAAAAAATTCCGGCCCGAGACCGCCTTCATTCGTATATCGCCTGCCACAGTTCTGTAGCAGTGGCGCGGCGCGAGGAACATAGCGCAATACTTGCAGCGGGCGTCGGCAGACTAGGCCCTAGCCAGTGTCGCGCCGCGGCACGCAACGCGTAGCGCACCTGGTGGCGATCGCTCTAACAATAATTTAAACTGCGTACGTTACAATCAAGTACCGTTTGAAATATAACGAGCATACAATAAATGTAAAGTGAGCAAATAAGATTAATAAATTCCAAAACTATTATATATTCCAATACAGTGTATATACAAAATAGGAAAATAATAATTGGGTGGCAAATTGAAAAATACACAGAATAAAAGTACTCTTCACTCGCGCCACCGCAACCAACTGTTGCCAACCTTGTCATAAAAACACTAGGCGCCCAGTTACGTGACGAGGCATCGTCACATGGTCCATTTTATAAAGATTCAGATTTTACACGCCTGCTTGGCTTCTATGTCCAAGTGCACTAGATCACGAGAGGTGTTGTAGTGGTTAGACTGCTTGCCTCCCACCTAAGCGAACCGGGTTCGATTCCCGGTGGGAGCGGCGCCGGAATGGAAGGGCCGGGGAAATGGGAGATCTCCTAGAAGACTCGCCGACCAGTGACATCGCCAGGCACGATTCCCACGTGCGAAAAGAATCCGGGAGGGACCCCGCCGGGGATCGAGCCCGGTTTCGCCTAGGTGGGAGGCGAGTAGTCTAACCACGAGACCACCGCAGCCCCCGTTCCTCGAGGGAAGTCAGTTTTGTCTAATTATTCCAAGCCAACTTGGAAAATTCCTATCAAATCTGGGGTTCCCATATCAACTGCCAATAATGGCACACCGTTGCTATTTCTACCTACATCGTCCAAATCACACTTCTGATTCCGTCATATTTTGTCATAGTCGTGTGGTTTCGTCTGTTCTGTGATTAGTAGGGTTATTCAAACTTTGCGAAAATATTTCAAGGTAAGTTATAGTTCGAAACACCATAGGGTCGTTTACCTGTCTTGATCGGCTGAATTACTTTTTGACACGTGTTAACTGTCTGCACACGAATCACGTAGGAACCGTGCCTATGTTGCCGAATTCCGAGTGGCCCAGTCAAATATCAAACCGCCTTTACAAGCGAACAGCGACCAACGGCAATAGACAAACTGCTGTTAGGTGCTTACGGTATTGAAGTGCACAGTGTACTCATATATTTTCGCGAAAATCACTAGCTCTAGGGATGGTGTTACTTGTCATGCGCCCTAGGGTCCTGTCTGCGAACCACGCATATTCAGTACGGAGTAACGGGATGTTATGCTCGACCCAGTCACGTACCAAAATGTCTTTTCGCAAAGGCTCGCGGATAACGAATAAACAGGGAGCGGAAATCTCGCGAATTGTCGTAGTTGATTAGACACGCCGACGAAAACGACTCTGGACCAATAGCAGACCTGCTTGCAAACAAGTAACGACTCGCGTGCTGCCTTGTCAAGGACAGAACTGAAGCGGCAGCCAATCAACTAACAGCTGAGAATACAGAGTAGGCTACAGAAGACTGCAGAGTCTGGCATACATGTCGATTAACCCGCGAAATTTCCCCGTCGTTCTTGCCTCTAGGTCATCGCGAAAATGCTACGATACAATAACTACAGGCAGTGATTTTTCGCGAAAAAAAAATCTGGGCACATGGCAGACTTCAAAACTCTAAGTACAAACATAAAATTTTATTTTACCATTGGTCGCCCTCTGCACGAGAAGCCGTTTCTGTTTTTAACTGGGCCAATTAGAATTCAACAACTTTGGCAGTGAACCAAGATGATTCACGTACTAAGGATAACATGATAATGTAGCCAATCGGGAAACGTAAACAACCACACAGTGTTTAGAAATATATCTTGTCTCGAAATATTTTCGCGAAATTTCACTGCCCTAACCATAAAAAAAGCAACACAGAGCGCGAGATTTTTAATGCTAGAAATGCAACGCACATTTCCCCAAAATTCCCGAGTTTCTGATCACGAGATGCCTTGCAAGTAAGTGGAGAAGGGATTGAAAATGCTCACCCAATGAGGAGCTGGGCGCATCCCGTGACCAGCATATGGGTGTGCCTTCAGCACTTCTGTGAATTATGGGTGTAGTCACGTCAAAAATTTCTTCCCAGCATCGTCTTTACGACAATGATTTTTTTTTTTGACCGGGGAAGCAAATAAAACCCAAGCACGAGTTATCAACTACTCTGGTCATAAAATCCGTAGAAACAGCCTCGTATCTGCTCCCAGTGCTAGAGGAAGCTTGTTTATTCATTTTTTTTTCGCGGGTTTCGTGAAGAACGTCGGAATTTACGGCTAGTTCCCCAGACGAGCAGCGGCGCGAGGGTGGCGAAAGGAGGGAATTATTGATGAGCGTCGCGAGAGGGTTGGCAGCATTAACATTTCAGTCAGCGCGGTGTTCGGGCCGTGATTCGCAGCCGGCCGCAGCTGGGGACGCGACAACGGGCGGGCCCTCGTCAAACATGCACCGGCCGATCAGCCGACTTGAGTCGCTGTTATAGTCCTAGCCACAAGCAACTGTGCTGACGGCTGGTGGACTCTGATTGGTCGTCGATTAACCAACCACGTAATGCAGGTGTCCATTGCTGATGAGCTAGTTCGATGACTCGCCGCACAGAGCGGTAAAATCGTCCACATGCTCGATTGTTTACATATTATAGGAGTTGTCAATGAATTTCGAGATCCCACTATATCTCCTACACAGGCCCATGCATTTTTTAAACGTCCAGAACTTCAAGAATTCTGCATTTTAAAATTATATTCAGCTAAGTTTAAGAATTATTTTATTAAGAAGTAAAGGCGACATATTTTTTATCAAGTTGAACTGACTCCAAATTAATGTAACCACGGACACCCTGAAACTCAGAATACCGCTTTTAAAACAATGAGCTAGTCCGTAGCAAAGAAACGAACAAATTAATTAATTTCTCTGTAAGTTAGACATTTTCAATGCCAAGCCTAAAGGAGAATGGAACACATCAGTCACGAGAGAGGCTAGTGTTGCTGAGGCAGCACATAAAATCTAGTCTGTAAATTGATTACATTATTCCTGTCACAATTAATCTGATTAAAATAAATCTAATTAAATGACGCATATTTCTGACCACGTCACTGTTGTGTAATTATCTCAAGTATAGTCCAATAACAGAATGATTGTGGCAAGTCTGGCACAAGGGAATAGAGTGGTGGAGCGGAGTAGCTATTGCAAAAACTGAGCTGCTGGAAGGCATTTTCCGATCCATCGGGAAGATTTGGGAGGCTTGCTTCTCGAGGGCAGAACAGTGGTGGTCATATTGGTTTTATTGGCGTTGGGTATGCGAAATCGATAGACGGGATCTGGGATTAGAGCCGGAGCCGACCGGCAGCCATATTGGTTCTGTCCGCCATGTTAGTTAGATGTCGGTGACCTTGACCTTTGACCTTGATCCTAGTGACATTTCAACTTGAACGCGGAAAATTCCCAAAAATCCTAAATCCCAAAGTTAAAAAAAAAAAAATTATAAAAAATCATTTAAAATTAATTAAAAAAATTATAAAATGAAATTTTTTATGTTTGAGATAAGCGGGGACAATGGGATGGAACCGACCAGCCATTATGTTATGACGTCATCCAACCACCATGTTGGACCCCTGTCACCTTGACCTATACACACGACATTTACCTTATAACTGTGACCTTGAAAACAAAAAATTCGAGTAAAAATAAAACAAATGTGGAATAAATTCATAAAATTCAGCGAGTATATTAAATTACTGACTACTATCACCATCTTGGATCCATATGACCTTGTCCTTTGACCTTTACGCTTATAACCTTTGACCTTGAACCAAAAAACTATTTACGTTGCGTGCGCGCTGTCCAATCACAATGATAGGGTATCTCAATGGGTTCAGTTTCAAAGGAGCCGCTTAGCTTTACGTCACAGGATTGGATTCTTTTACGAGTTGTCAGGGAGGCAAACAGATAAAAATGATCTTAATCAGACCGTTTCCTTCACCGCCCATTTGTATCTCAGCTTGCCAGTTACGTTACAAAACTGAAGCAATCTGGCAACAGTGAGCGCCATAAGTCCTGTACTGCAATCTAAGCGTGAGACGGGCTGTAGTACAAACCTTATTATAACACATATCAGAAATTTAATAAATCCTCAGATGAAAATGCATACCATGAAAATCTTTTATCGTGTTATCAAGCGGACTTCTACTTCAGGGCTACGTAAAAGAACGACACTGAAGCATAACAGCAGAAATCATGCATTTTATTAGTAATGAAAACTAATTTCAATACAAATTCACAGATACCTACTTCATAAACAAAAGAGACAGAGAAATTATATTTAGATTTTATTCTAGCATACTTGTGAGTGAGAAACCCAGAATTTATTAAGTTCCGCCAGTAAATGATAATTTGTGAAATTGCGAAAGTTTTGATAGATGTCAACATTATATCTTAATTCTTAGCTTTGGAAATAGTTCCTTATCAATAATCTCCGGTTTTAGAGATATAATATTCTTCCTCGGGTATCTTATGGGTCAATAGTAATCGTAATGGTTTAGCTTTAACCATGCAATTACCATTTATTGTAAGCGCAGTTCTCTAAAAAAGCATGTGTAATATTTAACATTACCAGCATCTTTCCAACGCGATTTTTTACCATATTCTTCTATAATATAAAATATCTACTGAGGTAGGCTAATACTTCAAATTATGCAGTAGTCACATATCTTCTTTATATATAAAATTCATTGTGCATCATCACTGACAAACCACTGGACCGATTGAGACCATATTCACACCATATGTTATTGAGATGGCGAGTAAGGTTTTTAGTTATGTTTCATTCCGATAGGTGCGCTGGAGTCTAACTTCTATATTTATGGGCCGATTATGCTCATACGTGCAGGAAATGTTTGTAGCTAAAAGATTGTTTTATTGTGTTTTGCATTCGGTAGGTAAGGTTTAGAATTGGAAGGGAATCGCAATTTACATTATTTATAAATATACAATTAGTGAAATTCGATACATGCAATATTTGTTACATGCAATATTTACAGATAGCATCGCTTCAATCTAACCTCAATTTCATCCAATCGTTTTATACATGCGAAATTGGAAAATGCCAGCGATGCCACGGACACACATCGGTTGTCGTACCAGACGTAATAGAGAGGACACATTGAGACGGCAAAACGTGAGAACGTGAACAGGCGCTGCACAAACTGAAGAGGCACGAACACAAAATCGAGAAGCCCACAACAAGATCATTAGAAAATCACGTGCACGCCAACCAGATTCTAATAGACAACTAAATCAAGTAACAAATCGAACAAGAATGCAAACTCGTCGTCATGCATTATCTTTATCATCGTTTAATCCATTCCAATATGATCCTGAAATTGATTACTGTTCACATTCCAAAGTTGGTATTGGTGTAACGGACAAAGTATGCCAACATTGCAATGCGTTTAAATTAAAAAAATGAAACATCTGGAAAGTGTTGTGCAGATGGAAAAGTTGTCTCGCCGGAATTGAATACCTTACCTTAACCATTGGCGTCATTTATGTTGGATACGAGCCAAGAATCGAAATTGTTTTTGAGCAAAATTCGAAAATTCAACTCATGTTTTCAGATGACTTCATTTGGTGCAACAAAAAAAAAAAATTACAAATGATGATGGAAGAAATTTCCAAACTACATTGAAGATTCAAGGACAAGTGTGTCATCAAATCGGATCTTTACTCCCCATACTAGAAAATGCACCAACATTTTTGCAAATTTATTTTCTTGGTAATGAGGATATTCATGTTAATTTACGTTCTCCATACAATCATATCGAAACAAATACAAGAACAATGTTTTTTTGAATCATTGTAAACATTATTGGGAGAAATAAATCTATTGATTCAAGTATTCAAACAACCTTTAACCAGAATGCAAAATGATAATTATATGGACGTCGTTAAAACAAACAAAGTTCCAGGTGGTCAACATCCAGGAAGATATAATACACCAACGATCATTGAAGTATCGATTGTCATAGTTGGTGAACAATTTGAACAATCGATACTTCAATGATCGCCATAGTTGGTGAACAATTTGAACAACGTGATATCAAAATTATGCGCAGAAATAACACAGTTCAAACCATACAAGACACACATCGATCATACGACGCTTTACAATATCCAATTATATTCTAAGAAGGAAAGGATGGATAGCATTTAAATTATAAACAAAGAAATCCAATAACAGGCTCTGAAACTAAAAAAAAAAAAAAAAAAAAAAAAAAAAAAAAAAAAAAAAAATATTTAGTACTATGAACTTCTATGCGTATCGAATAATGATTCGACAAAATAAAGACAATCATATTTGAGATATCGTCATTTGTTTCACCAATACATTGTGGATATGTACGCAAAAATTGAGAGCGAACGGTTGAGGTATATTCGTTTCAATCAAGTCAAATTACATTCTGAGAAATGTATCCATTTACGTGATGCAATTAATAACAACATAGATGGTAATTTGAATCTCAATGATATTGGATCTATGTGCATACTCCCATCTTCTTATACTTGCAGCCCACGTCATACGCAAGAATACATACAGGATGCAATGACTTATATTCGTGTTTATGGTTGACCAGATTTATTTATTAGATTTACTTGCAATCCAGAATGGAATGAAATGAGTAAACTTTGGTTGAATGGACAAAAACAAAGTGATCGACATGACATCACTGCGCGTGTTTTTAAATAAAATTAAAATATCTCATTGATTATTATTATACCGGAGTAAATTGATCAAATTATCTCATCTGAGATACCAGACCCAGAAATTGATTCTGATTTATATGACATCGTTTCTAATAAATATGATCCTTGGACCATGCGGTGCACTAAATCCGAATTCACCATGCACGGATAATGGTAAATGTACATACCAAACGATTCCCAAAATATCTATTGACATACACTACCACTGGCATTGATAGTTATCCGTTATATCGACGACGATCAATAGAAAATGGTGGACATTCATTTACATTGAACATTCAAAACTTGAGAAATGAAACTGATATCGATAATAAATGGATTGTGCCATATTCACCATTATTATCGAAAACATACAAAGCAAATATTAATGTTAAGTTCTGTAGTTCCATGCAATCAATCAAATATATATATATGCAAATACGTGAATAAAAGAAGTGATATGGCCGTTCTCGCAATACACAATGTCAATGAAAATGATGAAATAGCACGATATCAAATGGGACGGTATATAAGCAGTAATGAAGCTGTTTGACGAATTTTGTCATCTCCAATACATGAACGTGATCCAGCTGTTGTCCATTTGGCTATACATCTTGAAAATGGGCAACGTGTATACTTTAATGAACAAAATGCACTAGCCAAAGCATTAACAGCACCAAAAACAATATTGACTGAATTTTTCAAATTATGCAAACAGCAAACACCTTTTGGTCAATTTGCAAGAACTTTACTTACCCTTCCAAAATATTTTACATGGAATAAATCTCGCAAAACATGGGATCCTCACAAAAAAAAAGTTAAATCAGTTGCACATTATCCAGGAATATTTTCAACAGACGTCTTAGGCAGATTGTATACTGTGCATTGAAAACCACGTGAATGTTTCTATTTGCTATTATTGCTTATTAAAGTTCGTGGACAAACATAATTTGAATTTTTGAGGACAGTTAATGGTGAGTTATGTGCATAGAATCATGAAGCATGCACAGAATTACAATTAGTAGAAGGTGATTATCATTGGGACACTACGCTTAATGATGCCTTCACATTCACGCCAAGTAAGAACTTTGTTAGCTATTTTGTTGACAACACGCTTCCCAACAAAACTAAATCAATAATAGTGGTAAAAATATAATGATTCGATGAGTGAAGACATTATTACATGCATTAAGTACAACACTTCAAAATACAAATTTAGCATTCTGGGCTGAAATATATAATGAAGCATTGATTAAGATTGAAGATATATGTATGGTCATCAATAATGTCCCACTCATAAATTTGGGAATGCCATCACCTAATCGACCAGCCATTGATATTTTTAGTACTGATTTACAACGTGAACAAATGTTCGATGTTAATGATTTGAATGGATTTGTTTTAAACAAATGAATCAAAATTACGGCCAGAACAAGAAATAATTTACGAAACAATTATGCATTCAATCGCTGCTCAAAAAGGTTCAAAAATTCTTACTGTTGGTAGTACTGCACTCGCACTTGCTTCGTCCGGAATTGTAGCAACTTTATTGGATGGCGGAAGAACAGCCCGTCCCGCTCTTAAATTGCCTTTAAATAGTCAGCCGAACGAAAATGCTTTGTGCGACATTAAAAAAAAAATGATTGCATGGCTAAAGTACTTCAGCTATGTCACATTATTGTTTGGGATGAATGTACAATGGCTCATAAATATGCATTAGAAGCTCTAAATCGAACACTTAAGGATTTAAGACGAAACGACATACTTTTCGGTGGTGCTTTACTTTCATTACCTGGAGACTTCAGACAAACACTACCCATAATACCACGTTCAACAAATGCCGATGAAATCAATGCATGTTTGAAATCATCATCATTGTGGCGAAATATACAGACACTCAAGTTTAAAACGAACACGCGTATACGACTTCAATATGATTTATCTGCTGAAAGATTTGCAAAACAATTGTTGGATATTGGTAATGGAAAAATGTACTACATTGATAACACTCAATCAATTACATTGCCCAACGATTTTTGTACTATCACGACAGCATAAGATGAATTAATTTGCCAGCGTTTTTCCTGATATTAGACAACGGTACCAAAATAATCAATGGTTAAGTGAACGTGCAATATTGGCTGCAAAAAATATTGATTTTGATGCTATAAATATAATAATATAGAACATGTTACCAGGCGAAGCAGTTACTTTCAAATCAATTGATATTGTTGTAAGTGAAGATGAAGGTGTCAATTATCTCACCGAATTTTTAAACTCACATGATTTGCAATGCCTACCACCACATATATTGAAATTAAAAATTGGTTCTCCAATTATTTTGGTTCGTAAAATTAATGCCCCAAGCCTTTGTAATGGAACAAGATTGGTTGTGAGAAAAATAATGGGTAATGTTATCGAGGCAACAATTTTAATTGGTAAATTCAAAGGAGAAAATGCATTTTTGCCAAGAATTCCAATAATACCAAACGATATACCATTTCAATTTAAAAGTTTGCAATTCCCTATTCGTTTGGCTTTTGCAATAACAATCAACAAATCACAAAAAAAAAAAATCAATACAAATATGTGGATTGGATTGAGAAAATCCATGTTTTTCTCATGGACAATTGTATGCTGGATGTTCTCGCGTTGGTAAACCATCTGATTTATTTGTTATGCACCAGATGGAAAAACGAAAAACATTCATCAATTAGCTTTACAATAAATTATTGTAAAATAAATAATTACAAATGAGTTTTGTCATTTCATATTGTAAAAATTCTAGCAACAAAAAATTATGCAAAATGATTTGATAAGCAGTGTTGTTATGTCAAATTAATAATAAAATGTAAAATGTAATACTTTTATATGTTAAAAACAATTATCTTTACGAAACACAATACACATGACATTTGCACCTAATTTACGATGACACCCGATGCATATACCATTTAAATAAAAATGGCATTATTTACATATTCATTAAGGAATATATATATACACACCTCAATGAATATGTAAATAATGCCATATATATAATATTATATATAATAAATATAGAGAGGCGGAACAACGTTCGCTGGTATCAGCTAGTCTTCTTTATTTATAAAATCCATTGTGGGTGACTAAACAGCATCATCACTGACAAACCGCTGGACCAATTGAGACCATATTCACACCATATGTTATTGAGATGGCGATTAAGGTTTTTCGTTGTGGTTCGTTCCGATAGGTGGCGCTGGAGTCTAACTTCTATATTTATGGGCCGATTTTGTTCATGCTTGCAAGAAAAGTTTTTTAATGTAAAAGAGAGAAATGCCAGTAATACCACGGTCAAACAAGAGACAATTATGCGCAGAAACAACACAGTTCGAACCATACAAGACACACATCGATCACACGACGCTTTACAATATCCACTTATATTCTGGGAAGGAGAGGCATGGATATTTCAATTATAAACACAGAAATCCAACAATAGGTGCTGAAACTGGGGGAAAAAAAAAAGAGTTAGTGCTATGAACTTACATGCGTATCGAATATTGGTCATTGTGCAACAAAAACGTATGAAAAATAATTTAATAAGCGGTGTTGAAGGTTTAATTACATATTTGTTATGTCAATTCAATTTATCATAACATGTAAAATATAATACTTTTATATGTTTAAACAATTATCTTTACAAAACATAATGCACATGATATTTGCGCCTAATTTACTATGACAAACAATGCAGATAACATATTCACTTCATGTTTTAATTTTGGCATTTACAATTTAAATAAAACGGATGGTGTTATATACATATTAATTATGGATTTTAAAAAAAGTGGAACAACTTCGCCGGGATCAGCCAGTATTGATATAGGTATATGTCAGAAAGGCCTCTTCGGAATAGCTTAACTGTCATTTCTTGGTCTGCACATTTCGTTTTACAAATGTTATTTCTTCTAGAATGATTTTGAATAATATTAATAGTCTATTACGCAACAACTAGTTCTTAAAACTAGCCTTCTCCGAAGCACAATATGGAGACTCAATAATTATCTTTACAAAAACGTTTCATACATAGCAGCCAGGGCAGCCGCACAGAGTATTCAGTTCATTAAAATAACATTGTATAATTTTACTCTTTGCACAGACATAGATTAAAGGAAATAAATCAACAAATATAAATTTGAAAGTGTAGGTTTATGTTGCTCTATGCCTCGTTTTGTGGAATTAAAATAATAAGTTAATAACCTGTTCCCTTTACGTAGGCTATACATATAATTAAAATTTAACACAAATAGTAACATTCTTAGACTGCTTTGCATACGGGTACATATACAACATTTTAATATGGTAAGTAATACAGTACTAATTAGCATTTCATCACGTTCATGTTGAGAAAACCCACCTTGCACGTCCATGGTTTACATTTACAAATTCCCATAAATGCGCCCGGAAGTAATGGAAGTCTTCTTCTTTTTCTATCAGCTTGGGACACAGGTTGACTTGGGACTGCGCCATGACGTCAGAGGGTCACGTGCACCAATCAGCACATCCTTGTACTAAGAGACAGGTTGGGATGGCGCGGGCGTTGAGTGTAACAGCCTCTACTTGTGCTCCCCTGAGACATGTCTGGCAACGGCACTGTGTGGAGGGCAGGCAGGTGTGCGGTCGGACATAGCGCCATGACGTCAGAGGGTCACTTGCACCAATCAGCACATCCTTGTCCTAAGAGACAGGTTGGGATGGCGCGGGCGCTGAGTGTAACAGCCCCTACTTGTGCTCCCCTGAGACATGTCTGGCAAAGGCACTGTGTGGGGGGCAGGCAGGTGTGCGGTCGGACATAGCGCCATGACGTCAGAGGGTCACGTGCACCAATCAGCACATCCTTGTCCTAAGAGACAGGTTGGGATGGCGCGGGCGCTGAGTGTAACAGCCCCTACTTGTGCTCCCCTGAGACATGTCTGGCAAAGGCACTGTGTGGGGGGCAGGCAGGTGTGCGGTCGGACATGGTGCCATTACGTCAGAGGGTCACGTGCACCAATCAGCACATCCTTGTCCTAAGAGACAGGTTGGGATGGCGCGGGCGCTGAGTGTAACAGCCCCTACTTGTGCTCCCCTGAGACATGTCTGGCTACGGCACTGTGTGGGGGGCAGGCAGGTGTGCGGTCGGACATGGTGCCATTACGTCAGAGGGTCACGTGCACCAATCAGCACATCCTTGTCCTAAGAGACAGGCTGGGATGGCGCGGGCGCTGAGTGTAACAGCCCCTACTTGTGCTCCCCTGAGACATGTCTGGCAACGGCACTGTGTGGAGGGCAGGCAGGTGTGCGGTCGGACATAGTGCCATTACGTCAGAGGGTCACGTGCACCAATCAGCACATCCTTGTCCTAAGAGACAGGTTGGGATGGCGCGGGCGCTGAGTGTAACAGCCCCTACTTGTGCTCCCCTGAGACATGTCTGGCAACGGCACTGTGTGGGGGGCAGGCAGGTGTGCGGTCGGACATGGTGCCATGACGTCAGAGGGTCACGTGCGCCAATCAGCACATCCTTGTCCTAAGAGACAGGTTGGGATGGCGCGGGCGTTGAGTGTAACAGCCCCTACTTGTGCTCCCCTGAGACATGTCTGGCTACGGCACTGTGTGGGGGGCAGGCAGGTGTGCGGTCGGACATAGTGCCAGCGTGGCGGCGAATACTGATACGGCCACCAAGCCGGTCTGCGCGAGGCATCAATCATGTATGGTATTGCCCGTCTCCAGGGAACTGCCGGCCTCTCTCTCTCTCTCTGTACGTCTCGCCCCTGCGTCGTCTCCCACTAGTGCTACGGCTCACCACTTCTCCCTTAAGGCCCGTCTACAATCGCGACGCATTGCGTTAAACGCTAAACGTCACCATAATAAAACTGACATGTCTACAATTGACGTTAACACGTTTGTTTGAAATTTGAAAAGAAACTTTTGTAAAAAAAATTCCGCAGACTTAACAGTTACAATCAATTATTTTTAAATGCAATTTGCGTTATTTGTATATTGATTTTGTATAACATTAACAAATTAAATACGTGCGGCGATAGTGGTGCTATCTGTCGCCAATCGTCTGTAACATTTGCTCTCACTTGTTTGTGACGTCTTGAATTCTGATTGGCTGGCGTAATAGGCAAATCGCAAAGACTTGAAAGTTGGCCAACTTGTGCCGCGTTGCGTTTTACGTTCAGCGTCACGGCAGCGTTTAACGTCGGCTGTAGCCAGAGCGTATGCGATTCACGTACTCATGACTTATTGTAACCCGTTATTGTAGCGTCAACGCGATTGTAGACGGACCTTTCACACATTCATACCCAGTGTACACAATTGTGTAGATAACGGACGTGAATACTATTTTGGGCCGGTGCTGTACTCTACAAGGATCAATGGCCAATTGTCTTCTGATTCGTAAACCTTGTGTCTTAGTCCGGGCTATTAAAGGTTTATATTACTAAAGCCAAACACATAGCTTACAGCTGATTGGTTGTCGCAGCGGAACAAGTTTTGTATCGGCGTGAGTACAGGATGCATCATAAAATGTCTCATTTGCAACACCCGAGACTGTAAATTAAAGTAGTTCTCAAAGGGTTAAATGTGCAGTTCACGAATTATATTTGGACCCAGCTCACAATAGTCCACCGGTTGTCACGTGAGCTTCAACCAATCGAAGGGCAACCTATTTTTATATCCGTCCATCCGTGAAATATTTACGAAACTTTAACTTACGATGGACGTATGGATGAACCACCGCCTTCTGACGACGTTCATTAGACGGGAACACGCACTTTGATTTAAAATGTAAGGCGGGGATCTGTGTTTATTTATCTTTAATGGTACATTCAAAAATTCGAAATAATAAAAAAAAATGTACGTATTCTTATTACGCAAAAAAAAATTATTTTCTCAAAATGTTTCTCTCTTGAAAATGTATTTCCAACCAAAATATACCTCCGACGAAAGAAATATCGCTATAAGTTGTCACATTGAAATTTTGCCTTACAGAAGCGTTGACGGACGACTGAATGTGGATCGCTTTCAACTGACGGACAAACGGACAACTGACGGGTGCGACGGAATATTTGTGAGTCCAGCCATAGGGGTAGTGAGATTTCGTGGAAATATTTCAAGACAAAGTGTATTTCGAAACACTATAGGGTCGTTTACATGTCTTGATTGGCCGAATCACGTTTTGACACTTGTTAACTCTCTGCGCGCGAGGAATCCCCGCCGATGTTGCCGAATTCTAATTGGCCCGGTCAAACATAAAAACTGCTTTTCAAGCAGACAGCAATCAATGGCAATAAAAAAAACAGTTGTTGGGTCCATATAGTATTGAAAACTACCGTGTGATCAAATTTTTTACGCGGAAAATCACTGACTGAGTGAAGTGAGTGAGTGAAGAGATTTCGATGACTTTTAACTGTGAGGTCTTAAGAGCCGATGAGGGTTGTTGAGGTGAGTATGGAGCAGTACCGGAATTAAAGGGCGGGGAAAACAGGAGATCCCCGAGAAAACCCGCCGAACAGTGACATCGTCCGGCACAGTTCCCATATGCGAAAGTCCGGGAGTGGCCCGGCCGGGGATTGAACCCGTTTCGGCTTGGTGGGAGGCGAGCAGGCTAACCGCTCATCCACCGCGGCCCCCCACTGGCTCTGATTACAGTATAGTATGTGGACTACCGAATTGCTTGCCTCATGAACAAATATAATATTTTCACACGTAGTCGGAAATACAGTGTATTGTTCATTTCAGGTGTTACAATAATCGATTTTTAGTCACAATATTTTGTGTTTGAGTGTTTATAAAGTTCTTTTAGGATCCTGGCAAGCATTAACGAAGCAATGAAAATGTATCCACCCAAATTTTGCTTTCAAAGAAAAAATCCTTTTTATTGTAGTCCGAGTTACACTCTGCTATAGTGTTCTAAGTGTTAAGACATGGAAATACATAACCTAATTCTGCTCAGAAATGACATTAAAATGCACTAAACATGTCCAGTGATTGGTTCAAAATGTTAATTAAAAAAACTCTCAGCTAACAGCGAACAGCATACAACACTGCTAGCTAGCATTCTTTGAATGAATCTTACAACAGTGACTGGTAATTGAAAATAAAATTATTACTGACATAAGCCACTGTAGAACTGCGTTTTGTGTCTTGTACTGTCACACTAACATAATTTCGTTTGAATCCAACTGTTCCTTTTTGGTGCACAAATTTTTATGGCAGTAAGTGTATGGTGGTTGACAATAAATCGAGACATGAAAACTTCGCGAATTAATTTTTGCTAAGAGAAATTTTAGCGTAGAGGTTTTATTTATTTTGCCACCAGGCCACATTTATTTATGGCATGCGCTGCAACAATATTAAAAAAAAAAAAAAATAAAGTTATAAAAACTAAAACCCCAAAAGTAAAAAACAAGTCTTCAGCTAAGTGTACGAGTATAATCATAAAGCCGTAATCACACGTTGTAACCTTTAAGATACTTTAAGTATACGGGAGATAAAGAGTAAAAAAACTCTAACTAAAGTAGTTATCTATGTACTAAATTTTAGTTCAGTGCTTTAGAAACTACATCGCTGTGACACCCCAGGATGGACAAACGACTGGACCTGATGATCTTATAAAGGCTCCTTGTTGACTACGGAACTATACAAGTCTGCAGTTCTGTAAAGTGTATTAACCGGCATGACGTGTGACTACGGCTTTGTGATTGTACTCTTACACTGAACTGAAGACTTGTTTTTGACTTTTAAATAGCCGGGTTTTAGTTTTTCATAACTTTATTTATTATTTACCACTTTTTTGTAGAAATAAGTTAAATAAAAAAATATTTCTGAATACCTTAGGAATTTTAACTACACGGATATAGATTGGCAAGTATTACGCTTAAACTACATAATATAGGTTGACAAGTATTAAGTTTAACTACATAATATAGGTTGACAAGTATTACGCATAAACTACATAAGTAAATCGAGACTAAAAAAGGGACGAACCATGCAAAACTTACTACTGGAAAAGAAGTCTTCTTAGTGGGGCAGAAGTCCCCATAGAAGAAATGTAAGAAGCTTGTGTATACAGAAAACTGCGATTTCCAACCTGGAGGTCACTGAACGTGCAGCAATTTCAAGTCCTAGCCGTAAAAAATAAATGTTTGATCGACGTGTGAAATGCCAGTCCCTTTTATTTTCTCCATCGCTGCTAGGCGTGAATCACGCGATACGGGTACAAAGTGACACCTTCCTCCAGCCATACAATTTCCCAAGAAACCTTCAGTCGCGTGCGTGGAAACAGAACTGCATTCGAGAAGGGGAAATATAGTCCATAACAAAGATAGTGAAAGAGTTCACACTGGGTAACTTCCCACAGCCGCACCAACAAGAAAGAAGAATTGTGCATGTTGACCAAAATTGTTGCTGGAGGCCTCAAAATACTCGTGTCAGTATAGCTATAGTCTTTTCGCGGTTTCTTCTCACGTTTTGAATCAAACCTTCGACAAACAGCCCCATGTGATGTGTTCGGTTGTTTGCTATCATAAGGGTTTTGTATTTGTGTTCACATAAAAGTACCTTAGTTTTGTCAAAATTGAACTTTTACTTATATTCTATCTATAGATTATAATATTTCACTTATAATTAGCGATGATGGAAAATCGCGAGGAAATTTTTGATCCAACATATCTTCTGTAACACTCTAACTAGTTTATTATTTCATGATTGGATGAACAACGTCTTGACTCGGCTGTGTTGTTTGCAGGCCAATAACGAACGTTCTGCCTTATAGTATCAGAATCCTCATTGGCCCAGTGGAATGGGACAGTGTCGTCATACATGCATGACAGCCAATATGTAAAGGAAATTGTCGGACATGTATACAGTACGTTGAATCCTAACAAACAGTCAACATTTCCCGCGATAGACCATCATCTCTACTTATAATTAATATGAACAAAAGAGCGAGGAAATAGTTGTTTTTGTTACGCATAGTACGAAACAGTTCTCAAGCAAAATGTTACTAAAGTGAGTGGCACCAACAAAATGGTTGTGATTACAACGTGATACAAAAATAATTTCGGTAGTCACAGATATATCCAATATGCTGTAAAACTTTACGACGCTAATAGCAATAATATAGTTGGTGGAGCTCGCAAAAGTGTTTATGTGGGTTGGGTTAGATAGGTAGGTGTTGTTCAACGCCTCATTGACAGCAGAGCAGGGTCGGAGGAGGAATCGGCTATAGTCTTTATTTAAGGGTGGTTTATGGTAAACATGGGAAACGTAATATAAAATGGCTGAGCATGGAATCGAACTCATGTCCCCTCGAATGCAAGCCCAGTATGTTACCAGTGTGACGGCGCATGGTGTTGCGGCATTTGACTTGATTATGCACATAATCTGAAAACTGCGACACACGCCAAGGCTTCAACACACTTCACCTCACGGGAATTTGATTATCTGTAATCACTTACGTGTTAAAATTTTCTTGCTTGGAGTAAACGGATCATGCAGTACAATCCCAATTTCTTAGAAACATTCCTGCTGAATATTTGTATAAGCAGTTCACGGTAAAGTGCACTATTGAAAGCATTTTCATTTTGAAAGATAGTCCATAAATATATTTTATTTTAGCCTTAGACGTTAACTCCCGAGTGTAGTGGAATATCCACACTGTGTTCATTACCTACAATGCAATATTTATTTTAAAAAAATTACAATACTGCTGAGAGAAAAAAACTTAGAAAATGGAAAGTAGATGACTTTCATTCAGTTTGCTGAAGGTTTACTGGTTTCCAGCTGATTTCAGTTACATTATGCTTTAGAACAAAAGTAGTCAAGCATATAGAGAGCTGGTGCAGGAGCGCGGGTTGGCAGATTTGGCTCCATCTCGGTTTCCGCCATTTTGAATTGCCCCAAACTGTAGGATTTGGTTGGCTACAAGTACATTAAAGAGTTCGGGCCGATATAAAAAACTTATCGCGTGCGTCCGAGCCTTAGTAATCTCAGCTAATGTGACAACAGATGACGCCGGAAAGCTTTTAAACAGATATTCTGCAAATATTGGGCAACGTATGCAAACAAATACTTCTAGTTTTACAGCTTTACTTGTCAGTTTCTTGTTACATTGTTTTATTAATGTGTTAATACGATTGTTAAGTATCAATAGATGCACTAACAAACATCGTTACTATCCTAATTGTCACACAAAATACGAACAAACTCTCGAGCTGTATTTTCGAACGAAGGCAGTCAACTGAGTGGCCAAACAAACATATATAGTTTATTCAACAAAATATTTAGTTGACAGTCTAATTTTTTTGGCCCAGTTGACAATATAATTCTTTTGGCCCAACACAGAGATTTTGTATATTCAAACATATCTATATTCTGTTAGACGAACAAAAGTAATCGAGTTGCTTTTCAAGTTTTGCTTGGTCAACAATATATTTCGTTAGGACAACTAAATATATATTTGGCCCTATATATAAACAAATATTTTGCTCGATTTTCTGTCAGTGTAGCTTCTGACCTTGTAGAGCACCGACCATGGTCCAATCTACTTAGCAACATGTCAGTCGTGAACGAGTATATGCCTGCGGATAAGAGCGATGGGGCACTAGGCGTGCGTATCAATGTCGCCCTTCTCGCTCCCTTGCTTCAAAGCTTCTAACGAGCGAAACAGCTGCCTTAGTTGTCTCATTGTATGCACTTATGCATATTTTAAATAAAAAAGAAAAACAACGGACTATTTTTAAAAAAATTTATTTTTCAGGACAAACGAAAGTCGACATTTTGTTGGCCATTCGTAAATTCTGTTATTTAAACATAAATGTGGTCGCTGAAAAGTCGACGAAAATTGCTGTAAGCAGCCAGCCTCTGTTTATAGTATTTAATTTTTCTGTAAGACAGTGTTTTAAAGTATAGCGAAAACGCTGTAATGAACCGATTGCTGCATTAAAACCCTGTAGGCAGAGATGATGAAATATCGCGAAAATTTTTTGAGCCAACACATATTCTTTAACACTCCAACGTGTTTCTTATTTCATGATTGGATGAACAAGGTTTTGACTCAGCTAAGTTGTTTGCAGATCATTCACGAAAGTTCTGCCTATATAGGCTGTTCACGGTAAAATGAGCACTTTTGAAAGCTCTGCTTAAGATCTACTTGTATGCACGTTGTGTAATCTTCCACTTTATATAAGATCAACATTTGCATAAGCCTCATCACTTTATTCATGCGTCGGTCAAGAGAAAACGTAGAATTATTATAAAAGTAAATATTTTACAAATATACTCAATTATACACTTCGATGCATAAAAAAATAACAGAAAGCGAAATAAATAATTTAAGTTAACACAAATGGTTACCTAACACTTTTTATTCGACGTTAAGGTATAGAACTACTTTCCATCCATCGTTACCAACTTTGCTGAGCGCGTGTGACTCGGTGCGCCCGTTAAAATATATGCAGACAGAGGCAGTGACTTTTTTCCAAGGTTGATTTCAAAAGTGCTCACCTTATCGCGAACAGCCTTTAGTATCTTCACACATGCATGGCAGTCAATAAGGGAAGAAGACCGCCGGACATAATATGTTACATCCTAGCAAACAGGCAACTTTTCCCACGACAAACCCTCATCTCTACCTATAGACACCGCACAAAATTCTCACGAAACAAAACACATGCGAAGTTTGTTTATTCTATTCTCTATCTCCATGGCATTGCGTTCCTTACGGCCGGGTAAAACATTTAAAACATTTTTTCCCTAGTGAGGCTTCTTGATCCGTTTGGTCACAAATTAGTTTCATAGTTCACGTGTTGCAATCATGTAATTTTTACTAAACGCTGTTCACGATAAAGTGAGCACTTTTGAAATCAACATTAGAAAATTGTCACTGCCCTTGCATGCATACGTTTTAACGGACGCACTGAGTGACATGCGCCCAGTAAAGTTGGTAATGATGAAGGGGAAGTAGTTCCATATACCTATTACCGTCCAATAAAAAGTGTTAGGTAACCATTTGTGATAACTTAAATTATTTCATATATATCTTTCGCTTTCTATATTTTTTAAATTATCAAAATGTAAAAATGAGTAGATTTGTAAAATTTTTACTTTTCTAATAATCACACAGTTTCATTTGACCGACTCATGAATAAGGTGATGAGGCCCACAACAATGTTAATTTCACCTATGTTGGAGTAATACACAACGGCAAACAAATAGATCGTAAGCAGGGCTTTCAAAAATGCTCATTTTACCGTGAACAGCCTATACGCGCTGTACTTGTGTTCAGGACTTGTCTTGCAACCAATGAACAAGGTGTTGTATAGGTGCTCGACGACTGGAGCTAACGATTTTTCACCAAAAATAATATGAGTAAGCGGTTTTACTTCATTGCTGTAAGAACCCAACATAAGTTAGTTTATTGCCATTGGTTGTTGTCTGCTTGAGAAGGCGTTTTCATATTTAACCGGGTCATGCACTCAGAATTCGGCAACATCGGCACGGCTCCTACGTGATTCGTGTGCAGACAGTTAACACGTGTCGAAAAGTAATTCAGCCAATCAAGACACGTACACGACCCTACAGTGTTTTGAAATAGGCCTATAACTAGAGTCACGAGTATTTCGCGAATTCCTTCTGTGACGAGGTAGACTTCAAACACTTGTTATTTCCTCCTGCTATTGTGATTGGACAGTAGTTGTTATTATACGCTCCGTTTCACTGTGAGCCAGCAGGGAGGAGTAGTGTAAGAGAGCTTTGAATAATGCTGTACGAAGGCCTCACCTCACTTGTTGGATAGCAGAAACCAATAAGCAGACGAAAGTGTCTCGAGTGTATAGAGGACTGTGAAGTCTAGCTTGCTGCTATAACAATCATCGAAATACTCGGGGCTCTACCTAAAACTAAGGACACACGAATTTCGCTAAAATATTTCCGCTCGTGCTAAATTTCAATACCCTACGAGCGTGCCAGCAGTTCCCTTGTGCTTATTGGCGGCGTGTGTCTGTGAGAAACATTTTCTTAGTTGACTGACCAATAAGGATTAAGTTACTCCGATACTGCACGTCTCTGATTCAGGGACAGACATTTAACACGCGTAGCAACTAGATCATCCAATCAAAAAAGTGGATCTGAGCTAAAGTGTTTTGAAATACAACAGGTCGTGAAATTATTGGCCACGAGTGATTGTGAGAAGACATTTTGTTACTTGACGGTCCAATCAGAATTCGGTAACTCCAATACTGTACGTTTGTGATTCGCGAGCACACGTTTTAGACACGTAACCTCTGGGTCATCCAATCAAGAAAGGTGATCTGAGCTAAAGCGTTATGAATATAGACATGCAAAAATCGCGTTATTATTTGGCATCAGGCTGAATTTCACAGTACTGTGTATACGGGGGCCGGCGTCATTTCTCCATTGGCTGCTTCATAGATTTGAAGCCACGCCCTTTGTGACTGAACTGCACGTGATTGGGGCACAGAACATATTAAGTGTTCATTTATTGGCGCAGAGTTACCCAATGCGTGTCAAATAAAGTATAGTCCAATGAAAAACTCATTGCAAAGTTACATGTGTTTAAAGTTCAACGTGTCTTCAAATAATAACGCGAATTTTGCAGGTCTTTAGTAATGAAATACAACTGACCGCGATATACGGGTGTCCCTAACTAGAACTTGTCTTGAGATATTTTCACGAAATTCTACTATCCCTGTCGATGAGCATTTATGTGGACGAGCCGAGGTGTAGAGCATTCCACCATGTCAGATTAGCTACAAGGAAGACTGGGTTCTGGTGCCTCGCTTTGTACAGTACCGCTCACAAGTATCATTCACATGCAACGTGTAGGCTTCACGATCGTGGACGCGATCACCGAGGTCGTGTTCCAGGTCGTCTCCAGTTTCGTTTTCCGTAATTTGTATTCAATATTTTGTAAGGTTTTGGTCGGAACACGAGAACATTCAACTGTCTAGCCCACCATGCTACTATTATATTCGTGTTAGCATTATTACAAATTTATAAGTCCACAACGTCCTAAAATAAATAGTAATTATTCCCGCAAGCTGCTAGAGGGACGTTTAAAATTTAAAATACACAATATAAAATAAATGTGATGCAAAATTGCTACTTAACAAAAATTGTGTCATGAGAAAATACCTTTTTCATGAATATTTCATCAACTTGCTTTGTGAAATAATTATTGCGAGTTCAATACGCATTCGTTTATTCCAATAACATAGCCTATACGTGTATTCAAACGTTTCAAAGAGGGAAAATGAATATGGCGGTGATTTGGTAATTTTTATTTAGGAATTTGTCAACTTCGAAGTTGACGAAAGGTAAGATGCAAATGACGAAACTACGTCGATAGGGGCTAGAATTCAATATCCTACGTCCACAACCACAAGAGACAGGTGTTTTTCGCGAAAAGATTTCAGGACAAGATGTGCTCCAAAACACTTTAGTTCATATGCACATCCGTGGTTGGATGATTTTAAATGTTACGTACCTCATGTGTCTGCCCGCGAATCAGGGGCGTCCAGTATCGGAGTACTTTATTACGATTGGCCCAGTCAAATAAGAACAGGTCTTCTCACGTAGACACCTGGTCAATAATCAAAAGAAATTGTAGTTGTGGACTTAGGATATTGAAGTCTAGCATGACAATAAATATAAATATTTTCGCGAAAAACACCTGCCTTAGTTATTGGCAGGGACACCCGGATTTCGCGATAAGATTTATGCAAATGCTAGATTTCAATACACTACGGAGATACCAACAGTTTTCTTTTTCTCTTTGGCGGAGTTACTCTGTGAGAAGATATTTTCCTACTTCACTAGCCAATCAGAATTAGACAACTCCGATACTGTACGTCTGTGATTCGCGGGTATACACCTAAGACGCGTTATACCTAGATCATCCAATCAAGAAAGCGAATCTGAGCTTCACTCTTATGAAATACAACTGGTCGTCAAATCTTTTCGCGAAATTCGGTTGTCCGTAGTGATTGACCGTGCATCTACGGGAGAAGACGTGTTCTTATTTGACAGGGCCAATCGTAATAAAGTACTTCGATATTGAATGTCCATGATTCGCTGACATACTCTTGAGGCACGTGAAATTTAAAATCATCCAACCACTAAAGTGCATATGAATTACAGTGTTTTGGAGTACTACTGGTATTGAAATCTTTTCGCGGTAAACACGTGACCGTAGTCGTAGGTAAAACGGACCACGTGGCAATTTTGTTAACAAAAAGTCTCAGTTGGAACACGGCCTGAACGTGTTAAGAGTGGGATGGACTGAAACATTATTTGTGAAGTAGGTCTTTTGCGCGAATACGCGTATCTCGGTAAATAAATGTTCCGCAAATACGACTTTTTGTCAGAAAAGATACAAAACTATTACCTATGCCCCCCCCCCCTTTTTTTTTTTTTTTTTTTTTTTTTTTCACTTTTGTCATATTAAAAGTATTCTTGGAGAAAATTTTTTGTGGAAATGGCCAAATATCGCATTGTAAAGCTTGTGTCTGCAGATTCCTTAAGCGGCGAGGGGAAATAACTAAGGCACGGGCATGGTTTATTCTGTGGTCTGTCATCGCGCGTAAAAAAACCCCACTGTTACAGGTCTAATTTGCACAGTACAGCGTCACGTCGGAAACACTGCACGCCTTGCGAGTAGGAGCGATGGGTAGAGACCTGAAGAATTCGAGGATTCATCTCAGGACAAACTAGAATTCAAAACACGTGTGTTCATATAACTTCAGCCATTGGTTCACACGGTGTTTGACCCGTCCTGGAGAACGGTGGCCCAGTCATCGGCTTACACTGTCGCTGCAGACAATCAATGCACAGTTGATATCATCATATTTGTACACAATACTGTAGAATCTAGCCTGCTTGTCATTGAACTCGCGAATTTCTCAGGTCTCTAGCGATGAGGCACTAGGCGCTTCTTGACCTTGGGCGCGGGTTGTGCAGGTGAAGAGACACGAGAGTTGAACTGAACTTACCTGGTGGGTGGCGGCGGTAGGGCCTCGCTCACAACTGCGGTCCTCGGCGGCCAGGCTCGCGTCTCCGACTGCCAGCGCAGCATTCACATCTCTCTCCCCCACCCCCTCTCTCCCTACTACATCGTCACCGCACCTGCGTCCTCAGCATCCGCCCTCCGCACTGGTCCAGCCGCGCCACGCCCCCTCGCCAATCCGTGAGCCCCGGCCACGCCCACCCCCTCCTCTCCTCCCTACATTCACGGATGATCATAAACCTCGGGGATTGGGGAGGGGAGGGTTCGTTTAAGACAATGTGATGCCATTGATCTCTCTCTCTCTCCCCCCCCCTCTCTCTCTCTCTCTCTCCGGGGTGCGTTCCAAAACATTACTGCCGTGCCTCTCCCCGACGTTTCCACGGGACAAAACTGCAGTATCGCACTCTCACAGCTGACCAAGTTGGAGATTACATACAGTCTGTTCGTAGTACCTCCACACATTCTGAATCGCCCCATGCATGACGTGTTTGTTTGTCTCCTGAATACGACATGTATTAAGGCCTACAAACATTTCATATTTAGATTAACATAAAAAATGTCTCAATTCTGGTTTACTTTAGTTTTCATTTATAGGGCCTATTACATCTTTAAATTACAGTGTTTTACTTGAAACTAATATAGGCGAATATAGAGAATTTAGGTGTGTAGGTAATGCCTAGAGACGCAATATTCGCGTTATTATATAGTAACATGCTAGACCTCACGGTTGTATACCTGCTTGAGCGAAGTTCATTGCCTACTGGCACTACACGACTTCATTGGCCTGTGTGACCGTTTAACTGGTTATTGGTCGCTCAACCGTTGAGGCTTTACTATAGGCTAAACGCTTCATAGGGTTGTCCACACACGTTGTTGGCCAATGGCAGAAGTCACACGAACCTACGACGTCTTGGAGTTTAGCCTGCGGCTACAAAATAACACGAATTCTCAGGTCCCTAGTAATGCATAATAATAAGAAATAGTTCTCAGCAAAATATTATTAAATTGAGTGTGCAAATATATAGCGCGTTATTCCTTTAGCGTAATTTCCTGTAGTGAGTAAAGCTTCATTTACACGAGGCGGAGGAATATCCTGAAAGTAGAACTTTATCATTGCTCCAGAAAAGTGTGAATTATCCGAAAATGGACTATACCTATATAGCCCAGTGGTTTTCAAACTTCCCTTTCACATGGGCCACAAAAGCGGACTCCTTAGTAAATTTTGCCTACAAAATCAGTGCTTTCGCGTATACGGATTCTCCAATAAATACATGTTCTAGGAAAACAACTTTAAAAAAAGGGGGGGGGGGAAGTTACCTACATTTACTATTTTGAATAATTTAACCTTTTCAGAACCACTTTAATGAACTGTTTCAGGTGTTGCAAACAAAACATTGTATGATGCGTACTGTACCTCCAACTCAACAGAACACTTGTTTCGTTTTTCACAGCCAGTAACATGCTCTTCTACAATACGTAATAGGTATTAATCAATTATTACCTGTACCAGTAAGACAATTTGAGGTTCATTTGTCCACGGGTAACATCATTGGTCATTGAGCTTCGCAATGTACAGAACAGACCAAAAATTACCTAAAGGATGTTCATGATAAAATGAGCACTTTTGAAATCAACCTTAGAAAAAAGTCACTGCCCATGCCTGCATACACTTCAACGGGCGCACTGAGTGACATGCGTGTGGTAAAGTTGGTAACGATAGATGGCTGCAAGTAGTTCCACATCTTAACGACGAATAAAAAATTGTTAGGTAAACACTTGTGATCATTTGAATTATTTATTTCGCTTCCTTTTTTTCAACGCATCATTATAAAATGTTTAGTTTTCTAATAATTTCACTGTTTCACCTGATCGACACATTAATAAAGTGATGAAGCCCATGGCAACGTTAATTTCACATAAGGCGAAAGAATACACAACGTGCATACAAGTAGCTATTAAGCAGAGCTTTCAAAAGTGCTCATTTTCCCGTGAAAAGCCTGTACACGTGCGTAATAAAAACAATTGTGTACACTGGCTCTGAATGGGCTAGTAGGATAAAAGCACCAAAATAATAAGAATTGTTAAAAATAGCAATTTTTTCGGCTTTCCTGTGTAGTTTCTTAACGAAAGTGAATTTTTTTTATAGCCTCCTTATGTTAAAAGAAGATTCCGAAAGAGTCGCTTCGCCCAACTAGTTAGGATATTGAGCCTACACTGCAGTACATACAAGACAAAGGAACTACAATCTCATAATTTTGCCGCAATATTGATTCTGCCAAAGTTCGGCAAGATTAATATTGTAACGTAAATACAAGATCGTAGTTCAATAGTTGTATGTGTAACTATATAGTTAGGTACAGCTGGACTTTCGGGATTCTCTTTTAGAAAAATATAATCAAGCTATAAAAACCAAGGGTCCAATACGGCGGGAGAGCTTTCTTTCTAGTTTGAGGCTACGAAGCCCAGGAGCGATAAGGACGATATTGCCTTGCGAAGCAAGTGCGCCATCGACGCTACGCACAATGCAGTGTTCTCGTCACACTGCGTGTACCCATGGGACTTTCAATGGCGAGCGAACTATGTTATCGGTGGAAATTCTGCAGGAAGGTTCTACGCATGGCTCTTGAGTATAACGCGAAAAATACTTACAATACATTAAGTCCTTTACTTCCAATGCACAGAGTTTAAACCCAAAAGATTATGGTTAGTCACTGAACATTATATTAAACAGGCTCTAAGAAAGTGCATATTCACAATATAGAACTAGGCATCTCTTATCAATGGCATGTTAATATAATTTAGCAACCAATTTGGGAGATAGCGACGGAACACACGTTGAGAAGTATTTACACAGTGCACTGTGCTGAATGAAGTATAAGCCTAGGTGTAATAACTAATTTATTTTAAGTATATTATTATACATTATTTTCCTTTTTGATATGAAATGATAGGCTAAAAAAAGTACGACAGTGGAGGAAAACTATTCTTCAAATAAGAATGAAACGTGATTCGCAGATTTCGTGAATTTATTTGGCAACAAGCCAGCTAGACTATAATGATATGCTTTGTGTGCTGTAGTGTCACTTAGTTGTTCATTGGCTGGTTCCCCAGTGAGTGAGAGATTTTGATCAAGGTTTTGAGAGCCGATGAGGGTGGAGCGAGGTAAGTACGGAGCAGCGCTGGAATGGAAAAGGTGGGGGAAACAGGAGATACCCCGAGAAAACCCGCCGACCGTCCGGCACGATTCCAGTAGTGCGGACGACCCACTTTTGGCCCTCTTCATTAGAATGACATGTGGATGGAGCAGATAATGGATTGTTCGATTAATCGATTAACCTAATTATCTATTAGTTACTAATTAATCGATTAGTATAGATTAATTAGTGTAATTGTTTGATATCAAATTTCTTCGATCAGATTTCTTTGGTAATTTTTTTTATTGTTTTTTGAATTATTTTATTGGTGTTGAAAGGATGGCGGAGCAGGATCGATGTGTCCTCTATGACTTGTTAGTGTCGACATTTTTATTTGTGGATTGAGGGAGGACACGCATGTCACTTCTGTCCCACTAGGCAAGTGAGGTGTGGATGGAGCGAGAACACGCGGGTATATTTCTCGGGGATCTCCCGTTTCCCCACGCATTTGCATTCCGGCACTGTTCCGCTCTCACCTCGCTTCACTCTCATCGGCTCTCAAGACATCGTTGTTAAGAGCCAACCAAATCTCCCAACTCCTCCACAGGAAGTTGCAGATAAAATACGGAACTAGCAAATCAAAACTATCCTTAACATTAATGTAGCTCACACTTTGTAACTTATTGATTTATTCTATGCACGAAAACGATATAAATGTTCCAGACATGTAAAAATATTTTATGCATTCAGACGTATTACACAGAGTGAATATATATTATTACAGAAGGAAAAAAAAGGAAATAGCAAAATTTTATAAAAAACAATTTGAAATTCTGTCAAATGTACGAGGGGTCCTAATCTATTTTTTTTTTTTTTTTCAAATAAATTTCTTGCTGTGGCAGAAACATTTGACAATCTAGAGTATTAAACCAGATTTTAACATGGCATTCCTCTAATTAATCAAATTACAAAGTCCTTTCACAGTTACTTTACTGAAGCCCTGCTAAAGTTCTATTTTATAGGTATTCCTCCGCCTCGTGCAATCAAAGCTTAACCAAGTCCAAATATAGCCACTCCACTTTCCTGTTGGCATTACCGCTGACTTCACCTAATACACATTTCGTTCATTGTCACTTTAATGTCTTTGTGCATACTTGGTTATTTTGCTACCAGTTTTTTTTTTTTGTGTTTGTTCTGTCACTGCGTAGTTGGAAGTGCAACTTATATTCCATTAGCTCATATAATTTTGTCTCGTTTCCTTTCGGTTAAACATTGTCTCTCTTCTGTTTTTAATATCTGTACTTGAGGTTTTGATTAATTTCCTCATGTAATCACTTTGTTTCTTTAGTTTCTCGCACTGCTTGCATATCGTCCATTTTTGTACCGCATTAATAGACACATGCAAAATTCTCGTTATTATTTGGCATCAGGCTAGATTTCACAGTACTGTATATACCGGAGCCGGCGTCATTTCTCCATTGGCTGCTTCATAGATGTGAAGCCACGCCCTTCGTGACTGAACTGCACGTGATTGGAGCACACAACAATGAAGTGTTCATTTATTGGTGCATAGTTAACCCAATGCGTGTCAAATAAAGTATAGTCCAATGAAAAACTTATTGTAAAAGTACACGTTTTTAAAGTTCAACGTTTCTCCAAATAATAACGCGAATTTTACAGGTCTCTACTATGAGGCGTTGCCTTGCCGGAGGTTACCCTAAATTGATTTAAAATTGCATTGCTCAATTTGATACTAAAATATCTTCGGATGTTTTGTCTATGTTGTTGTTTAGCGTTTTCCAATCATAATATTCCCATGTGTGTTAAACATAAAATTCATATTATTAAATTTTAAGTGAAACTAACAGCTATACACAAATATTACACAAGTTAGTGCAGAAGTGTGATTCAAAGCTATGACATTCAGGCCAAGAAGACAAGTAATATGTCTTAGAAAATGAGTTTGTTTAGAACGCAAGAACAATGTAGTAAAGACTTTCTGTTAAAAAAGAATGTTTCACAAGATGGCTAGAGAAGGTTTGGGAGTCGTTCAAATGAAGTCTTCGACGCAGGTAAGGCGAGAGGGACAGCTAGCATCGCCCCAGGATCTACAGGAGGCCGCCTGATCCGGTGTTGCAGAGGCGCGGTTCGACAATCCACTACTGGAGGATGCAGCATTGGGAAATTATTCCTTATTAAGTTACTCCACTGCTTCCAGCTCGTCGAATATCAGCTGCCATCTCCACCAACATATTGTCTCCAAGTTAGATCAGCGTTATGCCAGTTAGTCCTGCTGTCAGTTATTTTTGTCGTGTCTTACCTTTTCAAGATATTAGAAGATGAAATAATTTTATTAAAACACAAAAACTTTTAATTTGAACGATATCAAGAATTTAAAGTAATGTTGAATAATTGAGAACTTTTACAAAATTCAAAATTCGTTAGTAAGATTTCCAGGACATTTTTTCTTGAACAATTATCAGCAAAACTCAGTGGCCTACGTGTAACGAATTTCCTGAACTACTGATTTGAAAGCTAAGCCGGAGCAACGTGGTTTTTGAAACTACAAGAAACTAATATGAGTAGTTTGCTGAAACTAATATGAGTAGTTTTCTGAAATACATTATGAAAACCTTCACTGTTGTGTCACGCATATGGTATTTGCGAGAGAGAATTTTTGATTTTCAAATCTTAAATTCAGCTCAGTAATATCATAATTTCTGACAGCAGAGTTTTATATGTTTTAGTATAAATATTTATTTTCAAGGGTTTGTAATTGCATTGTTTGTGAATTATGTGTGTTAATCTGAGTAGTAGTAAAATCCACGTGATTTATTTATATTTTCTGGATATTATCATTTTGAAGTGGTCCAGTATTTTAGAACAAAGTCTTAATTTCATTTGTGGTACCATTAAATATTCAAAAGTGGTTTATTTTATATAGGGATAGGAACATTTCACGAGTTCATTTGAGGACAAGATAGACATCAAACACGTGTTCACTGAATTCGACCTTACAATTGGATAGCAGTTTATTAGACACGCCCTGGACGACTCTGAGCCAATAGCAGACTTGCAAGGAAACAAGTATCGAGTGCCATACTGCCAGGTGTGAAGTAACACTGGCTACTTTATGGAGCAGCATCCAATAAACAAACATCTGAGGCTCGAGTATACACATGACTGTGTAGTCTAGCCGACAAGTCATTGAACTCGCTAATTTTTCCTATCCCTAGTTATACATTAACTGCTCATATGATGTCCACACATATAATCTTATAAACACTATCATTACAGATGACAAACATAAGTGGAAGTATTTACTAACATATTTTGTCCATACAATTTCATCACTACACATATTATTATAAATCCCTCAGATATAAACTACGCATTAACTACTGCCCTGTTCGACAGAAGTGAGTGAGTGGAGAGATTTGGGCTGCTCTTAACATCGCGGTCTTGAGAGCCGATGTGGGTGATTAAAGTAAGTATGGAGCAGCGCCGGAATGCAGGGGCGGGGGGAACGGGAGATCCCCGAGAAAGACGGTCGATCAACGGCATCGTCCGGCAATATAGCCACCTGCAGCCCGGGAGTGGCCCAGCCGGGGATTGAACCTGGTTTGCCAAGGCGGGAGGCGAGCAGGCTAACCGCTCAGCCACCTCGGCCCCCTTTGACCTCCGTCGTTACAAACTTTACAGGACGCATGCGAGCCAGTGTTCCCGATAAATATGACAAGTTAGACTTCGAACACATGTGTATATCTGTACTGTTTGCAAATTGATCAGAGTTTATTAGACACACAGAGGTGAGCTGTGAGCCAACAACAGCCCTGCAAGGAAACAAGCGCCGAATCCCACGCCACCTGGTCCGAGGTAGAACTGGCTATAGCTAGCTATAGGAAAATTTCGAGAGTTCAATTACCTGTACGATAGACTCCCCAGAACTCTGCATACTGGAGCCTCAGCTGTGTGTTCATTGGCTGTTACCCCACACCTGGCAGTTATGGGATTCGCAAGGTATTTCCTTGCAAGTCTGCTATTGGCTCAGAGGCATGCAGGGCGGGTCTAATAAACTCTGATCCAATTGGGAAGGTTACTTCACTGGATATATGTGTTTGACGTCTATCTTGTCCCGAAATGAATTCGCGAAATTTTCCTATCCCTAGTTATAGCCTGTTCAGGGTTAAATGAGTACTTTTAAAAGCCCTGCTTAAGATCTACTTGTTTACACATTGTGTGTTCATCCGCCTTATGCAAAATTAGTATTGCCATGGGCCACATCGCTTTACTAAGCGTCGGTCAAGTGAAACTATAGAATTATTAGAAAAGTAAATATTTTACAAAGCTGCTCATTTTTACGTTTCGATGCATAAAAAAAAAAAACGGAAAGCGAGAAAAATAATCTAAGTTATCACAAATGGTCAGGTCAGCTAACGCATTTTATTAGACGTTAATATGTGGAACTATTTTCTCCTCCATCGTTACCAACTCTACTGGCCACACGTGACTCATTGCGCCCGTTGAAATACATGCAGGTGTGAGCAGCAAGTGACTTTTTTCTAATAATGATTTCAAAACTGCTGACTTTATCGTGAACAGTCTCTACACACTGGGGCAGTAACCACCGAACAGAAATCTGACGATAGCATACCCATCGTTCAAAACGCGAACATTTCCTTTCCCTGCCGATTAAAGCTTCTTGCACAATAGAAAACTTTAGAATTTCACTTTACGTTTCCTTTCCTCTGACGAAACAACCAATACACAATACAATATTGTCAAGTCAGAGTTCAGACAATTGTACTTCGGTTCTGCCAGCTTCGTTAAAATGTGTATCTTGTTACGTAAATAATTATATGATTATCCAGGAATGCATTTTACGTACCGTTTTTAAAAATAAGCATAAAATTTGTATTAAAAGTTTATTTCAAAACAAAAAAACTCATTTGTTTACTTTATTAAAATATGTCTGTTCGTATCTTTCCTCTTCATATTATATTCATCTGCCATTTATTTAATTTAAGACGAACTTTGTTTAATATAGCGATATTAAAATCGCCCTACAATAAAATAACGCACTTCCCACATAACCTCTGATAGATTCTCGACAAAATGGCTGCTTGACTTTGACTTTAAATTTCAACTTTTCGAAATCGTAAAGTCAAAGACAGCTTGACTTTGCCTTTTACAGTTCCATTGTGTCAAGCTCCATAAGAAACAACATGTCGGAAAGTAAACGTAAAGTCAAATGTTAAAGTTATGAATTGTGTAAGGGCCTTAAGGTGGATCAGTCCCCACCATCTTGGATTTCTGGAATTTTCGTCGTAAATTGCATCACAGATTTTGCATTTTATTTTGGGTTTCGACAAAGCGTAGGGAATTACATTGCACATGTTCTAAAACATGTATTGCTAGACTATTGTTGCTAGGTCCATCATTTCTGTAACAGAAAGGAAGAAAAAATTATTCATTTCTTGCCTTTAATCACCAGTGGAAAAATAATAAATTATATAGAAATGTAATATGTTGATTAAACTTAAGGAGCTATTATTTATGTAATGTCTTGAGAAAAAATTCCATTAAATGTTCTTAAATGGAACTTATGACAAAAATAGCGAAACTCCAAGATGGCGGGGACTGATCCACCTTAAAACGCACATTGTAAAAGAGGCTAGGGGCGGCGTCCCGGGACGGGTTGTGGACACCGAGAGGGGCACAGGTGCTCGTGGTGTTGCAGGAGATAGCTGTAACCCCCCCCCCCCCCCCCGCGCGGTTGGATCAATATCTGGCTGGGAGATGGCTCCCCAGGCAGGCCGTGTGTCCCCAGCATACGTACATCCCCTCCCCTCCTCTCACTCATTGTCATGAGGAGGAGGGGGAGGGGGATACTGTGGGGTGCGTCCGCCGTGCCAGGCGGTGCGCGCGCAATCGATAATCACTGTCTGCTACTGTCGCGGGGTCGACAGTCGCCAATCACTGCCCGCTGGTCAGGTCACACGCCACCACCCTTCCACCTGCAAACCCGGCCTACGCTTTATTCTATACTCAGGTACTTTAACTCTGCGAAACCAACACCTCAATAGCATCTTTCATTTCCGAAATATCTGCGGTGTAAATTTTACGTAATTCATCTGATATATAACATAATTAGAATCCTATGCGTGGGTCACTTTGTGACCGAATAGGGTGACTTAGTGACATAGCGTTTTCTTTCAAATTAGTATTTATTTTTACCCTAATATCAGTATGTAGAGACCCGTAAATTTCGCGGATTCATTTGGCAACAAGCTAGACTCCATAATCCTGTATGTACTTGGGCTTCAATTAGTTGTCCATTGGTTGTTACTCCAGTTGTTTCGCAGACCTCGTACAAGAGTACTTGATACTAGTTTTCTTGCAGGTCAGTTATTGGTTTAAATTCGTCCGGGGCGTGTCTTACAGACAACGATCGAATTGCGACAGAAAGTCAAATATACACGTGTTTGCAATCTAACTTGTGCTCAATTGAAATCGCGAAATTTCCAGGTCACCATCAACGAGATGTTTCAGGCGCTCACTGGTGCCAATTTACCCACTGCATATTTAAAACATCCTCTGTGAAATGGAAAGAAATTTGAATAATACTGAGAAAAAAAATCGCCGTCGCAATGTTACACAACCTGTTACAAAGTGACCTCCATTTGCGGTAACTGACGACTGGCTGTTGTTTGGCATTTGTTTTAGGGAAGACGTTTCATAATCGACTGATGTCGCAGAATTCTGTTACTCCAGTCCGGAGCCTCCGCGATTCGCGTGCAAGGGAGTAGAAACCCGCGGCAAATGCCATCCAGCTACAAAAATAAAAAGGAAGGAAGATGTATTGTTACCGCGAAAAGTCACGAGATATTTCATAAGAAGAGACGGCTTCCTTTGAAAGCAGCAGTGTTATAGGCTGTTCACGGTAACATGAGCACTTTTGAAAGCCCTGCTTAAGATCTACTTGTATGTACGTTGTGTAACCTTCCGCCTTACGTAAAATTAACATTGCCATGGGCCTCATCACTTTATTCATGCGTCGATTAAGTGAAACTGTGAAATTGTTAGAAAAGTAAATATTTTTAAAATCTGCTAATTTTTACACTTCAATTCATTTAAAAAAAAAAAGTGAAAGTATTAATTTAAGTTATCAGAAATAGCTAGCTAAATTTTTTTATTCGACGTTAAGATACGGAACTACTTCCCATTCCATCGTTACCAACTTTACTGGACGCATGTTACTCAGTGCGCCAGTTAAAATATATGCAGGTAGGAGCAGTTACATTTTTCTAAGGTTGAGTTCAAAAGTGCTCACTTTATCGCGAACAGCCTTTATAATGTTTGTGTCCACAGCACACTGTGCGTAGTCACAGCCAAGTGCTGTAGTAAACTGTAGAGTTACCAACACTAAGGGACGACAGATTTTTGCCACAATATTGCCGGCTATAGTCCATTCGCAGTACCTTTTTTTAATTAAAACTTTTGAAAAATCGTCCCACCTATGGCGTGTTACTTTTTTCCTGAACATTTCGTGTATCATAAGTGTTTTGTATCTTATTTCTAGAGACATGAGGAATTCGCGGATTCCTTTTTGGGACAATTTAGAATTCAAAACATGCGTGTTTATATAACATTAGTCATCATTGGTCCACACGGTGTTTGACACCTCCTGGAGAACACTTGCCCAATCGTCGCCTTCCACCGTGGCAGCAGACAACCAATGCACAGTTGATACCCTCATATATGTACGTACATAAAGACTGTAGATTCCCGCATGCATGTCATTTAACTCGAAAATTTTTCAGGTCTCTACTTATTTCAGAAATAAAGTAGCTTATTTTTGGTTAAATTGAACTTTCACTCATATTTTATTTATAAATCATAATATTTAATTTATAAGTAAGACGAAAGAAAACGTAGATGAAGTAGGCGTGTTGGTAATGTCCAGTAAGAAATAGTTCCTATACAGAATATTTACAGTGAGTGCGCACGAATTCGGTACGTAGTCCCTTTGGCGTACTTCTCTGGTATATCCTGGAAGTAGACCGTCCTCAGAAATGCTGGAAGTAACTGTGAATGTACTATACCCGCATTACACATGTGCCGTGCGGGAAGTCTATACACTACACACTATTAAAGATATGCATTGATCTCGCTGGCTGCGCACAACCGATCTTCGTATCCCAAAATTGATCTGCTTTTCTGACCATACCACTTGCAAAAAGTCATGAATGGGATTTGAGGTTAGAAGTTTGTTAATAAACAAGTGTTTTGGGATATTTTTATATTCCCTTTAATTAATCTGTAATGCAGTTTGATTGAATTAAAATTGGTAAACGTATGGTATTCGTATAATAGTTCTCGTAATTTAAAAATTTATATATAAACAAACACGTTCATCACTGTTGACCATGTGTTGGGCACTTGCTCAAATGACGAATAAGCGGTCTACCCCGTGTTAGTATATTATGGTACTACCTGCTCCCCACTTTGAAGTTCGCTTACCCAATCGCTGATGTGTTGTGGGAGATACTGGGAGCGGACCTCATGCATGGTAGACTACTGCGTGCTGCAACATATTAACTGACGTGATGACGACGCTGCTGCCTACGTTTTACCAATATAACAACATAATACAGTATGTCTTTATGTAATGCCGAGTTCCTGCTTATTCGAATCTAGGTAATTCTGGGAGTTCGATAGACAGAAATGCAGTTCAATGTTGGGAATCGAAAGCTGGAATGGGCTGTTCACGGTAAAATGAGCACTTTCGAAAGCCCTGCTGAAGATCTACTTGTATGCATGTTGTGTATTATTCCGTAAAATTAACTTTGCCATGGGTCTCGTCACTTCATTCATGTACCGGTCAAGTGAAGCTGTATAGTAATTAGAAACGTAAATATTTTACAAATCTGCTAATTTTTACAGTTAGGTGGATTTAAAAAACAGAACGCGAAATAAATCATTTCAATTATTCTAAAACTGTTTTCGGACACCTTTTATTTAAGGTTAATATATGGAACTAATTTACATCCATCGTTACCAACTTTACCGGGCGCATTTCACACAGTGGGCCCGTTAAAGTATATGCAGAGAGGGTCAATAACTTTTTTCGAAGGTTGATTTCAAAAGTGCTCACTTAATAGTGGGTGGCCTTTAGCTGCGTAGCAAACATGCGCACTTTATCTTGCATTCCCTCGCTGCGAAGTGGGAAGTGACGTAACACAACACTTCCTGCCCCTGACGGCGACAGTTCCTGCGTCACTTCCGGGACGGACGGGTCTCGGAAATGAAAACTCCTCGACTGCGGAGTGGTAACTTCCGGTCTCAGCGCTTGCACGCTCACTTCTTGCAGACAGGGTATCGACGTCATACAATCGAAGTTATCCCCTCAAGTGAAAAATATCTCCCGTTACTACATATTTCCAACGCATAGCTTTAAAATAGGTAGAGACAGCATATTTTCGTGAATTATTTAGAGGGTGAGCTAGACTTCAGATATGTTTTCTTTTATACCTAGTTTTATATTGATAAGCGGTTATTTATCCACTTCCTGAAGGATTCCGAGTCGATAATAAACACGCAAGAAGACGCATTGAATCATCTTGTTGTGTGGTCAAGGATAAAATTGTCCTTTATGCTGTTCATAGTAAAGGGAGCACTTTTGGAAGCCTTGCCTAAGATCTACTTGTACACACATTGTGTATTATTCCGCCGTATGTCAAACAAACATTGCTGTGGACCCGATCACTTTATTCATGCGTCGGTAAAGTGAACGTGTGAAATCATTACATAATAGTAATGTCATATAAATGTAATAATTCTTACATTTATACACTTTCAAAAATAGAAAGCAATGAAATAATTTCACTATTTCCAAAATTATTAAGCGAACGTTAAGACATAAAACTACTTTATCTTCGCCGTTACTAACTATACTGGGCGCACGCCAGTCAGATTGTCTGGTTGTAACATAACAGAGGCAGTGGCATTTCTCAAAGGTTGGTTTGAAAAGTGCTTAGTTAAGCGTGAACAGCCTTTACTTATAGCACCAGGGACCAATGAACAAACACATTATAAGTAGAGATTCGCAAATTTCGTGATTTAATTTGAGGACAAGCTAGAATTCAAACACGTGTACATTAGACTTTCTGTCTCAATTGGATCGCGGTTTTTAAGACACGCCCTGGACAAATTTTAACCAGTAACTGACCTGCAATAAAACTAGGACCGAATACCGAGTTGCCAGATCTGCGATGAAGCTGAAGAACTAGGTGACGCACTAGTATACAAATTATTGTGGAGTCTAGCTTGTCGCCAAATGAATCCGCGGAATTTCTTGGTCACTAATTATGAGACTCGAATATGCAGAGGTCTGTGAAGTCAAGCATAACGTTACTAATTGCGTTTTACTCATTAATTCTAAAGAAAATATTCGTTGCCATTATATACTTCAAAACGCTTTTACGTCAGTTCTATCAGTTCCGTGACTAATGATTTCAATTTTTACGTGTCATAGGTAGGGATAGGAGAATCTCGCGTAATCATTTCAAGATAGACTACACACGCGTGTACACTGAAGTCACCTTCGATATTGGATCAGAGTTTATTATGCACGCCCTAGACGACTCTGAACCAATAGCAGACCTGCAAGGGAACAAGAAGCGAATCCCATACTGCCGGGCGTGGAGTAACACTGGGACAGTAGCCAATGAACAAACAAACATCTGCGGCTCGACTGTACAAAGGACTGTGGAGTCTAGCCTACAAGTCACTGAACTCGCGGAATTTTCCGATCCCTAGTCATAGGTGTCGGTCCGTGAATCCCATACGCTCAGTTTCGGTTTAACACGGTTCGTAACGGCTCAGTCATGTAAGAAAGCAAGGAAAGATTTATCTTCCCGTTCTGCCCTTGTTATTTGCTTGTGGTGTCATTTGCTCGTCGATTCATTTCTAACTTACGATCTGCAACGAAGTCGTCCCTTTCGCAATGGTATTCATGATATAACGTTGCCATTAAATTTAGAGGTAATAAAATTGAGTAGGCCGGTAAATGGAAATATTAAAAGCGAGGTAATGTTAAATAATCATTCCCCGTACGCCATACGAAGACGGTGTTAAATTCCTAGGCCTGTTCTAAGAACCAACAATTTTTTTCCTCCAGATTTTCAGAATATTTTATAGTTTCATGTCTCGACATCGGTGAAAACTCCATAAAATTGCCAAACATCGTTCGCCATGTTTTTTAGCGTATATAAAAAATTATTTTACTTAAAATATTAATTCCTAGAAGTTAAATATATATACTAAAACATAAAGTTTGGCCTTAGTAAAACAGTGTTCCTTAAAGACACAGGAATTAGTTTTCTTTTAAATTTAACAATTGGTTTAACCATAGATTAAAAATTAGGTAGATCGCTTATTCGACTTCTGCGCATGTATCCAACATTGACCTACCCCAATCCTACACAGCTGACAAAGTCACATGGTCGACGGTGATGAAAGTGTTTGTTTATATCTTAATTTCTAAATTACATGCACTATTAGATTAATAAAATACTTTTACTAATTTGAATTTAATCAAAATGCATTATAAATTAGTTAGAGGAAGTATACATACGTCTCAAGGCATTTGTTTACAAATCAGTTTTCCAACCTAAAATCCAAACTTCGCCGTTTTCTCTAGACGCGTAGGCAGAACAGCAGTTCAATTTGGGACACGGAGACTGATTGTGCGCAGCCAGCGAGATCTCTCTACCTCATATTTAGGTTACTTAACGTAAATGTTTGAATTTTGCTTCCAATTTAAATTTTATCTCAAATATTAAAATTCAAATACTGGCGAACGACATTAAAACCCACAGTAAATATACTTCATGGTATTCCGATAACACAAGCAATTATTCTGATCTGTACTCTAAAGTATTAGTTTTGTCCGATTCTGATACTGTGTGAAAAATAAAGAGAGAAGTTTAAAATTCAGACAAATCTTTCCAATCATTTTTGAAAAGTCATTTTCCACAATTTTTATAATTCTTCAGAATAATATTTCATACCACGAAGAAAAATTATATAATATGCTAAAAACTTAGAAAATAATTTTTAAATTGTAACTCTTAAACTATCTTAAGGAATCGCGTTTAGATAAATCAGTACAACTAAATAAAATAGAAGTGCCTGTCTGTTATTTTCGTATTTTCCACTTTTAATTATTTTTCATATAGTATAATTGATTACTATGCCATATCTAATGTCAATTTTTTTCGTGTCAGTCTGTATGCCTGTCTGTCCGACCGGATTGAACTAGAAAACCAGTGAACGTATTGACATCAAATTTGCACAATCTATAGACAATAACTCCAGGACCGACTTTGTCTTCGTTTCATCGAGATATCGCAAACGGTTCCGAAAATATGAGGATTAGAGATGTACACAGGTACTGGATTAACTTTTCTTAGAATTACTGCATAAAAATGCATTGTTAAAATAGTTCAATCATTTATCCTTTCTTTTTTGTCTATGGGCTGTCCTCCTTTCCTTCCCAAGAGCAATTCCAAATCCTAAATGGCATCCGTACGAAGTAGCAGAGGGAAGCTAGTAATTAATAACGAAGTTATTTTCCTCACTCGGGGTAAACAAGGTTCTCAAGTAGTACGCAAATTACGAAGGTCAAGTTCACATGCCTTTTTTTTTCCCCCACTTGCCTCGCTCCTCTGCCCAAAGTACGATCGATACGTACGTATAAGAGAATCCATAACTGCGCGGTTGCACGCGAACTGGCAGGACGAAGCAGGTGAATGACGGGACCCGACACGAAGATCGCTAAACGGAGGAGACAAATGAACGCTCCTTAGTGAGCTGAGGACGCTGGCAAATGGCGGTGCTGGGGCCGTTTCCGGGTCACTGCTCACAGCACAACAAACACGCGAGGCTTGGTCGGCAAAGGGAGGGGGAGGGGGGGGGGCGTGACGTCAAACAGCACATACACTGCGGTCACTTATAAGTAGGGACACCCGAATTTCGCGAAAAGATTTGCGAACACGCTGGATTTCAATAACCTACGAGCGTACCAGCAGCTCCCTTTTGCTTTATGGCGGCGTGTGTTTGTGAGAAGGCATTTTGTTAGTTGACTGGCCAATCAGAATTAAGTTACTCCGATAATGTACGTCTCTGATTCGTGGGCAGACACTTAAGGCGCGCAACATATGGATCTGAACTAAAGTGTTATGAAGTGCAACTGGTCGTGAGATCTTCGCAAAGTTCGGGTGTGCCTATAAGACCTTACAAGCAGAGGCTTTAGTTATTGCATGGTAGCAGAAACAGAGTGAAATGTGTTTAAAGTATTTATAAGTATTGGTAGTTCACACTTTGAGTACTATGCCCGAATGTGGCTCGTGCGAAATAAATCTCGATATATCTCGATGTATAAAAGCAAAAATCGTACAAATATAATTTCATTGCCTTCGTAGTTTTTTAATCATGATTTTACATGGACACTTCAACGCATTAACCAACATTTTTGTACAAAATACAAACTGCAATACCTGTTCACTCGTTAAACCAGTTCTTACATGACTACAGGAATGAACACATGTTAGGAGTGAAAGAACATTTGACTGGAGGACTGTAAACTCGGCAGTCTATTGGCTAACAGCTGGCCAGTAATGCATGTAGTACTGTAGGATGTGGTGTAGTCTGGTGTAGTTTGTTCCAGTAGGAGAGTGGCGAGTGAGGACACAACACATCTGGTGTTCATGTAGAGCTGAATATACGTCTATCCCTTCTAACGTGGCTTGAATATCTGCACATGTTGCCATACCTCAGTGTGTTAATGGAGCACTTTTTGTACAGCCCTGGTCGAGAGGCGGCATCGCCCCTTATAAAGAAATGGTTTGTTTTATCGTCATTACTGAAAGTGTTTCATTTCAGAAGCATTATTTCATGGTTCTGCTCAAGTTTTTGTGCCTGGTTGTTAATAGGAGTTCCCGGTTTGTGATTAAAAGGCGAGAATGAAGTAATATATATAATTTTGTGTAAAGATAAATGTTGGATAAATACGTATTAATGGTTCATACAGTATGGGTAAGGTAATTAACTAAGTTTCTATAGTCGCATTCACAAATGGGAGTCATTCTGGACGATTCTGTTGGTCGGCGGGTTTTCTCGGGTATCTCCCGTTTTCCCCGCCCCTTCATTCCGGTGCCGCTCCATACTCACCTCACTCACCCTCATCGGCTCTTAATATCTCGCTATTAAGGGAGGCCCGCATCTTTTCACTTCTATTGTTGCAGTTTATCAATCTTCCTAAATTCGAATTACGAAGAAATACACTCTAAATCTGAATCAGTGAGAATTTCACTGTTTCGATCAGTTAACAGAAGGTCTACCTGACTGATTCAACAGTCTTTCTTTTTAGTGAATTTAATTGGTGAATCATTGAAAAAATGTCAGATCTCCTTCACATATTGATTTAGTGACATTGTCCCCTGATTCATTAGTTTTTTTTTCAGTGGTAATTTTTGACTGCTGGATCAGTTAAACAGCGTGTAAAATGGCCGTCGAACAACGTTTCAAAATGGCCGTTAAATAACGTGTACCAAGCGAAATAACAACGAATAAACTAATAAAACCAATACAAAATAATTTCTAAAATGTGTTTCGTCTTTCAAAACACCATTTTACGTGGTAATATGAACATTCATCTTTTCACGCCGTTTTTACGTCTTTCATTTCGTTTTCATGTAATCGACAATTGAAAGTTTAAACTGCATATAAATTGGTGAAGAGAGTGCACTCATATATACTTTTAGTTTTGACATTCCTAACGGTATCAATCAAACCAAAAACGTTAATAACTATAAGATACATATTTTCCTCTTATCTTTTAACTTGCATTGGTAACGTGGATGTCAAGGCAACAGGCTAAAATAAATAAACTGTAGAAAGGGCGTGAGTTCCCGGCTACCTCCGAAAACTTTTCACTTTTAAATTACGGTTAGTTGTGCAAAAAAATAGCAAACGTTCAATAAAAACAATTTTTAATTCGCAATTGCAATCGGCCGTCACTTATTCAATAAGTGAAATTGTTTCACTTCACTAATTCAATCAGTGAGATTTTTTCACTGAAAGAATCTGTGGTTTCCCGCTGATTCGAATTAAGAGTGTCAATAAACAAATCAATATGGTGGGTGACGCGGTGTCTTAAGGTTTATTCTAATCTGGTTTGGGAGCTAAATGCTTTTAGAGTTTATTCTAATCTGGTTTGGGAGCTAAATGCTTTTAGAGTTTAGCAACAAAAATTTCTCGCCGCCAGGGCGCACCGAATCTTACCACTTTGTATGTGAGTGACTGAAGAGATTTGGGCGGCTCTTAAAATCGAGGTTTTGAGAGCCGATGATGGTGAAGCGAGGTGAGTATGGAGCAGCCCCGGAATGTCCCACACCTGGCAGTTATGGGATTCGCAGGGTGTTTCCTTGCAAGTCTGCTATTGGCTCAGAGGCGTGCAGGGCGGGTCTAATAAACTATGATCCAATTGGGAAGGTGACTTCACTGGATATATGTGTTTGACGTCTATCTTGTCCCGAAATGAATTCGCGAAATTTTCCTATCCCTACTTATGAGTTGTATTGTATTAGACCCTACGTAAAGAATAAACTTCGTTCTTCGCACTGGAGCAGAAATATAAGGACATATAATCACGTATGGTTAAATATTCAGCCGTAAATTTGATTTAGCAAAACGCAGACTTACACAGTTACTTTATTTTAATATCACAACTGAATCTATATATATATATATATATATATATATATATATATATATATATATATTCAGTGGAGAGTCAAAGCGATTAAAGGCTGTTCACGATACATTGAGCATATTTTAAATAACCCTAAAGAAAAAGTAACTGCCCCTACCTGCATAGGTTTTATCGGGCGCACTGATTGACATGAGTCCAGTAAAGTTCCTAACTATGGATGGCAAGTAGATCTGTATAGTAACATCGAATAAAAAGTGTTATGCAACCATTTATGATAACTTAAAATATTTGTTTCATTTTCTGTGTTTGTTAATACACCGAAGAGTGAAAATGAAAATATACGTTAAATATTTACATTTCTAATAATTTCACAGTTTCACTTGACCGACACGTGAATGATATGCTGAAGTCCATGACTGTTAATCGTACATAAGGCGGAAAAATACACAACTTGCATAAAGTAGATCTTAAGCAGGGATTTCAAAAGTGCTCATTTTACTGTATTAATCTATAGCTTTAGATACAATGTAAAAAAAAAATTGAGAAGTTAATTACCTCTACATGTAAGGTAAAATTACCTCTCAAATGTAGAGTAAATTTACATAACAAGTAAAGAACTATTCCGTAATTGTACGGGAAAAGTACCTGACAAAAGTTTGACGAGGTGTGGTTGGGGGGGGGGGGGGAATTCCATACAAGAAAGGGAAAATTAAATATAATGTATAATAAAATTATATTTAAAATTATTCCAGAGTGTTAGTATTGTGAATTACTTCATTATTAATATCTGACATATGGTAACCTAAACCTCAACTCTAACATCCTCAACACTTGCTAGTGGATGTGCGCGACCCATGGTTCTCTATCACGATAGGACTATGAGCTGTCCATTGCACCACGACAACAGCGTGATATCCATGTATGAGTTTTTCCACTACCATGTACATGGATTTTACTCCATAGTGCAGTAATTTTGCCTTGCCCGTAAGGAAAACTATGCTTCCTTCACAATTTTCCGAATATTACCTTACACATGTCAGGTAATTTATTGATATTTAAATCAGTACAGCTTCCCCCGTAGATGCTTTGTAAAGCATAACACAGTCCCTCAGACGAGTGTAAGGATTTATTGTTATAATTTGGTGCAATAATTATATAATTTGTATACGGTTGGTTGGAATCAAGAACTTTAACCCTGACTAACAAACCAATCAGTATAACACTGCGCAGTTGCCTTGAGCGAAATCATGAAAGTATGAAGCTCCTCTTGATGACAACTATAGCCTACTAATTTCGCACTTAAATTTGTAACGTTTTGCCATTGAATTAAGCTCTAGCTTGTGAACACCCGGTACCAAACGCTTTCGCATTTTTACTGTTCGCTCTTGAAAACACAATTGGGAGGCGTGAATAACAGTTACGGAATAAAGTTAACTATACGCTGTTCACGGTAAAGTGAGCACTTTTGAAATCAACCTTAGCAAAATTCACTACTCCTAAATTCATATATTTTGACGGGCGCGCTGAGTGACATGCGCCCAGTAAAGTTGGTAACGATAAATGGAAAGTAGTTCCATATAGTAACGTCAAATATAAAGTGTTAGGTAACCATTTGTGATAACTTAAATTATTTCTTTCTTTTTCTGTTTTTCTAATGCATTGAAGTATAAAAATTACCAGATTTGTAAAACAATTTCCTTTCCAATAATTTCATAGTTTCACCTGACCGGCGCATGAATAAAGTGATGAGGCCCATGGCAATGTTTATTTTACTTAAGGCGGGAGATTACGCAACGTGCATACAAGTAGATCGTAAGCAGGGCTTTCAAAAGTGCTCATTTCACCGTGAATAGCGTATATTCAGAATTTTCGCTGCGGCAAGTATACATATCCCAATTGGAGCCAAACACTACATTTCGCATATGTGTGTGTGTATATATATATATATATATATATATATATATATATATATATATATATATATATATATATATATATAATTTCTCCATTTATCGCCAGCTTTGGAACAGCAGCGCACCTTACAGAGGAAACTTTCCCCTGTGCCCAACTCTTCCATAGTAAATCTCGTTTTGTTCCCAACTTGAGTAGAATAAACCTTAGCCCCGGGTCTAATACTAAACATCTACTTTCCGCCTTGTTTTGTATCCTTCCACGATGAATAAACACGCTACAAAATACAGGGTCAATTACAGCCTCCCACTGTGGCAAAATGAGTCAACGAGCATTTGATGTCTGCTTGCGCGAAACAGGCGATTTCCAAGTCCAGCATCCAGATAGTTTGATCTGCGCATTTTTCTTGTCTCTATACTAATAAATAGGTCCCCTGCCGTTTCGCGTCATAAGAACCCTGTCACACTGTCAAATTTTTTTTACTGGGAGAATCTAATTCAAATTATTATTTAAAAATTATTTTCATAGAGAGATATTGTTTTTTTTTCTATGCGGTCCTTTACAGGAAGAAATGTAAGTATTATTGTAATTTATTTTATTTTCTTGACTAAATCAAAATTTTATTTATAAGAGATGTTTCCTGCACAATGAAATTTAATGCCTCTGAGCTCGTAACATTATGTGCAATATTAACTTAAAATAGCATTTATGCCCAGACAGCTTCTACATAAATTAATTATCTCTAATGCCTACTTCGTTTACAGCAATTGTTCGTTATTTACAGTTTCTTGACGTCCATTTCTGTCGTGCACGATTCTGATTGGCTGAGACCGTCAAATATCAAATACATTTTAGAACCGGTCCATTTTTTAAATGTTTGATGGAAGCTGAAGGCATCCAATTTTTTCAGATAGATATGGCGGGGTTTGTGATGACGTAATAACGGTCTAAATGTATTTGATTAAACTTATTGAAAGCAGTGTGACAGGGGATTAAGAACGGCACCAGGCTATCACAGGCACAGCTCATCCTGCTGGTTGAACCCGGCCACGCGGGACACAGAGAGAAAATAGAACAAAATGTTTGTTTGTTAGGGTCAAATGTATATTTAGTTGCCCTAACAAGATATATTGTTGAACTAACAAAATTCGAAAAGAAACAAAATTAATTTTGTTCGTTTAACAAATATATGTCTGAGTAAACAATATCTCTGTGTTGGGCCAAAAATGTCACTGAGTATAACAAAACTGATAACTAGAGATCTGCAAAATTAGCGTTATTATTGAAGGACAGGCTGAACTGCAAGTTGCTGTTTGTTTGACCGACTGCAGTCATTGGCCGGAGATATATCTCGCACGCCTCGGAGAACTCTTGAGCCAGTAATAATATATCAGTGGCGGAGTGGCCAATCTCTATCAAGGAGATAAAACATGTATGTGATGTTGATGAAAGGGCAGCGGCCAATGAAAAAAAAAACGGACTGTGCTCACTTGTTTATAATGGAGTGCAGTCTATCCTCTCGCCAAGAGATAACGCGAATTTCGCACGTTTCTACGAATCACCCGTACTGCGCGCGATCTGTGTTCAATGTGTTGATATCGCATGATCTTTGTTTCTCTAAATGTTCACTTACTGCTGTGAGCCATACTAAGTTTGTCTGCCATGTATAGGAACAGTGAGATTTCGCGAAAAGGTTTCAAGACAAGTTATATTTGAAAACACTGTAGGGACGTTCACCTATCTTGATTGGCTGAATGACTTTCTGGCACGTGTTAACTGTCTGCACACGAATCACGTAGAAGCCATGCTAATGTTGCCAAATTCCAAGTGGCCCGGTCAAATACGAAAACGCCTTCTCAAGCAGACAGCGACTATTGGCAATAGAACCACCGTGTACTGATATTTCTTGGCGAAAAAATCACTAGCTCTAATCGTTTACCGTATGGAATTTCCTCTCGTGTTTAATAACAGTTGAAAAGGGTCATCCTGTTTACATAATTACGTACACCCTGTACGAAATTACGTGTGTACGGCGCCCAATCCTGTGGGCGTATATATCACCGAGCGAGGGTGTCGTGTGGTAGTTCGCCCCCCTGCCGCCAGGCACCGCCCGCGAAGAGGAGCGGTTGCCATGGAGACTACAGATTGTTTGTAAACAACTTTTCCTTGCGCCGGTATCTCCTCGTCGAATCAGCTGTTTGAGGCCGGACTTAATAACATTTAACGGCGGTATTTCCGAACTAAAAATATCTACGAGTGAGTACTTGACGTGTTATTTCACTTTCCCCAGTCTCCCTAACCGGAGGAGAAAAATAACATAGCGACATAAAACATATCAGAAGATTAATTTCGACATCTCGAAGACATGTCAATGAACTTCAGAGCAAACCAGGTAGGTGTGTATTTATATTTCTTTGGTTTCTCTTATAGATGATTACTGATTGTTGGTGACAGTGCTGTTGGCAAGGTCACCAACAGGCAATTGCCATAACTCGGAATATATTTTATATAAGTTTTGGCCAAGTAGGTAGTTAGTTGCTCTTAGCGTCTCGTCGACAGCGAGGTCATTGGGGACGGCGCGGGTTGCGCAGGGGAGGGGGAGGGGGTGAATTGGGGAAGGAATCGGTAATGGCCTTTGTTAGGGAACCATCCCAGCATTCGCCTGGAGTGATTTCGTGAAACCATGGAGGGCCGAAGTTAGGATGGCCGGACCGGGAATCAAACCCGGGTCCTCCCGAATGCGAGTCCAGTGAGTTACGACTGCGCCACCTCGCTCTGTTTCTGCGAAGTAAGATGTTGGCAAACAAGTGGAATCTAAGCCAGTTTACGGAAACTGAACCAGTTTAGTGGCCGTACGGGAAATGTATCATGTGCATATTCGATTAAAACAGATTATTTTTAAATTTGTTTCGATATTGGAACAGTGATTTACCTTTATTTACTATCACAATCGCTAGAGACGATGGTTTAACGCGAAACAGTTTAGTGTTTACTGTACGTCCGACAGATTTCTTTACCGGAAATTCCTCGGATTCTGGCAATAAGCTGGACCCCGCAACCCTTTGTGTACTGTTGCGTCACTTAGTTCTTCATTTGCTGATGCCCCAGTTCCATCGCAGACCAGGTAAAACGGTATTCGGTCCTGGTTTTAGTGCAGGTCACTTACTGGTTAAAATTGGTCCAGGGCGTGTCTTAAAAACCGCGATCCAATTGAGACAGAAAGTCGAATGTACAAGTGTTTGAATTCTAGCTTGTCCTCAAATGAGATCGCTAAATTTCCGAGTCTCTACTTATTGGTTGTCATGCATGTATGAAGATACTATCTCGTTTCACTGGGTAGCGAGGATTCTGATACTATAAGGCAGAACGTTTGAGATTGGTCTAAAAACAACTTAGCCGAGTCAAAACCTTGTTCGTCTAGTCATGAAAGAATAAACTAGTTAGAGTGTTATAAATAGAGCCACGAGTGTTTAGCGATTTCATTCGGAGGCGGGGTAGACTCCAAACCCTTGTTCTGTTCTCCTACTGTTGTGATTGGACGACACTTATTTAGACATGCCCCATTTAACTGTGAGCTATAATAAGCTGGAAGTAGTGGTGTGAGTGAGTATTAAACAGTACTGTACAGAGGCCTCACTTGATCACAGCAACCAATAAGCGAACGATATTGACTCGAGTGTGTAGAGGGCTTCCCAACCTAGCTTGCTGCCAACTCGATCCGCGAAATACTCGTGGCTCTAGTTATAAAAGATATGTTGGCTCAAAAATGTTTCGCGATTACCTATCATCTTTAGTTATGGCATGTTCGAAGTGTTACCTGGCTTAAGGGCTGTTTACTTGGCTGTTTATCATCGCTGAAAGAGCTGACTTCATCCTAGTGTACGTGTGCTATGTGTGTACACATCTGAAGTACATTTTCGTTACTGTCCCGTTCAGTTGTGGCATCAATGAACAAGTACATCTTGCACGTGAAGGATTCTCATAGTCTAATACTGCACACGACAAAGAATCAGTGACGCCCTGTGTTATAGGCTGTTCACGGTAAAGTGAGCACTTTTAAGTCTCTAGTTACTTTTTTCCTATTAGCCATGTTGTATTCTTCCACTAATTATTAAAATAAATATTGCCATGTAAGTAATAAACACAGTGTATATATTTCACCGTAATAGAAAGTTTACGTCTAAGGCTACAATAAAATATATTTATTGACTATTATTCCAAATGTGAGGACTTCCAGAAGTGCTCACTTTACCGTGAAAAGCCTATAGGAGGAGATTCCTTTCGGTAGCATGACACGCAAAAATGTTTGCACCTAGTTTATTAATGGTTAACACTGGTATATGTTGTTCAAGGTAAACTGAGCACTTTTGAAAGCCGTGATCGAGATTTACTTGTACGCGTATTGTGTATTCTTCCGCCATACGTAACACTGCCATGAGTCTGATCACTATTCATGCGTCGTACAAAATAAGACCCTGAAATTATATAATATAAAAGTAAATATTTCGCAAATATGTCAGTTCTTATTTATATGGATAAAACACGTGGTTAACCCATTCAGACCCAGTGTACACAGTTTTGTGCATTACTCATGTGTAGGTAATCGTGTAATTACGGACAATTCTATCGTCTTACTATTGACGAATTTGTTTAGTGTCACCTACTATCTGACATTATGCGAGTAATTAATTCTAATTTCCAATCTTCAAGGTGACTTGCCTCTCTCATAATTTTTAAGTTAGGCCAAAATGAGTGAGTAAAGGAATTTGGGAGGCCCTAACAGCGAGCCAATGAGGGTGATCGAGGAGAGAATGGATCAGAGCCGGAATGAAAGGGCGTGGGAAACGGGAAATCCCCGAGAAAACCCGCCGACCAGCGGCATCGTCCGGCATGATTTCCACATGCAAAAATCCGTAAGTGACCCGGCCGGGAGTGGAAACCGGTTCGCCTTGGCGGGAGGCGATCAGGCTAACCACTCAACCACCGTGGCCCCAAGTTAGGTCATAGGTCGAGTTGTTTATTCTACCTCATTTTTCACAGTGAATATCTCTCGAAATTTCTACTTCGAGTTCACGATGACCCTATATTCATACTTACCCTCTTACGAGTGAACTGTAAATTACAAAATTATGGAAGTTACTGATCATTTCGGAAGAGATCGCCTTGCACAGTTTTCTGATGTTAACATATTTTTTGTAGTGACCGAAAAATTGTATTTTAGATATTGGCATAAAAATTCCAATTATTATATATATTTTATGAGCTCGTAAACGTCACATGTTTGTTCTTATCGCGCAAAGAGCGTAACTAGGGTTCTCGTTGACCATACTTAACATATCATTATATAATCTTATCACGGTTACTTCTGAAACGCTTCTTAAGTTCTACTTTCTGACTATTCCTAATGCTTAGGAGCAGTGAAATTTCGCGGGGATATTTCAAGGCAAGTTATATTTCAAAACACTGTAAGGACGTTTACCTATCTTGATTGGCTGAATTACTTGTTGTCACGTGTTAACTGTCTGCACACGAATCACGTAGGAGCCGTGCCGAAGTCTGAGTGGCCCGGTCAAACATGAAAATGTCTTCTCAAGCAGGCAGCAAACAATTGCAATAGGCAAACTGCTTTTGGGTGCTTATAAAATTGAAGTCTACCGCGTACTCATATTATTTTCGCGAAAAATCACTATCTCTACCAATGCTTCATGTAAACAAAGCTCTAACTAGGTACGCATAATTACACCCTATTTGTGCCCATACACTTTAATAACATTTTGCATGAGAACTATTTATTGCTAGACATTAGAAATACGCCTATTTTCTTTCTGTTTTACTCACGCCTATACCATATAAGTAAATGTTCCATTTGACCAAAAACAAGATATTTCTATGTAGGCATAAAGGCGTATATAGTGAGCACTTTTGAAATTACGCTTAGAAAAATGTCACTGCTCCTACCTGCATATATTTTAATAAACGTACTGAGTGGCATGCGTCCAGTAAAATTGATAACTATTGAGAGAAAGTAGTTCCATGTCTTAGCGTATAATTAAAAGTGTTAAGTGACACTTTTATGATTACTTAAATTATCTCTTCTGCTTCCTGTTTTTCAATGCACGCAAGTGTAAAAAAACTAGCAGATTTGTAAAATATCTACTTTTCTATTAATTTCAGTTTCACTTTACGGACGCATGAATATAGTGATGATGCCCACGGCAATGTTCGTTTTACATAACGCGGAGGAATGCGCAACGTGCCTGCAAGTATATCTTAAGCAGGGCATTCAAAAGTGCTCAGTTTACCGTGAACAGCTTGTAAACAGAAATATAAAACGCTTTCCGAATTTCGTGTAAATATTTCCGCACATACTAGATTTCACTGCACCATGAGTAGAGCTAGCCATTTTTTCCCGGAAAAATATAAATACACGGTGTACTTCAACACTATAAGCACCCAACAGCAATTTGTCTTGCCATTGGCCGCTGTCTGCTTGAGAAGGAGTTTTCATATTCAACCGGGGCCACTCAGAACTCGGCAACATCGGCACGGCTCCTACGTGATTCGTGTGCAGACAGTTAACATGTATCAGAAAGTAATTCAGCCAATCAAGATAGGTAAATAAGTGACCGTACAGTGTTTTCAAATATAATTTGTCTTGAAATCTTTTCGCTAAATTTCACTACCTCTGAGCGTATCATCAGTTTTCCTTTGCCTATTGGCCGCGTGCCTTTGTAAGAGCATAATTTCTCACTTAACTGTCCAATCAGAATTAGGTAACCACGACACTGCACGTCTGTGATTCGCGGGCATACTCCTGAGACGCATAACACATAGATCATCCTATCATGAAAGTGGATCTGAGGTAAAGTGTTATGAAATACAACTGGACAGGCGTCCCTTAATGATTAGAGCCATGAGTATTTCGCGAATTCATTTGGAGGTGAGGTAGGCTCCAAACACTTGTTCTTTTCTCCTACTAGTGTGATTGGACGTCAGTTTTTTAGACACTCCTCATTTAACTGTGAGCCAGTTATAAGCACGAAGCAGTAGTGTGAGTGAGTATTTAAGAGTCCTGTACGGAGGCCATACTTGATCACAGCAACCAATAAGCAAACGACCAGCAAGCAGGAGAAAGTAGACAGTTCAGGACCAGAGGGGAGAGAGGAGAGCTGGCCAAAGGGAGGGAAACAAGGGTGCTGCAGGAGACAAGGGTAGGCAGGTGGGTGGAAGGGAGCCAGAGGTAGTTTTCTAGGCAGCTCTATTGTAAAGGGGGTTGAGCTGAGGAATATCAGGAAGGAAATTACATATAAAGCAGCGTTTGGGGGGGGGGGGGGGCAAATACTAGGGATTTGGAGGAAAGGGTTAGTGGTATGAGAGATAGCAGGGTGGCAAAGGTTGTTCTAATTCATGTAGGGGGAAATGACCTGGCTCATAGGGAGGTGGGGCAGGAGGATAGAGCGGGACCTCAGGGGATTGCTGAGGAAAGTACGGGAGAAGTTCCCTGGAGCTAGGGCAGTAGTCAGTGGCGTGCTGGTTAGGAAAGGAGTATCCTATAGGAAGGCAGTGGCTGCGAGTGAGGTATATTAGAGGGCGTGTAGGGATTTGGGGGCTACATTTATAGACAGTAGGAAATGGGGTAGGCTGAGAAAGTGTAGGGAGGGACTAGGTTCACCTGACAGAACAGGGAAAGAGGATTCTAGGTGATCTGCTAGGTAGAGAAGTAGCTGGCTGCATGGAGAGGGTCAGGGCAGAGCAGCAGTTGTTGAAATAGCAATCAGTTAGAAGCAAGGAAACGGAAGGGGAGAGAAATGGAGAGGATAGCATTGATGAGGCCGCAGGGGTGGAGATAGGAGGTAAGCAATGTAGGATGGTAAAGCAGAGTAGTGGTATAAAGATAATGGTGGTGAACTGCAGGAGTGTGTACAGCAAGCTGGAGGGCTTCTGGGGAAAGGTTAAAGGATATGGGGCAGATATAGTGGTAGCTGTGGAGACATGGTTGACTGAGGAAGTACTGGACTTAGAGTGTAGGCAGGATAAGTTCACCATCTTCAGAGGAGACCGGGGTAGGAGAGGAGGAGGAATAATGTTGTGTGTAAGGAAAGGACTAAAAGGGGCGGTAGAAGGGTTAGTGAGGATGTTGAGGTAATGGAAATTAAATTGAGTGGTAGTAGTAATAGGAGTATTACTTTGCTGGCAGCGTATAGACCACCAGGACAGGGATGGCAAGCAATTGAGATGATCAAGGAGAGAGTCGATAGACTAAAGGACAGGCAGTGGGTTGTTGTAGCAGGGGATTTGAATATGCCAGGGGTGAAATGGGTAGAGGGTGCAGAATGAATGGATAGCATGATGCAGAGAATGGCAGCACAGTTAGTCAACAGAGGATTTGTCCAGGTAGTAGAAACACCTACGAGATGGAATGAGGAGGGTGTTGGGTCAGTGCTGGATGTGGTGTTGGTCAGACCTAGGAATGCTGTAGTTGGTGCAATAGTATTGGATGGTATAAGCGACCATCATATCCCGGTTGTGGAAATTGGGATTGGCAGGATGAGGGAAGTGCAAATGGCACAAAGGTTGGTGGGGCAGTATGGGAGAGGAGACAAGAAGTGGGCAGAAATATTCCTGAGAGACAGGATTAAAAAATGGTAAATGGAGGAGGGTGTAGAGGGGTTGTGGAGGGAGTTTAGAGGATTAATGGAGGTTATGTTGGAGAAATATGTGCCAATGAAAAGGTTACGGACTGGGGTAGAGCCGAATATTATGGACAGGAGATTTTGAAAATGAAGAAGTGCAGAAAATTACATGCCAAGTGGAGAAATTAAGGGATGATAAAATTTAAAGAAATTATTAAACAAATGGGTAGGGAGCTTGAAAGGACGATCAAACAGGCAAAGAATGTATTTCTGGGGATCATGGTGGAAGAAGAAAAAGGCAAGGAATGGGGGAAATTGATTTGGTATGTTAGGAGGTTAAGGGGAGGAGAGGAAGGGATCCCTCTGCTAATAGGAAGGGATGGTAGGCATGCGACAAATGACCAAGAAAAATCGGAGATGCTGCAAGGACAGTAATTGTCAGTGTTTGAGGCAAAGGAGTGTTGGAATAGGGTGGCAAACAGGGTTCGGGGGGTGTTTAGTGAGTTTAAGATGAGGGAGTGGGGGATAGAAAAGGTAATTAGGGGTTTGGAGAGCAGTAAGGCAGGGGGTCCAGGTGGGATAGGAAGCGCAGCACTAAATTTTGGTGGCAGGGAGTTGGCAAAATATTTAGAAGTGCTGTTTAAATAATACTTAGGAGAGGGTAAGTTACCACAAGATTGGAAGGATGCTATGGTGGTACCTATACACAAGCAGGGAGAGGATAGGGGGAGGCCTGGCAGCTACAGACCGGTGATTCTTACACCAAGTACAGGATAAGTAATGGAGAGGCTGGTGGTGCAGTATGTGGTGAGGGTTATGAACAATAGGAATTGGTTGGAGGAGTCCCAGCATGGTTTCAGGAGGGGATACTCATGTGAGACTCAGCTGGCTGGGTTATTAGAGGATCTGGTGCAGGTAGTTGATGAGGGGAAGCAGGTGGATGTCTGCTTCATAGATATCGAGAAGGCATTTGATAAGGTGCCCCATGGGATATTGATGAGGAAAGTGGAGGCGCTGATACCGGACAGGACAGTAGTGGAATGGATGGGAGACTTTCTCAGGGGGCGAAGGCAGAGGGTGAAAGTGGGGGAGGCAATATCGGAGGAAGAGGAGGTTTCGTCAGGGGTACCACAGGGAAGCGTGCTTGGTCCTTTGTTATTTACCATAATGGGTTTGGGGATTAGGGGAAAAATCAGATTGTTTGCAGATTATTGTGTTGTATATGCTGCGGTGGGAGGGGTGCCGGAAATTTTGCAGGCGGACATTGATAAGATATGGTTGTGGACCAGAAAAAATAAAATGAAGTTAAATGTAAGAAAAACTAAGGTAGTGAGGGTCACAAGGAAGAAGATGATAAGCAGGGACATGTAGATATGGGAAGGACAAGAGATAGAAGAAGCAGCAGAATATAAGTATCTAGGGATAGTACTGCAGGGAGATCTCAGGTATAGAGGGTGGTAGCAAAGGGAAGAAGAGCTGTGGGTATGCTGGGAAGGGTGCTGAATGGAGTCAGCTGTGAGGTGAAGGAGAAGGCGTATGGCACAATGGTATGGCCAATGTTAGAATATGCTGTAGCAGTATGGGACCCGTATGTGGAGGTAGAGAGGCGAGAACTGGAAAAGGTGCAGAGAAAGGCAGCAAGATGGGTGAAGGGTAGGTGGAGAAGGCAAGGGCAGGATGATGAGGAAGAAGGGAACTGTAGGTCATCAGTGATGATGAAAGAAATGGGGTGGAGCTCATTGAAGGACAGGAGGAAAGTTGAACGGTTAGTCAGGATATACAGGTTGGTGAATGAAGAGGGAGGATGGGGAGGGCTACACTGCAAGCTAAGTAAGGGGGTGTTTAAAGGAAGAGGAAACAACCGCGAGAAGCTTCAGAGGGTGTGGAGGAGAACGGAGCGGGGTAGGTAGTCCATGCTTGTGATGTCTGTGAGGGAGTGGAATGTGTTGAGGGAGGATTTGGTATCTGTGAGAGGGGTTGGTAAATTCAGGAAGGGGGTGGAAAAGGAGTTGGTTGGGTGAAGGAGAGGTGAGAGAGCTCGCCACCGAGCGGTAGCCTAATTGCGAGTGTATGTATATGTACGATATTTTCTCGAGTATATAGAGGGCTGCCTAGCCTAGCTTGCTGCCAACTCAATCCGCGAAATACTCGGGGCTATACTACTGATACATCATTTCATGTTTATGATACAACCAGACTCTTCATTCACAAGGCGATTTTTCTGAGATTGGAGGTACGGCGAATAGATTTTACGTGAAAAATCGTGAATTTATCTGGGGTCAATTTAGACTTCTCAATCCTTTATACCGTGGCTATGGTCCATTTCATATAAGTGGTCTCAAATTTGACAGTTCTAGGAAAGTAGTGCCAATGGTATCTGGGTAGCTATGTATCCTTCCGCCACAGATGAACTGTCATTGAAGGAGACTGTTCGTAAACAAACACCATGTGACTGCCAGTTTTTGTAAACAAACTGCATGTGTCTCCTCCCAAATGACTTTTAGAAGCTGTGAAGGGCTGTTCAAACAGTTTCGGGTTGGCAACAATCCCATTTTTTTTTAGTTTATAAATATTTTATGTAAATGACTAACAGCCCATGTAATAAGTCTATAAATTGATCATGTTTTACCTTGCAAGAAATTTGTAACCAGGATGCACGAAAATGAAATTGTATTTTGACTGTCAAATGAATAAAAGATATTTTGCTGTTTTGAATACACTTTTAATATATTAATGACAAATAATCTTGCCATACTTACCTGAAGTAAGTTCTTGTAAACACAAAAATTTAGCACGGTTTCCACGAACACCAAATACCAAGATCCCCCCCCCCCCAAGGAATTCACAAATACCGAAATACCACCCCCCCCCCCTCACGTTCTTTTCAAATACAGTATACATTCTTACATACACGCTATGCTTGGTATTGTTTTAAAAGTACATAATTCAGCTTTGTAGTATGATATGACAACAGACTCTGTACAGCCTGATACTTTTATGGTAGTTATAATTCACAGGATGTAGGTAGCCCAAATAATATTTTAGCAAATGTTACTTAATTTCAGTAATTTTAATAACTCTCATTTAGTAACTAAAATGTTAAGTATTGCAGATCTACATACAAAATACTTTAATCACTTTTCTCAAATACCTACGTGTTCAGATTGCCATGCTGCAAATAAAAACTTATTTCTGACACTGAAGATCCGTCGCACAACCTCCCTCTTCAAAATTGTGAATACAGCCCTAGGCTTGTTCTCGGGTACCTAATGAAAAACTGTATTTCAGTTCAGAGATGTTACAAAGCGCTCTAGAGAAGCAGATGTGACCTACAGCAACAATATATCAAATGAACATGTTACTTACACGCTAAAAAGATGCTCCACTTGCCCAAGATTGAAGAAATCATAAAGTTAATTTTCCTTAGCTATAAATTTTGGAATGTCGCAGTTCCTGCTGATCCATGAGACACTTCTTTATGATGTTGCAGCACCTTCGTTGGGTGCTTAAATTGAAAGAATTTGGTTTGATAAGAATGTTGTAATTTACTTGATATCAAAAAGTTGTCTTTGCAATGTAAATCCTGTTTATGTTAATTATTCTTTCGTTACTATTACAATACTCTTAACACCATAAGTTAAAACATATGAGCACTTTTAATTTGCAAAATGAAAATGTGCAAAAAATTTATGAAAGACTCCAACGTTGAAACCTACATGCCATTATGTTACTTTCAAATACAGCCTTTAAAAACAGGAAAAACCTTTAAATTTATTTGCTAACAAGTATCCCTGCGCAACAAGCTTGACAAATTTTATATACGTTCTAAAAAAATAAAGTAATACAACTTACAAGTTTGTATGGCCATAAGCTTAACATTTTGAAACCCTCCAGGACCAGAGTGTTAGAGTTTCAATCAGTAATAACACAGAGAAATGTTCATAGCAATGAAATGTAGGCCCAATTAGGGTATCATCTCTATTTTATTTCGAGGGGAAAAAGGAAAAAAGTGAGCAGGGCTCGGGGGGGGGGGGGGGGGTGATGTGGCCAGCTGTTCAGCAATTTCTGCATGATTAAATATTTTGTGAATCTGTGATTGAGGAACATTAAAGCAGAGACGGGATTATTTCAATGTTATTAAGATTCCGAAATCATATAGCCCCAACACGCACGACACGACGGTCAACAGCCAGTTAAATACAAGAGAGATTGTCGTAAGCCCGACCAATTCTGTCGTCCGACCAGCAATTTTGGATTAGAAATGATTTATATTCTTCGTTGTGTCGTGCTGCACGATGCACATAATGTACAATATTGCAAAATGAAATTGTATTGCAAGCTGTCCCTACAATGGTAAATACGCAGCTTAATAGACAATTAATTGAAAACTACTGTATTTTACTCTTAAATAATAATTTCAGTTTTGTATGCATTAGCGATACCAATTAGTCACCATTATGATTTACAAATCTCCCTCTTGCTCACCAACTTTGAGACTAACGTAGCCTATCAGCGCCTTCTAAATAGCTAGGTTAAATGTCAAGAGCGTGGTGTCGGTCGTGCTGTAAATTCAAGTAGTCGCATTGGCATGTGTCGTGGTTGTGTTTTTGGTCGTGTCGCGCTGTGTTGGTCGGGGCTATGTTATTCCGGCACGAGTCTGTCGCATTTTGAGTTGCATGTTGTTTTGATGGCGCAGTGGAAAATTTTGCTCGTATGGAAATAACATTTCAATTATTTAACTTCGAAAATTATAACTTTAATGAAAATACAAAACTCGATACATACGTCGCTGTTCGTATTCGTACATATTCAGCAATATATACACGCACACACTTTGACAGAAATTAACCTCACACTCGAATTTACGATGTAGACAAACAAATATTATTCACTCACTACAAAAGTAGGGAAAGTGCGGCACTTTTCAGGCCACGTGCATTTCAATAATCATATTAACGGTTTACAAATACATTTACAAAACACGCAAACTTCTGTTTGTAACCTCTTGAACACGTGTTTTTCTATGGCAATCCTTGCGAGTTTACTTCACTAAAATCACGTTTGTTCGTCACTAGAATTAAATAATTTATTTGCAAAATCATTCAGTAAAATCAACACTGCGCACGTTTCCTAATACAAACAAACTTAAACTTATATACGGAAATTATATTCGCGTCACTTCATTGCACTTAATTGTGGAAGGCGGTTAGGAAAATGGTGGAACGAGCAGTTTAACGACGTACCGATTCATATTCCATTTCACTCAACAAAACGCACTACAACGGTACCTACAACCAACTATGTTTGGAGAAAGCAAATAAAAAAATAATTAACTACCAATTAAATATTCCGACAACACCAATAAGATATTCGTATAATAAAAACGACGAGAAAAACGCGCTCACACAACTTCCTTCACCGGGCTGGAAACATGAACATGGCTAGCCATTGGCTGGAAACGTTTACTGTTCGTACGTGTTGACATACTCTGTCATAAATACTGAAAATGTTTTTAAAGTCCCGTTACTAATAGACAAGAAAATTTAATATTGCTTTAGAAACATAATTTAAACCATAAATGTAAGTATAATTAAAATTTTAAATTACAACTTTTAGTTCCGAGTACTATTTTCTTTCAAAGACATCATCAAAATAGCCAACCTAACAACACGGATCCCGCAGCAGTTCATTAACTGATACAATACTGTAGGAGCGAGAGCATTTCCTTTTTACATAGTGTGTAAGTTGGTCACATTGTCTGTCAAATTTGAGACCACTTATATGAAATGGACTATACTATCGTTTATTCCATTGGTTGCTGCTGTAGCAAAACCGTGATACAATAATAATACGTTGTTCTGTTTGATACCGGTTCTTAGCCTTGCAGGCGTGTCGTGACAACTGTGATTTAACTATTGAAGTAATTCACGGCGTTGCCAACTATAGCCGAATTCGGGTAGGCCGAGATGGGGCCTGATTTTAGATCATACCTATAGCTAAAAGCAGAATATGTGTAGCTGAATATTATATGCGGCCAAACTGAGGTTCGATGTAATGACCATATTTTCTTTACTTGTAAATTACATTTCTATGCCTCTTTTTCCGCTGAAAGACGCCGCTGTCACCAACCTTTCAAGTGAAATCGTTACTCACGAGGTTTATTTCTCAGGAAGAAGGCGTGGTAATACAATACGTAGAGCTAGTGATTTTTCGCGGGAAAATATGAGTACACGGTAGTCTTCAATGACATAAGCACCCAACAGCAGCTTGTATACTGCCATTGGTTGCTGTCTGCTTGAGAAGGCGTTTCCATATTTGACCGGGGCCACTCAGAACATCGGCACGGCTCCTACGTGATTCGTGTGCAGACAGTTAATACTTGCCAAAAAGTAATTCAGCCAGTCAATATAGGCAAACTACCCTACAGTGTTTTGGAATATAACTTGCCTTGAAATTTTTTTGCAAAATTTCACTACCCCTAACAATACGTTTGCAGTGTTTTGAATAAGACCTGACTTTATTCTTTGAAGTTTTAAATTAATAATAGATTTCTTATTATTTGTAAATAACCGTTAAATATTTACTTTAATAATATGAATTGTCATTAATGATTATTAGAGCCCCTAGTATTTCGTGGATGAAGTTGGCATTAAGCTAGGCTAGACAGCCCTCTATACACTCGAGACATTATCGTTTGCTTATTGGTTGTTGTGATCGAGTGAGGTCTCTGTACAGGACTGTTAAATACTCACTCACAGTATTGCTTCCTGCTTATAACTGACTCACAGTTAAACTGAGTGTGTCTCTAACAATTGTCGTCCAATCACAAAAGTAGGAGAAAAGAACAAGTGTTTGGAGCCTACCGTGCCTCCGAATGAATTCGCGAAATATTCCTGGTTCTAATAATTACTCTTTATAGAAGCGCGCAAAATCTTCAGATATGCAGCGTAGCTTAATTTTGTAATTTGTAATAGGATTTCTGAATAGTGTTATACGTGGTAGCTCTCACTGGCCACGAGTTCCTGTTACTCGCAGGCCGGCGCTGTGGGAGGGTTGGTCCCTCTCGCCCCTCATCAACCCCTCCACCAGGCGGTAAGCACATCGCGTCGCTCGGATCCTGGCTGGTGCCACAGCCCCTCCTCCCCCCTGCAGGAGATTCCAACAAATATAGAGAAGGAGCAAGAATATTCTAGGAGTTACGACGCTCGGCGCAACGCGGGATTTAGCGAAACTTCTGGGTGACGGCCTGCAATCATAGAAATACTGCAGCGGTGCAGCGGCCAGTAGTCTTGGTGGAGGCCATCTGGCCGAGTGCGCGAGTGAAGTTAGGTACGATTACTGCGAGATGACGGCGGACGATGTGTTTATGCGTGGTGTGAATGGGCGAGAGGGCGTGAAACCCGATGAGTGAAGGCTACTGTGTGAGGGTGCTCGGAGAACTCTAGAACATTGCAGACTGGCGGGAGATGGACTAAACTGAGGTGGGATGAGTGGATATGTAATAAATATGTAGTAAATATTGGAACTGTCAAATGTGAACACATAATTTATAAAATAATTGAAAAGGTTTTGATACAATGTCTATTAGGAATGTTTTTTATTATTTAATTTCATTGATTTCTTTGAGTTAATTATAAATTGTATTAATTGAAGTAATTTATTGTAAATAGTAAATGATATCAATTTGTTGTGAGGTGTTGAGCAGAGAGAATTTTGTTTATAGTTATTACAAATAAAATAAGGAAATTATAATTAACTATTTTATTTAATTAAGACCACCGTCCCTTAAAGAAAATTTATCCGCTGAATTTATAGAGAGAAATTCTAACAATATGTAAGATAGACTTGCTGGTCTTAAGTTAAGTTCGGGCCGAGCGAGGTGGCGCAGTGGTTGCATTTAGAATGAAGAGAGTGAAGATATTTGGGCGACTCTTAACCGCGAGGTCTTGAGAGCCGTTGAGGGTGATTGAAGTGAATATGGAGCAACGCCGCAATGACAGGGCGGGGGAAACAGGAGATCCCGAGAAAACCCGTTGACAAACGGCATCGTCCGGCACGGTTCCCATTTCCGAAAATCTAGTGACCCGGCTGGGGATTTAACCCGGTTCGCCTTGGTGGGAGGTGAACGTACTAATCGCTCAGACACCGTGACCCCGTTGCATTTAGAAGGATCAGGGATATATATATCTTCTTTATATATAATCCAATGTGCATGACTTAACCGCATCATCGCTGACAAACCACTTGACCAATTAAGACCATATTCACACCATATGTTAGTGAGGTGGCGAGTAAGGTTTTTAGTTATGTTTTATTCCGCTAGGTGGCGCTGGAGTCCAACTTCTATATGTATGGGCCGATTTTGCTGATACTTGCAGGAACTGTTTGTTGATCTAAAAGAGAGAAATGCAAGCTATACCACGGATATACATAGGTCGACGTATCAGACGTAATAAAGAGGACGCATTGAGAAGACAAAATAGAACGTGAACACGCGCTGCACAAACTGAAGAGGCATGAAAACAAAATCGAGAAGCACACAGCACACAGCAGGTGGAACAACGTTCTCTGGGATCAGCCATTTCCCTATAAAATAATAAATACATTTGTAAATTCGATTTTATTAGTATTTAAAACTTAAAAGTGATTTTTTTTTGTTTTGATTATATAAATTATTATGTATAAATTTCGGTTGGCACTATTTACTCCTTATTTCAATTTTATATTTCAATTTTTAAAATATGTAAACAAATCCTAAAGTCCACGCGAACGAAGTGGCGGGAACAGCAATGTTTCCCGCGTCACTCTGCAGGCGAATGTTGAGATGCGTCCTTGCTAGGGGTCTGCAAACGTTTTTGCCAATCACGTCTCACCAATTACGCCGCTGTCATCGAGACGTTAAGCCCTACCAACCTACAATCTTAAGTTTGGCAACACTGGTAACGCTGAAGTTCGCTAGCTTGAAGTCAGTCATGCCTGCGAAGGAATTTGCGAAATTCATTCGTAGGGGTAGCGAAATTTCGCGAAAAGGTTTCAAGGCAAGTTATATTCGAAAACACTGTATGGTCGTTTACCTATCTTGGTTGGTTGAATTTCTTTTAACACTTGTCAACTGTCTGCATGCGAACCTGGTAGGAACCGTGCAGACGCTGACGAATTCTGAGTGGACCGGTCAAATATGAAAACGCCTTCTCAAGCAGACAGTGACCAAAGACAATAGGCGAGCTGCCGTTGGTTGCTTATACCGTTGTGAAGTCAACAGTGCGTTCATATTTATTTCGCGAGAAATCACAGGCTCTTCACGTTCACAGAGAGCCGGAAATTTCGCGAATTCTTTTCAGGACGAGTTACAACATATACATTTGAGTTCTTATCTCTATTGGACCACTGTTTGTAAGACACTTCCCGGACCGCTTTCGACCTATAACGAATTTGCAAGGGAAACAAGAACAGAATATCGTGATACTTGTTCTAGACAGAGGTTCCCAAACTTTAGTTTATCACGTCTCTCTTCTGCAAAAAAGAATTACTACGCTCTCCTTGGCGCAACTTCATTATTATAAGGGCAAAACAAAAACGAATAAAAGCCTGAAAGGTTTTATTTACTCATTATTTTAATGCCTATTGAACACAAATGGCGTTGAACAAATCAATCAATGAGACGGATGAGCTTGCATATTTTTAACTAGATTCCCAATTCTGGTTGAATATAAGGAAATGCACAACGTAAATCACTGGCAGTATCGAGTTTGCTTCTATACTTAGTTTTTTAGGCTACTACTGCTGAAAACACCCTTCCACACAAACAGGTGCTTGAAAAAGGTAAATACAATCGCAGCGTTTGCTGTGCTATGTAGAGATAAACTTTATAATACTTGACGAAAAACAATGTCTTGTCAATCTTCTCACAATCGCATTTCGCAGCAGAATAATTTTTTATGTCCAACGCGTGCTGTTGAAGTGTTTCTGGCAGCGAGTCTACGTCATCATGGAAAAGAGCCGTCTCTAATATATAAATGTTATTATCGCACGAGTTAGGAGAGTATCGCCTGAACTCATCACTTAGGTGCTGCAAATGGTTTGATATTTATGTCTTAATAAAAAAGTTTGAATTCTATTTACTAATTGCACAAGTGAACAGCTCGCCCCACCCCCCTTTTTTAGCATGACGTCAAGCCTCCCTTGGTGGGGGGGGGGGGCACTTTGAAAATCAATGCACATAAAACAGGTACATAAAATATTATGAAAGTTAGCTTGTTGCTGTTTCCGGGTCTCCGCTCATTAGCTAAAGCACCACGAGTCTCGCTGTTAGTTGATGGTAGCCAGCCGCATGGAATGACTAACTTGACGATCGCCGAGTTGGTAGACGAGTCGTGCGACGCTGGCTGTAATGAGGAGGCGGCGTCTGTGCACGGACACGCGAGCTGAATCTCCGTGCATGCAGCCCGCGGACGAGAGAGCGTGACGTCATGGAAGTGTAGGGGGGGGGGGGGAGAGAGAAGAGAAGGAAGTTTTATAACGCGGACGGGGAAGTCTGACGAAGTTGGCGGCACATCAGCGGCTCGAGTTGCAGGCAGTTCGCTAACCAGCCGTCGCGTGTCGCACGCAGCCACCGCGACATCGGCCATGGGAAGTGGATGGGGGGCAGCACGACACTGCTTCTTAAAAACATCCCCTCTCTTCACCCTCTCCCCTTACCAAGCGTCCCAACGCCGCTTGGGATTGGTATTGTTACGATTTCCTCAAAATCAGTGGGCTAAACCAAGTTCGTTAAGGGATGGAGGTCTTAATTAAATAAAAGTGTTAATTATAATTTCCTAATTTTATTTACAACTAAAACCAAAATACTCTTGACTCAACATCTCACAATAAATTGATAGCAATTACTTTTATCTATTAATTACTTCAATCAATACCTCAAAGAAATTAACATAAATAAATAATTAAAAATCAGTCCCACTAGACAGCGTATCAAAACATATTCAATTATTTTACAAATTATATGTCCGTATTTGACAGTTCCAATATCTGCAGCAAAGCCCGCATCACATGTTCATTCAGTCCCGCCTTATTTTAGCCCATGTCCCACCAGTCCGCAATGTTCTAGAGTTATCTCGTCAGGTTTCACGCCGTCTTGTTCAGTCACACCACAAACACCTCATCCGCCGTCGTCTCGCAATCGTCTGTCCTCTGCACGTCGTTCGATTACTGAACTCAGCTAGGCTTCTACCCAGACTGCCGATAATCCAACTGCGGCTTGTATTTATAGGTCGTAGACCATCGCCCAGAAATTTCTGTAAATCCCGCGTTGCGTCGAGGGTACTAATTCCCAGAATATTCTTATGCGTCCTCTACACTTGTCGGCTTCTCCAGCAGGGGGAGGGAGAGTGTCTGTGACGCCAGCTACGTCACCATTGTCAGTTAATCCATGGCTGCCCAGGGGTGGGGAGGCCGCGCGACGAGGCGGCGGGAAGGTCGAGTTGGTTCACCCCCCCCCCCCCCAATCCTCCCGCGGCCAGCGGGTCCACGCATAACGGGAGCTCGAGGCCCGTGTGAGCTGCAGCGCGTAACAATATATATTCGTAGTTTCTTCACATTTTTGGAATCAAAATCTTCGAAAAATCGCTACATGTATGACGTGTTTGGTTGATCCCTAAATATGCCATCTATCACAAGTGTTTTTTTCTTGTGTTAGCATAAAAATGCTTTTTTTTTGTTAAATTGAACTTCTAGTTATATTTAATCCATAAATTATAATTCATTTTTAATTAATATGACTAAAAACAAGGAGAAAATAGGTGTGTTGGCAATACCCAGTATTAAATAGTTCTTATGCAAAATGTTATTACACTGCGAGCTCATTAATGCAATGCATTGTCCCTTTAACCCTTTAAGACCCCCTTTAATTTAACGATTCAGGTGTTGCAAGCAAAATATTTTATGATGGGTGCTGTACATAAGTTGACACAATACCCGATTCGTTGTCACAGCCAGTGAGCTGTAGGCTATATGTTCGGCTACAGTAACATGAGTTGACACAATACCTGATTCGTTGTCACAGCCAGTGAGCTGTAGGCTATATGTTCAGCTACAGTAATATGAGCCCATTATAACTTAGGTTAGTAAGACGGTATGCGAATCATTTACGCACAAGTAAGATGATTGGTCATTGAGCTTCACAGTGTACAGTACAGACAAAATATTACCTACACGTGCGTAATGTACACAACTGTCCTACACTGGGTCTGAATGGGTTAATGCCATTTTCTAGACTCGGTTAAGCTTAGTTTGCACGAGGCGGAGGAACATCCAGGAGGTAGAACTTTAGCAGGTCTTCAGAAAAGTTGGAAGTAACCGTGAATGGAGTATAGCTCCTCAGTCTTGTTTAGATGTGCTACCGCTTCCAATATATACAGACGGTTATCAAAATAATGGAAACACCTGAAAGACCGTAATGATCCGTGCAGCTGCACAAAGACACGCCATCAATAAGGTCCAGAAACCCTCAGGGACGTCCGCTGAGTATTGTAATATAGCGCGTGCAGGAATACTTTTGTGAAATTCGTAGAAACATGCAAGATTCGCGTTATTATTTGGCATCAGGCTGAATTTCACAGTACTGTATATACCGGAGCCGGCGTCATTTCTCCGTTGGCTGCTTCATAGATGTGAAGCCACTCCCTTTGTGACTGAACTGCACGTGATTGGAGCACACAACAATGAAGTGTTCATTTATTGGAGCATAGTTAACACAATGCGTGTCAAATAAAGTATAGTCCAATGAAAAACTTATTGTAAAGGTACACGTGTTTAAAGTTCAACGTTTCTCCAAATAATAACGCGAATTTTGCAGGTGTCTAGAAATTCTGATGTCCCTAATGAGAGAATTCAATATCCTATGTGCACGCTTGCATTTGTGGGAAGACTGACCGTTGTCATGAGTGAGCCAATCAGTTTTAAGGTTATCCGACACCGACCGTCTGTCATTCGTGGGCAGACACATCAGACGCGTAATAATTCAAATGATCCAACCACAAAAGTGGATCTGAGCTAAAGCGTTATGAAATACAACTGGTCGTGAAATCTTTTCGCGAAATTCGGGTGTCCCCATTTAAACACAATGTTGTTAAATGTAGCCCACTGGTACGAGACATTTTCGTGTTTCAAACAATATGTATCCTTCCACCGCACTACCGCAGAACAGGTAAGTACAGAGAAGTGAAATAGCTTCGCGGGTTCTTCGACGTGAGCGTACCCACTAGCTGATTGGCCGCGCGAGGCTCTGGAACGACCGTCCTGTGTCTGATTGGCTACTGCACGTTGCGCCGGGCTGCCGGCTGGCAAGTGAGCCACCAGGAGCTGATTAGAGAATGGCGTCGCCAATGTTGCTAGCCAGTGGTACCAATCTAACGGCGGGTGCGCCGTTCACGTTTGAATGTGGCTATGTATCGGGATAATTTTTTCAAAGCTTTAATTTGAAGAGAGTAAAAGCTGCTCACGGTGAAGCGATCGCTTTTGTAATCAACATTTGAAAAGCCACTGTTCATAACTACATTACGCTACAGTACACACTGGCATGCAGGCTTCTTGTTAGGTTGCTTCCTGTTAGGTTGGCAGCGAATCAGTAGAAATAGTTCAAAGTCCTGTCGCTGTGTCGCGAGTGCAATACTTACATTTATGGTGACCTACAGTAATTCAATGTTTCTTGTTCTGAACACATTAAATGAGTACAAATGTTCATATTAGCAACACATTCAAATTTCTAAATTTTCCACGGTTTCACTTGGGTGGTGCATGAATAAAGTGATATGGCCTATTATAGACTGTTCACGGTAAAATGAACACTCTTGAAAGTCCTGCTTAAGATCTACTTGTATGCACGTTGTGTATTATTCCTCCTTATGTAACATTATCATTGCCAAGGGCCTCATAACTTTATTCATGTGTCAGTCAAGTGAAACTTTGAAATTATTAGGAACGCAAAAATCTTACAAATATGCTCATTTTGACACTTCGATGCATTAGAAAAACAAAAACCTGAAGAAATAATTTAATTTTTTACAAATGTTTTCCTAGCACTTTTTATTCGATGTTAAGATGTGGAACTACTTTCCACCCATTGTTACCAACTTTTCTGGGCGGATGTCACTTGGTGCGCCCATTAAAGTATATGCCGGCAGAGGAAGTGAATTATTTCTAAGGTTCATTTCAAAAGTGCTCACTTTATCGTGAACAGCCTTTACAATGTAATATTTTACATACGGCAGAAGGACACAAACTGAGAAGAAAAACAGGTCCAATGTAGTGCTTCCGGAAGTGCGTAGTTAACATCGAACAGCCCTGCACGGTGTCCCAGGTAGGCAATGTTTCCTCCGCGCGCGCACCAGCTAATTCAGGACGGCGGACATGTAATCACGGCTCGCGGGGGAAGGGGCGGGACAGGCAAGGCTATCGATTGGTCACGACGAGACTGAATGGATAAAGCCAGGTGAGTGAGATGAGCGGGATCCAGTCGGCGTGTGTCTCGCGGACAGAGTCCTGCTGCCTTCCCGCGCCTTGCCACGTGGTCGCAGCGTCGCGCCTGGTTGGCTGTCGCGCGCTTGGAGTGCCTGCTCGCTTTCTTCCTACGCCGCGCCCGCTTCGGGAAGTAGTTCCCCGCGCTTGTTGGCGATTGGTTTTGTGTGACGGCGTGTCCTACCTTAAACCTTGTGCCGTTGTTGACGCCTTCATCATCTGGTGAGCTCAGCCTCCCTGTTTAACACTTTGACAGCTACCTATAGATTTCATAAGGTTCTCTACGATGTAATATATACGGCCAGTAACACTCAAAGTAGAAAATACTGCCAGTAACAAACGTTGTACAGTAAAGTGAAGTGAAGAGATTTGGGCGGCTCTTAACAGCGAGGTCTTGAGAGCCGATGGGAGTGATTGAAGTGAATATGGCGCATCGCCGGAATGATGGGGCTGGGGAAACGGGAGATTCCCGAGTAAACCCGCCGACCAACGGCATCGTCCGGCACGACTTCCCACGTGCGAAAATCCTGTGATCCGGCCGGGGATTGAACCCGGTTCCCCTTGGTAGGAGGTGAGCGTGCTAACCGCTCAGTCACCGCGGCCCCTGCTGTACGGTATAGAAAGCAGATACGATGTTGTGAATGGGAATACAGAAACCGACAGAAGTGACAATAATGTAGTCATGAATAGAGCCGACTCATTTTTGTGTTGTCTCAGCCTTTTAATTCTCATTACAAATGAGAATTAACCACTTAAGCTGGTCAATAACTTGTTTCGTTATCCCAACCAACAAGCTGTAGGCTTCGTACTTTATGATATTGATATTAACCAGTCACTATGTTGCGCAGTAGCATTATTTAGGATTCAGTTATCCACAAGGAAGATCATTGGGCACTGGGCCTCGCAGAGTTCTGTATTGGTCAAATATAACCTTCCTGTACAGCATGTTGACAATTGTCTACACTGTGCATGAAAGTGTTAATTTTTAATAAACATATACGTAGGGAAAGGAAAATTTCGCGAGTTCAATGACCTGTAGGCTAGACTACTCAGTACTCTACATACTGGAGCCTCAGCTGTGTGTTCATTGGCTGTTGCCCCACACCTGGCAGTTATGGGATTCGCAAGGTGTTCCCTTGCAAGTATGCTATTGGCTCAGAGGCGTGCAGGGCGGGTCTAATAAACTGTGATCCAATTGCGAAGGTGACTTCACTATACATATATGTTTGGCTTCTATCTTGTCCCGAAATGAATTCGCAAAATTTTCCTATCCCTATCTATACTGAACTCAAATGATTGAAGTGAGGTTTTTTTAAACCCCACTCAGTCCGGATAACTTCAACTTTTATTATTATTGTTAGAGACGACGGTTTATCGCGGGAAACTTTGACTAGATCTTTGGTTTCAATGTACGAAGTCACTTTCCATTTTCACTGAACCAGTTAGACTTCTAATACTCTTTAACACCGAACATTTGTAACTGGGCTGCAAATAGTTTAGCCAAGTGAGAAATTCACAAGCCAGCCATTGAATGGCAAAGACGTTCCAGTGTTGTCGAAGATATGTCGGTATAAAATATTATTTGCAATTTTCGAGTACCTATGGTTAGGATGTTTTACTAATTGATATAGACGTGAAAAGTTCTCGAGTTCACTTACACCTAGGCTAGACTTCACAGCCTTATATTCACTCATGCAGATATCAACTCAGCTGCTGATTGGTTTCTTGCTGTCACACTGTAAGGCTGGGACTGAACCGCAATTTACTGCATGTGTATAGTCTATTCGCGGTTGTTTCAAACTTTTTTGATATAATTTTCGAAAAATCACCCCATGTAGCCTATTACATGTTTTGTTATTTCCTAAATACCCCATGTATCAGAAGAATTTTATAAATTTATTGACTTAAACGTACCTTATTTTTGTTCAGTTGAAATTTACTAATATTTTATATGTCAATTATAATTAGGGACACCCGAATTTTGCAAAAATATTTCCGCACATGCTAGATTTCAATACCCTATAGGCATACCCGCAGTATTCTTTTGCTTATTGGCGACATGTGTTTGTGGAAGACATTTTCCTAATTGACTGGCCAATCAGGATAAGGTTACCCCACTTCTGTACGTCTGTGATTCGCGGGCATACACGTAAGTCCTAGGTCATCCAATCCCTGAAGTGTATTTGAGCTAAAGTGTTATGAAATACAAGTGGTCGTGAAATCTTTTCGCGAAATTCGGGTGTCCCTAATTATGCTTAGGGGTGATGAAATTTTGCGAAAATATTTCAAGCCAAGTTATATTTCAAAACACTGTAGGGTCGTTTACTTATCTTGATTGGCTGAATTACTATTCTGACACGTGTAAATTGTCTGCACATGAATTACGTAGGAGCCGCACCGATGTTGCCGAATTCTGAGTGGCCCGGCCACAACTTCTCAAGCAGACAGCAACCACTGGCAATAGACAAACTGCTGTTGGGTTCTTGTAGTGTTGAAGTCTACTGTGTATTCATATGTTTTCATGAAAAATCACTAGCTTTAATTATAATATTTCACTTATAAATGATGAGTTTTAATAATATGAATAAAACAGTGAGAAAATAGGTGTGTTTGGTAATGCCTGGTAAGAAATAGTTCTTACGCAAATAACTATTACATAGAGTGCGCACGAATGTGGTGTGCAGTCCCTTAGATGTAGTTTTCTAGACTTGATTGAGCTTTGTTTGTACGAGGCGGAGGAATACCGAGAAGTAGAACTTTAGCAGGGCTTCACGAAAGTTGGAAGTAACAGTGAATGGATTACATTACTGGCTGAGTGTTCTCCAGTAGGTTTCAAATAACACGTGGACTAACTACAAAAATGACATAAACGTTGGAGTCGTTGAATATTCTCGCTTCACCCGATATCAATCCGGGAAGTATTCTTAGATCTCTGCTTACCCATCATCATTTCTGAATTACTCTCTTGTAACTATTTGTGAAGTTTTTATGTATATGGCTGATGATAATCAGTCAGAGCGGCAAATAAGGAACTTTTAAAGGCAACCATATTTTTATAATTAGTCTATTTGAATACGAGGTTTTCAATCAAAGTTCGTAAAGTGCGTTCGGCATATTAAAATTCGAGAATTATGGAGTATTTTACATTTGTATGCATTTGATGAACGCAGAAATGTATTCGCGTCCTGAAAAATAAGTGTGTTGCATCATAAGTGTACAGAAAATGTGTGACAGAAATGGAACTGCAGTACAAGACGTTGGAGTTTGGTCAGTCAACAAATTTTAATGCAGCATTTTATTATTTCTACTAAAAGGGGTTTAATATCTTACATTAAAACAAACATTTGAATTTCTCCCAAACAGAATTATTGTCAGACATCGTTTGGTGATGCGTTGTATTCTGGCATCTAGATTAGCTTCAAACTCAATATTTTATTGTAACCTTTCGTTAGTATAAACAAAGGGGATTGGAAGTCAATCCATAACGTTTCACGTCCATTGTACACACAGGCAACCTCTTGGGTCGTCAATGGTAAGAAATAAACAGCACTAACTCTGTTCTCTATGTGCATTCAAGAAGCAAACAAATGAAAGTATATTACAGGTTACTATAGGCTGTTCACGATAAAGTGAGCACTTTTTAAGGCCCTCCCAACAGGTATTAACCGCTTGTAAATATATCTTATTCCAACCTCAGACGTAAAACTTTGATGGTGGTGAAATGTACACACTGTGTTTATTGGGCACATTACAATATTTATGCTAACAATCATCAGGAAGATGGAAATTGGATGAAAGGAAAAATTTATAAGGGCCTTAAAAAGTGCTCACTTTACCGTGAACAGCCTATACATGTAGAGTCAAAGGAGACAGTTAGCACGGAAATGTAATGTGACATTTCTCCTGTATTACAGTCCCAATTCGTATTTTTGAAACAGTATTTTTTTCTTTTCAAAATTTTCAATGTGAAACTGTTATTGTGCGTGCAGTACGTAGGTATTTAGAAGAGGGCGATAAAAATAATTCAATTCAATCGATAAATTATGTCAGTTACTCCAATGTTGGTGTAAACACAACCGTTATCTAGCGTCACTCCCCTGAGCAGGACAACAGAAATGCTGGAGGGCAAAAATAAGAACGCACACGAGCAGAAATCGATAGGTAATTTTCGACATCTATTGTTAGCATATGTTGTCGACTGAAGCAATCGATGATGCCGTCGTGTTACACTGTCACCAGCGACCGTAATGAACTCCGACGCAGTTTGCGAGACGTAACCCGTCTCTTCCCGTAACTTGCGCTGCTATCAGACTGTGGGCTTTTCGCTGTTAACCGAGAACTTTTGAAAGACTATTAATAATCTCTAGTCATTCCCAATCTGTATCCTTCCGCAGAATATAAAATTAACAATACCATTGATACTATCAGTTTATTCATGCCGTGGGGCCGCGGTGGTAGAGTGGCTAGACCGCAAGCCTCCCGCCTAGGCTGACCGGATTTAATTGTCGGCGCGGTCCCCCCGGATTTTCGCATGTGGGAATCGGGACGGACGATGCCGTTGATCGGCGGGTTTTCTCGGGGATCTCCCGTTTTCCATACTCGCCTCGTTTCTCTACCATCGGCTCTACAAGGCTCTTCGCTCACGCACTCATTCCACCATATGTAAAATTAACATAGCCGTTAGCCTCGTCGCTTCATTCGCGCGTAAACCAAGTGAAACTGCCAAAATTGTTAGAAAAAATCTTTACATAGTGTAAAAGGAAGTCCCTGGCGCGAGTCTGTCTGTAAGACTGCACTAATCTCGAGAACCACTGAACGGATTTGGATGCGGTTTTTACTGATATGATCTGCATTTATCGAGGAAGGTTTATGTGTCTTTGAAATTTCCCTAACACTTATAGGATAGGAGCTGAGCCTTGACGGTATTAGTGAATCAGGCCGGGATAAAACTTTACCGCCAGTGGCTCTCATGGGATACGTTCTCTAATCCTTAAAGTCACCTACAAAAGAATTGTATGAAATTAAATGATCTACAAAAAAGTCACCGGTAGCATATATTTAACTTAAAAAGATAAGTTGTAATAAGTGTATTTACAATTTAAATTACGCAATAAAAACAAAAGTAAAATTCACTGCATTTCCTAAACATAAATAACTTAATCTTTATCAAAATTAATTAATGCATAATTAAAACTGTTTAATGTAGATAAGAAATGTCCTTACATCATACAACTATCGGCAATAATTTAAAAGTTATGAAAAGTTTTGTAAGCAAAATTGGCTTTGGCTGTGTTGGGCACACGGCCGTTTGTTTTGCGTGAATACGTCTATGTTGACGCGCTCGGACGCCTTGATGTTTATTTTACGTTCCCGGCACCGCTTCACTAGATCATATAGGGTTTTATAAGTATCACTGGATTACTTTTGAGACGCTCTTTCTAACCGTATACGATTTCTGTATTTCGACTTGGCTTTTTGACGAGTATAGACCGACATTGTGTTAAGTTTTCTTAATTTTTTACATTAAACTCATACATTTTCACCATAACCACGCCACACAAATGTTTCTATACACACAATCGATTGATCTTGATGAGAGCTGTCGATTGAAACCTAAACGAGCATTGTAGCTTCTCCTAGTCAAAAGTTACACTACGCGGAAGTTATGAGACGCGGCGAAACGAACTCAGAATTGCCCCCCCCCCCCCCACTTGTCAAGAGCGATGCCACGCAGTCCTCACACTCCACGTACATATTCTTCGATCCTTTGGCAATCGAGTGATGTAATTGAATTTTGAATGTAGACGATGGATTCGGAACTGCAATGCCAAACTGTATCCCTCGATTTTGTTATCATCGGATTGTCTGGATTGCCTCCCACCATGGTCGCTAGTTTAAATACGTGGGCGGTGGTAGCGAATGAGGTTGTGGTGATACAGTTGAAGAAGAGGTGCAAGGGGCGAAGGTTTACGAGGCCAGCCGCAACACGCAGAAAAACTAAATTGTACCCGGGCGAAGCCGAGCCGGATCGCTACTGTTTTATAAATCTGCTTCTTCTTTCACTTGCGTGCATTAACCCATTCATTCCCGAATTGATATCTGACCTCAAAGTGTTGCTGTTGTTTAATTCCATGGTGTTGGCTGTACTTGTGTGAGGCGTGCTTCAGCGAACGATGTACAGTACTGTGTGTTTCCTGATGTCAGCATAGATCACTCACGGACGCTCGAAACGCCGTTCACTGGTCACTCGTGTACAGCCACGACCATGAAAAACCCTTCACGTGCAAGCAACATGTCCTAGATCATGGAGGCGGCGGCTGGGCGGGTCATAAACACACACGGAAAATAAATAATGGTTCCAGTACTCACACATTTTCATTTCCACTTTTAATTTAGCATAAGGGCAAGGAACTACTTTCCCTTCATTGTTACCAACTTTAACGGGCGCATGTCACTCAGTGTATTGCGAGAACGGCAATGCCTTACATCGAGGTCTTGAACGCCGATGAGGATGAAACCAGGTGAGTATGGAAACCGGGAGATCCCCGAGAAAACCCGCCGACCAGTGGCATCGCTGGTTGGCCGGGTCACGATTCGAACCCACGTCTTTCCGAATGTGAGTCCAAAGTTTAAACAATGCCCCACCACGCTCGGTGCGATCATGTAAATATTAGTTGTATACAACACGTGATAGCCACTTATTGCCGAAAATTAAATTCTGAAATATGTATTTGGAATTATGTAAATAAATGTTGAAAATTATTATCAGATGTCTTACTTACTCTAAACCATCATCCCTTAATTACCACGGAGAATGCCACAGACTTTCAACAATTGTAACAATATCCTCTATTTGCAATTGGTAAGGACAGAAAATTTTCGAGGATTAATTTAGGACAAGTTAGACTTCGAACACATGTGTATATCTGTACTGTTTGCAATTGGATCAGAGTTTATTAGAGACGCCCAGGTGAGCTGTGAGCCAATAACAGACGTGCAAGGAGACAAGCGCCGAATCCCACGCCACCTGGTCCGAGGTAGAACTGGCTACACACTGGGCCAGCAGCAGACAATGAACAGAACGCTGAGATTCGACAATACGCAGGACAGTATAATCTAGTATACAGGTCAATCAAAATGTGAAATTTTCCTATCCTTAGCAATTAGTAAGGACAGAAAAATGTCGCGTGTTAAACTAATTGTAGGCAAGACTCCACGGTCCTATTGTTACAGTTTAATAACCTGAGGTGTTTCATGTTATTAAAGCCAACAGGTCTGGGTTGGCGTAGCTGAAGGTACAGACGGGGTCAATTCAAAAGTCTTAATAAAAAACCTAAATAAATAACAATTACAACGACTATCTACAATCGTTTAGTTAAAGCGGAGGAGTCAATTATAATATCTGCTAAGCAATTAAGCAGAAGCCACGTAATTATTAATTAACTAGATGTCTCTGAACCAACTGGAACTTGTTCAGCTTAATCTTGATGCCGAAGGTTGCTTTGCATGGCGTCTTGGCAGCGGTCCACTGTACGTCCTTCTGCGGTCCGTCTTGACCCCACGACAATGGCGTCTTGGCAGCGGTCCACAGTACGTCCTTCTGCGGTCCTTCTTGACCCCACGACAATGGCGTCTTGCAGCGGTCCACAGTACGTCCTTCTGCGGTCCGTCTTGACCCCACGACAATGGCGTCTTGGCAGCGGTCCACAGTACAACCTTCTGCGGTCCTTCTTGACCCCACGACAATGGCGTCTTGGCAGCGGTCCACAGTACGTCCTTCTGCGGTCCGTCTTGACCCCACGACAATGGCGTCTTGGCAGCGGTCTACATTACGTCCTTCTGCTGTCCGTCTTGACCCCACGACAATGGCGTCTTGGCAGCGGTCCACAGTACGTCCTTCTGCGGTCCGTCTTGACCCCACGACAATGGCGTCTTGCAGCGGTCCACAGTACGTCCTTCTGCTGTCCGTCTTGACCCCACGACAATGGCGTCTTGGCAGCGGTCCACAGTACGTCCTTCTGCGGTCCGTCTTGACCCCACGACAATGGCGTCTTGGCAGCGGTCCACAGTTCGTCCTTCTGCGGTCCGTCTTGACCCCACGACAATGGCGTCTTGGCAGCGGTCCACAGTTTGTCCTTCTGCGGTCCGTCTTAACCTCACGACAATGGCGTCTTGGCAGCGGTCCACAGTACGTCCTCCTGCAGTCCGTCTTGACCCCACGACAATGGCGTCTAGGCAGCGGTCCACAGTACGTCCTTCTGCGGTCCTTCTTGACCCCACGACAATGGCGTCTTGGCAGCGGTCCACAGTTTGTCCTTCTGCGGTCCGTCTTAACCTCACGACAATGGCGTCTTGGCAGCGGTCCACAGAACGTTCTTCTGCAGTCCTTCTTGACCCCATGGCAGCTTGCTGGCATCAGCCTTTGTTTCATGTCCCCGTGGCGTTAAATACTAGCCGCGGGTGTACTAACTTAACTGTGTTTCCTAAACGTCGCTCAGCTAGTGGCCTCGCCCTCATTGCATCTACGTGTCGCTTCCAGTCCGTAGGTTGTGCCACTGTTACTGACATGGCTTGCCCAAACCATAACACTATGTATTATCGACCCTAAGCGTTCTGTTCATTGACTGTTTTCCCAGTGTGTAGCCAATTTTTCTTCAGATAAGGTAGAGTGAGGTTTTGGTGTTTGTCTAATATATGTGCTGTGATACAATCGCAGTATTAGGATTGGAGAGTTCTAGTTCACAGTTAATCAAAAACTGAAATTGTTAAACTGATATCAAATGGTTAATTAAAACGATTGGAAGGGTTAATCAAAAATTGAAAGGGTTAAATTGATATGAAAAGGCTTAATAAAATTGAGTGAAAGCGTTAAGCTTATTGAAAGGGTTGAATTGATTGAAAGGGTTAAATTTATTGAAAAGGTTAATGTATTGGAAAGGGTTCTTTTTTTTTTTGGGGGGGGGGGGGGGTTGGTGCAAGAGTGTGCTAAGGGCTAATTTCCTTTCTCTTTGTGGAGAGCTATGGTACGTCCTCACCCTTGGAGCTCTTGCACACAATGAGGTGTGACGTGTTGAGTATGGGGTATATATGTGTGGAGTTTTGTGCAAGAGTGGTCCAAGTGAAAATTTTTGGGTTTGATAGTGATCTGTCTCGTAGATGGTGTTGGCAGATAGGCGACTTTGAAAGATAGTATTATTCCAAATGCAATTAAACGTTAGAGAAATTCTGAGTGTTCTACATATGAATAAATTACATGCATCGGACTGCAAATTTCAAACGATCGCAACTACGTGAATAACAAGTGCAATTACGTGACTCTCCAGTATGAAATTAATCATAAAGAGATGAATTAGTCTACCCCGACCTGTATGCTAGAAATATAATTTACACAAGAGAAGTATAACGAACCAACACAACTATGAGAATATCACAACTACGTGAGTGTGCAGTATGGAATTAACGATTTATAATGAATAAAAAGTGTCCCTATAAATTAAACGGCTAATGAAACAGTAACAAGATATATTACACTACGTGACGCCACTCGCACGTACCTTACACGTTCGTCTGCCTGTGAGATTGGTGAGGAACATTAGAAACGTAATCCACATGTAATAAGAAATTAATTGATTAACACGCATAATGAAATCGCACCTCTCGCAAAACACGTCTGTCCAGTTCGGAGGCTGGTGAAGAAATAAAGCGATCTTATATCGACAGCCTGTTTATTTATATATATATATATATATATATATATATATATATATATATATATATATATATATATATATATATATATCTGTGTGTGTGTGTGTGTGGTGCGCGTTTGGAGGCTGACAAGCGACTAAGGTTATAGGTACTAGGAAATAGATGTGAATACGATTTACGTGACACGTGGATAAAAATTATGTTTACGGCCCACATACTAATATATAAATTAGACTAGTTGAATTTTAAACAGTCACAATAGAAATACACGTAGTGAAATCGCACCAGGATCTCCCCGAAAAGACATCCGTCCACCTCGGAAGTCAGTTAATGAATGAGTGGATCATGTGATGTGCACCTGCTTATAAGCTGTTACGTGAAGCATGGCCGGCATCTTAAAGGCAACTAAGTTTAACTTTACGACTTTGACACAAATGTATTTCCCTACAACTACGCGAATGTATAAAAGTGAATTATTTAAAAATAATGGATGTACTACAAATTTTTTCCATCATGTCTGTGAAATTCACAGTACTTGGTAACAAAAACCTGATTTGAAAATGCTTCGAAGTTTGGTCTACCGAACACAGAAGCAGGGTTTACACGATAAACACACTATCACACAATAATTTATATTTTATTCCCGCTAAATTTCAAAAAATTTATATTAAAACGAGAAACCTGCTGGCCGCCGTACCCTGTGATGTTCATTGTCGCGTTACGAACATCACTGACCGCCGTGCTTGGTAAAGACGTGAGAGAGAGCTCCTGTGTGTACGTCTATGCAGCGTGAGGCTTGGCGAAGAACTAAGATGGCGGCGGAAAGCTACAAGTGTCCAGATCGCTCCTGGCTGCCTTGAGCTCCCCATCCCCCGCCCCACCAACACAGAGTTCGTTTTCGCCCAAAAAGTCCGTTTCTTCTCCAAGGACAACCACCCCCTCCCCTTACACCGACAAAGAATCTGCCCTTGCCCATGCAGCTCCGATCCCCCTTCCCGCGATTGCAGAGTTCGTTTTTGTCATTTCCAAAACTTCGGGCCATGCACTCTGCTATCGATTCAACACTGCAAGAACAAGTTTAGCGGCAAACACCCTCTCCGCCTACACCACCAAAGAACTGTCTCTTCCAATGTGATGCTTCGAAAAACCCGCCCTCCTCAAGGTCAGAAATATTTTTTTCGGTTGACTACCCCTGCCCACAGAGGATGCTATCTATTCAAGTCCACGCACCTCCTCCCCTTACAGCGGCCAAGAATGCATTTTTCGGATATCTCGGGAACTGGTCGATCCACGGAAGCCCAGCCCTTCACCCCCAGAGCACTGCCTAGGCTATGGACGGACTTTTGGTTCTAGGCCAAAGCGATGCTTTCCCTAGGGGCAGCATTTTTAAATCACATTTTTGTTACCAAGAGCTGTGAATTTCAAAGACATGACGGAAAAAAATTTGTAGTACGTCCGTTATTTTTAGATAATTCACTTTTATACATTCGCGTAGTTGTAGGGAAATACATTTTGTCAGTCGTAAAGTTAAACTCAGTTGCCTTTAAGATGCCAGCCATGCTCCACGTAACAGCTTATAAGCAGGTGCACATCACATGATCCACTCATTCATTAACTGACTTCCGAGGTGGACGGATGTCTTTTCGGGGAGATCCTGATGCGATTTCACTACGTGTATTTCTATTGTGACTGTTTAAAATTCAACTAGTCTAATTTATATATTAGTATGTGCACCGTAAAAATAATTTTTACCCTTTTGTCACTTAAATCGTATTCACATCTATTTCCAAGTAACTGTAACCTTGGTCAGTCGTTAGCCTCCGAATGCGCTCTACATGTGTATGTATGTATGTATATATAAACATGCTTTCGATATAAGATCACTTCATTCCTTCACCAGCCTCCGAGCTAGATAGACGTTTTTGAAAGAGGTGCGATATCATTATGCGTGTTTATGAATTAATTTCTTATTAAGTGTGGATTATGTTTCTAAAGTTCCTCACCAGTCTCACAGGCAGACAGGCGTATAAGGTATGTGCGAGTGGCGTCAAGTAGTGTCATATATCTTGTTATTGTGTTCGTTAGCTCTTTAATTGATAAGTACATTTTTTATTCATTGTACATTGTTAATTCCATACTGCACACTTACCTAATTGTGATATTCATGTAGTTGTGTTCGTTCGTTATATTTATAGCATACAGGTCGGGGTAGACTAATTCATATCTTTATGTTTAATTTCATACTGGAGAGTCATGTAATTGCACTTGTTATTCACATAGTTGTGATCGTTTGAAATTTGCGGTCCGATGCATGTAATTTATTCATATGTAGAACACTCAGAATTTCTCTAACGTTCAATTGCATTTGGAATAATACTATCTTTCAAAGTCGCCTATCTGCCAACACCGTCTACGAGAAAGATCACTATCAAACCCAAAAAATTTCACTTGGACCACTCTTGCACAAAACTCTACACATACATATATATATACCCCGTCCCCAACACGTCACGCGTTATTTGTGTGCCAGAGCTCCAAGGGTTAGGACGTACTAGAGCTCCCCACGAAAATAAAGAAAATTGGCCCTTAGTACACTCTTTCACCAAACCCAAAATATCAGCCTTTTCAATAAATTTAACCCTTTCAATAATTTTAACCCTTTCATTTAATTTAATAAATTCTTTGATATCAATTTAACCCTTTCAATTTTTGGTCAACGCTTTCAATCAATTTAACTAACCCTTTGATATAAGTTTAACCCTTTCAATCTTTTGATCGGATTAAGGATTAACCCTTTCAATAAAAATCGATAATACATTAATTAATCCCAATTAATCCCAGGGTGAAATAGAAACCCCCCTCATGGCCCTACTACTAATCGCAAACATGACAGAAATGTGCATGTTTTTGAAGTCCAGCTTGATCTACAATGATTTGGCGAATTTTTCCTGTCGCTAGCAATATGTGATAGATAACGGGTTGACTGGGAGGAAACTGACCTGGTAGCACAGAGTGTGGTCCCGCGGCACGTGGCGGCGACGAGACGCAGTCAAAGAGGCGCGACGTGATTGGCTGCTGCTGTGGGAGGACAATAGTAATGGAAGGTTGCGAGGGCGGTGCGTGGCGCTGGGCTCGCAGTAATCCATCACATCCACGACAACCTCATCGCCTCGCCGGCGAGCTGTGGGAGTTGGAGATCGTGTCTCCCCTTGTCCTTCCAACCCTCTCTCTGAAATCACTTTGTATTTGTAAAATACTGCCTACAATTGACACTGCTCTTCCCAGCATGACCGTGGATTAAATGTGTGCTCGAGAGTTTAATCCCAGCTGCGCAGTAATCTTCTTCCGTGTTCCAGCAAAAGAAAGAAAAATACCCTTCTACTCTAACCTTTCTCCTCAACTGCTTCATATCCTTATCTAATAATGACGTACTTTCCTATGCCATGTTTTTACTACAGTTATCATTTTCTGCTTCAAAAATCGAATGCAATATTAAATATATTTTCTATCCTTTTTTTTTTTTTTTTTTTTTTTTTTTAACGGTATAGGTAGGGGTAGTGAAATTTCGCGAAAAGATTTCGAGACAAGTAATCTTTCAAAACACTGTAGGGCATTGTAGCTACTTTGATTGGCTAAATTACTTTTTAACACTTGTTCACTGTCTGCACATGAATCACGTAGGAGCCGTGCCGATGTTGCCGACTTCTGACGGTCCAGGTCAAATAAGAAAACGCCTTCTCAAGCAGACAGCAACCAATGACAATGGACACACTGCTGTTAGGTGCTTATAGTATTGAAGTCTACCGTGTACTTGTATTTTTTCGCGAGAAATCACGAGTCTAGGTATAGGCCTTGTCCCACTTGTGTAGATGCAGTTCGGCCGTGCTGTAAATCCACGCAGATTTTTCATCATGACGAGTCTTGCATGCTACAATTGTGGTTGTCTGATGGATGAAGTAGGAAAAACATGTCGCCATTTTTGTTTATATTTTCGTGTTACCATTCGCTGTCTGTTTTGTGGAAGAAATCACAAATGAACAACATATATTTTAGTGTGTTCTGTATGTGTTATTGTGGCGTTACTCTTAATTTTTCATACTGAATATTGAGGGACAAGCAAAAACTATAACTATTCACCACTAGCCATAACAAACAACACTTTAGGTATTTAGCCATGCAAAAACAACAACTACTACATATAATACAATTTTACATCGCCTGCCAAGGCCCTTGACTGCAGACTTGAGAATTACACAGAATAACAACATGTAAACACTAATCTACCCTATTTGTCAGTTCTACACACAAAAATACATCCTTCATTGCAGTCACTTGAGCTATGAGTATTGTTCTCGCCAGCACCATAAGTGTAAGTATTGCATACTTCTCGTACGTCCATCCACAATACACAATAAGCCGAGGGTATTCCCTTCACCATACACCAGAAGGTTCTGGTATTGCTTCTCCACCACACACCACAAGTAGTGCAGGCTCTGACTAACACCATGCTGAGACAACATCAGTCATCCACTCGTTCACACAAAGATCCTCTTCCTTTCTCCTCCCCCTGAACCCCCCACTTCTTCCTCCACACTAACAACCAATGGGACATCGAGTACCTTCGCTTTGGGCATTGAGTTTCCGAGTAGGTTATCCCACTACCATATGCCTTACTCCACAGCACCTTTCCCTTCTCCACTAGGGTCACTTCGGAGCAGCACAGTCAGTCTACTCCTTACATCCTGTATACGGAGTCTAAGCCCTTCTCCACCACGTTACAAATACCAGAATAATTCTTCGCCAAAACAAATCCTAATCAAGTCTTCGACAAATACTACGTCAACAATTCCAGCAAAGTCTTAACTCCACTTCTGAAAGAAACTAAGTCATTAGTTCAGTCCGAGATCCAAGATCGGATCTAAGATCGACACATATTACCGTTGCACCATAAGAGTTCAGAGCTGGACTGGAGATCGAGATGAAGTTCATTTCGAACCGCCGATATTGGCGGTTCGAAATCTCGATCCGAAATCAGCAGCCATCGTCGACAAATGTAGTTTAAAAATACGTCAACATATAAACCTACGTTTGATTATTTTCTTGGGAAATTAAAACAACATTATACGCACTTGAATATTATTCAGTAAAATTCGTACAACAATAATTCACTTAAAACAGATAAAACATCGCACATCTATTTTTATCTATAGAGAAAAATACGCAATGACGTCATATAATACGAACCAATAGCAAAATTTGTCTCATACTTAATATCGATCTTTCACTTTTGAATCAAAATCGACGAATAGAAGATCCAGAATCATGAAATTTCGCTGGTGAAATACTTTTACATTGGAACCAAGATCAAACTGGATCCTGGTTCGAAACTAGGATCATTCGATCTCGGATCGGGAAAAATGTTGGTGCAACCGGGCATTAGTCTATCACTTATTTCTGCAGAAATATTCCAAGTATCGACACACAACTTGGAAATAAACTGAGTCCCGAATTATGCTTAACGCCGACATCCTTCGCAGCGCCTCCACAACCGCAGGCGGAGTCCCGGAGGACTCAGCGACGATCTCCCCTTTCCCCGCCGATCCCTCATACGCCCCCGAATGGCCTTGGTGTTGGAGACCGGGAGCCTAGACTCCCATTACTCACAAGGTGATCATAATACAACTGTGCCCCGACACTTGCTCAAATCATTGAGTCGGCGCTGGGTACGCAGTGTGGCTGTTTATTGTTGGACTCCGGACCCGTATAAGACAGGTTATTTGGTGTCGCCTTTTCAAAAGTAAATATACATGTTGTTATGTTGTCGGCGTGGGAGTGAATGTCAGCGTCGTGATGTCTGTCTGACATGTTGTTCTGTTGAATGCAAGTAATTATGAGTTGTGATCAGGCCTTAGCTGAGCGGCCTGCCTGATCACACCTTCACATATTTATCCAGGACACGGGCCGTGATTGTTGAAATCAGTTATGAAAACGCAGACCACATGAACCCTCTCCATCGGCCAGTAAACGGAACAAACGCAGCCTATATAGAGGAGCGTAGCCCGTGGGCGCTGTCTTCTTGTTGTCGGGACGTTGGAACGAGATGGTCACTGAATATGGGTGTGTCTGGGCGTCCACTTCCAACATCTTAATCAGCCTCCGGAATCATGAACAAGGTGGGGACTCTCCGATTATACTTTACTCAGAATGTGGGGGGTTAAATCTTTATAATTAATATAAATTAATAATTCAGTATATTTGTATACTCCATCGCGCATACTTCATAATGTATTTATTTAAATAACATTGTACAATCTCAATGTTTAATAAACCCCTTTTATATGGTGTTCGTTACATAACTCTTATCAATAACTTGCTACGCCACTATAGCCCAGTTAAGGTATGAAGAAAAATCATAAATCATATCATAACAAAGTATGCTAGTTAATCTCGCATGTAGTGTGTATGTGAGTCCCTAGTCTCCCGGGGCGGCCCATGGAGTACGTTTCATTCCGTGTTGTGATATTGAAAAAAAAAAAACACACACACACACACACACACACATATATATATATATATATATATATATATATATTTTATATATATATATATATATATATATATATATATTATATATATATATTCCTGGACTTAGGATGCTTAGCCATTTAATATATATATATATATATATATATAATGTATTTGCATATGGCAAATATTTTGTTCTCTATGGCGCTGGAGGCACTTAAATTCATTACCAGGAGGTTTTGTGGGTACTTTAAGAGAAAATCCAAAGTAATATATGTATTCCAAGTTGATTTCTTTTGAAAAAATAGCATGGAAATTAGGTTTAGGCAAATATTTTATGAGATTAATTAATTTGTTGAGATTACTTGACAAATAGTGGAGGTGAGGGGGATGAGATTTTCTCCCTAAGCACTTGAAGATGCGAGACCTGTTGGGGATAAAGAGATCATTAGTATTAGTATAAAGAGATGATTAGTATTATTAATATTTCGGTTATTACAATTTGACCCCTAAATCACTGTTCCCTGGACCAGCGCATGTGCACCATGGCCTGGTTTCCGAGTGGAGCTGGGGCAGGTTTCCTTGCCCGAGAACCCACCCTGAAAGAGCGCGCACCGACCTTCTGTGCGTGTGAGCTTGTACCGTGTAATGTAATCCTGTGAGTGTGGTGTAATCCTGTGAGTGTGGTGTAATCCTGTGAGTGTGGTGTAATACGTGCACGGCTTGGCTTGGGCGCAGTCGGCAAGCGTACTCTGCTGCTGCATGCTCGCTCTACGCATGCGCCAGACTGCAGATCCTGGTCCACGCGTTAGCTCTAGCAAGAACAACTAGCCTTTCACTTTCACGAGTAGCTCTAATATAGGCTGTTCACGGTAAAACGAGTATTTTTGAAAGCCCTTCTTAAGACCTACTTGTATGCACGTCGTGAGGTCTTCCGCCTTATGTAAAGTTAACATTGTCATGGTCCTGATCACGTTATCCATACGTCGGTCAAGTGAAACTGTGAAATTATTAGGAAAATAAAGATTTCGCAAATGTACTCATTTTTCACACTAGACCATAGAGAGGCTGCCCTCTCTGCACCGGAGACTGTTGCGATCTGGTCCCCTTCCGCTTATCGCTTATAGAAAGGGAGCGGCAACAAACCCCCTGACATTTTAATTTTTCATGCTTGTGACTTCATGCGCTTAGGAATAGTATTAACTCTGCTCTTATTCGTGTTATCTAATGCATGAGATGTGTGAGCATGATTGTGGTATTCATTAATTATTATTCACGGAATGAGGTGCATGGCTATTGGGATTTTACTCCCGCCCCCTTAACAAGCCTCCAGCAGACAGTTTATTGCGTGCAGTCTTGTCGTCAGGAGGGATTCGGACCACTGGGTCGGTTGCGGAACAAATCAGTCGCCACGTGTGTCTCTAGGGCGCTACACAGGTAACTCCAGCCTGAGGAATCTCGCATTCACATCGCCGCATACCCTCTACGCCCGCGTGTCTCTGCCTCGCCTTTTTGTAGGCCAGTAAAATGCCTACAGGTAGCTCGGGTAGAGTTGTCTTCAGCCATACGGCTGCAGTGGGGGAGATGGGTTTGGCTGGAGACACCATCCATCCTTGTCTCGCGAGACGAGGTTAGGACGCGCGATGTGTTCGGCCAGGATTTCCCCAGGCTCCTCTAGGGCGTGTGTGACTCGTGATGTGAGGTGGGATGGTATTGATTTTGTTTTACAATGTTCAGTTCAGTATGTTTATTAATGATGGTTCAGTACTGCTTGTATGTTGTCTGGCAGCCACTGGAGCAGTAACAGTCGCCCCCCGGAATTCACAGGCTCCCCCTTCAGCAACCGATGAAGCACACCAGCCCCAAACAGGCCGCGAGCCAGGCCAGGAGCCTCCAGAAAAAAGACTGTTTACCATATTTAGGTGGCTGTCTTTCACTGGCCGTATTCTGCCCTTACTGTGGGGCTGTATTCCTGTAAAGTTATTTTATTTATTTTATTTTTAAATTCGTTTTTAATTATATTCTTTCTCTTATTATCATTATAGCTTTTTTGGGTAATCGATTAATTTTGTTATTATGTTTATGTAGTACATGATTTGTAGTACACTTGGATTATATATTTTTATAGTTATTTCGTCGAATTTCATTAATTATTAATTACTTGATGAATTATTTATGCATGTTAACTAGCTATGTTGATACAGTTAAAGATCTTAGTTTAGCTTAGCCCCAACCGGACAAGAAAATCGGACTTGGGTAGTGTCAGGGTGACATCCTTTCCCAGCTCGCCATGCGCCTTATATACCCGGCCTACAACCCCTCCAGTGCATCTAGCTTCAAGAGCAGCAGGCCAGGCCTCCAGAACAATCGCAAGCACAGTACCACATCAACAACCAATTGCAATCATTTGCTCAATGACATAATATGTTATCCAGTAACGATACGACGTGTCTTTGGAGCGCAGTTCAATCTCCATACACGCTGCAGACGACAACCCGCCGTTACACATATGTGTATGGCAACAACCTGCCATACACATATGTGTTGCGGGTAGACGCGATGAATGGCGTCGCGCGTCTTGACAGTTTGAACTCCGCGTTGAGCAGGCGTTTCTTTCGCCCTGCCCTGTCTGCTCGTAGGCTGGGAAACGTGACAAGTACTATTAACCTTGCACATTAATAGTTGGTAACATGATCACGCGAGAATGAAAGGGAAACACAATGTACACTCCATGTTCACTCTCGCATCCTTTGTGACAGCCATGTTGGTTGAAAATATAACTTTAAACTTCGTACCAATATTGCTTATACATCTAGACATCCATGAGGAACGTTATATATATATATATATATATATATATATATATATATATATATATATATATATATATATATATATATATATATATACACACACACTCACGTTATTGTGGAAAATGTAATATTATTAACAATACTCGTTTTGGTATGATGTAAACTACAAAATCATAATAACAGTTCGGATTCGGTCAGGTAAGGTTTTCATAAAATTTTTAATTATGCTTGTCTTCTTTGCATGTAACATTACCATTTTAAAAAATGTGAGAATATTTGAATTTTTTTAAATTTATATGCGCATTATAGAGTGCGCTGTTGAAGTTAAAGACTGACTACATACACCGCTCCGCCTTCGTGTTGCCTTGGTGTTCCTGCCCACTCCTTATTCCTCCCCTCCTTTTTGGTCTCCCCTCTCTTCCGCCCATGCGCGATCAAGTTTGAATCTTATTGGCTGGCGTATTGTTCTGGGCTTTGGGCCTTCTGCTAAACGCTCGGCGGCTCGTGAACTTCTTCTCCGACCAGCCTGCAATACGACTTGTTCCTGATTTACGGGACTTCAAGTGTTAGCTGTGCTACGACTTCCGCCGAAGGTCGAAGGGCAGCCACAGATGGGTTTGCCTTTCAATGTGGTTATTTTTAAATTGCAAAGTGAGCTAGTCAACGGAGTCGCTTAAATGCGCGTTTTTTTCCCTTAGTATTCTAAATTGTTGTTTCTTGGTGGTTGTTAGAAAATTATCGTTTGGCTGTAACTTACTAGATGAGGGTGTGGATACTGGTAAATTCTTGTGTCGTTGATGTTATTTGCTCACGTAATTACAAGCTCTGCTTTTTGAAACTTTTAGCCGCCTGGATATGCGATGGTGCTATTGAATGAGGCCGCACCGGCTCGTTTATGGATTGATTCTTTAATTGGTAACCCATCTGCGCAAAGTTTTCGCTTACGTTGAATCTCAATTAAGGTTCTTGAATTTAATGTAATATTTTTAATTGACTTGTGAATTTATATATATTTGATCTCTCTAGGCTTTGGAGTCACTTTTGGCGCCCGAGTGCGAATACTGAATTTAATGTGTTTGTAAAATGGTCGACGAGAAACAGAGCTGTAATACTACGTTGGGGAGGTTTAATATTGTTCTCAGCTTTAATTAAACTAACCTTGAGAAACGTGGTAAAGGAGTGGCCTTGATCATTCAAATATTTTTAATTTATTTTAATCTTGTTTTATGAGGGGCAGGGCCTTGGTGTTTATTGTGGTTTTATCATTGAATTTCAATGTGTTGAAGGTTGCTGAGTTCATTTTAAAAAGTAACAGCCGTTATGAGCATTTTGAAGTTCCAGTAACTATTGTTAAACCAGAATTTTATGTTCAAACTTGTGTTTGTACCCCACAATATTAAAAAAAAAAAAAAAAGTGTAGGGTAGGCTTAATTTATTGGGGAGCTTTTATTTTGCACGATTTCTTTTCTTTCCCGTTACAGAAACTCTGCCAATCTAGAGGATGCACGTACCACTTCTCTTGGATTGTGCCAGTATGTGCCGGAGTTACGGCGGTGCAGGGATCGGTCCATACCAGGCATTTCGAAAAGGGGAGGGGAAGGGGGGCGAACAATATATATATTGTCTTGGATTGTGCCAGTATGTGCCGGAGTTACGGCGGTGCAGGGATCGGTCCATACCAGGCATTTCGAAAAGGGGAGGGGAAGGGGGGCGAACAATATATATATTGTCTTGGATTGTGCCAGTATGTGCCGGAGTTACGGCGGTGCAGGGATCGGTCCATACCAGGCATTTCGAAAAGGGGAGGGGAAGGGGGGCGAACAATATATATATTGTCTTGGATTGTGCCAGTATGTGCCGGAGTTACGGCGGTGCAGGGATCGGTCCATACCAGGCATTTCGAAAAGGGGAGGGGAAGGGGGGCGAACAATATATATTGTCTTGGAGTGTGCCAGTATGTGCCGGAGTTACGGCGGTGCAGGGATCGGTCCATACCAGGCATTTCGAAAAAGGGGGGGGGGGGGGAAGGGGGGCGAACAATATATATATTGTCTTGTGAAAATTTTCTAACGCGTACATACAATATAATATCCTTAAAATTGCTGTGTTTAAAAAGACTTTGGGGTATTTCTCGTGTCCTATTGCCATAAGATAAACTAACTATATTAAAAAATCTAATATTGTACATTATAAAAATTTGCATTAACTAGTACGTTCGGTTTCTTCTTTTGTTAGATTTTAGTGAATATTTAGCCAAATACTTAACATTTCCATTTTTTGAAAAGGCTACTGAAATCACTGTGGAGCTAATTAATTTTCAAGAATAAAAAGCATAGAACTATTTTTGAGTAAGAGAAAGCTATTCATCATGAACCCGACTATCGGAAAATAACACGTCATCTATCAATATGATGTAATACACGTGTGTGGCATACGATTTTGTAAAAAAAAAAAAAAAAAAAAAAAACAGAATTATTAGGGGTTGTCAGCCATGATAAGCTGTGGCTTATAGATATAGGCCTTGCACGGTCAAGTGAGCATTTCTGAAGCCCTAGTAAATTTTTTCTTTCAATTAATTTATATATTTCCACCACTTGTTAATGTAAACCCTGCCATGTGAGTAATAAGCCCAGTGTATACATTCACCATACCCAAAACCAAAAGTCCGAAGCCATAATAAAATGTATTAACTGGTTATTATGTGTGATGAGCAGTTTCAAAAAGTGCTCCTTTACCGTGAACGGCCTATAGCTTACAATTCCCAGGACTTAAATCGTTGTTAGACACTGTTCACCGTTATTCGAGCGCTTTAGAAATAAACGTTGGAAATATATCTGTTCCTACCTGCGTGCGTTCCAAAGTACACACTGACTGGCTTCCAAGTGTCCAGTAAAGCTGGTAACGATGGATGGAACGTAGTTCCATATCATAACATCGAATAAATAGTGGTAGGTAACAATTTGTGATAACTTAAATTATTTCTTTCGCTTTTAGACTATTTTACTGCTTCGAAGTGTATAAATGACCAGATTTATAAATATATTTACCTTTCTAATAATGTCACAGTTTCAGCTGACTGGCGCGTAAATAAATTGACGAGGCCCATGGCAATGTTAATTTCACATGTAGCGGAAGAATACACAGCGTGCATACAAGTAGATCTTTATCAGGGCTTTTAAAAGTGCTCATTTGACAGTGAACAGCCTGTAAATAGAAAATGTAACAGCGAGCCGGCGGCAGCGGCCTGTGAGGCAGTGAGGCGCCGGCAAGCAGCGCCTCTGCAGGAGCAGTTGGAGCCAGCTGAGGGCGGGGTAAGGGGTTGGAAACAGTGACGCACGGCTGGTGGGGGCTGGGACCCCGGCATGAAGAAGGGCTCACGCCCTCGGACGGAGTGGGCGCCAATTAGCCTCCGTAGAACACCATATGCGCGTCGCGACGCCCCTGCAGGACGCCTTCCCACCTGCCTCGCCTCGCAGAGGTTTAATTGGGCAGGAGTTGAGTGGCCCGCGCTGCCGGCGATACAAGCCCACATGTCGCCTCGACACTCACTTCACTTCTTCATTACAATTATCTTCACTCAACTCACCTTATGCATACAGCTAGTGATCTTGCGTGAGAACGCATGAGTACACGGTAGACTTCAATACTATAAGTACCCAACGGCAGTTTGTCTGTTCCCATTGGTTGCTGTTTGCTTGAGAAGTAGTTTTCATATTTGACCGGGCCACTTCGGCATGGCTCATGCGTGATTCGTGTGCAGACAGTCAACACGTGTCAATATGTAATTCAGCCAATCAAGATAGGTAACGATCCTACGATGTTTTCAAATGTAACTTGTCTTGACATTTTTTTTGCGAAATATTACACCCCTAGTTACGAATTCAGTGTCGGGTGAGCAAGGTGTGAAGACTGGCCTGAACTGGTACTGGACAACCACAAGAATCAATTGCACTCTACAACACGTTACTGGCATCTAAGGACCATTATGCAAAGCACAGGAAAAGAAGATATCGCTTATTCACAGTCAACTGAGCACTTTTGTAGGTATACTTTGCATGCACTTTGCGTATTCTTATATAATATGTAAAATTAACATTAGCACGGTACTGATCACTATTAGTGCTTTTAGGGTCACCAGACGTTCTCTTTTACCAGGACATGTCCTCTTTTTGAGGCCTTGTAAATTGCCCGGCCGAGTTTTACAAAAAATCTAAATGTCCTCTTTTCCAATAAAAGTGAAAGACGGCGAAGCTTTGGTTTTTTGTGGGTTTTTATGTCGTTAGACATATAGTAACGGCGCTAATGAACCTAATTTAGAAGTGCATACTTTTGGACAATATTACATACATATGTTGTCTTTATCAACACTCCTATCTTTTTCCTTGGTGTTTTTTTTTACGTGTCTAACTTTAGGAGATCCTAATCTATTACAAATTTCATAATTATTTGTGAGGAAATAGAAATTTATAAGAACAAATACAATAGTTAAAGAAATAAAATCTAAATATATCTGAACCTGACCTTCGCGAGCGTGATTAACTGTCATCTAAAGAAGATGTGTCCAGTGATTATGTGCAACTGTGATTTGTGAGAATACTTATTATTTGTTCGCAAAATATTCCGTAGTGCCTACAAACTAAATTAAATTGACTTGCATATTCGGAGTGGATTTTTGGATACAATTTAGTGACATTGTAATATACAAGTGACCTGCGACATAATATACTGATTTTGTATATTTACATTGTAAAATTGTGTTTTCATTACCTTCGTGTCATTTTCCAGCAAGTGTAGTACGAAATGTTGTCTAACTTGTAGATGTAACTTGCAAACACTTCCTCCTTGCATTAAAAAAAATGTGCGCCGCAATTTTTTTTTTTTTTTTTTTTTTCACAATGGCGTGTCAGAATTACAACTTTAGTGTTTTTGGGACGTACGAAAAATAAGAAATAACTCACTTACCAAAATGAGATAATACATGTTAAAATAGTGAGTTATAGACTATATTTATTTTAAAAAGTGGTGGGAGGATAAAAAATGGCTCATAGGACAAAAGTAATTAGGACCTCAAAAGTACTCACTTTACTGTGAACAATCTATTATTCAAGAAATATTTAAAATCGCGCTACAAAACGTTTCCGCAATATTTCGAAATTGCTCAGTATTAAAACATCTTTGAATGTTTTTGATTTTGTCTAGGATTTGTTTTGTAAAAAAATGATTTTACTTAATATACCTGAATTAAGACAATTTTTCATAAGGACCTCTCGGAGTTTGGCACAAGGATTCTACTCAACGTTTTGTATGTGTGCCTGTCCATGTATGTGTGTGTCTGTGTATGAGTATGTATGTGTGTATGTATATATATATATATATATATATAATAAGGATATGCAGTAATTAAATCAAAATTCCTTGTAAGAGAACAACTGGATTTGAATTTGGTGCAAACAAATGCAAAACTAAAACGAAATGGTTTACCAGGTTGGTTAGTAGGGAACTCATAAAGACTTTAATTAATGTTCCAAAATTAGCTTTCAAGTACTGTACTTAATGCAAAATAATTTTTCGCAACCAGATAAAGTGACAGTCATGTTCTACCTGCAACTTTGAGGCCGATAAGTGCGGGAGCTATAAGGACGACACGGCCACGCATTGCAAGTACGCCATCGTCCCTAAGCGCAAGGCTCTGTGTTGACGTGCGGTGTTCTCGTCGCTCTGCGTGTATAGGCTGTTCACGGTAAACTGAGCACTTTTGAAAGCCCTGCTTAAGATCTACCTGTATACATGTTGTGTATTCCTCCGCCTTATGTAAAATTAACATTGCTATTGACCTCATAATTTTTTTTATGCTTTGGTTAAATGCAACTCTGAAATATTAAGAAAGTAAATTCTTTACAAATCTACTAAGTTTCACACTTCGATATATTAAAAAAAAAAAAAAAACCATAAAGTGAAAGAAATAATTTTAAGTTATCATAAATGGTTTACCTAACACTTTTTATTCGACGTTATGATATGGAAATACTTTCCATCTATCGTTACCAACTTTACTGGGCGAATGTCACTCATTGCTCCCATTAAAATATATGTATGCAGGGGCAGTGACATTTGTCTAAGGTTTTTTATAAAGTGCTCACTTTATCGTGAACAGCCTTTATGTATAGGTTCAATGCAGAGCCCTTGAGTAGTTTTGTATGTATCTGACGCGTATATCTTGAGGCACGACGCATTGAAAAAGCCGGTTTTTATTTTTGTAGCAAATTAAGAGTGCTGTGAAATGGTGTTTGTAATGTGCGTGGCGCCTTGAACTCTCTCAGCAGTCCTCATCTGAAGCGCGTGTTCTTTTAGTAAATCAGCACATTTGACACACGTCTGATAGTTTCGTAGATAAACGAGCATTTCAAACACTGTGCAACGCCGTGCAGGCGGGAGTCTCGGCGCATATAATCCATTCACGGTTACTCTAGCCTTTTCTGAAGCCCCGCTTAAGTTCTACTTGCAGGATATTCCTCCGCCTCTTACAAACTGAGCTGAACTAATCCTGGAGAATTACACCAGGGGGACAACACGCCACATTCGTGCTCACTCAGTGTAACTGTACTTTATATAACTACTAGTTCTCACTAGACGCTACCAGCATACCTATTTCCTCCCTGATTTTTATTCAGATTATTCATAAATGAAGCATTATAATTAGGGATAGGAAAATTTCGCGAGTTCAACGACCTGTAGGCTAGACTCCACATTACTGTGTATACTGGAGCCTCAATTGTTTGTACATTGGTTGCTGTCCCAGAGAGTGGCCTGTGTTACTCCGCACCTAACAGTATGGAATACGGTACTTGTGTCTTAGTAAGTCTGCTATTGGCTCACAGTCGTCCAGGGCGTGACTAATAAACTGCGAACCAATTACGAAGTCATATCCAGTGTGCACATGTTTGGCGTCCATCTTGTCCTGAAATGCTCCTATCCTTAATTATAATTTATAGATAAAATATGAATAACATTTGAATTTAACAGAAAAAAAAAGTAACTTTTACGAACACAAGGGTATAAAACGGTTGTGATACAGGGCGTATTTATGAAATAACTAACCACGTCCTACACGGGGAGATTTTTCAAATGCTTGATTCAAAAAGGTCGAGGAAACCGTGAATGGACTATAGATTTTTCAAATATGAAGCGAGTGTAAATGACGTGGTTGGGATGGGGTTGTTAGGCGGTGTTTGCTCGTGAACCAGTGCAGGAACCACCCCTTGTCAGTTAGCGCTATGCGCACCCCCTGGCGAGCCCACCGCACAACACGCGCGTGTCAAGGGGATGCAAATAACACTGTCGTCGGCCGCCCGCCCCTAACCACACTGCCTTCCCACCCGGCCCGCTATTACACGCTGTTGCGCGTCCCAAACACCGCTCGCGCTGGGGTAGCAGCGGGGTGGAGGGTTTTACATCACATTGTCTACTCGCGCCTTCTATGCCTGCACAGCTGGGCCACGCCTCATTTACCACTTCTCCGGTATACTCGTAGTCAGCACGCGGTTTGTTCACACCTTTCGAATATCGCATCATCTATGACGTGTTTCCTAAATATATCAAGTACTATTATAGGCCGTTCACTGTAAAGTGAGCACTTTTAAAAGCCCTGCTTACGATCTAATTTTAAACACGTTGTGTATTCCTCCACCTTATGTAAAATTAAACATTGCCACGGGCCTCGTCACTTTATTCATCCGTCGGTCAAATGAAACTGTGAAATTATTAAGATAGTAAATACTTTACAAACCTGCTCATTTCTACGCTTCGATAAAAAAAAAAGAAAAAAAAAAAAAAAAGCGAAATAAATAATTTTAAAGTTGTCAAAAAATTATTACCTAACACTTTTTATTCGACGTTAAAATATAGAACTACTTTCCATCCATCGTTACCAACTTTACTGGGCGAATGTCCCTCAGTGCGCCCATTAAAATATATGCATGATTGGGCAGTGACTTTTTTCTAAGGTTCATTTCTCAAGTGCTCACTTTATCGTGAACAGCCTTTACAAGCGTTTTATACTTCTTTTAACATAAATTTATCTTGTTTTTGGTTTAGTTGAACTTCTTACTTACAGTATTTCTACAAATGATAATATTTCATTGTAATCAATGTGAATAACGCAGTGAAAAAAAAAGGCATGTTGGAAATGCCTAGTAAAACATAGTTCTCATGCAAAATATTATTACACTCAGTGCGTACGAATACGGTGCGTCGTCCCTTTGGTGTACTTTCCCAGAATGGAAATATAATTCTTAGCAGGGCTTCAGAAAACTTAGAATTAACCGTGAATGGAGTATATATTTAAAACCCCGCTAAGGTTGGGAATTCAGTGCTAGCAATTTGGCAACTTAGAACTTCGCTGCCAGGTTGCACTAATCTTGCATGTATAACGGATTTTCTTCGTTCTGCAGGTAAACAGGTGGCGTAACTGCAGTTTTCGTATTTTCTTTTAATATCCATATATGCATTGTGTTAGGACCTACGTAAAGAATAAACATCGCCGAGAAAATTTAACGAAATACGTTCTCACGTTGTTAATATTCGGTCTTAAAACTGGATCTAAGATACTGTTGGATCATACAGTTACTTTATTTAAATGTTATAACTGAATTGATAAGGTCATTTTGATAATCGTTATATTTATTTCGCTCTTAAATTCATAACTTTTCTTTCCCACTAAAGTAAGCGTGCTTATGAACGCTCAGTGAGAAAGTCAATTGCATTTTTGCTGTTTAGTTTCGTAAACATCATCAGAGGGCGTGAATTTTATTTATGTCTGCTACATTAGGATAAATGAATGAACATTTTACGTTTAAAATAATGACGAATGCCTGTGGAGTGTAATTATATGTTGATTGTTTTAGTCCACAATAAAAAGCATACCTATTTTCCTTATATGGTATAACGCTCCAGAATTCTTCACTTGGAATATATCCTTATCCTATAGAAGCCCTCATAAATATTCCAATGTAGTAGCTCCTAGATTGTTACTCACTGGAGTCATTATTCATTCCATTGCACAGTGGCTATTTATATTGATGCGGTCAGTATTTTTACACTAGTATTTTAAATTTCATCGTGACCAATAGAAGACTGGAGAGTATAAGTTATTGGCGATACACTGTCGTTCACATTAAAGGCCAACATTAAAATCACTTCAGATCTGTGGGATACAGAGAGGAATGTTTAATCATTCCGTCAGGAACTATGTAGCATGAGTGTTTGGGCGGTGATTATTGGCGACCACCTACTTGGGCCAGTCGATCTCCCACTACGGCGCAATGGACGGACATGTCTGCATACACGCTACATCTCATTCTGGCGGTGTGGTGGCTCATGTGCAGTGTTTCTTTCAGACAAGAATCCCAATGGGAATGTTTAATCATTCCGTCAGGAACTATCTAGCATGAGTGTCTGGGCGGTGATTATTGGCGACCACCTACTTGGGCCAGTCGATCTCCCACTACGACGCAATGGATGGACGTGTCTGCATACACGCTACATCTCATTCTGGCGGTGTGGTGGCTCATGTACAGTGTTTCTTTCAGACAAGAATTCCCGTCGTTACTTAGTACATTTTCAAAGCCGTTGCGTATGTGTGCGTGTGTGTGATTAGGGAGGGGGCAGAGAAGGCTAGTTTATCGAGTGTTTGTGTCCCAACGGACCTTAATTAAAATCTTTATGAGTTCCCTACTAACCAACCTGGTAAACCATTTCGCTTTAGTTTTGCATTTACTTAAACCAAGTTCAAATCCAATTGTGCTCTTATAAGTAATTTTGATTTAATTACTGCAAATCATTATATATACACACACACACACTCATACACAGACACGCACGCACACACAGTCATAGACGCACACACATACACACACAACGTTGAACAGAATCCTTTTGCCAAACTCCGAGAGGGGGTTCCTTAAGAAAAATAAATGGGAATAGTGTTTCCTGAAACGGAAATTGTAAGTCTGTTAAAATACGTTTGTTCAAATTGTTCCCCTTCATTGCTCGAGTAGAAGCAGTCACCTTATTGTCGCAGGTAACTTTGGAATACTAGGCGGTAATAAAAAATTCGACCTAAACTATTGCTCACCGTGGCGAAATGACGACAAAAAAACCTCTTGTCCGAACTCGCTCCGGTAAACCGTTTTTGAGAAAACAGCACTCAAAACTTCGTTGGTGCGGTGTAGCCCCGGGAAGGTAGGCAAACATAGTCACCCTCGCACGTCACTATCGCTGGGCCTTCATTCCGCAGTCTCTGAAGGAGTGAGTTGGCCGGCTCTTAACACCGAGGTCTTGAGAGCCGATGAGGGTGAAGCGAGGTGAGTATGGAGCAGCGTCGGAATGAAAGGCCGGGGTAAACGGGAGATCACCGAGAAAACCCACCGAGCAACGGCGTCGTTGGGCACGATTCCCACTTGCGATAAATCCGGGAGTGACCCGGCCGGGGATTGAACCCGGTTCACCTTGGTGGGAGGCGAGCAGGCTAACCGCTCAGCAACCGTGGCCCCAACGAATTAATAAAAGTAGTTCGTAAGGCTAGAAGCTGTTTGCTAGTGTAAAATTAAAATTCCTGGCAACTGAAATTCGTGTTCCTTCTTTTATACGTACTAGAGTATGAATTTGTGTTGTGACACACCGCTGTATGCGAAGGTGTTCGTCTGAATTACCTCGCACAAGCCTTGGTCCTAACTGACATCTAGTGTGCTTATTTCGATACGATATTTGACAGACGTTGACTACCTACTAACAATTGCTCTATGGTTAACAAATGTTCGGTGTAACAAATAGTGGCCGGATAAGAGCATGTCGGTTGCCTATTTACTTTTATTTAACTATCTCTTCAAAATAATAATGAATTGGTGATTCGTCACAGTTATTTTATTTTCATGAATGTTGCTTAAAAAACTGTTGTTTATGTTAAATGCGAGACGTGGATTAGAGGTATTTGTAATTTATTCAATATTTAATGTTATGACAGATATCTCCAGAAGTAAGTTTCTCAAACAAATGGAATTTATATAAATATTTTTCAGTATACACCAATAACTTCCCATATTGGCTCCAGCTTTCTTGTTCGTACTTGTAAACATTTGTGAATAGTGAAGTATTTTATTTCACTTATTGTTTATTTCGATACACGTAGGTGTAAGAATAAAAACGTTTGTAAAAAGTTCCCTTTTCTAAAAATGTTACAATTGGCCTTGACCGAAGCACGAATAAAGTGATGAGGATCATGGCGTAGGAATACACAATGTGCGTACAAGTAGATCTCAAGCGGTCTTTCAAAAGTGCACTTTTTACCGTAAAGAGCTTATAATTGTAATCTGCAGCTGTAAGTTTGTTTCCCTTTCACTTGGTTATTTTCTTTGCGTATTTACATATTCTCCTCGTCGCTTGTAGATAGACGCGAATAGTTGGCTGCAGCGGGGCTGGGCATGTGTCCTGCTGGCAGGGCTAAGCCCGCCAGGCGATAAGTCAACCTCGCGTGTATCCACGGGAGGAAGGGAGGAGGATTACAGCGCGGGTAATGGTTTGTTTGGCAGGACCCTGCCAGCCCCGACACTTGTTCCACTAAGCCCCCCCCCCCCCTAAAATATCCTGTTCACGGTTAACTCTACGCTTCTGAAGTCAGCCTTTGGAAAAGAAATTCACTGCACATATAGACTGTTCACAGTAAATCATTATAAAAGCCATCTCATTTGGATTATTATTTATTATTTACATGGCACTGTGTTTATTATTTACATGGCAATATTTATTTAAAACCGATGTTAAAGGATAGAATATGGCTGAAAGTAAAAAGCAACAAAGGGGTCAAACGTGCTTACTTTACCGTGAACAGTCTATACCTGCGCATTATTTAACGAGCACACTAACTGACGTGCACCTGGTAAAGTTGGCAACTACGTAGGAAAAGTTGTTCCACGACCAAACGTGCTTACTTTACCGTGAACAGCCTATACCTGCGCATTATTTAACGAGCACACTAACTGACGCGCACCTGGTAAAGTTGGCAACTACGTAGGAAAAGTTGTTCCACGACCAAACGTGCTTACTTTACCGTGAACAGCCTATACCTGCGCATTATTTAACGAGGACACTAACTGACGTGCACCTGGTAAAGTTGGCAACTACGTAGGAAAAGTTGTTCCGCGACCAAACGTGCTTACTTTACCGTGAACAGCCTATACCTGCGCATTATTTAACGAGCACACTAACTGACGCGCACCTGGTAAAGTTGGCAACTACGTAGGAAAAGTTGTTCCGCGACCAAACGTGCTTACTTTACCGTGGACAGCCTATACCTGCGCATTATTTAACGAGCACACTAACTGACGTGCACCTGGTAAAGTTGGCAACTACGTAGGAAAAGTTGTTCCACGACCAAACGTGCTTACTTTACCGTGAACAGCCTATACCTGCGCATTATTTAACGAGCACACTAACTGACGCGCACCTGGTAAAGTTGGCAACTACGTAGGAAAAGTTGTTCCGCGACCAAACGTGCTTACTTTACCGTGGACAGCCTATACCTGCGCATTATTTAACGAGCACACTAACTGACGTGCACCTGGTAAAGTTGGCAACTACGTAGGAAAAGTTGTTCCACGACCAAACGTGCTTACTTTACCGTGAACAGCCTATACCTGCGCATTATTTAACGAGCACACTAACTGACGCGCACCTGGTAAAGTTGGCAACTACGTAGGAAAAGTTGTTCCGCGACCAAACGTGCTTACTTTACCGTGGACAGCCTATACCTGCGCATTATTTAACGAGCACACTAACTGACGTGCACCTGGTAAAGTTGGCAACTACGTAGGAAAAGTTGTTCCACGACCAAACGTGCTTACTTTACCGTGAACAGCCTATACCTGCGCATTATTTAACGAGCACACTAACTGACGCGCACCTGGTAAAGTTGGCAACTACGTAGGAAAAGTTGTTCCACGACCAAACGTGCTTACTTTACCGTGAACAGCCTATACCTGCGCATTATTTAACGAGGACACTAACTGACGCGCACCTGGTAAAGTTGGCAACTACGTAGGAAAAGTTGTTCCGCGACCAAACGTGCTTACTTTACCGTGGACAGCCTATACCTGCGCATTATTTAACGAGCACACTAACTGACGTGCACCTGGTAAAGTTGGCAACTACGTAGGAAAAGTTGTTCCACGACCAAACGTGCTTACTTTACCGTGAACAGCCTATACCTGCGCATTATTTAACGAGCACACTAACTGACGCGCACCTGGTAAAGTTGGCAACTACGTAGGAAAAGTTGTTCCACGACCAAACGTGCTTACTTTACCGTGAACAGCCTATACCTGCGCATTATTTAACGAGGACACTAACTGACGTGCACCTGGTAAAGTTGGCAACTACGTAGGAAAAGTTGTTCCGCGACCAAACGTTGAATTAAAAGTGTTAGCCTAGGTAAAGGCTGTACACGATAAAGTGAGCACTTTTGAAATCAGCCTTAGGAAAATGTCACTGCTCCTACCTGCATAGTATTTTAACGGGCGCACTGACTGACATACGCCTAGTTCCATATCTTAACGTCGGATAAAAAAAGTGTCAGTTAATTATTTGTGAATACTTAAATTATTTCTTTCGCTTCCTGATTTTTTTTTTTTTTATGTAACGGAGTGTAAAAATGCGCAGATTTGTAAAATATTTACTCTTAAAATAATTCCACAGTTTCACTTGACCGACGCATGAATAAAGCGGTGAGGCCTATTACAATATTAATTTTGCATAATGCGGGGACTACACAACGTGTATATAAGTAGATCTTAAGCGGAGGTTTCATAAGTGCTCGTTTTACCGTGAATAGCCTATACACAATTTTGATGATTCTGAAATAATGTATTTTAATTTCTGTTCTTTTTAATCCACGTACGTTTAAAAATTACATAATTTATAATATATATATAATATACATATATGGGTGTTACTCTGATACTACACATGCGACACACCAATGCACTCTGGCAGCAGCGAGAATCTTTTGTCGCCGAACCAAAGGTCGGTTTACGATAAAAGAATGTGTGCGTAATGGACGTATACGTAACGAAATAAAAGAAGATGGTCTTACGAAACGGTTCACGGTCTTCGCCTTACGTGTCGTGTAGGAACAGTCTCGACTTGTAGACTTGTATTGTATTTATTTGAACAACTTACGTTTTTATTCTCCTTCCCTCATTTGAAAAATATTTTTAGAATATAATATTTACTGATAAATCATTACTTCACTAAAATCAAGGCAATTTCTAGTCGTGTCAGACTGGTCGAACGTAAGACGTGTGCTTTGACTATGAACCACACACTTCTGTGAACGTCCCTTGCGTATACGAAATGGATCCTGAACGGACGTACTTAAGGGTCCTATGTACCTGCGCGTTCAAGGTCACGAAGCGAGGGAGCGATACGGGAGACACTATCACGCACGCCTAGTGCCTCATCGCCCCTACGCGCAAGGCGTGCTGTGTTTCCGTCCTAACGCTTTACTGTGTCAACTAGATCAGTAGATGTGGGATTTTATTACACGCGATGAAAGTACACAGATCAAACTACCTACGTATAATCGTACTTTTCTCTTACCGCTTAAAGAAACTTCATAGGCAAGCTTTAAAAATGCGCTATTTGACCACTTTCACGGTTTTTTTTCTCCGTTAATACACTTAATATGATAAAAGTAAAAAGATAGCGATATAGACAATAGTTTTTTTGTTTTATCCTTTCTGGCAAAACTTCGTATTTCCGGAACATTTACTTCCCGAGACACGTTTAGGCGCAAACAACGAATTCACAGAAAACGTTTGAGTACATAGGAGCCTTTAAGAGCGTTCAGTTTCCCGGCCTAAATAGAACAAACCGCCATAGGGTTTTCGAAAGTGCTCGGGTTTTACCGCGAACGGACTGTACCAAGGCAGATCCGCGGCCCCGTTGTGATCTCGCCGGCTGAAATAGATGTCCTGTTATTGTTCAACGCTGATCCTCGGCCAGTAGTTTAGCACCGCGTCGGCCGGCCGGGGTTTAGATTCAATTGATGGCCTAAGCAGCGAGTGAAATATCGCCCTTCCTGCTCTTCACAGAGGAAACGAAAGGCTTAGTTCTCCCAGTGAAGAGAGGCCCCCCGCCTCTGCTTGCCTCTGGGATGTCGTGTGTTCAAGTCCATCTACGACACTCAAGAGATCTAGCTCGGTGCCATCTGTTTACCAATAAGTATTTTCACCGTATTGTGCTCATCCAACTAAAAAAAATTGGCTTTGGCTGTGTTGGGGACACGGCCGTTTGTTTAGCGTGAATACGTCTACGTTAACACGCTCGGACGCTTTGATGTTTATTTTACGTTCCCGGCACCGCTTCACTCGATCATATGGGGTTTTATAAGTATCACTGGATTACTTTTGAGACGCTCCTTCTAACCGTATACGATTTCTGTATTTCGACTTGGCTTTTTGACGAGTATAGACCGACATTGTGTTAAGTTTTCTTAATTTTTTTACATTTAACTCATACAATTTCCCCATAACCACGCCACACAATTGGTTTTATACACTCAGTCGATTGATATTGACAAGAGCTGGCGATTGAAACTTAAACGAGCGTCGTAGCTTCTCGTAGTCAAAAGTTATGCTACGCGGAATTTATGACACGCGGCGAAACGAACTCAAAATTGACCCCCCCCCCCCTTTTTTTTTCCACCCTTACCAGGTGCGATGCTTCGTAGTCCGTACTCAACGTAACATATTCTTTGATCCTTTGGCAGTCGAGTGGTGTAATTGAATTTTGAATGTAGATGATGGATTCAGAACTGCAATGCCAAACTGTATCCCCCGATTTTGTTATCATCGGATTTTTTGGAATGCCTCCCACTATGGTCGCAAATTTAAAGACGTATTCACGTCAATAGGTTAAATTGTGTAGGTAGGAGTATAATGTTTCAAACACAGGCAATAATAATAAATCAGTGTCCTTATACGGGCATCGTGTGGAAAGTGCTAAATGCGTGTGAGGTATACGACGATTTTCATCTTACGTGAAAATGTCAAAACCTAATGGGCCAGTGAGGAATGTCTTTATTTGCGTTCAGTTTTTCAATAAACCTTCGCATTAACACTGAAATAAGAGATGTGTTAGTGGCTACAAGAACTGTTTGGTTGATGCTTTCCAAGGCGAAATTTTGCTGCTGGTAAAAAAAAAAAAAAAAAAAAAAAAAAAAAAAAAAAAAAAACAGATTGTGGTGCCCAATAACACGTAGATTGACAAATACCAACGCTGTGTAGTATTTATTAACTATAAATTCATTGGCTTCCAACAAAAATTTTGTTGGCAGCAATAGCTGTCATCCACAGTAATAAAATGTTGTTGCCACTGCAAAACTATATCCATTATATCCTGCGGGTGCGCTCTGGCTAGCTGTTTCGAAGTGGCCACCTCCTGTCTGGCCACGACGCCATATTTGTCAGTGTTCGTTTCTTTGCATCAGGTTACGAATTAGTAATTCATGAGTGATATTCTTAAGAACTTCGTTTATATCATTCCTTTCTACTAAGTACGTAAATGTTACAGGTAAATGATTCCAGAAAATTAACTTCCCGTGAGGTGAAGTGTGCGTCCCATATTAGACTTCTCTTATACTGTTATGCACTAACTATAGACACAACAGCACACTAACGTCGAGGAAGGTGGCACAATGGTAACACACTACGCTCGCATGTGTAAGTTCTAGGGTTCGATTCTCGCTCCTGGCGATGTTTATTTAGTTTTTAATTGTTGGTGACCGCAAGCCTCATCTTTTAGTTGCCGCTAAATACTGGAACGACGAAAAAACTGTCGTTGGTGCTGCAAAATATATTGTGATGTCTATATTGATAGAATAATTTTGTGGCCGCGTACTTCGGCAAACAGACGAATCTCTTTGTAGCTCTTCTTGCAGCAAGATGTGCTCGTGTGTGTGTGTGCAGCTGGAGAGGGAGTTCCTGCCGCGGCGCCTTGGCAACTGGGAGCTGCCACGACGCCAGGCGCAGAGACCGCGTGCGCGCAGGGCTGCCACCCGTGTGATCGCAGACGATCGCGGTCATCTGCTGCCTGGCATACAGCGCTCCTGCCGGCCGCCCTGGGGCAGTCGCCTCGCCGCCTGGGACTTGCCCAGGATACCTCGCCGCCGCGGTGAGTCCCTGCCATGCTCCTCTTCCTTCTCACTTAAAACTGCATTTTCGGACGGTGTACACCGGTGTACACAGGTTGAGGCATTTCTCGAACATCAGGTTGATATTTAGCGGTTTTTTTCATCTCAAATTCTAAAATTTTCAAAATTACAAGTCGAGGGTGTGTTCACTTTAATTTTTCAGAGAAAGCATTCGAAAATTAATCTGTTGATGTTTTGGTACATATCCACCAGATCCACTGAATTTTCAGACCATTTGAATTAGGGGATCAATCGGTCTGACCGGACTCGACCAAAATAGTAATTTTCGAACGTGGTGGATGCACCTGTGAATTTTCGCAAATGTGGTAGGCACATGACTAATACCTCCATGGATAGGAAATGATGGACAGGTTATATATTTCAAGGAATCGAATATTGTGTGTACACATACGAGAAATAATCGATAACTTTCATTGCAGCACAAGTAATGTGGGACAGTGAAAGGTAGCCATCGCCTTTCCACAGGATACAATGAAGTGGGACTAACAATTATGCAGTAACAGAGTGTGGAGAAATTAACATCATCGAAAGAGATCTCACTATCTTAGGCACTTCCACCATTTTTCCCACTTTTGAAATTTTGGAACTCGTATCCACCTTGCAGAGCGAATATTATGGTGAAAAAGGCTGGCATTATCTGCCAGACTATCAGTGTCCCCTGGTAGTGACCAATTTTGCAAGATAAAGCCATTTTCCGACAGAATGATCAACGAAATGGAGGCACAAGGATGTCTCCTGCAGTTTGAAACCACAAATCCCCTTACTTTGGAATCTTCTGTATATAAAACGAATTATTTTTGTGTCCCAAAGTGTTTTCTTAACGTCATGTATGCTGTAAACTTAGTTGCGAGTGGCAATAGTACAAGATGGACAAGGTTCGATAATTGTTTCCATGACTGGATGTACTAAATAGTGAACCCAAGCTACTCCAATGTAATCTACATCTACCTGGTCTGGGTTGGGGTTGGCTGGCTGTTAATTGGATTTCTGTAACTTGGATGTGATGCAGGGTTTCCTCGAAAAACCTTGTGCTGTGACACAAGAGCATAGTCTGTAGTTTTTAAACAACGCAAGGTCCCTAAGATAGAATGGCATTAAAAATAATAGTAGTTACCACATTAAAAACGTTTTGGTTCACTCTGACTTACAAATAGTGACAGTGTGGACAAAGAAATGAAGCACAACTACTGTGAAATGTTGTTGTCACAGCCACAGAAGTGACGGAACCACAGCAGCCACAGCTCACCTCATGGGAGAAGAGGTCCTCCCACGTGCCACTGACCCGGCCTGTGGACGATGAGGTGATTGCCACAAGAAATGGAGGCTCACAGCTGGTAAGCCGATTCAGCAGGCTGACGAATGTGGGAGGGTCTAAGCATATGCACTTTTGACATCGTGTTCACTGTAAGTTTTGAGCAGAACCTAAGAACATACTTCCATTGTTTCTCTACAATGCCACATCTCCCTGTCCTGACATGTTCTATAGTTCAGCCCAAGCTTTAGTATTACGAATTTCGCTGCTGACACAAGCATTCAAAGGGCTGCGAATTATTTTTCCTGTAAGTCGCTGAGAAGTTTTCATTACTAAATGTTTCATAAAGAAAATGCAACCATCTAGATGATCTTTGAAGTCTTCGGCTCTTTTCTATGACAATAGATCACAATTATGCAGATTAACAAAATATGTTACACAAAAGATCCATAGTATCTTTAATGGAAACAGTTAGATTGCTGTTGATTATCGCTCACTTAATGCAACACTTACAATAATATAATCATGTCCAAAATTAAGTATAACAGTTAAATAACATTCAAAGGTAGAATACACCAATATATTAACATTCACAATGTATGTCCTTCAGTTGTCTGAACAAGTAGTGTTTATGAAAGTCGTAAGAATGTGTAAACATAAGTGACATAAGTCTAAAACTGCAAATGGCATAAAATATTGGAGCAGTGTGCACTATTTTTGCATTATATTAATGAGCATTCGACTACAAAAAATCCACGAAATGCATCCCACTGACTGCTGCCCATAAAAATTCCTGTTTAGCATGGGGCAGAAAATATATAGTATAGAGCAGGGGAAAGTGGTGTTGAGTCCTGTTTGTGGACATTTACAATATTCACAGTGGTTCCTGGTGGGCTTACATAAATTGAATATGTGAAAGTGTGTAGAGTCCAGCTAACATGGTTGAAGAGGGTCGGTTTCTTGGTTTTGAAGCTATAACATATTGGGTGGGCTCATGTACACCCTTCCACATTTTTATAATGATGCTGTAACATGCCAGTTTAACAGAGATGTTATCCACCAGCAGTATCTTAGACATTGCAACAGGTACAACTTTCCTATTTATGGATTACAACACCTGCCCACATTGGGTTGCATAGGTGGATGACAACCTAGAAATTGAAATCATCATCTGCCCGATATCAACCATGTTGATCATACTTAAGATGCTCTTGGTAGCCATATTGCAGTTTTTTCAATACTTCCATGAAATATCCAGAATATTAAGTGGCTTCAGTACAGGAATGAAGGATTGCATAACTCAATAACTGCTCAGCAATCTTGTCCTCACCATTCGAGCCAGTTTCACTGCTTGTGTTGGCGACTGGAATGACCAAACTTCATACAAACTATTGATCTTATTACCCCAGGACAATGGAATGGAATGGGTTGTGTTGTGTTGGAATTAATGTGTTCTGCTACTACCTGATTGAATTTGATGCAGCTGGGCTGTGTGGTTTGGCGTTAAAGTGAATTTAATGAGCGGTGAAAAAACCTTGTTGAGGAAGTATTTTAAAGGATTGGAATTCCCGACTAGGCACCCGGTACCATTACCAAGCGGTACCACATAGTTGTTTGCTGCTGAAGTGGGTAATCTTAGGGTGCTGTGAGCTGACTGCCTGGATGTACGTCATCCCTCGGTGATTGATGATGACTGGGCTGCATTTGTAAATTCTTACACTGCTGGATAGTGGGAATATATAGGTTGACCCACATGCCTTTGGACAAAAACATTGTAAAGTGGCAACTTACATTATTAACTGGTAATCAGATTTTGTCCGATGCGGGTGCTAAGGGACCCGTGCCCCGAATGTCCGAAGGCAATACTTGAAATGAAATACACAGGGTTTGAAAACACTCACGTGTTTGCCCTTGTACGTGAATTACACTGCACTCTAGGTACAATTTGACATAGGTCCCTGACCATAGCCTGTCAGAGTGGCGATACTGAAAAAATTGTGCGAAGCCGATAAACACTTGCATGAGAAATTTACACTTCCCCAGGCGATGCAAGCTCTCTGGGGAAGAAGGGGCAGTGTCTCTGGGTTGCTAAACGAGCAAATGTGTCAATTATATTAACAATATTGATAAACTACGTGATTGGTGAAGACAAAGTTAAATACCACCCGGAACTCACACCGACACGAATTGGCTCCTATGAGTTCTTGTTTACTAGTTCCACAGAGGCTTGCTTGATGCTGGCTTGGCACCATGCGACCTGCCAGGAACTATTTTCTGTGCCATAATTTCATTAAAAACTGTAACCAACACAACACTTGCAATAAAATATAAAACAAAAATACCCTGCATGTAATTGGATATGAAACAGAACACATGCCTTAAATAAAATGTGAGAAATGAGAGTGAACAGGTGAGTTGTGAAACACGTGCACTTTGATAACAACCATTACAAATACTCAAAATATTCAGTAGGAGCATCTTTAGTGTTCCTAGGCTATTAGGGTCGTTACTTTTAATGATAACTTGCATTTTAATTACCCTACACAAACTGCATTGCGAGTCGCCCATTATGCCCCCTCACTTTTCCATGGAGCGAGGGAGGTACATTTGGCACTACACTACCCTGCCCGAACTTGCCCCTAGCACATGCACACTGCACTAGCACAGAGCACGAATGCTAGGTGGAGCTGCTGTTGGGTGCCCGCCATGACAAACAGTCTGGGAGGGCCAGTATGCCATCACATGTCAAATGTTTAGAGAGTAGTCTGGATAAAAATATGTTACAAATGTCTTTGTACTACTACTGAACTAAATTGTTGTGGTACGTGGCTTCTTAAATAGGCGAGAATGATATTTTCAGTGCCACTTTTTTGAACATGGGAATGTTATAGACCTATCTACCCATTTTCAGTACACAATGTAGTAAAAAATTTGTTAACACAAAGTGGAGAACAAATAAAAGTGTTGTGTATCACACTATTTTAGGCTTTACAAATCCTCTCCTTCGCCTCATATGAAAGCCTGAGTAACTTCTCTTTGTTAAAATATAAAGTTCTGTGTGAAGAGATCTCGTACCTGGTAAGACATGAGTTTCAAATTAGTTATTTTTCTTCGTATGTTTTGTCTGCAGTTAATCTTTGCTTGACCAAATAAAGCACTGTCCCGAATAAATGTCAAGTATTATGAGAAGCATTTAGCAGAAGCAATTTTAGCAACCCTCAGTGGCATGGGGGAGAAAGTACCTGGTACCAAACTGTCAACAATGAATTAGAGCCTTGTCGCAAAAAAAAAAAGGAGTTAATTTTGATGTGTGCTGCTGTCCCTCGCCTCCTAGACCTTTTGCCAATCCGTACACCAGCCAACGCAGCATGTCAATACACTCTACCAGTGTGTGTTGTTAAGTGCGCGAGTGCATCAGTGTGTCAGTGCAACGCATGAGACGTGTCACACATATGCACCATCGTGTACAGGATAGTGCACTGTGCAACATGCCCAGTAAAATGGGCTTTACTGCGATTGCCATTTGAACACTTATAAAGTGGACATTAAAAGACGTCTCAGAAAAATCCCTTTTATTCAGTGTCATGTTTGAGGATTTATTGCAAATGTTTACTGTTTTCACATCATGTGTTTCACCCGCATTTCATTTACACAAGGGTCAAATGTTATGTATTACTTTTAGAATAATCGTTATTATTTTAATACATGTTACATAGCACAAGTTTTATGTATTTATTATAATTTATGAAATTTGGGTCAACAAATAGCTCAACGTAGCCAGCCTTCTGCCGAGCTGGTTGGCACATCACGGCGGAAAGATCAGTCATCGTTCAACTTATCGATTGGTCGGTTGAGTGTATCGTGTCTAATGTTGTGCACCTCCGGGTGGCTAGCACGTTTTGGCACCAATCATTTAGTTTTTCAATACTACTTTGAATTCCAGGAACCTCGTTTGTTTAACTACCCGGATACATCGCCCCCTCACCTTCTCCAGTGCATGCATTGCCTTGGGAAGCATAGTTTAAATTTTAATCAGTGTTTACTGTCATCGCACAATTTTTCAGTGCTACCTCAGTCGGCAGGTTTTAAGTCCGGCAACCAGTCTAAGTGGCTTCCAGGAGAAGAATGTGGAAACCTCAAGTGTACTATGCAAGTGTTTCTGTGTTTATTTCAGCATTAATGTGTTGCACTATTGGCCTAAAAACTTTTAGGGTGTGTGGTCAGCACAAATAGGCCACTCTGCCGTATGCATGTAAGAGATAATTTATTCAGAGGAGCACCAGTTTTCCGACCAAGAGGATTATTGCCGTGGTCGTCGGTCGAACGACCCTGGGATCACCGAAAGTCAGCTCTTCCAGAACTTCACGGCATTGCAGTGATGCCTGGCCCCTACCAAAACCACAAATTTCCAAAAGTTATTTAACCGCAAACATAACCATTCCTAAAATCTACTCTCAACCCACCATCACCACGTCGGACGCCGCCAATTTATAATATGGAATGCAAAAGTAATCAAAGTTTATCTTGTTAATGTTGTCAAGTGGCAGGATACATTAACGATTATATTCCATTTTTCGAATATAATGTGACGTGAAGACTAGCATCCATGAGTGTTCCCATGATAGTTTGTACCTTCCCAGTCAACTATTCCATTTAGTGTGCGCCGACGTTGACAATACAGCCCAAAGTACCACAGTGCAGGTCGACGAGCTCTACGATTTACACCGTCTCGCCGATAGCTATAACATGAATCAAGTGGCCGTCTTGCTCTAATTAGTTTCAAGAGTTAACTATTGTAATAAATTAGGAAGTAGTCCAGAATGGTGTTCCCGTGAAAGCCAAAGCCACCAGGCACATAAGTAATTGGCGATAACGTCAGATCTGTTGGCGCCACAATGCCCGAAGTCTCTCCAATGTGCGTGATGTCGACTGGCCTACTGGCTGTGTTTACAGTGCTACGTGGCCCCAAGTATTACAAATAATAGGGAATAATGTTCCCATAGTGTCAACATGGTTTATTTAATGTCAAAACATAAAGCCAATCAGTTTATTTTTTAGTAGTGTAAACCAGTATGGCATGACATGAACCACTTAGCACCAGTCCATTTGTCCTGCCGACAGCACACCTGCCAAGACATCACATGGACACGTGAGATATCAGTGCCTGTGTCCCATGCACTTGTGCATAGTGCATCAGTGCAGTGAAGTGTAATATTTGTAGTATAATATTATTGTGTTTTTTTTAATGGTTTTTTTAATTTAACACTTTTCAGAGTGTAACAATGCATCTGTCACGTGTGTGCCATAGCACCCTCGTGACTACGTGTTTTTTTTTTTATATTTGAAACTGTAGTGTTTCATGTCATGTTTGTATTGAAGTGTTATTAAAGAGCAGGTATATTATATGTAAAGGTAAATTATGGGTACACAAATTGTGTACACGGATTTTCTATATAAGAGGGTAATATTGTTTTATTATGTCATGGTAACTTCTATGAACCAGCATGCACCGTACCACATGAGGGCACATGGGTTTAATATTCACACAAGGGAAATCATGCAGTAGGGGCTTTTGAATATTTTATTTTGTACTAACCTAAATGCTGGCCAACTGGATCAAATGGCAGAGGCCATGGTCCAATGAAATGCATGCAGCCATTTCCGTAACCTTAAGCAAACCATGCCAAATAATACAATGCCAAATCATACATATTTCCTTTTCTAGTGTTTTGTTACATGTAATATTAATTAACGTAAAGAATACAATATATGTTAGTCACACAAATGAATGTGGTGAGAGGGATACAATGTGAGACACACACGCACTGTGTGAAATACATGTATATTTAGGTTAACAACCAAGTAGAAGGTTAAGTGACATGTCAACAAAGCAAGTGCTTAATGCAATATTTTTATTTCTCTGTGAATATTTGTGTAATATAATATATTGTGTTTTACGTGATGTCTGACCATTCTTGTATCTTTGCCAAACCCATTCATACTTCATGCAATACTTAATTCCCGAATACCAGGACTTCTGATATCACGCGGGAGGTTTGCGCCAAGGCGGCCGGCTCCCGCGTTAACCTTAAGCAGTAGCATCATCGTATCCAGTGGGGCTGGTCCTTAGTAAGCGCCTGCTCCGGGAACTTCAACTTTTCTTGCATCAATAATGTAACTCCTGTATTAATGAAATCATTCTGGAACCTATTTAGCATTTATTAACCCCGGAGCATTAGCCACCCCATAGTTCAGTCTGCTGTGTTCATGGTTGGACCTTAAATTTGACACATTGCACCTCCAGAGGTGATTTGTAGCGTTCGTGTCCCACCTGAGAGCAGGTGTAGATCAGGAACTGACTATTGTGCCCGGCGCCACATTAGGTGATGAATGGGGTCGAATGGCCGACAGCCTGCGGCAATTCTGGAAATGCGATTAGTTTGAAGGAGAGTTATTTTAATTGCCAATTAAATTACGTTGATTAGATAATATTTCCTTTCCAAGGGGTGAAGCTGTCGGCCACTTCGCATGCCTATTTTAACGCTGATTTTGCCCTGCTTAAAAGAGGCAGGCCCCGAAAATGCAAAACATACACTCTGAAACACTCTTAAAAATGATGCTGCTATGAGGGCGCAGCATTCGATGAACTCAGGAGAGTAAAAAGCAATAAAACACATCGGTCAATTTAATGACTGTTTTATTACTGAATAGGTACAACAAAATGTTAATGCACAAATGAATGCGTACCCTTTTATAAGCGGACCCGGCACTCCAGACCTGCGGTGGTCGCTACTATAAAAATAATGCATGGGTCTTAGGTAACGAATAAGTGAAAAATGGGTCTCGCGCATGAATTCCTTGAATGTTACCTCAGGATACAGGAAAGCCTCCCCTCGGCAAAATAAAAGTAATTAAATGTTCCTGAACTATGTTAACTATTGTTAGGCCCTTAATTTCATGAGTAATATTTTTGTAAACTACAATTTTTTTTTTCTGACACACGTTTATTTTGGAGGTTAAATTTATCATTTTTCAGGATAGGAATTGTTTTAGTGGGTAAATTTTTTTTTCAGGGGAATGCATTTTCTGTGGTTAAACTCATTTTTCTCTTCACTTCACCATTAGGGATGTCTGGGTTCTTCTCTCTTGATCGGGTTATGAATTTGCTTGTTGTTGTGCCATCTAAGAATTTGCTGTTCTCAGTATCGAACCTTCTCGGACGAAGTGAAGCTGCAGTTTTCGTTCCCTTCTGGTCGTTTTTGTGATGACGACTTCTAGGAACTTGGTATGTGAGGAATGGGGACTTCGGCAGATGTCAGCTGAGCCTTGCACACTTTTGTGATCGCATGGTAGTGTCTGTAGAATATTCGATACGAGCTACGGCACCTTGTTTTTGCAGCAGTGGCTGGCTAGAGTGAGAGTTTCGCCAGGGGTAAGGGGAATGCCAACCTGGCAAGGCATGGTTGTTCAGGGGAGGGGAAGGTAGTCGCATGCTTCCTTTGTGGCTTGGCTGAGGCCAGAGGGAGGATGCCGCCCACTAATTGGTTGAAGGCCGAGGCATGGCGACAGGACAAAAAGCATTGTCAGGGAGCGAAGGAAGGGAGCAGTACAGCGAGTGATGGTGTGAGTCGCGGACGTATGTGCCGGTCGCCAGCGGTCGGAGGAACCGCCCAGAAGTCGGCAGAATGAGTAAAGTGGTTTTTCTTTTATTTTTGCTTAGGTTAGTGATTGTTCAGAAAAATCCTTTCGAAAGGTCTGGAAGAATGGCCCCGATCAATGTTATAAATTTAAGTCTTAGGGTAGTGTAGAGTCTAGAGGTAGTATAAGTCCAGCGTGCACGAGAGGCAGTTGGTGTGTGTGTGTGGCAGAGCGACGAGATGAGAAGTGCAGCTACTGTTACCAATAGTTCTGAAGCATTGGCTAAGGTGAGATAATTTTTTTGTTATATTAGGTGGTTCTTACAAAGGGAAGTAGTCCATTATTTGTGTGTAACGAGTCGTTGTTGTTGGTGGGACGCGTCTTTTGTTTTGTTTATTAGAAACTAGCAGTTGGTACTACTGTAAGTTGTGGGAGTGCTTTGTTCTGTAGTTGCAATGTAAAGTTGTTAATATTTGTTTTAGGTGAAAGCTTTTAATTATTTCTAAGATCCGAGTTAATTTAAGTATAGAATAATTTTATTTAAGAATAACATTTTATTCTCTTGCCGATCCCTTGATGTTATAGCAATATTACAGACTGAAGTGCAAATATTATTGGTCGTTGGTAATATTATAAACATGGTAAATGTAGTCAGGCTGGAGACTATTTTCTTTTCTTAACTCTTTGACCACTGACAGTTCGTTCAGGATCCTTTGTGCAAATTAAATATTTTCTTATTTTTGGAAGAACAATTTAGATTAAAGTCAGAGATATCAGAAAAAATACCCACTGTTTAAATTTATTTTTGTTTGTTTTGAGCTTTTGTAAGGATTTGTAGAAATTGAAATTAATTTGTTAACTTATTTATATTCTTGAGAAATTCAAATAGCTCTAAGTAACCTGTTTCTTTTCTTTATAAAAAAAACTCATTTAAACCTAATGAATATTATTATCCATTTATTGTTATTGTTTACCAGATGGCTAATTATAAATAAACATTGCATATTTTTGTTTTGGAACTGGTCAGTTTCAATAATTGTTATCACACCCTAACCAGGTAGCCTAATTAATTTTATTTATTATTGGATAACTCTTTTATTTCTAGAGTTGGGAGCTAAAGAGAAGATTTGCCTACATTTTATTTAAGTTTTTTTCAAAATTTCTAATACAGTAAAGTTAAATAATAATTGAGAGATAATACTAAAAAAATACATGAGGATGCATTCTAGGAAGAAAATTTAGTAGAATCAACATACAGGGTCACTAAACGATCCCGATATAACAACCCCCCTCCCCCTAAATCATACAATACTTACCTCTTAGCCGTCTCTGAGAGTTAACTTACCCTCTGGTTTCCACCAAGTTAAGGTGGTTGAATCGTGATTTGTTGACTGGGACTTCACTCAGTACTATCATAAGTGTGCATAGGGTATTTGTAGGCACCCTGAAGAACCCTATTTTAAGGCAAGCCATCAATTTTAAACTTGAAGGTGGAGTTTGGTGAATTTTCTACCATTTAGGACTTTTAAGTGGAGCTTCTGCCATTCGTGTTGAGTGTACTGTTGACTTCGTATTTCTTCTACCTCCTTCTCCTGTTGACCTTGCTCCCTCTACTCTCCTCCTTTTTCACCCCCTTATTCAATCCCCTTTCCCTCATTTACCCCTGCCCATTTTCCTTCCCTCTTTATCCCCTTCACCCCTGCTCCCAAATCAACTGGTTTAGTTCGCTGGTTATTTTCCCCCTGGTGCTACCGACAACTCCACACCTCTTCCCTTCTCACCTCTCCCTACCCCACATCACTATTGCAGTGTGATATATGCAGCCTAAGTTGAATTGCTGAGGAGGGTATGTGAGAGCTTACCGCCTGTCCTGCTGGTCATCCAAGTGCTGAAGTCTAACTAACTAACATGAAATCGGCTTCGGCTTCGCCGCACGTCCGGCGAATCTGACACCAAATGCAAACATGAAAAAATGTAACTTCATAATTATAATGATTAAAGAAACTAACCCTGTGCATAATTATGACTAATGAACTAAAACACATTGGCGACATACCCGTGAACACCGGAGCCCCGGATATGGTTAAGAATGTGACGTCATGAGTATGTCACCGCACTTGAAGTGTGATATTAAATTTAATGATGCCTTATTTGACTGATTCTAGATGGATGGATATATGCACGCTCATATAACTAATACATAAATGCTGGCATATGTTGTTATGGAGAAAATTACAAAAATGTGTAAGGATGTGACGACACACACGTGATTAGGGGCGGGGCTATACCCTATCCTCGATGAGATATGACCAACTCTCTATGATAAAGCAGCGGCTTCCCTAGTTAAGTATGGTGCAATCATTGCTATAAATTACTGTAATTGCTCTAGTAAATTAATGCTGCTAGGGAGCAGCTCGCCACTTTGCACTTCTGCCAGGAATATTATTCCCCATCTTTTAACACTTCTTGGAGCCATGTCGCACTCCGGATTCGGCCACAAGGCCCGTCGACATCGCACACATTGAAAAACTTTGGAATAAAGTGGCACCTCTTACCCCAGTGTTCCCTCCAATGGCTGTTGCACCTAAAGGCCGTGACTTCACGGTACACACTTATTTAGGCCACATATCAATTCATCACAAGTAACTTATTGTGATGAATATGAAATATTATGGCCTGCAGCCACGAGTTGCAGAGCAGCAAGAAAATTGTAAATGCTGTTCTTGTCAACCTGCACTGATAGGGACTGCGACCTAATGGCGATCTGTCGAGTGTTGCTGTGTGGTTGATGCTTCTGTAATGGCACAAACAAGCCCAAGAGATATGTGGACATCAGGAACATGTCAAACACTCCCCTTCTTGTGACAGTTTGGTCCTCGCAGACCCCCAAGGAAGTGTTACGCCGCTAGGTGAAACAGGATGCCGGTGGTCGCAGCTGGTTGTGGACCTTAAGATGGAAGGTCCACGATTATGCTGTGCTGTACAGCCTGCCGATGCTCCAGGGCGATGACCCTGCTGATGGCGATGATGTGCCGTGGTACCTGCTTGACGAAGGGGAATGGCCCTTCGCAAACAGTGAATGGCGGTCGATACTGATGATACTGATACTCCTGATGCTGCCACTGCCGTGTCAAACCTCTTTATGCTCCCTATCCTGGAGAGGGGACGAGTATGTAGTCCATTTGTGGACATGATGCTTCTCCTGCTGCACTTTCCCCTGCGCCCCTGATGTGGTCCTCTGATACGAGGCCAGCCGATATGATTGTCTTTGTCGGCACCAATGCGTAGTACTGTGGGCAGCTTCCTTGTGGACTGATCGGGCCCACAGTTGCCCCCACTGACTTGCTTTGTACGACGTCACCCGAAGCCAGTTTCACTACACTAGGTGTGGTGACACTCCATACTGGCTCACTCTGTGCTGTAGTGCCTGCTATGCTGGTTACTCTTGCTTCGATGATGATGATGATGATGATGATGATGATGATGATGATGATTAATGCAATAAATGTCATGCCAGTGTTGCTTGTCTCTTCCAGGTTATTCATGATAATGTCAGTTGCTGTGGTCCTGGGCGCCTTCCATCTCGGCCGAGAGTTGTTACTGTGCAGAATGTTCCTGTCCCTACTATTCATTCAAACAAGGAGGATGATGTGACTCGATAACTCTCCGGCCGAATGTGACCCATTTCCCCGTCAGCTTTGACCTGTTGCTGTGTTGTGGTTGTCCTGCTGATTGCTTTATACCACCCTGAATCAGTGTGCACATTTTCATCCTTTGGGGTTGGCTCGGACAGTGACCCTCTAATGCTCCATGCGTCACTGTCAGTGTGACCCCTGGGTGGCGATGGCTACTGTTTTTTGCATCGCTCCCTCTGATGCCAACGATGCCAGGGTGTGCAGACTTTTCATTTGATGTGCTTTCTTACTTGGATGTGCTTGTTCCTGGCCGGTTGCATTGAACGTTGCCATGCGGCCTGTTTGCCAAGCAGTCGGCAGGTATGCTTTCCACACCTCCGAAATTTGAGGTGGGCGGGAAAAAAGTGCTTCTGCGACTGTGTACCCATCACCGACAGGTTGTTGCGCCATGCTGAAGGGAGGCAATGGTGGTTCGTGTGGACCTGCCATCACTCTTTCCCCTTCTGAGGTCATAAAAATGTTTTCCAATTTCTCACCTCAGCACTCAGTCTTTCCCGTTCGTACTACTCGTTCCGCCGTAGTGTTGCTGCACGGACCTGTTTGTGATGCAGCTGCTTCACTGATGCACGCATGTGGTGGGAGCACCGGACAGCGTGGTCCTGTTGAGCATTGTTTTCAAACTGTTTGTCGGTGGGTGCTTGCAAATCTCAACTGAACAATGCACAGCTTATGCACCAACTGATCACATGAGCATTCAGCTGTTAATTCTTATATTGATGCGCAGGTATTCCGACAAGTTTGCTCGTGTTTCGCCTCATCTTTTTCCGTGAATCTCTTGCATTGGTGCATTGTGGATTTCCTCGGAATCACCATTCTCCGCAATTTCTCACAAGGCTACGGCTCGTCCGTTATTGTGTGCTGCCATTTTCGATTACTCCGTGGTCTATCATTGCATTGTCTTGACAGTGTGAAAGTCGTGGACGCAAACCCAGACGCTTGTGAAATGGGCGCTGGTTAGTTGGTTCCTTCAGCGATACTTTAAGTGTGACTGTGCCGCAATGCTCCCTCCCTTGCCCAACATTTGTCACGCAAGTATGCGCTGATAAACACATTATACGTTTCTCGTTTCCTTGTTGACAAGTTATCTCGTGGACTTGCTTTTGCATAGGTGTTACAGTAAACGGTAACGATCGCACGTCTTTCTTTGGTGCCAAATACTATACACAATGGCACTGCTAGGCTAGAACTGTTTGAAAATGTTGTTGTTTATAACTGCTCCCTCTCTGATTCTGTTCTGCGAGTGCATATTTGAATATGATTGGTCAGGTTACCTACTGCTTTGAACTTATTGCACTGCGTACAAAGTAAATGCTGTTCATTGAATGTGAAATCCATGCTGCTTGTTTGGAGCGGTTGATGTAACCTGTGTTTGTCCAAGGTCGCATGCGACTCACAGCTGGCTTGGTCGCCCCATGTCGTAGAACATGGGCTTTAAGGTCAAGCCTATTAGTGTTGTTCATGACCAACCCTCAGAACGCACGACGCGGGAGGAGGGAAATTTTTTACAGTTTCTCTGGCGCCCTGTTTCCTACTGGTAAACACGTGTTCCAGCTGCTCACGTGATACGTGTATTTTTCCCATATACTGCTTGCTTTACAGAAAAATGGCTTTGAAAAGGTTTTGAAATTTTGTTGTTCGGTTTTGAAAAGTGTTCTTGAAAATGTTCTGAATTATTGCTGCACAACAGTTTTGAAAAGTTTTGTAAAATGCTCCTGAGAAATGGCTGTAATTTTTTTTTGTTTACTTTGAAAAAGTTCTGTGAAAAAGTTTTAAAAATTTTTAATGTTTCAAAATTGCTTGGAAAAGTTTTAAAAGTTGTTCGCAATGATCGTTGCACTCCAGTGTGTTACTGTACATTGGAAAAACACTGAAAGGTTTATTGTTGATTTTGAAAAGTTTTAAAATTAATTCTGAAAAATGCTGCAAAATTTTCTGAGAATGTTACGGAAATAATGAAATTAAATTTGGATTGCTTTCTTAGATAGACTGATCTGACTGGTAATGCATTCAAATACTGTCCTAATTTGCTCATATAGATGCCTGTTGGGCCAATTACTGCACACATATTTATTGCTGTTTGTGTAACTCTTGATAAACGACACATGCATTTGTTTACAAAAACTAATAGCACTTACACTAGCGCATCTGCTGTGCTGTTGACTTTCTGGCGTGCAGTGTTGAGTACATGTACACTTTGACATACAAATTACACTTGCAGGGTCGAATGGGTGTGTCAGACTTGCATTGTTTTTAGCTTACAGTTGTTCTCTTATGCATCACATACTGCCATGTCTAACCAGTTTAATTTCGCAATAGTTAAAACGTCAGCTGATGTTGCAGTGAAACAACCCAGCTCATTGCGTTGTTTTGAAAAATGCAGGCCCACACTATACGTCTGTTGACATGTTGTAATTCCCCCTCGGATCACTGTACATCTATTGATGTAACACGTATGCACTTTACAGTGTAAACAAATATGACAATTTTTAATACTGAGTTTTACAAGAGCAGTGTGACAAATAAAACAAAAAAAAAACACTTATTATTGATTGCTTGGAATGTTGTGCTTTGAGTGTAATTGTACGAATTTAATTTGACTGAAATGTTTCCTATTTTGACTCTGTTGTTTGATAGGTGTCTGAAGGTCTCAGGTTACTCACCAATAACTGTAGCTGTCTATTGCGATGCACTTTTGTCGCACTTTTACCTTTGTAGCATAGCCTGTTGACCATGTGTTGTGTTGAGCAGGCTACTGAATTGTTGGTGCTCTCCTTGTACTATGTTGTTCGATTAGCCCTAGTTGGGTAAGCCACATTATACATTGCACCTCCAGAGATGATGTGTAGTGTTCGTGTCCCGCCTGGGAGAAGATGTAGAACAGGAACTGATGATTGTGCCCAGTGCCACATATGGTAGAGCGAACGATGATGAATGGGGTCATACAGCCGATAGCCTGCGGCTACTCTGGATACGAGGTCATTTGGAAGGAGAGTTAGTTTAATTGCCAATTAATTTACGTTGATTAGATAATATTTCCTTTCCAAGGGATGAAGCTGTCGGCCACTTCGTATGCTTATATTTCCTGGAATGTTACCTCAGGATGCAGGAAGCCCTTCCCTTGGCTAAATAAAAGTAATTAAATGTTCCTGAACTACATTAACTATTGTGGTGAAATATATGCAGCCGAAGTTGAATTACTGAGGGGGGTATGCGAGAGCTTACCACCTGTCCTACCAGTCGTTCGAGTACTGAATCTGACTGACTAACATGGCGTCGGCTTCGCCGCACGTCCGGCGAATCTGGCGCCAAATGCAAACATGAAAAAACATATCTTCATAATTATCATGATTAAAGAAACTAATCCTGTACATAATTATGATTAATGAATTAAAACACATTGGTGACATACCCGTGAACACCAGAGCCCCAGATATGGCTTAGAATGTGATGTCATGAGTATATGACTGCACTTGAAGGGTGATTTTAAATGAAATGATGTCATGTGGCTGATTCTCGATGGATGAATACATGTACACTCTTATAACTAATACTTAAATGCCGCTGTATGATGTTATGGCGAAAATTACAAAAATCCGTAAGGATGTGACGACACACACCTTTCATGATTAGGGGCGTAGCTGTACCCTGTCCTCTATAGATCACACTAACTCTCTATGATAAAGCGGGTGGCTTCCCTAGTTAAGTATGCTCTAGTAAATGAATGCTGCTAGGGAGACACTCGCCACTTTGCTCTACTGCCAGGAATATTATTCCCCGCCTTTTAACACTTCTTGAAGTCACGTTTTACTACAGATTCGGCCACGAGTCCCGTCGACATTGCGCACATTGAAAAACTTTGGAATAAAGTGACGCCGCTTACCCCAGTGTTCCCTTCAATGGCTTCAAGGAACACACTTATTTAGGTCACACATCTATTCATCACGAGGGTTACCTCTTGTGATAAATATAAAATATTATGACCCTTGGCCACGAGTTTCAGGGTGGCAAGAAAAGTATTAATGCTGTTCTTGTCGACCTGCACTGATCGGGACCGCGACCTAATGGTGATCGGTCGAGTGTTGCTGTGTGGTTGTTGCATCTGCGATGGCGCAAACAGGCACAAGGGCTACATGGATATCAGGAAGATGTCCAATTTACCACTAAGTATTATGTAGGTTTCGAGCTATTTTATCTGTGTAAGAGCTCTCCGATCTAAAGTGGAGAAACTCGTGTAATTGCCTCAAACAAGGGTTTGCAAATAAATTGTTAGGCTTACGTTAAATGAGTGAGTAGTATGAGTTTATTTATTGGTTGGTCTGACCACTTGACCTACACTAATTATTTTTCTCTTAAAATGTACCACGAATATCTTATAGCATTCGGTGGCCAAAAAAACCTGCTAAATTTTTTATGTCGTTTTAGAGGAGGCCTACAGCGCCTAGTAGATAAGGCATAATGATAATGATTATAGCTCATCAGAACACCATCTCAGTGAAGCAGGAATGGTGCTGCAGGAATTTGGCATCGGGACACCAAGGAAGCCAGATGGGCATCAGCCTTCATGACCCCTGTTCTTCTTGTGCTCTGCACTAGTACCCAAACCCGGTAACTCTAACCTAATATCATATCCAAGCAACATAACCTCCTAGCCCCTTGTGTTCCGAAAACTCCACCACATCAGGCACTTAATACAATTTTGAAGGGATGGACTCGACCAACAGCAAAACGTAGCCAGAAATGACGATATTTTCGTCTACTTTATGTGCCATCCATGCACTTTGAACAGAGCCATCAAAATTAAGCGATATGAATAAAGTACCGCTTTTCAGGCCATCTTTGTAACTATACTTAAGGCAATATGGTAAAAAGGGGAGGTGAGTCTCATTTATCAGCAAACTGCAAATTACAGATTCATCTTGATGGTAGTAAGAGTGTCGGAAACGGTTAGGCTACAAATGTGGGCGCCATTTGATGCCCTGTGGCTGGATGAAAAGGGGTCAAGGTGAGGTTTCACAGGTGGTGGAACATTTGGTTAGGTGTTTTGGTGGTGTTACCCGACTAGGAGACAGACTTCGCTCAAGGCGGTGTCAATGATGGTTAAGAAGTTGGAGCTGGAGTTTCTGGGTGATCTCGAGGTGTTTCGGGCCATTCGCCTGGAAGTAGTTATCTGCTGTTGTCATCTGTTGCCCCATTATCAGTAACTAGTACTGGTGCTCTGAATCATGCTGTTTCCTAGACTGTGGCCTATCGGCTTAACACGTGTGCTTACGAATTTGGATTAACTATGTGATGTAGTTAAGAATTAATATAACTGCATCTCACTGATCACTGCCAGGTGACCTATTCTGGATGGTCACACACTGAGGAGAAATTGCACACTTGCTTAGAATAAACACACATTGCCAAAATAATATAACAAATTACACTTGAATAAAATCACGTAGCACTGAGGTGGATATTATAAGGTACCATACTCTGAAAAGCAGTGAGGTTAAACACAACTAAATAATACATGGATGTTGATCTCACTTGTATATATAGAGTTATAACTAATGTTTAATTACAGAAACAACTGACACTGGTGCCTGGCACAGCCCGTCGGCATGGGAAAATGGTACAAAATGCACAAAGCCAATAAAGTATTTATGTTGAAAAGTTATACTCCACTGGGCAATATAAGCCGCAGGGGAGAAGGGCAGGCTTCTCCAGGGCGATGAAGCAAAAATATTCATAGAATTACATTACTATTGCAGTGCATATGGTTGGCGTGAAAACTGTGTTGGCCCCCGGAGCACGAGTGACTGCAGCCATGCCCTTGTATACTCGAAATACTACTGACGCTCCAGTTTGGCGCCCGAACCTGCCGAGGTGGGATTGGAGTATCAAGCTGGAACTACTTTCTTGCACCCTCTCTAACTAAGCTTGTAAAACATATGCAAACCTTCTTTGCCCTTGCAAAAACACTACAATGTATTAACACTCTAATTTATTAACAAATCAAATGTCTTCATCCATCGATAATCAGCCATGTAGGGAACAATTTCATTAATATTACCCTTCAAGTGTGGTAACATACTCGTGACATCACATTCTCAACCATAACAGGGGGTCCGACGTTCATGCGTATGTAATGAAATGAGGGTGGATAAGTTTGAGGAGGAGTTGGAAGATGTAAAGGGGGTGCTAAGGAAAATGAAAGCCAGTCCACAGGAGGAAAAGCTGAGTAGAGAGGAAGAGTTAGGCAGAATGCAAGTAGGGCTGCAGAAGGAACTGCAGGAGGAAAGGCAGAGGAGGAGGGAGGCAGAGATATAAGTGGTAAGGTTAAGGAGGAGGATAGATGAGTTGGAGGCAGTTGAAAGGGATAAGACAGTAGGAGACATAAGACAGCAAATAAGGTTAGAGGAGTAAGAAATAGTAACAAAGGAATGGGAATCAAAAAGCAGGGAACAGACATTGGTAGAAGGTAGGAAGCAGTATGCTGAGGCTTGCAAGAGTGCGATTAGCAAAGACCAGCGAGCAGGAGAAAGTAGACAGTTCAGGGCCATAGGGGAAAGAGGAGGGCTGGCCAAAGGGATGGAAACAAGGGTGCTGCAGGAGGCCGAAGACAAGGATAGGCAGGTGGTTGAAAGAGCCACAAAGCAGGAAAAGGTTGTAGGAAGGGAGCCAGAGGTAGTTTTTCTAGGCAGCTCTATTGTAAGGGGGATGGAGCTGAGGAATATCAGGAAGGAAATGACATATAAAGCAGCTTTTGGGGGGGGGACAAATAACAGGGAATACTGGCTCATAGGGAGCTGGGGCAGGAGATAGAGTGGGACCTCAGGGGATTGCTGAGGAAAGTGCGGGAGAAGTTTCCTGGAGCTAGGGCAGTAGTCAGTGGCGTGCTGGTTAGGAAAGGAGTATCCTATAGGAAGGCAGTGGCTGCGAGTGAGGTATATGAGAGGGTGTGTAGGGATTTGGGGGCTACATTTATAGATAGTAGGAAATGGGTATGCTGGGAAAGAGTAGGGAGGGACCAGGTTCATCTGACAGAACAGGGAAAGAGGATTCTAGGTGACCTGCTAGGTAGAGAAGTAGCTGGCTGCATGGAGAGGGTCAGGGCAGAGCAGCAGTTGTTGAAATAGCAATCAGTTAGAAGCAAGGAAACGGAAGGGGAGAGAAATGGAGAGGATAGCATTGATGAGGCCGCAGGGGTGGAGATAGGAGGTAAGCAATGTAGGATGGTAAAGCAGGGTACTAGTATAAAGATAATGGTGGTGAACTGTAGGAGTGTGTACAACAAGCTGGAGGGCTTCTGGGGAAAGGTTGAAGGATATGGGGCAGATATAGTGGTAGCTGTGGAGACTTGGTTGACTGAGGAAGTACTGGACATAGAGTGTAGGCAGGATGAGTTCACCATCTTCAGAAGAGACAGGGATGGGAGAGAAGGAGGAATAATGGTATGTGTAAGGAAAGGGCTAAAATGGGCAGTAGAATGGGTTAGTGAGGATGTCGAGGTAATGGAAATTAAATTGAGTGGTAGTAGTAATAGGAGTATTACTTTGCTGGCAGCGTATGGACCACCAGGACAGGGATGGCAGGCAGTTGAGATGATCAAGGAGAGGGTCGATAGACTAAAGGACAGGCAGTGGGTTGTTGTAGCAGGGGATTTGAATATGCCAGGGGTGAAATGGGTAGAGGGTGCAGAAGGAATGGATAGCTTGATGCAGAGAATGGCAGCACAGTTAGTCAACAGAGGAATAGTCCAGATAGAAGAAACACCTACGAGATGGAATGAGGGGGGTGTTGGGTCAGTGCTGGATGTGGTATTGGTCAGACCTAGGAATGCTGTAGTTGGTTAAATAGTATTGAATGGTATAAGTGACCATCATATTCCGGTTGTAGAGATTGGGATTGGCAGGATTAGAAGTGCAAATGGCAGAAAGGTTGGTGTGGCAGTATGGGAGAGGAAACAAGAAGGGAGCAGAAATCTTCCTGAGAGACAGGTTTAAAAAATTGTCTATGGAGGAGGGTGTAGAGGGGTTGTGGAGGGAGTTTAGAGGATTAATGGAGGTTATGTTGGAGAAATTTGTGCCAATAAAAGGGTACGGACTGGGGGAGATCAGCCATATTATGGACAGGAGGTTTTAAAATGAAAAATAAAGTGCAGAAAATTACATGCCAAGTGGAGAAATTAAGGGATGATAAGATCTAAAGAAATGATGAAACAAATGGATAGGGAGCTTGAAAGGAAGATCAAACAGGCAAAGAATGTATTTCTGGGGAACATGGTGGAAGAAGAAAAAGGCAAGGAATGGGGGAAATTGTTTTCTGTATGTTATGATGTAAGGGGTGGAGAGGGAGGGATCCCTCTGCTAACAGGAAGGTATGGTAGGCATGCGACAAATGACCAAGAAAAATCGGAGATGCTGCGAGGACAGTACTTGTCAGTTTTTGAGGCAAAGGAGAGTTGGAATAGGGGGACAAACAGGGTTCGGGGGGTGTATAGTGAGTTTAAGATTAGGGAGTGGATGATATAAAAGATAATTAGGGGTTTGGAGAGCAGTAAGGCAGGGGGACCAGATGAGATAGGAAACGCAGCACTAAAGTTTGGTGGCAGGGAGTTGGCAAAATATTTAGAAGTGCTGTTTAAATAATACTTAGGAGAGGGTAAGTTGCCACAAGATTGGAAGGATGCTATGGTGGTACCTATACACAAGCAGGGAGAGGATAGGGGGAGGCCTGGCAGCTACAGACCGGTGAGTCTCACATCAAGTACAGGGAAAGTAATGGAGAGGCTGGAGGTGCAGTATGTGGTGAGGGTTAAGAACAATAGGAATTGGTTGGAGAAGTCCCAGCATGGTTTCAGGAGGGGTTACTCATGTGAGACTCAGCTGGCTGGGTTATTAGAGAATCTGGTGCAGGTAGTTGATGAGGGGAAGCAGGTGGATGATTGCTTCATAGATTTTGAGAAGGCATTCGATAAGGTGCCCCATGGAACATTGATGAGGAAAGTGGAGGTGCTGATACCTGACAGGAGGGTAGTGGAATGGATATGGGACTTTCTCAGGGGGCGAAGGCAGAGGGTGAAAGTGGGGGAGGCAATATCAGAGGAAGTGGAGGTTACATCAGGGGTACCACAGGGAAGTGTGCTGGGTCCTTTGTTATTTACCATAATGGTAAATGACATGGGTTTGGGGATTAGAGGAAAAATCAGATTGTTTGCAAATGATTGTGTTGTATATGCTGCGGTGGGAGGGGGGGCGGAAATTTGCAGGCGGACATTGATAAGATATGGTTGTGGACCAGAAAAAATAAAATGAAGTTAAATGTAAGAAAAACTAAAGTAGTGAGGTTTACAAGGAAGAAGATGATAAGCAGGGACATGTAGATATGGGAGGGACAAGAGATAGAAGAAGCAGCAGAATATAAGTATCTAGGGATTGTACTGCAGGGAGACGTCAGGTGGAAAAAACAGGTAGAGAGGGTGGTAGCAAAGGGAAGAAGGGCTATGGATATGCTGGGAAGGGTGCTGAATGGAGTCAGCTGTGAGGTGAAGGAGAAGGCATATGGCACAATGGTACGGCCAATGTTAGAATATGCTGCAACAGTATGGGACCCTAATGTGGAGGTGGAGGTGCGAGAACTGGAAAAAGGTGCAGAGAAAGGCAGCAAGATGAGTGAAGGGTAGGTGGAGAAGGCAAGGGCAGGATGATGAGGAAGAAGGGAACTATAGGCCATCAGTGATGATGAAATAAATGGGGCGGAGCTCATTGAAGGACAGGAGGAAAGTTGAACATTTAGTCAGGATATACAGGATGGTGAATGAAGAGGGAGGATGGTGAGGGCTACACTGCAAACTGAGGAAGGGGGTGTCTAGAGGAAGAGGAAACAACAGTGAGAAGCTTCAGAGGGCGTGGAGGGTATGGAGCGGGGTAGGCAGTCCATGCTTGTGAGGTCTGTGAGGGAGTGGAATGTGTTGAGGGAGGAGTTGGTATCTGTGAGAGGGGTTGGTAAATTCAGGAAGGGAGTGTAAAAGGAGATGGTTGGGTGAAGGAGAGTTGAGAGAGCTCGCCACCAGGTGGTAGCGTATTTGCGAGTGTATGTATGTGTATGTAACCAATGTGTTTATAGTCAGTAATTATAATTATGTTCAGTGTACATTCTTTAATCATGTCAATTTTTAAGTTATTTTTTTCATGTTTTGCATTTGGCGGCAGTCTAACCAAGCTTGGCGAGGCTGCGGCCATCTCTAGTCAGTCCGACTACAGCACTCGAGCCATCCGACAGCACTGGCAGAAAGCTCCAGCGTTACTCCCCTCGGCACTTAAATTTAGGCTGCTTATTTCATTGCAATAGTTTAACGTAACACTTGAACCTTTTAACTTATATTTACCCAAGGGGAGGCCTGACTTGCATACTGAGGAAATATTCCAGGACTTCACGTGTTTGGTGATGTGTTCTTCACATAAGCATCGCTAAGGCCCTCGCCTTACTTCATAGCAACGACCACCGGAAAGTCACGACAGGCGGGTCCGCATTATCAAGTTACGCATTATTTTTCAGTGACATTGGTTTGTACTCTTCAGTCAATAAAACTGTCACATACTGAATAGGCGACTTTTACTGAGTCATACTGTCCTGATTATCATCGGGCACTACACCATAACACATATTGATTCATCAGTGTACTTTCACTGTTAAAAGTATTGCTTTACATGGCCCACCTCCCAGAAGCAGAGTATCTTCAGTGTTAGCATCGGCGTGCAAAGTGGCCGACAACTTCGTCTCGTAGAAAAGGGTTTTATACAGAATTTAACATAATAAATTAATCATCAAACTAGACTCTCCTCAAATAGACAGCAGATCCAGAGATCCCTGCAGGCCGTCGGCCGTACGGCCCTCAAAACATTGTTCTGTACAAAACGTGGTGCTGGGCACACTCTACAGTTCCTGTCCTACACCTGCCTCACCAGGTGGGGCATGAACACAGCCCACCATTTCTGGGGATACACTGTGTCAATGTGGCCTGCCCAACTCGGGCGAATAGAACAACAGTCTACACGAGCAAGCCATTTTACAGGACGTCAAAGCAGCTTGCCCAAATAAGGCGAAATGAACATCCAGGTGCAAAGGAGAGCACTTACTACACGTCAATGTCCTGCTCAACAAACCACATTGTCGACAGGCTACACAACAAGCCACAACAAGGGTAAGAGTGCGACAAATAGTGCACCGAACAATAGCATTCAGATATGTCAATTGGTGAGCAATATGAGATCAAAAGACACATACAACACTACAAAGTCATGTCAGCGAACAATTCAGCAAAATACATTTTTTATTGCATCAAAAGGCGCTCAGAGCACTCTCAAATCATTCCAGCAGTTAAATATCATTGCATTTTGTTTATCATTGTACATTGCAAAATATTTGAAATAATAACACAACTTTTCAGCTCTGTATACACTATAAGCAGGATAGTGTTTTGTTTATTTGTTACGTCAAGGGACGTACAGGGTCCCAAGTGGAAATGGAAACATGTCAACAGATGTAAAGTGTGGGTTTGATGTATACAAACAACCCACTAAGCTGGATTGTTCCATTGCAATGTTAACTGACGTTTTAAAGTTTACTGCAACACACCTGTTAGACATGGCAACACGATTCACCAACCTAACACAACTGTAGTCTAAAATGAATGCAAACCAGACACAACCACTCGGCACTGATAGTGCACAAGGGCAAGTGCACTAATGCATTCGAACAGAGTTAATTATTACTGCATTATTATTTTCAACCAGTGTTTTGTAGTTCAGGGTTAAGTTGCGTACACGAGGGTTCGTGCATATGTGTGTTAATTTATTTTTTTCCTTGTGTGTGTACCTATCCTACACATAAGTACCGAGGCAGTTGCCCTCTCAAATGCCATGCTAGTTATAAGAGTGTTTTGTTACTATTATTAAAAGTGTCAGTGTATGCTCACGTGGAGTGTCGGAGCCGCACCGAGCCACCCACGTGTTGATGTTTACATTTGACATAACGCACGGGAACCCAGAGTTGTGTGAGCACCATAAAGTATCATAACAAGTTGTATATATTTCATCACGTGACTACACATGCTGTGCGAAAAACTGGTTCCCGAATCTTTCCAAGTGACTCCATGGATATGTAGCAATACCAGAGAATAGCAATAGATCAAACCACATTATGTTTTCTTTCCTAACCCTATTTGTAATTAAGACTGTCATTATATCATGTGTTTTTTTTATTAGTGTTAAATGTTTGTCTAGATTATAAGTCGCGCTCGGGAGAAATCCTGCGAGTTCCTGGTTTACTCCAACTGTGACCACAATTTAGAGGTTAAGTTTTGCGTGGTAACTCTGCATGCCAAAAGCATAGTATTTTATCATATATTTTAATCAAGGGTTTTTATATGCATACAAAGTAATATTTAGTGTATTTCCATCTAACTTGCATGGCCACAAGCCATTTCAATTGATTTAGAATTATAATATCATATACTGATAACGGCCACGTGATCCGAGGCAGGATTACCAACCATCCAGCGGGCTCTTCACCATAACTCCACAACAGTAGCATCCGAACTTTGTCATGAGGTGGTCGCGTCGTCGCGCCACTCCGGGCCTTCATCGTTTTATTCACAAATTACAATGTAATTCTGCTGTATTTTACACAACTTTTTGGAACCTTTGTTTTTGTAGCCCGGAGCGAGCACCACCCCATATCTCTGGTCCGTTTGTTCATGGCCAGAGCGTACCACACTTGTAACTCCATGCAGGCCTCGTGCATTTTATTCTGTTTAAGTGGTCGCCCACTTCAACGATGAACTGCGAAATGTAACTGCCCCGTAGGGGGCATGCAGGATAATTAATTAATGTATGTGTAAAACTGCATTCTTATTTATCTGGTCGCATCTCGATAATATAACCTGTAAAATGTACTGAAGTACGAATTTAATAATGGTGTGGGGAGGCCTACATACCTTCGGGAGTGAGTGGCGTATGGGAGAGGCCAACAGCCCCCACTACACCAGGCATTTCCAGGACTTAGAGCAGCAAGGTTTACAGCAGCAGTACTTCTAGTGGCAGAGGATATTGGGGTACAAGCCACAGGCCGTCGGCCACACGATCCCTGTACCATCATGCTCTCCCTCAGCTGGTGCCCTACCCAGAAAATCTACAGAATTATTCATCATACCTATCCAGTACCTTTCTCCCCCAATGGTCCAGCCAAGCGCCATCAATATGTATTCAGAACCGCACATTACAAGTCGAGCAGCAAACCATATGTGTCAACGTATGTGCAACAGTAATTCGTAAAACGAACACATGTCATTTTAAAGAGTTACACAACCAGCAAATTTAGCATGTGCCAGTAATTGTCCATCAGGCATAATAAACCAGTTAACAGCAGTATTTACTGGCAATAACAGTCTGCTTCATTTAATTTTCAAAACATTAAAATATTTTTTACTTTCTGTTTCAAAACATTTTTCAAAAATAGACAATAAACTTTTACGGCATTTTTCCAAAACACTTTAAAAAACTTTTTGCAGAAATCATAAGGAACATTTTCAAAAGCCAACAGCAAACTTTCAAAAACTTTTCAAAAGCAATTTCAGAATTTTCACAGATATAGTGCGGGAAAACGCAAGCGCCACATGGTCAACTGGAGTCACGCGATAACAGACAGGACAAAAAGGCATCGGGCGAAACAATAAAATCACCCTCCTCCCCCCCCCGTTGTATCGTACTGAGGGCCGGCCGCATACTACATCATCATAATGTTTGACCCTGAAGCCTATGCTCCACAACACGTGGCTGTGAGAGACAGTAACAGGGATAATATGAACTGGCACACGAGTGCAGGGAAAGCGACGCCATTATGCCTAACATTTGTACAACGCATGTTAGGAACCAATTCTTTTGTGGCAGTAACATGTCCGTGCAGAGAAGTAAACAAATTAAAACTTTGTAGGGAACAGATCACAAAAGCAAACAGAACACATGTGGGTAAGCATAGAGTTGCACATCAGGTGGTACACCCACACTTTTGTGTGCCGACTGTGGCAAATTACAAACCAATAAAAATCAGCATGGTTTGCCTAGCAAATTTGTTTGCACACGTAATCCGACACAATTAATATATTTGCAAACCCCCATATACATTATAACCGATTGGCAGAATGGCAGGTCTGCTAAACAAATTTCGTGTGCAGGCAGGTGAAATGGAACCGTAATTTGTGTACAGTATGCCCAGAAATATCACCCAGAATGTTTTTAACTGAACAGAAAAGGCAACAACAAACCAGCTAGCCCGCATCTTATGCGGAACATGTGAGTGTAATATTTTCAAACCCGCGAAGAAAACAGAGGATTTGTTGAGGAGTAACTTTCAAACACAGCAGCATTGTCATCAGGACATTTGTTGTCCGGGACTACAAGAGACAGTGGGTTGTAAGACGTGTGGGCGCAAGATGCACTGGCAATGTCTGACCGGGCAAGACATGACAAACAAAGCAGCCTGGAAATGTCGGTACTGACAATCTACCTTTACATCGCCGTGGTCAGAAACATTAAAGTCAGTAGTAGGAGCGGAGTTGTCTGCTGCATATCACTGTGTGCTGGATCATTAAGAACCAGTCAGTATCTATAAAAGTCCATTAGCTCATTCAACGCAACTACTCAGAATAACAGAAGCGCAACAGAAGGAGGCATCACAACCCACGTGTTTTACATGGCCCCAGTCACCCGACAATACACCAGAAAGGTTGACAGCAATCACAAGAGCCGTCGAAGCCGGTACGACTCCACGCGGTTTCAGAGGTTAACAACATTTGCAGGACCAACGCGTGAAGATCCGCAGGCCTTCCTGAATGACTGCATAGCCCATCTGGAGAGATATAGAGTGTGCCAGCAGGAGTGACCAAACTGCGTAACTGGTGGCGAACTGTCGGTCACTACGGTATAGAGTGGGCGGAATTTCTAAGCAGTTCCTTGTTGCAAGCGCAGAGCAGGGTCGTGCTAGAAGTACAAAAACAAAGAGAAACCCTGATGCCATTTCCAACATGGAAAATCAGGCAAATTAAAAAATTATCCCAAAATGAGTGAGCGTGAAATACTAGAAGTAGTCGCTTCAACAGTACGAGCGAAGAACCAGCTAGCAAAGGCACAGCTTATTGATAGTAGCACCGAGAATTTCATATGTTCTGCCACATTAGTAGAACAAGCCAGCCGAGAACAGATTACCACTGCTAGGGAAGGAGCAGGGTAAAATTCGCGCCGAAGGAAGCAGAGCAGAGGGAAAATGCAGAAGCGCAATCAGCTAATAGCAAAGTAGTAGGAGCAAGCACAACTCGGTCGCGAACAAACATGGAACTCAGAATAGCAGGTGGAACAGAGGCAACCTCGGGCATGGCAAGAGGGCAACGAGATCCACCTTTTGCATGCAGGTTCCTCAAAGGGGAGGGGAAGGTGCATTGCATAATCAATGTCCAAAATGCAACAATCCACAGATGGGAAACAGACCATTGGGGTAAGTAAGATGGGCGCTCACTACCCCAGGGCAAACCGCCCCAACTTAACACTGCCTCCTCAACAAGTCGGGCAGGCAGAAAGTACACATCAGCAAGCCATAGTACAGCAAATCAATAGACAACATAACAGAATGACCAGGATAGCAGTTCGCATCAATCAACAACCATGATATTCATTAATTGACATAGCTGCTAGCCACAACTTTTTGCGCTTTGGGTTTGTGGACACTTACGAGATCACACACAGTGCACAGTTACCACAACTCGCAACAAAGGAGAACATGGGTTAATCAATAGGAGAGACACTGATAAGTGTCCGAAATAGAGGTGTGGACACCATCACCACAGCCCTCATGTCTACGGACCTACAGGAGGATACCATCTTGAGTATAATCTGTCTCAATGAACAAAAAACCAATGTTGAGCCAGTCACCTGTGGGACCCATTTCTGTCAGAAAGAAAGGCGAACTATGTATGACAACGAATGCCTACCCATTAGTCGTGCGCCCAGAGTACAGTTAGAAGAGCTTGACCATGCGGTTCCTCTGGAATACCAGGATATAGTGGAAAGTATACTGGATGAACGACACTATGTATTTACGACAGGAAACCCACTCCATCGAACGACAGTAGCCGAGCACACTATTCCGCTAGAACACGACCGGCCGATCTACTCTGGACCCAAAAGCTATCAACCGCATCAATGTGCCATCATCAGAAAACAAATCGAAGAAATGTTAGCTGAGGGTGTGACAGAACCCATCCACAACCACTACAACAGTGTTATAAACCTGGCAGCCAAGAAAGACAGGACGTGGCACTTTTGTGTTGATTTCAGAGCAATCAACCAAATCACACTAAGCATCCTGCCTCCCTACATAAGTGTCAAGGATGCATTGCATACCTTGGGTAAAGCCAAGGTCATGACATCATTGGATCTACACAGAGGGTACTGGCAGGTACCAATAAACCCTCAGACGATCACAAGATTGTGTTCACCACCCCAGATGGAAGAAGATTCCATTTCTGCACAATGCCCCTTGGCTTGAAGTGCGTACTGTAAACTTTCCAGACAATGATACTCCAGGTACTCGATGGGTACGTGGGAGACTCCGCCCTTGCATACTTGGATGACATAGTCATATGGTCCGAGACCTGGGATGACCACATCCATCATCTGTCACTAGTCCTGGAAAGACTAGCCATCAACCAGTTGTCGTGTGTGAACCACAAACGTCACATCGGCCACCCATGCATACAATTGCTTGGGCACATGGTCGATGAGCATGGAAGCCGACCAACACAAGAGCATTTAGCTCTCATCAACAACTACGAGGTGACACACTCGAGGAAACAGCTAAGAAAGTTCTTTGAGCTAGTGAACTGGAAGTGGAAAATATACAGGATTTCGCAACCATCACCTTTAACTTATTTGTGATCTCCGAACAGGAAGTTTCAGTGGACGGCGGAACATGAAGCTAGTTTCCAGGAAATCACGAACAAGTTCATGCAATGCAAGATGTTAGCTCGTCACGACCCAAGTCGTCACTTATATCGTCAAACAGACACAAGTGAGAAAGGCTCGGGGCTGTTCTTTATCAGATAGGAGACAATCAAGAGCAGCACATAATTGAGTACAGCAGTGCATAATTCGGGCAACAGAGGGCAGATACGACGTAAATGAGCGGGAATGTCTGGCTGTAGTATGGGCCGTGAAACGACACTGGGCCTACCTGGAGTATCAGCGGTTCACACTACAAACTGAAAATAGGTGCTTACTCTGGCTTCACACAATGAAAGAAGCCAGGAGCAAATTAGCATGCTGGGCACTCTTCTTCCAAGCGCATGATTTCAAAGTAGAATATGTTCCAGGAGCTGAGAATCAGCTAGCCAACGAGCTCTCACGTGTGCCAGGCGTAGAGCAGGAAAAGTGGGATGACCTTCTTCCCCCTACCACAGTCAACCACCCAACAACTGGCTAGGGCCATGTGAGGTGCTCCGCCATTGAGGCTCTTGAGGAACAGGAACTCGGGATTGACGACTTGCAGGAACGTGTTCTCACTGCACAACTGCAGTGTACGGAAACATGTCTTGTCACCTGCATCATTCAAGGTGATCATCAGTGGTGGTGCATGAACGGTACGCACGTCGAAACATGACTGAAATGGCCGGAAGCAACCTGGCAGATATGTGTGCCCAAGAGTGCGTGAGAACAGGTGCTATGTTATGAGCACAATGCACAATTTGCAGCCCACATGGGAGCATCGAAGACCACAAGGAATGTGCAGAGCCACTTCCACTGGCCCAGCATCACCAGAGAAGTCTGGCAATATGTGAGGGGGTGTCTAAAGTGTAACTTATTCAAAAGTCGATGAGCAGATTGAGTTACTCAACAATAACCATGAAAGCTACAGGACTCAGTTGAGTCCATCTCACTGGACCTGATGGAGCCATATATACGCACCCCGAATGGCAAAAGGTTCATCTTAGTGGTCAGTGATTCGTTTTCATGGTGGACGGAGGCATACCCATTTTCCAGTGCTGCCCTTCCCTGGAGAAATTCAGATCAGGCAAACAAAGTGTGCAGCAGAGGAAAGAGCAGCAGGTAGGCGACAGTGCTGGCAATAAGATCTTCAGAATGCATGCAGACAACAGGAGAGGTACATCGCACAATGGGTACTAGCAACAACCCGCCCACCAAAAAGATTCAGGCTCGGACCACATTGTCTATTTCCGAGATCTTCAGCTGAATAGCGCAAAGCAGAACTATTGTGCAGGGTTTGTCCCCTAAGTGGAGCAGGTCGCACATCGTCCTCTACTGAACGTGGCGCTGGGCACATTCAACAGTCTTACATCTACCATACCAGATGGGGCATGAACACATTTCACCATCTCTGGGGATGTGCCACGTCATAGTTGATGAGGAAAATGGAGGAGCTAATACCTGACAAGAGGGTAGTGGAATGAATAGGTGACTTCTTCAGTGGGCGAAGGCAGAGAGTGAATGTGGAGGAGGCAATATCGTGAGAAGGGGAAGTTACATCATGAGTGACAGATGGAAGCATGCAGGATCCTTTGTTGTTTACCATAATGGGAATTGCCATGGGTTTGGTGATTAGGGGAAAATAAGATTGTTTACAGATGATTGTTTTGTGTATGCAGTAGTGTGGATGAAAAAAAGGGGGGGGGGGAACTTGCAGGCATTCATTGACAAGATATGGTTGTGGACCAGGGAAAAGAAAATGAAGATAAATGTAAGAAAAACTAAGGTCGTGAGATTTACAAGGAAGAAGGTTGACGTGCTCCACGTCAAGGTGATAAGCATAGATATGTACAGATGGGAGGGACAAGAGATAGAAGAAGCAGCAGAATATAAGTATCTAGGGGACTTCTTAGATGGAAAAATCAGGTAGAGAGGGTGGTTGCAAAGGGAAGAAGGGTTCTGGGTATGTTGGGAAGGGTGCTGAAGGGAGTCAGCTGTGACATGAAGGAGAAGGCATATGACACAATGGTACAGCCAATGTTAGAATATGCTGCAGAATTATGGGACCTGTACGCGGAGTTGGAGGTGCAAGAGCTGAAAAAGGCACAGCGAAGGGCAGCAAGATGGGTGAAGGGTAGGTGGAAAAGGCAGGGGTTGGGTGATGAGGAGAACGGAACTATAGGCCATCCATCATTGATGATAAAAGAAATGGGGTGGAGCTCATTGAAGGACAGGAGGAAAGTTGAATGCCTTGATGTGGTGGAGTTTTTGGAACACAATGGGATTTGAGGTTAGGTTACCTGGATAGGATGTGATGCTAGCCTCCTGGGTTGGACAACAGGGCGAATAGAGCAATGTGGATAGGAATTGATAGATATGGGATTTCTTCGGTGGGCGCCAGTGCTCTGTAGTGGGTAGAGCACAAAGTTAACCTTGCTGAAGACTCTCTCTCGGGTCGTGATGGCCAGCGACCATTGGCCCTCCCCCATGTCCGACGTCTTGATGAATGTTTCCAGTATCGATGATACTGACGTCAATCAGACTAAATCCTGTATTGCCTTGTCTAGTAAGGGTTGTCGGCCTCCCTTATATGCCTGCTCACTCCCAGTGGGTTATTCTGACTACCCAATGCCATTACTTTACATGTAGAAAATTCAAATATTACGAGACAGTCTAAGTAATGATGAGGCGGTTATTTATAATAAAAATGTTGGCATCTCACCTTCACGTATTTTATTACAATTATTTCCCCAACATGCACGTACATTTGTTACACTGCCGTTAAAGCCAGACGGGCTCTGATGGTGCAAAATGGCCATAGGGCCAATATGGTTAAGAGAAAAACATTATTCCTCGGCCATGTAAAATACAGACCGAGGTGTGAGCGACCGAGTGCTCCAGACTAGAAAACAAACAAGGTCCCGGTAAACTAAATTAACAAAATAGTATTACATGATGAGTAGAAAACAAAGTTGATGTGCCTGGAGCACTGAAACGTGGTGGTCGTCTCACAAGGACTAGGACGCTACTACTCTCTGCTTGGCATAGAGCTCGCTTGTTGTCCGAGACTCCCGCCGCACATATCAAGTGACATGATTAATACAAAACAAATTTAATGAAATTAAACGAGATGATCACTGCAATGATGGTGAAATGAACATCCTAATAAACCTTTCTTAATAAAGTAAAATTACATACATTGAAAATATAACAATAAATATTCACATTCAACCACATTATGTTGCAGTGGCTGTTTCGTACATCGTCAATCTGACCTTTATTCCAAAATTGATCCTTCTACATTCATCAACATCATGTCCAATGACCTTCACTTATTCATGTCACCTTCCTGTCATGGCTTCAATAACACAAAACAGCCATGACATCATAATACATAATGATACACCTTTCCTCTTTACAAAAAAAAGTTGTTAAATAATTCTACATATAACCAATAAAACATTATACATCCACATTCATACAACAAGCACCACTACAATAGAAATAACATACTGACACTAATATTTTAAAATTCTTACACCACCCTGGTTTTCAAAGAACACGACAACTTCTACTTACACCTTTAAAATTACATTCACTAGTTACCTGCTCAGGCGATACATTCCTTTGTGTGGACAAGCCCTCTTCATCAATTATTTCACTACACTCCTCGGGATTATTTCAATTACAAGTACCATACTTCTCATCCTCATTTGAACTTATCAAAGATTAATTCTTGGAGTTTCTCAAATGACTGGAATTTCGTCTAATTGCATTTCCTTTGTCATTCATAACTTAATGAGACCTTGGAATACTATCCCTCCATACTATTTTCCCTCTTTCCCAAATTTTGTCTGTTTTAATTGAAGTGGTTTGAAAGGACGGTATGGAGTTTATTGGGATTTACAAAGGCGGTGAACAGAATTTGGGAAAAGGTGTTAGGAATTGTATACCCGGTAGGCTCCAGACATCGCTGTTGCGGCGTCACTGTTGTTGCGGTAGAGCCGAGTCCTCGTAACCTCGGTGTGCTGCTGCCCGATCGCCCGGACCACATTCCCGCGTAGATCTTGCAGTAGTTCACCTGATGTTGAAGCGTCGGTGTTTTCTAAACAAGGGGCTCTTCGGATGGCCCAATCACCGCTTGGTATTGCAAATTAATATGACATTGACAAAACAAAACTCCCTACACGTGGATTGTCAGGGCCAAACTACATGCTCATAAATGATACTCGTGGTACTATGGTTAGGTTGCAGCACACATTCAAATTAATATTTACCCTTAAATTCACATAGACACTTGCATCAGGGAATGGCTGGTTTTAAGGGGCCCGTGCCCTGAAACGCGTTTCGGCAATCAAATAAACGCACTAATGATTTCATGTGGTTTATTGCACACTTGAACATTCCCTCCAAGAGAATAACTTATACAATTGCTCCCTTTGAACCTGCGGCGAAGGCTATACAGTAGATAAAGCCCTTGGCTTACATTAAGGTTAGGTGTGCTGATTAAATTATAAACTCCACAGGCGATGTAATTCCTGGGGAGGCGAAGTTCCTGATATGTTTAACTATTGCTGAAAAATCACCAATGAAGAAGAGTGATACTGTCCAGGCGGGAAAAGTGCGAGTGTGGTTCCACACATGCCTCCCCCTCTGGGTGCGACTTGGTGACTGACTTCCCGCCGTGGTGCGAGGGCTGGCGGTGCCGGGCCCACGCACAACGGAGGGATCTACTTGCACACATGGAGAAACAAATTTACAGAAACTTCCTATATTACTTTCAAACACTGCAAAACACAAACCAATAATTATTTCTAAAGCTTACTTTGTGACTGAAATGAAATGGGGTGGACATAACATTGGTGGTGGTGAGAATAAACATTTGTGAAAGAAAACAATTATACTTTAAAACAACATTGGGCATAAAGGCGTCTAAACATATATTGCACTTCATTTATGGGTCGTGTGTCTTCATTACATTGTGAGAAATGGGCTTGTGTAAATACTACGACCCTTTTTAACGTAATACACGTGTTCGTGTATTACTCCGCACACTCTCCCAGGCTGGTAGGCTCACATGGTGCTACACTCCATCCACTGCACTGCACTTGCCCACTCCTGCACTCACAAAACAGTACACTGCTCGTCGGTGATCAGTCGTCGAGAGTGCGTGTGTGCTGCACTTTGGAGCAGCTGGCGTGACAAATGGCCTAGGGTGAGGAGCGACACACGTCATACTAATGACATTATCATTTGTTTGGAATACTCTCTCACTAACTGCTGATTTATCGAAACGATTTTTCACTGTCTGTTGCATGCTCTGTAACTGACCCCTACCCTCATATATTCAGGGCCTTGGCTGAGATGTAAAAATTGGTAACTTTGTCCTCAAATTTCTGGACATCAGTTACTGAGCTGCAGAGACCTCTAGCCCCGATATTGGCAAATTACGATACTCCAGTAATGCTGAAGCTAAATCATAACAACTATATTGAGTCTTTCTTGATATTTATTTTGCTATCCCTACTGCCTTCCCATCCATGCCATTGGCTTGCGGGTATCTAGGGCTTGAAGTACTTATATCAAAATTCCAACAATTAGCAAATGCCTGAAATTCATTACCTGCAAATGGCACATTATCAGCCAGTAGAAGTTTAGGTATTCCACGAGTAGAAAATATTAATTTACATTTTGCAATACATTCAAAAGCACTCTTATTTACTACTGCCACAATTTCAACCCATTTAGTCAAATAATATACAAGTGCTAGATAACTGCTATTCCTAAAACCACACAAATCAACCCCCACTTCTTCAAATGGGAGATGTGGCACCTCACGAGGCATAAGTGTTTGCTTTATATTTGCGATCCTATAAATCTAACATGCCTTACACCTCGCTAAAATATCCTTCACTGTCTTAAACAAACCTGGCCAATAAAATATTTGTTTTAATCTTTTCGTTGTTTTTTCATAACCAAAGTGTGGTGCGTGTGCTAAATTTGCCATTTCCTGCCTGACTACTGGGTGGAATTATCTTAGTGCCCCTAAACAACATTTCCTTTGTGTATGTTATTTCATTCCTCAAATCTCAAAAGTATTTAACTTTCTCATTCAAAATATTATTTTCGCTGCTAGGCCACCCTTGCAAAACATACTGACTTACTATTTGCATCACATCATCCTTTTTTGTTTCCTCCAGAAACTGTGTTATCCTTGCCTCACTCGTACACACTTCTGTGTATAAACTATGTGCAACCTCGTTCACAGAGTCGGTATGTTCTACTTAATCATCGGCATTATTGCATGCTCTTGAAAGCAAATCAGCCACCCATATTTTAGTTCCTGGCATGTACACAATATACCTTAACAACTTTAATTTCAACCATTGTAACCTAGGAGTTACTTTATGTACATCGTTACTCACTATATTTACAATTGGCTTATGATCGGTCTGCACCATAATTTCTTATCCATATACAAACTCATGAAATTTATCTAAAGCAAAGCATATTGCCAAAAAAAAGGTTCCTATTTGTGGATACTTCTCTTCTGATTCAGTAAGCGATCTCGAAGCAAAGGTGACCGCCGGTTGGCTATTCTGTAATAAACATGCACCTAAAGAAAATTGTGAGGCATCAATTTGTACACTGTATTATCAAACAATGTTAAGACAGGTGGCTCACTAATTTTCTACTTATCCCTTTGAAATGCCGGTGTATGTTCTGGACCTCATTACCACTCCACATTGTTTTTTGTTAAGTCATGTAAGGGCTTCGTTAACTCAGATATGTTTGGAATAAATTTTGCCAAGTAATTGAACATTACCCAACACACGTAAAAGTTCTTTTTTTATTTGCGGGATCTTTTAACCTCGAAATGGATTCCACTTTTTCCAGATCAGGCCGAACCCCATCTGCATCAAAAATTGTCCCCAGACACTTCACTTGTGTTACTTTATATTGTAACTAAGTAGGATTAAATTTAACACTATACTGCTTGGCTCTCTCCAAAACTACCTTTAAAATATTAACATGTTCTTCTTCACTAACTGTAGCTATTATCATATCATAAAAGTAAATACCAACTCCTTCAATACAGCCAAAAATTTTGGTAAAATTTTGACACCTTTGGAAAACATCTCGTGCAGATGAGACCCCCTTGGGTAGCCTTTCATATCTATATTTCCCAAATTAAGTAATTAAAAACACAAGTTTTTACTATCCTCATCAAGCTCAATTTCATGAAAACAATCTTTCATATCTATTGCAGTATACCATTGTTTACCTGTTAATTTATAACGAAGTTTATCAACTGTAGGTATAGGAAAACGTTCTGTCTTAATACACTTATTAATGTAATAGGGATCTTAAACAAATCCTAAAAGACTTATAAGATTGTTCAACTACCACACTATTATACACCCAATCAGTTACTTTATCCACCTTACTTATAATGCATTTGCTTTCCAACATATCTAAGGTTTATTTCAGGTTTTGTTTTATTATTTCAGGTACTCACCTATTGGGATTCACTACAGGAATAATATTTTCCTTTAATTCAATTTTATGTCTCCCTGGATATGTCCCTATCCCTTCAAAGTGAGATTTGTTTTCCATTAAGAATGATTGTTTTGACCTACAACATGATACTGTATCAATGACACCATCATTAGAAGTTTCCTCATGACTCAGTTTCACTACCTTACTGATGAAGTTTAATTTAACACATGCGTTCAAACCCAATATTGGCATTGCATTTATATCTACAATTACATATTTTATTTTATACTCATTACCCCTAACACCACAATTGCTAATAATTCATCCCAATGCTTTAGTTTTCTCATTGTTGTAAATGACCACATTAATATTACACTTTATTAATATTGCCCTTGACAATCCTAATTCTTGAAAATGCCTCAGTGGTAACACATTATACTCAGCTCCTGTATCAAGTTTACATACAACATGTCTATTAATACATACAGATTCAGTCCACTGCTGTTCCTATTCTTCTCTGCACATAAAGCACTTATAAAATACTCTTTTTTTAAACAATCAGCTGTTAAATTACCAGTATCACTGTTCCTTGCAACCATAGTTTTGCAACACACAGTATAGTGATTTTTCCCTTTACAATAATTACAAATTTTGCAATATGAAAAACATTTTCCCCAAACATGACATATGTTGCACTTTTTACACTTTAACCGATCACCACTGTAGACACTCGTTGAAACACTTGTGCTTTGTTCTCGTCTATCTTCTATTCCCACTCTACTTGAAGACGTCGCCTCGTTAGGCCTACTTGCACGAACAGCCATTACGGCAGGCACTTCAAGTTCCATCTTCAAAATGTTCTGCTGCAACTTGCTAAGCTCAGTTGGTCTACACATCTCAACAGCTTTGTCCAAAACAGATATTGTTTTCTCGCAATAACCGCTGCTGCACTGTCGTGTCTTGAATTGCAATCATTATTCTGTCCCTAATTAACGAGTTTTCTTGCTCTCCAAATTCGCAGTTTTTCCCTAATTTTCTTAAACAGTTGAGAAAATTATCAAAAGATTCACCTTCTATTTGTACTGTCAAAAAAAATGCGTCTTTCGACAACTGCATTCATACGTGCTTTAATATAATCTTCAAATGCTTGTAAGATTACTTTCGATGTGTCCAATTTAAAACTACTGAAAAAATCCAGTAATACGTCCCCTACACAGTTCAAGAACATCGCTACTTTCTTCTCTTCTGTTGCCATGTTATTCCCGATGCTACCAAAAAAATATGGAATTTTTGCTCAAACTTTCTAAAGTTATTTAGAGCGTGTTCATTTTGCATCATTCCATTAGGTGGTTTCCAGTTGTCCATCTTCAACTTATTTCCACACCTAGACTAAACTTATAAACGTTTATCCCACATTTGACACCATGTTTCGTACATCGTCAATCTGACCTTTATTTTAAAAACTGGTCTTTCTACATTCATCATCATCATGCCCAAAGACCTTCACTTGTACATGTCACCTTTCAGTCATGGCCTCTATAAAACAGAACAGCCATGACATCATAATACATTATGATACAGTGGCAACATAACCTCACTTTTTAACAGATAAAGACGTAGCAATTACTCTTTAGGGCCTTTCCCCAACAAATTTTATTATGTCTGTACGTATTTTATCACTGAAAATTGTGTGCTTTCATATTTGGTTGTCCACAAAAAATTTTAAAATATATTTATAATTATTAGCTGTTTTTGGGCCATGTGTCAGTGCACACCAGTTTACCTTGGTGCGAGGTTGTTGTACGTAATGTTTCAATACTGGCAGTACTATCTTTACTGGACAAACACAATTTAATAAATAGAAGTATCTGAAAACCAGTAGTATGCATGAAAACTGATGGCATTAATTACAAGTAATATTATTAAGCATATTATGTGCTACATCGGCCTTGTGTGTGGCAGTTTTCAGAACTACATAAAATGGCATACCCTGTGCCCGAAATTTCAACACATTAATAAATACACACAACTCTACATGGCGTTAAAAAAGCACTAAATAGCAATATAAACAAAAGGGATACTATTTGTCTTGTACTTACATGAGGTACTAGGTAACATGGGACATATAAAAACTTTTTGATATGTAACTTGGTAAACATATATATAACCTTGAAGCGTAGCATTGAAAACATAAACATTGGCATGTGGCTGTCAGTGAGACAGTTGTAGTTTAGAGAAACCTGTATTGTTACCAATAGTAATATCTTGCAGTGCGCACCAATACGCGATGTGGAACACTTCACTTGGATTACATTAAAAAATGTTACACTAAAGAACACTGACAAGGTGGCATTTTAGGAGAATATACACATAACTCAAAATAAACAAAGCAGTCACACACTTCATAACATATTTAACAGGCCATAAAATACACTTTCTGCACAAACGCTACACAATCACAGGCATACATGTCGTACTGGTTCCACGACGCAGGTGCTGCTCCATATCATTGAGGTGTATCCTGGGTGCTCAAGGTGGCGCGACGTGGGGAATGGACTGAGGCCAAGGCGCTATCGACGTCAGATCTTAGGGCGAAATCTACAGTATATTTTTCATTAAAAGTTACAGCTGAGCCATGAACAAACGGTCCGAGCTGTAGGGCGGCACTCACTCTGTGCCAAAAGAAAGAGAAAATATTCCAGTAATCTAAAATTTAACACTGCAGCTATTTGTTTGAAGCAAAAGTTGAAGTCCCCGGAGCGGGCGATCATGCACGTCCTGCCCCACTGGATACATTGATGCTACTACTAAACTTTAGTGTGGGAGCCGGCTGCATTGGTGTGGGCTTCCCACCTGACATCAAAAGTCCCGTTATTCTGGAACAAATATTAACATGAAGTATGAATTTTAATGAAAATTAGACAGGAATGACCAGTAAACATGGAAATACTGGAAACTCTACTATAGAATATTCATAAGGAAAAATAAAAATATTGCATTGAGCACTGTTTTGTTGTCATACCACTTGTCCTTGTACTAGGCCCTTAACCTTTAAAACACAAAGTTTTACACAGTGTGTGTGTTTCTCGTACTGCATATTTCACTCCACATTCATTAGTTTCATTATCATATGTTTGTATTGACGTGTACCACGGGCTCCCACCCCTAAGACCATATGTATGGCCATAACAGCAATGCCACCGCATCAGAGCTGTGCACTCAACCGATGGGTGGGGCGCGTGCCCGGTCGCAGGAGCGATCAGGAGCAGCGCAGTGTAAGTGCTAGGTAACGCCGGTGCAGAGCAGCCGATGGTAACCATGACGACCAAAGATGCAGTGTGGTGGAGGGGGACAAACTAAGCCCAATAATGACTGAATTTACGACTCCAGGGCTTATGTTTGAAATTCTTTGTTATACTATTCAAGGATTTATTTATTGTTTTATTTCTATTGTTTTTATAGTGCATTGTTAACGTATCATAATTTATTCCATCGTGCATCTAGTGTTTTGTCAATTCCATTCATATGTGTTTGGTATTGCAGGGTTCTTTGTAAAGCTTATTATGTATATGTGTTTAATAGCATGTTGCAAGGTAAAGAAATGCAAGCTGTAGCAGAAGGTAGTGCTTCTGTGGCACATGGGTAACCTGAGGTGAACTCGTGCGTCAGGCGGGAGGGTCAGTAAGCGAGTAACATCAGACAGAGGCTGAGTGCATGTCGTGACTTTCGGCGTTTTTCCGTGTGCACAGGGCGGTCTTCGACTTTTGATATCGACATTCTCTGCAAACAGACTATAACGTAAATATTAAACCTTCTTTGCATCTCTAGTCACCCTGTAATCCACCTCCTCTTCCTGCAGGATTAGCATTTGCCCCGTGAAGCTTCAGTTTTTCCGTAACTCATTGTATGTCATAATACACTCTTACAATTATACCTCAGTGCACGGTTATCACCACCCAATGTTTAAGTAAGTGCTCTCCTAGGGGCATATGTAAATCCATTGCAATAAAAATCTCTGTGAACTGTTTAGTACATTTATTTTTGATCAATTTAGCATCTCAATGGACAAGCCCTCGTAATACAAGCTCAGTCTAGCTTTACATTAACCATTTGTTTTGCAAGTGTCAGTAAGCATTGTTCCGAATCTTATGGGTGTGTGGTTGGCCCTAACAATACACATACACAAGTGTTAAATATATAGTCAATTTTCCCACCAAGTTCAACAATGGTATGTAGTCGGCCTACCAGCTACAAACACCATCAGTCTTCTGGAGCAGTAATCAATGGGGCAAATGTGACCTACATCATTGGCGAGGAGATTGAGTCCAGGGGACTGACTGCACCCCTACTTTAAGAGAGTCAGCATTAACATTGACATCTTGATGGCCTCTCGCACAAACCATGTATAATAAAATCAAAGACCTCAAATTCACTGCTCCCAAAAAAAAAAACCCTTCCAACCTTTTCCAAAGTCCCACAGGGATCAAATTGGCTGGCCCAAGTGGGGCTAGTGCTCATTGCACCACACTTGACACGTCAAATTGGCTTGCCAACGTGTGATGAAGTCATTACCGCAATTTTCCCTTTCACCATCGACCCCATATCATCCCATACAATGGCTTCAAATTGGTGTCTCTCCATATGGCCAAATCTCCCGCCAAAAACTTTCCCGCAAAAATGTTTTTTTAATTTTTTCAAATTTTTTTGCAAGTTTTCCAATTTTTTTTGCAAGTTTTCCTGAACAGGAAATTTTCCCACCATTTCCTGCTCGCAACAGAGTGAGGACGACAGGAAGGCACCAGTAGGAGCAATGGCAGGATCGGGATACCGAGGGACACTGCACAAATGTTTGGGAAGCAATCAACCATTGGAAGGTGATGCCATGCTGTAAGCCATGCCACACCACTATGAGGGAGGAGCAGAGGGAAGCATCGAGAAGGAGAAGTGACGGGCTAACCACTCCGCGATTCCCCTGCACCCTCCTCAGCCAACAGTCAGCTGACACCTCGTGCACACCGCGCATCAGCTGAGAATCGGGTCTACAACCCCTGCACCCCGCAAACAGGCCAGCCACAATGCAAGAGGGGAGGGCGACCCCTCTTCGCCAAACCCTGTGCGGCCATGTCGGTACACCCACATCTCCCACGCACGTGGCTTTGTTTACTAAAAAAGCATGGCTGGTAGGATGTCTGACAGCGCGCCGGTGCTGTGGTGACCTGAATGTTTGCACACTATGGTAACCAATGACTAATAAGTGAATGAAAACAGTACATATTGCCAATGCCGTCGCAAGCCCAGCCTTGTGAACAACTGCACCAGTGACATCTGCGAGACAGCAAAAGACAGTAGCAGTGAAATTATGCAGAACATTCAAAACTTTTCGGCACAATTTAAATCTGAAATTGAACATTATCAAAATTATACATTTCCTAAATACTGTGACAACTTGTTATGTGACGGCCAGGGTGCCATTGTACTCTGGTGCATACAATGTGTCACGAAGTATTACCAAGAATGTCTCAGTGGCACAGAACACAACTCAGTCAGGGGACTTACATTTATTTGTTTGTTGTGCCATTCAACTTCAACAAAATTTAGGCAGAGTGTAAGCCGAACGCAAAACGTATCCACAAACACCCCACATGATCAGGTGTTGGACTTGTTAGGACAGTGGGATAATGATGTGGCAGGTAACGTAAGCAGTCACCACTCATAAGTTATAATGACATTGGTATCTCTGAGGGAGGTTGAAATGTTCAGGAAGGGAGTGGAAGAGGAGTTTGGTCGAGTAATAAGGGAGAATTGAGAGATCTCGCCACCGGACGGTATCCTAATTGCCCGCTTGTGTATGTATAATATGTCTATGCATTAAGCACCAGTCCTCACACTTCATCAATTATAGATTATACACGATAAATTGAGCACTTTTTAAGGCCCTCCTATCAGGCATTAACCACAAATAAATATATCTTATTGCAGCCACAGTCATTAAATTTTGGTGATGGTGAAATGTATACACCTTGTTTATTGGTCAAATAGCAATGTTTATATTACAAAGCAGCAAGATTATGGAACTTGGATGAAAGGAAAATTTTAGATATGGGCTTTAAAAAGTGCTCACTTTACTATGAACAGCCTACAGTGAAATAAGTTACTCTGAACGTCCAAACATCGCAGTATAAACATAACACCTGCCAGCTGTCATTTACGGTACAATTACTACAAAATATGGACAACAATTTGTTGCGATAAAAACATTATTCGAAGTCTTTTATATTGCATGTAAAATCCTTTGCAGCTTATGTATCCATTTGGCAGTGAAGACCTTGTAACGAATTATTTCATTGTTCACTGTAGGTCGCATAGTGGGAGTGAATATGTGTGACCAAAAGAGCCCCACCCACTTGTGTTCGGTGTATTTAATTGCACCTGTGTTTATGGGTACAAGAGCAGAGGAGTTTTATTTGCACTCTATTGCATGGGTGCCATGTTAGGTACCTATATTTAATCGACCCTGTAGTATCAAAATAATTTTGTGTTTTTTAAACTGGGCCATGTTCTGCAGAAATGAACCCATCCATAATACAATGAAACTGAGAAAATTGGACTTAAAGATAAACTTCAATAATAAATTCACAAGTTGAAGTTGACTACCAATATTCACAACCACCTCTCATAGTTGATCACGAAATGTTTATAACGAATTTTCAGGAAACAATATGTAGTATTTATCATTATATAATAATAACTTATAATATATTGTGACTTGGTTCCTTTCAGCAGAATGGAATATTCATTTTTAATTTATTCTATTAGATGATCCAAGTAACATTGTTAATATAATAACAAATGAAATAATACAATATGTAAATAAATTTACTACACAAAAATAAGAAACTGTAAAAATATGTTTCATGCGATTACACATAAAACTATTAAAACAATACAACTTGTATGTAGTGCAGAGGGACAAAGTTGTTAGTGCATCATATGATCCAAGATCCCAATATTTGTTATAGGCCTACTGTTCTCGTCCTCATCTAGGTCGCGGAGTACATAACTTTTGTACAGAATCAGGACATATACCACTTGATGAATCAGGTGTGTAGTTTGGTTCAATATCAGAGTTGTGTTGTATTTCGTTCTGGGAAAAATTAAGTTTATTAGTTTTTTAATGTGCTGTGTATTTGTGTGCAAAGAAATAGTGTCTAGTCACCTCACTACTTTCATTATTTCCATGAAGAATATCATGCTTTGTAGATGCTACAACCTCAATTTCATTTCCATGTCCTTCAAAGTTTTTTCCAGAAGGGGGTGAAAGTGAGACAGACTCTGTATTACCAGCATCCTAGAAATGTATTGTGTTTGAGTTTAAAATGTGAATATTGTTGGCAAACCAATATGCCAAGAGAGAACACACAATATACTAACCCATATTTCAAAGTCAGTAGGCCAGTGTGTTAGTACCGGAAACCAGTATATTCAGAGTCATGAAACGATAGCATGTTTTAATTTAATTTCTCTATTTGAAAACCAATAGGACAATAGTAAACATACATGCATATGTTGTGAAAACATGTACTTAATAGTCGCTCCCATTCATATCTTCTTCAAGTAGGCCTATGTCACTACCACATATTGTACTTTGTACAGAACTCGCCACAGTTACTCACATTTTCATCCGAATTATTCTAAAGAGAGAATGGTGCATATAACATGATTTATAAACTTACGATTTGAATAGAACCAGGGTGAATACAATCAATGCAATTTGTGCTTACCTCAATTCCATATTTAGGTCTAACTTGTCTTCCAATTTCACCTTCATCATAATACTTTTCTTCATTCTTAGATATACAAAACTCAACAATTTTTCTGCCTTTGCTTAAATTTTCCATTATTTTGTTCGACTATCACTTAAAAACAATTTTAGTATGCCTAAACAATTTTTATTAAAGTGTACCTTCCTAAGAACATATAACTAGTAGTATTTATGTGTCAAAAAAATAATGAACAACTCACATGGTGCTGTTCTGCTGAATATACATGTACTGTGTTCTGCAGAAAAGAACCAAACCACATGGTTTCTTTCTGCAAAATGTAATTCTGCCAAACTGTTTCCAATGTTATATTTAACAAAGCGCAAATGGTAGAACGAACTTGTCAGCAAAATTCTCCCAGTAGTGGGAGTTCACAGGAGAGTAAATGGAGCCCCTGCAGAAGTTATAAATATCATACATCGCGCATTAATAAACTATCATCTCCAATACCTCAATGCAGTTTGGGGAAGTGCATCAAAATCTATACTCCATCTACTACAAGTACTACAGAATAAAGCTATTAAGACAATATACAATTTACCATACCGGATACCATCTAAGGAGATATACACAATACTGGACTACTCCCTCTGAAAAAAATTTATGAATTCACTAGTGTCCATTCACTGCAATAAGATAGAGCAAAACCTAAACCACAACAAGCATAAACACATCACCAGACAAGCAGACGATAAGTTCATACACATGATATGTACAGAATACGGCAGGCTTCTACCCACATTTAATGGTTACCAACTATAAAATGCTTTGCCCACTCGGCTTAAACAACTACTCAATGCTGGTTGTTTAAAAAAACACTTGAAAAAGGAACTCCTAGATAAGTTACGGGGAGCTGACACAATTTGGTACACATTTTTTTACTGTATGAATTAATTGGCCACTTCAGTGCTCTGTATGTTTTGGAATCATTACAATGACTGTATAAATATGTAGTAACTAGTGCGGACACAGTAATAAGTGATCATTATATATTAGCATAGGCCATTCACGGTAAAGTGAGCACTTTTGAGGCCCTAGTTACTTTTTCCTCTCAGCCTTTATTTATCGTTTAAACCACATTTTAAATTAAATATTGCTATGTTGGTAAGAAACACAGTGTATACAATCCACTGCACTCTTAAGTTAACATCTAAGGCTACAGCAAAATTTATTTATTGACTATTATTCCAAATGAGAGAGCAAGATGGAATAGGTGCAGTATTGTACCCAGTTGGCAACATTTGGGAGAAACATGTTATCAACTTCGCGAGCACGAAACTAGGGCTGGCTGAAAGACGCTATGATGTGAATGAGAGAGAATGCTTGGCAGTGATGTGGACAGTTACGAAATATAGCACATAACTCGAATACCAGCGGTTCACACTAAGAGCTGATAATCTGTGTCTTGTATGATTACACAGCATGCGTGATACCTGGAGTAAGTTGACGCGATGGGCGATTTCACAAAGGAGCATCTGCCTGGAAAACAGAACGAACTGGCAGATGCATTGTCATGGAACTCTGACAATGGGGTAATTGTCAGAGATGAAACAGGATGGGAAGGACATTTTGCCACTAAATATACGTGATTCAGTATTGCAGGTGTATTTGCAACAAATTACGACTGCCAACAATGAGGGCTTAATTAGCGAAGTGCACAGGGAAGTCGTCGAAGCGCAACGAAATTGCAGGTTAGCGCAGGAGAAAATACAACAATGTGCACAGCAGGAACTTGAATAGATGGCAGGTTGGAGACGTGTTTGGTTCAACAAGCCGGGAAATGGAGGGTGTAAGACCCCAAATGTGCAAGGGATCATGTGTTCGCCTATTCGGACTGTGGCAGCATAGCTGGACACCCAGGTATTGAACAGACGGTGATGAATGTACAGGACCATTTTTTTTGTCCAGGTCTCAGCAGAGATGCAAGGAGATACATGTGACAATGCAAGGATTGAAACTTGTACAAAATGCTGATGTGTGCAGAGTGCTTCCACCCCTCAAGACAATTTGTCCGCCTGTAATCTGCTACATCAACACAGCGGGGAAAGTGCACTCTACTGACGGGTAGAGTTTGCATTCAGTCGCTGGAGCGACCAGGTGCAGAGCAAGAGCAGAGCAAGTCGTTGCAGCTAGTGGTTGCCATAAGAATGAGAAACTCTGCATAAGGAGACAGCAAAGGCCGATTATACTGAACTTGCGAGTTAAGACCTAAATCGAGACTTTATTATGTTGCTCTAATTAAAATGCTTATGGTTTATTGTGTGTGTTGTTTCATTTGTTATATTTCGAGGTATCGTGTTATTATTTATTTTTCATCTTCTGCAGAGTATTCTTTCCATCTCATTTCATCAGTGTTTATGTAACAGAAATATTTGTGTTATTTTTAATATCTTTATTTACTATTCACTTGTCACAAGGGTCAATAATGCAAGTCATGTCATAAAGTAGTCCTGTTTCTGGGCGAGGGCATGCCGCAGCGAGCCCCCAGGTCGGGCTAGAGAGTTAGTCGTCGCAAAGCATCTATTGGAGGTGGCGGGCGTGTGTTAAGCTCTGGTGTCTTCCCGCACATGCCGGCCGGTCATCAACAACTTGTATCTGAACATTAACAGCAATATACTGTAAAGTATCAAGAACCTTCTTTTCATCTAGCCGCCCGGTAAGCCACCTCCACTCCCTGGTGGAATAGCATTGCCCCGGGGAGCTTCAGTTTTCATGTAAGTCTTAAATGTACTTAGTACATCTGTAGTAAATCTTTCTCTTTCTATTATGAAAAATGTTACTGCAATGAATATTTAAAATGTTGTTAATCTAATTCCTCTGTTTATCTTTTTTAATACTGTTTGTTATTGTACATGTAGTGTATGTTACTAATGTATGCATTACAAACTGCCACGATGTTATTGTGTACCTTTTTCCTTTATGAGCAGTGTTGTTTGGATGGAATACTTAACAAAAAATAAATAAACCATAGAATACGATTTTATGTATGTGCTTCATGAAAATGTCTTCCGTGAGTAACTGCAGGTCGAGACATCCTATCGATTTTCTTTATTTACTACTACTAGCGCTATTTGCGGTCAGTTCGAACGTCTGTTCCAGTTCAGTTGTGGCTGCGCCATCTATTGCCACCAATTCTAGTTAGTCAGTAGTGCAAACATAGAAGAAAGATTTTTTTCCGCGTAATTGGTATTCATTATTTAATTATTTGAAGTAGTTTTTTCAAACAAAGTAAGTGTTCTCATAAGTAAAAATAATTTTTGTTGGTTGTATCTAATATTTTAAAGTCAGCTGATTTTATAAATTGGTTTGAAGTGTCAGTAAACAATATTTTTTTACGTTAGACAATGAAAATGGTATTTATTATATGTGAATGATGTGTAATAAAGCATTTGTTTAAATAGTTTACAATATATTTTTCATATAAGTAAGAATTAGTATTTTATTAATTTTGGCGCTTTGTAGTTGTCGTGGTGGCTACATTTTCGTACAACTTCCTGTTTCACGTTCTCCATCTTGGAAGCGAAGCGTCGGTATAGTAGAAGGAATTTATAAGTGAATTTTCGCAGTAAGTGGGAATATTTACTATTCCATCAAGCATGTCGTATGATCGGAACGAGTGTAGAATCTACGTGGGTAACCTGCCGCCCGACATACGCACTAAGGACATCCAGGACTTGTTCTACAAATTCGGCAAAGTCACGTTCGTGGACCTGAAGAACCGACGCGGGCCGCCGTTCGCCTTCGTGGAGTTCGAGGACCCCCGCGACGCCGAGGACGCGGTGCACGCTCGCGACGGCTACGACTACGACGGCTATCGCCTGCGGGTTGAGTTCCCCCGAGGTAACGGGCCTGCCGGATTCCGTGGCGGTCGCGGCGGCGGGGGAGACAGGATGGGGCGCGGACGTGGGCCCCCGGCGAGGCGCACTCAGTACCGCGTGCTGGTGACGGGGCTACCGCCCTCGGGCAGTTGGCAGGACTTGAAGGACCACATGCGAGAGGCCGGGGATGTGTGCTTCGCCGACGTGTTTAAGGACAGCACGGGCGTGGTGGAGTTCCTGCGACATGAGGACATGAAGTACGCGGTTAAGAAGCTCGACGACTCGAGGTTCCGGTCGCACGAGGGCGAGGTGTCGTATATCCGCGTGAAGGAAGACTACGGCGGCGGGGGCGGTGGCCGGGGCAGTGGCGGCAGGTCTCGCTCGCGGAGCTTCTCTCCGCGACGCCGGGGCTCGCCCACCTACTCCCCTGTGCGGCGCAGCTTCAGCAATTCGCGTTCTCGCTCCGGCTCGTACAATTGAGCCCAACCCCGGGCTACTTACTGACACTTGCCCTTATGCGTCACTAATGTGCTGCAGTTGATCGTGATCATTCCGCTCAGCCGCCCTACTACACTTGATTTTCCAAAGCATCATCATTTTATGTAGCAAGACCTATGTTCTAATTCACTTGCCAAGCCAACTTTGAAACCACGGTCTTTCATTCGTGGGTGTCGTTTTGTATAATCGGGTTTGAATGCCGTGACCCTTTTTTAACCTATAATCACTGTCACGTGTCCATTTGTGTTTACTGTACAGTTATCGTTTTGCCAAACACTGACACAAGTTATAATTTTGATTAATAATATGGTCTTTAATACAATTACGTATCTAAATGATGTGATTATTTTAGCAAGATAGAGCTGCTAACGACTGTAAACATTACAGCTTTGTTTTTATGCATAATTCTAAATTTAACATTTTTAGATTGGAATTTTATGTTGTGATATTGCTAAAGACTTGATTGCAATGAATTGAAGGGGGAAAAAAAAGTAATTTTATGTGTGTATATATATGTATGTGTGTGTGTATATATATACACACATACATACATACAGACACACACCAAATTATTTTGTTTTTTAAAGTAAGGTTGGTATAAGCATGGCATCGTTTGTTTAAACAAGGGATCTCTTAGTGGTTCATTCGCCACCCCCTCTCCCCCCTCAGCCATATGGAAAGATTTACAGATCAGTAGCCTTTTTTATTTATTTATGTGTGTGATCCCAATCTTTAATATTTAGGGCTAAGCAGTTTTCTCAATAGTGTGTTGCGTCGCGTCGAGCATCAGCCAATCAAAGCCTTGGCGCTAGCGTCTAGAATGTTGAGCGACGAACATTGGTTTTGACGCTCGTTGCCAGCGTATGGGATTAAGAAGAATAACGTTTATCTACTTCATAATAAACTGTAGAGATACTGAGATAAACAACTGAAAACATACGTAAATGGTTTGCAGAGATACTAATTTGAGTCCAAATTTATACATATTTTACCAATCTTTAGGAAAACAAATGTATGTATGCTTTCCGATGCCTGAAGAGTCGTTCATGTTCATCATTTTGAGTTTTAATATAATAATTTTATTAAATAGAAGTATGTTAAAAAAAAAATAACAATCCTATTAACTAAATGGGAAGAAACTTAACTGCGTTTCGTTCGTTTTTAGCATTTAATTACAAGCTTTATTACAGCATAGCAGGTGGTAGCAGTCAGTGTTGCTGGCAACAACACATCGTTCTATTGTGAAGATTCAAATAACGCTTGTTGCTGGCGGTGAGCGTCGGACGTGATGCATCGCATCGCTACACTATTGTGAAATCGATTTTAAGGCATCAAAATGAATTACTACTTAACATTTAATGCAACTGTTTGTGCTTTAAATTAAGCTATTGTGAGCTATGTGCAGATTACACATCTACCAGATGGCTTGTGCATTTATTGTATTGATTTTAAATAATTGTATTTAGTTATTTCCATAATTTCGGTTACAAGTATTTCAGTCTAAAGTATGTTACCTGCTGTGAGGTTGCAAGTTGTATTGTAAATCAATGTAGAGTGGTTTATATTATTATTTTTGACACTTGTTTGGAAAGAATTGTATAGTCAGGTTGCATGATATTAAGTCTAGTGCCAGGGGGCATCTTTTTTGTACAAGAAAGTTCAAATAAAAGTGAACAAGAAATTGAACACTTAAGTGCATACTGGCTAATATGCACGGAATTGTGTGATCCGTACACAATACTAGCTAGTGAGCAAGAAAGTGGATGGTTGATGTTAACTATGAATGATTTGGAAGCAGTTTTCGGGGGGGGGGGGTAATTTGGCCATTATCAATACCATCTGCCATGAAAAGAATAAAAACTGTAGTCCAATCAGACGTATTTCAATCACTAAATATATACAAATGTAAGATCACTCACAGAAAAAACTACAAACATCTCGTGCTTTTGAAATTCATACACAGAATTATTTATTATGGTGGGACTTGACATTTTACCGTATTAATAACATTAACATATCTGCTTAATGCCAGCATCAACAAAATATATGTTTTGTTTACATTCAACGTGTACAAGAAAGATGGTGAAATATAGGATCGTCCCTACGTGGCACTAGCTAGTATACAAGCTCTTGTGTACTAGTAACTAGCATACTCGGCGGCCGTTCACACGATACAAGTCAGGGTATACAAGAATGTGCTCACTTTCTTGTACAAGGAAGATGCCAGTGTCTGCTGTAGTGTTGTACTGTGCCGTAGTGGCTAGGGTCTGGGCATTACTGATGATGGCTACTCTTCATTTTCTACCAACAGCGCTTGGCTTACTGATAGCAGAAAATCAATTTGCAATGCCAACAGCCAATCGATGGTCGTGGTGCAGTGGATGGTGTCTTACACGACTGTTCACTGTAAATTGAGTACTTTTGGAAGTTCTACTTACGTTGCACATAGTGTATTCTTCCGCTTCATTATTCCCAAATGTTTTATGTAACACTTTTATCAATTCATCATTAAGACTTGGCCCTACTTTCCCCTCTCATTACCAACTACTGGGTGCTCTGGTAAAATATTTGCAGGTAGGGGCAGTTGCATTTTATACCCTTTGCGTTATGTCGTTAGCAATGGATGTAAGATTAGTTTGTAAAAATAATAGTATGGACATTTAGGTAATTGTTATCAATCGCAGCTTACCCAAAAAATGTCTGGGAACTGTAGGAGATAACATTACTAATGATGTTTATACCCAATTTAATAGTGGCACGATATTCGCAGTACGTACTACCACATACAATAGTGTGAGGGTCAGGGAAGTTCCAAAAAATAACTTACGATTGCGTAGTGTTTTAGTTGTGGTGGGGGAAGTTAGCTCGTATAACGTGTTATCAAAAGGAACAGTGTTACAAACGCCTGTCTCTAAGTACAATACACTACACTGAGTACAAAAAACAGTGAATATACCTCCTTGCTGATGATTGCTTGTTGAACACGTATGTGATGTTTACCTTCTTATGTGTAAACTCCACAAGCACTCGTATTTCTGCACAATAATTATATTTAATAGCATATTCGAATTACAGAAACACTCGGAGAGCAGTCAGATTTTCGTATTCCAATTGCGAGTTGCACTGAACGAGAGTGCACTGAAAGCAATTTTTTCCGCAGGGTCTGGGGTCAGTTCTGCTTTTCAGAGCAATAAGGCGGCGACCTGTGATTACAAAACTTATTGCAATGTTGGGAATTCTACAATATTTAACATTTCGGCAGCTGAATAATACGTGATAGCTAACATGGAACAAATATGCTCTTGACATATTGATGATATAGTTTGCAATTACAGTGGTGAGGTTACTAGTCAATAGCCGACATTTTCTATCAGAGAAGATTATTTTTGTGAACATGTGCACACGTATGCCTTTTAATATTATTTATACTTCCATTACTGTGAATAATTTCCTGCCAACAACACAGACTGCTCTGTTCTGATTGGTCACAGCCGCACAAGTTTCAATTGTCTTTTCTGCTTGCTATTGTGTGAGCGTGCATGCGTAAAAGTTCCTCCTTTTTGGAACGTCTTCGTTTGCAACAGTGCGCCTGCGCAAACAATATTTCTTGGAACACCGAACAACGTAATCGTTATATTCCAGAACGCCGGATACAGTAATTTGTTACACAAAAGTAACTTTTGCCCATCCCTACTACAAATTATGCGATGCCCCCATTAAATTTGTATTAAGTGGTTAGTAATGTCAGTGTACACCATTTTCTGGTATTATTTTTCTGAAAAGCTGTGATTCTTAATGATTACCGACATTTAGTTCAGATGAAATTAACTGAATCTTAACCTATCCTTACTCATTGCATCCTCGGCAGATAACAGTGGTATTACTATTTTAGGGTTGACAGTTATCATAAATATATTGAATTGGAGACTTTGAAGAGTTCTTCAGGTGTTTATTTCTATTGTAAATGTGTAACTACTTCCAGTCACTTACTGAAAATGTTAACGATTCTCGTGTTTGAATTTGCCTGCCATAAGGAAATGACTGTTCCCTCTTTGGTAAAGAGTACATGCTAGAGACGGGTAGTAACACTGTATCAGATGACAGGATTTGTCGAGTGCATTGCATCACTGCTTCGCCAGGCTCTCGAGTACACGTGTTTCCAAATATGCCTGTTATAAGTACGTGTGTGTGATGTTTTACAATTAAATAAAGTATGGATAACAACAAGATCATAATAAAAGACTTAATTTGCGTGAAAATTTTTCAAAGTGGAGAATGAACTTGCTATATGTAAATTTTGTAAACAAAACTTTTTATTTGAAAATGTTCCTTTTTTTTAATAATTAAATAACTTAATTGTGCGGTCAGCAAATCTAAACCAGGAAAAGGATTTCATCTTTACTGCACATTTTAAATGCAATAAATATTTTATTGTATCAGAATTACATGTAATGCTGATACTGAATGTATCTGGTACTTTGGCAGTCTACTCATTTACAGTACTTGATACTGTTAGGTAGAATCACTAGCACTAGACACATTCAGAGGTTATAGCTTGCATCATTACTACTTTTAACACGGCAGCTCTGCATACACTAAACAAACCCTGTTTATCTCCATTTCGGTACATACATACTACAAAACTTGTTACCAACCTCTCAATGTTAACAGGTACAACACAACTTTACGCGTCAAAATTTCCCCTTTTCAACAGATAAAAGTGTGTATCAGATACAAAGTAACAGGTTGATACTTGTGATACTCATCTAGTACATGCAGTGTTCATTTTCCCTGCTTTGTTCTTTTTGATGATGCGTGGACACAGTATGTTATTCAAAACGAGGTACGACTGTACTTAAAGATTATTCATGGTAAAGTGAACACCTTGGAGGAAAAAATTACTGCCTATAACTTTGCATGTGCTGCAGTATACCGTAACGTGCAGGCTTCAAGTTGACAGGAAATAGGTAGAAATGGTTCCAAGACGTGATGTGTTGGGAGTATAAATTGATTGCTTCTGTGTAAAATCAGCATATTTTCAACACATTTACTTCCATGAAATATTCCACAGTTCCCACGTGGGTGGTGTGCACAAATAAGGTGTCTTCCAATTACTGCACTCGATGTGCACTGGCATTGCCACATCCTCTGATCTCACCGAGTGCAATTGTTTTCGCATGTTCAAATTGTCAACTGCATTGAGAAACTGGGCACTGAATTTGATTTTGGTTGCACTGTCTCGGGTGCCAGTGTGACTGCAATTGTGGCTGGCAAAAAAAGCAATCATGTGATCGGGCCGCACCCAGTGCAGTTAACTGAAAGACATGTTAACCTAACGTATAATGGAAGGATCCAAAGCAGGAGCTCTCAGCTATATTAAATAAATATTTGTCTCCCATTAATAGCCTGTGTACATGGTAATTTAAATTGTTAGCTTTTGTACATAAACACAAAGAATTTTGTTCAGAATCGTAACATGCAACACGTATCTTTTTTCATGTATGTAGTTTGTGCAACTGCTAGACAAGTCTTAGTATTGATGACCTGTCCAAATTATCTTGACAAGTACATACCAGGGCTAGTACATGTTTGTTACCTATTCTTCTTACATCTCATTGTAGGTAACAATTCTTTAAGTTGTTCCTACAGCATTATTCATTGTTTATTCATTCAGATGGTATAACACATGTACACAGGCTATTTGGATATGGCCTCAGTGCCGCAGTTTCGTCTTCCAGTGGACTGCACTAGGTGCGTCCTGAAAACTGAAACTGCAACTATCAAGTGATCGCCTGAAGCGAGTGCTTTCTTGTCTGCCACATTTACTCTTAGTGCACACTTTTTCAGTACATTTGACAAGTAGAACATTGGAAACGACCCGTCCGAGTGCATGCGAACTGGAAGACATTACTGAAGTTGGGAATTGCCATTAGACAGTCACTTGGTTTCCATCATAAGGTTGTGACAAGAGTGAGTAAACAAGGGTATATGGCAGTGAATTCAAAAACAAATTATAGTAATTATGATTGTTACAATAACTGACGTAGTAAAGTAGTGATGATAGTGGTACGTGCTACCAAATATTTTTGCGTGCAAAAACAACCTACATTTGCAGTGATTTGATCATTTGTATTTCATTGTTTTCGGCTTCAAAGTTGGCATAATACAAGTTTCAAAAGTATATCAACAGTTTTTTCCGACAAAGTTGGATTGTGTCCTTTTTAACAAAATATTAACTATTTTCCGTAATTAGTCGGTTTTTAGGTTAGAAAAGGTAATGGCGAGTCTGCATGAGAGGATGTCGTAGTCTCGCAGACTGCATGGAAGGGGTAAGGGGGGAAATGTGGATGGCATCTTGGACTATTTTTTGTCGTTACTTTGTTATGATTGAATATAATTTCTGAAAATGTAATTTTGTTATGGCATAGAATATGATTTAATTATATTTTATAGACTATTAAGGTTTGACTTCTTGCATACTACTTTTATGTCTGTATAATCATTCTCAATATTTAATCAATTCCAGTTTGCTCCATTGATATGAATGTTGCACAATCATCTGAGTGATATACGTCAACAATTAAGACATTTCAGTAATTAATGCTGAATACATTTTATGTTCAAAAACTTGTAACACCAACATTATGATTCCTTGCCCTCCCCCATAACGTGGATTTGCAGTAGAGTGTACAGTTTTGACCTGCAAGAGCCTAGTGTGTTAGGAGCCATTTTATTGAGTTCCAGAACCCCGGCTGCTACGGCACACTGTGGGACTCAAATTGCTTCATCTTCGTGAACAAAAAGAGTGTTTGCATCAACTGAAGCACATTTTCCATGTTAACTTGAAGTGTGTTTGCATTGGTTTATTTTTAAGTGTACATGTAGCTTGGTAAAGAGAGTACTGTATTGTATTTCCAAGTAGTCATTATTGTCCAGTGATTATGTTGCCATTAAATGTAGCAGTGCATTTAAAATGTGTGTTTCTAATGGAACATTGGAGTAGCATGTTACTAGAGTGTTGTGTGTTTATCGTGAGCCAAATGACTTGCAGACAGACTTGGGCAAAGTGGTTCTGGAGTAGGTTTTCAGGTTATCAAGTTCTGTGGTTATAATAAAAATGTTATGCGCTCTCAAGAAATTTATGTTCATTTTGATCTCAAGATAACTTATAAATGTGATCTTTTTTTTTTTTTTTTTACTGTGCAGTTGTTAAAAATTTTCTTTTTGCCATTTGTTTGGTAAACCTGTGTTGGTTTTCATAGGAATTGTGTGATTTTTTTTGTATTGAATTTTTGCATATCTTGGTGAAAATTTGTAGTTTTGTTTAATTGTCATCTGCCATGTTTGGTTTTAAAATTTGCTTGTAATTTGCAATGTTTTAATTTAAATTCTGTTGATGTTTAGTTTTGTGAAAAACATTTGGTAAAAAAATTAAGCCTAGTGTGGAATTACTTGTTGGGACTGGGAAGACTGTTTTATTAGTTTCAGTGATTGACAATGTATGGTTGTGTGTTAACATGTTTATGTAGGAAATAGCTGCATGCTCTAAACAAACTGTTAAAAGCTTAAATGTGATGTAATCAGTGATGTTGGATGGCCTGGCATTCTGCATTCTTCCCATGCTTTTGCCAGGATGGGCAACAAAACTGGAGGATTTCATTCTCTTCAGAATCACTGGACAAGACTGGAGCTACTCCCAATCCATGTTAGGATCACAGCGGAAGCGTGCTGGCTGGCTGGCTGGCTCATTGCGAAGGCAGGATTCAGAATTTGGACAGGACCGAAAGGAGATTTTTTTGCCACAAAGGATGTCGTATCGGAATTGTTGGATGGGATGTGACTTCGCTAGTTGCATGCTAGGATGATTGGATATACGAGTTTCACACGCGATGAGAATTCGGAGGACACTTTGTTTACATGTACGGTAACTAAACGCCAGAATTACTACACATTGGCTTGGAGGATTTGTATTGCTTCACTTTCATTGGACAAGATGGGACATTCAAAGACATGTTAGGAGCTTAACGTTTTTTCTCGGAGCAGGAAACGGGATTTGGAGGAGATGCCTACTTATGTAAGTTACAATGTAAGCAAAGGATCTCTTCAAAATCCTTGGACAAGAAGGGATTTTCATTCTCCGTGCATGTTAGGACAGAGGAACCATGTGCTTGGATTCTACCCTTCGTTTTTTGGAGCAGGAGTGAGGATTTTGGATATGCGCACTCTTCAATCCATAAAAATTGTGTGGGATTCCTTTTGAACATGTGGATACAGTAGGATTTTCAATCTGTAGGATACTGTGTCGCATCCATTTTTGGAGGAGAATTTAGGATACACAAATTCATACTAAGGATTTACTCTTCGCAGTTATTGGACAAGATGCAATTCTAAGTCTGTGCATGCTAGGCTATTGTGGAGCAGGATTCCGGAGAAAATACCTACTGATTTTGTAGTTGCCATATAACTTACAGAGGATGTCTTTCAGTAATTTGTGGACAAATGGGATTTATTTCAAACATTTGTGGACCTGAAGGAATTTCTTTAAAAAAAATTTATCGACATTCAGGAGTTTCTTTCAAAAATTAATGGACACGCAGGAGTTTCTTTCCCAGTGGAATGTTGAGGATTTGGTGGAACTGTACCACCTGTTCATGGAACTGGATTTTGGAGGAAATGCACACACATTACATAATTATGTTAAAGACATTAAAGCAGGATTTTTCTTCATATACACTGGATGAGACTGGGATGAATTCTTATGCATGTGCTACTCTGCTTTCACTGTATTATTTCTTGAGCAGGACTCTGGACTTTTGGAGTATGTATTCACTGTCCTGATTCCATAATTAAGGTACATATTTGCTTGGGATCATTTCCAAATTGTTGGGCAAGATATTCGCTTCTGTGTGCTTTCGTGGCACCAGCACCTTTGGAACCACATTCCATAATTCCGAGGAAATATTAATTTTTATAAAATTATTGTGGAATTGACATGGAGACATTTTAATTGCTGGACAAGATGGCGTATATCTGTGCATATTTATAAAAGCGTGAGGACATTTTTCGGAGAAGGATTAACTGGAAATTCTTGTTGCATAATTTGTTTGGAAATTGCTGTGGAGAATATCCCTTCATGATTGGACAAGATGGGATAATGCTCGGTTGTGCATCGATCCTTCTCGTCAGGATTGAGGAACCACAGGACTTAGTGGGGTACTGCTGTGAGTTTTGCATAGTAGAGTCGTGCAGTGTAAACAGTTTCGTGCAAATGAGGAAACAGTCGCGTAGAACTGGAATGGCATGTTTTACGTAATGAGAGAAAGAAATGACTTTCTGACGAATAGTGTTTCGGTGAAAATTTATGTGCCTTTTTTGGCACTGGACTTTAATAGTTTCTATGAAACTGTTATAATTAGTGTAGGGTAGTGGTTTTGTACATTTCATAAAAGATTAGACAATTTCAGTCTCATTGTTTTTATACAACTTTTGTGATTTTCATATTTGAAGAAAATAGATGATTTTATTTTTATAAACATGCAAGTTTTTATTTCCACTTTAAACTTATCATGAGTAACATCTCTTTAACAATATTTGATTAACAAATTGTATCAATTAATTGGCAGTTACATTATGCATACCTGTGCAATACTTTACCAAATAATCATTTGTAGGGAATAATCTGTGGCGTCTTCTACTTTGATTTCAAATTTTAAACAGTTTTGGTTGATAAGCATGATCTCAGAGTTAAAATACTTATTAAAATTTTCCAGCTTAATTTTATTACTTGATAAAAATTATGTAAAAGAAATTTTCCTGGGTGTTAAGTAGTGTAACCATGCATGTTTGATGGGGATGTACAGGGCCCAAAAATTAAACCTGGGGGGGGGGGTGGCTTTTCTAGTATTTGAAATAGATAATTTGATATGCGATTGTGTAAATATGTGAAATGGAAACTCAAGTATAGTTGCACTCTGGGGAGGGGAGAAGATGCATTTCATGTAATACAATTTCTGTGAACATGGGTTGGTCAGCTGACCTGGTAATTGATCAAACCTGGGCCACAAAGTTTGATTAACCTTCCCACGTCCAGTTTCGCATGTTTTTAAACTCTATAACCGTTTCTTAGTTTTGTAATTTAAATTGAATTTTTTGCTTCATAGTTGGGTACCTTACATCCTGCAGCATTATCTCTCATAAAAGTGGTTTTAGAAACAAAATAGCTCTAGAAGCAGAAATTTTACGTATTTTAAAAAGAATGAGTTGCTATTTGACTATTGACATAGGGATGTAAACCCCTGTAAAATATCTTTAGTTACCTTTGTCTACTCCCGTACCCCTTTCCATTCATTACGAACTGTCAAGTTTTGCAATGCTGATACTGGGAGAAGTGTCGCTATAACAGTATCAGCACTGTTGTGGAAAGTTATTCTTAATGGACTGTCTTTCAGAAGGGAACTTTCTAGACAGCAATACATAGTGGGAAATTTGTACCGAAGACAGTTGGTAATAGCAGAATACATGCTTGAAGGTTAACTTCATTGAGTACAAAAAGTGTAGCATATTGTCTGTAATTCATAATAGTGGTATCACAATTAACAGTTATTCTTATTGTTTAATTTCACCTATACTTTGTGGCATTATTCCTAAGATGGGGCTGTTCCTCAAGTAATTATGCTAATAGGACTTATCGAAACCAGTGATGTGAAGATGTTGAATTAAAATCACTGTTTAGCTTGTCTCTTTCAACAGATGGTTTTAGGGAATATTGCTGTTGTCTTTGTCATAATTGCATTACATTTGGTTCCTTCAGCAATATTTTAGTCAATGTGTAAATGGGTGCTTTGTTCATGCCCCAATTTTCATTCACTGGTACCTCTCTCTCTCTTCTCCCCCCCCCCCCCCCCCCCCCCCCCTTCTCCCAAACTCGAAATGTTTCGCAGTTCATGTGTGTGATGAAAATTTTGTTTTTCTTATTTTGCACAGATTTAAAACAATTTTAGTATGTTACATAGTAACAAAAGGCTGGTTTTGTTACAGGTAAATTAATAATTTAATTTGAAACAAAATTAATTTTTTCTTTTAATGGATTATATAATTACATTGATTTATTTTGCAACTGTTGCAAATATTGTTTCGCATTAAAACATTGTTCCATAACAATACACACGCTATTAATTTACAATAAACTTTTGTCTTTCTCCGCCTATGAGAGTGCATAACCACCCACCCACCTTAGGAGTTTCAAGGTCACAAAGTGTAATGTTTTGAAAGTAATTTTTCTGTGATCAGTATGCAGTTCAAGATTTGTTGTGTTGAGTTTTATCATGTTTCAGAAAGTATGGCATAAACATGATTTCCTCTTTAATTTGCACATTTTTCCAGTCGTTAATGTGGATTTTTTGTGTAGACTGATGGTGTTAGGTTTTGGATTTTGGGGTAAATGACAACATTTTTCATGTAACAGGAGAGCTAGCAGTCATTCTTCACCACAACCTGAGCATCTGCTCATCTCTAGCTTATTTTCCATTGCATTCTCAAGAAATCAGGTATTAAGTTCGGGAGATAAGGGGAGCATTTGAAAGTATTTACCCGTATGCTGCTGGTTTTTCCATTGGCAGACAATTCTGTAAATGCATGTACACTTGGCTTCAGAGGTGGAAAGTGATATGGTGGTGCATGGAATTTCGTGGAGAGCAAGGTTCTGGTAAGTTTTTGTGGTTGGACATTTTGGGAGGGGGTGATGTTAATTGCTCCAATATATCATTTATTTACAATTCTTTGTGTGAACCAGCATGAGAGGAATTATTTGGTGAGGATGTAAGTGAAATCAGGACGACCAGCATTTTCTATACTTGGATTGGGAGTATGTGCCGTATACACAGTCACTGCAGCGTGGAAATTACTGGCTGTTGATTGGTGTTTTTGTTTTGGGTTCCCATTTGGGTGACAACAGAACAAATTCCATTCGAAAATCTTATAATCGTGTAGGAAATTACTTTAAAATTTACAAACCAGTAATTTTCATGTTGGTTTTTATGTTTATAGTGAAATTATAATACAGTTTTGAGAATTTCTAGGCCTGCACCAGTTCTCTGTCTAAGAAACACTGTTGCATCAAGGTTTTTCTTTCAGTCTAGATTTAGCTGACAAACACTAGAATGTACAAAAGTTTTGAAGCTATGGCTTTTTTTTTTATGTGTGTAAGTCACATATGTGCATATGTTAGTGATCATTAGGTATGAGTTAGTATTTCATTGCTTGTGACATAAGTGAATGTTTCTGAAGAAACTGTTGGACTGAATAATCTTCTGTTGCCATTTCGTAAGGTAGAAAATTTGACATGTTCATTTTGGGTTCATGTTAGTAAGAATAGCAGAATCTATTCACCAAAGGAACATAGGTACATATTGTTCAGCACTACACATGAATATACTTTCATAATATGAGTGTGAGGATTGGTGAACCAAATATCTAGTGTGAGGAATGAGGGAACCAAGTATCTTTCAGTATTTGGATTATCGCCAGATTCAGGGCTTGAGATGTATTTGTTCTTAAAGTATGTTTGAGATTATAGTCAGCTTGTTGGATGCATAGCCGTTCAGACATTTTGTTCAAGCAATTTTTGGTGATGGAGAAGGCAGTATGTTCTAAAGCTAGTAGGTTTATATAATATTGTAGACTGTTAGGGAAATGTAAAATAAACTTAGGCACACGTAATTAGTATGTAACGTGTTAAATTGGGGAATAAAAGTAATTAAAATTATTGACAGCCTTGATTTATTATTTAAGTTTATGTATGAAATTAATATAGTAACACAGTTGCATTTCCATGTTCATATTTAAAACATCTCTCATAGGAAAATGTTTGATAATAATTTTAATTATGGTGCAACAACTTACAGGTAGATTAGTGGCATGAGAAAGTTGTGTTGGGAGTCGTGTGCAATGTGTGCATTTCTTAAGAAAGGCCTTGGAAATATCTAGAACACAACCAGAGCCAGGTTATTATTGCTCAAAAGTGGCTGCTTAACTTGGAAAACTAAAATAGTCATGGAATTTTGTAGCTGCATGGAAACTTTATGTATAATCTGGAAATATTTCACAAACCAATACATAATAAATATTAAATATGTTGTTTGAATTAGGGTGGTTGGGGTTGGAGAGATGAAAAAGGAAGTTGGACGGCATCAATGCAAAGATTGAATGTATAAAGAATAACTAAGGTTTCATCATTATTTTGGAATTTCGTTCAGTTTGTTGTAAATACGTAGTTTTATGACTGGTTTAGAGCTGGCTTGTAGTGACGTTTGTGTACAGTATATGCTGTTCACGGTAAAGTGAGCACTAATGCCCTTTCATCCAATTTCCATCTTCCTGCTACTATTTACTATAAACGCTGCAATGTGTCCAATGACACAGTGTATACATTTCACCATCATCAAAATTTAATATCTGAGGCTGCAATAATGTATATTTATTAGCGGTTATGCCCATTGGGAGGGTATTAAAAAGTGCACACTTTACCGTGAACAGCCTATAGGTAAATGTACGTAATGCTAAAAATTATGCATGCAAGTTTCAGTATAAGTTTTCCTCTCATGTGGGCAACTTAGATAAGTATGTACGAAGTTAAATTTTGCTTTATGTTGTACATTATTCAGAAACCTGACTTTTTTTTTCTTATCCTTGGTAAAGGAATTTTTGTGTAATTTATGTTTTGAATAATTTCTTATTATCCTCCCCGCCCAGAAAATGTTGGATTTTGCTGGCAAAAGATCAAATTGGCAGCCTGAAAAAATCTGGCAATTTTTTCAGCTTGAAGGACTTGTTCTGTGCTTTCATAGTGGTTTCAACAGCTTGTTATCATAGGTGGAAAATAGACTTGAGAGAAGTGGTACATATTTCTTTGATAAAATAATAAATAATTCCATTATGCATGTTTTAATGTGTAGCTATTTTGTCCCAGGCTTGTGCTTAAGTGTGTGAAGTCACTTACCTATACTACAAATTGGTAAGGTGTAGTCGTGCCAGTTTTACTGTTGCCTGGGGCTGCCGTGTGCATGAAGTCAGGAGGGGTGTGATAGGGCGTGTGCAACTTATAGTACCAATTTGCAATCTTGCGACATTTATTCATTTCTGCAACATAACTGTTCCTCCATTAAAAATGAACAATTTTGTTGAAATTTTTTCACCCAAGAGCATGAATTGTTACTCATTGTTTGCTATTCTTGCATTTCAAGTATTGTATTTGCAGATGTGGATTTCTTATTTATATTAATTTAGAACAAAAGTTTTGGACAAATCTGTGTGGCGTTTTTCGAAAATAATTTTAACGCTTTTTGTCATTACATTGGGTCAGGGTGAGCTAATGGTCAGACTACTCGCCTTGCATGAATACCAGTTGGCCAGGGTTCCCCCAGTCAGGTCAACCAAAACTTTTCACGTGGGAAATGTAGCAGATGTAGCTGTTGGTTTTTTCTTTTTTTCGGCACCCACCAGTTACCCCCTGCTCTTCCATTCCACCACTGCTCCATCTCCACCTCATTTTACCCTGAAGATTTGAGGCCCTTTCACACAATCAAATTTTTCTTCAGATTTTTACAATTTTTATTGAATTAAATTCATTGCATACTATGTCGTCATGGGAACGTCACAATTGCTGCCATTTTCTCTTTCCATTTCTTGAATGTCTCAGTTTTTCTTCAATATTTTTGTTTTGGACATGTATGTTTTCTTGAATTTAAAAGTTTAATTGCGGATTACAGCTTTTCTGGCAGTGATAAGGAAGTGATCTGATAACAGAGTTGTGTGCACATATTTATAAAGTTTTTTACAAAATAAGGATGCATATTTTAAAAAATAAAATGGAAATTTGTTTCGGTTAAACCAATAATTTTTGTGGTGCGCATTTTATATAGTTTCAATAATTTACTTATAAAGTGGTTTTGTTAAAAAGTTGGGGATAAAATTTCATGTGGAGACTTGAAAGTTTATTGAGTGCAACTCATTGAAAAGGCAAACTAAGTGATTTTTTAGTTCAATAAATTGAATTCAATAAATATTTGACAGTGTGAAATGGCCTTTAGATGTTGCAGCTCGACCTCACACACAGTTGGACACTTTGAGACTGTAGCCATATAGTCTGTTTCATATAACTCAGCAGATATTGACAGTTCTCAAAAACAAAGTGTGGCCATGATATATCCCTCCGCCACAGCTGTTCTGTCGGTGAAGAAAATTATCTTTGTGAATAAACTAAGAATCCAATGGCAGGCATTGAAAGTCTGACAACTTCTATAACTCGTCATTCCAAACTTTTATTTTGGTTATGATCACATAATATACTAGTTAGGGTTCTGTTAATGTTGTAGGTGGGGTGGGGAACTATAGTTCATAGTTTTTTTGTGAGGCTGATAGCTATATGTTTCTTATGAGAGAGGGGCAGTTGGAACTTTGTTGGTTTGATGATGCAGTGAAAAATTTTGATGTACAGAAATAGCATTCAATTTAAACTTCATTGGAAGAGTGAAATGTGTCGCTGTTTGTACTGATGCAATATATAAACACACATAGTTGAATTTTTTATATAGTGAGCTACACGAAAAGGGTGTTTATTTGGGCCATGTACATTGCAAGAACAAAACGCAATAAATACGTTGCTGATAATGCCAATATACAAAATGCACACTGTATAAATGTTCAGCAAATTTAACTTTCCCTGTATAAATTTAGAAATTCAATTAAAATAAATTAGGTTAAAACAAGGTTTCTTTAAAGTCCTAATATATTTCAAATATTCGAACAACAATTTAAGAAAATATAATTTATTAAGACTGTTCACTTCGTAATTCCTAAACATGTGATGAACTTTGAATGATTACTTCACTAAAATTGCTTGTCGGCCACTGATGCGGAATCATTTATTTGCGGACTTATGCAATTAACAAAATACTTTGTTGCTCACGCTTTGCGATGATCAGAGAAAATGTTGCACCACAGCACACCATAAATCTTTTTACAAAGTGGCAGAGACGTGTTGATAATTCATTTCACTGGGACACTGCTAAAAAGGCACCTGCAACGGACTACCCGTAATGAAATATGCAAACACAAAAATAATTAACTACATATATAATAATCAGATATCGCCAAGAAATTATCGCATACAGATAAATTATGACTGAAGAGAGCTCGATGGTAATGGCATTCCACCGGGCAGGTGGAGACCATAGACAAGGGAGATTGGTGGAGACCCTTCACATAACCGTAATGTTAGCATTGTACAAATTTACAATACAAACTCAAGTGTGTGTTATTACCAACAAACCAAGCATACATGTAGTTCACTTTTCAGGTACCTGAACATTCGTTTTACAGCATTAAAAGGAGTCGACAAATGGCGCAAGCTTTCATTTAACAGAGGTGCATAAACAACAAAGTATTAAATGCTCTCTAAAAATCTGTATTATTATTATTGCCTTAAATTCAAAATGATACAATTAACTGCAATAATAATACTTTCTGATAATTCACAAATTGAAATGTTCCAGCAATGCGTGATATACACACCTGGAATTTCTATAATATTTGAATCATTAAAATGGTGCTAAAATGTATCCAAGGACTGGACCACATTAAAGGCACCTTTAAATGGAACAATCTTTAAAAGACTTAAGTGCATTCAAAATAATCCAGTATTTATTTAAACATATTCTCTTAAAATCACGTGGTTGAATAAACTCTGTACATAAAGGTAATTTGCTCAATGCCACATTGTGTAAAATTACACTTGATTAACAGGCGACACCAAGGTACCCATTTGACACTCCCAGATGGGGTGATCTGCTACTAACACGTTAAAATATATATTAAGAAACAACATAATAAAGCATAATATGCAAAGAGGAATGTGAAAGGCAGTAGCTGTTTAAGCCCTGTAAGGTGCCAGATGTATAAAAACTACACATTAAAAAAACTTTATAAGATTTTCAATAAACTATGACTGATGGGAGGCAGCCCAAAGAAATTCTTACACGTCCATTAAGGTTCCTAATCATAAAATCAAATGACACTATAAAAAATAAACTACCTTCCCTGCATGTGATGGAAAACGTAACAAATTTGACTGGGCATAGAGAACACTGGGGAGGCAGTAACACTAGTGCAGTATACTAACAAACAAAATATTAAATCTAAATTGAATTTTTACCATGTTGCCCAAACACAGTTTTAAATACTGTATTAAACTGCACACCCACATTTAACTTTAGCACTCATCCAATGTAGCATATTCTAACTACCAATCTTAATAGCTCAGTACAATAAAATATGTTTATTGTCCACCACTCGCCTGAGTCCCCGCTCGTTGGCTCACAAAAGTGCATTACTAATAAAATCCAAAACATTAACATACTTTAAGTCCGACTGAAGATTCACGCAGAAATAGTGGTGTGCCTATGAATTCAAATATAATCCGAGATGGCAGCCAAAAAAGGTGACGACGTCAGGCAATGTACACAGGTGACAAGTAGATGTTCCACCGAATCAGGCCAAGCAGAAAGTAAGTCATGAGCCCATTACAATAGAATTATTCAATGCTGATGAGGGGAGAAGGAAGCCAGAGCAGCCAGAGAATATTACATAGCGCCTCGCGCAGCCGTCACGATAATTAGTACGCATCAGTGCTGCTGAACCATGCAATATCCACCCTTAAAGTTACTCATACCAAAGTCAGATTACTCGAACACCCTGGCAGCCTGCTACAAAACATCACCAACAATATACAATTCAGAATCATACATTCAAAGAAGAAACAAAAGTAGAAAGAGGGAAGAGTCAAGAGTACAGTACAGTTTCAACATTACGTAGCCAACACGGAGACAACAATCACAATAATCTTCCGTCTCTTGCTAGACACTGATGGAAGAGGTCCATCCCAGGATGGTCATTCGGTGGGCTACCAGAAACCCCCCAGTGCCAGAGTAGGGCTTCTTCCTCGGGGGGAGGATGCAGCAGACGCAAGCCGGTTGCTCAGCACCACCAGCCAGAACACAGGAGTCTTCTCACCTCAAGCCGCAGTCTCGTCTAGCTCGGGGGGGGGGGGGATGAAAGGTAAAACCATAAATAGGGTTCCAACAACTAGCCCAAAAGAAGGGGAAAAGGGACAAGGGAATAGAGGCATACATATTAATTAAACAAACAATCCTTGCAATACATTATAGTCAGCCAAATCAACTAGGTCTGGGAGTATAACCCCTTAGTTGGCACATATGTGCTTTCCTGAACAATTTGTCAGATGAGGAGGAAACAAGATTTACGGTGTTCATTCTCAAAAACTTGTGGATTTGAAATAGATCCACAAATTTTGGAATTAATTTACTTGAGATGTCTCCCAGATCAGCGAGCGGATAGCTTCGGCAGAAGGCTTGGGTCTTCCACTTGAAATTTGGCTGCAGTTCTATTCTTATTCAAACGATCATTGATTGACTGTTTAGCAATCCTCAACCTTCTATGAACCTCGCCGAGTCAACCAGCAGAGAGGGAATGGGTGGGATATTCCAAATGCTTAAGAGTGAGTGGCTTAAAGAGGTGGCAGAAGAAAGGAAGAGCTGGAGGAGCCCCAGTAGGTCTGTGTACTTCACTATTGAAAACTACTTTCATTAGTTCTTAATCCTGATTCCACAGGCTGGGCTGCCTTTGGATAGTATGGACTGTAATGCTTTACGGCCCACCCAAAACAAACATCCCGTAAAATTGTGGAAGTGAAGCATTATTGGTTAGTATTTCAGCCGGCGCACTAAATATCTTCCACGCCTGCTCGCTCAAGGTCTTGACAATAGTGGAGGACTTAATATTTCTCGGTGGCAACATAAAAAATTTCGAGAAGGTATGGAGCAAAATCAATATGCACTTATTCACTATTAAAAGTAAACTATAGACCGTTCACAGTAAAATGAGCACTTTTGGAAGCCCTGCTAAAGATCTGCTTGTATGCACGTTGCGTATTCTTCCACCTTATGTAAAATTAACATTGCCGTGGGCCTCATCACTTTGTGTGTCGGTCAAGTGAAACTGAAATTATTAGAAAACTAAATATTTTACAAATCTGCTCATTTTTACACTTCGGTGCATTAAAAAAAAAAAAGCGAAAGAAATAATTAAAATTACTCTCAAGTGGTTATCTTAACACTTTTTATTGGACATTAAGATACGGAACTGCTTCCCATCTATCGTTACCAACTTTACTGAGCGCATGTCACTTGGGGAGCCCGTTAAAATATATGCAGGTAGGGGCAGTGACTTTTATCTAAGGTAGATTTCAAAAGTGCTCACTTTATCGTGAACAGCCTTTACCTTCCATACCAGTGATGGACAATGGCCAGAAGTAACATATTTGACTGGGCGGCAGTACCACGAGTACAGAATACTAACCTTCAAAATTCTACATGCAAAATATTAAATCGAAAATGGCTTTCTACCATGCTGCCCAAACACAATTTTAAATATAGTACTAAACTGCACACCCACATTTAACCTTATCACTCGTCCATTGTAGCATATTCTAACTACCGATCATAACAGCTCAGAACAGTAGACTAACAAGCGTATTGTTCACCACTCGCGGAGTCCCCACTTGTCGGCTCACAAAATTGCATTACTATTAAAATCCAAAACATTGACAGACTTTAAGGCCGACTGTAAATTCATGCTGAAATAGCACTGTGCCTCTGAATTAAAATATTATCTAAACTCATGACAGCCGAAAAAGGTGACGTCGGTGATGTACACAGGTGACGAGTAGATGTTCCACCAAAGTGGGCCGAGCAGCAAGTCACGAGCCTGTTCCAATAGAATTCAACGCCAAGGAGAGAAGGGAGGAGGAAGTCCGAATGGCCAGAGAATATTACATAGCAGCGCCTTGTGCAGTATGCTCTACCGTAATATTTCTAAATGTTTTTAAAGCCCTTGGTCTGCAACTCATAACAATTGTACATTAGTCTACGAGTGTAATTTTATTAGCCATAAATATAATTGTCATCGATTTCTACATTATAATTTTTAATGCCTAGTATTTTATTCTACAATCATAGCAAAGACTGCCAACATAATAACATGCAGCCTGCAACAACAATCAATACTTTTCAAATGGGGGCGTTTACTGTTTACGTGCTGTGTAAGTTGTTCACAACATGTCTAATTTTTCTGAAGTTATATGAAACTGGCTATACCTCTGGCAATATACATAATTAGCGCATCATTTTTCAGGTATCTGTAAATTCTTGCCATCTCACAGTTACCGGAGAATGCAGTGAGCACTTCTTAAGGCCCTACCAAAAGGCATTAACCCTTAATAAATATATTTTATTGCAGCCTCAGACATCAACTTTATAGAGTGATCAAATATATACACTATGTTTTTTACGCATATTGTTTGTCGGCACCAAGTTGCTGGTCTGACTGCCAGAAATAACTTGCTCAATATAACTTTACCATATTATTTTTCTTCTATGCTGAAAAGTAAGATTTCTGTATTAAAATTGTTCATAAAAATTCCCAGCCTGTATTTTTTTTTCAGTTAGACATTGAAAAATACATTTTTGTTTAATACAGATACTGGACGTTGTCTTAAGTTTGTCGCTGGCCAACATTATGGCTATACTAATGATACGCTGCAACTGTTGCAGAATTGCTTTGACAGTAGGGCCAACTCATCCTGCCTAACAACACGCACAGCTGGCACCACTGCTTTTCCACAAGGTTGTTTCTCCAGGCTGTCAGTAGGCTCTATTCATGTTCATAGTAGCTTGCACTACTGTTAGGTAGCAGCACGAGTGCTTTAAAGACTGCTTTCCCCAGATATTGCAGTTTGCTGCTGCAAGTCTAAATACCTTGTCGCTAAATTGATTTAGTTTCTTTAACACGCTCTATCCAAGCTTGTTACTGTTCTAACTTATAAATCATTGTGTGGTTGCTGCTGTAGATCTTTTTGCCCAAGTGCTTTGGGATGCGATTCTGAGTTACCGTTCTACTTGTCAGGGGGTGATTGACAGTGGAAACAATCAGTAGGGTGTAAGTTGCCAAGGCATAAAGTGTAGTGGTTACCTGCCTATCAGAATATCATATTCTCTTGTGTACCATCTCCCTCCGTGTACGATGCTTTACGCCACATGCGGAACATTCTCCCAGGAAAAGAAATATTTTTATGTATCCAGTTCTATAAGCTTGGGTTTAGTGCATAGTTGTAAAAATCTAACTGGCGTGTGCTATACTAAACATTTGAAATAAACGCCTCCAATTTTAGATAAGTCAGCATCTCTGAGAAATGAGTAGTTGTGCAACAGTTTTGTCCCTTGGTATGTGCACTGCTACCTGCCAGCTGGGCCGACAGGGCAATCTATAACTGGACAGGAAAATATCACTCATCGGGTACAGTGTGAGCATGACACAAATAGAAGAGATACTGTAAACAGGCCATTATTTTTTCTAATGCAATTATAGTTCAAAAGTTAACGTGTTTCTGAAAAATATTGTAACGAACAAAAAAATAGATGTGGACTGCTTGTCCGCGAGGCCAAATGCATCTCCAAAATCTTAGTCATCACATAAGGTCTGCACTCATACTTTCCAAATTCATGTCTGAGAATGTTCAGGTGGAGCATGGGTAATTACAGTGTTGTTAACTTTGCTATGCTTGGTAGCAATGCTTGCGTAATTGGGCTCTTAAACTAAAAGTGAGAGAATTGTGCCCTCTAAACTCGAGAAACTTAAGTCTTGCTGTCAGGTTGGTGGTTTGGTAAACGAGCGTATCAGGGGCAATTTTAAATACAGAAAATTTAAATAAATATAAAACCATAAAATTGCTATTTTTTATGTACATTCATACTCGAAACTATAGATTTATGAAAGAAATGTTCAAATCAATTCATTTTTAAAAAAATGTTAAAATTAATTTTCTTGCTTTAACTTACAATTACGGTGAAATAATGATATGTACTTGAAATAATTGTTTTTAGATTATTTTATTTTAGCTACTAAATTATATTTTTGCATACCTGTATTAGTGTAGCAAGAATCGTTAATATTTTACACCTAATTTTATATGTAAGTTTAAAAGTTTGCAATAAAAAATATATAGTTTGAAAATAATAAATTGATGCCCAGCAAATGATTTTGTGAATATTTAGTTTATTTTGTAAACAAGAGATCTTCTATTGTTTGTTTGAGCATTAGCTTAATGATTGACTTATCAAGACCTACTGTATATACTATTGCAACATTTATTCATTTCTGCAGCACAACAGTTTCTCTATTTAAAATGAACAATTATTTGGAAAAAAACTGCCACAAATGTATACATTGGTATTATTTAAGTAAGAGACTGAAATTTTGCTCCTGTAAATGATTCAATTGGTTCAAAAAAGTAATAAAAATGATGTTTCTGTTAAAAGTATTCCATTTTTAGTTGATACACTTAGCAACAGTGCCACATCAATTTATCTTCCCAAGATGCAGACCCTCAGCATGAAAGAGTTCTTGTAGTGAGCTGCCAGATAAAATTTATAATAATACAATTCCATTGAAATTTAATAAAAGTTAAATATTCACCACATTATGTCAAAACTTGCTAAATTTATATTACTGTGAATGATTTTTGTAGATATGGGAGGTACTTTCTGGTTTTACTGGGTGGTTGTAAATTGTCCATGTTTCAGGTTTTGATGTGGTTGTATTTGTTTTTACTTGCAGAGGACCCACTGTAGAAAAAGTGGTTCTGCCTCGCACAGTGATGGTGGCAAGAGGCGTTTGACTCCACATGGCACCACTAACGGCGATAAGCTCTCCTCACCCCTTCAAATTACAGGACAGTCGACTCTTCCAGTCGAGAGGCAGTCGAGGGAGAGCAACAGTGGCCCTCACACCCCACAAGACACGTCTAGCCGCAAGAACACCCCTCCCTCGCCCCACCAACCAGACCCTCCCCTGGCAACCAGCTACTGCAGCGCCCAGGTGGCGAGGCAACACGCTCAGGATAACCTCCGGCATCGGCCACTGCCAGACGTTGTGGACGACGCCACCTATAGGGCGCTGGAGGCTCGCAAGCACACACACCCGGGCCTGTCGCTTGACGTGGAGCCCAAGGCTGCGGCAGTAGGGTGGAGAGGGTACGGGGCCTCGGGCCCCATGCAGTGCAGCAAGTTGCGTGTTTACCGACCCAAAACTGCTGGTGTGCCACCCGTGACTGGCGATGCTTGCCCAAGAGCCACCGAAGTGCTGCCCACCAGCAATGACCGTCCCAGCACTGCTGTTGACAGAAAGTCTAGGCTTCTGCGGCAAGACAATGTCTCGGAGATGCAGCTGGCCATATGCTGGGACCTAAAGCCGCCCCTGGAACAGGGGGAGCCACATCCCTCGCCTCACATTGACGGCAGCAACGGGAGTGCTGCCCCGGCAGTCTTCACCTTGGTGCACCAGCCTCAGCCCGAGGTGGAGCAGCCGTGCTGCGGCAAGTCCGGGGGCTGTTCGCCTCAGCCGCTAGGAAGGTCCGGACACTCCCTTGAAAACAGTCTAGCCTCCAGGGGTTCTGCAACTTCTGGCCACACAAGGGCTCGGCCCAGGACTGCATGGGGTGGCAAGCCCTCGCAGCACCCTGCCAGGACAGACGGCAACAATAATGTCTCAAAGGAACAGGAGAACAGTAGCCCAAATGTCCAAGGGAATGGCATGGTAAACACAAGCACCAAAGAAAATGAGAGAAATAACTCTGGGAATTCTCGAGGCCGGACTGGTAGTGCTGATGGAAGAAAGCGTGCAGCCTCTGCTAACAATTCTGCTTCAAACAGTGTTGATTCAGCAGGTACCAATGCATCCCGAGCCAAACAAAAACATCATCAGAGCTCACCTAACCTTGCAGGTAACGGCGAACGAGCGAGCCCTCAACAGCTGCACAATCACTATGTCCCAGGTGACATAACTTACGCAGACAAAAAGAAGCTGCTTCAGGCACGGCCATGCATCGCTTGCGAGCTGAAGTCAAGTACTAGTCCTGCAGTGGAGCGACCACGCTCCGACTACAAGATGGCATTCAAAGCAGGTAAGCCCAACAACAGCTTAAGCAGCGGTCCAAGCAGTAGCAGCAGCAAAAGGCCGCAGACAGGCAAAGTTCATGTGCCTAAGCCCAGGGCATTCCTGAAACGCAACTACTCTATTGACACACTCGCTCCTCCTTTTTCCTTGTGGCCAGGCAATACGGGGCAGGACTACCCCGAGCACTGGCGTCTGGCATCCGTCTACCAGCACGCCTACAAACCCATCGAAGCCCGCAAGAAGCCGCTGCTGGCCAGCGTCTATCAGTAGAGCTATCAGGCTGGCTCTCGCACAACTGGCTGTAGCTCGTTCATGGTTATTGGCAGTTTACTTTTGAAATTAGTAGTCCTTTCTGCTCACTGTACCTTCCGTACTGACACAACATTAACATTGAGTGAAACAATAAATTAGTTTTACTTTTAAAAGAAGTTATATTCGTGCCAAGCATTATGCAATACATGTAAAACAAACAAAATTCAATTTAAATGGCTACCAGTTTGAACATTTTCATGATACTGCAGTCACAAAATACATGTCTCATCTATATACATACATACACTAATTAATGCCAACTCCTTTTAGCTTCTCAGCTTAAGGATTGGCACTTCAGCCACCAATAATTTGCACAGTAACATCAATGCATAAAGTATTTGTGCTTTGGACCTTGTGCAGTTGAAACATAAGATTTACCTGGAGTACAGTGTTGTATACACTGCTCTTGTATCGAGGTAATTTGTACAACTTTGTGAAGTGGTAAGTAGGTAACAGAATATGGCCATACTATACATTGTTTGTCATAATTAATGTACATGTGCCTGCTTTACACTCCATATAGTTACGGGCGGGATTTTTTTTGCGAAGAGACTCGGTTCATAAGTGTTCCTTTAACTGTGAACTAGCTACACAAGTTCTTTTTCAGGTACGAGGTTTGTGGAAAACTATGCAGATAGAAACAGACTGCTTGTTGCTTCTGCGTGTGGCATGGATCACACTTATGTATATCTTTGCTGGTTACGCTTTGTCATTGTGCAGCATTTGTTGTCAGCTTTTTTTTTACCCTGTGTAGTTTTGCTGCCTTTTAATGTATTATACATTAGTGCACTGCTGTTTAGTTATTAGTGAAAACATCTCTTACACAAAGGAAGACCAAGCTCACTGTAATGATTATGAGACAGTTCTTTGATAGTTTAGCGACAGTCAATTCATCCGTGCCGACTGTTGGTCGATGTAAGCGCGATAGTTTGCATTAATACTAGTAGTTTTTTCGCGTGTTCTTATTCTTTTTATCTGTATTTGTTACAAGAACAAACATGTTGGACTTAAACCCTCCTGCCCATTGTACATTTTTGGGCAGTTGGTGCAGTGAAACCCTCTTGTGTTTTCTGAAGGTACTGGACAATATTTGACTTGATTTGTACTGCATTAACACAGCATTATTTCTTAAAAGGATTAGAATATGTATGGATAATGGACAACCAAAATATTCTTTAGACTTAATAAGGCACGAAAACTTCCCATCAGGGAACTTCAAGGGTTTTGCAGCATTTATTATGTATAATGGTGACAGCAGACTGGGTGTATTAGAAAATATGAAAGATTGGTATAGGTTGAATTTTAAATGTCCAGCATAATTTGGTTTTCTCTCGCCTTTTTTCCATTCCGTAGGCATGGTAGCAATTTCCTCATTCCACACAGGCCAGTTTAATTTTTAATGTTGTTGCGTCACCATTTTGGAAGAACTTGAAATGTAGTAACTTTACTCTTCATCACAAAGGTTTTTTTTCTTTTCCATATCCTTACTGACATTCTAGCGAAGTTACAGGGTGTCTAGCAATACCTTAACAGCAAGGTCTTGGAGAGCTGATGAGGGTGATTGAAGTGAGTATGGAGCAGTGCCGGAATGAAAGAGCGGGGAAAATGGAGATCCCCCAGAAAACCAGCATCATCATCCAGCATGATTCCCACTTGCAAAAATCTGGTTCGTATTTGTGGGAGACAAGCAGGCTAACCGCTCAGCCACCATTGCCCTCTTTTATATTGTATATTCAAAGATGGCATATGTAAAAAGGTGATAAAAGAGGAATACTATCTTGTCTCAGTAACAGAAATGTTACTATACAGAGTCACAATTCACAGAGAACTGCTTCAAGTGTTTAAATTAATATTATACTCAAAATATTATTTTGGAAAATCTTGACACCTGACATTATTTTCCACAACGTGAATGCTAGCTGTATCAAGAGAGGGATTTAGCTATGAAAAAATGTTTAAAGCAACGAAACAGACACCCAGTATCTTAAGTCTTCCTAAAAAAAGTTGAATAAACAAAAGTAATGCCCAACAGTTTGTCAGATAGCATGTAGAAGAAATGCTGTAATCGAATAAACATTTATGACCATTTTATTTATCTAAATTCCTTGATCCTACATACTATCCTGGACTTCTCTATAAATGAGAAATTCCCAGGCTTCCAGGTTTTAAATTTTCACAGATGCTAGCCACCCTGAAGTAAGCGAGAGCATATTGTTGTGCCACGGTAATTGCAATTTATTTCCAGGTGCAGAGAGAGGAAGGTTTGTTTACCCCTCCCCCCCCCCCCCCCTTTTCCAAATCATTTATCTGCTTATGAACTTTAGCAAGTACAAATGTATAATTTGTCCAGTTTGTAACACTATTGAATTGAAAGTGAGAAATACACTTATTGTGTAAATTGTACAGTTGCATGATGGTGTCCAGTGTTAATTGTTTGGCAAGTCAGCTGTTTTCCCTTTCTGTAAAATAATGCCCAATTAATAAAAAGTTTTAAAAACAGTACACATGCTTGCTGGTTTTTTTTTTTTTTTTTTTTTTTTTTTTTTTCTCCATTGCGTAACCACACTAGTTGTGATGAATTTTCAATTGGGCAATTTGTTAGTGTGTGTTACCATTAGAAATGTTTGATTTCATTATGTAAATGTGACCTAGTAGAAATGTATCCTATCTTGGTGCGTGCAAACAAAAATAATTGCCGAATGATTTGTGACATTTTCATCTGAGCTGGGTGTGTAATTGAGTTCAACTGGTTTGGCTTGCTGGGTCATTGAATGGCAAGTTTGATTATTGCTAAATTAAAAAAATGTATGGAATTAATTGCAGATATTATCAGTTTTTATTATACAAGGACAAGTTAAATAGAAACCTTAAAAACTAATAAAAACATGACTGTGTACCACTGTCCTGAAAGTTGGCAGTACTGTTACAAAAGCTTCAAGGAACATCCTGCAGACATGCCACACCATCATGGTACCAGTTAAATGATGGCTGCCCCGCTTCAGACATGCACTAAACAATAACAGTCTCTATTCAGTTTTATAGTAGTGAAGATGTGAGACATTGAAATTCACTGACAAACGACGATTCTGTATGGTGATGCGTGTTTGTCACAGCAGTAAATGTACAAAGGTGTAGGAAGTTCGGAAATTGTGTGACTTCCAGAACAGATGCTCCTTGCCCAGGTCAGGCACGGCGAGTTGTGATGCCAGAGAGTACTGCCGTAGCTGCAGCCTTAGTGATGGAAAATCGCCAAGTGACTAATGAAGTTACAGAAATTCTGAATAATAGTCACGGCTCAGGACACCACACCACATCATTCCTGATGTCCCCCAGTTTCACTTTGTCAGCAAGGTGGATGTGATGGGCAGTTAACTTCACAATTGAAACAGCAACTTGTTGCCTGTGAACAACTTCTGCAGTACTTTGAAGCAGAATGTGATGGGTTCCTTGCGAGAATCATTACTGGAGTCAATACTTAGAACCACTACCGCCATTCATCATCACAAAAACATATGAATTTTTGGACACTGCCATCTGCAGACCCTCTTTCGGGATGAACAAGGGACTGTCTTGGAGCTCTTCATACCTAGGGGGACCACTATCATCACTGCCTCTTATTCAGATCACCTTAATATTCATTTTTGACCCACAGTGAAGTCACAACATGGATTGCCATCCACTGGTGTCATTATTCAATATGACAATGCTCGACCCGATATTGCCTGTGCAACAGTTTCAAATACTGCTCGTGCAACAGTGGCGACCATCAAAGACATGCATCTTCCACATGTGTCATATTCACCAGACCTTCACAGTGATTATATGTTTGGGAGCCAAGGAGGTAGTGGGTGGAAAGAAGCTCTGTTGGATGTGGATGAAAAGGTACACAAGGCAGTGCATGGGTGACTGCACAAACAATCAAAATAATTTTTTCCCTAGATGAATCCAGTTTTTTTTTTTGTAAGCAATGGAGGACTTTAATGTAACTTAGACTACGTAGAAAAATGACACAGTTATGTACCATTTACGCTCAATAAATTATACTTGAAAAAATAAATTAAGGTTTTTATTTAACTTGTTCTCATATTTTAAATAATTAGTTGTAATATTCATGGATATTTAGTGAGTAGGTAATCATAATTCTCTGTGGGCACCAACACCTGAGATGTACACTATCAACCAAAAAGTAATTGGTCACCTGTGAAGATAGGTAATTCGGTACGTCAGTTGACGTGTGGCCGCCATATGCTGTAGGCCAGTGTAGAACCACTTTACAAGGAGATGGCACGAGGTACAGAGCTATCTGACTTTGATAAGGGCGCCATCTCAATGGGCTGTCTAGCCGGGCAATTGCACAGAAGGTAAACTGGGCCAAATCAACTGTCACGTTCGTTCTGTGTAAGTGGAAGGTCAATGCTGCACATTCTGGACGACCTCCAATCTTGACTGACAGAAATCGCAGAACCCTAAAACGTGAAATTGTTAAAAAATAGGGAACAACCCATGGCTACAATCCGACAGGAGTTTCATGCAGCATCTGGAATATCAGTTTCCATTGGAACATTGCGTATAGAGGCCCACCGGCTTGGTTATTTCGGAAGAACAGCTGCACATAAGCCCCATATTACGTCAAGCAATAAAACTCGGCGACTCGGGTGGTGTTTTGACAGTCGCAACTGGACACTGGAGCAGTGGAAATCGTTTTTGTGAAGGGATGAGTCGAGTTTTATATTATTCCGGTCCGATGGACGTGTATGGGTGTGGCGTCTACCCGGGGAACGGCTTCTGCCAGAGTGTATAGTGCCAACTAGGAAATTCGATGGTGGTGGAGTGATGGTATGAGGGTGTTTTACGGCCTTCGGCGTATGATTACTGGTGTTTGTCCGTGGTAGCATGAACACACAGGCCTATTGTAACATTCTGGATAATGAAATGCTTCCAACATTGTAGCGTTTTTACGGAATAGACCCTTGTTACTTCCAGGATGACAGTGCCAGGTGTCATTTTTCAAGGGCTACTATGCAGTGGTACGCCGACAACAATGTTCGCAGATTGGACTGGCCCGTCCAGAGTTCTAACCTCAACCCTATAGTACATCTTTGGGATGAATTGGGTCTCCAGGTGAAGGTTCATCAGGCGTGGCCAAAATCCATTGCTCAACTCGTGGAATGGTTGTAAGAGGAATGGTGATGAATCCCCATGTATGTCCTGCAAACACTCGTAGAGAGTATGCCAGACAGGGTGGCTGCTGTTATAGCTGCAAGAGGTGGTCCTACGAGAATCTACTGGGCCACCGAGCAAACATTATGGATAGGTGCCCAATTACTTTTTCGTCGATAGTGTAGTTGTACATATGAACACAGCTTCATCATTGCATACTGCTATACTCGGGTAATATATTCCTCATGCTTTGCTTGGGCTGTACACCACAGTGTTTCAGAAGCCCTAGTAAGCTGTGCTTATGAACTTATTAATTCATGTGTTATGTAGTTATGACCTGTAAATTAACAAGAGAATAACTTTAATCACAATTTGCAGTGTTACAGAACTTGAACCATTAATGGATCACTTGCTGTGTCTCTAGACAACACCGACACTTTCTGTCGAGAGTTCACTCAATCCTGCCACCTTGCAGGACAGGCTCAGATGACAGTCGCAGAGAGCTATTCTTGCCTCGGCTGGCCATGGCCACTCCAGTTTACTTAAATCTAAACAAAACACCTCCACTACCCTCTGGACCAAAGTTGGAGCCGGGGGTGGGGGAGCATGGCACACGAAGTAGGGCACCTTGAACGTTGTCTGAGGAGAGGGGAACCCCTGATGAAAACAGTTGTAACAAGCATGGCTGGTTACACGTAGGACGCAGCCACGCCTGAGTGCGTCCCTATGATCCAGTGGTTAACAACCTGGACTACCAGTTGGTTGCATTGTCAGAAGTGCACCACACAGGTCGTAACCTAGATATATAGTGGTTTACAAAAGAGGACTGCACAAAACTATATAACATAGTTACGCAAATCTTTATAAATTAATATGCGTAGCTACATTTTATAAAGTCAAAGCATTTCTTAAGCATATTTTCATTTTGGATACTTCAAGAAATTTATAAGAAAATATTGCTATTAAAAAATTATATCATGTACACCCATTTCAGTTATAAAATTTACAATGTTCATGGCTGAAATTGATGTGCATAAAATCAGTTATTAAAATTAATTGTAAACATTATTGGTAATTATTTATTACGTTCACCAAAGGTAGCAACATAAATTGTACTTTTCTTTCGATTTTGGGAGTGTGTAGGCAGTTTTTTTATAATGAGATGTGCAGTGGTCCAGTGGAAGTGACTCTCCCACCTTAGCAACATAACAGTAATGTGTTTATGTCTGTATCAGTCCCGCAACATCCCTTGACAGCTCATCAAGTCCACTGCAGTCTAAATGTTCACATCTGGCGTGGGGAGAGGCGACAATGGACAAACAATAGTACTTTCGTTAAACATAAAACTACTCTTTTTTTTTTTTTTTTTTTTTCTATTTTACTACTATCTGCAAATTGTAAAAATAGTAAAATATATCTAGACAATGAAGAACTAGTGTACTGGACAGTGACTTGGGGTCTCTGAAACACTCTTTGTAATCAGATCTAGATGTAGATGGCAAAGGAAGTAAACACCTGTGTTTATGAACACTGTTCGCTTCATTTTGTAAATTTGTATTTTCTTACAGCCGAAGTGTTTGAGCTAACTACTGCTGCGGTGACATGTTCTTCAGTTTTAACAGGCGAAAATAGTTGTCACGTAGTCCTGCAGAAAGAATGTGTTAGTCCTATATACAAAGGGCACTCACCGCCTGGCCTTGTACACCAGTACAAGAATCGGCCGTTACTTGCATAGTTCACACGGCCACCAGAAAGGTATTAAAAATTTGCATGCGTCCCAAACCCAACACTACACGTAAACTAGTATCGGTGTCTCAGGACTTTGTCCCTTTACGGAAACCTACCAGACCAGAACCCTACCAGCACAGAGTAAACTCAAAAACGTCAGATTTCTGGCCGGGCTTCACATAGGCATACTTTGATTGATTTCCCTTATTTAACCAGTGACAACTGGCGTCACGACTTTTGACGGCCTTTATGGTAGGGTGGACAAAACTCCCTGGGAGGGAGATATTCGGGGTCAAGCTTATGCTGGGGTTTGATTCCCCTCCTCCAATCAAGGTCTCTCCACCTAAATAGTGTGACCCTAACTCTCCCAGCATGGGAAGGCCCAGGACTCAGTCAAGAAATTGATTTAGTCAATCTATAGACACTCCGGTGACAGCCAGATTTTTAAACCAATAGGAAGGAATCAATGATAACACATTTGATAGTTTCACCTTGTAGAGTTAGAAACCCAGTCCCAGTAGTAAAGAAAAGGTGCATATTTTATTTTGAAATAAAAATTAAATATCTGTCTCTTAAAATCTACATCAATTAGCACCCAATGTGGGGTGTAAACCTCAGATAGCTAAGACCTGGGGGCTTGGATCAAGCCAGTCACTCCCCCCCCGCCCGGCCATAAAATCACGTTAACCACCCTTTACCAAGCGTCAAGCAGCTATGTGAGTCGTAAATACACGTATCACAAGCCTTGGTAAAATATGCCAAGCTCCTACTTCCTAGTGTGTCGTACAGACAAATCGGACTTCGGGGAGTCCATTTGTTAAGCACCCCGTGGCGCTCAACTCTTTACCATACATCATGTCCGGTTCTGAAAGAAGCTCCAATGATGCCTTTGAGGTAGCGACGCATGCCGAAAACCTCATTGATATTGACACACAATGTCCCATTGAAAACTGCAATGGCGCAGGAATACACATGATACAGTGTGAGTATTGTCGTAGGCAGTATCATTGTGTTTGCTGGGATGGGAAGTTACCCCCAGTATACGGCTGGTCTAGAATTTAGGTGCCAACATGCAACTGGCCCGAATGTGATGGTCAAGGGAGACACCATACGGTGTATACTGTGCTCCGATTCCATCACAGGTGTATACGCTGGTAGGGCAAGGGAGGGTCACTCTTCTTGGTCAGGTATATCAGTGCGAGGTATGCAGATGCAACCTTACGCACAAACTACCCAAACCTGGACAGAGGATAAGCCTTACTACCTCAGCCCTCATGAAGACGCGATAATCTTCCTGAACGACTGCGATCGGGAGTTTAAAGAACAGCAGATCCCTAACAAACAGTGGGTAGGCAAGGCATTCCACCAACTGTTTGGAAAGGCCAAACAATGGCAGGATAAATATGGAGAGTTTATCCTTGAATGGGGTCAGCTGAGATCCAGACTCTCCGCTCATTTTACTAGGGATGAAGTGAGTTCGAATCTAATCACAGATTTTCACGCTCGAACAAAATTACCCGGGGAAGAGGTTTGAGATAATTATCCACACGAACGAGCAAATCTACAAGCGGATATATCTTAATGAAGACAAACAGCAAAAGGTAATGAGCATTGCCCGCACTCTCCTCCCCTCCTTTTGCAACCTCCTGCTAAACCCCTGGCTACAAACGATTAACGAATTAGTAGTGAGGGCAAGGGAAATAGAGCAAAACAACCTAGCTCTGTCTCGGTTAGACACCCTGGCACGCGCTGCCAAGGTCGCAGGCCTGTCCCCCTCTTTCAGATCGCTTGCTGTGCACTGCATGCCGCCTCCTCAACCCGCCAACCCCTTGCCATGCTGCTGGCATTACTCGGGCCAGCATCTTAATAAGGACTGACCAACCCTCCAAAGTCAAGGCATGAGAACCCCACCCCCTCAACCACCAGGTATACAACCTCGTGGGAGATAAGCAAGGATCCCTCTTTGATCGGGAAATGCCCCTCCGTCGAGACACGTACGGGGTTGTCTCCCCAAGCCCACGAAATGCCCCTTGAGCTTAGGCAGATACACCTAGGTACGAATTTTCTAAGAGCACGAAACCACAACCAAGCCCCGGACCCTGGATTCTAGGGAACATGGCTATACCGCCCAAACTTAGCCGAACGCTCAAATACAGGTATCCGGAGTGGATACCCAGGCACCCCTTCTGCCGCAATAAACACGAGGCCCACATCATCTGGTCAGGAAAACTGTGACATAAATCGTAGACCCTACTGCGGGCACAAGGCGGAATGTCCAATAGGGCACTTCCTTCGACCCCTGCCTCGTACCTCCCCTACACTCCTCGACACCAGATCAAGAAAATAAGCTCAGAGTCAGAAATCTTGTGTCGGAGAACGTTTGATAGTGCATACCATCAAAGACATCACATGGCCAGTACGATCACGGAGGCCAGTGAGCCTCAGGTGGCCCTAGCAACAGAGACTGTAATGCATCGTACTCCCACGGCCCCTCCCTTCGACAACACCCTAGCCAAAACCACCCAGAAGCGACCAGAAACAACATCGCCGGAAAAAAGAAACCGTTTCCCCTGCCTTCTCTGCCCTAGAGGCAGAAGTGCATGAACCGTAACTTGAACTGGACAAGCCACTGCCCCAGGTTCCGTTCCATCCTGCCACCTCCAGAGGGTGTGGAAATTATCCAGGGCAAGGATGCATGGTTACACTACTTTCTGCTCCTCCTTTCCTATCCCCAAATCCTTAGCAAAGGGGTTCTACAACGGCACCAGTACACAACAGCCACTGACCATGCCGCCCTTGAGTTGGTCAACCTAGAGCTCGAGACTACAGATATGCCAATAACAGAAGAGACGTCCGTCAACCCGCCCAATTCTAAGAGCATATCCAGTGCAACCCAGATGTTAGGAAGTGTCATTGATGCAGAAGCATCCCCTCTCCAATCCAGAGCGGAGGGACACCATGAGTGTCAAATTGGGGGTTCCGAAGAGCCCTGCAACCAGCTGAGCCAGTGAGACGTCAACTCAGGACGATGCCGGTGCCACTATTCAAGCAGATGACAGCTCCAACTAGGCCGCAGTTCAATGCCTACACAGCATCACTGTACACCATCGACAAGATTCACCAGTTCGTGTACGACGCACATCCCCGGGTGCTACCACAAAGCTTCTTGGTGATCCCCACCCAAGTTTCACTGGCCGATATCACCTTCAACGTCCAAGAAGTGAGGATGCACCCAGAAAAGCCAGCGGACGAAGCGAAACCGCGCAGAGTAAGGAAGACCCTGCATAAGTACCTAACAACCACATTATACTTTTCCCCTTTTGACGAAGAAACGAGTGTAGTAAGATAAGTGATAGCGTGACAGGGCGTGATAGTGTAAGATCAGTCACATTGAGAATGAGGATGCAAGAACTCATTCAAATTAGTTAGGACAGAGAGAGAATAGCATTAGGAATTCCATTAGAGAACCCCCCCTTTTTTTTTGTGAAGTCTTAGCATTGCTGACTTTTGAAAGAAATATAGACTCTGTGATTATACTTATGTATGCTCGTAAACTAACCCATGTTCACAGGATAAAAAAAAAATTAGAGTTATGAAGTTCTTTTATTGCTGTAAAAAGTGTAAATATATAATTAAACATCCAAGCAATTAAGGTATATAATTAATTTTGCTATTTGTGTTAGCTTAAGGGGAAGGAATTTCGAAAGACATTGTCAGGAACCTATTTCCTACACTAACGAGTGCCCTGTTAAAAATGCAGACTTTCCTTTCTCCTGATAATGGGCATCAAAGAAGGTGTGTATATATTAAGTTGATCTTGTTCCATAGTTTGTAAAAGAGTACGGAAAGAATAAAAATAGAGTCTAACCCCTTGGAAGCAAGCTGGAAAATTAATGCTTGATTTGACCCTTGTCCCCACATGTGCTCGCCTAAGTAATGAGTGATCCTAAGACACAGTATTATTAAAACAGAGTGAAGTACAGTAAAGCCACAGAGAATGAGTGAGCATGATAAGAATGTTATGAGTTGTGTGGTAACACAACCTAAAAGCAGGTCAAATACACTGAAATGCATACCATAAACTTGACACCGGCCAAAGGCCAGCCACAGCCAGCCCATGACGCCACTCGCAGCTAAAGGTACACGTGGTGGTGAACATGTGTATAAGTACCACTACAGGCCACAGACTGTCCAGAAATGGGATATAAGTTGTTTCAGTGTAATATGTATTCGTTTCAAGGGTAAAATTGTTTGTAACATATTATATGTACTTTTGAGGGTTTTGTGTGAAATTGCAATTTGAAATTCAAAGTGTGTGCGGTGCTGAAAAGAGAAACAATCATATTCAGGCGAGAACGCCTTCAAAGGGCAATTAAATATCAAGAAAAAATTGTAATTTAATTTTTGTATGTAAAACTGTTTAGAAATTCTTTTGGTGCCATTTCAATTTGCCATATTAATATTTCATTCAGAATGCATAGCACTTCCGTTCTCGTGAAACCCGTAGGCAGCCATGGTAGGTCTGTGTGACCCCTGCCTTTGGGCAGTCATCGTAGGAGAGCTGGTGAGGTAAGACGCTGTCACGTACGCACTTCATCTTTTTGCACTGATGTAGGTTTCCATAGCTCACTTTAGTATACCGGTTAACCTTTGCGTTGCGTACGTTTTGCCAGACGCCCCAGCATAATGCTATCCACTTAACTTAATAATTTACAGCCTTTCAGACTTTTTGGGGATATAAATAAGATGAGACAGTGTTGTACCAGAGAGGTCACAAGGCTCGCGTTACTTGTGTATCAGATGCCATCTGCCAGTGCCTAGGGCTTTTCAGTGTAATTTTTGCTTCATTGCGAAGTGCAATATTAAGGGTAATATTTGTGTATTTTTATTAGAGGGTTTTTGTAGTGTTATCATGTTTTACGGCCACATTGCCCATGGCCACATGGTCAGCTACCACCAAGTTTGTATCCACGCAATCATCGCATTCTGAGAACTAATTGTTGTTCCATCTTGTGTGCCATAATTTATTTCAGGATTTTATGTCATTTTTCAATAAGGGTTCATAAATTTTTCCATGCTTATAAAGCATTTTGTTTCCGACCATGCGGTCACCTCGTGTACTCGTATTTTCCCGCAAACCGGCATTCCAAGGGTTTTTGTATGCTCGTTTCTGCCAGATATAATTTTTCTAATGCAAATGCAGTTCTTTAAGAGAACTCTTCACTGGATTTTCAGGTAAATGACATGTTTTCAGACCTGCACAGGTGGTCCGCTACGAACCCTATCCAACGGCATTCGCGCCATTTAGAAGTAGCTTCATACGTTTTGTGTTTATTTTCCTTCTCATGTCGTGCCCCATCTTCATCAAGTGTTATTTTTGTATTTTGTACTATATTATTTTGCAATAGCCATCTGTGTGTATGACTGTCACCACACAGCACGTGGTTCGGGGGCGAGTTCCAACGAGTAGGCGTTAACTGCAGAAGAATACGTTAGTGTTTATTTCATACTCCATGTCCTGTCTCTGGGCAAAGCTGCAGTCCATCCTAGTGGCTGTAGGCCACTTGTTCTTTAGAGGCTGTGTTTTCAAGCACCGCGGAGATTCATCCAGTCTGAGTGCGCAAGTTTAGTTACATGCTTGGGAATCACCCATCGGAACTGGCTAGACATACTCGAGTCTCGAAGTGCAGTGCATCCACCACAGGTAAAGTGTCTCATAATCGTCTCCGTGTCTCACCCGATGGTGTCAACTATCCTAACAATGTGTCAGTGGGCGATATTGAGACATTGGAGTTGTGTAGTAATTATAAAGAATTAAGTGGTGAAGCACTGTGTGTGCAAGCATATGCTGTCCACAAACATTCCACTCCTTACCAAAATTGCTATGCAGATGTCAAACCAAAACGGTATACGCGTGTGTTAGGTTTGGTTAAGAATTAAGGAAAATTATTTTTTTTTATTGACACACTTTTTCGTATAGGCCGTTCAAGGTAAAGTGAGCACTTTTGAAGCCTGGTTACTTTTTTCTTCCAATCAATTTATATCCTTCCACCACTTGTTAATGTAAATCCTGCCATGTGAGTAATAAACACAGTGTATACATTCACTATGCCCAAATGGCCATAATGAGATGTATTTATTGGTTATTATGTCTGATGAAACAGCATCAAAAAGTGCTCACTTTACCGTGAACGGCCTATAATTACTTTATGTGGGCTGTACTGCCAGATATATACGCAATTGCTCAACCGTACGTGAGAGAATTGAGTTGTAAATATAACCTCAAATGTGTTAGGAATAAGGTCTTATTTAATATTATTGCAAGTGTTAATTAGCATCATTGAAGTGTTGTAGAAAATGGATTGTCATGTTTACGTCGATATAAGGAATCATGGCTAACAACGTATAGTCACATTCTGTACAAAATTAGAATTCTTTAGAAGCGACATAGCATCACTAATCACTAAACAATTTATATAATTAATGGTCCTATTAAGAAATATTTCCAAAGTGTTGAACACTATATAATTTTAAGCATTTATGAACTACTTGTGGCAATAATTTCTTTTAATGTTGCTAAGCAAAAAGAGTTGAGAATCATCTAACGTACGTAAATAATATTCCTGAAGTTTAGTCAATGCATAATTCATAGATTAAGAAATGCATTATTATGTGTAAATAAAATTAAGAAAAGTGATTAAGCAGTAGTTACCATGTTGTAAGAATATTTATGGAGTTTTAGATGAGGCGTAGCAAAGTCACTAAGAATCTAATGAGTAAGTGACAAAGCTTTGTTTTATTAAAGAGAAAAGCATAGAATAAATAATGATTGAAGACATAGCTTATTATGTTAGTGCCAAAGAATGAACAATGTGAAGCTTGACAGGACCCGGCTGATTGGCTGCCCTTGCCTCTGGGTTACTTAATTGAAGCTAGGCGAGTCGCGTCTCTGGGAGGTTACTCATCTCGGGGCACTGGTGCCTCAACAGAGTACAGTACCGGCCTAGTAGGCCATCGGCTTGGCACAAAGTCTGGCTCGGATAGTTTCAACCTGCGTGGTGCAGGCTCAGATGGTGGTACAGCGGGATCGGCGTGTCTGTCCTGTGGACTGCCCCTGTTCCCATGGCCCTGGTGGCACTCGACTGGGAGTTGGGGTTTGCATGCGAGGTGCTTGGATTTGTTTCTGCTCTGGAGATACTAATTACAGCTGGCGTGCTGATGGATCCTTCACTAAACAGTACTTCCAGCAGTATCGGGTGGTATCCTTCTGCAACACGGGTTGATGGCTCAAACAAATTGACAGGTGTGACGGTGGGTACTGGTGCGGTGAGCGGTTGTAGCAACGCAGCCTATTCACGCAGACTCGGTAGCCCGAACCCGCTGGGAAGGATGCAAAACTCCTGTGGATTCTTTGAGACAGCCCTCGCTTCTGTAACCTTCCTCTCAACACCACCGCAAGCACACAGCGCTACCTAAGATCGGGTCTGTAGGAGGTAGGCAGTTGATGTGAGAGTGTCCAAGTATGGGTGCCAATTGCTACCTCCAACACTGCACCTCACTCTTGACTTCCCCACCGGAGGTGGGAGGAGACTCGGGCTGCAAAAGTCTTGGTTGTAGGAATAGGAACTGCACTGTGTTGTCCCAATGGAGTTGGTCTCCCCTGCACCAGAGTGTAACCCTCTCGGCACCACGAAGGGAGCGGTGAGAGAATTTCACCCTACCTAGCAAGCTGATCCCACCAGGAGCATTCCTAGTGTCATCGCTCAACCAATCCTCCCACCTGGGTATAAGGAACGGGTAGTCTTCCAATATTGGTGAGGTGAGTGCCCAGTGGTCACTGGTCTCCGCAGACTCGAAGAAGTTCTACCTCCTCGGCACCACTAAGTGTGCAGTGAGGTGGGAGCGACTTCAAGCTGCAAGCCAACTTCCAGGGGGCGGTATCCTAGTGTCGTGGCTCTACTGTTCACTGCACGAGGCAGAGAATGGGTGATCTTCCAAGGATGCTGTGTGCTGTAAGTGTGGGTTCTGTATGAGTAAACCCGGTCTCCTCTGGCTCCATCAGCTCCAATGATGACAAGAGGAAGGAGGTCGGAGAGATACTCAAAAGATGGGGTAAGATCGGTGTTTATTTATAGAGAAGAAAACAAACAAAGATAATCCACATTGGCTTGGCGGAAGGTAAACACCCTAGTGTTAACAGGAGAAGGCACCCTTGGCCTTGGGACAAGCTCTACTCTCTGTTGTCCGTAAGGGACTGAACGTGTCTCAGTGTGCTATTGTTGACACCGCTGGTTCTTAAGTGCAGGTAGGAGAGGATCTTTGGCCCCGCGAGGAAGTGGTGAAGTATACTGGAGAGGTGCGGACTCTGCACCAATTGCTTGCGCGGTGAGAGGCCAGGAGATGAGTCCGAAGACTTGATCAAGAACTGACGATCTGCAGGCCGGGCGAATCGCCTTTTATACTTCTTGGCCATTCCTTACTTCACTGACATAGGGCCTCTGGAGAGGGGGTTAGCAGGTGCAAGCCCAGCACCTAGATCCTTGGTGCGAGCGGTGGGATCTAGGCATCTTACTTGTGGTGGCATCCCGCGACACCCTGTTGTACTAGTCCCGAATCTCTTTCATAGTCCCAGTGGCTCATCAGGTGAAATTATACTTTATTATTGGGATGTCTGTCCCGGCCTGGTAGATACAACCACCTTGTAGGCGACTGCGGTAATTCAACTCTGTAGATAAACTGCCCGGGATGTAGTTGCACTGATGCATAACAGTAATTTATTAATATTTATGAAAGACAGCATGCGTCAATATAAAATCTTGAAGTTCGTCGTTATTCATTACTTAATACTCAATTCTAATATAATTTCTAAGCACTAGAGGTTGCTAGATGCAAAAATGATTGTACGAATCAGCTGCAATGGCTTCCATTAATACAATGCCTGCATGCTGTCCAATGTTCACTAACGGCAATGGTAGTGAATGTGTTAAGTCATACGGGTTATCCTGGTCATAACATTGATGTATGCAGGACAATACACTATTCACATTAAGTGTTTATTGAACAACACAGAGTATAAAACACAAATAATGCATTATATGTTGTACAAGTTTATCTTACATGGCTCAAAAAACTTCTTGCATAGTAGAAGGGTGGGAAACGAGTATCCTTACGGCAGCAGTCTGCTGTACTCCAGGAAGAATGAACTCTTCTTGACGCCTTCCCACACTTTGTATGCATAGTGAAACCTGGAGAACAAACGAATCAAGTTCACACTTTGGAAATACAAATTAACGTTACCTAGGAAGGTTATCAGTGCCTGATACAGTCAAACACTATTATAAATTTAATGAAGGAATTGACAAATTTAACCTTAATAAGTAGGAAAATATCTTAAGGCAGATTCCCACCTGCCATCTTGGATTTGTGGAATTTTTGCTATGCTCTGGAGATACAGTTTTGTATCCTGTTTTCGGAACGACAGAGCAGAGAACATTGCCTCAGGTCAGTATTTCTTGATTACTGTTGATATTGTCGCCTTTGTAATCGTCTGCAAGAAATTACCTCAAGTTTTGCCTCAACAGTTACCAGCTACAAACTAATAAATGTAGTAAAGCTGTGGCAGTTCGATAAAGTTTGGGAAGCTGTGTCGTGCGGGAAATTTCAATACACCTTCTGTAATAGAAGCTTTGGCGAAAAACCGATAAATCCAAGATGGCGTGTGGGAATCCGCCTTAAAATTGCCACATATATTTAATGTTTACAAGCCAGGTTGAAACTTATTTAAACTTATTTAGCAGGAAAACTTCTTAACAAGGGAACATGTTAAAATTGTTTTACTTTATATATAAAAATGTGTGATGGGAAAAGAAATGTCAATAAAATTCTGTACAACACCTGAACTCTTCAATCAATAAAACATCTAAAACTTGCTAATGAAATTTATTTACACCTAATGAACAATACAGTATCCCTCCCATTAAGACAAATTAAATCTTGCAGTACCTTTGGCCATATTTCCTCCATCTCCCTTTATCTCAAAATTCTTGACTATATATATTAATTTAATTCAAAATATTTGAGATGTTTATTCCAGTTATTGTGCCATCACACACACACACACACACGCACGCATGCACACACGCGCGCACACACACACACACGCATGCACACATACAGTATGCGCACATATGTACATTTATATTGAAGAGTTTTAAGCCACCTCATACAGTGATGAGATATCAAATGCACGAAAAGGGTTAAGCACTAAGTCAACTCCAGTATGGGTGGATTTGGAGGCTTCAAACCTCAATAACCAGTGCTGTACGAGCATCACAAGAGTCGCAATGGCAAGCCCTGAGTCAAAGAAGAATTGTAACGAAAATACATTTATTGTTTCTAAAAAAGGGTGAAACAATTCTGGAATTCTACCCGTCCATTAGTGAATGCGCGGGGCCCTTGAATTTCGGTCTCGACGAGAAAATGTTAGTTTCCACCATAACTGAGAATTTGCTATCTGAAGTACATGTCCATAGTGTTGGTTAGGAGTTTCCGGTGTCTCTGGGTGTATCACGCAGTTGGGCTGTTAAAGTGGAAAATAGTTTGTTTCCAGGTAAATTATGTGCATGGGAAAATAATAATTTGCCAGTGAAACATTGTAGGGCTGAAGATGAACCAAGTAATAACAAAAAGATTGTGAATAGTGGGAAGCGTGACCATAATGTTATGGGTGCAGACTTGAAGATCACGTCGCACAATGTAAAAATAAACGACGGGCCGTTTCTCCTGCTACTGGTAAAGAGTGAAGTGGAATATTGGTATAGAATGTGGTCCCGCTATATGGTTGTTGGGAAATTGAGCTGGAACATGTATATTTTTTGGTGTATCATTGAGATTCTTAACTGAGTTTATTTGTGATATTTTCTCTTTTGAATGTATGTCTCCTATTTGTACCTCTCTTTCTATATTTTTATATATATGTGTGTGGTGTTTAATCTGATTTTCTATGGGATGTAATGTTCTTTTTGTTGATGTTTCAGCTGCAGATTTGGTTTGGTAATTGCAAATTATAACATGTGCTGAGTATTGTCAGTGGGCCAGAAACATCTGGAATATTAAATATTTGGTCAGTTTGTTCCCCCCCCCCCCCCCCAGTGTTTTTGGCGGGGTGTAGTTGTGACAATGTGCTCGTCATTTAGTGTGTACCTAGGGTAATATTGGCTAGGTTGGCAGCAGCCATTTGCCATGATGCATGTTTATATTTTATTCCTCTGTACTTTTAATAGGCCGGCCTATCATTATTATGTTACCGTAATTATATTCGTTATTTGAGTATGTAATATTTTTATAATTTATTAGTCATGTTTTGATATGTTAATTTATTTCACACTTGTTATATAAAAGTATATTTTCGTGTACCGTATGCAGTTTAAATATTGTAAAGGTGGTGGCCGCCTGGTGCGCTGCATGTGTGTGCGTGGCGCGACACAGGCTAGACGTGGAGTCGAGAGAGTTGTCCGTTGCCCGGCATGCTAAACAGTGCTGTGGTGTACGCTGCTCGTGCGCAGTCGGGTCTGGCAGATACGCTGCGAGTGACACGTTTGGAGGGCGGCTTCATGCAGGGAAAGATTATTCATGTGCCGACTATTACGAGTGTTCCGGCGTAAAATTACTTACTATTGTACTTAATGATCAGACAAAGGCGATGATGTTCCCCCGCGACACGGAACACACGCACTCCCCTAGGCGCGCCGAACTAGACTGAGGAGGTTGGCATCGAGATCCTGTTACCAAGCGCTGATCTCCCGCCAGCAAAGCCGTTACACATATCTTGCATACATGTACATGTCAAACTGAACACAACATAGCAAAACACTTGGAGGAATTAAGGTATTAATTCCGACACCTAATTACTTCTTTGAATTGTTCAGTTCTTTGTTGCTATGTGTGACCGGGAAAATTAATAACACTTGGAAAAGACTGAATGGGCTTGCAAAAGAAATGTAAAATCATACAAAAATTACACAACACATTTTAAAACAAAAGACCCTTCAAAAACAATTCTGTAAATTAAAACATTAATTTAGTGAAAGCTGTAGAAATTTAAATTTGGGCGCTTGGCATGGCGGCTGCCGGAACTACCAAGATCAATTTGCTGTTTACATTAATAAAAACTGAGAACATAAATATGCCCTTTAAAAATAAAAGAAATATAGCATCAACTCTCAAAAATTATGCATTGAATATAGAGCACCTCCAAATGTAGGTCTCTTTCACTATGTTGACCACGAGGCTGGGCACACTCTAATTAAGGAGCACTGAGGGGAAGCAAACGGGAGATAACAATACCCCGTATTTACTTTAGGCTCTGCTTTCAGGGGATCACTACACTCGTCCAATTAAATCACAGACACACTAGATCTCTCTTGGAGAGCAGATCATTTGGATCACTAAACTGGTCACGGGACCCGTTCCTGCATGAACGGCACAGTGAAGCTTGCACAATATGCACAGCCATTCGTGGCCAATGCACAGCGAGCAGGATTGGTCTGTCATCCTAGCAGGGTAGTGAGGGCCACGTCAATGGGTTACATTTGACCTAAATATTTTATTAAAATTTTCGTAGGACAACATTACTACATACTCGGTAGCTTAGAATTTTGAACCAAGTAAATAATTATCAAAAGGTGTAAACAATAGATTCGTGCTAGGCCTATGTTCATAACCTACGAAAACTAGGGTGCAACAAGCTATCAAAATTGCTAACTCACATAGAATCAGGAACACAACAAATGTTATGTAAATTAAATTGAAATATTATTTAATTCTTTATTAAACCCTATAACTTTAGGCAATTATCACGTAATTTGTAGGAATAAACATTAGTTAAAAGTGATCATCTGATTAATAGATGTTGCTGAAGCCAACAAGACTGCCTGTCCGAATTCATCAAGTTTGGTGTCAAGGCTAAGTGAAGTATGCAAGGAAGCAAGTACACCAGTATGTAGCTGAATTCGGAAACTACCATAATTATTGTCAACAGTGACGACGTAGGACAAATTGAACTGCTTTGCTATTTATGTTTTAGTTACCTTCCCGCCATCCACTTCATTTATGATTTTGAGTTTTTCTTCCAACGTAAACTTGTGTTGTTTACACTTTGTTATCGTTGTACTGCACTGCAGTATGTAAAAGTACCACAAAATAAAATCACTTTTTAAGATAAAAACAATAACATTCAGAAGAAAGAGAAACGGTGGCACTGTCATAGGTATTCTAGTAGTGTGCGGGAATGGAAATTCAGGAAAAATATTTTAGGTTAGGGAAAGAAGTTTCTGGGTCGCTAGACCTCGGGCACTATTCATAAACATATCTTGAGCTTTAGCTTCGTCAAGCTGATCTTATTTGGTGTCTCAAGTGCGTATTTACATTTCACGAACATCGCTTAGGCTTGTCTCAAGCACAAGCAAACAAGGCGGTCTTCATGAAGACTGTCTTATTTTTGTGCAGATTAACAGTAAATATTTCTGTTCCATAGTCGCTGCTTAGGATCGCGATTTCGAACCACAGTTCATAATCATCGAGACCTCGCTTAAGATGGCAAATAAGCTCGTCTTCACTAAGTTCACTGTAGAGGTGACTTGAGACTGTGCTTTTTAAAACTGCAAATGCTGATTAGACAACTTCACACGTCGAACTAGCAGAGATTTCTTTTACAATGGCAATAGCAAAACATGTGTTAGGTTAAGATTAATGTTTAATTACACATTTGGACGAAAATCTAAATTGTTCTGCTCTAAGAAAGCTCTTATATAGTTGTAATTGTACAGATACTAACATAATTCACACAGTAGAATTTAAGTTCCACTAACGACAAAGTAGTAACAAAATAGCACTAAATTCATTACAACTTTTCAAATTTAATAGTCATTTACAATAAGCGTACATGTGCGTTACAAAAAATAAAATATTATCTTTTATACTGTGTGTTTAACAGAAAATAAAAGTAGAAGTTTTGTAAATATAAATATATTATACACTGCAAATTTTGATTCAGAATTATATAAAATGTCTTGGCACTGTATTTATTTTTTACTGTTTCCGTTCAAAAGTAATGCCCTTGATAGTGCGCCGAGTTATTTTATACCGGCTCGTGTAAACAAATCACATCATTCATACAGTTTCATTTACAATCTCATTTTACACTCTCCCGCAACATTTTGCTAAGTAAGAAAACCAATTTAGTTATTTTTCACTAGATTAACGTCACTTTATTCGTTTTACATTGTTCTTATGTATTTGCAATACTTATGTATTTGCAATACTTATGTACAATTTGAAATACTTAATTTATAAATCTGCAGATAATATGCATGTAATATCATGCATACATTATGCCGTGGTACAAAAACTGCGTATTTATTTCTATTTCGTGTCTAGCCGCCATGCTTCATTTTAATTCGAGCCTTTGTAGCATGCTTTTAGCTTGTACTTGACCAAGTTGGAAGTGGTAAAATATAAGCTATGCCTTGAGCATGCCGCTTTCACAAAGATCGTCTTGTTTGTAGGCTATGAAACGTGGTGCAGAAATAACACTGTCTTGAGAGATAAGATGGCATTGACTATGATTGGCTTAAGCTCAGCCTTGAGACATGACTATGAATACCACCCGTAGTGAATAACATTCCATCATGACTTATTACTAGGCCTGTGCGAATATCACTTTTTGATTTTGAATCGAATTTGAATACGAATACCAAAATATTCCCGAATAGGAATATCGAATTTGAATGATTAGATCCAAAATAGGCCCAAATATATAAATTAAATTACCATGACAAAAATGTGTAATTTGTATTTAACATTTCAACAAAAAGGATGCGTTATAAAAGTAAACAAACTAATTTGACAAGCTATAGCACTGAAATACCTCCATCCAGTAATCATGTAGGGTATTAAAGCTAGGTTGACACACTAACGTGTTCCATTTCTGTTGCTGGGGATCTCATTTTATTTTGGTATAAATAGCGCGGGAAGTGGGGGGTTTAGTATAACATCTTTCACGAGACGGCATTGATTTGTGGAGCTAAGTGAATAAAACTATACCCAGAACCTGCTTATATACTAACCGAGAGACCCTCACACTAACATCGGTACTAATAAAAAATAATTACCAGGATCCAAACGCTTCCACTACTAAGAATTATTCCATCACTTTTAACATGGCAGTGCGAGTTCCGCAGCAATGATACGTAGCGCTAAGCGTTGCCGCGGAAATCGCATTTACCATGTTAAAAGTGACGGAATAATTCTTAGAAGTGGGAGTGTTTGGATCCTGGTAAATATTTGATTGAATGTTTGTTGAATGAATTGTCCGCTGTTTCGAGTGTTTATCCGTAGATCCATTTTAGCATTAAAATATCCACGAAAACAGATCAAATTTGCTAAAATGGTAACCCTGGAAATATCAATATTCACATTTTAAAAAAATCTAATATTCGAGATCTCAAAGTATTTATATTCGCATCAAATTGAATTCGAATATTCTATTATTCGAAAATCCGAATATTCGCACAGGCCTACTTATTAGATTAAACAAAAAACATAGAATAATAAGTATATGCTAAAAATTAGATTAGAGCTAGAAAATTCGTATTGTTTTATATTTTTATACACTTAGTTGTTGCACTGCGAATTAATCCTCTGGGTTTGGAGCACTTCCTTAAAATACTTGCTTCAATTTTAAGAGGAAAATCCCTTATAATATTTTTTTAATAATAAAAAAGAAATTAGAATTACGACATGATAATACAAAAATGTCACTTTAAATTTGTTTAAAAATATTGCCTAGAAGTTTTTCGGTTCTCTGCTATTTTCATTATAAATAATTTTATGATGTCTAATAAGGAAATTTCACATTTTTCGTTCAATTTTTGGTAGTAAAATGTGTGTACATTAACACAAAATTACTCAAATTAACTTTCACTTGAAGTTTTAACATCCATGAACACACGCTTCTAATCACGTGTAACTGCAATTACAGCCAAGTCGCATTGAGCAGGTTATGAACGCAACATACCGAATGTGTATGCTGACAATGGCAATTCCTCTATTGATGACAAAATGAAGAGTAGCTAAGTAAATTAATTATATTTTCTCACAGTAAATTAGCTATGTTTGAAGTGAGTGAAGATATTTGGATGGCTTTTAACATTGAGATCTTAAGAACCAATGAGGGAAATTTAGATGAGATGAAGCAGCACTGAAATGGAAGGGTGGGGAAACAGGAGATCCCCGAGAAAATCAAGCCGACCAACAGTATCGTACAGCACAATTCCCACATGCGAAAATCTGTACTGACCCAGCCGGGGTTTGAACCCGGATCGCCGTGGTGCGAGCCACTGTGGCTCCGCTATGTTTGGCGACGAGTGAGCACAACACATAATTAAAAAGAAACACATTCCGAACGAAAAACAAAGACAATTTACTGGCGTGTTACGAATTGTTTTAACCAAACCCATATTTAAAAAAAAACCATGTTAGGTCTCAGAGAAATTGTTAAAACATCTGGAGTTAAATTAAGTATTGATTGTGCACTAACTTATTTTTACATTAATGTTTAGGTTATGTATATTGAAATTCACGTCCTTCATCAACGAGCAATTAATACTTCAAGCTGACTCCACAAAACAAAATGTACTCGTTCGACTAATCGATACTATGGAACTTTGGGCCATTACTTGCATTAATGCGCTGAAGACGATTACTAATCAACTTCTTTTGCGCACCATGCGCACAGAAGAGATTACAAAAGGTGGCCACGCACCAAGTACATGCAACCAGCATCTTTAGTTACCGGTTTTGATGCTAGAGGTGCGAGATTTTTTCACACTGCGTAAAGTAGCGCTGTTTGTATTGTATACAACTATGGTGTAATGATTGTTTATGATAATTTCAACAGTTACGATTTTGTTTGTATTAACAATCTGAATGAAATAAAAATTGTTTTCTGCGGGACAGAAACCGACTTTGCACTACATATTAATCATATTTTGTATAAAACAAATTAAATAGCATTAAAATGGCTAGGATATTTTCAGGGATCACGAAATTGCTTTGTATTAATGGGAACTTCATATCAACCGGATCTGTACTGAAATTCGACCGTACAACAAAATTTACACAATTATACGGACACAATTCATTTGTAGGTCAATTTTTTAAATGCTTAATATACTAAAAGTGAACTGGCAGGAGCAGTATGCTACACACCAATTCTTCTCGGAGAGCACGGTGTGTGTGAGTGGTTGCTTGGCGACGCCCAGAATCTGCCTACGCAGCTTGCTGATCAGCTCTGGGAAGCCAGGGTGTCCTCGGAAGCGACCTGTCTCTTCTGCAACAACACAATATTCACAGTACACCTTCGTCAGCTGTTTGCCTGCACTCAAGCCATCCGGCTTCTTGGACACTACATACCAGAGACATAACTGACACCCCTGTAGACCTCACAATGCTGGGGGGTTTCATACTTTGGCTGATTATGTGTGGCTATCTTAAAATATGTGCACAATATAGAACATGACTTGCCACGCAATAAATATTACATAACGCATTACTGGCACTGTGTTCTCATTCCCGACTCCCCGGGTCACCTCTCACATATACTGATGTGACAATCTTAAAGCACATCTCTACTAACACAGGACACTGTGACCCGAAGGGTATAAACATGGAAATGTGTTATGAAATATTTAAAGCAATATTTGTAATTGTATTTTATATATGTACAAGTTTATGGTGGGCAATTATATTAATTGCACTGATGTATTCCTTTCCATTTTGCTCATTCAGTTTAATCATTTCAGTTGTATAGTCACAGAAACACTGTTTTCATAACTGAATTATTGATATTTGAACTAAAAGAAAACATACAAATGAATTAATGCACTTATTATGCAAAAACACTCTCTCTTTACTGGAAGGAGACCCAACTACGTAAAGTTTTGCCTCATCTTCGACTACTCCTACCGTAACCAACTCAAAACTAATAAAACTTGAACCACTTGTGCACTCTACGTGGAATATATCTGTGAATACAACTGTCTGACATTTGACAAAATGTAGGTTCAGCACCTTCCTTAGCGACAGCAAGGCCTGGTGCAAGAACTTATGTAAGGCTCTTCCCTTCCAGACTAGTAGATCTGCCCTTTAACCCATCTTCCCACAACGCAATCACCTTTCCAACAATATGCTCCGTTTTTGAGTGCCGACGCCTTACATTTTAGAAACAAACATGTTGAAATATATACTGTAAGTCACAACCAAACAAATGCTTAATGTTTAAATATTTTTTTATTAAATTAAAGTATATTCAACCCTGAGTGATGTTAAAAAAAAAACAGACCTTTATTCACAGAAGGTTGTATTCGGAGCTTATTGGCACCACGTGTGAGGCAACAGTACCTGTCTCTCAACCCTAAGGATGGTCCAAGTTGTGGCTGTGTAAGCACACTAGCCTATCACCATAGCAATCTGGGTTTGATTCCCGGTGAACGACAGAGAGGATACTCGGCAGATCAGGGTGACTAGCTGCTAACACAACCAATGTACATAATGTCATGTACTTTCCCTGACTTTTACATATATACCGAAGCTAAACCAGTACACTAGAACTCTCTTAAGATGTTTCTGAAAGCAATGAACAATTTCGACTTCACCAGGAGAACCTCCTAAAATGCCTGCTGTTTGTTAGACCACGTGCAAAATTGTTTAAAATTATTAAGCAGGAAAATTTTAAAAGTGAACTTATTAAGAGGGTTTCACTGTACTGGTATAAAGTCCACTCATATTCAGTAAAATTGTATATTATTAGGGACAAATGATTTTTGTGAGAAAATTCATGGCTAGGTTACATTTAAAAACAGCCTTCTTTTAAATATCTGCCATCTGTCTTGAGGAGACACAACTTGTTTCTGAACTGGCCCTATCAGAATAAGGTTACTGCACTACTGAATATCTATGATTCTCAGGCAAACACACGAGACATTAAAATTGTCAGATTACGAAAGTGTATCTGAGCTAAATTATTTTGAAATAAACCCAGTCGGTCACAAAATATTTGACAAAGATCAGTGTGGATGAGAATGGCAACAGCGGCAGTCTCACCAGAGTCTCCTATTTCCGGCAAGACGTACAGGTTGAGGGGCTCTCCACACGTGGACGGGTTCAGGCAGTTGATAACATTGCCATTTGCGATCCCTATGCCACTCTGGATCTGCACACGTGACCTCAGGAACGCACGGTTGTACACGCTCTGCCAACACAACATCAGTTCATGCCTAAACATCCTTTGCTCATTAAAAATATACATTCAAGTTTTATACTGTTACATCTGACAGCAAGTTCTTTTCCCATAAACATTAACATTAAATTGAAACTAATGACAAACAGGATGTTGGAAACTTTTACTATCAGGTGCCAAACTGCGATGTTGGGAACTGGCCCACCAATACATCACCAAATGCAGACACACACCTGGCTTAAACATAATATAATCCCACTGCCACATTTCAAATTTCCCGCCTCATCCTAGTTTCTCTCCTGGCCGCTAGGTTCACTGTTCACCAGATGCAGTGTGCCACCACTCACCGCCTGAAGAAGCTGGTCTATACAGTGAAACGTCGCTCGCGACTACGCATTCACATTGAAAATGTGTTTGTCCGACTCTGTGTGTGTGTATGTACGTGTGCGCGTGTCTATCCATGAGTACCGCACTGTGAGTTGTGTTTCTTTTCTTCTTTTTACAATGTAAACACCAAATAAAATTATCCAGTAACGTGCAATTTTATTAAATACATATAAAGTACGAGAATTTACACTTATACCATGTGAAGTCCTTTACTGAGATAAGGGGAAGGGCAAATGCAGACCATGCCTCCCCATTTCCGTCCCCTTGATGACGAGCATGGTATACGAGTAGTGGATTTGGCTTACCTGTCCAATTTAGGTACATACATTACAAGTACAAAGGGAGTTTTTAAAATACAAAAAAGGCATTTCTTAAAAAAAATTGTTTTCACACAACACACAAATCAGACAAGCTGAAAGGCATATTGCAAAAAAATGACACATCAAGCGAGAGAGAGAGAGAGAGAGGAGAGAGAGAAGAGGAGAGAGAGAGAGAGAGAGAGAGAGGGGAAGAGAGAGAGAGAGAGAGAGAGAGAGAGAGAGAGGAGAGGAGGGAGAGAGAGAGAGAGAGAGAGAGAGAGAGAGAGGAGAGAGAGAGAGAGAGAGAGAGAGAGAGAGAGAGAGAGAGAGAGAGAGAGAGAGAGAGAGAGAGGAGAGAGAGAGAGAGAGAGGAGAGAGAGAGAGAGAGAGAGAGAGAGGAGAGAGAGAGAGAGAGAGAGAGAGAGAGAGAGGAGAGAGAGAGAGGAGAGAGAGAGAGGAGAGAGAGAGAGAGAGAGAGAGAGAGAGAGAGAGAGGAGAGAGAGAGAGAGGAGAGAGAGAGAGAGAGAGAGAGAGAGAGAAGAGAGAGAGAGAGGAGAGAGAGAGAGAGAGAGAGAGAGAGCGAGCGAGTGTGTGTGTGTGTGTGTGTGTGTGTGTGTGTACCCTGGATAAAGTACAACTTGCAGAGATTAGGAAGATATCTTCAAGGCTGGCTCAGACACACAGCTGAATGTGGTAAAAGTTGTGTGAGTGTAGAAAAGAAGAGAGGTAATTAGCCGACAGTGGTGCAAGAAAAACTGAAGAAATGTATTGGATAGTCTTGGCCTCCCCAGACAACTACAAGGGACAGGACAGCACCAAGAAGATTACATCAAGGTTTCAATTGCTGGCTGTGTTTTACTTTACCAAATTTGTTAATCAGAATTTTCAAATTCAAAAGTAAAAATACAACCACAATCTGTTTAAGTTTGGTAACAATATTTTATATAATATGCTCAAGCCATTAAACTATTTCCAGGCGATTGAATGCAGAAATACGAATATTCTATTTTCAATTTTGGTGTTCATAAAGCAAAACACAAAAAACAGGAACACAAATAACTGTTTTTATTAAAAAGCAGAGCACAAAAACTAGGTACACAAATACAAATACAGTGAAACCCTGTTAAGAAGTTCCCACTTAAAAAGTTTTCTGCTTAATAAGTTGAATAATTGCGCACATTGTCTAGCTGCACATGTAGAGAAAGAGAGAAGAGAGGGGAGAGAGAAATAAAGAGAGAGGGGGTTGAGAGGGATAGAAAGGGGGAAAGTAACGATAGACTGGTGATAGAATCAAGTAATGTGCCAGGGAACCAATATTCTTGATGATGGAATTGAGTCCGTAGGTATGTCTTCCACTATGAGCAGTTAGCAGAACACATGTAATAATAGAACGCACAGGAACTGATAGCAAAATCCCTTGTTTGTTCGGTGATGCCAATAGAGGAAGTTTGCGTATAAAACAGAACATGAAAATGAAAAATATGATACTATATAAGCCACATAATTGCATACACCTCAAGATACTAATAAAATGTATTTGAACCACAACGTTGTGCTGGATGTAACTGCTGGGATGTAGTTAATATTCTAAACGCTTGTTTATTTGAATAATTTGTATATGAAAAACCAGTGCTACATAATCTTTACAATGCAGAAACCAACATCCGTATATACTGTACATAATCAATATTAAATAAAACAAAGAAGTGATCTAGTCTGATACAATGGGTAAAATATAAAGTCTTTGGCATACGAAGGTGGATGGCAATAACAATAGTAACATTCGTGAAACATATAATACCAAATATTAACATATTGTTAACGTCTTTCTTGGAGTGTATGGCAGTTGCACAATAATAAACAATGATAAATAATTAAAAAATAAAATAAAAAGTAAAAAACTGTGAAAGGAATGAATAAAAATTTTCACAAGTTAATCATAATCCATTAGGTGTTAGTCATAATGTTTATTATTGGTGTGTCAGTGACAACTAGCAGCATGTAAAGAGTGGGAAGTGAGAAACTCATGACGGAGTTGATTTGGATTTGATTGCTTTCATTTTCATGGCAACATGAAGAGCTAAGAAGCCCCTTGCAGGGAATGGATCTTGTCATATTCTGCAATACTTTCTATTATACTGTACCTCTCAATATCAACACACTGTTTGGGTCACTTTGTTTGACAATATTTATTCATTTCCTTGAGTATTTGTATCGCCCCGCGTTACAGCCAGCAACAGAACAACACGTGGTGCACGTATCTACTTGTGACATCATGCATGATCGAGTCGTCTCGTGCAAACCGAGTCCGAGCCTGGGATGACAAGAATCAAGTACTGCGATTCCGGGCACCACTTGCACCCATCACACTGGATGAAAGAGAGACAGGACGATTGCAGTGCGTTACCTGCATGAGCTGCACCTGCCTGGGGCTAAAGTCAGACGGCTGGGCCTTGTTCTGCAGGAACATGATGTGTGGGAAGTACTCTATTATCTCCTCATCCTGCGACGTCGTCGGCGTTGATGGCTTCAGCATCTCCGCACACTGCAGGAACCTGCTGCAAGACACCAAGCTGTTGACATTCTATCCTGCAGTCTCACTTCACTTCAAGCTTCTGGCGAGATGTGCACCTACAGGTCCTATCTTACCAAAGTCCCTTGCTAGATGCACATTACCGTTCACCCTACAATGCACCTACAGTTTGAAAATTAGCCGACTATATACGCTGTTCCCTGTTCACTCAGCACCAGCACTTTTGAAATTAACCTTTGAAAAATATCACTGGCTCTACCTGCATATATATATATATATATATATATATATATATATATATATATATATATATATAAAACAATTTCTCAATTTCTTGCCTGTGTGTTTACAACAGATAAAATAGTAATATCGTATCGTAATTTTGCCATGTGCTTATTCAGAATGTATTGATAAATATGAGTACTGTGCAACTTGCATTAGCAGAACTGTGTGAAGAAATATCAGTTGATAAATGCAGCTTCCACAAGAGAGGATATTTACTAGTGTCCAGTGTTATATTGAAAATATAAAATTCTGGGGTTTTTCCAGGTTATACTAAGGATTTTCCAGATTTTACAAACACACTTAAAAAACCGGTTTTGTACAGTGTCCCATCTTTTACAATGCAGTATATATAGAAATACGTACAAGTTCACATTAAAAAGACATTATAAATGCAATATAACCTCCCTAGACAAAAATAATATATTTACACATTCAGCAAGATACTACTAATAAAATTTCTTTCCTTGAAAAAATGCAATAAATGCCATTTATAAGCCCAATTTAAATAATTGAATTACATCTACATTATTTATAAAGATTTATCCTTGAAAATTGTAATAAAGGCAATATATAACCTGGACAAAAAAAATCTAATTTATATGAACATTATATATAAAGCTGTCCTCCAGCTAGGCGGCACGCCGTGTGCTGCTTATCTGCAAGCCACCTGTGCACAGCTTGCTATAAGCTGTGTGCCTGTCAGCAGTGATTACAAGCAAGGAGAGCCATAAGATGGGATATTTTCATGCATCGCTGACTATTAACTGAGGTTCCTATTTCCTTTTATCGCCACGTGCGAGTGGAATGATTGTTGGGTGCATGCGTGTTTTATTCGGAAGACATTTGCAGATTAAATGAAATTAGTAACGTGGGTATCAATCCCGTCTCTGACTATACAACGCCGACAATGAAGGAGAGAAGCTGACTATAGAACGCCGACTAGCTGTCAGCAGTCGCGAGGCGTTGCCGCTCGTAGCTTCCTACTGTGCCGGGTGGGTGGCAATTAAAGCTATGCTGTAAACTTCTACTGTTAAATAAAGCTAAGGGTATGTTACATCGTTAGTTTAAATCAAGTGAAACATTTGGGACGATTAACACACACACAGCAAGCAGTAAACAATACTACAAGCAATTGTTACTTACATTTGCTGCAAGAAGGAATAGTTGTGGTTTGGTTTGACTGTGCAGAAAAGAATGCAGGAACTTGCAAGTTATCAGCAAGAATGTTTCTGATGCAGTTTATATTTCGCGTGGCTTAGAAATGCTTCCTTGCCCATTGTATCTATTTTAAAACTTTTAACACATATTTTGCACAGCGCAATGCCTCTATCTTTAGTGTCTTCTGAAGCCCATGGAAATTCTGATTCGTAACGAGATGAATATTTAGTTGACATTATCACTTCATCACGCAGCCAGTTACACACAAACAACGAAAAACAAGTGAGAGATGTGACCTAGAGATATGCCTACTGACATTCTTCCCCTCCAGAGTGACATGTCACTCGGCGTGGGAAAATACTACGGCTGGTGGGCGGTAACTGGGCGTGGGAAACTACTCCGGCCGGAAAAATGTTGCGCAATGTTGACAAATGGTTGTTCATATAAAAACTACCCTGACCTACGATCACAGCATTCGGTGACGAAACTAGAAACGCCTGAAAAGGGAGGAAAAAATAGCCTACAGATGGACAAAATTCCAGACTATTTCCAGGTTTTCCCCTGAGTCCTTTTCAATGCCATACTTTTTCCTGGTTCGGTGGCCACCTTGAGTATTACATGTCCAAAGTAATGTTAAGAGTACATGAGACATAAATTGAAGCTGCCTATAAATGTTGATTGTATTACACAAGCTTATGAATGCCTGTACAGAACAATGAAGAAAGCGCAATCGTAATTAAAAAGGCTTCACTAACTTTGTGAGGAATTATTTTGGCACTGTGATGTATTTCTGCCAAGATAATTTTTTACACTTTAAATTTTTAAACCACCACTCTGGCGTAAGAAATTATGCAAAATAAATGCATCAGTTTGGCCAAATTTTTGTTTGAAATACTGGCAAAAACCTTCACCTAGGATTGTTCTATCTTAGTTTTCTAATATTGTCTTCCAAAAACCAGAAAAACTCAGTTAGTGTCTTTGGTGTTGATTCGTGTATAGGTTGTTCATAGTAACTTAAGTACTTTCGAAAGCCTAGTTTTGAATCTACCTACTTTTCTTCAAAAATTTGTATCCTTGAACCATTAACACCATTACAGGCCTGTTCACTTTATTCATGTGCAAATAGTTGAAATGGAAATGTTTTACTAACACTGTATGCAAATTCGTACTTTAATATGTCAAAAACTAGAAACATTATTGCCAGTGACAATAAATTTAAACATCCCACTTGCAGTACAATTACTTTGCTACTACGTTAACTAGAGGCTTGCATGCCAGTGCGTACTGTACAATGGCGACAGTGACTTTATTTTAACAGTTTACTTCAAAAATGCTTTCTATAACATGAAAACAATTTAGCACGACCTCTTAACATTTCCAAATTACTTTGGAAGGATGAAAAACTGGCACAAAAAGGAAATTAATCAGGAATTACCAAAGTGTTTCCTTAACCAGTATGATGTAGCTATTTTGAAAAAGTACGTAGTAGAAGGTAGAGAGAGGTGCAGTGGGAGCGAGTGACCTGAGTATGTTGGGGTCGAAGAACCAGTCCTGTACAAGCAGCACGACGTGGCAGACGGAGAGCAGGAAGGCGGCCAGCTGCAGTGACTGCAGCTCCGCGCTGCTCTCCACCGATGTCAGATCCAGCGGCGAGAACTTCTTTGAGTCGTGGTGCGCCAGCCGGTCCATCACGGCATGCGACAACACCGGCTGCACGTCCAGCAGCACCATGCGGCTGGCCGTCACACATAGGTCCACCCCCACCGTGCAGTGCACCCCGTTCTCCTGGTGCTCCGCCCCCTGCCGCCGGAACATCCACCCCTCCCTGCAATTACACCCCAGGTCACACTTATTATGTTTATATGTGTACTTTTAAGATTCAAGCAGCTTAGGATTACATACAAACATTAACTTTGTACTATCAACATACAAATACACAAACACAAAATATTACACAGTTCATACGCGAAGCAGGTAAACGAGAAAATATCACAGCTCGACTCACAATCTGTTAATCATTTTTCATGGATACACCACCAGAAGAGCTCTTACACATGTTTGTTCCCAACGTAATTATCAAAGTTATATAAATCAAGTTAATATACAGGCACAGGATGTAGTTTATGTTTATCATGTAAAATCTGAAGCCTACTGGGGGAAATCTATGCAACTCCTACGGGATGGCCAAGGGTTTGGGAGCGTGTCTGGCTCAGGCCTGCTGCCTAGTCAAGACTAATACCACTGCAGCCCTACGTTGGGCCGCCACTTTGAAGCTACTTCCCATCCAAATTAAAATTGAGGGAGAAAAAGAAACATAATTATTGCTCTAACCCTTTTGACGTATGCCCGGTTTAAGGAAACTGGTTTGGACCCACAGTCAATGGGCTTGGGAGGAATGCAAATGGAAAAATATTCCTGGCTAGGGATTGAGTTCTCCACGTTGGGTTTTACAAGGGTTAGATGCAGACAAATGACCGGGGAAATTAAAAGCGATTCTAAGTCTTGCAAGGTGTGATTTCACAAAGGAAGCCCTGGTCGTGGCAATTTGGACTGACCTCTAGCATGATGCCAGAATCGCAAATTTCATAGGGGGGAATAGGCAGGGTCCTTACGACGCCTTGTGGACTGCCAGTTTGGTACAAAATGTGGGACTAATTGCACAAACCTTCGTCGAGGAGGACACAGAACCTTGAGTTTGCTGTGAGGAGGTGTGCTCCTCGGCAGTGGTTGACTCGTCCTGCTAGTTGGAGGTCGTGTAGATGCTAGTTCTGGGAGAGTGCAAGGACTGCATTGTACTGGCCTTCTGAGATTACTGGATGGAGTGGTTCCTGCACGAGTAGCCCAATCCAAGGCCATTAGAGGCCGAGTGGAATCCTTTTCTCACGTATAATAGCCTCTATGATGGTGTGTTGCTTAACAGATAATTTTATCAATGACGGAAAAGGAGATTTGACTAAGTATGGGGGATGAGAAGTACTAGGGCTACTTATGGCCAGTTCAGAAGGAATTAATTGTACTATTTCACACACTGTGGCTTGTAAGGCTCTTTTTAGTCTTTTATGTGCTTCTCCCTGATTGGAGTATGGCATGAGAACTGACAATGAACAACCCGTGGAGGATAAGCCGGCACGTTGACATTCCTAGTGTGTATTTCCAGTACTTAGACTTGTGACGTGCAGTAACAATCAAGGTTCCTTTCATCTGGTCTTTGCAAGCGGTGAATGGAACTTTTGAGCAGCACACACCACTTCCTCGGTCAGACTGGGGTAGCACCCAAAAGAGGTTGAACAGGCCTAAGTGGTTCCCGCCCCTATCTGGCCTTTGCAAGTGGTAGCAGAGTATGGAACACCTCACCTGGTCAATTCTCTTAGTGGATTAGAGTACCTAGTGCTTTGAGTGCAGCCGAAGGTCTATCGATTGGCAGAGCTTGGTTAACCTCTTAGTGGTGTGTGTGTCTACCTTGGTGGATTAATTACACTGCGTCTGGCTTTTTCTAAAAGCAAAATTATGCTAAAACACTAAATCGAAAGGTTTGAAGTAAAAATTGCAGGGGAGAGTAAATTCAGAACAAACGAGTCAAAATAAATACACGTTATTAATGAACATAAAGACAGGTGGTTCCGTACTCTATCTTAATTCATTATAATTAATGGAAGATAATTCTGACAGTTAATCGATGCAAAGGCTACCTTGGCAAAAGCTAACATGTAATGATTGGCGAAAAAATTGATCTGGCAAGAAAGATTCAATTAATAACACAACTGAATAAAGCCTAATTAATAAGGGATATTCTGATGGAACACTAGGGTAAAACAACTATCAGAAGGATAGCTGTTGGTGCCGCACTCTGTGGTGAACAAGGAAGGGGGGTGGGGGTTATTGGTGATTACCAAGAGGTGGGGTGATAGGCGATGGACGTCTTTGGGAACCTCTGGTGGCGGAGTCTCCCAGAAGCTCGGGATCTGTGGTGGCTGCAGAGGTGCGTTCAGCAGCTGCTGAAGAAATGTTGATCTTCTGGTTGGCGATGTCTTCTGAATGGTAGAGATCCCTGCCCTTGCGAGCGGTGGGATCTCTGGCAGTACCAGTGGGTGCGCACCCTGATGGCTACCTCCGGTCTTTGCAAGTGGTGGAGGAGCAGAGACTCTAGAGCTAGGGGTTGCTAGCCCTTATAGGTATACTGTTATCAGCTAGAAGCTGAGATGCTGTGGGGGTGCGAGGGAAGGTAGCCTTGCTCTCGGGGGTTGAAATTCCTGCTTCTGAGGTGGTGCTATTAATTTCTTATCTCCTCTGCAGGAGGCCTGATCCTTTCTTATCGCCTGCGTTGGAGGTGCTTGGGGACTGGAGCTGCTGGAGTAGACTGGGTGCTGCCCTCCAGTAACAAGCTGTGGAGCTAACTTGGCCTTCTTCGCTGAAGGGTGTCGCTGTCTCAGCCAACAGTTCAATTCTATGTTATGATAAATCGAGTGAGAGGAGGGTGGGGTGGAGATGGATGATCTGGCTACAGTAACGGGATTAATCCGCAGCAGCTTCATTGGCTAACATGCAGAAATAAAATTGGCAGGGGTTCGTTCTCCACGTGGTTAAGGAACAACTTTGACAGGGAGTCGAACCCTGATCGTTTTCCCGGAGGCCAACTTTATGATACAGAAGTTCGGTAATTCTTCTGCAGTTGGGTGTCGTACCTGAAGCAATTTGCCAGAAGATCATTTGATAGTACTGGAGCAGACGGAGGTTGCCTGAACAGGTGTTTCTGGGGGTTCTGAACCACACGTCGGCAATTCCTCTTTAGTGTGTTTTGTGGAAGTTTCCTCTAAATCCTCGTCCGGGTTAGAATTTGCAATTAATTTATTGATGTCAGACTGTTTACACAAGACGCGCCTCTCACGTTGCCTCTGGCCGCTCCCAGCTCCACAGTGCTTGTTCCGCATTGGAAAAGGGCTGTCTGCCTGGCTGCAGACAGAGGAGTCCTGGGTGGGTGCGAATTTGCAATCACTCCCAAGGACATGCCGTGTGATGGGCAGACCAAGGTATCAAGTCTTACGTCTCGTATCAGTGGCGGATGCACTGAAAACCCACGAGCAGCAGTATGTCCCTTCGGGCTAGAATGCCAGTTACTCTCAGGCCCTGTCTCCTGTGGAGTCCAGCGCACCTGCCAACCGTATAGACGTGTTAAGTTATTGCGCAATGAAATAACCAGTTTCCAATATTACACCACACTGAAAATTATAAATATACAAATGAGCAGGAGATCTACAATTAAAATTCCTGTAGACGACATTAGGATTAAAACACACGTAATTTTTATTACGTCCCAAAAGAATAAAGTTATAAATTCCTGGCTGACTGGATACACTGTAATATTTAGCTAAAACCAATAAATTAAAAATTTCTACTCAACAGGCAAAGGCAAGCCTGGAATAAAAAAAATAATTAAACACAATTAATTAAAGCAAACTGGTTAAGGTAATGCTATTCAGAGCGTGTGGCTTTACAAGGGGTCTGTCCAGGGGGGAAGGTTAATTGCGCAATAACCTGCTACCCCGCGGGAGTCAATGGAAGTTGACTGAGATAAAGGGGTAGTGGGTACAGGTGTTGGATTACCGTCAGAAGAGGAGAGCTGTCCCCGGCAGTCAGTTGGTGTGGACGAGCTTTGTCCAAGCTGAGGATTGGAGTGCTGGCGGCCTTCTTCAAGCTGCTGGCTGGAGAGAGCACTGCTTATCCCAAGCAGCCCTGCCGTGAGCTGAGGAGAGAGAGAGAGTCTTTGCGAACCTCTTCAGCCGGCAAGCCTGGCATCTCTGCTGGACCACGGTGCTGGGCCTCTATTTATACGAAAAAAATCCCTTCATCAACAATTTTCCGGGGTGTGGGGGGGGTGGCGTAGCCTTCCAGTACAGGGGCAGGTTTATCAGGTACAGGAGCGCCACTCATTTTCTTATCACCCCTGGTGGAGGCGATGACATTTTTACGCATCTCGGGCTGAGGATGGCGGGCCGCGAAGCCACCAGGCCACAGGGGTGCTCCTATCTCTGGTATTGATTGGAACTTCTTCGGTGGCTAAATGTAGCATAATGGAATTTAAAATTTTATCAGTTTGGGGTGGCGCTTGAATGCAGGATTCCGGGCAGGCGTAGAATTCCATAATTAAACACATTAATTACAGTTACTTAGTCAGCTACCTAATGCATAGTCTCCTTGCTCAACTAATAAAAATTATTTTGCCACTGTTTATGACTCTCCTCGAGCGCAGGGTGCTCTTAGATAAGGCGGAGTCGCCTGTAGAGCATGCCTCTGTGTGGCGCAACATGTTGGCATGTGTTAAACTGTCAAAGTGACTAAGACATCATCCTCTTCTCTTAAAGGTTATGTGACCATGATCATCATAACTTTCAAGCTTAAACATCTAAATTCATCGTTTGATGTGACTAGCTCCGCTAAATAATATTTGTTTCAATCCCGCCCCAGAACGCATCACTTTTAACAGTGTATTTGTTTAGACCTTGTTAACATGGCTACCTAGTGTGGGACCAGCCAAGTGAAGAGATAAGATTTTACGTGTTAAATGTTTTTGTGCTTGTCTCGGCCACCTTTCAGCTAATATTGCTTTTAAAAAATACCTTGTCCATCTTTCTTCCCTTGCACACTTCTACAAAAATTTTTTACATAGTAACTTCTTAATACCCTGAAAATTGTGGGTAAGTTATATATAGACTCTCCAAAAACAGAAACACTTATAAGTTCAATCTGACTTCTATTCCTGAAGCATGATTTATCTTGTCAAATGGCCTAAATTGTTTTTTTTTTTTTTGTTTGAAAGCAATAGGTGTTATGAAAGGTTGCTGGTACATGCCTAAAATCAATTAATATGAAAACCTTATCCTTTTGCTTAGTTGATCGCACACTATGAAGGACCTGCACCGAACTTTTTTTTCTTGTCACTTTCTCATTCTGGAGGGCAGCGGTAGTGCAGCGGCTAATGTGTAATGTGCTTGCCTTCCACATATGCAAACCAGGTTCGATTCTTCGTGAGGTTGTAACTGGATTTTCGCAAGTGGGAATTATGCTAGACGATGCTGCTGGTTGGCAAGTTTTCTCAACAATCTCCCATTTCCCCTGCCCTTGCACTCCAGTTGTCTCGCGTTGTGTGATACGCATGCACGTCTGCAAGGGGTGACACACCTGTTGGCAGGGTCAAGGTTGTCGCTGGCCAGCCAAGACATGATGGTGGACTTGCCGACGCCTTGCGGCCCAAGGCAGCCCACCACCAGGAAGTCATTCTGGTCGACCAGGTACTCCAGGCAGCTGTCGCTGAACTGCAAGCTCTCGTCCAGCAACTTCACGCAGACCCGCATCTCCGGGGGTGCCGCCAGGGGGTTCACACCTACACACAACATGTTCTGTTTACCTCACCATGACACATCCTGCCCACTGTGTAGCTCGCACCCTCATGTACAGCGGTCCACTATCACTATACATCAACATTATAACAGAGTGTAGTGGATAGGTTTGGGCAGCTCTTAAAGGCCCTTGCATAATTAAAAACTTTAACATTTGACTTTACGTTTGCTTTCCGACATGTTGTTTCTTATGGAACTTGACACAATGGAACTGTCAAAGGTAAAGTCATGCACTCTTGACTTAAAAATTTTGAAAAGTTGAAATTTAAAGTCAAAACCAAGTGGTCATTTTACAGAGAATCTAACACAGGTTATGTGGAATGAGTTTTATTATAGTGCAGGACGATTTTCATCTCAGTATGTCGTGTAACCATATGATTTATTATATCAAATCAACTTTGGCAGTTTATTAATACTTTCATGACTCTGATTACAATAGCAGGATTTTTATTACAATTTCTCTAAAGATTGATTAATTTAAAACCACACTTTAAAATAGCTACCCAGGCACCCATTTTGAGCCAAACAAAGCTGAGAGTAAAATAAAATAAATTAAAATATTTATAAATATTATTCAAATATTCTCTTAGATAATTGAGCCCAATACATGAAGCTCAAATATTTTCTGAGGCAGATAATACTCTCATAAAATCTTTCTCATGAGTAGATTCAGAAAGAGGAACAATAATTATAAGCGTATATGTTTAAATTAAATTCTTTAAAGATATACAAATTAAAATTCAACTGTATGCCAGAGCACCAAAGGCCTACCCAAGTCAGACATACATAAAAACTCTCCATGAAAATACATCTAAAATGTTTATAAAAACTTAATACTGATCATTTGAAAGAAGCACCAGACAGAATATTTAATTAAAATAAGTAGCAATGAACAAGGTGGGTTACCAAGCATTTATACACGAAAACAAGTTGATGCAGGTCCTGTTTGACTGGCCATCAAATTTCCAGGCAACGGCTCCAACTACAAACCAATTCAAACATTTACAAAAAACTCTACTGTTCCACCAAACATGAAATGTGTTACAGGGCTCCACAGCTAGCAAGTTACTCCAAACTGAATTTAAATAAAACACCAAGGCCAAAATCAAATTTAGAATACTAAACTATGAAAGCGCCAAACGAATTCAAACCAGCAATCACAGTATTACGTTACCATATTCTCGAAAGGCAAACCCACCTTAACATTTGTCTCTGCTGTGCTATATCCTTCAAGTCAGCTCACATGCTGATTAAGAATTATGGAGGGTCCCGAGATGGACCTTAGTAGGATGGAATACCAGAGTAGAAAAGACGAGCCTTGCGCTGATGCAAAGGCTGTTCACTTCACATTACATCATAACCAATCACAATAGACAAGACTGCGCATGCAAGGGAGGGTGGGGTGGGGATATCAAAGAGAGAGGGAATGAAACATGAGAAGGAAGGAATCCCAAGCCCTCGGGGAGGCAAGGTAGCAGTTCACACTTTAAATCCAGCAGCACACTCTATAGCGCAGACGCAGCAACTGTGGAGGTATATTAAATCAAGCTCATTTAAATTAAATAAATTTCTAATGAATATAATGTGAAGAGGAAATGTATGATATTGGTGGTTTTGTCAAAGGAAAGGAAATGTAAAGAATATTGCTAAAGTTCTCTATTGTGTAAGGGCTTTAATGGGGATCAGGCACCGCCATCCTCGTTTTTTTCCAGCAATTTTTTTTATTTTGAGTTTCTACTTGCAAAGGTGGATGTCGGATGGATTTATTTTGGATGACATGACATAAGATATAACTTAATGCATTTTCTGAAATCTGTTCTGTTCGACTGTGGTAGCTATTATGAACTCTGTAGTCGCTTCCACAAAATAATAAATTATTTTACCTCAGTTGTTACATGTTAGAAAAAATCAAAAGTAGAGAAGGTGTAACAATTAGGAAAGGTTTCATTCATGCTTTGTAGTGCCAAAAATTGTAATGCACTTCCTAGAATCAGATTTGTGGTGGAAGATCTATAAAAATAATTAGACAGGGAATGAGCCCCCTTAACAATGAGGTCTTGAAAGCAGATGGGAGTAAAAGGAGGAAATGGACCACTGCTGGGATGCGAAGATGTGGAAAAACAAGACCCCAAAGAATACGCGCTGACAAAAATCATCGTTCAGCACAATTCCCATTTGCAAAAAAAATGGGAGTAACCTCACCAGGAATCAAACTTGGTTCACCTTGATAGGAGGCGAGCACTCTACGACAAGACAAAGAAGAACCTCCTACACAACCTCGGTACCAAATACAGAAAGTATCTACACCACAGGATACCATGTTCCAGCCTTGAAGGCAAAACAGATGATGTAATATGAAGTGAAGCTTAATGGAGAGAGCCACTCTACTTGAGGTACAAGTCCATTTGTTTCCTGTCAAACTGGAAAGTGGTCAAAGTGAGTTGATGTATGGGTGGGGGAGGCAACAGAATAATGTGGTGGGATAGCTGGAAGTACCCTGAGAAAACCAATGACCACAGACAATGTCTCTCACATTTCAAGCACGCAAGAAGTCCGACTTATGCCTACCAGAAATAGAATCCAGATCAACAAAACCCGTGATTGTGTGCTAGCTACGTGCTACAACTCCTAACAAAACCCGTAATTGTATGCTAGCTACGTGCTACAACTCCTAACAAAAACCGTGATTGTGTGCTAGCTACGTGCTACAACTCCTAACAAAACCCGTAATTGTGTGCTAGCTACGTGCTACAACTCCTAACAAAATCCGTAATTGTATGCTAGCTACGTGCTACAACTCCTAACAAAACCCGTAATTGTGTGCTAGCTACGTGCTACAACTCCTAACAAAACCCGTAATTGTATGCTAGCTACGTGCTACAACTCCTAACAAAACCCGTAATTGTATGCTAGCTACGTGCTACAACTCCTAACAAAACCCGTAATTGTGTGCCAGCTATGTGCCACAACTCCTAACAAAACCCGTAATTGTATGCTAGCTACGTGCTACAACTCCTAACAAAAACCGTGATTGTGTGCTAGCTACGTGCTACAACTCCTAACAAAACCCGTAATTGTGTGCTAGCTACGTGCTACAACTCCTAACAAAACCCGTAATTGTATGCTAGCTACGTGCTACAACTCCTAACAAAAACCGTGATTGTGTGCTAGCTACGTGCTACAACTCCTAACAAAACCCGTAATTGTGTGCCAGCTATGTGCCACAACTCCTAACAAAACCCGTAATTGTATGCTAGCTACGTGCTACAACTCCTAACAAAAACCGTGATTGTGTGCTAGCTACGTGCTACAACTCCTAACAAAATCCGTAATTGTATGCTAGATACGTGCTACAACTCCTAACAAAACCCGTAATTGTGTGCTAGCTACGTGCTACAACTCCTAACAAAACCCGTAATTGTATGCTAGCTACGTGCTACAACTCCTAACAAAACCCGTAATTGTATGCTAGCTACGTGCTACAACTCCTAACAAAACCCGTAATTGTGTGCCAGCTATGTGCCACAATTCCTACCAAGAATTACTTAACACCTGCTAACTCCTACCAAAAATTACGTAGATAATTTCAGATAGATAATAAAATATTTGAAAAATGGCAGCCTCAAACATAAATAACAAAAATATGCCACAAATATGACGAATAAACAAACAGTTAAGTGAACGAAACAATCTCAGAAACTGGCATTTCATATACCCTTTTACAACCTCTTCTAACATATGTAAGCCCAGAGTGTACTGCCAGTTATAATGAATGATATTAATTTTACTAATTACTTAACAAAGCCTGAATAGTAGCTAATTTTCTAAACTAATATGACTACAGATGTCTGCTGGTAATAAAGTCAGGGGCGGATCTGTACCCCCACCCCAAAATATAAGAACATCACATTAACATGAATGGTTCTTTGAAAATTTGAAAACTAAAATGAAATTATATCACAATTGTTTAAAATATGATTTTATTTGAGTAATTTATATTGTCCCAATCTGTCATTACGACGACAAATACTGCTTTCACAGAAAGAATAATGGGATGGGAGTAACATACTTTCCGCCATAGAGAGCTTTGATGCTAGCTGGTACACTGGTGTCTGAGGATCTGCATCCTTCCTGAAACAAAAGAAAAGCATGAATATTGCAAAAAAACACATTCACTTCTGCACAAAGTAAAAAAATTTCAGAACTTAAATTAAGAACTTGTGGCACATCATATTAAATTTTTTTTTGCATTTTACAAAAATGACAAACATGTGGATACAGTAGAAACCTGTTATAAAGTTAAAAAGGGGCAGAAGAAATGTCAGCCATATAAACGGGAAAACTTTACAAGAGCGTAATTTTGTATTGAAAAATATGTTTGTGAACCAAGATAAGACAGTTTATCAAGCATGAAAATGTTATAACAGGGGTGTTATTTCAGGAGAGGAGTTGTATTGGATAAGGAAGGGAGTGCATTGGATCAGGAAGGGAGTTGTACTGGATCAGGAAGGAAGTTGTACTGGATCAGGAAGGGAGATGTAATGGATCAGGAAGGGAGTTGCACTGAATCAGGAAGGAAGTTGTACTGGATCAAGAGGGATGATGTATTGGATCAGGAGAGGAGTTGTATTGGATCAGGAGGAATATTGTACTGGATCACAAGGGAAATTGTACTGGATAGAGAGTGGAGTTGAACTATATAAGGAGGGGAGTTGTACTGGATCAGGAGGGGAGTTGTACTGGATAAGAAGGGAAGTTGTACTGGATAAGAAGGGAAGTTGTACTGGATAAGGAGGGAAGTTGTAATGGATAAGGAGGGAAGTTGTACTGGATCAAAAGGGTAATTTTACTGGATCAGGAGAGGAGTTACATTGGATCAGGAAGGGAGTTGTACTTGATCAGGAGGGAAGTTTTAATGAATCAGGAGAGCAGTTGCTCTGGATCAGGAAGGGAGATACACTGGATAAAGAGGGGAGTTTGTACAGATCAGAAGGGAGTTATTCTGGTTTGGGAGTGAAGTTTTACTGGATAAGATAGGTAGTTGTACTAGAACAGGAGGGCATTGTGATCGATCACAAGGGGATTTGTACTGAATCAGTAGGGGAGTTGTACTAGATCAGGAGGGATGTTGTACTGGATCAGGAGGGAATTTTGTACTGGATCGGGAGGGATGTTGTACTGGATCGAGAGGGGAGTAGTACTGGATAAGGAGAGGAGTTGTACTGGATCAGGAGGGATGTTGTACTGGATCGAGAGAGGAGTAGTACTGGATAAGGAGAGGAGTAGTACGAGATCAGTAGGGATGTTGTACTGGATCAGGAGGGAGGTTGTACTGGATCGAGAGAGGAGTAGTACTGGATAAGGAGAGGAGTTGTACTGGATCAGGAGGGATGTTGTACTGGATCGAGAGGGGAGTAGTACTGGATAAGGAGAGGAGTAGTACGAGATCAGTAGGGATGTTGTACTGGATCAGGAGGGAGGTTGTACTGGATCGAGAGAGGAGTTGTACTGGATCGGGAGGGGAAGGGTACTGGATAAGGAGAGGAGTAGTACGAGATCAGGAGGGATGTTGTACTGGATCAGGAGGGATGTTGTACTGGATCGAGAGAGGAGTTGTAATGGATAAGGAGAGGAGTTGTACTGGATCAGGAGGGATGTTGTACTGGATCGAGAGAGGAGTTGTACTGGATCGAGAGAGGAGTAGTACTGGATAAGGAGAGGAGTAGTACGAGATCAGTAGGGATGTTGTACTGAATCAGGAGGGATGTTGTACTGGATCAGGAGGGATGTTGTACTGGATCGAGAGAGGAGTAGTACGAGATCAGTAGGGATGTTGTACTGGATCAGGAGGGATGTTGTACTGGATCGAGAGAGGAGTAGTACGAGATCAGTAGGGATGTTGTACTGGATCAGGAGGGATGTTGTACTGGATCGAGAGAGGAGTAGTAATGGATAAGGAGAGGAGTTGTACTGGATCAGGAGGGATGTTGTACTGGATCGAGAGAGGAGTTGTACTGGATCAGGAGAGGAGTTGTACTGGATCAGGAGGGATGTTGTACTGGATCGAGAGGGGAGTAGTACTGGATAAGGAGAGGAGTAGTACTGGATAAGGAGAGGAGTAGTACTGGATAAGGAGAGGAGTAGTACTGGATAAGGAGAGGAGTTGTACTGGATCAGGAGGGATGTTGTACTGGATCGAGAGAGGAGTAGTACTGGATAAGGAGAGGAGTAGTACGAGATCAGTAGGGATGTTGTACTGGATCAGGAGGGATGTTGTACTGGATCGAGAGAGGAGTAGTATGAGATCAGTAGGGATGTTGTACTGGATCGAGAGAGGAGTAGTAATGGATAAGGAGAGGAGTTGTACTGGATCAGGAGGGATGTTGTACTGGATCGAGAGAGGAGTTGTACTGGATCAGGAGAGGAGTTGTACTAGATCAGGAGGGATGTTGTACTGGATTGAGAGAGGAGTTGTACTGGATCAGGAGAGGAGTTGTACTGGATCAGGAGGGATGTTGTACTGGATCAAGAGGGGAGTAGTACTGGATAAGGAGAGGAGTAGTACTGGATAAGGAGAGGAGTAGTACTGGATAAGGAGAGGAGTTGTACTTAATCGAGAGAGGAGTTGTACTGGATCGGGAGGGGAAGGGTACTGGATAAGGAGAGGAGTAGAACTGGATCAAGAAAGGATTTGTACTAATCAGAAGAGGTGTTGTATTGGATTAGAAGAGAAGTTGTAATGGATTAACATTTGTGCTCAAGAAACAATAGCCTACTATCTAGGCGAGATTTAGGTAACTACCCAAATGAGTAACACTTTGGTGACTTCAGACACTGTGGAGCCTCACGTGTCCCACCGCGGCTGGTGGCACTACACACCTTAGGACAGACGGCCGCTGGTTAGGAGACACTGCCCTGTTCTCACCCTCTCTCGTGCGCAGGATGATGGTTGGTTGGACGGTGCGCTCTTGCTGCTTGCCTGCAGCTCTGTCCTTGTCACGCTCTGTGTCCCGCTCACGGTCTGGCTTCGCAATGATGATGGGCAGCCTCCTGCTACCCATCGGACCAACATCCTTCCTGTCCTATTCCCAAGTAAACACTAGTCATTAATACATGCTTCCAGTTTTACCACATATGACAACTGTACTGAACATTCTGAACCGAAAGACAACTCACTTGCAAAAGGCTTCTGTTAAATGGAATTATATGTACAAGTGACAAAAAATTAGAAATTATAATATAATGTTTTGTCAAACATATCATAATAAAATTTTTTAAATATCTTTTTGGAATAGAAAATGACTTGAAATAACTTAATGGTGTATAATTTAAAGCAGTCTGCAGAAAAATAAATAAATAAATACATACACTCGCAATTAGGCTACCGCCCGGTGGCGAGCTCTCTCAACTCTCCTTCACCCAACCAACTCCCTCTCCACTCCCTTCCTGAACTTACCAACCCCTCTCACAGATACCAATTCCTCCCTCAACACATTCCACTCCCTCACATACCTCACAAGCATGGACTGCCTACCTACTTAGCTTGCAGTGTAGCCCTCCCCACCCTCCCTCTTCATCCACCACACTGTACATCCTGACTAGTCGTTCAACTTTCCTCCTGTCCTTCAATGACCTCCGCCCCATTTCTTTCATCACCACTGATGGTCTACAGTTCCCTTCTTCCTCATCATCTTGCCCCTGCCTTCTCCACCTACCCTTCACCTATCTTGCTGCCTTTCTCTGCACCTTTTCCTGTTCTCGCACCTCCACCTCCACATACGGGTCCCATACTGCTGCAGCATGTTCTAACATTGGCCGTACCATTGTGCTATACGCCTTCTCCTTCACCTCACAGCTGACTCCATTCAGCACCCTTCCCAGCATACCCAGAGCCCTTCTTCCCTTTGCTACTACCCTCTCTATGTGAGATCTCCCTGCAGTACAATCCCTAGTTACTTATATTCTGCTGCTCCTTCTATCTCTTGTCCCTCCCATCTGTACATGTCCCTGCTTATCATCTTCTTCCTTGTAAACCTCATTACAACCATTACTTTGATTCTGATTCAACATTGGCATGCAAAGACATGATTAAATTATTCATAGACACACAACTCAGGTTCCATATTTTAGCAGGATTCACTTAAAATTCAATCTAGGGGATACACATAATAATACAACATAAAACAACTTAAATTACACCCTTGTCACCCTCAAGCACTAGAAATACGAAAAACAGAATATCCTAATCAAATACAAACAATTATCATTTACTTTTAAACCTCACAAGTTATCACCTTGTCATTAAGATTAACAACATGTATGAAATTTAGATTTGGTCTGGCTGTATAGTGATCTTGTGAATGTGCAAAAAAATTACAATAAAATAATTTGGAACTTTGATTAATCAGACTCTCTACAGCAACACTGGATAGAATCATGATCGGGCCAAATCAATTCTTTAATTTTACTGATGATTACTGATGCAGAAGTTCCAAAATCCTAACTTGCCAGTCTTTTGCATTTTATCGAGAAAGCTGCACTTTCAAAATTAATACTGCGTCAGTTCAATTTACATTGCTAAATGCATGGTTTACTGCAAACAAATTAAATCTCAACCTAGATAAAACATATCTTATGAATTTCCTCACAAAGAACGGAAAAAACATTAATTCACATGTCAGCAGTAACAGAGACAAAATTAATGAAACTGCAGTGATTAAGTTTCTCGTCTTAAAAGTAGACAATTTACTTAACTGGAAATCTCACACTGCGTATATTTTATCTAAACTAAGTTCAGCATGTTTCGCCCTGCGGAGTGTTGCAGAGGTCTTGAACAAAAATACAATATTTTGCACATTTTCATTCCATCATGTGTTATGGTATATCTTTTTGGGGTAGTTCCACTGACAGCAAAAGAGAGCTGTAGGAATAATCAATGGCAAAAGAAAGTCAGACTCCTGTAGACCTCTTTTCATGAGCTCAGAGATTTTAACATTCGCATGTGAGTACATGTTTTCAGAACTTATATTCATGTCCAAAAACAGTCATTTATGTCAGAAAAATTAGTCCTTCTATAAGCATGACACCAGAATAAAAAAACACACGTGGCTTCAGTTGACTTAAAACTTGTCCAGAAAGGGCCGTCCTACCTTGGTAGCCAACTTTTCAATAAGTTACCACACCTTCAAGAAATTTGCTTCTCTAACCAAAAACTTTAAAAAACCGCTGAAAGAATTTTTTTTCTAAACTTACACTTTGTGGTGTAGACAAATATCTAAACTACAAAAATTAAGAAATGATTGCATAACATATCTTTGTATGCATTTCTTGTTCCAGTTTTTCTTCTGTTTCAGCAAAATGACGACCCACAGCATGTTGGAAGAAGATTAGTCAAATTACGAGGAAAATATATGATGTGTACATGTAGTCTGACATATATATATGTGTGTTTACTATGTTCAGTGTATAAAGTTTGTATACTGTAATTTGACTTGTCCAATATCTTTGTACAGCTATGTAATGAAAAAAGATCTTATGGCTGCAATAAAACAAAACAAAAAGACTTAACCATTCCTTCTAAAAACACAACCAAACATCGCAAAGCTCTGATAGCATACCTCATTTCTTACAGTTAAGCTGGCCTTGTATTACCTCTGGTCGATGGTTCGAATCCTCGGCTGGACTCAGAGTAATCAGCCTTGGCATCCTCAGGTCTGTGTGGCACAATATTCACTTGTCTCCTAGCATAGCATCGCTTCTTAAATGATGCCGAGGACTCCTAATAAACAACTCACTTAGTTACATAATAAATAACCAGCCTGACCCATCGAAGCAGTCCCTTGAAAAGTCAGTGGTTTGGGACTTCCTTACAGAGCTGCTAGTCCACATGGCTGGTCAGGACATACAAGAAGGAGCGTCGCTTCTTTTGCACCCATGCTTCCAAATAACAATGTAATTGAAACAATGTATAATGCTAGCACTGTTAATTGGCTGTTTGTTTTGGCAATTTCAAATAAATATCCAATCGTGATATGTAATGTGAAACTGTTTGTTCGACTGATACAATTTTCAAGTAGTGTTCGGAAAACTGCACTCAGAATAACCCCAAGCGAAATAAAATATATTCCGACACTGAAAATTGTGTTCTACCCAGATTTAGATTAAGTCTGTAGGCAGTTTATTTTAGTTGAAGAATCACTAACCAATATCATTTAAAAGTCTGTGAAAATATTGTCTGTAAATAAAAATATTATTTAGGCACTGAATTAATAAATATAAGCAATGTTGTGAAAAAATAAACAAACATTGGGGTTTTCACGTGTAAACAAATGGACAACGGGAAAATATAAAGACTTAATTTAAACAGAACGTAATCAAACTGAGCGATGTCTGTACTACTGAGTATTACGCTGCAGTTTACTCTTCCGTCATCCTGCCAATCCCAATTTCCACAACCGGGATATGATGGTCGCTTATACCATCCAATACTATTGCACCAACTACAGCATTCCTAGGTCTGACCAACACCCTCCTCATTCCATCTCGTAGGTGTTTCTACTACCTGGATGATGCAGTAGCCCCTTTCAGCCACTTCCGTGCATACACCATTATTGGTGAACTTATCCTGCCTACACTCTATGTATAGTACTTCCTCAGTCAACCAAGTCTCCACAGCTACCACTATATCCACCCCATATCCTTCAACCTTTCCCCAGAAGCCCTCCAGCTTGTTGTACACACTCCTACAGTACACCACCATTATCTTTATACCACTACTCTGCTTTACCATCCTACATTGCTTACCTCCTATCTCCACTCCTGCGGCCTCATCAATGCTATCCTCTCCATTTCTCTCCCCTTCCGTTTCCTTGCTTCTAACCGATTGCTATTTCAACAACTGCTGCTCTGCCCTGACCCTCTCCATGCAGCCAGCTACTTCTCTACCTAGCAGATCACCTAGAATACATTTTAGCTTCCTTCCTAGAAACACGCATGTACAATGTCTAACAAGCTATACAAAACTGTTAAATGAAAAGCCTAAATTGTAAACATTCCTGGGTGAATATGGCTGTATTATAAAGGTTCAGACAGCTAGGTGGCTGTGATTTGGACTCCAGCTCATGCCTAGATGAATATTCCTCAATAATGCGGTGTTTTTTAAAACAACCTTCCCTACGTAAAAAAAACTCTATACTGTAGAGGGCTTTAATGACCAGAAAGAACTAGGAGGGGTGGGGAAAAAACTGACAGAAATGTATCTCCTGACATTTTGTACTTAATGCTTACAAACATTTCTCACCTGATAAAATTTTCTTGGCCTTATATCGCCTCTACCTCTGTCGAAGTCTGCCATTTCAGTCTACAACTTGTGTTGAAAAAATATTTTACAACGCCATTCGCATAACCTTAACACCGTAGAGCTTGTTGTTATTTAAAATAAACGTCAAAGAACATACTAATACGTGAAACACAAACTAGTGGTTTTTAAGCCTTATTATATCAGAGAATCAGCACTGATTTCAATTAATTAGGCAAGAAAATGAATGGCGAGTTTACAGTCACATGCCTCAGTAACATATCTTTGGTCAGCAGTTTAGTAAACAAAACAAAACATGGCGACGCTCATGGTTTTGTTTTCCATACAGAGCAAGGAAAGGTTTCCTGTAGTAAGTCAGTGCCGCGACTTTGTTATGTAGGTAAGGAGAGTATCGTATGTGTCGATAGGCGGATGTCTGATTCATAGAATTTTTCAGAAAGCATTTGATAATGTACCCTATGGAACATTGATGAGGAAAGTGGAGGCGCTGATACCAGACAGGAGGGTAGTGGAATAGATAGGGGACTTCCTCAGGGGGCGAAGGCAGAGGGCGAAAGTGGGGGAGGCAATATCGGAGGAAGGGGAGGTTACATCAGGGGTACCACAGGGAAGTGTGCTGGGTCCTTTGTTATTTACCATAATGGTAAATGACATGGGTTTGGGGATTAGAGGAAAAATCAGATTGTTTGCAGATGATTGTGTTGTATGTGCTGAGGTGGGAGAGGGGGAAGGTAATTTGCAGGCGGACATTGATAAGATATGGTTGTGGACCAGAAAAAATAAAATGAAGATTCATGTAAGAAAAACTAAGGTAGTGAGGTTCACAAGGAAGAAGTTGATAAGCAGGGACATGTACAGATGGGAGGGACAAGAGATAGAAGAAGCAGCAGAATATAAGTATCTAGGGATTGTACTGCAGGGAGGCCTCAGGAAGAAAAAACAGGCAGAGAGGGTGGTAACAAAGGGAAGAAGGGGTCTGGGTATGCTGGGAAGGGTGCTGAATGGAGTCAGCTGTGAGTTGAAAAAGAAGGCGTATGGTACAATGGTATGGCCAATGTTAGAATATGCTGCAGCAGTATGGGACCCGTATGTGGAGGTGGAGGTGCGAGAACTGGAAAAGGTGCAGAGAAAGGCAGCAAAATTGGTGAAGGGTAGGTGGAGAAGGCAAGGGCAGGATGATGAGGAAGAAGGGAACTATAGGCCATCAGTGATGATGAGAGAAATGGGGTGGAGCTCATTGGACAGGAGGAAAGTTGAACGGTTAGTCAGGATGTACAGGATGGTGAATGAAGAGGGAGGTTGGGGAGGGCTACACTGCAAGCTAAGTAAGGGTGTGTTTAGTGGAAGAGGGTGTGGAGGAGAACGGAGCGGGGTAGGCAGTCCATGCTTGTGAGGTCTGTGAGGGAGTGGAATGTGTTGAGGGAGGAATTGGTATCTGTGAGAGGGGTTGGTAAGTTCAGGAAGGAGTGGAAAAGGAGTTGGTTGGGTGAAGGAGAGTTGAGAGAGCTCGCCACCGCCTAATTGCGGGTGTATGTATTTATTAATTTTATTTATGATCCGCTTCGGTTCGACACATTTCGTATCACCGTCCACAAACTAACAATAACCCTATAACCCAACTGTCTGGCGACCTCGATTTTTTATTTTATTTATTAAAGCCTCCTGTGTACATCCATTCCAGTGTATAGGAAATTTTGAGCTTGTATTTTCAGACAATATATACGCAGTTTCTCATGATACTCAGTTGTACTTAATTTTATCCTCTGCAACTGTCGCACACATTTTCCAGCACCCTCTTTGCTTTGGTTTGGTTAGCTGTGCCCTTTCATCCTTCCTCCTTCAGTCTGCGTCCATGCCTACAATTGCTGCAATGGCACAGCCGCGACATATCTAGAATAGGAGTTTTTCTTCCGAAAAACGGGACAATAATACTTGCCAATTGTTTGTGTGTTCATTACTAATCACACTCAATATTACTTTAACTAGGACTTCCCGTAATTTGTAGTGTATAGACTACAATGAAATGTGATGGTGAGTAGTGGAAACATTGTACAGCCTTAATATCGAGGTCATGACAGCCAATGAGGGTGGAGCGAGGTGAGTATGGAGTAGCACTGGAACGCAAGGGTGGGGGAAGCGGGAGATCCCCAAGAAGACCTGCCAACCACCATTATTCCCACGTGCAAAACTCGAGGGAGCGACCCCTCCAGGAATCGAACCTGGATCATCACCGCAGCCCTCGTATAACACATTACGATGTTTGTAGCAGTTAGGGGTGGCGGAAGGTGTTTGTCGTTATGGGGTCAATGGTGAAGGCTAAAAAAAAAACTTTTATTTTTAATTAAAATTAGCACTAGCAAGTATCGCAGAAAAAATTTTACTAACTTATTGTGGCTTACTTAAAACTAACACAACACATGTACATTCTTTTTTTTTCAACATCATAAGTGATACAGTTTATAAACAAATATCGGATCGTACAAGTTTTACAAATACTGTAAATACGATACCATTCTAAAAGAACCATTTTTGAAAATAATATGTACCCAAAGTTGTTGTCCCATACAGTATTAATTTTGCCACAAAATTCGTAATACAGTGCTGGTTTATTATTTGTTCTGAGAAACTGAATTTTACAGCAGATTATTACGGGGTCATATGACCTCCCTGACCCACTGGTTCTGCCACCCATGGTAGCAGGTTTACCCTAATCGCTCCCTCGCCGCTGAGACTGAGATGTGAAAATAGCTTAAGGTAAGCGAGATCCTTAAGCACGGTTTTTATAAAAGTTGTAAGTGACCATGATGAGAGTGCATCAGTATGTTGTACCAGGAATGTTCAGCCGGCCGGAGCAACTGGTGAAGCGCTCAGGCAAGAAGGGCGTGGGCCGTTATGACTACCTGCAGCAGCTCGTCACCGAGTTCCAGGAGACTACTTCCACAGGTGAGCGCTGTCCCAGGGACTGCTGGCCGTTCCTGGTCAATCACGAGTGTTTCCGACTAAACTGTTGACTCCTGCTGAATTTTTTTCCACAGTAAACATTCTCCCCATACCCTTTACTGTACTTTTTAAATAAGAGTTTCCAATTTACAGTTGTACAGGGTGGTGGATGAAGAGGGAGGATGGGGAGGGCTACACTGCAAGCTAAGTAGGTAGGCAGTCCATGCTTGTGAGGTCTGTGAGGGAGTGGAATGTGTTGAGGGAGGAATTAGTATCTGTGAGAGGGGTTGGTTAGTTCAGGAAGGGAGTGGAAAAGGAGTTTAGTCGGGTAAGGGAGAGGCAAGAGAGCTCGCCACCGGGCGGTAGCCCAATTGCGAGTGTATGTATATATGATGAGCGGGGTAGGCAGTACATACTTGTGAGGTCTGTGAGGGAGTGGAATGTGTTGACGGAGGAATTGGTATCTGTGAGAGGGGTTGGTTAGTTCAGGAAGGGAGTGCAAAAGGAGTTTAGTCGGGTAAGGGAGAGGCAAGAGAGCTCGCCACCGGGCGGTGGCCCAATTGCGAGTGTATTATTGTTATTATTACTATGTAGGTGCATTGCTGTACAGGGATGGGAATAAATAAATGTTAGGGCAGACTCGTGTGTGGAGTTAACAGATATCTGGAGATGAGCTTCCAAGACAGAGCCCATGCCTGTCTGTTATTTGTCTTGTCAAGCACAATACCCTGGTGGAGAGACCAGGAATGGAAAGCTACGGTACTTTGAGAAAAAACAAGAGTGACCCAAGAAAACCCATTAGCAATGGCTATCACAAAAGCCTTTCATTCCGCGGGAAGTTGAACCCAGATCAGCGTAGTGGAAGGTCGAGGTGTCTGAAATATGGTCCAAGAGGACATTTTGAAGTTTTGTTGACTTCCGTTGAGATGTGATGTTGTAGATGGCTATGAGTGTCTCAGTCATTGAAAATAAAATGGTTTTAAAAAAAATGTTTGGTAGAGTAGAAAATGAATTAAATTCTAGGCTATTGTCTTGTTGAGAATTTAGTATAAGGAAATACAAGTTACTGAAATTCATTTTTTAAGCCAATTTTGAAAATGTGAACTTAACACAAACTTAATTGGGAGAAATGATACTCTCATGCTCTGTATTGAAACGGATATAAAAATGTTGTATTTCTGTAATTTTTTATTTAATTATTAATTTTTCTTATGGTAGTTCCAAGAAACAGACTAGACATTAATGTTTCAAAAGGCTTTGATAGCAAAGAAGCACGTACTTTTCTGCTACTAAAAAGTTCCTTTTTGGTATACATATTTTTTTAATAGGAACACCAAAAAACTGAATTTCACTAACAGATACAATATTTCCCGTATAGCAAATTCTCAACCAGGCAACAGCCGTAACTAGGAACAAAATGCACAGAGAGTCTACTCGAGTGAGGTAGGTGCTGTCTATACACAAGTGTGTGCTGGGGGCGTAAATAATTGTCGAGACCCCGTCTTATGGTATTCTGTATGTTAGGGATGATACTGTTGCACAAAATGTACAGTTGGTTTAGTAATGATCTCACTATGACCATTTAAGTAAATTTACTTGTTTGGTAATTGTGATCCAGGGTAAAATTCTCTAATGACAAGTAGAAATTGATGACACAACTATAGCAAACTTTGAAAGCAATATTAAAAGAATGGCGATCATGTGTTGTTTGCCATACTTATTGTAATATTTGTTTCACATCCTTCAGGCACATACGGAGTAAATACAGTTGGTGGTCTCATGTGATAGATGAAGCCACTGGGATGGAACCACTGCGTCATACATACGAGTTAGACGTGCTTCTATATCATTAGACGTGCTTCTATATCATGACACACAGGCTTGGTACAAATATCGCAAACCACAGTGAAAATCGTTACTAGCTCTACCAATAGAAATTCATTTATATTCACATTAATATTAAGAAATTATATAATTCTGTTTGAAAAACCAGGAGCCAACAATTACAGACTGAATGTAATAGTTCAGTGAGTGAATATTACCTGAATGCCAACATTATACACTTTCACCTGTACCAATTTACAGGGTTTTATTTTGTTGACCTACAATAATATAATGTGTTACATTGAAGGTCCAAGGTAGGGACTCATACCTATGTCTCTAGGCTGAGCCGTGTACATCTGAAGGCTGTTCGTGGATAATCGAGCACGTTTGTAAGCTGTCATTGCTCCAATCTGCATGAAAGTTTAGCAGGCACAATGACTCAAGGTCTGTAAAGAGGAGGTTGGCTCAATCGCCTACTGCGTGCCGAGTGGCTGCCTGCTTGTGACGTAGCATGCAGTTCTGAACGGAGTGTGTGGCACGCGAGCCGAATATAAAGGAAAAACAAACTCGTCATTACTACCAAACCATTCAAGATAATGGCATAAAACTTTTAGTGTTTGGAAAAAAACATTACCGGACACATATTGGAGGTCTTGTTTCATTTTATCTGATGCACTCCTCTCACAATAAAATAAAATAAATTATTGTGCTGTTTTCTGTGCTTGTGTTATTGTAGTTAAAATGTTTTTCTGATAAGGTTGATGCGTGTCGCTTATACAACTAATCAACTACAATTACGACTCATCGCCGACTGAATGAAACACGAAGCTATCCATGATTGTCATAGCGTTGTGTGTCGGGAACAAACAATGCCAAGGATACACGAAGCCTTCTTAACCGCCGTCAAATGAAAAACGTTTGTTCCTGTTCCTTTTAAAACATTTGCGTCTCAAACGCTGTAATTTAAAACATCACAAGATAGCATGAACACTTTGTAACAGACGGCATCTTCAAACACTTCAGCCTTACGGAAGATTAATGCGTCTATTATTGCAAATATTAACAACACTCGTGAAGTATCCGCATAGGCGTGTGGTGGCTCATCAGGGCGCTAGGTTACATAGTGCAACATCCTTGTTTAGGCTATTCACTGTAATGTGAGCACTTTTGAAAGCCCTCTCATTTTGAGTAATAGTCAATAAATGTGTGTTATTTTAGCCCTAGACGTTAACTTCGGAGTACGGTGGAGTATATACGCTGTATTTATTACTTACATGGCAATATTTATTTGGAAAATTATTTAAAGGATAAAAAATGGTTGAAAGGAAAAAGTAACTAGGGCCTTAAAAGTGTTCAATTTACAGTGACCACAACAATAATGCGATTTTTGGAAAACCACTTTTCACGTCACTGTAAAATAATTTAAAAGATACACAGAAAGTTCCGTAAATTCAAGGAAAGTCTGTTACTGAGAAAAAATATGTGTCCATAATATTACTGACGTTTCTGGATACATTTTACCCAAGCTTTTCCGCAATTCTACGGGAAACTTTTCAATGTGGCAGTATTACTTCGTTGATCACTTTATGTGTGTGTGTGTGTGTGCGCGCGCGCGTGCGTGCGTGCATGTGTGTGTGTGAAGTGTTCCCTGTCAGTTGGGAATAAAAAACCAGAAGCAGAAAACAATAATAAGAAACGTCGTTATGAGCCGGGATTCACATGCATTGGAAAGGTACTAGTTGTAGAGGAAGGTCAAGGATTTTTATTGGGTTTGTGAAAGTAGGTATTTGTAGCGAGTAATTAGAACATACTTTGATACTTTCAAAATGATGGGTGAAAATATTGATGAAATGACTTGCAGTATGGAAAAATTAATCTGAGAGACTGAAACATTTCAAAAAGAAATAAATATTCATTTTAAAAAAATGTTATATAGTTATGAAGAGAACAGTGGTGGGAGCATATTTGGCAGTCTTACTGCAGTTGTGATGTGTATGTTACTGATTGTGTTCCAGAGGTGAAGGAACAGGTGCTTGCAAATCTGGCCAACTTTGCGTATGATCCCATCAACTACGAGTTCCTCAGAAAACTGAAGGTCATAGACCTGTTTGTGGACCAGTTGTCCGAGGACGACGCCAGGATGGCGCGGTATGCAGTGGCTGGCCTCTGCAACATCTGTCTGGGTGAGTTTCCCATCGCGCAACTGGCTGGGCCTTGCCACTCGCTGAACATGTTTGTGGACCAGTTGTCCGAGGACGACACCAGGATGGCGCGGTATGCAGTGGCTGGCCTCTGCAACATCTGTCTGGGTGAGTTTCCCATCGCGCAGCTGGCTGGGCCTTGCCACTCGCTGAACATGTTTTTGGACCAGTTGTCCGAGGACGACGCCAGGATGGCGCGGTATGCAGTGGCTGGCCTCTGCAACATCTGTCTGGGTGAGTTTCCCATCGCGCAGCTGGCTGGGTCTTGCCACTCGCTGAACATGTTTGTGGACCAGTTGTCCGAGGACGACGCCAGGATGGCGCGGTATGCAGTGGCTGGCCTCTGCAACATCTGTCTGGGTGAGTTTCCCATCGCGCAGCTGGCTGGGTCTTGCTACTCGCTGAACATGTGTGTGTTGCGATGAAGGTATGACAGACAATGTGTTGTTAATATGCTGCTTTGCTTTCATTTCATGCAAAGAGGTAGTAATCAAAATTTCCCATACAAATTAATTTATTTTAATTGTTGAATTTGTTTTTATTAGAGTGCAGTGGCGAAGGACTCTGGAATATCCATCAGCTTGCAGCAATGTCTGTGTTGGAATCTCTCTCACACATGTATTGTGTATGCATACTTGGGAAAGTTAATAAAATAATCTTAACTGATTAAAGTTTAAGTTAGAGTAAGGAAAAGTTAACTGATAAAAATCAAAAATTTTACTGTTCAAGTAAAGTCTCAAAAAAATTTTTCACCAATGTTTACTTAAAACATAAAAAAATCACAATTTACTGTCCCAGAAAAAAAATTACCACAACTTGGTTGCTGGATGCCGAATCAGATACTCCTACTGATCAAAATGATGAATTAACAATCTTTTACAAAACCATTTGAAGTAAACTCTTACAGTACAACCTAGCACGAAACCAGACCAGTGCAGATACTACAAGAACAATCTAAATGTGCTTGCCGCATGAGGACCATCAACTGTGTAACTGTTATTATTACGTAGTGAGAGATTGTGTATGGCATCTCGCCTACCTCACAATCACATTGCTTGTGACTTAAGTCGATCGATTCAGTGTTGATGCCGTCAGGTGAGACACGAGACAAACAATGACACAAATACTTACTGGTAATATGGGGCCAGTGGTGCTTCCCAATCACTGCACTATTGAGACTCAGGGTTCTCAGGGATGCTGTGTGTTCTGTGTGTTCGTCTCATCCGTGTGTACTTACAAACACGTAGGCAATACTAAACTTTTAATAAAGTCACTGAAATAAATATATGTGACTAGGACACTGACACTACTGAATAACAGAGGTAAGTTCACTGTAGGCTTGTTTTTATTGTTACTATGTGTACACATCAACGTGCCAATGAAATTATGATTATCTTGGTCATGAATAGCCAATTCCACTGGGATGCTCCCCAGCCCGCAATTACCCTAGCGCAACTCCTAGATGGATGATCTCACCGAGGTACGTGAAAGCACAATCTTCACAAGGGAAGAGGTCCGACAGCCACTAGAGTGGACTGACTGTTTTTTCCCTGAAGACAGGACACTGTGATTTACAAATGAAAACACTCAATGAAACATATTAACACGTGTGATTACTCTGCATCATTAACACAAACTCGTCGGGGCTTGCCCTCCAACATGTAGGTAGTGTGGTGACGGCCTGTACACAGAACTGGCTAGGACGGGAATAATTGCACCGTACACTAATTACAAAATTACATAAACCCTCAAAAGATACATGAAACAAGATGGAACATGAGATGAGTATTCACAATAAAGACTCACATGTGTGAAAACAAGCTTAGATGGCACGGATGCCGCTGGATGAAGTTTGTAGCAGACCATGTGGTGCAGGTGAAATTGCAATATTTCTTTGTGAAAACTGCAAACTAAATTCAGACAAAATATTATTCTGAGCGAGAAAACTATTCTCTTTACAATTTAAGTAATTGCAGGCGTGTAGCATGCCTGATGGCGGTAAAATAAAACATTAACATGACAGTGTGGTCAAGTACAAAAACCTCAATTTACGTGAAATTACACAGAACACTGACAAAAATAAACATAGAACCCTTAATAAAATATTGCACATATGATATTACACAAATAAGCTCTCAAAACACAATGATGATATATACAAATACTTGGCATCCGTTAGCTACGAAGTTATACGTAATGTTGCCTTAAAATATTCAAACATGGAAAATACCCTCAAATACGTACATGAAAACAAAGCATTTAAAATTGCACGTAGCTATAATGCAAAAATTACACTGGAGCGCCATAAACATAGGCAGATGGCCCTGATTCAAGTTGTGCGGGTCATGTGACCTCTCAGACATCTTTCTCCTCCTCCTCAATTAAGTTAGAAATGCCACAAGGGCAAAATAAATTAGTAAAGCGGAATCATAATGCTGGGGAAAATGTCTCGCAAAGGCATGCAAGCAAAGGTTGACCGGTAAACTAAATAAATTATTGAAACCTACAGCAGTGAACAAAAGTTGTAGTGCGTACGTGATAGTGTCTTACCTCGCCAGCTCACTACGAGAGACTGTCCAGAGACAAGCATCTCACGGACCTACCATGGCCGCCTACGGGGTTCACATAAGCGGAAGTGCTATGCACGCTGAGTAAAATACTTTATTATAGAAATAAAAGTGGCACAAATACAAATACAAAACACATTTTACACCGAAAAATAGTATTTATGTGAAAGTTAAAAATATTGGCCTTTTTGCGTACGTGCAGGACACGTGACACATGTGTGGTGAGCGCCGTTATGTGCTCTAGTACCGCTGGCTGTTAGCTGGTGTCAGTGTATTGATTTGTATATCATGGTGTACAGCTCGTCAGCCGTCAAATGCGTTGGATATTTTTAAGAAGTTTGTCAAGATATTAATGGCATTTGCTTATACTTCATTGTCATCTTCTGTCTCCAGGCAATTGTAAAGTTAACTAACGTTAGTTTAAATTGCTAACCAGATATTTTAAGGATTGAAAGTGAAATAGTTTTAAAATTAACTATTGAGTTAAAAATTACATACTTTTTTTAACAATTAAATTTCATCATTAAGTGTTTTAACAGTAAATGCCAAGTGTGCGTGTAAGGTGTGCAGACCCGGAGAACAAGGAATACATCCTCGACTCGGGGGGAGTGTCTCAGCTGGTGCGATGCTTGTCATCGTCCAATGAGGAGACCGTACTTGACGCCATCACGAGCCTTATGTACCTCGTCACACCGCAATCCAAACCAGGTGAATGCACACAACCTGCCAGCTGAACACTCGCCAAGGCAGCTTTTGGGAATGAATTTACGTTGTTGTAATGTTAAATATCCACAGTATTTTGGCATCCATTTGCTGTGGTAATTTGTTTTACTTCAGATTTCATTTAAGTTTGAAATATTCATAACATTTTAATGTTTGCAAATCATTGTATCTTATAAAAGTTTTTGAGTACGTTTATAGTTCTCTTAAAGCAAAATAATAAATGTAGATGTTTATTTCAAAGTACGTAGGTATGCCTTGTCACAGTATATTTATAAAACTCTGAGACAGTTAGGACGTTGTTCCAGAAAGTTTAATATATTCCTAGTTGTTGTTCAAGTACTGTACAAAGGTAATAAGAAATATAAAGTTCCTCAGTTAATAATAAATATTAGTGTGAGTTCACAATTGGAAAATTATGTATCAAGAGACAGAGTAATTGCTGATAGCGTTCACAGGATGAATTCAGTCTGATTGCTACAATAAGTGATTATTAGAAAAAGATATTAGCTCAACTTGATTTGAAAAATTTCATATTTTGGTGTAATAAATTTAATTTTTAGTATTCTTAACAATATTGTATACTTATTATGCACGTTTCATGGAAACATTTTTAATACTTAAACATTTGTACAACTCCATAAACAAGAGTTAGCAACTATGTACGTATTTCTATTAAGAGTGGGATGGACTGAAACGTTTTCTGTGAAATAGTTGCTTGCGTGAATTCGCATTCCTCTGTAAATAAGTGTTCTGCAAGTGTGACTTTTTGTCAGAAAAAATAAAAAAACAACTATCTATGCCTCTATTTTTTTGTACTTTTGTCATATTAAGTGTATTCTTGGAGAAAAAATTCATAAAAATGGCCAAATATCACATTTTCAAAGCTTGTTTATGAAATTTTCTTTAGCAGCAAGAGAAAACTATAAAGATACGGGCGCAGTTTAATCTGTGGGCTTCAATCGCATATAATAAAACCCCACTGTTACAAATATAATTAGCAAAATACTGCGTTACGATGGAAACACTGCACGCCTTGCACATAGGAGCGATGAGGTGCTAGAAGTGTATGTTAGTGTCGCTCATATAGTTCCCTCGGTTCTTGACCTTGAACGCACTGCTCCATCCCACTCTTAACTCAAATATATTACATTGTATAGTTTAATTTTTTTCTGACGCGGATGATGGTCATTATCTACACAGCATCTGATGCACTCAGCCTAGATGCTAACAACATTATATAACTATATATATCTTTTTTTATTTATTTCCTTGAGGCTACGTTGGCTGAGTGGTTTGCCTGCTCGCCTCCCACCAAGGTAAACTGGGTTCAATCCCCGGCCGGGTCTCTCTTGGATGATGCCGCTAGTCGACAACTTTACAGTGGGATCTCCTGTTTCCCCCACCCTTTCATTCTGTCACTGCTTTATACTTACATCAATCACCCACATTGTCTCTCAAGACCTTGCAGTTACGAGCCGTCCAAATCTCTTCACTCACTCATTAATTTTTTTGCCCTCCAATATGTTTAATCTTTGTGTTAAAAACTCACTTTTTTTATTAGCACACAACTCATAAATTTAGAGTTAAGTTGTTTAAATGGTCTTTTTGTATTTGTGTTTTAACTTGATTTTTGACGCGCAGCGGCCTAGGATGGATAACACATGGACCTAAGTTACGTGACGGTCCTTGGCCGAGAGAAGGTTGCCATGGTCAGTTATAGTTTTATACATGGCGCCAGTATCACAAGAATGATATACGAAGTGACCTTTAGTGTTTGGTCGGCACACGGCCGGTATAAAGAACAGGTCGAGTGACCTGTCTAGTGGGAACAAAGTCAGGTGCCACTGTCACTACCCGGTGGGTGGTATTGCACACAACTATGGGTATACCTGGTTGGCTGGTGGTCTGTGGTGGCCCTGCTGCCCCAGCTGTGACGACAATAGATGGCTGTCACTAGTCTCACCAGGACGTGGTCCACTGCTGACTGTCGTTGTCCGGGATGGGCTGGTGGTTGACAGTCTGGTAGCCTCTGAGCTACGGGTTTGCAATATCTAGAGGGATGTCCTCCCCCTCTGCGGATGGCTTCAACAAGTGGATGCGGAGACCCTGCTGCCTTGATGAGGGGTGGCCAGAGAGGTTGGCGAGGTACTGGGTGGTGAGACCTCTCCAGTCGGTGGGCGGCATGAGCTTTGACCCACGAGGATGTGCTGCAAAGTGCAGATGATGGGGTTGGGTTACAACCCAAGTTACTGACATTAGCTGCCCTCCTAAACTTGTGCGGAGCACCACCCTTCCAGGTGTATGGCATGGTAGAGGTACAACCACCGGCCTCGCGAGCATGAAGCAGGCGACGTATGTCCCTATCTTTTGTGTTCTGCCAAGGCCGCAGCGTACAGACAAGTTGTACACCCCTTGCTTCTTCGTCCGGCATAATTCAGAGCAGTGGATACAGAGTGGCAGGTTCCCTCAGGCTGTACGTCACGACACCTGGGTGTGGTAGCCACAGAGGTCAGTCCTCCAGAACCAACTCTTACTCCCTTCCGAACCAGTTCAGAGCGGTGGCTGAAGTATAGGTCGGCCTGACTGGCTAGCCACCTGGTGGAGATCTTGCTAGTAGCGGTAGCTCTACCGTACTATACCCAGAGAGGGGCACAGCACGGGTGGCCTTCTAATAGGTGTGTGTACTGTGCCTGCGTTAAGTGTGGTCTTCCGGCTTCACTCTAGTGAGCGGGAGTCTACGTAGTACTAACACAGTTACACCACGAAATAATACTCAGAAGAAATTTAAAACACACACACACACACACACACACACACACACACACACACACATACATATATATATATATATATATATATATATATATATATATATATATATATATATATATATTATATATATATATATATATATATATATATATATATATATATATACATATATATATATATATATATATATTCCATGAATATATATATATGGAATATATATATATATTCCATGAGACTATACACGGTGACCCGTACCACCTCCAAAACTAACCTTGAGTAGGAACGGAAGTTAACTTACGCACAGGCAGGTGAAGGTAACCTGGTCCTAATCTGACTGAAGGCAATTCCATCCAGGTAGTTACTGAAAACTGTCACTAACCACTCTTCCCGCTGGTGACCCCTTCTAGGGGGGAAAGTGGTAAGTAATTGTTGTTACCAGCAGGTAATGCGAACGTGAGGTTGTCCTGTAGGGACCATCATCGGCCACTACCAGAGTGGATGGTGGTTGGTTGCCGTCACCAGAGGAGGCAAGAATGGGGTTGACAACGTCTTCAGGAGCTGTTGGTGTTGATTCCCTCAGAAGGTCTTGAGGGCATTACCGCAGACACTGAAGAGGCTTCTGGTAGAGCAGTACTCTTGAGTAGGCTCCTTCCGGCCCAACAGTGAACGGTGGAAGAAACAAGGCGTACTCGATACTCGAGAGCAAACTGCTGGTGTCTTCCTCCGGCCGAGTACTGAGCGGTGGATGAAACATGGACTGTCATCTTCGGGCAGCACACTGTCTTGTACACTCCTTGACCATGTGTCTTCTGGGATGCGGGGGTGTGAGGGGTGGCAGGTGGGCCGGAGTCGTCTGCTGGTGGAAATCCTGCTGACGCAGCAGGCTTCATCCCTTATCACTGGTGGTGTCCTCCCTCGGCACGCTGTAGAACAGTGTGACCTTGGGGGCTAGCTGGCTCGTGGGGTTGGTGTTGCGCCTGACTATAGTGAGAGTGAACAATACAAGCTGGACTGACGTGTCTGTAATATCACTCATTATTGCAAGGGCGTATCTTGTAGGCACGTGACCAGCCTCGTCTAGTATTGTTTGCAACTTGCCTATGTCAAAATTAAACTATGTTCAGATGAGGTGAAGTTGAGTGTGTTATCATATTTGCGCAGTACGTCACGCATTAATTTCAATGGTGTTTCACTTTTAGTTAATCTTGTCTCTTATGATAGATAATACAAAACTGTAGTAGTCATCTTGCTGCTCTTGGTTAAAATTATTATTTGCATTTTTGTTAGTTACAGTAAAATATTACTTTAAATGTACTGTCTGACTCCAGGGAATTAATCTAAGATGAATCCAGTAGTTTTAATATGCAGTTGCTGTTCGGTACACTGAAAATTCTTCAACATCAAACTTCACAATGTGTTTTTTTTGTGAAAGTACATTTTGTTAGTAACTTTATGTGTGAAAAATACTGTTATATTTAAAACCGTCTTTATTGTGGTACATTAATTAAATTGTTCTTATCATAGAATTAGTTTCAGAACTCTTCTTCAGATAAGAAGTCTAAAAAGTTGTTTTTAAATTTTTTGGAAGAACCTCGCTATGTAATTTGTGGTGAGAAGGTCTAAAGTTTGACGTATGACACATTTCAGAGCATTTGGCACTACTTGTGACTTTGCCCCATCATCAAGCAGCAGCGTTCATTTGACAAGTCATACTTGCAAGAGTACAATAAATCATGTGTCTACAGGGTCAGTAAACTTCACATCATGAGCAACTACAGACACACGGTTGGATAAATTGTTCTGTCTACTCAAAAGCCATCATGCTGTCGCCCTAACCCCAGCATGGGAATTTACTGTTTGGTGAGACGTCGACACCCTTCCCGAGGATAAACGAGATCCACAGTTAGTTCCAAGAGCTCATTCCACTGGAGCAGTACAGCCTCTTGTGCCTCCCACTGATGTGATATACATGTCAATGCTTCCAACACAGGACAGGTGGTGCGGTCACCAAGCACGAATAAACAACCCCTGCGGAGAGAGGAGGAGCCATCCCTGGCTTGGGGCAGTCGCAGTCTGAACAAGGCCGTGGGCAACACTAGGGGTAAGTGGTTGCCAACCCACTCTTCAGTTTGCAAAGACTGAAGACTTATTTGAAGGGCACAGCTGACAACTAGACCACGTTGCAAGTGTGGACTCATTCTGCATTTCTCTAAATACGTTATTATATAACGTATTTATATTTAATTTGGAGAATATTTATTTTGCCATAGTTTAAACCATGAATACTATAAAGAGTTCAGCTGCTGACACTTTTAAATCAGACAAAGGGAGATCAAGTAATTGCGCATCTATGCCATGAAGGTAAAAACCACACCACCATTTAGAACGGCAAACGAAGGCCTGCCACTGGGTAGTTCTTAGGCTGCGCCACACACTAGGAACTCTAATCCAACCGAAGTTGGTCAGACCAGCTATTCTACTTTTCCTTCTCAGTCTGCACAGGCCAGAAGGAATACAGAATCCCTCTGCCACTGACCCGACTCTGTGTGGATGCCATGCCCAAGATCCAGACATTTCTGCATCTCTCTCTGTCAGTCCCAGTGTGAAAAGGTCGGACGGTCGGTACTGTATCCTGGAAGTACACAGTAGGACCATTGTTCTTGCTTGCTTCTCCTCCCAGGTTTTCTCAACTATCTAAATGCCTTATGCAAAGCACGGAAGGATACCTAAGCAACGCAGGAAAAACTCTCGGAGAAGTCATCAGGGAATCAAACAATTTAAAATTATGAGAAACTGAGAGCAGTAATTCTCAAACCACTAATTTACCTCAATTATCGAGCCCTCTATTTGGTCCTTTATTCAAGTTACCAGGTGTGGCCAATGTGGGCGTAGCTTTTATATTACAAGAAGTGAATGCCCTTATATGTCTTTATCGTCGCCCATGTCGTACTAGCTCGTTGGCGTTGTCATTCTAGCCCTCGTACCCCTAAAAACCAGACCCGCTGCCATGCACCACCGCAACCGACATGGGACGCTGTTCCTGAGCTCGCCTGCCGTGTGAGCCAGCCAGCAAATGAGGTACAGTGCTCACAATAACTATGCCTTGCAAGTGTTGTTGAGAATTTTGTCCCAGTTAGATGACCCACGTGGTTCATACTATATAAAGGCCAGTCCCCAAAGTAGGACTAAGAACCAGGCCAGATACTTAGGCAATCACCCGTAATGAACCCCACGAACCTGAGGTCACATTTCTGGCTGCTGAAATATCTGAGAGTGCACCGGACCAGAGTTTTCCGCTCGTAATAATACCTGGTCCAACTTCTCTAGAATTTACTCCCCTCTGCTCGTGATTTAGGATTTAAAAATCCCCGCATTCTCCCCGACGTGGAGAACCTCCCCCTAGCCAGGCATCAACAAGTGCTTCTCCAGCGTGTAATCCCATTAATCGAACCTTGCTGAGCCGCCAGGGAAGTAGAGAGAGTTCTTGTCTTAATTCTCGTGGTTAAACTCCACAAGGATATTTCCACTGTCATGCATCAAGTATTATTTCCTAGTTGTGTGAAATGTGTGTGCTTTTTAGTAATAAAACAAGCTAAACACAGCGTGAGAGCCCCTGGTGTGAAGGCCGCATGTTTGTGGTTTTCAGAGATAACGTCGGTGGAGATGATAGAATGCATGCTGCGAGTGTCACGCAGCCCGAACACTCGCCTGAGTAACCTGGCCGTAGTGTTCCTAGAGGACTACTGCCAACCGAAGCAGGTGGACGCTGTGAGGGCGGCGACATGCCCTGTCAGCGACGTGGCCAGCATCCCGCTACCCCCGGCTGCCACCAAGTGACGCCACTGGGTCGTCTTGCCTCACAGTTGGCGATACTTACGACGTGGCCAGCATCCCGCTGCCCCCGGCTGCCACCAAGTGACGCCACTGGGTCGTCTTGCCTCACAGTTGGCGATACTTACGACGTGGCCAGCATCCCGCTGCCACCAAGTGACGCCACTGGGTCGTCTTGCCTCACAGTTGGCGATACTTACGACGTGGCCAGCATCCCGCTACCCCCGGCTGCCACCAAGTGACGCCACTGGGTCGTCTTGCCTCACAGTTGGCGATACTTACATTACACTGTGTTGTGTTATGTCTCTGCAGTGCAGAAGAATAAAGACCTTCCTGCAACATGTTACTGTATATACTTGTGCAATGTATTGAAAATACTCTTCTCTGTGCTTAAAACCAAAACATTTTCAGTTTAATGAATTTGTACATTTATCACAATATAAAATAAAGAATACAATTCTTTTTCTGTGCAAAATTTTATTCCAAGCTCCTCAGTACTGAATGTGTGATAATTAGGAATTATCAGTCGATTGTTGTGCCATGTGCATTTTTACAGAGCAGTCTTAATAACGACATACTATAGGCTATTCACGGTAAAGTGAGCAGTTTTGAAAGCCCTACTTAATATCCACTTGTATGCACATTGTGCATACTTACACCATATGTAACAGCGTTGTCATTGGTGGTCACTTTATTTGTGTGTCATCAATAAAACTAAAATTACTTTAGAAAGTTCAATATTTTACATATTTACTAATTCTCACACTTAGGTGCATTAAAAAACCAAAAGGAAAGGAAATAATTTTAGTAACTTTATAAATGTTTACCCAACATTTTTGATTTAACATTAAGACATGATACTACTATCCCGCCATCATTCTCACCCCGCGCGCCGGTCCTTCGAGGGTGTAGGCCTCCCTCGTACACCTCTAATTATCATGTGAGACTGTTAAGTGGCCCTCTTACATGCCAATAACACCACAAAGTCGTGATAAGTGGTGCGGTGTACCAGTGGGTAGAAGACCCAATGTTACGTTACATTAGGTGGCTGAGAGTAAATTGAAACACAGATATCACTTGCACTAATTCTTTACTCACTAATTATTCCCTCATATGAGCCACTTACACGGTTACAGCATTAAGGCGTGCTGGCAGACGACACTCGCAAAGAGGCACGTGGCCGACGAAAAAGAATTAATTGAATAAAATCCACTGTGCATCTCGAGCTGGCGGGGCTGAGAACGGCACTGACCCCGGCTAAGCAAAGAAGTGAAGTCAGTGATGTTCTAGAATTAAATACGTAAATAACTATTAATACAATAAAGATCGGCACAAGATGTTGAAAAGCCTGGGAGGCGCAGCGCACGTCCGTTCTCTCAGCACGTGCAGAACCAACTGGCCCAGCGTGGTGGCCTGCTAAGGGACCCCTTCTCGAAAGCATGCCAAGTGTATCAAACAATACACTAGCACATTTACTGGGAAAACAATTAACATGGCACTACAGTACACAACAAGAAATTAATGTGGTAACAAATTTGATATGCATCTTAATTAAATATGCCACGAAGCACTCTTTCCTAGTCTGTTGCGTGAACGTTGGGTTTTGTTTACGTTTTAGTGTTTTTAATTTTAATAATACGAAATGACTCACCTTAATTTATGGAAATTTGAGGGTGGAAACAGTTGGCTCACAGTGGATGAGTCCACTCTGGCCCTAGGAGGGGTGTGGGTAGCCAAGCTCAAATACATATTTTACATAGCCCAAAAATTACTGAATATTTTACACACTCACACTATGCTCATGGGGACGTAAACAGTGTCCCCATTGCTACATTCATTTCTCCGGCTGTATTCTTATTGGGTATGTGTCTTGACAGTATTGGAATTATCACGCCCTCGAAAGATCTCTTGAGGGCATGAAAGTAAGATGCTCGCCTGACTCCGGCAGTGGCCAGGTGGTCGCAGAGGGGTTGTGTACTCCGGTACATGTCGCCAGTGTAGGAATCTAGGAGGGAGTGACCACCGCTGGGAAGGAGGCATCCATCCCGGTGCCAGGAACGTCTCATTCCTCCGGTAGCATCTATGACTTCAAACTACTCAGAAGAATAGGGCTTGGCTGTGTTGGGGACACGGCCGTTTGTTTTGCGTGAATACGTCAACGTTGACGCACTCGGATGCCTTGTTGTTGTTGTTGGTCCCCCCCCCCCTGGATTGCTTTTGGGATGCTCTTTCCAACCGTATACGATTTCTGTATTTCGACTTGGCTTTTTGGTGAGTATAGGCTGACATTGTGTTAAATTTCCTTAATTTTTTATATTATACTCATACAATTTCACCATAACCATGCCACACAAATGTTTTTGTACGTGCAATTGATTGATATTGACAAGAGCTGTCGATTGAAACTTAAAAGATGAGCATCGTAGCTTCTCTTAGTCAGAAGTTATACTACGCAAAAGTCATGAGGCACTGCAAAACAGACTCAAAATTGCCGCCACACGCCGTGCGCAATGCTTTATTTTCCTCACTCGCCGTTAAAAAAACTTTGGTCCTTTGGGAATCGAGTGGTGTAATTGAATTTTGAATGTAGACGATGGATTCGGATCTGCAATGCCAAACTGTATCCCCCAATTTTGTTATCATCGGATTTTCTGTATTGCCTCCCACTATGAATGCAAATTTAAAGACTGAGAGGATTAATAAAAATGAGATGTAGATAGCGTAGGAAGTTGCATGGAAACCAGAATATTAAAAAGATGGAAAGTGATAGGAGAGACAAGAAGGAAACTAGAATGCCAGCTGCAAAATCTGTGTAGTAACCATTCATGTATGCTGGAGACGTTTCGACAATACACAACAGAAAAGTAACTGCCTGTCAGTCATCTGAATTACGGAATGTGTTATATACGCAACGAACGAGAACTGCATGAAACTCGGCATCAATAACTGTAACCTCACATAGTTGAATGGAAAAAAAAAATAGTTGAAACAGTACAATGGGCATTGTGCGAAGAAACATTAAATGTAATGTTTCTCATTATGTATGTTTGTTACTTTTATTAAAACTTGACACTATTAAATAAAACAAACCGTAACGTAAACTGAATGACCACACCTAATGAAGTCCAAATATTTGCTAGCCTTGTGATCCATACAATATCAGTTGTTATTTGAGTCCCCTTTTCAAAGTTTAGAATAGTACAATTTGCGACTTACAACCGCAGGGTCGCCAAAAAATGTGGAACGCTTCACGATTTTGCGTGTCATCCTTGCGCAGGGGCCATGCTAATCTTCTCTGTATCGTTCCAATTTTAGTATATGTACCGCCGAAGCGAGTACGACCTATAGAGCGAATAATATTGTATATATAATATAAGAAATATTCAAGATATGTACGTGAAAGATGGTTTATTTCTGTTTAATTATTTATATATTCATTAAATAAATTTCCTTTTTAAACTATTTTTCGTATGCCGGTTAAAATATTTATACTAAATAATTAGTGCAAGTGCCTTTTTTTGTTATATACATAAAAGTTTTTAGCTTTTATTAATTTCTATATTGAATTTAAGAAAACATTGTCTAATTAGTTATAAAGATTATTGTAGGTAGCGCTTAAATCATGTTGTAGTAGAGAGCACCTATTTGAACAAAATTTTATATATTAGCAGTCATTTTTGTTCTTATCTTTTTAACAGGATCAATTCAACGATTGGCAGGAGATGGAGATTATTTGGTTTTTCTAACCCTTGTTTTTTATGAATCGTAAATTACACGTGACTCAACATATCTGGCAAATATATTTTCTTGCTTTAATTTATTTAATAAAACTTTATTTCCAACATTTGAAACACAACCAATGCCCATTTATTTATTGTAGATTGTCATTGTTGTGCATGTTATCAATCTGTCCTACTTTCCCAGTTGGGTATATTCGAAGGCCCTACACTCACCTTGAATTAATACGAGAGAACATGATTCACAATTGTGTAACTTTTATACTTCGGGAAAATGCTAATATAAAGTTTGGGATGCCAAACCCCAATTTATGAATATACTGTACGGTACTGCACATTTGTTGACACATTCATCTTAGTACAAAACAAAGGCTGTTCCAGTAAAAATTGTAAATTGAGACATGATAACCTAATCAGTTTAAACGAAGGTGAAAATCGACCTTGGGACACTACATGACCGTCCACTGCCTCGCCTTGTGGTAGACAGCTGAACAGCATGGTCATTGTGGAGTCATAGCAAACTCATATATTTGTAGACAGTTTACAAGCCGTTCTGAACTTTGGACTCATGCCAACAGTAACTTCCCCCAGAGCCCTGGTCGACCTGCGCACAACTCTTAGCGGAGCAGGAGTTGTGCGCAGGTCACCAAGAACCAGCCGCATGCCATTCTACCAGAGGCCACGCGTACAAGGCACGCAATAACATTCAGTGCCACAAGTCGTAATTATGTTGCAATCACATTAAACGGCCTAACCAACCCTTCATAATATCCCCCATCATTTTTAACAGTACGGTAAAGGAATGTGAGAAAATTCCTACACAGATAACAAAGTGCTGCGATAGCAAAGTGCTAACCACGTGGTCGCCAGGATCTAGACAATAGCGTAACTTTTCAGGAATCCAATTAGTGCATTGTGTAACCCTTATTAAAGGAACATGCCAGTAATAAGTGACGCCCTTAAAATGTGCCTCGCATATTTAATTAGAAATACAGGTTTTGACTCCGTCAGTGGGACACTGAACCTCTAACCAAGCCATGCCAAAATTCTCGGGAAAAATAATAAAGATGTGAACCATGTGTCCACATGTCCTCTGCAGTAACTTACTCCGCCTAGCCAACCCCGGGTCTGAGGCAAACACCCGGCCATGAGCATGGTGGAATGTGCCGGCGAGACTGGAATGCACCTGCCTCGTCATCATGTACTACGTGACTTGACACGAGTTCGGGGTTGGAGCATATAAATTACATTACTTCTGCACCGTTCTTCGTTCTGGTGATGACGATGCCGCTTTCGAGAGTCCCCAGGGGGTACAACTGAGGAAGGTGTGCCAGCACCTCCAACAGACATGCCACCAGCTGGGGTAAGAAGACCGGCATCGCCTGACGCACTGGCGCCATGCAGAGCATTTCTGACTGCTCTCCCAGATGCAGTTGATGGCGCTGCACCTACAACCACTGCCATTCAGCCCCTTATACCAGCACTTCCAGTAGCAAGATGACCTCCCGATGCCATGATGCCCACTGTCATGGCACCCCCAACACCAGAGGCATCCACCTCCCCGATGATGCCCGGACCAGGTGACATCCCAAGGCCCCCTGCTGCAATGCCGATGACATCAGGGTGAGCACCGGAGATGTTTACAACTGGTGAAATGGTGGCTGCACACAGCAGGGAAGCAGCAAGGGTGCCATCGCTGGCCGAGGGACACAACCATGTGAGCACCACCTGTCGATTGCTGCATGTCCAACTCACTTCCAGGGGCAACAGGGTCGATGAGATACCAGTGATAGGTTTTATTTCCCAAAGGCAGGCATTCCCTCCAGCCTCCTACACTGTAACTGTACTCTGGTGAGTAATACAGAAATCAGCACTTTTTCCTCTTCTCTTTTCGGGCCATTCACTATTCGTCTGTGCCATTACTTGGAATTCTACCGATTTTCTCAGTAAAATCTGCCCCCGTCGATAATCTGAGATACTCGACTTCATATCAGTGAAGCATTTACCCATTACCCCATCATGGGTCATTGTAAATTTGCTCTCCTTGCCACTTGTCGAAGTCCCCCAGTCTTCTACCAATATTAGTGGCAAACTTTTCCCAGATCTTATGGCGAGCATTGTCAATCATGACATTTTCTGATCTTAAGTGAATGCACTTTATATATGTAATTCCATGCAGCCATTGTCTAATGTCTTCGATCTTCAGACATTCTGTGATCACGTGCTGAACTGTGTCATCTTGTCCACAGTCAGGTAAGACTTCATGTAATATTGACGAGAAATATATATGTGGTTGTAATTATGTGTATCATTTCATTGCGACATCTGACGTGGTTCCCAGGCTCCAGGAATGATTTATTCACCCATCTGACCATTCAGACAGGTGTTAAATTGTGTTGCTGGTTTTTGGTAGTCCAGAATTTTAACTGTTTTATTCAGATTGGACTTTTCTGTCTCACATTTATTATTCTCCTCGTGGTTGAGAAAATAGCTAGGCTTTCTAATACAACGACAGTGCTGAGTGCCAAGCTCGTATTTGGCCACAATTCCTGTGGGCGGGATGAGGTGTAGACATTGAAGGCACTGTGGTGCTGATGCACCTGCATGTGTCTTCCCAGCCATTGTCTTTTACATTACCACGGCCACAAACATGTCCAGCACGGATGCTCAATGTGGTGTTGGAGGGGTGGGAGTGTCTTCTCCTCAAGCGGCTGTCACCTCTGCATGCACTGCCTGTGGGTATCGACCGACCGGAAGGTTGTTGGGTTACGAAAATGTTTCTACAAGGTCATCATTTTTGGTATGGACATTTAACTGCAATAGACTTCACCTTGTAGAAACATTTTCGTTTTCGTTGCCCGGTTTACCACCGTCACTTCCCTCAGGAAGTGCACCGCACCGGGAAGCATTATTGTTGCAAGACTGTTTTCAGCTGAACAGCAGTGGCCGGTATTGTGTAGCCACATTTCTTTGCATGTAAAGTGTTCCCCTGATAGGGATGTGTATTGACGTCGAATAAATGCTGCTGTGAACTGAACAGTATGTAAGTAATTTCGACCGCCCTGTGCCTTTAAGGGGACGTGCCCTAACAATACCCACTCGCATTATTATGTCAGTGTTTTCTATTCTCCTTTATTCGCAAGTGTATATGTAGTAGCAAGTTCTTCCACATTTTATGGGCTTCTAATTGGTCCTAACCAACCAAATAGGTGAGTGTTAACGATTTTGTAAGTTTCCCACCAAAGACTGGTCAGCATGGTACGTAATAGAACCACCGGCTACCGTTTAGCAAACACCAACAATACACCATAATTGGCGATAGTATAATCGTGGCAGATTGCAACAGAATCATTGGCGAGGAGATTTGTCCAGGTGTACGGCCCGCCACACTGAGGTCATTGAGAGTCGTTGTGCTGCAACAATCATCTACCATCTCGGTGTCGCCTTGAGGACACATGGTGCGTAGTCTGGTAATCAACATCCTAGACTTCACCTTCACGGCCCCAAAAACTTTCTAATCCATTTCTGATCCAGCGACAACTGTCAAAGTGTCGTCCACCCGGGACGCCAATTTCCCACGAAAAATTTTCCACACGAAAATTGTCGCAAGATTTCCGAACTTTTCCACAATTTCCCTGACCACTGAGTTATTCCCGCCTGTTCCTGATCACCAATGATGAGAGATGAAAATTCCCAAAGGAACCCTATAACCCGCCACTATTTTCCGCCACTATTTTTTCCGTCAACTTTTCCTGGCATAGTAATTACAACTATATTTCCCTGTTTACCCACAATGGGAACAGCAAGGACAGTTCTAAGAACAAGCAACAGTGCCACGATGTCTTCCAGATACCGTCCAGATACCTGAAATACGTGCCACGTGGCATGATGGAGAAAGCACACCAAAGCAACAAGTCAGCCGACATTGTACAGGTAAAGCAGACATGTGAAGGAGAGGAGTCATCTTGGGCAGCAAGGTAACATCAAACACCCCGCCCCCCTTTAAACACAAACACAGAACAAAGAATAGGCACGTGCTTGCGCACCTTCCCCCACCTTCCACAGGACCAGCTGGGGAAGTGCTGATTGAGGTAGCAAGGTCATGTTAGCGGCACTCCCCCCACCCAACTCACTTCCGGTCGGTCGATACCCACAGGCAGTGCATGCAGAGGTGACAGCCGCTTGAGGAGAAGACACTCCCACCCCTCCAACACCACATTGAGCATCCGTGCTGGACATGTTTGTGGCCGTGGTAATGTAAAAGACAATGGCTGGGAAGACACATGCAGGTGCATCAGCACCACAGTGCCTTCAATGTCTACACCTCATCCCGCCCACAGGAATTGTGGCCAAATACGAGCTTGGCACTCAGCACTGTCGTTGTATTAGAAAGCCTAGCTATTTTCTCAACCACGAGGAGAATAATAAATGTGAGACAGAAAAGTCCAATCTGAATAAAACAGTTAAAATTCTGGACTACCAAAAACCAGCAACACAATTTAACACCTGTCTGAATGGTCAGATGGGTGAATAAATCATTCCTGGAGCCTGGGAACCACGTCAGATGTCGCAATGAAATGATACACATAATTACAACCACATATATATTTCTCGTCAATATTACATGAAGTCTTACCTGACTGTGGACAAGATGACACAGTTCAGCACGTGATCACAGAATGTCTGAAGATCGAAGACATTAGACAATGGCTGCATGGAATTACATATATAAAGTGCATTCACTTAAGATCAGAAAATGTCATGATTGACAATGCTCGCCATAAGATCTGGGAAAAGTTTGCCACTAATATTGGTAGAAGACTGGGGGACTTCGACAAGTGGCAAGGAGAGCAAATTTACAATGACCCATGATGGGGTAATGGGTAAATGCTTCACTGATATGAAGTCGAGTATCTCAGATTATCGACGGGGGGCAGATTTTACTGAGAAAATCGGTAGAATTCCAAGTAATGGCACAGACGAATAGTGAATGGCCCGAAAAGAGAAGAGGAAAAAGTGCTGATTTCTGTATTACTCACCAGAGTACAGTTACAGTGTAGGAGGCTGGAGGGAATGCCTGCCTTTGGGAAATAAAACCTATCACTGGTATCTCATCGACCCTGTTGCCCCTGGAAGTGAGTTGGACATGCAGCAATCGACAGGTGGTGCTCACATGGTTGTGTCCCTCGGCCAGCGATGGCACCCTTGCTGCTTCCCTGCTGTGTGCAGCCACCATTTCACCAGTTGTAAACATCTCCGGTGCTCACCCTGATGTCATCGGCATTGCAGCAGGGGGCCTTGGGATGTCACCTGGTCCGGGCATCATCGGGGAGGTGGATGCCTCTGGTGTTGGGGGTGCCATGACAGTGGGCATCATGGCATCGGGAGGTCATCTTGCTACTGGAAGTGCTGGTATAAGGGGCTGAATGGCAGTGGTTGTAGGTGCAGCGCCATCAACTGCATCTGGGAGAGCAGTCAGAAATGCTCTGCATGGCGCCAGTGCGTCAGGCGATGCCGGTCTTCTTACCCCAGCTGGTGGCATGTCTGTTGGAGGTGCTGGCACACCTTCCTCAGTTGTACCCCCTGGGGACTCTCGAAAGCGGCATCGTCATCACCAGAACGAAGAACGGTGCAGAAGTAATGTAATTTATATGCTCCAACCCCGAACTCGTGTCAAGTCACGTAGTACATGATGACGAGGCAGGTGCATTCCAGTCTCGCCGGCACATTCCACCATGCTCATGGCCGGGTGTTTGCCTCAGACCCGGGGTTGGCTAGGCGGAGTAAGTTACTGCAGAGGACATGTGGACACATGGTTCACATCTTTATTATTTTTCCCGAGAATTTTGGCATGGCTTGGTTAGAGGTTCAGTGTCCCACTGACGGAGTCAAAACCTGTATTTCTAATTAAATATGCGAGGCACATTTTAAGGGCGTCACTTATTACTGGCATGTTCCTTTAATAAGGGTTACACAATGCACTAATTGGATTCCTGAAAAGTTACGCTATTGTCTAGATCCTGGCGACCACGTGGTTAGCACTTTGCTATCGCAGCACTTTGTTATCTGTGTAGGAATTTTCTCACATTCCTTTACCGTACTGTTAAAAATGATGGGGGATATTATGAAGGGTTGGTTAGGCCGTTTAATGTGATTGCAACATAATTACGACTTGTGGCACTGAATGTTATTGCGTGCCTTGTACGCGTGGCCTCTGGTAGAATGGCATGCGGCTGGTTCTTGGTGACCTGCGCACAACTCCTGCTCCGCTAAGAGTTGTGCGCAGGTCGACCAGGGCTCTGGGGGAAGTTACTGTTGGCATGAGTCCAAAGTTCAGAACGGCTTGTAAACTGTCTACAAATATATGAGTTTGCTATGACTCCACAATGACCATGCTGTTCAGCTGTCTACCACAAGGCGAGGCAGTGGACGGTCATGTAGTGTCCCAAGGTCGATTTTCACCTTCGTTTAAACTGATTAGGTTATCATGTCTCAATTTACAATTTTTACTGGAACAGCCTTTGTTTTGTACTAAGATGAATGTGTCAACAAATGTGCAGTACCGTACAGTATATTCATAAATTGGGGTTTGGCATCCCAAACTTTATATTAGCATTTTCCCGAAGTATAAAAGTTACACAATTGTGAATCATGTTCTCTCGTATTAATTCAAGGTGAGTGTAGGGCCTTCGAATATACCCAACTGGGAAAGTAGGACAGATTGATAACATGCACAACAATGACAATCTACAATAAATAAATGGGCATTGGTTGTGTTTCAAATGTTGGAAATAAAGTTTTATTAAATAAATTAAAGCAAGAAAATATATTTGCCAGATATGTTGAGTCACGTGTAATTTACGATTCATAAAAAACAAGGGTTAGAAAAACCAAATAATCTCCATCTCCTGCCAATCGTTGAATTGATCCTGTTAAAAAGATAAGAACAAAAATGACTGCTAATATATAAAATTTTGTTCAAATAGGTGCTCTCTACTACAACATGATTTAAGCGCTACCTACAATAATCTTTATAACTAATTAGACAATGTTTTCTTAAATTCAATATAGAAATTAATAAAAGCTAAAAACTTTTATGTATATAACAAAAAAAGGCACTTGCACTAATTATTTAGTATAAATATTTTAACCGGCATACGAAAAATAGTTTAAAAAGGAAATTTATTTAATGAATATATAAATAATTAAACAGAAATAAACCATCTTTCACGTACATATCTTGAATATTTCTTATATTATATATACAATATTATTCGCTCTATAGGTCGTACTCGCTTCGGCGGTACATATACTAAAATTGGAACGATACAGAGAAGATTAGCATGGCCCCTGCGCAAGGATGACACGCAAAATCGTGAAGCGTTCCACATTTTTTGGCGACCCTGCGGTTGTAAGTCGCAAATTGTACTATTCTAAACTTTGAAAAGGGGACTCAAATAACAACTGATATTGTATGGATCACAAGGCTAGCAAATATTTGGACTTCATTAGGTGTGGTCATTCAGTTTACGTTACGGTTTGTTTTATTTAATAGTGTCAAGTTTTAATAAAAGTAACAAACATACATAATGAGAAACATTACATTTAATGTTTCTTCGCACAATGCTCATTGTACTGTTTCAACTTTTTTTTTTTTTCCATTCAACTATGTGAGGTTACAGTTATTGATGCCGAGTTTCATGCAGTTCTCGTTCGTTGCGTATATAACACATTCCGTAATTCAGATTGCTAACGAGCGGTGTATTGTATGTAACATTCACATTTGAATAGATAGTGTACGTGAGTGTTCTTAGTCCGGTTTACACTGCAGAACCATCAGATACTTACTAAGACGTGTCACCATCTCCAAGACAACATGCTAAACAGGTAACACATCATCTAACTACAGACGAACTACGGTACATAAGAAGAGTGTTAGCTCTGATTCTTTCGAAATTGTAATAGGATCTAAGAAGCAAAGTTGGAACATATTGTGATGAGCGGGCAGATTATAAGTTAAGATATAACTGGGCATTAAAAATTGTACTTGCAATTTAAAACTACTAATTCACAACTCTCAAATTATAGATATTGCGGCCTACACTAGCTAGCCAACATTTATGTCTGCACATGATTATATTAAAGAGCGTGTCACTTTCGTATAGAGTCTCCGTGACTAAAAATATGCGAAAACTGAATTTAAAAAAGATATATTTGTGGTGTAAGATATAATTGTGGTGTAAGATATAATTGTAGTGAAAGATATATTTGTGGTGTAAGATATAATTGTGGTGTAAGATATAATTGTGGTGTAAGATGAAATGTTAATTGACAAGAGCTTTACGCTTTTTAAGCTGGTTCAGACTTATTTGTGAAGTAAACTATTGATCGTTCTGGACAGCAGCTAGCCGAAGTAGTCACTTAAAAATGTAATTGTACGGCTTCCTCACAGCTGTAATAGTTCTTTCACGTCGAGCTCTTTCCTAAATATTAAGCTCACGGTCTCATGTAAATACAGTCGTTGCACATTCACCTAATAAGATCGCGAAAGACGAAACGTAACTAATATATTATAACACGGTTATTGTCCGAACTCAGGCTTCTTCTTTGCTTGAAAATATTATCATGACTTCGTATAGGCTAATCATGGTAAAGTGAGCACATTTGACAGCCTTCTATTTGGAATACAAGTTGATAAATGTATTTTATTTTATTCCTAGATGGAATATACACAGTGTTTATCACTCGCTTGGCAGTATTTATTTACAAAGGTAGTTAAATGATAAAATACGACTTAAATATAAAACTAATAATGGCCTCAAAAGTGTTCAATTTACCGTGAATAGCCTATACCATCGTATTGGTCTGCATTTATAGCTATTCCGACTAGGGAAGGTAGCAATAAATTAATGCAAATTCCTCGCTGTGTGATCACCTCTGATCACTACAGCCCCAGAGAAGAATCCAATACGGCTTAAAACTTCCTAAAAACAATTTAAAGCGATCTTAGAGAAAGCGAAAATCTTCAACAATTTTATTTTGAAATAAACAAATTCTCTCATAGGCTAGCTAGTATCGCCTTACATAGTAAAATGTTGACAACTTTCTCTCTAAAGGATAAATTAAATTCTTTACCAATTTTTTTTTCTGGCGAGCCCCCAAATCCCGCTAAGTCAATGTTAACTCCGTCACAGTTCTGCGTACCCTCCGGCATACGTGTTAGTAGCTAAAATAGATGGAGAATTGAATGCGTCTCAGGGTAAGACCTTTACGCCTTAGGTCAGGGGTAGTTAATAAAATTGGGCACATGCATCGCGGCTGTAGCAGGTTGTCTGGTGCCATGGCTGCAATTGTAGCCAAGGACACACCCCGAAAGAATAAGGGTACAGATAGGGACATAGAAATACAGGCAAAGCGGAAAGGACCTGGGAAAAACTATGCAACATTCGCGGAGGATAAATGTAATTCCTTTATTGGATTAGGGCTGGTCAAAGTTGGGTAGTTGTTAGTTAGCGAAGATAGATTTTGTGAGTTTGATGCAGGGTGAAATGAAATGAGGTCGTAGCTGATTACACAGTTTTTGCAGCTTGTATTCTACTATAGCTGCCGAATTGTCTCTTCTCTCACGTTCCATTCTTCCAAAACTTGCACCCTTGTCTATTATGAAGGCTTTTGCGGGATATCTATGATTGTTATGTTTTTGAGTGATATATAATACGTGTGTTTTGGGTTGTGGAGAATGACAAACGTCCTAACCTCGGAGGAGCCGAAGTCGTATACATTGACGTCACAGCGGACGCAAAATAATATATGATGTCATCCGATTGAATTAAACAATAATTAACCATGATTAATTTAGTTAAATTATGTCACATAAAAAGAAGATTTCTTTTCAACCTAATTACAAAAAAAGGGGCCCCAAATCGGTTTATACCTAGGAACCATGTGTCTCAATGTCCGGGCCTGTTGTGGATATCTCTATGTAGTTTAAAGCCATTTTATGTGCACCTTTTAGACATATTTAGAAAATATGATTTTTATAGGCTAACTCGCAGAATTTGCAGAGGATGAAAATAGGCTTCAGAAACGTATTGAATTTGATGTATCTTTTTTTATAGCTAGTGGGCAGTGAATTGATCGGTTGTGTTATATAAAAGGTATATGTACGTTTTGACATATATATATATTTATTAGTAGTAGGGAAAAGGGGGTTCTGGGCAAGAGGGATCCGGCTCCGCCTCAGGGATCGGCTCCTGATCCGGATGCCATTTTTGATTACGTCATATCCGGCCACCACCTTGGAGTACGTCATTTCCGGCCGCCATATTCAATTATGTCATTTCTTGACGCCATATTGTGTCCTTGGTGTCCACCATCTTGGATTACATTTCTTCATGCTCTATCATGCCATCTCGTCATCCATCATCTTGGATTCCATTTCTACATGCTCTATCATGCCAACTCGTCATCCATCATCTTGGATTCCATTTCTACATGCTATATCATTACACCTCGGCGTCCACAATCTTGGATTACATTTTTATTAGTCACCATCATGCCACACCTTGCTCTATCATTCTACCTTGTCACATGCCATATTGTCTATCCATTTTATATTAGTCACCATGATGCTATGTCATGCTCTATCATTCTGATCATGTGACAGCCATTTTGGATTCCACCTATCACCTATGCTCGACAACCATCTTATTCGCCATCTTGTTTCCAGCCCCATATTGTTTCTCACTCTATGCACCTACACACAGACACCTACCTACTTACTGCCCTACCTACCCACAATACCACTGCTCTTCTTAACTTCCCACCTACTCACAGTACCTACCCTCTTACCTAAACACCTACTGCTCCACACAACTACCCACCACTCCACCCATGCACCCGCCACTCTACTAACCTACTTTCATGACAACTTAACTATCCACCCTCCCACTGCCCTACCCACCACTCTATGAACATAAACACGATCAACTGCGTACAACTCTACCTAACCAACTAGTCACCACTTCACTTATCTAAAAATCTACCTACCTATTTACTGCGCTATGCACTTTCCTACCCACCGCTGTACCTACCCGCACATCGCCCCCTTCCCTATCTACCTAGAACTCTAACCACCTACTCACCTCCCTACTGCTTGACCCACCTACCTACTGCTCGACCCGTCTACCTACTTTTCTAGCCACTGGCCTACTTCACAACCCAAAAGTCTACCCACATCACTGTCCACCAACCCATTGCTCTACCCACCTACCCATTACTCTACTTACATGTCTACATATCCACTGCTCTATCCATTACACTACTTACCACTCTACCCACCTACCAATTTACCCACCTACCCACCACTCTACTAACCTACTAACATAACTAATATATCCACCCCTACCAAAACCCTGCCCACCACTCTATGCACCTGCATACACCCACCTACCTAGAGCTCTACCCATCTATACACCCACCCACTTACCTATCACCCTACCTACCAATCCACCTTTCACTTTGCCATCCTAACCACATTCCTAAAGCTCTACTAACCTACACACATACCTACTGATCTACCCATCTAATCAACTACCTGTCATTTTACCTAACCATATTTCAACAGCTCTACTTATTCCTCACTGCTGATTCCTCGCTTATGACTCCTTACTTATCTCCACGCCCCTGCACTTAGCACCACAAGCAACGCAGCTGACACGACACAACTCTCCGCACCCTCCACACTTATATTCACGCCCTCAGCACACATCTCCGCACACTTCACATGGCACTCCACACATTCACACACCACTCCGCACCCTAACTACATAGCAAAATCTCTCGAGAGGTTATATCTGTCGAGATGCCAGATCTCTCGAACAGTAGACGCGAGTACAGCTGACCAAGTTGCAAAGGAGATGAATGCGAAGAGTAGGGGAGGGCGAGACTTGTTTCAACATAGCTGCTAGGGAGGTGCTTGTCGACAATAAGGAATTTGTCCCCATTACCTTACAAATAAACATTTACCATTACATAGCCACCTTCCAATACTGCAAAACAAAGAAAAATCGCAAACAATTGGGAAAAAATATATCAAAATCCGTAACTCCAGTATACCTGTCATAAAATCATTGCCATCAGACACCAGTCAAATATCATATCACTCATCAAAAAATCACCTGATTGTACCAACCATCCATTCCAATGACAACAAAAGCTGGCCACCACATCTCAGACATACGAAATAAAAATATGAGTAACATTTCTGACCAGGAGTAATGGGTATAATACCAGTCATATCACCCAACATACCCCCCATACCATCCATGTTAACCCAAGTGTACCAAGTCTCTTTACACTCCAGGCTAACCAATAACACAAACATTCCTGCCATTTGTCAACCTAACATAGCCAACATCTTTAACCAAAGAAAAATTAAACCATACCATCCAACACACCAATCCTACCATCCATCATAATTCGAGCAACTATACAGTTGAGATCAGCCCACAACCTAACATCCATTCCATTTTTACTTCTGACTAGCACCAGCCAAATATCATACCACCCAGCAAAACAAAACACCTGATTATACCAACCATCCATACCAATAAAAATGCTAATGACCACACCTCAGGCATACGAAACAAAATACGAGTAACCATACTGACCAGAAGTACTGGACACTATACCGACCATACAACCTAGCATACCAACATAATATACCATCTGAGTACATCAACTAAATCATACAGCCCCAAACCATATAATTTCCCTCTAACCCAAGCATACCCCAATCATGCTATTAACAATACTAGTCATATCAACCACCATACTGCTGACTTACTGATCAGTCGCAACATCCAATTATATTGACTACCATCTCAGCCCATCTAACTTTATCAGGTAGACATAAAAAACAAGCCATATCAGCCACTGTAACTCATGCATACCATATGCTCTACCAACGACACCAGACGAAATATACTCATTGTTCATACCTCTTACTAAAAACCTCAAGCATACCTCAACCATCTAGTCCACACTGGCCTTACCAAAAAAAACTTACTGCTCTACTGGTCGACACCAGCCAAATATCAGCCATCTCCTATGTCCGAAGAAAAATTAAATTCAACTGCATCACCAAATACACCAAGCACAATATCCATTATAACTCAAGTGTACCAAGCAACTCTACAGCTGAAGCCAGCCCATAACCTGCTTGCTATACCAACCAACACCACTTATACCTACCAACCATAACTCTAGCATATATCAACCATTCATCCAACACAGATTATACAGCCCATGCCAGTGACACATTCAACTTATTCTCATACCATCCACCATGCCGACTGACACCAGTCAAATACAATGGCCACCCATACCTCTTACAATATCTCAAGCATGCCTTGGCATTACAGGACTCACCAATACACACATACTGCCCACGCCATTTGACATACTCCAACAATCGCAAGACAGGTATACTGAAAAACATATCACCCAACATACCAACCGTACCATCCATTTAAACCCAAGTGTACCAAGAAAATTTATCATCCAGACCAACCCGCATCACAAACATTCTTACCATCTGTCAACTTAACATAATCGACTGTTACCAGGCATCACATTACGATGTCACTCAACCACCATGTTGGGCCGCAGGTGAGATTGGCCCTTGGCCATTGATCCATCAATCCACCAATACATAAATCCATCGATCTTTCAATCCAGCGATCCACCAATCCAATCCACCAATCCGCAGATCCATTGACCCATCTATTACTATATCTCAAGCATGCCTTGGCATTACAGGATTCACCAAGACACACATAATCCATCAAATAAACGCTAACTGTTCTACCCATCTAACCAACTGCCTACTATTCTACCTACCCACACACCCACTGCTCTAATTTCCTTCCCACCTATCTACCCACCCACCAATTGCTCCACCCATCTACCCAACTACCTAACCACCTCCTGCTCTACACAACTACTCCCCACTCCAACCAATGCTCTACCCACATACCCACCACTCTGCATACTTACCTCCATACCCACTGCTCTAGCCACCTCCCCACCAACACATTGCTCTACCCACCAAACCACCTACTGCTCTACCCACCTCCATACCGACCTACCCACCTTCGGTCCCCCCACCTCATGACAGAACATGAGGTGGGCGGACCTCATGTGATTGGCCAGCTGTAATCATATGGTAACTCGATGATTGACTCGTTAAACAATGTAATAATGGTGCAATACGATTGGTTGATTGTTTATTCACTTAGATAATAATTTTCCCTTTTGCAGGTACTTAGAATTTTTCTTGTGTGTAGGGACTTTGATACTCATACTGAACTATACTCTATGTTGAACATGAAATATTTCCTACTCCTATGTAATTTTACTTGTAAATTTTTCTGCTGGTGTAGGAATGGAAATTTTGTGACCTTCTGCAGGACTTAGAAAAGAAATTACACTGTATATAATACTTAAAAACATTTGTTCCTGCTGTGAAGGTAAAAAAATAACATTGTGTAGGAATTTAAATGTTTTCACCTCGTATAAGACTGAATATTTTTGCATTTAGTCACCTTAATTCCACATTACGTAGGACTTAGAAAACATATTCGTCTTGTGTAGGACTCGGCATACTTTTTAACTTAGTCACATCCTTTCTACCCATCTTGTAAATTTTACCTTTGGTTTAGGACACAACCATTTATGTAGGTCGTTAGTTAGCGATTATACAGGTCGCAGCTCTATGGTTGTCGAGGTCAAAGGCAGGTTTGTATTCACAATTCATCTTCCAACAACCGAACTTACGTTTAAATAACGACATGTATCACAAGTTCCATCGTTTCTTGGTACGAGACAACCTCCAATGTCTAGCTGCAGCTTGAGGCTACTTTGTCCGAATTTCGATATGCTGTATCTCATTCTCGACAGACGGCAATGAACTGATCGAACCAACCCCTGTACCTTCCTATATATAGGGGCCAGTCTTTAACAATCGTCAAAAATCAATATATTTCTCTTTCCAGAACGGAGAACTCATATCTTAGAAATTTGACAGCGCCATGTGCATATTGAAATGATCGTGATAAACGTGGCGTAAATTCATATCGTCCATGCGAAACAGCACCAACACGTTTGTGTTATCACGAAGCATCTATTTGGGTAAGCGCGAATAAGTCTGGTGAGGTACACACATTCCATGTAGGTACACATGCCGTCCCGTACACATCCCATGTAGGTACACATGCCGTCCCGCACACATCCCATGTAGGAACACATGCCGTCCCGCACACATCCCATGTAGGAACACATGCCGTCCCGTACACATACCATGTAGGTACACATGCCGTCCCGCACACATCCCATGTAGGTACACATGCCGTCCCACACATCCCATGTAGGTACACATGCCGTCCCGTACACATCCCATGTAGGTACACATGCCGTCCCGCACACATCCCATGTAGGAACACATGCCGTCCCGTACACATACCATGTAGGTACACATGCCGTCCCGCACACATCCCATGTAGGTACACATGCCGTCCCACACACATCCCATGTAGGTACACATGCCGTCCCACACACATCCCATGTAGGAACACATGCCGTCCCACACACATCCCATGTAGGTACACATGCCGTCCCACACACATCCCATGTAGGTACACATGCCGTCCCGTACACATCCCATGTAGGTACACATGCCGTCCCGCACACATCCCATGTAGGAACACATGCCGTCCCGCACACATCCCATGTAGGTACACATGCCGTCCCGTACACATCCCATGTAGGTACACATGCCGTCCCACACACATCCCATGTAGGTACACATGCCGTCCCGCACACATCCCATGTAGGTACACATGCCGTCCCACACACATCCCATGTAGTTACACATGCCGTCCCACACACATCCCATGTAGGTACACATGCCGTCCCACACACATCCCATGTAGGAACCATGCTGTCCCACACACATCCCATGTAGGTACACATGCCGTCCCGCACACATCCCATGTAGGTACACATGCCGTCCCACACACATCCCATGTAGGTACACATGCCGTCCCGTACACATCCCATGTAGGAACACATGCCGTCCCGCACACATCCCATGTAGGTACACATGCCGTCCCGTACACATCCCATGTAGGTACACATGCCGTCCCACACACATCCCATGTAGGTACACATGCCGTCCCGCACACATCCCATGTAGGAACACATGCCGTCCCGCACACATCCCATGTAGGTACACATGCCGTCCCACACACATCCCATGTAGGTACACATGCCGTCCCGCACACATCCCATGTAGGTACACATGCCGTCCCATGCTAAAGTACTCCTGTATACAAGTCTGTTTCTCGCAGGCAGTCTCATCGAAGACAAATATCGAGTTTGACAGTGATTCGCTCGGCGGCACGACGGCTTCGTTATCACTGCATGGGAGATAACCCATGCTTTCGATGGCCTGCAGAACTCCTGCCAATCGCCAGTATTTTGATTGTTGGCTGGATCTGGAGTACAGGTACACTTCTCGGACCGAAGGCCGTTCTCCTCCTCCAGCATGCTCAGTAGGACGTATGTCTTACCGAAATCCGATGGTCCTGTGATGATGCACCCAGTTGTATTCGAAAATAGCCTTCCATATCGCGATTCGTTGGAGATAGCTTCATATTTTCGTGATGGCCAGGAACCTGAAATTGTTAGGGAAAAATGTTCGCTGGGGAATGGAAATTTTTTAACTAATTTGTTTAAATTGTTGGGAATATTTTTGAATATTTTTTAAAGACTGATTTCAAGGTGAAAATGACCGGTTTTAATGGAAAAAAAAACGAAAATTTTAATAGGAAAAACGGAAATTTTTAGTGAAAAAGGCCGATCTTTCGTTAAAAAAATAATTGATTTCTGAAGTGATTGTTCGGTAAAAACAAGCGATTTTTACAAAAAAAAATCCAAAATGGTCGAATTCTATATGGCGGCCATAGCCTTAGAGTCCGCTCCTGGGCTGCTGGTCATGAACAAACTATGTCCTATTACTATCATGTGTAACAGATTATTATAAATGCAGAGATAATGTTGCACATTGGTTGTTTCGTAGAGCAATAAGATGGCGGGTAAGTTGAACTACAAAAAGTGCTCTTCATGGGTTATGTACGTGACGTTTGAAAACAAACATGGCGACCGCAGTAAGTCCAGCAACTTCGTGTATTTGGCAAGTACAGAAGCTGTGCGCACTATACTAGGAATTAGAATGTCGCTAGTAGTATATACTTACTGACTTCACAGGTGGGCGTACTATGGCCAGGGACTTGAAACACAGCCTTAGCGAAACTGTCTCGTGGAAAGCTAGCGAGGGCTGGCTGGAACGTGGTGCCAGCGGCTCGTGGTAATGCTGGATGCACAATAACCCGACAGTCCGACAAAAACACAGTCACGGGACCGACGAAAATTTTCCATCAGCCAATAAGGAGCAAGGTCATCCCTACAAAACCGCAGCCCCAACAGCCCGACAAAAAGTATATCAGGTATTTCTACTTTCGTCGGGCGTCGGACTTGTCGGACTCGTTTGGCAGCAGGAAAAGAAATCATAAACATAACCTTAAAAAACAAACTTTCATGCGAATTTCACTATTGTGGGAAATTTCACACTAAAAATTATTTATTTATGTGTACATACTGGTTATCTTGTAACAGAAATCCGTTGAATTAACAAAAATAAATTTGTGTGCAGAAATAACTGCTCCGAAGTCCAAAAATACTTCGTTTACGAAGTTATCAAAACAAAATTGCGTACACAATGATTTGTGATTTATGTGCATTCCATGGCAAGTTGCTGGCAGTTCTAGGATTTTTTGAAAGCCACGCAACACTTGTCGGATGGAAACTGTCGGGGTATTGTAAACACTGAACTAGTATCGGTGGCGGAAAAGTTCGGACTGAAAAGTCGCGTCGGACTGTTGGGGCGAGCTCGTCACGGCATTGTAAATCCAGCGCAATATAAGGCTGTTTGTGAGATGCGTGTGGTGCTACTGATAGGGCAAGTCAGTCGCCTCGCCTAAGTCTGGCGTCTTCAAGCTCTGATAACGGTCCGCGAGGCGACGCGAGGCGTCGCGTCGCTTAGGCGTGAGAGTAAAAGCGACGGAGTCTCAGTCTTGAGCGGCATCTAGGACCCTCCGTAGTCCGAGGTTGGGCGCACTGTTGCTGGCTCTGCCGAGTGTCGTGTCAGCACTGCAGAACTATCCCTCGAGCAAGGTAAGGTGAGGTGCATATTCTATAGTCCATTCAAGGTTGCTAAACTTCTACTTCCGGGACTGTATTCCGCCGCATGCAAACAAAGCTTAACCAAGTACGTAGGCAATTCACGGTAAAATGTGCACTTTTGAAAGCCCTGCGTAAGATCTACACACTGTAGACTCATTGTGTATTCTTCCGTCTCACGTAAAATTAACATTGTCATGGGCCCCCCATCACTTTATTCATGCGCCGGTCAAATGAAACTGTGAAATTGTTACGAAAGTAAATACTTTAAAAATCTGCTCATGTTTGCACTTCAATGCATTAAAAAAGCAGAAAACGAAAGAAATAGTTTTTAATTGTCACAAATAGATACCTAACACTTTTTATTCGACGTTAAGATATGGGACTACTTTCCATCCATCATTACCAACTTTACTAGGCGAATGTCACTAAGCGCTCTCATTAAAATACATGCATGCAGGGACCGTGAAATTTTTTTAAGGTTCATTTCTAAAGTGCTCACTTTATTGTGAACAGTCTTTAGTAGATTACACCATAGGGACAACGCACCGCATTCGTGGGCACTCTGTATAATAATATTTTGCATAAGAACTATTCCTTACTAAAGGATATTCACGGTAAAATGAGCACTTCTGAAAGCCCTGCTTACAATCTACTTGTATGCACGTTGTGTATTCTTCTGCCTTATGTAAAATTATCATTGTCATGGGTCCTCATTACTTTATTATTACGCCAGTCAAGTATAACTGTGAAATTATTAGGAAAGTAAATATTTTACCAACATGCTTTTCTTTTCACTTCTATGCATTAAAAAAACAGAAAGACAAAGAATTAATATAAGTTATCACAAATGGTAATATCTTTTTATTTGACGTTAAGATATTGAACAACTTTCCATTCATTGTTACCAACTTTATCGGGCGAATGTCACTCGGTGCGTCCATAAAAATATACGCAGGTAGGGGCAGTGACTTTTTTCTAAGGTTAATTTCAAAAGTACTCACTTTATCGTGAACAAGCAAACATTCAATCTAAGTAACAGTAAGGAACTTTTGCGTTAACACAAAAATATAAAGCTTGTGGTACACGACATATATAAGAAACTAACCAAACATATCATACATGGGTTGATTTTCCAAAGGTTTGATTCAAAGCGTGCGAAGAAACTGCGAATAGACTTTACTCCGGTTGGCAAGTTCTCGACGTCAGAGCTATTCAGCATGCTCTGCTCTGCTGTTTGGTGTGTCTAATCTCTGAATGTATCAGTCGTAGACTAAAGAAGAAGTAGACCGATTTCGATACTCTGCGAATGTCCCCCACTTGCCAAAAGAAACGTCAAATTCGCGCTTGTCAACAACTGTATGTTCGGCATGTTTACGTCTGGTTTTACAACAAACCCTGCGCTTATACGAAAATTAAATTCACCACTCGATTGCCAAAGTATCATAGAACATGTTACGTTGTTGGAGGGGGGGGGGGGGGGGGAGGGAGAATTTTTAGTTCGTTTCGCCGCGTCTCATAACTTCCGCGTTTCGACTAGGAGAAGCTATGACGCTCGTTTGAGTTTCAATCGACAGCTCTCGTCAAGATCAATCGATTGGACGTATAAAAACATTTGTGTGGCGTGGTTATGGTGAAATTGTATGAGTTTAATGTATAAAATTAAGAAAACTTAACACGATGTCGACCTATACTTGTCAAAAAGCCAAGTAGAAATACAGAAGTTGTACACGGTTGGAAAGAGCATCTCAAAAGCAATCCAGTGATACTTATAAAACCCCATATGATCGAGTGAAGCGGTGCCGGGAACGTAAAATAAACATCAAGGCGTCCGAGCGCGTCAACGTAGACGTATTCCCGTAAAACAAACGGCCGTGTCCCCAACATAGCCACACCCCATTTTTTTAAAAGCCTTTTTGGGGTTGTTTTGAAACGGTGTTTCTAACGTAAGCGACGCCTTGAAAGCACTCAATAGCCCTCGTCTAAACTGTGTGTTCATTTCGTAGATCAGTATATTGGGCGCACGATTAACATTTTCGTAGAAAAAACGTTTATTTGAAACATTCTGCCAGCCACGCAGTTGAAGCGACAATAGTATAGAGCGTTATGCTGAATTTACAACGCCACGACGAGTTCGTTGCGACAGTCCGACACGACTTTTCAGTCCGACCATTTCTGTCACCAAAATTAGTTCAGTATTTACAATACCCCATCAGTTTCCATCCGATAAGTGTTACGTGACTTTCGGAAAATTATCGAAAAAATCATTGTACACTATTTTGTTTTGATAAAATTTCTAAACATGGTATTTTTTTTATTTTAGAGCAGTTATTGTACTCGAATATTTATGTACGTTAATTTAACAGCTTTCTGTAACAAGATAACCAGGATGTACACGCAGATAAAATATTTTTATTTAGTGTGCATTTTACCACAGTAGTGAAATCCAAACGAAATTTTGTGTTGTAAGGTTATGTTTATGATTATTTTTCTGCTGCGAAGCGAGTCGCACCGGTCCGACGGCTGGCGGAAGCAGAAATAGAATCTACTTTTGTCGGGCTGTCGGGACTGCGATTTCCGAGGTGACCGTGCTCTTGGTTGGCTGAGGAAAAATTCTCGCGTTGTGGCTGTTTTGTCGGACTGTCGGGTTATTGTAAATCCATCTTAACGTTACACGACACGGTGTTACTAGCTGTGTAGAAAGAAAAACATGGAGATCGGTCTCTGCGCAGCTGGTCTTAGCACTCTACCTCATGGCAGTGACCAATCATATCGTGGCAGATGTTGGCAGGAAACTAGTATGTACTACAGTTTCTAACACAAACAAGCGTTAAAATGTCAAGAGGACAATTACCTGTGCATGCTAATGATATTATTTGTGAGCATAATTTACAATATGTAGATTCCATGGTAGAAAATGTCAGCCTTGAGGAAAGATATGACTAAGTGCTTTTTTTTTGGGTAGGGGGGTTTATGTGAAGATGGCGCGCTTATCGTAAGTGTTCAGGGATGGAATAGAAATTACTACGTAAACTGTAACTCGTAAATGCCATCGTGGTTCTGTGTGCGTGATCGTCACCCGTAAGACAATTTTCAGTTGTAAAACCACTCCATTGGAACAAAAAGTTTAGTGATGTTTTTCACAATAAACTAAGCATTAACACGTCAGCATTAAAACTTTACAATTTTTCGGTTCCCTTGGCTCAGGTAAAGGCTCACATGATTGATTCGCTTCTGACTGGTTCTTGAGAATCCCAGTAGAAAATTTCGGAAATAGGAAATACCAGCTGCCAAATTTTAAGTTTTGTCAATCACAGAGACGCGATAAAAATTAACACATATTTATATTTTAATATCAAATAAAGACATTTTAAGACTTGTTTATATTATTCATCTGCTAAAAATTACCAAAAATGGAATATTGCTAAATAAAAACATATTTCCAATTTTATTTCAAATAATGCAATTCAAGATGCATCCCATTGGCCTGAATTGCGCAATACGATCTCTGATGCAAAAAATAATTATTATTAGTGTTAATGGTTATGCGGTAGCGTGTAGAGCTCGCACTCGACTGGTCGTGGGTTCGACTGGTCGTGGGCTCAACTGGTCGTGGCTCGACTGGTCGTGGGATCGACTGGTAGTGGGCTCGACTGGTCGTGGGATCGACTGGTAGTGGGCTCGACTGGTCGTGGGATCGACTGGTAGTGGCTTCGACTGGTCGTGGGTTCGACTGGTCGTGGGATCGACTGGTAGTGGGTTCGACTGGTAGTGGGATCGACTGGTCGTGGGTTCGACTGGTCGTGGGATCGACTGGTCGTGGGTTCGACTGGTCGTGGGATCGACTGGTCGTGGGTTCGTCTGGTAGTGGGATCGACTGGTCGTGGGTTCGACCCTGGCCAGCTGCATCGAGGGTGGCTGTTTCCCAAAGTCCCCCCCCCCCCAGGTGAATTCTGGCGCAGTTCATACATACCTGTACACAATTCCAATTCCCCGCCCTTGCACTCTGGCGCTGCTCCATTATCACCTCATTTCACCCTCATCGGCTCTCGAGACCTTGTTAAGGGCCCTGCCTACCTGCTGGCAGCTGCGAAATTTAAATAGGAAATCCCATGTTAAGTACATTTCGCCTCAGTGCGTTAATTTTAAGGCTAGGCGTTTCAAACAAAATACATTCTTCGCAATTTTTTTTTTGTAGAAGATCCGCATGAGCGTATATTTTCAATATAGTTGGGCTGTACGTACTTTTTTGTATAACATACATTTTTTAAATTCCATGCTCTTGAGTTATACATGTTATGGAAACATCTCCACTGTGGAGAACTTCTCCTGAAAAATTCGTGAAGAATACATTTTGTTTGAAACGTCTATCTTTAAAATCAATGCTGCGCGTTCAAGGTCACGACGCGAGGGAGCGATACGGGCGACACTAACACGCACGCCTAGTGCCTGATCGCTCCTACGCGCAAGGCGTGCAGTGTTTCCGTCCTAACGCTTTACTGTGTCAACTAGATCAGTAGATGTGGGAATTTATTACACGCGATGAAAGTACACAGATCAAACTACCTGCGCATAATCGTACTTTTCTCTTACCGCTTAAAGAAACTTCATAGGTAAGCTTCAAAAATGCGATATTCGACCACTTTTACGATGTTTTTACTCCATTAATACACTTAATGTGATAAAAATAAATAGATAGTGACATAGACAATAGTTTTTTTTTATCCTTTCTGGCAAAAATTCGTATTTCCAGAACATTAATTTACTGAGACACGCGTTTAGGCGCAAACAACGATTTCACAGAAAACGTTTCAGTACACAGGAGCCTCAACGTGGTATTTCATATTTAAATTTCGCAGCTGCTGGCAGCCGGAAGGCAGTTTTGGTTAAGAGCCGCCCCATATCTCTCGACTCACAACTCACCTGTAAAAAGGCCTAGAGCACATAACAATGATGATAATAATAAAACATTGCTAATAATAAACAAATAATACTGCTTTATTCTGAATCAGCTGCTTACTGCTTAGTCTTTCAAATGTGTAAACCGCCAAAGGCTGTTTGTAGTAAAATGGCCACGTATGAATTTCTGCTTAGGATATATTTTTCTGTTTATTGTGTATTTTTCTACGGTGTAAAATATTTAACACTGGCCTCGACCTGGTCACAATATTCACAAGGCGATAAAGCGAATATCAGGAACGTTCGCCTGAGAGGAAGTAATACCAAGGCAGCATTCTTTGCTTATTGGAATGTAATCATTCATATCGATAAAGATATGAAAAATTCTCGGAATCCTTTCACAAGGTAGAATACAAAAACTCGTACGTTTATGTTACCTACTTGTGGAATTAGTCCACGTTTTGTTGAGGATCCTTAGCCAATGACAAACGTACAATATAATACAGGCCCAATCACCGTCTTCCACTGTGGCAGCAGACAGCCAATAAGCAGTACACCTCCGCATGTGTGTATACAAGTCTGTGAACTCTACCCGGCACTTATGGGTTACTGAATTCACGAAGTTTTCACGTCTCTGGGGGCCGCAGTGGCTGAGCGGTTAGCCTGCTCGCCTCCCACCAAGGCGAACTTCATTCAATCCCCGGCCGGGCCACTCCCGGAGTTTCGCATGTGGGAATCGTGGCGGACGATGCTGATGGTCGGCGGGTTTTCTCAGGGTTTTCCCGTTTCCGTCGCCCTTTCATTCCTGCGCTGCTCCATACCCTCTTCAATCACCCACATCGGCTCTCAAGACCTTGCAGCTAAGAGCCGTCCAAATCTCTTCACTCACTTTCCACGTCTCTGAATAGCGGTTAAAATGTTGCTCTAAATTCAGGACTTCTGTACGAAAATAACTTTGCAGCCTGCTATTTCCTTTCAGGTGGAAGGTTGTATTACGTACTAAATTTTCAGGAATAAAATACAATACTGTTTACGAATTCCGTCTTTATCAAACGTATAGTTTATAATAGTAATATATTAAAATCTCCCTTCATAATAAAATCTCCATTTTTAAAGCGTGCTATATTTTGTTTCTCGTTCTGCATAGGTAGGGACACCCGAATTTCGCGAAAAGATTTATGCAAACGCTAGATTTCAATACTCTACGGGCATACTAGCAGTTTCCTTTTTCTCATTGGCAGAGTTTCTTGGCGAGAAGACATTTTCCTACTTGACTAACCAATCAGAATTAGACAACTCCGATACCGTACGTCTGTGATTCACTGACATACACCTTAGACGCATAACACTTAAGACATCCAATCAAGAAAGTGGATCACTGTAATGATGTACAACTGGTCGTAAAATCTTATCGCGAAGTTCGGTTGTCCCTATGCATAGGGCACCTTCTGATAATATTTACCAGGTTTGAAATACTCTGTGTTTAAAAAGAAACATTTACAAAATGCCGTTATAGTCATTGATAAATTTGCACTTTATAGCAGGCGTAATTTCTCAAATATTAACCCACACTTATATTACAGTTTATGTACTATAAACATTTCTTTTGAATGCTTTTTGTATATCAGTATTTCAGAAGTTACGTCGCTACTAAAGAATACGGTAAAAAGCTAAAAGAAATTTCAGATAGGCCTAAGTTCTTATTTGTTCTTGAGAGCGTTTATCAGAAACAGATCAAAAATGCAAAATGGCGGGCAAGGATGAACTTTTAACTATATTTACTTGACGATCTACGCGCAGTTTGGTGCATTGTACAAACGACTGCTTCAGTTATTGAAATATTGTAATTGGAATTGTGTAATTATTGTAATATTTCTCAGGACGCATAAAAACAAAAACGTAGAGGACTGAGAAACTGGCATCTGTCTCTGGTGGAAGATTACATCTCGCTAAATTTAGCACACACGAGCATCAGCTGTATGAATAGGTACAGGAAAATTACGCTTTTTGAAAGACCTGTACGTTTTACTCCGCTGTCTTTATGTACTCATAGGGCCATCTGTTTTTCGCGAAAAAGTTCCAGGATTACTTGTATTCCAAAACACTAGAGCTTAGATCCTTTTTCGTGATTGGATGATTTTTAACAGTAACGCATTGCAGGTGTCTGCCCGCGAATCACGGACACTCAGTGTCAGAGTTGCCTATTTCTGATTGGCTCAGACAGATAAGTAACTGTCTCCCGACAAAGACACCTGGTCAAAAACAAAAGAAACACTGCACGTGTGAACGCAGGACATTGGAGTCCAACCTGCGCCTAGATCTTTTCATAACAAACAGGTGGACCTACTTGTGTATCTTCAAGCCTCAGCCTTCTGTTGATTGGCTGCTGCCGCAGTGTGTAGCCAGTTTTACCTCACACCAGGTGACACGAGATTTGGTGCTTATTTCCTTGCCGATCCAGGGTTGCCAGATTGGGCGATCGATCACCGTTTGGACGACTTCAGGAAAATATGGGCGATTTTTGTAATTAGTTTCCGATATTTGGGCTACTTGGAATAATTTACTTAGTATTGGTATTTTATTATTTACTTGGTATTGGTATATATTATTAATTACTTAGTATTGGTATATATTATTATTTACTTAGTATTGGTATATATTATTATTTACTTAGTATTGGTATATATTATTATTTACTTAGTATTGGTATATATTATTATTTACTTAGTATTGGTATATATTATTATTTACTTAGTATTGGTATATATTATTATTTACTTAGTATTGGTATATATTATTATTTACTTAGTATTGGTATATATTATTATTGTTAACAAGATAGTTAAATATAGTAAGGACGATCAGTATTTTAAACGGCAACCACTGTTTATACAACTGAAGAGGATATCTTGTTCAGACTCTTCTTACTCGCTTAAGAGACCTGAAGAATTCGCGGATTCATTTTGGGACAAGTTAGAATTCAAAATATGTATGTTGATATAGCATTAACCATTGGTCCACATGGTGTTTGACACATGGAGGACGATGGCCCAATAGTTGCCTTCCACCGTGACAGCAGACAACCAATGTACAGTTTACATCGAACTGTAGAATCTAGCCCGCAGTTCATTCAACTCGCGAATTTTTCAGGTATCTATGAATAGGCGAATTGAATATCAAGTGATTGTTTATGAATTTGACATTTTTTTTTAAATTTGGTGTAGGCCTATATCACTTTTAAATTTAAAAACAATTCGTGTTTCATACATATAACATATTAAATGAAAAACTTATAATATATTTTTAAAAAATCATTTAGTAAAAAGTGTAATAAAATTGGACGACAAAAGATTGGCCATTTAGGTGACTTCAACAAAAACAATCTGGCAACCCTGTGCCGGTCTCTTAGTGGCTCATAGTTAGTCTGGGTGTGTCTAATAAACTGTGGTCCATTTGGAAACCTAACAGAAATTTACAGGTGTTTGTGTTCTGGCTTGTCCTAAAATGAATTCGTACAATTTTTAAGTCCCTGCTGCCCGTTTATTGAAGTGATGAACCTTTTTGAATCAATTACAACCAAATCGAACGAACTGTTGGCCAATCACAGAAATCAAACTAAAAAACTGTTGTTTTTTTTTTTTTTGCCAGGTAACAATGAAAACTGTGCATGTACGAGCAAAAGTCAACACTGACCTCCTGAACTGGAATGTAGTTTCTCAAAGTGAATTTCACTTGTATATTTCTAGACGCGGATTTTCATATGCTAAGCGCACATATTCTTTCACAAGAAAGTTAAGAATTATTGAGCTTGCCGTAAACATATGCTACAGCCTGTTGTAAGGCGATGCGAGTTCGTCTCAGTATCATGCATCTTTCTTTCGCTCACTGGCCAGTTTCCTTCCTGAGCTTATATTTCCTGCTTGGTTGTATCAATTAGAATTATTTTCCGAAATTGAACATCTCTGGTGCATAGGCAGGCTCCCAGGACGAGTGAAGACTAAGATGATACCATCACGATTGTATGCTTGGCTTCTAACCCTTGGTGTAGTCTATGCTGCTGATGAACATGTGATGTCAGCAAGCTATCTTAACTCTAGGTTGAATCGTGAGTAAAGTGCAATAAACATTCACGGTGTTGCAATTTCGACGCGAATATATCATTAAATTGGCAACCATGGTGGGAGGCAATCCAGAAAATCCGATGATAACAAAATCGGGAGATACAGTTTGGCTTTGCAGCTCCGAATCTATCGTCTACATTCAAAATTATATTACACCACTCGATTGCCAAAGGATCAAAGAATATGTTACGTTGAGTGAGGACTGTGAAGCATCGTGAGGGAGGGGGGGGGGCAATTTTGAGTTCGTTTCACCGCGTTTCATAACTTCCGCGTAGTACAACTTTTGACTAGGAGAAGCTATGACGCTCGTTTAAGTTTCAATCGACAGCTCTCGTCAAGGTCAATCAATTGCGTGTATAAAACCATTTGTGTGGCGTGGTTATGGCGAAATTGCCTGCGTTTAACTTAAAACATTAAGAAAACTTCACACAATGTCAGCCTATACTCGTCAAAAGTCAAGTCGAAATACAGAGATACGTATACGGTTGGAAAGAGCATCTGAAAAGCAATCCAGTGATACCCATACAACCCTATATGGTAGAATGAAGCGGTGCAGGGAACGTAAAATAAACATCAACGTAGACGTATTCACGCAAAACAAAAAGCCGTGTCCCCAACACAGCCTCGCACCATTTTTTTCCCCGTCAGTGTAGTTTACATACGAAAATTCTGTAGTCTCGATTTTGCGATATATCGATTTCATTTTACATTTCTTTACGGAAGCGATACAACACGTATAATTATCGAAATGGCTATCTTGTATCTAAATGATTTTGAAGACAAGACATTGCAGGATAATCCTGGATCGGCTTGTCGCTTCCTTCACATGGAGAGCGAAACTACAACATGAAAACCAGCCCTGAACTGGCGAAGAACATCTCACATGTCAGACAAATGTGCTTCGCCCAGGAATCGTATAGGTAACGCACTAGTTAGGAGTCGTGGGATTGCTCAAGTAACTACCACAGTGTCTAGAACGGCCAACTTCAAGTCTATAATAAAACTGCGTAGTTGGCGAAGCAGCCTTATCTACACTACATCTCCACTTTCCGTGACGCTTTCCTAAGGTCACAGCTAGCGTCCTTCATCACTGCCGTGTACTCGTTTCTCTCTCCACGTCTTCCTTCACCAAGTTCATCCGCGTAGCCAGCGACGGTTAATTATGTTCTTTTTTACCACAGTTTTTGAACAGTCACTCCTTAGGGCTAACGGCTAAGTTGGCGAAGGCAAAAAAAAATTCAGGTTAAAGACTGTACACAATAAAGTGAGCACTTTCAAAATCAACCTTAGAAAAAAGTCATTGCTCCAACCTGCATATATTTTAACGGGCGTCCTAAGTGACATGCGCCCAATTGAGTTGATAACGATGGATGGGAAAGTGGTTCCGTATCTTAACAACAGCGCCAGGTAACCTTTTCTGTTTACTTAAATTATTTCTTTCGCTTTCTGTTTGTTTTTTATGCATCGTAGTGTAATCTTGAGCATATTTGTAGAATTAAATATTATTTTTCTAATAATTTCACAGTTTCACTTCACGGACGCATGAATAAAGTGATGACACCCGTGACAATGTTAATATTACATAAGGCGGAGGAATACACGACGTGCATAAAAGTAGATCTAAAGTAGGTCTTTCATTTTACCGTGAATAGCCTATAAAAATGTTTTATTCATACGGGCCAACGTAAAATAAGGTAGCTTGCTTATTTTAAGGAAAATTGCCATGGTAGGGAGATAACGAGGCAGTTAAGTATGTGATAATAGTAATAATAACTATACATAAATAAACTCGAAGTTCGTATGTATGTACGTATGTATGTTTGCACGCGTTACGTATCCACGCATGTACGTATGTATGTATGTATTACACCGGGTAGTTCTGCTTACCTCCAGTAAAACGCGCAGGTTTTTCGTATCAGAAATAACAACTACAATCACCTGATCTTAAGCCTGGAACGAATATTCCTTGCACAATGCACAACATGTGGACGGAAGTTGCTACGCGACCCTTCTACTTTGTTCTACTTCCGGCCAAACTAGAGAATGAACTGCACGAAGTCTGGGGGATTGTTCTCCCATGTGCTGGTGTCGTTACGTCAAGGCCAGGCTTCGCCATGCATGGGCGTGTAGCGAATAATTGAATGCTAAATCTCGCAGTCGTCTTTTGTGGCAGTCTTTTCAACTAAACATTTTTTGTTATATATTGAACACATCTATATTTGTGAGAAGTTTTAATTTTAGTTTTTAAATTTTAAATTCACTTTTTTATTATTTATAAAATGTAACAAAATTTTATAAAAACTGGAAAAAGTGCGTTCAAAAATTAAAATTTGGAATGTTTACAAATCTAGATGCAGTCATTCTCTAACAAAAAAGGATTAGTTGAAAATACTACCAGAAAAGACGACAGAGATCTTTGCCGAAATTTAGCATTTGATTATTCCCTATACGCCGATGCATGGTGAAGCCTGGCCGTAAGGGGCTTGCCTACGCCGTTTGTAACGCGGGGCAGAGTGTTTGGAATACACGTTTTCCCATGGAAATTTTAAACGTGCGTGCAATGTGCTGATCTACGAAACGAACACGTTCTCCAGACGAAGCATGTTGAGTGCTCTCAAGACGTCACATATATTAGAAGCACCATTCCAGAGAACTCCGACGAAGCTAATAAGAGCTTTTTTTCAAGCTGTGTTTCTCAAAATATACGCCTTTACGTACATACAAAAATACTCGAGGGTTCTGCATTAAACATTGCTATAGACTTGCTACCAATCAAATGATAAGGCCATCCTGTAAAGTCCCGTATGTATATTCAGTGCGACCGGAACACTGCACGCCAGATCAGAGCCTTGCGCTTAGAGGCGATAGCGCACTTGAAGCGTGCGGTAGCGTCGTCCTTATCGCTACCGCTCTCCTCAGCTTCAAACGTGGCAAACAGTTCAAGGTAGGTAGCCCCTTTAAGGGAGCCCCTTTAAAGAGGAGAATTGGATATTATCTTGGATTTATCTCCTTCTAGCTATTACTTCTGTTTGGAATAAATGTTTGAAATTGTAAGTGACCTTGTCACTGCATAACACATTACTTCATTATATTTCACAGGCTATCGAATGAATATTTGTGCAGTTATCTCTTTTTTAATAGTTCCCAGAATGTGATCAGTAATTCATTTTCATTCACCCCACATGGTAAACAAACAAAGACACTTCACTGTTTCTACGCATGGGAAGTCCGTTATATGCGATATTTTGTCGAACAAAAAGTAGGGTTAGTGAATTTTAAATGCATTCTGTGATTCAAAAACTGCCAACACTGAGATGTTTGCATTCCGTCCCTTTAAGAAGCTAAATTATTTCCAATTGGAAAGAATATGTTTGAATTACTGTAGGCGTGTATCTGCTTTACATAATGGTAACCGTTAGTTCATAGTTTTCTAAAGCCCTGCTAAAGTTCCACTTCAAGGATATTCCTCCGCCCCATGCAAACAAAGCTTAGCCGAGTCTATAGGAAACTTCACTAATGGGGCAGTGCACCGCACTCTTCCGCGCTCAATGTAATGCCATTTTCCATAAGAACTATTTTTTACTAGGCGCTACCAACACGCATACTTCCTCCTTGTTTTATTAATATCAATTATAGTCTATTCACGGTTTCTTCGGCATGTTTGAATCAAACCTTTGAAAAATCCCCCCAGGTAAGACATGCTTGGTTGCCTCCTAAATGCGCCACATATCACAAGCGTTTTACACTTGTGTTCATAAAAGTTGTTTTTTTTTTTTTTCTGTTAAATTGAAACGTTATTCATATTTTATCTATAAATGACCATGCTTCTTTTATAAATAATTTTAATAAAAATCAGTGAGAAAACATATGTGTTGGTAGCACCTAGTAAGAAATAGTTCTTATACGAAATACTGTCACAACAGAGGGCGCACGAATAAAGTGCGTTAGCCTAGTTTGCACGAGGCGGAGGGATATCCTAGAAGTAGAACTTTAATAGGGCCTCAAAAAAGGCCGACGATACCGTAAATCAACTATATAAATTAAATATTATAAATTATATATGAGATATATAAAATCATTTGTGCGTGAGTAAATAAACCGCATCATCAATGACAAACCACTGGACATATTCACACCATATGTTATTGAGGTGGCGAGTAAAATTTTTAGTTACGTTTCATTCCGATAGGAGCGCTGGAGTCCAACTTCTATATGTATGGGCCGATTTTGCTCATACTTGCAGGAAATGTTTGTTGATCTAAAAGAGAGAAATGCCAGCGATACCACGGTCAATCATAGGTCGACGTACCAGACGTAATAGAGAGGACGCATTGAGAAGGTAAAATAGAACGTGAAAGAGGCGGAACGACGTTCGCAGGGATCGACTAGTATTAAATATAAGTAGAAGTTAATTGAATAAAAAATAAGGTACTTTTAAATTAATACGAGGGTAAAACACCTGTGATACCTATAATGCATGACATATATGGGAAACACATCATACATGGCTGGAGCTCGTGTTACAAGTGGCCGCTCCTCTTCTGTATTATTAGTAAGTACTCTGTGCCGATACAAGGCTGCATGCAGACAGTCGCCAGAACTGCGTGGCGGATACGGGCCGGGTCGGGTCGGGACTCCGTAAACAAGAGTGTAATCCTGGCATGCACCACTTTCCCGCTACAATATCTAACTGTTCCTGCAAGTGGCAAGTGTTTACGTCCTCTTGTGCCGTGCGGGGAGAAAGTCGGCTAGCGGACACGGCCCAGGCTCAAATAGCAGCCCCTTGACGAAGCACCACAGCGGGAAATATTTGTTTGTGGCGACGCGACTGTATCGTGCCTTGTCTACAGTGGGCTTGGTCCGGGGACATACACCTCACGCTGATTGGCGCACGTGACTCACTGACGTCACAGCTATCGGTTCTTATGCGTAGACTAAAGATGAGGTAGACCGATTATGCGCATGTACCCAACATTGACCTACCCCAAAGGAACACAACTGTCAAAGTCACATGGTCAACAGTGATGAACGTGTTTGTTTGTATCTTAAGTTTTAAATGACAAGCACTTTTAGATTAATAAAATACTTTTACCAGTTTGAATTTAATCAAAAAGCATTACACATTGGTTAGAGAAAGTATAAAAACATCTAAAAAGCACTTGTTTAGTAAACAGTGCCCTAACCTCAAACCCAATACACGCCATTTTTCTAGCTGTATTGGCAGAAAAGCAGTTCAATGTTGGGACACGGCGATTGGTTGTGTTCGGATCATGTCCGAAAGTTAGCCCCAAGATGTTCCTGTGCGAAATAAACTAACGTCTAACGGACCAACTAAGGATTTTTTAGTAAATATAGAATATTTAAACGACGGAAATGAACCGACGATCAAAATATAAAATGTGTACAAACCAACTTAAATGAACTGACAAGTACAATATAACTAACATTAATTGGCATCACATATCTAGACATTTAAACCTAGCTGCATATTATCAAAGTTTGAAAATAATTAGATAATTTGAGTCGACAACGAATAATGGACCACAACTTTCAAGCATTCCGTAAATGCGAAAACTAAAGTATTGGCGCGTTGAATTTTCTGTAATCTGATTGCAGTTGGTAACTGAGCTTGATGTTTCGGACATCAAATTCGTGGACAGCTGGATCACAAGCTCTGATATTTCCGCGGGAGACGCCCTCGACCATGTGGTAATTGTAGACTAAGGCCGCGTATTATGTTAGTATTTAGTAGCGTTAGATTTTGATGCCGTCGATAATCACTTGTTCAAAAATGGTTGCGATTTGGTAATTTAAAATTTTAGTAAGTTGTGTCAACGTGACGTCACCTGGCAGTGGGCTTGGAGTACGCCCATGGTTATGTTCAATTGAGGGCGGGCCTAAGAATTATTTTCTTCATATTTTGCATATTCCATCCTTCTTAGTTGTGATAAGAAATATTATTGTTAATGAATTATTACAGTGAAGGAAAATGATTTTTCAAGATCAAATGAAATAATTACATTAATCTAAGATAGTAGTAGGGGTATAGGTATTCGGGTACACAGTGTTCAGGGATAGGAGATACGAGTTGTGCTCGATGACGTCATAGGTACGGCTGGCGACTTGTTCATTTCCCCCTCGCCGGACACAAACAATGGCCGGCAGTTACAGCGACCGCAACCCTAGCAATTATTCTAATGAAAAATATTATAATAATTATTTTAAAAAAAAGGTAAAAAGTATCTGCTTGCTGCCTTGGGTTTTTAATACTTATATCGGTTTAGTGTGTCACTGCAGATCACAATTACAATTTTCTACTTTTGTCAATTAATATTGCCTAGAAATTATTTTAATAAAAATTGAATATATCGGCGTGCCATTTCGGAACCCAATAGGACGTATTGCCCCCCCCCCCTCCGCCCTCACAAAATATAACATTTTTTTTTAAATTGAAATGAAATACATTATTGTAATTAAAAAATTTAAAGGCGTAAGTAATGAGTGTTATATATCACCGGACTCGTATTTTCAAGGCGCATATGATCGTGATATATCGATTATGTAATCCACTATCTGGACCACCATATTGGATTTAAGGGGTGTGCCCAAACCAACACTCCCCCCCCCCCCAAATGCAAACCTCATTACCATCACCCCACCTTACAAACACCCCTCATCCCCACCTCAACAACAATACAATCTCGTCACCCCCACCTTAACCCCTCTCTCACTACTCCACACCCCTACCCTCCCACAACCCATTTTTTTTATAAAAGCATCGAACGATTAAAGCGATTTATATTTCTGCCCCAAACATCGACGAAAATTATATTGGAAGTATCAATACATTCACCCCCCCCCTCCCCGGTCCCTTCCCCAAGAAATGTCATTCTCCTCTAAACACCGGACCAAGGACCCCCCCCCCCCCTTTTCACATCACATCTTCTCACACCACTATCGCGGGGTCAGGCAGCTGGCTGACCTTGCCAAATCAATCGTAAAACAATCAGACATCTAGGTATCGATGCATTTACAATTAATTAGAATTATTTTATCTAAATTTATATTATCTTATGTTTAAAAATGCCGAAGTCTTTAAAAATTCATTTTAACACATCGAAAATGTATTTTTTTTAATGGAAAATCTGTTTACAAAATTTTAATTAGGTAAATGTCACACTTTCCCATAACACTTGGTACCATTTAAAGTGGAAGTTGTCATAGAGGGATAGGGATTTGAAACAAAAACCTCCCGAACAGTAGACGGGTGACCTATACACTGAGCTACTTAAGCAACGACAAGAAATGCTTCTTAAATATGTTATGATAGTCACCAAACAAAGAGGCTGCATCCCCTCGTACAATTTCATTGGTGTATTAAACATTTTGTAATTTTTTTTTTTCAATCACTGTCCATGTGGCTCATATCCACATTTATTGGAGAGCTTTTTCCAGTTTAAATTCATCATATTTACCATTTTAAAAACTTTTTAAAGGAAAATAAATTTAAAACATTTAGTTATTTTCAGGTGGGGCCTGAACCGAACATGCCTAAGCCCACATTGACTGTTTTTATATATTCTTTTTAAATTATTATTTAGCAAACCACATTTTTTCGCAAGTCGGCCGTAAGTAAGCGAATATGTACATGCATATGCGATTATAGTTCTCGAACCATAAGGAGGCAGGCTCGAGAAATTCAGTTTGCAAGTATCATTTATAGCTCCAGGAAATCCCTACACCCATTTATAGAAATAGTGATTAGCCAATATTTGCGTCGTAGTGATGTTTTAAACGAAAACAGTTTATAACAGACTGGTTACGATACAGGGTTATAATATTGAAGTACTTTTATTTTTTCAAATTTTTTAGAATTTATTGCTACAAACTTATTCCTGTTCGCCTGCATCCGTATAAACATCTCCTTCAGTTCTAAAACTGTTCTGTCACTTATAAACTTCATGTCGTCGTGCAGTAAGCTTGAAAGAAGAGTCCTTGAAGCAGAAGCGACACCGATGTGCCACTGAGAGTTCTGTGGATTATACACCAGTGGTCCCAAATGTTTCGGCTGTCGACATGTCAGAAGGAGCAAGAACCAGGATAAGTTGTCCTCATAGAAAGAGATGTCGCGCCTTCTGATGAGTTCTTGAGTAATACATATGTACTCGTAGTAGGCATTGAAATGCACGAGATACAGGAATGAAACGATCTTACTGTTGTCAATCATACCTATAATGGAAGTTGCAGCAACCCAGATATGAACTTCTCACAACTTTATGCTCTTTAGAGATGTAACCATCATCGATCCATAGGCTTCTCACTCACCTATGGTTCCCCTTTGCATATATGCAGTTCGTGATGTCAAGAAATGTGCGTATTTTCATGGAGGGTCAAATAAACAGTGACTTGTAAAAAAATACCAGTGTCAGAAATTTGGTGACATGAGTGGACTCCCCTACAGTTAATTGTATCATGTTGAATGACAGATCAGTTGTGTACATATTTGAGTGTGGTTAAAATGAAATATAAGCTTGTGTAAACCAAGTTTACAATCCTAGCACCGATAATGATTACTGCACTAAATAATTGAATCTGCTGAGTTTAATTAGCAGGTGGTTGAAATTTATCACTAACCATATAGGTTCATTACACTGTAACACATATCTGTAAGCGGCTTACATCAGCATCGTTTTTATGTAGTGCGCTTGTGAGAGAACCACCACTCTTTTAAGTTACTCGAGATTCTGTGTCATTCCTGCACTATACTACCAGTAATCTGCATTTTATGTTAATAGAAAGTAGGCACATATTTCAAATAGAAGAGTATACGTCGACCGCAGGACCCGAAGTGAGTTTCTTTGAGATATACACCTCTATATTTACTCTCTATATATTAACTACTGCTCTCTTGTATTTTGTGGATTCCCTTATTTACCTACACATCTGGATGTTCTTCATCACAGTTTAAATACATATTTATTTATTTACCATATATTATTACAACTTCCATGAACAATTTTTGAATTACCTGGCCTGAAGCAGGAGGGGTGGGAGGCCAAACTCTGTTGTTTGCCCCAGGCTCCAACAAACCTCGAGGCATGCCTGATAGACCAACATATTTGCACCAATAATATTACAATCCATTAAATTATTCAGTGAGATGATTGACTGAGTAGTTATTTGCGATGCCATAGAATAGTAGTTTAATGCAGCAGAAGAAAAATATTCGAAATAAATGTGTGAGGATATAATTTTTTTCAGTGTGCGTACATATAACAACCTTCGTCTAGAATATTTGCTGTTAGAATTTCGAAAATTTTTATTACAAGCGACACACAGAAATTTGCTATCTGTTTCTACAAGACAATTTTTAATTTTTTCATTCGAGCCCCTCTTGAGTCGAGATGTATTTTTTTTACTTCTTTTTGGTTTGCTACCATATTTTCGGAAACTTCAGGCCCAGTTAAAAAACAAATAAAAAAAAGTATTCAAAGAATAAACTGTAAAACACAGCCCGAATATTCTTGGGTAGAAATTTTTTGTCAGATATTTTTCCCCCTAATGTTTCCAATCAAGTTGATCAGACGATCGGTACAATAAATACTAATATCAGTGATTTTCAAAGCGAACATTGTCTCTAAAAGATTGCAACCTATGGACGTACGCTACTTAAGGTTTGATTTTGATTGTCAATATTATAGATTTCATTTTTGCAAAAAAAAATTTAATTACCTGAAGTACATTTATTTCTGTCCCCATTTCAGAGGGGCCGCGGTGTCTGAGTGGTTAACCTGCTTTTGCCTCCCACCAAAACGAAACAAGTTCATTCCCCAGATGGGTAACTCCCAGATTTTCGCATGTGGGGATTGTGCCTGACGATGCCGCTGGTTAGCGGGTTTTCTCGGGAATCTCCCTTTTCCCCCGCTCTTTCATTCCGGCGCTGCTTCATACCTCAGTCACCCTCGTTGGTTCTCAAGACCTTGATGATATGAGTCGAAGAGGAGGACTAGCAGGAGGAGGATGAGGTAGCAAAAACAAGCCTCTTGACGACATTAAGCACATTTTCATAGTATAGGCTGTTCACGGTAAAGTGAGCACTTTTTAAGGCTCTGCAAAATTTTTATTTTGAGCCAATTTTTATCTTTCCGCCACTTTTTTATATAAACATTATAATTTGACTAATAAACAGAGTGTATACATTTCACCAAACTCAAAAGTAAATGACTAAGGCTACAATAAAACATATTTATTAGTGATTAATGTATGTTGGGAGGTCCTTACAAAGTGATCACTTTACAGTGAACAGCCTATAGTATAATGTCACTTCAAATTGTCTGATCAGATTTCCGTACACGATAAACACATACAGATCAAGTACGACTTTTAGCATTTGCTATTTACCCTACTCATGCACATTGTAATCAAAATATGGCTTTCACACGAAGCTGCTAGCGAACATTGTGGGTTCTTACTCTTTCACATTATGAAGGACAGCATCGGAATGATAATAGCTTGTTAAATACAAGACATCGAGATGCTCTGAAAAAAAAATCCCACTTGCCCATTTCGCGCAAGAAGGGGTCCCATATACTATGCCATATCGTGCGACGAGAGTCGTATATCCGATGATTGAAGATCTCTGCTATAGAAAAAAACTGAAGTATGTCAGTTGAGGTGGAGAAATTTCCCACCAGCGAAAATACCTTGAGACCTCACTGGCTACAAGCTTCAAAACTTAATCGAGGGTCCTCCTTGTGCTCATTTCCCTTTAATATTAAATACGCTTCTCCGTGTTATAAATGCTAGACACTCTGAAAATAAACTGCCATTCCCCGCTTGCACGAGACGGATCCCGGATAATATACCATTATGCATAACAAGGGTAGATTGTACGATGAGTGAAAAACTTCGCTAGAGAAAATACCGCGAGTGCTTCGACAGCATTACCACACCTGGCAACTGTGTGGTATCGGATAGGCAGACTCTGCCCCCAAATCCCGAGCCACGACATGAAGCTCCTATCTCCTATCCTTGAACCCCGTGTGCCCGAATACCCATACCCCTACTACTTTAAATAACATATATGTTCGTGTAAAAGTATATCAATTGACCAAAGTTAATATGTTAAGGTTGAAGTGAAGCAACAGCCTATGGAGCACTGCACCCGACTATACATCGTGAAGAACTCATAAAAAAGTAGTACAGACACCATAAAATATGTCAGAAAAGTGCGATTTATGCTGTATATAAAAGAAGAATGTATTCATTTTGTAACATTATAAAATATTTTACTAAAATATACTGTATAAATGTAAAAAAAAAATCGATTAAAATAATCTGAGGTTTTTTTTTATATATAAAATTTAAGCTTATTTCCATTCTTGATACTTCAGAAAGCAGACTTGGAATATCGTCATAATATTTACTACGATTGTGTGCAAGAAAATTGTAATAATAATATAGGAAAGAATATATGATACATTATTACTATGATTTTATTACACTTTCTAACAGTAAACATTATGACGATCTTTCTTGAAGAAAATTACCTTGTAAATTCTGCTTTCAGAAGCAACTAAAACGAAAATGCGCTTAAATTATGTTAAAAATATGGACTCTATAGATCAATAAATTTTTACATTTGAAAGGTATAATTTAGTGAAATATTTTATAGTGTTGCAAAATATAAACATTCTTCTTTCATATACAGCATAAATCACACTTTGCTGACAATTTTCCTGATGTCTGTACTAATTTTTTATGAGTTCTTCACATAGTACAGTCAGGTGAAGTGCTCCATAGCCAGTTGCTTTACTTCAACCTTAACGCTGCAGTTCAAAATAATTGTTCATGTTATTAGAATGAGATGAAGAATATGTCATGGAAATTCCTTGTGTAGTTCATCATTTTTGAAATCTTAACTTTAGAAAAAAAATTACAGTCGAAGTATAGTTAGAAGTTAAACCTTTACCGCATAGTGTCTAAATTCAAACTCAAATCAGGGTTCTTGGATAAAGTAATATGGTAGCCTAATTGCGGAGCGTTGTAGTTGGTTAAATAAAAATAACATGTATTTGTGTGTGTTGGCAGCACTGCTCCAACGTAGCTCGTGCCTGCCGCAGACACATGGCGTGTGAAATAGGAACAGGAAGTCCTGTGTAAGTTCAGCGGGGACCAACTGACACATTTACACATTCTCTAACGAGTACTTACCTACCGCTTCTGTTACCCCGGCGGGGCCGCGGTGGCCAAGCGGTTAGCCCGCTCGCCTCCCACCGCAGGGTCGCCCCCGGATTTTCGCATGTGGGAATCGTGCCGGACGATGCCGCTGGTCGGCGGGTTTCCTTCGGGATCTCCCGTTTCTCCCACCTACCTCGCATTCCCGCCATTCCTCCATCCTCATCTCTTTTCACTCTCATCAACACTCCAAGAGAGCCATTTTTTTTTCTAGACTGCAAGAATATTTTTTAGTTTCGAGGCATGATATTAATGACGAAGTGATAAAAATACCAACTTATTAGAAAAATTACATTTGTCAAGTTTTCGGCGTAAATGTCTGAATTTGAATGCAACACTTTGAGCACCATGTCCAAGTGTAGCTATGGAGAGGCGAGTATGGAAATTTCTTGGCACTATTTTTCATCTTGATTTGACATTAATGCCGCAACTCATCAAAAAACATTCCCGTGAACAATATACTATTTTTGTATGACAGTGCAAATCCACACGATGTAGTGTAAATCATGTTTAGTAAAAAAAATAACATTTTTGATTGGTAGACTGAGAACTCGGCATTCTATTGGCTGACGGCGGGCCAGTAATACACGTTGTACCTAGAGCACTGTAGCGTACTCGCGGTTTCTTCACGCTTAACCGTTTCAAACCATTGAAAAATCACCCCACGTATAACGTGCCTCGTTATTTTCAACATAAATATATAGGCCCACTTCGTTTTGCCAAGAGATTTATGATCAAGCGAGATTTCAACTTTTCACGAGCAAGCGTCCTTTGGCTATTGGCTGCGTGTTGTGTGAGATGATATTTCTTTCTCTACTGGGCCACTCGGAACTAGTCGCTGTGAGACTGGACGTCTGTGATTGGCTGGTAGGTACTTAAGGTTGAAGTAAAGCAACTGCCTATGGAGTACTTACACCCGACTATACAATGTGAAGAGCTAATGAAGAAGTAGTACAGACGCCATAGAATAATCAGTAAAGTGCGATTTATGCTATACATAAAAGAAGAATGTATATATTTCGCAACAGTACAAAATATTTTACTAAAGTATACTTTTTAAATGTAAAAAATAATTGATTAAAATAGTCTGTATGTTTAACAAACTTTAAGCATATTTATATTCTGGATGCTTCGGAAAGCAGAATTTGCAGGAAAATCTTCTTCAAGAAAGATCGTCATAATATTTACTGTGATCATGTGTAATAAAATCATAGTAATAATGTATTATATCGATTTTATGATTAACTTTATTTACTTCAGTTTCAGCCATAAATGTTTGTGACAAATGGACGCACATAAAAATAAGTGTAAAAATTATTTCCTTCATTATTATTGCAATTTTCTTACATGCAATCAAAGCAAATATTATGACGATATTCCATGACGAAGATTTTCTTGCAAATTCTGCTTTCTAAAGCATACAGTATGGAAATGCCCTTAATTTTCGTTAAAAATACAGACTATTTTAATCGATTCATTTTTATATTAAATATTTTATTTTAGTAAAATATTTTATAATCATGTAAAATGTATACATTCTTTTTTCACATGTAGCATAAATCGCACTGTTATGACAAATTTTTATGGTGTATGTACTGCTTTTTTATGAGTTTTTCACATTGTATAGTTGGGTGCAGTGTTCCGTAGGCAGTTGCTTAACTTCAACCTTAAGACGTGTGGGGATTTAATCCACCCAACCGTGATACTGGCTCTAAACTAACGTGTTTTGGAGTACAAATAGTCGTGGAATATTTTCTCGAAAAACGGGTGGCCGTAGTAATGTATCACAAGCGTTTTATAGTTGTGTTAACATACAAGTACCTTATATTTAAAAAATTAAAATTTTATTTATATTTAAATAAAAATATAACATTTTATATGTAACTTACATGAATAAAAACAGGGAGAAAATCTGTGTGTTGTTAATGCCCAGTAAGAAATAGTTCTTAAGGAAAATACACATGTACACGTGTACATATTTTGAATTTCGTTGAGGGTTAATTTTGAAAGATCAAGAATGGCAACACCAGTGTAGAAAGGTTTGTTGAATGCAACATAACTCTTTGACATCTCGATAAGGACCAAGTTTTCATCGATAATCTGCTTTTCCTGGAATGTTGGTCGCCCTATCAGCTCTGCAGCCCCATATATCATGTAATACCTCGAAACGACTCTTGTGTCCCTTTCCCGGCAAACATTATGCAATGTTTTTTCATGAGCGGAATTATTCATCAGTTTGAAAAATGATTTTTCAAATTTGTTCGCACCCTGAACACGTTTCTCAATGTTAAATTCTATGTACGGTTCCATCTATTACTTCTGCTCAAACCGCAAAATGTGATGAACAGAGTCAGGTTTGGCCCTGTACATCAAAAAGTGTTTCAGTGTTTCCCTGTGTATCACATATTTCTTCTGCGGTGTGAGTGTCAAAAGAAGTTTCTCATGCAAGCTGTTCGGGGGTATGCAATTTTCTGGGGCCAAAGCCACATCAGATAGTACATCATGACATTCGTCCAGAAATGATAGATCCAATTCTGCGGGGGGGGGGGGGGAACAAGTGTCACAGTCATTCACCATGTTTGAAAAATCCCACGTTGAAAACATGTCAGCCTCACCCCAATCAAATTGCCAATTGGAAGCTTGGATCGCATTGTATGATTGTACAGCCATTGATGTCGAAATAGCATATACATTTCGATGCCACACCAGGGTCATTTTTCTCACCCATGTAAATATTGTTGGCTTCTGCAGACTTTCTTGAAACCTGGGTAATGCCGTCCTGTACTCCGCATTCTTCAGAAAGATACATATCTGGGTTAGTCAACAACTCTAGCCATGCATGTGTCATTGACAATAAAGCGTCCCATGCAAGAGAAGAAGCTGTGGTTGACATGGTGGGGTCAAGACCATACTGAGCCAAACATATGGTCCTGAAATTCTCAAAAACATCTGCTAGCAAATAAGTGTCCACATGTAAGTAGAGAATGGCATACTGCAAACAATTTTATGCAGTTGAACGCATCCCATGCGGCTTGGGCATTAGCATAAACTCCATCGCTAATGCCTTTGCCTCTAATCACATTATGAAATGCATCCTTTGATGGGCGTGACTTGCACATCATACTGTCTGGCGACTTAACAAAATCGTAAATAAAAACTCCCTTCCATTTTGCCAATTCCAATTGAGTGTTGTCTGGAAATATCGAGCGGGTGATACTCAATTGCACAGGTAGTAAATTGCCTGCCAAAGTTTCCAGAGAGGCGCTCATGAACGGAAATGAGTCAATAAAACGTTATTTGAAATATTGTGCCTTTCAATTTTAAATCAGTGCCATTGGGTATTTGTTTGATAATACAATTATATTTTTCAAGGGCAATTCCAATCACTTGAATTTTACCCCATGTTTTCGATTACCACTGTTCTGTCAGGCTGTTATACGTGACATTCAGCCAAGACTTTATGAGAAAGTGAGCATCATAGTTTTGTAGGCTATGAAAAACAGTGACAAGTGATCTCTTAGGCAGTCTGAAATTCCAGTTCTTATTATGTGCATGGCCTCTGATTTAGCCCGTCAGATGGTCATGATCGACCACAATATAATCTGTACCGAGCTTTTCTTTACAAATGTAACAACTTTTCTGACCTAGCTTCTTCAGCAAGGGTTTTTGGCGTCATCGGAACAATCATACTGTAGATTCCTGCAACCCACTTTGTAAGTTCAACTAATTTATCTACTAATTGATACATAGAATCAGCACACCACAAACTCAAAATAGTTTAATAAATTTGGATTGTATGAACAAACCAACAAAATGCTACAAACATACGGAACATGTTGGTTGATGGTAGTTGTGTTACTCGCTTCATCATTAGGTAAGCAAGTGGACATGGGTTTCTGGCAAATTTCAATGTCGCATTAGGCAATGAAACCCAATCCTTGCTGTTTGATGTAATCTTTAAATTCCAAGTACTTGTTGTTCCCAGCGGGGAAAGCACAGTACTGTGAACAACCTTTTGTTGCTGGCAAATAATAGTGTGACTCTCGAGTTTCTCCTCAGTTTGGAAATACTGAAGACAATGCTCGCAAACAAATTTATTACAATTCCTCTCACTCAGCTGACTACCAACCAGCCAGGACAAATTTCTAATGTATCCGAAATGCAAATGAGTGGCAGTTCCACTAGTGCAAATCACTAAAATATTAACATGTTTGTCATGATGTACAGATGAAATATGCATTGGTATGACAACCCCACCCTTATTACAAGTTTCATCAATTATATTGCTATCTTTGTCCACCACACAGTAGACATTGGTAGAAATAGAATTGTTCTCCTCAAAATTACGAATATCCTGTATGAGTGCAGTTACAGACAGACCTTTAGTATCCAAAACCAGATAAAGTTTTGGATATGAAGTAGTTCTGTGGGGGTTTTGTATGGCAGGATACAAAGACTCAATTATTTCATAGTGGAAACACAGTCCCTCCAGGCAGTCTACATCGACATAAACAAAACAATTGGCAATAAACTTTGGTAATTTAGTGTGTGCAGCACCAACGGTGAACACTCAGTATTGAGACACATGTACGTCCATGTATGTCAATATTTGCAGACTCTAGCCAGATCTGCATGAACATAACTCCTCAAGTCTGTTAGTAAGATAAGGGACGATATCATCATCATAGATTAAACCCACAACGGATGCATGTAGAACAGGGAGGGCTTTTCTTTGAAAATAGAAGGTTTCCATAGCACATTACTCCGCCATGAGGGATTTCAAGTACTTACCCACTATGGTAATGGATACTCTAATAGGCCAGGGTGATGCCAATAGTAAGCATAATAAAGAGGCTTTAGATCTTGTGAAAAAATGTGAAAAAATCTGCATTACTGTTAATCCTATCATTAACTATCCGTGTGTCAGTTAGTTGACCCACGAATGCTGTAGCCTATAGTTCGTATGGCAGGTCTGGAAAAGACTCCACTAAGGTTGGGGACTTGGAAAATGAATTATTTTCTGGCTCCCTTGGCGAAATTTCTCTAATTGACTCGAAAGTTGATTTTGAAACAGAGGCAGCACTGCCCAAATCACAATAATTTCCAGAGTTGGATAGAAATAAATCATCCATCAAATGATCAAACTCTTCTTGTTTGGGGGAAGCAGATACATTTCGATATTTTGTTGCTGAGGATCTCTCTCTGTGAGTGAATCTGTGCTCGAATTGCTTAAGTAGAGATCATCCTGCAAAATATCAACTTGTGTCTGCTTAGGCGAAGGGACACTTTCTTGACAGCTTATAGTATGATGTCTTTCCATCTGTGATTCAGAATCTGAATCACTTACGTAAAGATCTTCAAGCAAGCTGTCAACACTTTACCAATACGCTCAATCATTTTGAATCATAACTAAAGTTTCCCCAATATAATACTTACAACACCACAATAAATAAATGTGAAGTGCCACATTGTTCTTAAACAGAGAAAAAGAATCCACTTTATTCCCTCACCACAACATAGTTAAAATAGATCTTGTATTCCTAATATAAAGAACATTCTTTATTTCAAATAAAATTTTATGGGGTAAAATCTGTGTTTGAGAAATGCAATCGATTACAACAATGTGTTTACAAAAGATACCAGGAACAAAGTTTGCTAAAGCCTTGTGGACAAAGCTAGGTAGCGGATTGCTGAGGGCTTGGGGGAGCAAGCGAAAGTCAGGTTACAAGAGTTGAAGAGGATGACGTGTGGAGGAATGCAAAACAATAGACAGCGGATGAAAGTTTAGGCCGTGCATGGTGATGGGAGCTTGGGCCACTTGCGGGCTAGACAAGAGATTGAAACATGTTTCAGAAAATTTCAGCAGCCCGCAATGAGCGCCACCATCCAGACTCAACCCCCTTTCCCCCGACTGCTTCCATCCATCTGACAACTCCCTTACCATGCTTGCACTCATCACATAGACCCTGCAGCCGCCTGCACGCATATGCACCAGCAGGAAATGTTCACCACTTCCCCTCCACTCCCACCCCTCCATTGACTTCACTCTGTAATGCGAATTGTTGTCCTCCACAGCTCTAGCCGCTATATACTTCACCATAACCCGCGAGCAAGCTCGCCTCGTCTATCTTTCACAACTTTTGCATTTGGAGAAAGCAGACTGCATTTACAACATTGAAATTTAAATATTACGCTATCACATTGCATTTTAAGACCAGTTTTTTTGACTAGCAAAAACTATTTGTTTATGAGAAAAAATACTTTACATCTTAAATACGCTTTTTAAAAAGGTAATGTGAATTACTCGATGCCATGAAAACTAGTGTACACAATCAAAAATACTTTACACCATCAAAAATACTTTCACCATCAAAAATGCTTTACACCATCAAAAAATAAAACTATAGTACACTGTCAAAATCATATATAATATCAAAAATTAATGAATTTTACACTGTAAAAATTGTTTAAAAAGTGAAAACATTTTATAAATTTAATAATGACTATCATATTTAAAAATGTATTAGCAAGGAAGTGACACTCTTATTAATTATTCAAACCAACTAAATAAACACTCCTAAACTAAACATTTTTGACATTTTACAAGTACCATTTACTCAAATTTTATTTAAAAACTACTCAACTTTCTATCTACTCACAAGGATAGGACAGCAACCTACTTACAATGACTTGCGATACATTCACCCACATTTGCAGTTACCCATCAACTTTGAATCTCTTAAAGGCTACTTAAAATTATGAACCCAAACTACCCCATCACACATCAAAACATTTCATTTGTTAGAAGTACTCAATGTAAATTTCATCCATCACACAGACATCCTTCTCCAAACAACTCATTCAGAACAACCTTGGGAGCTGAGGTTATGCCTCTACCCCTCATGCTAGGCATAAGTGGCATAGTTTTCCCTTTTTTAGCTGTTCTCTAATTCATGCTCATCGTACACCCAACATCTCATCCTTAAATATATCTTAAAACTACTTAAAATATGTAAAAAATACTTGTTAAAAAAGTTGCTAAATAAGCACATAATGCAGGTGTGAAGCAAAATGCTACCAAAGTTAACAATTTCATTCAATTTGTATAAACTTGTAATGATTCGAAGAAAATTTCATTCAAATTGTTAAAAATTGTAACGATTTAAATTTAATTTATTTCTAATTGTAAAAAGATTAAATGTTTCTAAGAAAATTTTATTGAAATTGTTAAGATTTGAAACAAATTTAAGAGAATTTCATTCAAATTGTAAAGGTAATTTTATTATTACTGGAAAAAGTTACACTAAAATTAGTAAAAAGCGTGGTGTACATATAAAAACACCCAAAAATTTTGTAAGACTTATTCACTTAAATAAAGACTAGTAGCGAAGCTGGCAGGCTTGGAACGAGACCTGAACCCAGGTCAGACAGGCAGAGCGGTGTCCCACTCCGTCAGGTGAGCGTCGAGGTCCATACTCCTGTAGGCGGCCATATTCCCCAGTGAGTGATAGGCTGACATCAGGGCTGAAGGTATGAAGCGAGAAGTTCCTTGACCATACAACTCCATGGTGGAAGGCCCAGGCAGGGCTAGTCTAGTGGCGAGCTGGATCCTGAGCATGAGCGATTCACTCCCTTATTGCGAACACCTGGCAGCAGCTCCAGTGAGCGGAGGTGTGGGTGAGACCGATTCACAGTTGACACAATACACCCATGCACTAGAAGGGAACTCCTCGCCCCATGATGTCAGAACAGCAAATGACAAGCTGTGGGCGGGATTCCCTATATATATATATACCAGACACCCTCCCTTTTCGCCAAATTATATATTTCGTAATTCGCCTCAAACCTACATAAAATGAACGAATTGCATATTTGAAACATTTTAAACTGAATTTTAACCAAGTTTAATGCAAATTAAAAAAGATTTAACATATTTGCTGATATTTAGCATGTATATGTTGGAATTTAATGTGAATTTATTCGGGTTTAAGCTATTAAGTTTGAATTACATCTTTATTTAATGATTTTGTATATGAACAATTGTAATTGCAATACAAGCTTTTCCTAATACAAGGTTTCTAACCTAGATTTAATTCATTTTTACTACGATTCAACACCATTCACACTCTTTAATGTACAAAAATGAATTACTAACATTTATTTATATATTTTTTAATTGTGTGATTGGTTCATTATTCCTTTTATGTATTATAGTTACTGCCTTACATTCATATAGGTCTTAACTGGGACTCGAACCCAGAAACTATATTACAATCAAACATGTTCTAGCCAGGACTCGAGCCCAGAAACTAATACTAACAATGCCTTATCCAGGATTCGAACGCAGAGCCTCCTACTAATGCATAAACTGATTACTCTATGGAGGCTGGTGAAAGAATTAACTCTTTTTTGTGTATTTATGGTGTGTTGTAAAAATAATATTACATTTTACCACCAGACATCTTTGCCAGGAGACAGGTTCAAATATGTTTAGTTAAATAGCATTTTGTCAAGCGAATTTGTTTATCTGAATTTTTCTTTACAATGCTAGTACGTGATATTACAACATTGTTTGATAGAAACAAGACAGCTTTTAAATCTCTCTCTCTCTCTCTCTTTCTCTATCTCTCTCTCTCTCTCTCCCCCTCTCTTTTTGTTATGTCATTTTTATTCCTTTTCCCTCTCACTGTTGAAATAATTTAATCAATATTTTCCATTTATTAGCAAAACAAGTTCACTTTTAAAAAAGGTTAGGTTGAATAACAGCATGAATGAATAAATTTTAAGACAATTTTATTTATAAATTGTTTCAAAATACAGTTTGCTTCACAAATTTATGTACGACATTTTTAAAGACATACCTCTCTGTTATACTACAGAGTGTTCCAAAATATACACAAGTAAGTATAGGATGACCCTAAACATAGCACATATTATACAATTGTTTCAAAATATATACAAACACAGCTTGTTTCACAAATTTATGTGAACATTTTAAAAGACATATCTCTCTTTATACTACAGAGTGTTCCAAAACATAGCAAACATTATCACACATAGCATAAAACAAACTAGTATAGGTTGATTCAAAAATTTAGTTATAACATTTTAAACACAAATCAGTACAGATTGATTGAAAATATATTCAACATAGTTACATGTATAATTTTATAATCTGTTAGCAACTTCCTTAAATAAGGTATTCATGCATTTTCTTAGCATTGGATTCAGATCACCTTCTTAAACTCTGCTTTCAAGGAGGGAGCATTTCTTATGCCCTGGCTTTAACCTGTCTGTTTGTACACATATGTCTTTACATCCCAGAGAATGTAGAATAATGCTCTCAACTAAGTCTGGGTAGGATTCAACGTAATGAGAGTGCACATCTTCAATACTATATGGAAGAGGAGTTGTTTGAGTCATTTAAAACACAGTACACATCACACTATCACTGCATTGTATCAATTCGTGGCTTTTTTCATTTCCTAGCAGAAATTAAATCACTTTAAAATGGAATACACTGTCACAAGTCACAAGTCTCTGTAAATTTACCACAGTATGTAAGTTGCATTAAACTTTCCTTGCTTGATACTGATGCAATGATTTGCAGGATGAAAATATGTGATGTTAAGCATTTGCTATCCAACCCTCAAATGAGAATGAATAGCAAGGAATGATTTATGTATATTGATAAAATCATTCTCTAGCATTTAAAGTTAAACAGTGAATTAGGTGAATATTTTATTTTTGCTCATTTTATTGTTCGATGCATGTGGCACATTGATGAAATACACCCACTATGATATGCATAACCAAACTTGATTTTGCGATAATGATATAAAGTATGAAGATTAAATATTATATTATTATAAATGAGATGTTTCAAACATTTTTCTTTCTCACAAAATATTGTTACAATGTGCTTGCCCTTAATCTTTCGATCTACTCTATGCTGCCTGTACTGTTTACAAGACATTTTGAACTATTGTAATTAGTTGAACTGGAATCAAAACATGGTTTAGTATGTGCTGATGAAGGTTCTGCAAATACATACATTTGAAATGAATGTCTGACTCACACATTTCCTTAACAACAAAATGTGAATATGCTATGGTATAAGTTACAGAATACAAATCTTTATTAATAAGTACATACTTGCATATTGGTAAGAACTTTATTCAGAATTATCCACTTCACACACTGATAAATTGCACATAGCAGGAAAATCTTAACCTCCTTGTTCGAAAATAAAGTTGTGAATGTCCCTGTCGCAGGTCTCCTTCCAACAAATGGTTATTTCCTGGTAAAGTCTGGTGAGTTGGTAGGCAATTACTCCATGTCCACACTCCTCTTCTAGCTCCTCGCTAAGACTGGCAATCATCAATTCTTTTAATGTTGAGGGCAAGTCACTGTTAGGCCGGAGATATCTCACAGCACAATCGTTGTATGCTATTCCTTCGCCAGAATGAATGCTGAGACTGTTATCGAAATTTCAGCACCAATGTTCTATATCATTGCGGACATGAACTTGTAAAAATCCATCATACACCTTAAAGAAGACTCTTCTGTATCCTATTTGCAGGATTTCGTATGTGTCTGTAGGGTTGAAGATGCAAGCCTTGACTGACATTGTACTACTAAATGGTCTCCCTTATAGAGCCTGGGTTGCCGTCATTTAGGGTTCTTACTAAGCCAAACTTTACAATTCCACATGCCACACACAGCAATTTATTCTTGGTTCCCCATATATGTAAAATGTTCCTTGTTACATTGTTCACTCCAAACTGTAGTAAGAGAACAACAACTACATTCCTTCTGCATGGTGTATTTTATTTTCTTGTAGGACATACGTTTCATGATGTGCACACTTTGAGCTTCAAATGCTAGTTGGCTCTCGCTGCAAGGTAACTTGCTGTCAGGATTCAAATTACACAAAGGCCAAAAACTTCGCCCATAACAAATATCGAAAACTTTTAAAGTATAATCAGGACTAATTAACTGGCAATGCCAATGTCCATCTCTGTTGCACATCTGTATCTGTAGTGGGCTATCTGCTTCTTCAATTTGAAACCACACTTGTTGGTAACATGGAGTAACACTAGCGTAAGTAAGTGATGAATCGAATCTCTCCATTGTAACTGAAGCTGCAGTGTAAGTTTCTCTCTCTTCTCTCTCTCTCTCTCTCTCTCTCTCTCTCTCTCTTTGTATACTAAAATTTTCTTCCAAATTGAAATTATATTAGTTCTCCGATGATAACTTGGTTAAATCAAATTGACAGACACAAACATTGATGTTCCAAACCTCACAGTACCACATTCTGCAAGGCGACCTTTGAAGGGACTACTGCCTTGCATTTTTGTGATATGTTCCTTATTATTACATGTTTCAGTCCATAAGGTGGGGCTGTAGTAAAACTCTCTGCTCAATTTATATTTTATTTGTCAAAATCCTGGTCCATTGGTTATTTCTTCACTTCTATTTTTAAAACACAGGTCCCAAGAAGAACAGGACAGTTCACTTTCAGGCCGCATATTAATAACCAGACAGTCTTCTTCTTCATAACACAACACTTTCTGTATACATGTTTTCTACGAAACTTGTTTGCAAAATCCCAATGTTCATCTCCATGCACATCTGTATTTGGAAGTATATGTTGTTTAGAGTCTGGAACCATACTTTCTTGTATCCTCGACTAATACTGGAATTAATATATTTACACATAGGTAGGATACTGGTAAACATATTCTCTTAAAGCTTTGCTTTTGCATTGTGAACAGAACATTTTTTTTTCTCACAGTGATTGGTATTATAGCATTTTTCTGTTGAATTAATACTCGAACAGTCGTGATATCTTCTGATATTTATAGCTTCAACATTGGTTAAACTTTTTAAAATTTCTATCTGCGGTTTTCCAAGCACATATACTGGACAATCTTCGAGGAGCACATTTTTTACATATTGGAAACACTTTTCTTAAGCTATGGCACCAGAATCCCATTTGAGGTCATGTATCTCATAAGTCTGTTCCTGAAACATAATTTTAACTCTAGGTTTTCAAGTATACCAATGTGTGGGAGATTTAATGCTTAGTACTTTAGAGTCATTAGCATTGGTTGCTTAAGAAATAGCAAGCTCCTTAATTACAAAGGAGTTGTCTTGGTTGTTTTCGAAACCTTGTGTGTAGCACATCATTTTTACATTATTTCTGTTTTACACTATATATAAAAACTATCCACTCATCTTATTTATAAAATATCAGTGCTCGCCTCGGAATCCACTTCATCAACTCTGAAATATTCCATTACTACATCTGGGATAATTCTGGCTTCAAAAAACTGTTCCAGCCTGCATGACATGCAGTCCCTCCACATATGTTGATTATTTCCATCATTAGCAAAGGCAGGCATGCCATGAGGACAGTCTTCACATGACAAATACGACACAATATCCTCATAATTTTGTAAATGTTCAGGAAGGAACGGATAATCTAGCTTTATTTCGTGTCCCGCAAAAGCAATAATAAACTCTTTCGGCAACACCCATAATTGAGAGCAGTCTAAATTCAATAATGTTTTCGCCTTCCCATATTTTAGCATAGCATTGAATACTTCAACACATTCCTCATCACAATTATCACAACAGAGGCCGTGATGTATTATACCTGGAGCAGACTGAGGTGGAAAGAGATGTATATTCTGTGTTGTAGATCTAGATGATACAGTGGACCGTTGACAATGTAGTAAGCATCTGGTGCTGTAGTGGATGCCTAGTGTTGATGTAGATGTTATAGTAAGCATCTGGCACCATTATTGGTGTGGACACCTAGCATCGTTCTGGATGTAGACATCTGGCATTGTTCTCAGATCTATTGTAGACACCTAAGACTCACTACTGCTAATGCAATGACCATGCACGCATGCACATGAAGTGACCTTGGCAGTTGACGACTTAACACTGAGAAAAAATTAATTTATTCCTTCTAGTAAACGGATTCTAATTGGCTGCAGATTTCCTTTAAATTTGCTTAAATTTGGACTTTTTAGAAACTAAGTGGAAATATCATATAATCTAACAGATTCCAGCTTCTATAGCAGTCATTTCAAGCTGGATTCGTGCTATTTCATTAATATTCCTTTCAAAAGTATTATTTCTAAATAAAATAAGTTCAAATATATACATTTTATGCTAGATAATATAGTCAAAATTCTGGGGTTGGAATCTTATGGATAAATCTACATGTGAAATATGCATAAATATTTTAAACAGATTGAATATGTATATTTTCCATCACCCATGAATTTAGAGTCATTTGGTTTTAATGTAATTTTTCAATAGGTGAAAAAAAACTTGTATTTATATATTGCTTAAATAGAAAGATGTTTGTTTGAGAAAAAAATGTCATTCTTTCAATGTTTAGAATTTAGCAAGTAAAAATATAGCTATAAATAATTAGTTGTAGTTTCCTGGAAATACTTTAAACTTAAAATTAATAAGTTTGCTGGAAAATGGGATTAACTTAAACTTTATTGGATTAAAATATAAAATTTCTTGGAATTTCATCTGGGGATTAAAATATTGGGTAATATTTATTTCATTTTAACTTCAGGGAAATAACTTCATCATTGGTACTTGGGTAGCAAAATATAATGTTTCTGTAAGTAAGAGAGGGTTTCAAGAATTACATAAACCTCCCTTTCTGAAGAAGTCAACAGACAAGCGAAAGTGAATGTTTGTAGGGCAGATGGCGGAGGGGAGCTAGCCAGGCAGGGTCAATTCAAAATTTGCTGGCTCAAGGGGTGTTTGGCAGTTGGAGAGTCTCCGACGTGGTGCACATAGATGCATTCTGGTGTAATGGTACAGGGTGGGGTCTAGCCAAGGCAGCTCTTGTCTCAGAAGAACATGTGCTCTTTGCTATGTGGTTGGAGGGGATGGGGGAACGTAGCACTGGACAGGTTTTGCAGATTGCAGCATTGGATTGATAGCGAGTACAAGGAACCTGTCGTATCGGACAAAGATGTGTTCTGGGCTGGGGTTGAGGGGGTCGGAGGAGGGGGATGCATATCCAAGATATGTAGTGCTCCAGCTTACCAAAGATGCTATCTGATAGGGGTGGGGCAGGGGAGGGGGTGTAGCGCTCTCTGCAGACAGGGCAGAGGTCCATCCACGTGCAGCTCAAAACTGCCATGTTAGTTTAACACCAACCTTGTCCTGGATATATGCAACACCCGCATCTATCATTCTGGCAGGGCTAGCAGCACTAGCAGACCTGCTGCCATCAGGCTTCACTTCTTGTTAAATGTTTTCATCGAATTGTATCTGTTCCAGGTTTCAGTAATTGTTTTAACATAAACATTTTTTAAAACTTTTAATTTTATTGGGGAATTTTTTTCCCATGTGTTAAGCCGATATAGTGCATCTGTTATTTTTAAATAATTTTATAAGCGTTTATCGTGTAAACCCCATTTCTGAACTCAGTCGGTGAAAGTTCTTAGGTTTTACAACTTGCGTTTGAGTTAACAAGTGCCGTGAATTTCCCAGACTTAGCAGAAATTTGTGTTAACTTTATTTGGCTCGATGTAGTACGTCTATATTATTTTCTAATGTAACATAGTATTAATTTCATCGATTTTTTTCTTTGACCAAGTGTCTGGACTCAAATCGTCGTAATATTTTCTCATTAAGTACATGTAATTTTTGTTTTTAAGTTAATCATCGACACGAGCCGAACCTCGCGCTAACCTTCAATGGAAATTAATAGTGAAATAATTCTTCTTCTTATAATATGAACATCTATTCGATGCGGTAAACCACTTCTCTGGATACGTTGTTAATGTAGTTGTGTGTGTGTTCAACTCTCCTTTTGTTTATTTACTATTTCATAAACATTAAAACATGTTTCCTTCATTTACAAGTTTTTCCTGTAATCTCAACTGAGTTGCCTGCCAAGCACGCTCCACATCTGTACTCAGGCTCTCGACACACAACTTATAAGTCGTTGTAAGTGGTACACTCAACTCATTCCTACATCAGACACCTCAATGAAGGGACATGTTTTAAAATCATTTAAGGTACATGTGCAAATGTGAGGGAGACGTACGCTATTATGTCTGGTTAAAATTTAATTCTAAATGTGAGTTTGGAAATATTTAATTGTCCATGTTGTAGTGTATTCAAATCAGTTCTTAGGAAGTTTGGGTATTTTGAATGTGTGCTTTATTACATTTTTAAGTTATCAGAATAGGCAGTAAACAAGGGAAATATTAATTCGTAAATGTAATTTTGATCCATTCACGTAGTTGTGTGTTCAACTCGGCTGCAAGCTCCACGTCTCATTCCTTGACTGACCTCCCAGCCGGACAGACATCGGCTGCACTCCACGTATTTAATTGTGCTTATAAATCTCCGCAAATCATATACTAACGTCATTCCTTCAGCAACCTCGCAGCCAGACAGACATCTTTTGGGAGAAGTGCTTGTGCGATTTCATTAATTAAAAATAACAGGAAAGCTGGATTCCATAATTTGTTTAGTGATAGTCATGTACTTGTGTTCGTTTAATTAATTTCGAAATGCATATCTAATCAGACAAGATAGATTTCATTTCACAGAAATACGCACTATAAGTAATTCATTCTGTGATCTTCTGAACCCAATGGATGTATATTTAAATCATTTAAGGTACGTGTACAACTCTGAGGTGTCAATTAATGTAATTTTTACATGTTTTCAAATACCTTGTCATTGTGTTTAGGAAGACTGCCGTTTAATTTATATATTCATAGGGACATTTTTGCTTTGTTGTAGATCGTTACTTAATTTCATACATGATAATCACACAGTTCGCATTGTTTAGTGAGTTAGCACTTGTTGACACGAGGAGACTCACATAGTTGTGTTTGTTTGAAATTTGTATTTCCTTTAATTTCTCTTGTGTTTAACATCTCCAGTTTAATTTCATTCGGAAACAGTGTCGTCGTCTATTTAATCGTATCACTTCATAAAATACTTATGACATACTTGCACAAAACTCAACACGTATATACCCCTTCCCCGACACATCACACCTCAGGCGAGTTCAAGTCGTCGTGCTGACATCTACCAGAGCTGCTCCTCGACCCATCCCCCCAAAAAATAGAATAAATAAATTAAGTGTCATAACACACCTTTGCACTAAACTATACACCTATCACACGACAATTTTCGATTAATTAATTCAATAAAATTAATTGTATCTTTCAATCAAAGTTTTATACTATTTTATCCGATCAAAATTACCCACAAAATCGATCGGATTAAGATCGGATTAACAATTTTTCATCGGATTTATATCTGATTTAAGACTAACCCATTTGATATTAATTCGATATCAAAGGGTTATTCCGATTAATCAAAAGTGAAATGAAAGCCCCACGCCCCTACTACTATATAATATAAATAAATGTAGGATTAGAGTAACATAACGCAATACGTTCTCCCGGCGCAGTTTAAGGTATTCGAGTATAAATGTAAAGTGTTTTATAGCGTATAATGTAACAGGACAACTCTTAAAGTCTTTAATTAAATGACGGAGTGAATTAATGTTATGTTCTACCTCAGAGTTACGCATTCCCCCAACATACTTTGGACGGCCTCCATATGGGACCGTTACACCATGCATAGCCTGTTTGCAAGATTTTTTTTTTATTTACGTTTTGCAAAAAAAAGCACATGCTTTCTATCTATATTAAAAACATACGCTTGTAGGGATCTTCTCCTAAAAAAATTCGTCAAGTATAAATATTGTTTGAAACTGCTGTCTTTAAAATTATCGCACTGAGAGGAAATTTCTTAGACACGGGATTTCCTATTTAAATTTCGCAGCTGCCAGTTGGTAGGCAGTGTCTTCAAACCACTCAGCCTAACTGAGAAGTGTTGTGTTTGTCATTGCATACCACGGCTGAGATACAGCATGCCAAGTGTGACCAGTGCAGAAGCACGATGATACTGCCTTCCCCTCTCCAACCCCTCCCACGCGTGGCCTTGCATGGAAATACAGGGCGCGTCCTTTCACGCAGTCTTGTTTTGTAGGTAAAACTGCGAGATGAGGAGCGAGTTAAGGATCTCGCGTGGATTCCACGCACATGTAGCCTTGCGTGAACAATACTCTGAGCTACAAGAAGGGGGGGGGGGGACAGTGGATACTGGTAATAGTCCATGCGGTTATTTCCAATTTATCTGAAGCCCTGCTGAAGTTCTGCTTTCAGGAATATTTTCCCGCCTCATGCAACCGAAGCTTGACCTGGTATATAATGCCATACTAAAGGGATAACGCACCGAAACCGTGCACACTCAGTGTAAAACTGTTTTTCATGACAACTATATATTACTAAGCATTACCAACACACTTTTTTTCTCGGTGTATTTATTCATATTAATTATTAATGAGATATAATTTATAGACAAAAATAAGTAAAAGTTCAATTTTACCAAAAGTAAGATACTTTTATGTTAACAGAAGTAAGGAAAAAAGCTTGCAATTACTGACATGTTATGCATGGGGTTATTTTGCAAATATTTGATTCAAAAAGTGTGAAGAAACCAGAAATATACTACATTTTATATATGGACTAGTTTTTAACCGCTGCTTCGCGCGCGGCCCCTCTATAGCGTTCTCTACCCACTGAGCTCCTGCGGCCCCACTATAGTGTTTTCTACCCACGGAGCTACTGCACCCCACTATAGGGTTCTCTATTCACTGAGCTACTGTGGCCTCACTATAGAGTTCTCTATCCACTGAGCTATTGCGGCCCCACTATAGGGTTCTCTACGCACTGAGCTACTGAGGCCCCACTATAGGGTTCTCAATCCAATGAGCTACTGCGGCTCTTGGGAAGGAAAATTAAGACAGCCCATAGACAAAAAAGAAAGGAGAAATTTTTATCAATGCTTTTTATGCTGTAATCCTAAGAAAATTTTAATCCAATACCTATAGTCCATTCCCGATTGGAAGCGACTTATGAAAACCAACCTTACAAAAAACACTCTAGGCATAAAAGTCAACCTGTTTTTTTAAATAACCTGTATTCCACAAATATATAACACTGTGGTTAACTTTAGAGTACTGTATTATTGAATAAATTAAACATTTGCCTTAATATCTTCTTTAACTTGTAATATTTATTTATTTTTTAAAATGAATTAACAACAGCGAGAGCAGCGACGTGTTGGCAACAACTGGTTAGAAGTAGTTTACAGTTAAAATATTATTTCAACCTAGTTTTTTAGTACACTATTTGTAATATAGCCGGTGCCTATTGAAATATTTAACTATTTAGGTAGCCCCGATGGCAGTATATCTCATTTTTACAGTTTAAAATAACAGAAGAAATGATCGTGAGTAGGCCGTAATGGTACGGTGTTGTTTTATCGAGCGAAATGGCAACTGAAACCAACTGTCTGCTGGGCGAGGCTTGTCGCTCTCTCTCTCTCTCTCTCTCTCTCTCTCTCTCTCTCTCTCTCTCTCTCTCTCTCTCTCTCTCTCTCTCTCTCTCTCTCTCTCTCTCTCTCTATCTATCTATCTATCTATCTCTTTCACACTCGGGAAGTTTCACTTCGCTAGTGAGCAAAAAAATTATGCATGTTTTCAATTGTATCATATTTCATACTTATTACAGCAAAAAAATGATTTTTGAATTTGTAATTTACAACTGAAAAGAGATTTTAATATTTGAATACTTATTTTAATATATTTAGATATGATGGCGGGGCAGTTACCAAGTGAAGTTGGCAGACGTGGCAAGCCATGACATGGCGTGTTGCTTTTTGCCAAACGAAGAATACATTACTCTCACGCCGAAAAATCTTTCAAAATACCACGTCACGTTTGTAGACATTGTGTTTTTAAACCTACCTATGTAAGTTACGATGTCGTGATAAATCTGAGTTTCCACGGCAGTAATAAATATACTGTGACGTGTGTTTTGTTTATCATTGCGTCTGTGAAATGGCGTGCCTTTGTGCATCGTGGTCGATACACTGGCCCTGTGTGTGTGTGGGCGTGATTTGAAATATTTGATTAGTACTATTTATACGTTTTAAATGTGAACTGTTTTATTGACGAAGTTAATTATTTACATCCACGTCTGTTTATTTATCACAACGTTGTACCTTTGCTCTAAGGGGTTTGAAACACAGTTGTGTAACATAATTTGCCACAATCCCGGAACTAAAATACTAAGCCCAGCCTGATAAATTCCAATGAACCTAATAAACAGTAAGTAGCAATACATAGAAATATGAGCGGAATAAAAGTTATCGTAGGCTTATTTGTGTGCATGTTCATCGCTATCTCTTAAGTTTGTATGACAAAAATGAGCAACACGAGTTGCGTGCTTGAATTTAATGTGTCTTTTTCACTGGTTGTTCCTTCGTTTTAATATTTATTCCAACTGAGGCCAACCTCTTTTAAAGAAATAACCCAACACATATCAATAACAATTAAAAACTAATTAGTACAGCCCTTTACCTCGCAGTTGTAACAGTGTTAAACACAGCCGTGGCAACATATTAACGTGCATTACATGTATTGTGCTATGTTGTGGAAAACTAATATGTTAATGTGAAATAACCGTAAGAACTGTCGTCAATTAGGCATCTTTAAAACGCCATAAAGCTGACCTAAATAATGTTAGAGGCCTATACTGTGAATATTCGTACGGAATGGTTTTTGGAATATGGCAGAATTCTTTGAAAAGCTGTAAACAGTAAACAACACATTTGACAGATATAAAAGTAGAAGTCATATTTCAATGTTTATGTTTATGTGTAGCGAGAGTATATGAACACATGTACACACACGATGGCATGTAAACATTGATTTTGACAGACGCTACATGGCAGTCACATGGCAATGTTTGTTTACATTTGGCGGAAAGATACGAAACGAGCCTGCAAGTAGATATTAAGCAGGGCTCCGAGAAAATTGCTTCCAGTGGGGAATGGACTATATGTACATCCCTAATCAAAATTTTTGGAACGGTTTGAGATATTTTCCTGGGATAAAAAGTAGCCTATGTCACTCTCTGGACCTCCAACTATATCTGTGCGAAGAATTACGACGATCCGTTGCTCCATTTTGACGTGAAAGAAGAACAAACAAACAAACACACGTTCTCATTTATATGGTAGTAAGGATTAATAACCTGCTTACTACAATTAACTGAACACATTATCCTGACGCCCAGTGTTACATCTCCAGTAGTTGTAATAATCTACAGCAGTGTTTCAGGTCCAATTCAAACATTTACCGCCCTTGGGATTCAGATAAGACCGTAAGTCACATATAGTATATGTTTACACCTTCTTTTTACGTGACTATACTTTAACTGGAGTTTGTCGGTCTTAAGGCCGTGTCTACATCTGGCCGTTCCTGCGGACGTGTCCGTAACTCGGCGTCAAGTGACGTCACATTCACGCGGTCCGAACATGGTCTACAAATGCGTTGTCCGAAGTAAGCTTTCACAATATCACGCTAGGTCGCAGTAAATTCGGTATAGTATTTGTTGTTACGTAGTGATGTTTAAATCTGCTGCATTATTGATTATTTAATATATATGAAGTAGGTGATTTAATATTTATTCGTAATAACTGCCCTAACGTTTTCATTTTAAATGAGTTCACCAAGTGACATCCACATTATATTTTTTAAACTTATGTATTAAAAGTTTTAGCATTCAAATAAAATTGTTAGACGGGACGAAGACATCAATAATTGTTGATTAGCATTTGATCACATTTGTTTTGAGAAAGAGGGTTACTGGGATTGTGTAAACCCTTGGCCGTGATTGAGGCCATGTTTACCTCCCATGCTAACTTAACCTGAACTACAAAGGGAAGGGAGCCGACCTCCCGTGATGCAGTCAGTCGGTTGGTGCGCCACCGATCTGGGGTGCGGGATCCTCTGGGTTCGAATCCCGGGCAAGGCATGGCTGTTAATTGAAGTTAGGTTATAAATTAGTATGTAAGCCGTGCCCTGCTAAGATTTTCTATCATAAAACCGGGGAAAGTTAAAAAGTCCTTTACAATACAATGCAAAGGGAGGGGGAGGGGCGAAACACAGCATGGCATTGTAAAAACGCCTATACAGAAAATAATTGCAAAACTGCGTGCAATTAATACAGTAGAAAAAAATTTATACTAGAATAGAGAATGGGAAAGGATAATCTTTATTATATTAAAGTGTGCTTGGAACACTGGAAGAGAAAGATTGGTGTAGGCTGTTCACGGTAAAGTGAGCACTTTTGAAAGCCCTCTAATATGGAATAATAGTCAATAAATATATTTTTGTGTGGTGGAATATAAACACTGGTGTTTATTACTTACACAGCCAAATTTATTTTGATAGGTAGTTACAGGATAGAAAATGGCTGAAAGGAAAAAGTGTCTATGGCGTCAAAAGTACTCAATTTGCCGTGAACAGCCTAGGGGGGAAACTGTCTTCCATTTAGTCGCTTCTGGTGTTGTTGATTGTAACCAGGGGGGGGGGGGTAACACAACTTAGAGAAGGGTGGAGTACACAACTGTGCATGCCCTCTCCCGAGTTTCCAGTAGACACCTGAGACAGGAAATGCGAAACAGAAGGGTTGGGGGTGGACAGCCTGCCGCTGGCTAGGGTGTATAGCGATACACCAGCAGTGCCATATAGTTAGTGGTAACTACTGTATGCCACACATAAGCCGTGCCCGAAACTGCTACGAGACCATTATTTAGGTAACTAAATCGAACACGTGACCAAATATAGGCCCTAAATACCTGGAGATTTGCGGTTGAAATTTACCGAGGTGAAATAGCAGACTAAATTCCCAAATAGGCCCGTCAAATCGTCTGCTGTTGTTTGTTTAAGTTTTATTTCCCGCATTGTAGTGGAAACAGTGGAATTTGCTGTTCTTGAAACTCTGCACAATACATGCACGTGGAAAATGTAAAAACTGGGATCTACACGTTATTTCGTATGTAAGTAATTTGTTATTAAAGTTCGTATGTTGTTTTCAAATTGCCAAAGTAAAAAACCTTCGGTTGTTATTTGAAACGGAATGTAAATTGCAGGGAGCGAAAAAATCGACGGGAAGATTAATATCGGATAGAAAGAAATATGATCAGTTAGACACCAGGTTGCGTGAAAAAACGCTTAGGAGTAGGTTATTTAGGGCGACAAACAAAATAACGTCGAAATTCCACAAGCCTGTAGTTTCCAAGTTTGTCGCATGCAGGCCCGATTCCCCAAATTGGCCGTTTCGGACACGGCCATAGTGCGCTGTTACCTCGACCACGAACAAGCAGGCACTTGTACACTTCACGTGACATAGCACGAGCTACGCAGCGGTGGGGTTAAAATAGGCGCCCCCCTGCCTGCCCTCCCCGGCGGAATGTGGCCAAGACTCCTGGTCGAACACTTTCCCTGACTCGAACAAGGTCGTGGGCGGGCACTCAGATATAGGGGCTGCGAGGTTGGCATCCTTGGTCACAGTCCTGCCACCGAGCTCCCGAACTACACTGCTATCACCGTTCTGCGTGCTGCGAGGTAATCCACACTGCTCTTAGCTTACACCTGTTTATCGGTTTATTCCAAACTTACGAATTCAACTATAAGAAAATATTCTTGTCCCTACTTGCATTTATTTCCCTGCAAACATTCACTGTGTTTACGTGCGGTAATGTTGGCAGCACATAGGGACAAGTATCTCCGACAATAGTTCCGTGTCAGAAGATACTATTTCGGTACCTAAACTGACCACGTGACTTTATTAGGCGTCTAAATATTTGGAGATTTATAGTCCAAATTTGCGGATGTGAAGTAAAACTTTAAATCATCAAATACCTCCGCAAAAGCCCCTGTCGTATTTCACGCCTTTTATCATGAAAATGATGCGAATTCAAGCCAACAACAAAGAAGAAAAACTTAAGCAATAATCACCGCCGCATAATATTTTTCGTTGCTCATTTTATTTGTACTGATAGAAATTATATTTTAAAACTTTTGTAAGAAAAATTATAACTTCGTAAAATTATTGTTTTAATAAACGTTCTCCTTAAGGGAGCAAGTAAATAATACTATTTTATAACTTTCCGAAAGACAATATATTGTAAATCTATTTTTTTTTCTGCTCCCCAAGTAACAAATAAACATCGATACGTTCAGTACTGCAGTTTCCAAACCGAACAGTAATAGCTCCGCTCAGTTTAGTTCCAAGTCCAGTCAACTAAATGACCACATAACTAGTTCGGACCCGGCTCCTAAGCTGATTTTCGCCGAAATGTTAACGCGTAGACTACATTAAGGCTGTTCACGGTAAAATCAGCATTTTTAAAGCCCTGCTTAAGATCTACTAGAATGCACGTTGTGTATTGTTCCGTCTTATGTAAAATTAACATTGTCATATGTCTCATTACTTTATTCATGCGTCGGTCACGTGGAACTGTGAAATTACTAGCAAAGTAAACATTTGACAAATATGCTCATTTTTACACTTCGGTGCATTAAAACAAAAACAGAAAGAGAAAGAAATGATTTAAATCATCACAAATGGTTACCTAACACTTTTAATTCGACGTTAAGATATGGAACTATTTTCCATCCTTCGTTATCAATTTTACTGGGCGCATGTCACTCTATGCGCCGGTTAAAGTTTATGGAAGCAGGGGCAGGGACTATTTCTAAGGTTGATTTCAAAAGTTCTCACTTTATCGTGAACAGCCTACTCCTCGGTATACTACATGCACCGCGCCGCTGCAGATTTCCTTTGGTCGTTTGCCGCTCGTTTCCCCCATATAGGCTGTCCACAGTAAAGAGAGGAGCACTTTTAAGGCCCTAACTTACTTTTTCCGTTAAAACATTTTTTTATTTTTATTATTATTTAACCACCTTTTAAAATAAATATTGCCATGTAAGTAATAAACACAGTGTGCATATTCCACCGCACTCGGAAATTAAGGTCTTAGGCTAAAATAAAATACATTTATTGACTACATGTTATTCCAAATGAGAGGGCTTTCAAAAATGCCCACTTTACCGTGAATAGCCTATAGTAAATTTCGAAATTCCTTCCTGTCTACAGAGGTATGGCGACGATTGTTTTTATTTTCTCCCTTCCTAATTTTTGTTTAGACGAATTCAAAATTCGAACGTAACGTCTACTAGCCAATCAGGTGGGGACATAAGAATTACTGGCTTTCGGGGCTTCATTTTCATTGGCGTCTGGTGTCTGGTTGCAGATGTGCTTGTGTTAGTTCGCAGTTCTAAAGGTTGTTCACGATAAACTGATCACTTTTGAAATCGACCGAACACAAGAAAGTCACTGCCCCTGCCTGCATATATTTTAACGGGCGCACTGAGTGACATGCACCCAGTAAGTTGGTAATGATGGATGGGAATAGCTCAAAATCTTAACGTCAAATAAATATGGTTAGGTAGCCATTTGTGCAAACTGAAATCATTTATTTTCCTCTCGGGGGTTTTTTTTTTTTTTAATGCGTATAAGAATAAGAATCAGCAGATGTGTAACATATTTACTTTTCTAACAATTCCACACTTTCACTTGACCGACGCATGAATAAAGAGACGAGGCTCATAGCAATGATAATTTTACATGAGGCGGAGGAATACACAACGAGCGTACAAGTAGATCTTAAGCAGGGCTTTCAAAAGTACTCATTTAACCGTAAAGAGACTATAAGAAAGTGTTAGTTGTCGTATAACCAGCCAGGTAGTGATAGTGCGGCAATGTGAAGACAATTTACTTGCAACAGACGACACGCACATTTAACCGTAAACAGGCTATAAGAAAGTATTAGTTGTCGAATAACCAGTCAGGTAGTGATAGTGCGGCAATGTGAAGACAATTAACTTGCAACAGACGACACGCACATTTAACCGTAAACAGGCTATAAGAAAGTGTTAGTTGTCGTATAACCAGCCAGGTAGTGATAGTGCGGCAATGTGAAGACAATTTACTTGCAACAGACGACACGAACATTTAACCGTAAACAGGCTATAAGAAAGTTGTTAGTTGTCGTATAACCAGCCAGGTAGTGAACATGCGGCAATGTGAAGACAATTTACTTGCAACAGACGACACGCACATTTAACCGTAAACTGGCTATAAGAAAGTGTTAGTTGTCGTATAACCAGCCAGGTAGTGATAGTGCGGCAATGTGAAGACAATTTACTTGCAACAGACGACACGCACATTTAACCGTAAACAGGCTATAAGAAAGTGTTAGTTGTCGTATAACCAGCCAGGTAGTGATAGTGCGGCAATGTGAAGACAATTTACTTGCAACAGACGACACGCACATTTAACCGTAAACAGGCTATAAGAAAGTGTTAGTTGTCTTATAACCAGCCAGGTAGTGATAGTGCGGCAATGTGAAGACAATTTACTTGCAACAGACGTCACGCACATTTAACCGTAAACAGGCTATAAGAAAGTGTTAGTTGTCGTATAACCAGCCAGGTAGTGAACATGCGGCAATGTGAAGACAATTTACTTGCAACAGACGACACGCACATTTAACCGTAAACAGGCTATAAGAAAGTGTTAGTTGTCGTATAACCAGCCAGGTAGTGATAGTGCGGCAATGTGAAGACAATTTAGTTGCAACAGACGACACGCACATTTAATCGTAAACAGGCTATAAGAAAGTGTTAGTTGTCGTATAACCAGCCAGGTAGTGAACATGCGGCAATGTGAAGACAATTTACTTGCAACAGACGACTCGCACATTTAACCGTAAACATGCTATAAGAAAGTGTTAGTTGTCGTATAACCAGCCAGGTAGTGAACATGCGGCAATGTGAAGACAATTTACTTGCAACAGACGACACGCACATTTAACCGTAAACAGGCTATAAGAAAGTGTTAGTTGTCGTATAACCAGCCAGGTAGTGAACATGCGGCAATGTGAAGACAATTTACTTGCAACAGACGACACGCACATTTAACCGTAAACAGGCTATAAGAAGGTGTTAGTTGTCGTATAACCAGCCAGGTAGTGAACATGCGGCAATGTGAAGACAATTTACTTGCAACAGACGACACGCACATTTAACCGTAAACAGGCTATAAGAAAGTGTTAGTTGTCGTATAACCAGCCAGGTAGTGAACATGCGGCAATGTGAAGACAATTTACTTGCAACAGACGACACGCACATTTAACCGTAAACAGGCTATAAGAAAGTGTTAGTTGTCGTATAACCAGCCAGGTAGTGAACATGCGGCAATGTGAAGACAATTTACTTGCAACAGACGACACGCACATTTAACGTAAACATTCTATAAGAAAGTGTTAGTTGTCGTATAACCAGCCAGGTAGTGAACATGCGGCAATATGAAGACAATTTACTTGCAACAGACGACACGCACATTTAACCGTAAACAGGCTATAAGAAAGTGTTAGTTGTCGTATAACCAGCCAGGTAGTGATAGTGCGGCAATGTGAAGACAATTATTCCTTGAAGGGCTTCAAAATGCCCACATTTAACCGTAAAGCCTATAAGTAAATTGAATTCTTCTGTCGAATAATCGCGAGGGATTGATTATTGTCTCCACTTCAATTTTTGTTCAACGATCGAAACGACGTAACGTCACTAGGCCTATCAAGGGACATAAGATTAGTTGTCGCTATAATCAGCCTGGTATCTGGATGCATGCGGATATGCAGACAATTTACATAATGATACACTGAAACGACCGCACATATTATCCCCGTATAAATTTAAACGTGGCATAGTGTCATACCCAGTAAGTTGTAGTGGAGAATAGCTAAAATTAACGCAAATAAACATGGAGGTAGCCATTTTAACCCGAAAGCATTATCGAGTGTTTATTTTGTATAACATGCGTATAGATAGATCGCAATGTGAAACATATTACTTTTCAACAACCGACACGTCACTTAGACCGCGTAAAAACAGGCTATAGAAGTGTTTAATTTTAACATGAGCGAGGATCAACATGCGCAAGTGAAGACATTAACAGCTTTCAAAACGTCACTCATTTAACCGTAAAAGGCTATAAGAAAGTGTTAGTTGTCGTATAACCAGCCAGGTAGTGATACTGCGGCAATGTGAAGACAATTTACTTGCAACAGACGACACGCACATTTAACCGTAAAAGGGCTATAAGAAAGTATTAGTTGTCGAATAACCAGCAGGTAGTGAATGGCGGCAATGTGAAGACAATTAACTTGCAACAGACGACACGCACATTTAACCGTAAACAGGCTATAAGAAAGTGTTAGTTGTCGTATAACCAGCCAGGTAGTGATAGTGCGGCAATGTGAAGACAATTTACTTGCAACAGACGACACACATTTAACCGTAAACAGGCTATAAGAAAGTGTTAGTTGTCGTATAACCAGCCAGGTAGTGAACATGCGGCAATGTGAAGACAATTTACTTGCAACAGACGACACGCACATTTAACCGTAAACAGGCTATAAGAAAGTGTTAGTTTCGTATAACCAGCCAGGTAGTGATAGTGCGGCAATGTGAAGACAATTTACTTGCAACAGACTACACGCACATTTAACCGTAAACAGGCTATAAGAAAGTGTTAGTTGTCGATAACCAGTCAGGTAGTGATAGTGCGGCAATGTGAAGACAATTTACTTGCACAGACGACACGCACATTTAACCGTAAACAGGCTATAAGAAAGTGTTAGTTGTCGTATAACCAGCCAGGTAGTGAAGTGCGGCAATGTGAAGACAATTTACTTGCAACAGACGTCACGCACATTTAACCGTAAACAGGCTATAAGAAAGTGTTAGTTGTCGTATAACCAGCCAGGTAGTGAACATGCGGCAATGTGAAGACAATTTACTTGCAACAGACGACACGCACATTTAACCGTAAACAGGCTATAAGAAAGTGTTAGTTGTCGTATAACCAGCCAGGTAGTGATAGTGCGGCAATGTGAAGACAATTTAGTTGCAACAGACGACACGCACATTTAATCGTAAACAGGCTATAAGAAAGTGTTAGTTGTCGTATAACCAGCCAGGTAGTGAACATGCGGCAATGTGAAGACAATTTACTTGCAACAGACGACTCGCACATTTAACCGTAAACATGCTATAAGAAAGTGTTAGTTGTCGTATAACCAGCCAGGTAGTGAACATGCGGCAATGTGAAGACAATTTACTTGCAACAGACGACACGCACATTTAACCGTAAACAGGCTATAAGAAAGTGTTAGTTGTCGTATAACCAGCCAGGTAGTGAACATGCGGCAATGTGAAGACAATTTACTTGCAACAGACGACACGCACATTTAACCGTAAACAGGCTATAAGAAGGTGTTAGTTGTCGTATAACCAGCCAGGTAGTGAACATGCGGCAATGTGAAGACAATTTACTTGCAACAGACGACACGCACATTTAACCGTAAACAGGCTATAAGAAAGTGTTAGTTGTCGTATAAACCAGCCAGGTAGTGAACATGCGGCAATGTGAAGACAATTTACTTGCAACAGACGACACGCACATTTAACCGTAAACAGGCTATAAGAAAGTGTTAGTTGTCGTATAACCAGCCAGGTAGTGAACATGCGGCAATGTGAAGACAATTTACTTGCAACAGACGACACGCACATTTAACCGTAAACATTCTATAAGAAAGTGTTAGTTGTCGTATAACCAGCCAGGTAGTGAACATGCGGCAATATGAAGACAATTTACTTGCAACAGACGACACGCACATTTAACCGTAAACAGGCTATAAGAAAGTGTTAGTTGTCGTATAACCAGCCAGGTAGTGATAGTGCGGCAATGTGAAGACAATTTACTTGCAACAGACGACACGCACATTTAACCGTAAACAGGCTATAAGAAAGTGTTAGTTGTCGTATAACCAGCCAGGTAGTGATAGTGCGGCAATGTGAAGACAATTTACTTGCAACAGACGACACGCACATTTAACCGTAAACAGGCTATAAGAAAGTGTTAGTTGTCGTATAACCAGCCAGGTAGTGAACATGCGGCAATGTGAAGACAATTTACTTGCAACAGACGACACGCACATTTAACCGTAAACAGGCTATAAGAAAGTGTTAGTTGTCGTATAACCAGCCAGGTAGTGAACATGCGGCAATGTGAAGACAATTTACTTGCAACAGACGACACGCACATTTAACCGTAAAAGGGCTATAAGAAAGTGTTAGTTGTCGTATAACCAGCCAGGTAGTGAACATGCGGCAATGTGAAGACAATTTACTTGCAACAGACGACTCGCACATTTAACCGTAAACAGGCTATAAGAAAGTGTTAGTTGTCGTATAACCAGCCAGGTAGTGATAGTGCGGCAATGTGAAGACAATTTACTTGCAACAGACGACACGCACATTTAACCGTAAACAGGCTATAAGAAAGTGTTAGTTGTCGTATAACCAGCCAGGTAGTGAACATGCGGCAATGTGAAGACAATTTACTTGCAACAGACGACACGCACATTTAACCGTAAACAGGCTATAAGAAAGTGTTAGTTTTCGTATAACCAGCCAGGTAGTGATAGTGCGGCAATGTGAAGACAATTTACTTGCAACAGACTACACGCACATTTAACCGTAAACAGGCTATAAGAAAGTGTTAGTTGTCGAATAACCAGTCAGGTAGTGATAGTGCGGCAATGTGAAGACAATTTACTTGCATCAGACGACACGCACATTTAACCGTAAACAGGCTATAAGAAAGTGTTAGTTGTCGTATAACCAGCCAGGTAGTGAACATGCGGCAATGTGAAGACAATTTACTTGCAACAGACGACACGCACATTTAACCGTAAACAGGCTATAAGAAAGTGTTAGTTGTCGTATAACCAGCCAGGTAGTGAACATGCGGCAATGTGAAGACAATTTACTTGCAACAGACGACACGCACATTCGACGTCTAGCATTGCCTGTGAAATAAGAAATACATTTTTTTTCTTGCGTACTTGCCGAGTGTGGACATACATTCTGTACCGCGCGTTGCATTGTCGCATATATAGGCTGTTCGCGGTAAACTGAGCACATTTTAGAGCCCTGTTTCAATATATACTTGTATGCACGTTGTGTATTCCTCCGCCCTATGAAAAATCAAGATAGCCGTGGGCCTCATCACTTTATTCATTCGTTGGTCAGGAGAGACTGCGGAATTATTAGAAAAGTAAATATGTTAAAAAAAATCTGGTCATTTTTAGACTTCATGGATTTAAAAAACATATATATATAAACAGAAAACGAAAGATATAATTTCAGTTATTACAAATGATTACCTATCACTTTTTATTCTACGTTTAGGTGTGGTATTACTTTCCATCCGTCATTACCAACTTTACTCATCGCATGTCACTCAGTGCATCCGTTAAAATATATGGAGGCCTGAGCAGTGACTTTTATCTAAAGCAGGATTTACAACGACACGTCACGTCCATCCGTCCGTCAATCACGTGACCAACAGCCAATCAGAGGTAGCCATTATTTATATCCGTCCGTCCGTCAAAACCTTGGCAAGCTGTAACTTTCGACGGACGAACGGGCGAAATTCCAGCCTCTAAACTTGCATGTTTTGTTACTCGTTCATGCCGAGTTCTTTACAAGGCTGTGTAGTGTGTGCAGTGTTTTGTTACTCGTTCATCCCGAGTTCTTTGCAAGGCTGTGTAGTGTGTGCAGTGATTTGTTACACGTTCATCCCGAGTTCTTTACAAGGCTGTGTAGTGTGTGCAGTGATTTGTTACTCGTTCATCCCGAGTTCTTTACAAGGCTGTGTAGTGTGCACAGTGTTTTGTTACTCGTTCATCCCGAGTTCTTTACAAGGCTGTGTAGTGTGTGCAGTGTTTTGTTACTCGTTCATCCCGAGTTCTTTACAAGGCTGTGTAGTGTGTGCAGTGATTTGTTATTCGTTCATCCCGAGTTCTTTACAAGGCTGTGTAGCGTGTGCAGTGATTTGTTATTCGTTCATCCCGAGTTCTTTACAAGGCTGTGTAGCGTGTGCAGTGATTTGTTATTCGTTCATCCCGAGTTCTTTACAAGGCTGTGTAGTGTGTGCAGTGATTTGTTACTCGTTTATCCCGAGTTCTTTACAAGGCTGTGTAGTGTGTGCAGTGATTTGTTATTCGTTCATCCCGAGTTCTTTACAAGGCTGTGTAGTGTGTGCAGGGTTTTGTTACTCGTTTATCCCGAGATCTTTACAAGTCTGTATAGTGTGTGCAGTGATTTGTTACTCGTTCATCCCGAGTTCTTTACAAGGCTGTGTAGTGTGTGCAGTGTTTTGTTTTTGGTGTCTTTAGTTTTCACATGTTCATTTATGTAACTGTAAAATGAAATTAAGTTACATTTTTCATGAAGATTAATTAATAATTACGTTCGAAAACTCGAGCTCCGTTTTTGTAATAGTAAAAATAATAAAATCTTGCTTTATATGCTATTAACATTTTTTACATCGATTAATTTCCGTTATGTACGTGTATAGTTTTTTTGGGAAACACAATACCGCAAAATAATTGCACTTTTTGTGAAGAATTTTTTCCTATTTGTAAACAGTTTTGTTTTTATTAGTTTGCAGCAATGAACTCACGACGGACGTACGAAGTTTGGTTGTAAATCGCTCGGTTGGGAGACGGACGGACGTATGACGGATGGACGAGACGGGCTGTTGTAAATCCTGCTTAAGGTTGATTTTAAAAGTGCTCATTTCATCGTGAACAGCCTTTACCATACACGTTCTCTTTTATAGTCCATTCGTGGTCACTTCCAAATTTTCTGAAGCCCTGCTGAGGTTCTACTTTCAGGATATTCCTCCGCCTCGTGCAAACAAAGCCTAGGAAAGTACAGCAAAGAGGCGACGTACCGCAGTCTAGTGCGTACTCACTTGCAGGAGAACTATTTCTTAGCAAGCATTACTAACATAGCTAATATCTCCCTGTTTTAATTCAGATTCATTATAAATTAATATTGTAATTTATAGATAAAATATAACTTAAAAGTTCATTTTACCCAAAAATCACTTTCGTGTTAACAGAAGTATAAGAAGCTTGTGATATATTATAGTCTATTAACGGTAAAGTGAGCACTTTTGAAAGCCCTCTCTCTTGGAACAATCGCCAATAAATGTGTTTTATTTTAACCTTAGACATTAACTTCCTAGTGCAGTGGAATTTAAATACTGTGGTTATTAATTATACGGCAAAATATTTATTAAAAAAGGAGGTTAGAGGATAAAACAGGGCTCAAAGTTAAAAGTAACGAGGGCCTCGAAAGAGGATCAAAGAGGACTATGGCTAGGGGAAAGAAGAAAGTTGATCTGATGAAAGACACAGCTTAGCTTGGCAGTCGTCAATCTGCTCCAAGAGTTTTACACATTATAGATATTTCAGTGCAGGCTGGAAATTCTGTTCTCAATACTTCGATTTCTCTTCGAGAGGGCCCAGGAACCTCTGGGGCCACTGGAACGCTGGCGCATGTTGACAGGAATGTACGGGACCACTTGCATGCCACGTATACATATCGATGGACTTGCAAAAGGGAGCATGTTCCATGGCCGTCACGATCACCGAATCGTACACCACTCGACTGATTTATTTTGGGTTGTATGAAGCTTGTGATTAATGGCGGAAATCAAGTAACCACGAGATACTTCTAGATATGTGGAACATGTATAAACCGGTGCAGGTACGAGAATTTTGCAAATTACTGTATTGGTAGGCTAATCTTCAAGCAAGTATACTGCATCGTTGCTATTGTCACTGTGGTATTGGCACGTCCTGTTCATCTCTTCATCCAGAGATAAACAGGAAGGAATGACGTAACTAAGAGTATGTTCTAAAACGTGCTTGTGTTATATGTTATAATGAGTTTTATTTACATCCATATATTATTTGGTTGCACCCTTTTAAATTCTTCGATCGCATTAGCTTTCGTTAGAAAAAATTCCCCTCAACTAATTTTTTTTAAATACTTAATATTACTTTTTTGACACCATTTTTTTCCCCCTACAGTCCATTTGTTGTTACTTCCAACTATTCTGAGACCTTGCTGAAAATCTACTTTCAAGATATTCCTCCGCTAAGTCTAGACAGTTACAGCAAAATGAAAAAGCACCGCATTCGTGCACACTCAGTGAAATAATATTTTCCATAATAACTATATTTTACCAGTATTTCCAACACACCTGTTTTTTTTTAATGTATTATTCATACTAATATTAGATCAAATATTAAAATTTACAGATATGTACGATATAAGTAAAAGTTCAATTTATCCAAAAAAAAAAAAAAAAACTATACTTTTATTGTATATGCTGTTCACGATACAATGGGCACTTTTGAAAACCCTGCTTGAGATCTACTTGTATACACGTTGTGTATTTATCCGCCTTAGATAAGATTAACATTGCTATGGGACTCATCACTTTATTAATGCGTCGGTCAAATTAAATTGTGAAATTATTAAGAAAGTGAACACTTTACAAATCTGCTCATTTTTACACTTCGATGCATTAAAAAAAAGATAGTGAAAGAATTAAATTTAAGTAATCACAAATGCTTACATAACACTTTTTTATTCGACGTATGTAAATTGAAGAATTTTTTATCCGTCGTTACCAACTTTACTGGGTGAATGTCACTCAGTTAGCCTATCAAAATATATGCATGCAGGGGCAGTGACTTCTTTCAAAGGTTAATTTATAAAGTGCTCACTTTATTTTGAACAGCGTTTAACATAAGTATACAACGCTTGTGATACGTGCAGGCATATTCAGGAAATAACCACACATTTCGTACACGGGTTCAAATTTCAATGGTGTGCATTTTAAAACGTGAAGAAACAGGGACTAGAGGTTGTGTTACAGGAGTGTAGGAGTGAATGGCGCATACTGTGATAGTGGTGGCGGCCCTGCTGCTGTCGGCGGGGTCTGGCAGGGCAGGGGGCGGCGGCGACGAGGGCCTCCAGGATGGCTCCAGGCAGCTGGTGCGACACACAGAGGGCCTCCAGGATGGCTCCAGACAGATGGTGCCACACATGGAGGGCCTGCAGGATGGCTCCAGGCAGCTGGTGCGACACACAGAGGGCCTCCAGGATGGCTCCAGGCAGCTGGTGCCACAGCAGCTGGTGCCACACACGGAGGGCCTGCAGGATGGCTCCAGGCAGATGGTGCCACACATGGAGGGCCTGCAGGATGGCTCCAGGCAGCTGGTGCCACACACAGAGGGCCTCCAGGATGGCTCCAGACAGATGGTGCCACACATGGAGGGCCTGCAGGATGGCTCCAGGCAGCTGGTGCCACAGCAGCTGGTGCCACACACAGAGGGCCTCCAGGATGGCTCCAGACAGATGGTGCCACACATGGAGGGCCTGCAGGATGGCTCCAGGCAGCTGGTGCGACACACAGAGGGCCTCCAGGATGGCTCCAGGCAGCTGGTGCCACAGCAGCTGGTGCGACACACAGAGGGCCTCCAGGATGGCTCCAGGCAGATGGTTCCACACACGGAGGGCCTGCAGGATGGCTCCAGGCAGATGGTGCCACACATGGAGGTGCTGGAGGACGAGTGGCGCTGGTGGTCCTTCCTCTCATGTCTGCCTGCCGACGACTCTCTACACTGCCTCGCGAGATACCTGGCCGGCTACTTCAACTCCTCGACGCCTTCCTCAGACAACTACGGTGAGACAACTCCCTTCTCACATACCGCCCTTTCATATCATACATTTCTTTCTTATATAAAAATAAGCAGAAAATATTGAGGACGCTTACTACCTAAACCGAATACTGAGGGAGTTATAAGCCCTTGAAAAGTGAGATTTGGAAATGTATTTTTTTGCAAAATATCGGAAACAAATTTTGTTGAACGAACAAAATTTGAAAAGCAACAAAATTACTTTGGATTGTCTAACAAAATATATGTTTGAGTAAACAAAAATCCTGGGTTGGACCAAAAAAAATTAGACTGCCAACTAAATATTTTGTTGAATTAACTATATATATTCGTTTGGCCACTCAGTCGACTGCGTTCGTCCGAAAATACAACTCGAGAGTTTGTTTGTATTTTTTTGTGACAATTAGAATAGTAACTGTGTTTGTTAGTGCATCTATTGATGCTTAACACTTGTGTAAACGCATTAATAAAACAATGCAACAATACATGCAAAGCTGTAAAACTTGAAATATTTGCATGGACACGTTGCCCAGTATTTGCAGTATATCTATTAAAAGCTTTTCATGGTCATCAGTTGTTACATTAGCTGAGATTACTAAGGCGTAGCGCTCGGACGCAGGTGATCGTGGTTCGAACTTTAAAAAGATTTTATATCGGCCCAAACTGTAGGTGTGGCCAAACAAATCTTTATTTGCACCAACCAAATCTTACAGTTTGGGACAACCAAATGAAGACAGCAAAATAATTTGGTTTCAGCAACAAAATATTACATTATCCCTACACATATAAATAATTTGTTTGCACCAAACAAATCTTGTTTGATTCAACAAAACCTTTTTCTCAGTGCACACGTAAATTTATGTTATTTTTACAATTGGAGCGGAGAGATTAGGCGGTTTTTAACAGCGAGGTCTCAAGAACCGACGAGGGTGAAGCGAGGCGAGTATGGAGCAGCGCCGGAGTGAAAGGGCGGGGAAAACAGGAGATCCCCGAGAAAACCCGCCGACCAGCGGCATCGTCCGGCACGATTCCCACGTACGAAAATCCGAGAATCGAGCTCGGTTCACCTAGGTGGGAGGCGAGTAGTCTGACCACTACACCACAGCGGCCCCATGTGTTCTTGAAGTCGGCCCAATATCGGTTGCTTACGATATATTTACCTCCATGTGTATGATGTATTGCCTAGTTGCCAATTATCGTATCACCTGCACTGGAAACTTTGTGTGTGTGTTTCAAAGGTAAACTGTGGATCCTTGTCGCTTACCAAAAAAGGAAAATTTTTGGTTTAAGGCTGTTCACGATAAAGTGAGCACTTTTCAAATCAACTTTAGAAAAAAAGTCACTATCCCTACATGCATGTATTTTAACGGGTGAACTGAGTTACATGCGTCCAGTAAAGTTGGTCACGATGAATGGAAAGCAGTTACATATATTAACGTCGAATATAAATTGCCAGGTTAACCATTTGTGATAATTTGAATTATTTATTTCACTTTCTGTTTTTTTAATGCATGGAAGCGGAAAAATGGTCAGATTTGCAAAACATTTTTTTTTTTTGTAATAATTTCGCATATGCACTAGACCGACGCATGAATAAAGTGGAGAGGCCCGCGGCAATATTAATTTTGCATAAGGCGCAATAATACACAACGTGCATACAAGTAGATACTAAGCAGGGCTTTCAAAAGTGCTCGTTTTACCGAGAACAGTGTATAGCTGGGACGTTGTACTGAATAAGACGGCATCAAAATGTCCATAAAACTTGAAGGCAAAATATTGTATACGGTAAGAGGGCGGGCACCGCGTTTAGTTTAATGATTTTCGGAGATATTGACACCAGTTTGTTCATTGGGTAACGATCTCGATAGCACAAAATATTGCGCAGAGAATGATCTCTGCATTGTATGTAATGTGATGACTGTAGTTTAAGAGATGTAGGTCACGAAACAAAGTGTTAGACACATTATTTAAATTGTAGACATTATCTGCCACTACTTGCCCCTCAGATAACATTTTTTAGACCGCATGCTTTTTGCGAAATCACATGTCGAAGTCAATTTTTTTACAGTTTTTTTTTTATGTACAAATAAAATAAAACACGAAAATTTGCAGAAAATTTAACAAGAGTAACGGAAAGGTATTGTCTGGGTTAATTTTAAGATGTTCTGAGCAAACGTTTATTTTAAAAATTCCAGAGGAAGCTGCAAATACGAAAATATGCACGAATTTCTCTATATTCAGCAAATCTTTGAAATTGCATATTTCTATATATGATTGTGTGGACGTCTTGAAGTATCTCTTGGCGTCTTCTTGAAGCATGAATAATATAATTTCTGTACTTAAGTTCGTATTCATTATTTGTACATTTATAAAACAGTAAAATTATGATCTTGACATGTATTTATGCAAAAATTATGAACATATAATTTTTTTTGGACGAGGAAGGAGTAATCATTAATAATGTATACAAGACGAGGATAAAGTGGTACAAATATGAACTAGCACACTTCCGTAGTCAACAACGTTAATTCCACATGGCTTGTGAAGTTTTGTAAAACATATAATTTCTAGACTCGTGTGCTGGTAGATATAGGCTGTTCATGGTAAAATTAGCATTTCTGAAAGCCCTGCTCAATATCTACTTGTATATACGTTGTGTAATCCTGCGCCTTATGAAAAATTAACATTGCCATGGGCCTCATCACTTTATTCATGCGCCGGTCAAATGAAACTGTGAAATTATTAAAAGTGTAAATACTTTACAGATGTTAATTTTTACACTTCGATGAATGAAAAAAAAAAAAACTGAAAATTAAATAAATAATGTTAAGTTATTAAAAAAAGTTACCTGACACTATTTTATTCGGCGTTAAGATATGGAACTACTTTCCATCCATCGGTACCAACCTTACTGCGCAAATATAACTCAGTGCGCCCGTTAAAATATATGCATGCAGGGGCAGTGCATTTTTCTAAGGTTCATTTCTAAAGTGCTCACTTTATCGTGAACAGCCTTATCTACGCTGGAGAGCAGACAGTGTTGGGGGACAGGAATAGTTGTAAACGTTGACTTGAGTGGTGAGTGTTGCCTACAATGAGGGGGGGGGGGGGAGGTTGTGGCAGGGCGGCACAAAGAAGAAGAGGAGGAATCGTCGTCTGTGCTGGGCAAGCCGCTGATGCTGATGATGATGCTGCGGTCCAAGCTTGGCATGCTGCTGATGAAGATGTCACTAGCGCTGCAGGTGAAGCTATTACTACTGAGCTTGGCGAGTCTCCTACTGAACCTGTACCGTGTGCTGACGGCAGACAAGTCTCCGAGGCAGTCAGATCACCAGGTGCACTACCTGCACGGTGCCCCGGGGACACCTCTGCACGCGGGGGCCAGCGACACGGGATGGATGGGCGAGCTGTGGGAGAACACTATCCGCGACCACCAGGCCGGTCTACCGCACGAGCTGCACCACTCCTTCTTCTACAACAACCCGCGGGTGCCCGCTGCCAAGAGGCACGACCCCCCAGACACCACTGATCTAGTCCACCGTATTCTCTCGTCTCGACGTCTGCCAGATCGAAGTACGACTTCTTCCGCTCTATCGGGGAATGCCGCTTGACAAAACTGTCCCCAACAAAAGACAGGTATTCATTTCTTAGAGGGAAAATCCTAGAAAGTTTATATTTCAGCAACTTAAAAGACTCTTAACAATATTTACTGTCATGAACGTTTCTACTTCTTTAATCATTATCGTTTTCATCAAGAACTGAGCTTTCGGCCCACTCCTTCCCCTTTAAAATTAATCCAGTCATATTTTACTGTGTGTTCCTAGAATCCTTTACCTTTACTGTGTGTTCCTAGAATCCTTTACCTTTACTGTGTGTTCCTAGAATCTTTTACCTTTACTTTTTATTGTCCTCGGTTTTGTTATTCATGTTTCTGACATATTATCTATCTTTGTCGTATATTTTATTTTCCACTAAGGTATGGCCAGTCACATACCTACATCATCTTGTTTCACATGTTTCTATTCTTCTTCCATCATTTTTTTTCTCTCAAGACCAAATTTTTCACTGCCATATGACAAGGCTAAAAATAAATAAGTGTAATTTCTGCAACTGTGAGGAAATGACATTGTTTTTGAGTCTCGGATTGGAATTTAAAATACTCTGGTACTTTATACCAAGATGGGATTATGGCACAAGACACGCGGTTGTGAGGAATCTGCCAACAAAATTGCCAAGTTGCGGTTTGCCTATGTACACTGGCGAAAGGTGACAGATGCTGCCTGTGTGGTAAGTGGGAACACATGTACTTCATGAAATCCAAGACGATATCTTGACCGCCATCTATCTCCTGTATCCTGCGCCAGAAACACCTAAGTATATCTACTCAGCTAGTGGAGGCGCCTAGATTAACATTTCGTCTTTTGAGTCTGACCGTAAAGCAAGATTCATAATTGTTGAGCATGAAAGCTGGTCTCAAGCTTACTGTGACAGGAGATGCTAGTGCGAACACTTTGCTTGATACTGCAGTCAGTGAAAACGATAGTGCGAACACTTTGCTTGATACTGCAGTCAGTGAAAACGATAGTGCGAACACTTTGCTTGATATTGCAGTCAGTGAAAACACAGGACACTATTTGTAATTTCGTTGCTAAAATCATGGTATAGGCTATTCACGATAAAATGAGCACTTTTGAAAGCCCTACGTAAGATCTACTTGCATGCACGTTGTATATTATTCCGCCTTATGTAAGATTAGCATTGTCATGGGCCTCGTACCTTTAATCATGCGTCGGTCAAGTGAAACAGTAACATGTTAGAAAAAAATTTTTTTTAACAAATCTGCAAATTTTTACACTTCGGTGCGTTAAAAAAAAAAAAAGAAAACGAAATAAATAATTTAAGTTATCGGAAATGGTTACCTAACACTTTTTATTCGACGTTCAGCTACGGAACTACTTCCCATTCATCATTACCAACTTGACTGGGCGCATGTCACTCAGTGCGCACGTTATAATATAATGCCGGTAGGAGCAGTGACTTTTTTTCTAAGGTTGTTTTCAAAAGTGCTTACTTTATCGTGAACAGCCCTTAAACGCGAGTTTACTTCTGTTGATTGGGCCTCTTTCAAAGTCTTGCTTAGCATCTAGTTTCCTGCCCATTTCGTATACTTCCGAAATATGTAGAATTATTGACCTTGTCGTGCGCTCACTCACTTTCTTCATACGCCGATTACGTATACGAGTGTAAAGTTGTTAAAGACGTTAATATGCTGGTAAGATATCGATTACTGCTATGACATAAAACGAACATAACCACGAAATGATTTATTCCACTGCTCATGGGACTATTTTTTCCTGCATCGCTGCCAACTTTACTGGATGTACGCATGTCATTGTGTCCGTAAAAAAAAACATCCCCGGTTAGGATCAGGGATTTTTTTTTTAAATGTCAATTTCAAAAGTTCTTAATTACAACGAAACAGCTAAAATAGAATGAGCTAAAAATTCTTCATACAAACGGCGATATTGCTTGTTCACTATTAATTGAAAATTTTTGTAATCGACCTGTGGAAAAAAATCCCTGTCCATAATTTCGCATATTTAAAATGGCACAGATACTAATTTGCTCTCAGTGATGTTGGCAATCACGCTACGAAAAGAAGTTCAATTTTTCAAACGTATTGAAGAATAATGCTTAAATTTGTAAACGCTGAACCTATTTAATTTATATTTAATCTTAGTATTCTCTTCCCAAAATAATAAGAATTAGTTCACATTTACACTTGATCAGCGCATGTATACAGCGATCGGGTCCGTGGCAATATTGTTTTTGAATATGGCGGTGGGATGGAAAAAGGGAAATGAAAGTATATCGTACGCAAGGTTTTCAGAAGTCCTTGGTTAACTGTATCAAACTATACCGTGTGTCAGTCACTCTGCCGCAAATGCATTACAATACACATGAGAAACTTTCCGCTCGCAGATCAGAGCAAAGCGACAATCGGTCCTTCCTAACGCAAACAAACAAAATGGATCAACCATTATCTAGCAACTTTTCGTGGAAACTTTTATCTCACTCTGTACATCTGAGACTACAGATTAGGAATGTTAATACTGGAAATAAATCGATATTATTTATATTGGCCATTTATGAGTGTCGTTTTAAGAAACGATACATCCAAAATAAATATCGATATTCCGTACATCTGAATTCGATATTTTATGCATTTAAAGATTTTACAAATGCAAAACTGCTTGGAATATCACATATGGAGGACACGAGGCATTGCAGAAAAACGTGGCGCTTCTTTTCGGTACGTGTTGCCAAAGTATACATAGTAGTTTTTTAATTCAATTTTTGTATTCAAAACAAAGCTTATTAAAAGATCATTTTTAAATATTTATTTCCGACACCTGGAAAAAGATATGATTTCAATAAAATATCGTTGAAATATACCAATGATTTATATCGATATTTCGCTGATATATTATCGTAATTTCGATTTATCGAAACTTTCCATCATCCGTACTACAGTTGCTGGAAACTGAGAGATGCTGTAGCCTCGGCATGGCCCTTGTTGTAACACTACCATCTCTCACATTGTATTTATGACGTGCACAGTTTGCTGGTGTTCTTGCAGATATGATGAATTGAAGTTTATAGTATTTTAAATTGTCTCAATACGCATGAGTGTAACGCTCGAGTTAATTTAAAATTCTCAATATTTCGAGGCCACTCTCTAGATCCACCACTAGGATTTTGAACTCCAGCCACGTCAAAGTCGCCACACACAGAATAAATACAGCTGGACTCGTAACCACGTAGGGACCGACTTGGTTTTATTGAACTGCGAAAGTCTTCGGGTATGATAACAACTTAAGAGTGGTAGCAGTAATCCCTACCCCTCCCTCTGTTCGTGTTGTTATTTATGCCTTATGGTGTTCTGCCCTCAAGTGAGTTTGTAAACCCCAGTTACATGATCTGGGAGGTTGTTATATTCCATTTACACCGGCTTATTCTTATTCGGGATGGTGGTGATGATGACGATAGTGACTATGTCGAAGATGATGATTATGCTGATGACTATGGTAATTTTGGTGACGATAATGAAGATTATGACGATAATGACTACGACGAATATGACAATGACGGCGACGATGATGCTGATGGTGGCTATATTGATTATAACAATATTGGTGGCGATGGCGATAATATTAAGATGTTGGTGTTGATTATGATGATGATGACAATGAAGACGATGATAATGACGATAGTGACAATGAGGATGATGATTACGATGACGATGTTGAGGATTATTGTGATGATGGTGGTGAGTTTACAGGCCGATGGCTAGTAGAACCCAAGGTATGAGTGCAGTTATGGGGATTTCCTCACTCCCAGGGCCTCTACGTAGGATGATTCTGCATTAAGAATAATGAGTAATGCTCACCAACTCTAGAAAATGTTCAAGGGTCTGTCTCGGGGATCGCAATAGTGCTACCGACAGAATCACAGAGGTCGCCTCTGTGACAGTAGACGACTGCAGTGTCCACAATGATATAGTTTTACTCAATGACTCAGTTTTGGCTAGAGCACAAAACCCAAGTATGTTTAGTAGCTTGTGTGTCCTTATATGCGGTACTGGAGAACAGGGACCTAAAAAAATGCACCACTTATGTATGTAAAAAGTAAAGAAAAAAATATACAATGGTGCATTATTGATTCGTAGTAAAATATTAAATAGGGCTCACAGAATATTCTCTAGGCTCTCTATGTGTGAGTATATATAAATTACTTTAATGTTAATATGTAACATATTAAATGCCTAAAAGACTCATTGCTAGCCATCTCTAATGTCCCCCATGTTCCATTATACAGATATTATTTATTCAAAATGGCGGCGATGCATTTGAACTTGACGAAATTCCATGTCGAAAACACATCCGATTTAACCCACTTAAAATTGCCAATAGGCAGCTTGCATTTCATTGTGTGACTGTTCAGGCGGTTAACGTCGAAGTAGCAGTTATGCTTGTCTGCCACACTGGGGTGTACTTCTCTCCCATGTAAATGTTGTTGGCTTTCTCGTGCCTTTTGTAAACCTGGGTATTACCACCCCTGACCCCGCCTTCCACAAAAAAGGTATTTATCTACATCCGTGATCAGCTCCAGCCGCACACCTGTTTTTAACAAAAGGGCATCCCACGAGAGAGAGAGAGAGAGAGAGAGAGAGAAGGAGCTGTTACGTACGTTACAGGGTCAACACCGTATCCTGCCAAACATACGGTTCTGACATTCTCAAAGATATCTGGAACAAACAAGTGTCCACACGTGAATACTGAATTGCGTATTCAAGTAAATTCTAACAATTGAACGCATTCCATGCGGATTGAACATGAGCATGATTTTCATCGCTAATGACCTCGCCTTGGTTGAGAGAGAGGTACGGACCAGACATTCCAAAAACTTAAGAGAGTCATAAGGAAATACTTCCTTTCTTTGCGCCAAATCAAAGTGAGTGTTGTCTGGAAACTTTGAGCAGAAAACAAACTTCCTACGAATGTCTCCAATGATGTTCTCATACTTCCTTGTGACTTCCTCCCACGGGGAATGTGCTTGGTAATACATTATAAGAAAGTGTACGCCGTAATCCTGCAGATTCTGGGATACAGCTACAAGTTGGCTTTTCTTCGGTATGAAAAACAGATTGCATTTATTATGTGCGTGGCCTCTGACTGCGGCCGTCAAATGATCATGTCCAATCGCATCAACTTAAACGAGCGGCTTATTGCAAATATGACACTTTCGCCTCCCATGAAATTAAATTAGTGTATCAGTTATTGCCTGTAAATTTAAGGGATGTCGCAAACCATATCTTGTGCCTCTACTGAGAGGACTGTCCATTAGGAGCACCAACTAGAGGAGGTATGTTTGTGTAGAAATCAATTTGTTATTTATTGTAATTAGCAGGTTTATTTTAATCTGTAATATGTGAACAGTGTTTAATTATTTGTTATTTGTTATTTATTATAATTTGCAGGTTTATTTTAATCTGTAATATGTGAACAGTGTTTAATTATTTGTTATTTATGATATATTTATTTTTAGGCTAGGAATATAAGGAAAATCTGTTTAGAAATTTAAAACATACAAATAAACATACAAACATTCACGAATGGCTGAGTTATTTGTCTTGTGAATAAAATGTTACATAATTCTCAAACTACAGTGCAGCTGGGACCTCGAAGGAAAGTTGACAAAGTTAGGAACTGAAAACCTTCAGTATTACTTCTGTGACTTGTGTATTTACAGTTGCTTGTGCTGATGTGATGTGGCTTGCGTGGCCGAGCTGTTGTGAAATATCTTCAATTCCTGTTCTCACGCTTTAGACCTCGAAGATGCAGAACACAGGCGAGGTAAAGCAGTGACTTGGGCCAAAACGTTTTATACTTCTGCACTAAAAAATGCAAAAAGGACCACACGCCACAAAAAAATTTAGTTATTTGTATTGTATTGTGAGGGGCTTATTAACGCCCCCCTGTGTTATGCCTGAAGGCTTATCAGATGACGGCTTACAAAGTAGCTTATGACCTAACTTAAACCAACACCCATGCCTCGCCTGGGATTCGAACCCAGAGCCTCTCGCGGAATTTATCATAATTTGAAACCCCGAAATTTCGCGGATTCGTTTGGCAACAAACTACACTCAACAATACTTTGTGTACCAGAGTCTCAGTTAGTTGTTAATTGGTTAATGCTCCAGTTCCATCGCAGACCAGGTAGAACGGTATTCGGTACTAGTTTTCTTGCAGGTCATATATTGGTTCAGATTCGTCCAGGGTGTGTCTTACAAACTGCGATCCAATTGCGACAGAAAGTCAAATGTTCACGTGTATGAAGTCTAGCTTGTCCTCAAACTAAATTGCGAAATTTGGGGGAGTCTAATCATAATGCATCTTCTTGTGCAGAAAAGGACCTACACCACAAAAAAAAATTAAGTTATTAATTGAGAATAAAAGGAGATATGCGGAGTACCTCCGATTAGGCGGCACCCATTATACAGATTGCCTGGCTTATAGTATAGATGTGTAAAACGTTTGTTTTAACGAACTCTACACAACTCTGATATACCGTATGCCGACGTTACTTCAACATACCTGCTGGGGTAATTCTGCACCATTCAAGATGTTTGCTTGAGTGCCACTTGGCGAAGGGGTAGCAATCATTACCTCAGCAGGCGAGCAACATTCAACATTTGAAATACCTTGCTACAGTTTTCTCTTTCTTTGCCAAATGATACCAAAAAAAAACTCTGCGTGGTTCACAATTACCCCCAACACGTGCAAAGTAACCCCAGTTTAAGGTACTTACACACACTCACACTCACACAGTAAGTTTATGCCGACATCTGAACACCGGTGTATACCGATACGTATATCTGTGTTTCGGAAAGCAGAGTTCGTGTACGGTACAAACGCCGCCAAAGTGAGCTTTCGCCGTATCTCGAAACAAAGGTTTCAAATTAAAGTTTTGAAATGTAGTTCCTATTCGTATCGCCATCACAAAAGGGGAATTTTTTCTCATTGTTTTAATACTAGTGATTTCCGTCGTAAAAGAACACACGAAACACACATTTCCAAAACATAGTTTTGTATGATGGTATAAACACTTCACTAACACCTTAGTTTGGAACGTTGGGTTTCCGAGATTGAGGTTTCGGCTGGTGGACCGGGTGTCGGAAGCATCTGGCCCCATCACACCTGCAACCTGTTTCCCTGTTGCTAAAGTTCTGCCGCTTCTTTTATCTGCCTCATGTGTGGGTTGTTAGGTAATTTATTTTGCCAATGATACTGTTTGTTCGGGCAATACCTACACGGAAGTCGGGGTGGGTAATCTGGATTCAATCCTTGCTGTTGATTGTTGACATTATCTGCTGAGTTCCGGAATTGTGGTTTCTGACCACTGGACCCCATGGCTCCGCTCCGGTTATGATCCTGTTTGCAACAATTTCCATGTGATAGCACACTATACAATTGTTCATGCGGTGTCCCACTATAAATTCTCTCGTGCATCTGTCCGCTTAACTACGGGATTGTTATGGAGAATTTTGTGACATGCCAGAATGGCATTTGTTTATATTATCTTCCCTCTACTCGTGCTGCCATTTTACTGTACTTGCATCATAGCATGGTGATTCATGCATTCTCTCCAAAATTATTTGAGCATAATTAAGTCCTCTAATGTGCCATTCAAATGTATTAAAGCTGTTTTGAACTCAAGTCTGCTGGTTTCTGTTATTACATCGAGTACTTCTGGCTCTGGCAAATGTGGATGAAACAGTTTAATAAGATGATTCTTACATGTGATAAAAGCTGTTAATGACTCACCCAATTGATGACCCTACAGAGTCAGTCTGCTCTGGGCCTGTACAGAGGTGAAGACCCCTCTAAATTTGCACTAGAACAAGCGCCGAAACTCCTCCCACTGAAGCCCTAAATGATTGAAAGATGTCCACCAAGAGTGCGCATCTTTGTGGAGTTGGGCTCCGACACAGCTGGCCCATTCATCTCTGCTTACCCCGTACCTGGTGAGGCAGGATACGCAATCCTCCAGAAATCCCGCCGGATCTTCCGCCGATGTCTCGGCGAACATAAGCAAAGTCTGAAATTTTGACTGTGTTTTTTCATAATAGGTCCTGACGGATGTTGAGGTAGGTTGGACTCCGCGGTTATGCTTCATGTCACATTTTCCATTCTCGCCATTTGCAGTATTATTGTCCCTGTGCAGATTGTCACATATGGGTTGTTGAATGGGGCATTTGGAAAATTTTGCAGGTAGGCCGGAATGATTGATGGATAAGCAGATGTGGAAAACATGTGCGGTAGTGGCAGGAAAAATGGCATGGGTGGTTGGAATGCGTGCGGTACGGGTGTTGAGGTAGGTTCGGGTGGCAGGAGTTTGTTTACATTAGCCACGTGTGTGGCGGGAGAGCGCAATGTCTCTGTTTCGTGCTGCTCTCCTCCCCTACTCTATTGCCACTCCCCTACTATCTTGCCACTGCCCTTATCTGTTCTGTTTCGTCCCGCCTGTCACATTATTACCGTCCCATACCACTATCACTTGTGAGAGGTTACTGTTTACGCTTACAGCGACATCATTAACCCACTGTCATAATAAGTACATCACCTGGTCACGTGGGTTGTCTGCAGTTACGATTTGCATTCTGTTTACACCCTACCTAAATTTTGTTGAAGTCATGTAACAAGGCAAGAAAATTAATGTAAGTCCAACGGCTGATTTCTGTTCCGTGCCACTGAGGCATCTTGGTGATACTTCGTGTCACACTGTACACAATGGAATACAATGGCACCCTGGCTATTACATAACAAGTTGTCTCAGTATTTAGGAAATGTATAATTTGGAAAATGTTCAGTTTCAAATTTCACTTGTGTCGAAAAATGTTGATTCTCCTAACTCATTACACTGCTACTGTATCTTACTATCTCGCGGATGTCACCGGCGCGGTTGTTCACAAGGCTAGTCTTGCGATAGAATAGAAAATATGTACTGCCTTCATTCACTGATTGGTCACTAGTCACCATAGGGTGCAAACATTCAAGACACCACAGTGTCAGCGCACCTTCAGTGATCCTAACAGTCATGCTTTGTTGATAAACAAAGCCATATGTACAGGAGATGCGGGTGTACCGATGCGATCGCACGGAGTTGGGGAAGAGGGCTCACCCTTCACTCTGGCATCGCAGCTGGCCTGCTCGCACGGTACACGGGCCAGGAGAGGGGTAGCCTCCACCCCATCACTTCTCCTTCTCGCTGCTTCCCTCTGCTCTTCCCACCAAGTGGCATGGCGTGGTCTACGGCATGGTGTCGGATTTTGATTATTGTCATGCTTCACAAACATCTATGCGGCATCCCTCGGCATTCCTTCGCTGCTGTTGCCTGTCGTCCTCATGTCATTGCAGGCAGGAAAGGACGGGAAAAAGTCAATGTCCAGGAAATCTTGCGGGAAAATTTTGGAAATTTTTGATAACTTTTTTGGGTGTTTGTTTTTTGCCACATGGAAAGGCGCCACTTTGACACCTGTGGGACTTTTGAAAAGGGGTAGAAAAGGTTTTCGGGGGTGATGAAGGTGTGAGGTCTATGATGTGATTATACGCAGTTGGCAACAGACTCCATCAAGGAGAAGTCAATGTGGTAATTGTCTCTGGTAACCTCTGGTTTGCAGACCATTCACACTGACCTACTGTACTCGCTGATGATGTTGGTGAACTCTGCCCTGTTGATTACTGCTCCAGATGACTGATGTTGTTTGTTAAACGGTAGCCGGTCGGCCGACCACGTACCATTGTTGATCTTGACGGGGAAATTGACTAGACATTTAACACTCACGTACGTGGATTCTCAGGGCAAACCACACGCTCATAAGATTTGTAACAATGATTACTGTCACTTGCAAAAGAAATGGTTAACATAAAACTTGACTCAGTGGGTATTATGAGGGACCGTCCCCTGACACGCATAGAGCGATTGAAAATAAACTCTATCCAAACAGTTCACAGACATATTTATTTCGGTGAATTTACATCTCCCCCAAGGAGAGCACTAACATCAACACTGGATGGCGATAACCAGCCTCTATGATGAAACTGAAAAAGTGTCTTATGACATACAATGATTTACGGAAAAACTGAAGCTTACCGGGCAATGCTAATCCCATGGTAAGAGGAGGTGGCTTACTTGTCAGCAAAAGATGAAAAGAAAGTTCCAGAATTACGTTATAGTCTATTCAAGTGAATGTCGATATCAAAATTAGAAGAACATCCAGCACATGCGGGAAAACGCAGTAGCTCACGACATGCACCCCCCCTCCATTTGACGCTACTCGCTACTGACCTTTCTGCATGATGCAAGGGCTCGCCTCAGCTTACCCACGCACCAGAGCGGCACTACTTTCTACTACAGCTTGCATTCCTTTACCTTGCAACATGCTATTAAATAAATATACATATTAAAAATTACAAAAGAACCCTGTAATACAAAACACGTATGAATGGAATGGACAAAACACTAGATGTGTAATGGAACAAATTATGATATATTAATAATGCACTTTAAACCAAGAGAAACAAAACAATCATTAAAATTATTTAATAAGCAGAACAAATAATGTAGATCCCCACATTTTCTGTATTCATAATCTAAAGTGCTTAACAGCAAAGCAAATGGTACACAAGAACACGTGTACACAAAAACACACCAGTTAAATATCTTAATACCCTAAAATACTTCTTTTGCAGTGTTTTTCTTCACGTACATCTTTACATTCTCACATGTAACAATTCTCACCTCATATCACAGTGTCATTATGCATGTATATAATGTTGTAGCGCAAAAGGTAATTTTAGTAACATTCGGGATCCTCCTAAGGCAAGTGTAAAATGTTTTTCATGCGAGGTGATGTCTACAAAGTAGTTCCACGCGGGTTGCCATGCCGTCTAGCATGCAACGTTTTTCCAGTCAGTCATAGTTCGTCTTGCAAGGGGTGTAACGTTTTATGCCATGACTAGAATTTCGTGCGCTTAGCAGCCATTAACTTTTTGCATAATCATTTCTTTACAATATACTTTATTAATTAACCAGAACTGTTGTTTTTTTTTTGCAGCTGAGATTCTACCCCTCGTATCACCCAGTACTTGCATTGCCTGGGTGGATTTTATTTGTACAACCTAATAGATTGTGACCACGAGTTTGTTCATTCTGTATAACCCATGCTGATGGGTGTAGCTTGGCAGCAAGTATAAGTTACATCAAACGTAGTGTGTAGATCAATACCTAATCAATTATGCAGTGACGAAAAATACCGCTAGTATTTATTTCAGGTAGCCACAAGGGGTTTAAGGTATGAGTCTTCTCCCACCAAATTTACTGTAAGCATACAGATAGTGCAATGAGTGTTTTAAATGATCACATGTAACAGCAACATCGTAAGCAAGAATATACAATACTTTTCAGAGGAGTACTTCTAACCCCTGGAGGGATTACGCCATGGTCGTCGGACAAACGACCCTGAGGACGAGTCTTTTCTACCGACATCATTGGCATTATTCTGAAAAATAATGTCTGGCGCCCCAGGTAACCAAAATTCCTAAACTTCTAGTTTAAACATTTTCCATTTACAACTCCTTTAACTTAACCTCAATCATAATATGACCACATGACACCACGTCAGATCTTTATCGCTTCTACGACCAAGTGCATGCTCCACCCATTGCTAGACCCCACAAGTATGCTGTGCTGGCATTGCAGGGCATGGCCGGACAAACAGTCCTAGGGGTGGCAGCCTGTGGCACACGTCAAGCAACAGGAAGGGGAGACCCTAACAGCATTCATAAATTGTAAAACTCACCTGGTGCGGGGGTTTTGCCCATAACTTTCAGAATGTGAGATCCTGGAGGTCATCACCGAGACTGTCCTACCCAAGTGTCGAACCACTCTCGACCTGCTACTAAATAGCAGACTTCTATCATCCTGGAGCGCAGCACATGTGTACCTCGAAGTGAAACGGGAAGTAAACGAGTTCGCCTTGGACCTCGCGATTCCTACGACAACTAAAACAAAAATAACCGAGTGATCAGCAGGACTACCAGCGCCGAAGACAGGAACAACTATGCGTGAACAATGTAAACAGTAGCAACCACATGCAGAACTGCGGAAATGTGGCAAACGTGAATGTGTATCGGAATGCGAACAGGTTCGTTTGGTGAAACAGATCGCAGCCACCTGCAGGTATTAATGCAAGGGTTTCTATGTATCATCTGTCCATCAGTTTCATTAACATGCATATATAAATTAAATAGTCACTGTTGTCTACAACAAGTAATGTGAAATGTTGCGAGATATATGGTCAACCATCAGGCTCCGTGCCAAGTTGTTGGCAGTAACGTCATAATGGTCTAGCAGAGTGTTTGCACGTGTATCGTCCTCCCTGGACTTTCAACTTTTGGTTTCAACCATATAATTTTCAATCGTATTTTCAATTTAATTTAATCACAACCTTTTTCCTTTGCACTCTGGGGAGTGAATCACTCTGTACCAGGTCCTTGGACATGACCGGGAATTAATTAAACAAAGTCATGTAGGCCTCGAGCCATTTATTCTGTATTAGTGTCCATACACTTCAATGATGAAATAACAATGCATGTGCCTCTTCGGAGGGGAAACGTGAATAAACGAGGTATGTGTAAATCACTTTTTTATTTACTCTGCTGCTTCACGGCCGCATAACCACAAGTATACCGACATAAACATTAAGGTTTAAGGTGGCCTATAACAGTCATGAGAGTCAGTACGAGCATATGGAAGTAGCTCCGATAACCCTCGCTAGCCCAGGTATTTAGATATCACCGAGATGGATTTGTACAACTACTCCAATTTAAGATGTGGACATCGAGGGGGCCACTTAACGCCATCGGCCACACGACCACATCAACTTTACTTGTGCTTTCCACTGAGAGTTCTGGCACCTGCCCAGGAATCTATAGTAATATTTTCTATCCAATCCACATTACCTATTCTCCTCGAGGGTCCAGCCTAAGAGCCTAGACATCAAATGGCGATGTCCAACTAGGTGCTTGGTCATGTTTAGCAACGTTCCTTTCGTCAAACTGACTCCTCTTTCACTCAGGGTCATGCGACCGACGACCATTGGCTGCAGTTCTCACCTGTGCTGCTACACTCCTTTGTAGAATTTAGTAAAACTAATACACGTCCTGCGCTGTGAATTATTAAGGATATCAATATGCCAATATATTACGCTGTGAAGTCCTAAAAACACTGCAATAATACTGAAGTGGAAAAATTAGACGCATGTGTGTTTTGCCGGGAATTGTAAGGGCATGTACCCTGAAATACCTCGCGGCCTACCTGAACAAATCACTTGTTTAAACATTGTGACATTTATTAGGTACATGCTACATGTTTTCTCAAGGGAAAACCCTTTACACTTGCAAAGCCGTACGGTTACCAGTTGGCATCGGTGAAACAGTCAAATGGAACAAAGGCCAATCTGTGATTGAATAGTGCTTTGACGACGAGTTATACCCCACAACCCGATGCGCCTTGTACATGGCCGGGTGTATTCTACATCTTAAATCATGTAGGCCTTGTTCCAAGTTTACTGTTTAAGAGATCGCCGAGCTATAATGGCGACATGTAAACTTCAGTGCCCTTTGGAGAAACTGGTAGAATAAAAGTGTGTAAAATGCCGTAATTCTCTGCTTTACTATTGTAGCCGTCATGAGATACCATAAACTTTTAACAAGTATGTGACCTCGTCTTTCATGTCTGGGCATGGAAGAGGCCCTAGGACAGCTTCCAACGGTTTAGTGGTGTTTACAGGAGGCCGACAACCTGTACAAGACCAGGCAATTCAGGATTATAGTGCTCTCCAGCATCCAGAAAGATGCAGGGCATCAGGGACGGATATGGGCCACCAGTAACATGGCCCTGAGATAACTGCATCAAGAACAACATGCTCTACCACTGCGTATTGCTGATGACCCCCCTGGTAATAAGTTACTACGAGCCAAATCCCATCCCAACAACTCCAGCCTATCCTTGATGCAGAACCATAAGCTCATCAAGTTGCTTGCCCTTCCATGAGGCTACTCATTACAGCCAACTACCCATAACCTCACTGAACCTATAATGTTCCTTACTTAATTTAGTTGTCATATTGCTGGCATGTCTGTGTACTGGTATCACCATCTCGGGATACAGGTACACTTGTGTAGGCTCCTCTGGGTATTTCGTCCACATATGATTGCTTTGGAAAATATTCCTAACCTCCCACAACATTTCCAGTATCAGAACCAGTCATCATAATGGAAGAGTCTACGCGAAAACTAGTTGGAATTTTGGCACCAATCAAGCATCTTTGTCCAGGAGTAAAACTGCAATTTTGATCATGCAGCATAACAGCAAACATTACATCAGCCAGCACCACCATTTTGAGACACTGCATCACCGAGGGAAAGCGACTACCTGCCTTCCACCCTCCATCTGCACCGCCTCATGTTGGCAGGGCCACCCCTCCCACATCTCGCCGTGTGGGTGACAGCCGCGAGCTGAGAGACCATGTGATCCGGTGAAGTGAAACAACCACACCACTCTCGCAACCGGAATCATTTGGACTTACGTATTGCCAACAACAAACCGGCCTTGCTGTGTACTGGTTGTTTGAGACCACCACTGGCAACCGATCCATGGTCATTCCGTACACAACAAGAAGAAATGTGCATCTGTCAAGACCCAGCCATGGCCAGTTATATGCAGAAGGAGATAAATAAGATTAATCTGGAAATATGCAAAAGTGCCATCGCCCGTATCAGTGTGGGGCGGTCGGAAGATGTATGCAGCAACTGTCAGAAAGCACGTGGAGTTAGAGATTTCATAAATCCAGTCTGCCCACCATCCTTATGCAAGTTCCCAGCAACTATCAAGAACACGGAGCCATCATTATCCCGCTTCCGGAAGGAACTGAGAAAATTGCTCACACAAACTGGTGCGAAGGCAGGAATACAGCGACCATTACATGCGCTCAGTGCAAGCAAATCTATCACTATGAGTGGCTCACCATGCGGGAGCGGGCTACAATCAGGACAATCAAGGACAGCCTGTACATTCAATATAACAAATGCATTTCCGAGCCAACCACCATCAAATTCACTCTGGCCGGACACCGCCCCTGTGTCAACAAGTGGCAACAGTGTCAGGCCATCAATTCCATCAACCGTCGCTCAAGTAGAACTGCTGGCGGCGATGAGATAAGTGAACCACAGGGTTTTCAATGAAGGAGTCATGGGATACCAGGCCCCTGCACCCCAGCTGATACTACCAGGAAACCACCACAACTGCAGGAGGCGCCAGCGACCACAGTGTTTACATACCACCGCTCCACGACCTTGGGCTAATGGGACATGCATACAGAGTTGCCAGCAAACTATAACTCCGTCACACTTCCAGTCATTACCCACATAGGACGGAATGGCGAATGAAGAGCCAAATGCGTTCTTGTAGGATTGCGAGAAGAGATTGAACCAGTACAGCATGGACCAGGAAGATTGGCCACACCCATTGGGGAGAAGCTCTTCGGCGACACCCGGAAATGGCGGTAAGGGTTTACACATTGTCGTATATCGTGGTAGGGGTTCAGAAGATCGTTCAAGTGTCATTTCGCCAACACCTTCACGTCCTTAGGAGCAAGGCGAAGAATCATTGTACGTCTTTATAACTTACAAGATCAGCTTGGTCAGGGCATACCACCTGGAACCTGCCCTGCAGGACATCCTGGAGGTTGTGGTCAGCTCCGCGAGGTCTGAGTATAGGACCGCGCTCAACCAGGCATCCACGCTACAGAACAGGAATTTATCTAGACTGCATTATTACTTAATGCCAGCATTACCACCCGACCAATATGCGAAAGTGATCCACCACAGCCGTGCAGCGATCGTGACGTCGTGAATACCAAAGACAGCAACAAGGAACCAGCATCAGGGAGTACTGAACCAGTGATGGCGGAAAATAAAAGTGTAAACATGGGAACTAGTGTGCATTACCAAGCAGGCGAAAATCGTGGCGATCCACTCACATCTAGAAAACCGAGGGCACCTCCCGACTCCTGCAAATGGTGTGGTGGGACTCACTGGAATAATCACTGTCCGACTTGGGCAGACTACATCCAGGCGGGTGATCCACAAACACAATGACAACACCAACCGCTACCACAGGGAAATGGACATTCACGTTATGGCTGCCTGACGCCGTCCGCTCCAGCCAGTCTGCCTTTAAACCAGGTCAGACTCCACAGCAGATCATTCTTGCGCAGATCATCAGCAACCACAGCAGTTACATTCGCACCGACACCCGCAGAAATAATCACCCATTCCGAGCCTTTGTAGATACTGCCGCATCACACAACTTTGTGCACTCATCTGTCATAAATCCACGAGATATCCAGCGAGTTCAAAATATAGTACAATTAGCTACCTGCCATCACACAAGCCAGATTGCTGGGGAAGCTATAATGACAGTGCAGATGCGGGACATCGTCACCAAAACAACAGCCTTTGTGTCAAACGAGCTGCGCGAAGACGTTATCCTTGGTTATCCCTGGCTGACAGACCAGAACACCGTTGTCGGAACAGCTCCGTGATGCATCCATTTTGGTAAGAAGGAACGACACACTGAGTAAAACTTGGAACCTAGGCCCGCAAATAATGCACCTGCCATCCAGCTGGATGACCTAGATCTTGAAGTGCCCCAGCAGTGCCAGGCCGCAATGCAATGACTGCTGGATGAGCGACGCGATGTCTTCACTGTCGCTGACCCCCTGCGACACACGACAGTGGTGGAGCATCTGTTTAACATACAACTGCATCACCCATCTTCGATAACCCACGGTGCTACTATACCCACCAATGCAGTATTATCCAAGACCAGATCGCAGAAATGCTGCAGGAAGGTATCATCGAACCATCTGGAAGTGCATACAACTCCGCAATTACTCTGGCAACAAATAAAGACGGCTCGTGATGATTGTGTGTAGATTCCCACGGCCTGAACCTGGTAGCCTGCAGTGCACCACAACCTTACATACATATCCAGGATGGTCGAAACAATTTCGGGTGTGCGAAGGTACTTACCACCATTGACCTTTTCAATGGCTACTGGCAGATCCCAGTGAATCCAGCTGATTGCCACAAGACCGCCTTTACCGCACTAGATGGCCACCACTTTCAATTCTATGCATTGCAGTTTGGATTGAAATGCGCACTGTCCACCTTCCAGGCTATGATGGTGCGAGTGCTAGATGTGCTCATAGGACACTGTGCTTTAGAGTACTTAGATGATGTTATTGTGTGGTCAGAGTCATGGCCAGAGCACATCCAGCACCTTTTACTTGTGTTTGAATGCCTTGCGATAAGCGATCTAATCTGTGCGAACAGCAAGTGCCATATTGGAAAACGAAACATCCAGTTCCTGGGACACCTCATCAGCAATAACGGGAGACAACCAATACCCAAACAACTCAACTTGATAGAAGACCACCCCATTCCCACCACACGTAAGCAGCTATGCAAATTCTTTGACCTAATCAATAGCCTGCGAGAATACATCAAGTGCTTTGCCATAATGATCACCCCGCTGATGGAGATAATGTCCCCGAATGTCAGATTCAAATGGCAAGTGGCACAGCAATCCAGTTTTGAACAAGTAAAAGAGTTTCCACGAGTGTCTGGCACTGACGCGCTACAATATCGACAAACATCTGTATGTACAAGCTGATGTTTCTGAAAAATGGACAAGGAGTTGTCATCTTCCAGCTTGGAGAAAATGGGGAATATAACATTATCTACCTCGGCAGCACGATGTTAGGCCCAGTAGACCAGCGGTACGATGTCAACGAACGTGAATATCTAGCCGTATTGTGGAGTTTCAAGAAATACGGACAGCTCTTGGAATACCGCGCTTCACACTATGGACAGAAAACCGCTGCCTACTGTTGTTACACAGCATTTGTTAAAGCCGCAGCAAGTTGACGTGCTGGGCGCTACTATTACAGATATATGACTTCGAGGTGCAGCACGTGGCGGGCAAGAAGAATCAGTTGGACGACCACTTGTCATGTTCGCCGGGCGAGTCGAATGCTAAGGATAAGGAGGACTGGGAAGAAATACTATTCCCTCCTTTTTCAATGAACACGCACGGCTCAACACAAGTACAGTGCGCCAATATTAGTGTGTTACCCATGCCACCTGTATTGGATGATGTGAGAAGACAGGTAATACGTGCCAAGGAATCATGCCAGATTTCACAAAAATGGAAATTTGCCTGCCAGCAACGCGATACAGAGAAGTGGAATGTGTTTATGAGTGTCTACAGTCGTGTGTAAAACACCAGTAAAATGTGGAGAACATACGTGCTGGAAGCCACACAGGACTTTGTCTTGTGGTATGCCCATTCCAATAAATTAGTGGTACACCACGCAGCCACCCTTACAAAGTGTAATATGCTGAAACATTTTTTCTGGCCAGTTTTATCAACACACATACGGAGGTATTTCAGGGAGTGTACTACATGTCACTGTTACAAGAGCAGGAAAATAGGCGGGATGCAACAACAACCCAGAACTCTCAGTGAACTATTTGAAACCGTGGCATTTGATTTCATTACTCCCTACCAGCGTACGCCTACAGGTAAATGGTTTATTGTTGTAGTAACGGTCCTGTTCTCAGGTTGGGCAGAGGCCTACACTGTATCAAGGGCCGAGTCCGCCCAGTGGGAAAAATAATAGAAAACGAATTCTTCGCCCGCTGGGGCGACCCCATCCCTCTTCTCAGAGACAATGGTACACAATTCAAGGGGAAAGTTTGGAAAGAAATGTGCACGATAAGTGGTGTGCAACATCACACCACTGCAGTTTATCATCCATGTGCAAATCAGACAGACTGGTGTAACCAAGATGTGAAAACGAAACTATGTCTGCGTGTGGGTGATAACCATGCATCATTTGCTGATCACCTGTCTGCGGCATTATTCACGTTACGAAACAGTGTCAACTTGAATATGGGGATGATGCCTGCCCAGCTACTCCATGACTGTGACTTTCCCCTCCTGAGAGAATTCTGCAGCAGGGCAAGAGATCACCCCACCAGTTCAGTGGGGAAAAAGAAAGAGGGGGGAGGTGCGAACGAAGAAAGGAGGAGGCAAGAAAAAGAACCAACGCAAATATAGAGTGGCGTGGCTGCCGACCTCCACCTGCCCCCCACAAAAGATACAACCAGGGCAACAAGTCCATGTGCGTACACACCTGTAGTCAGCTGCCACTAAAAACTAATGTCTGGGCTTTGCAGAAAAATTGACAAGGCCTCATATGTTCATACAAGTCATCGGCGCCACCTGTTATCGAGTGAAACTGAGTGGCAGGAGATCTGCAAGTGGCAGGAGATCTGCAGTTTTCTATCGAGACATGCTTCGATTCGCTAGCACAGGTGTCGCGACGCCAGGCATCAACAAACCCCCACCCCCCTTACCAAGGTATGGAGAGGGTGACGGGGAAAATACGCAGGACAATCCAGACCATACCAACAGTATCAGTCATTATGTCACCCGACACCTCGGCGCCTACATGGGAACAAGTGCATTATAGCAAAAAACGCCAGCGCCAGTCACCCGTCATGTATCAAGACGCCTGTGAAAAGACATCATGCCTCACCTGGCCCCTTTGTCATCAGCGGGGAGGCATCAGTGGGAAAAACGGCACCTGCTTTGGACATGCCGCACAAACGTGTCGGGGACGCCCGCTTAGCCGACAGATTCCATCGATAGCCAGCAGACGATACGAACAGTGGCGACGAATCGAGGTCAGGGGAAATGTCCTCCCCTCCTTCCAATTCGAAGCGAGTTTACCAGTCCCGGCACACCATATGCATGGCTTGGAGGCATTCTGACACGCTCTCTGCAGCCGTCACAGCACCCCGGCCAGTGCGAGAGCAGGAGCCTCGCTTACTCCAGGAACCACAACAACAACAGAGCCACTACAACGTGCAACCACGTAGCCAGCTCTAGCAGCTGGCCAAGTGTTGTTGACAGGAGCAGCAGCATCCAGCTCGGCGAGTGAACAACATTCAAAAGGGGAGGGGGGCATTAGATGTGTACCATACATCGTCTCCAAGACCATTCACCACATCGTCTGCTGTCCAGCATCCAGACACCACTCCGGCACGAGAGTGCAGTAGTGTAGTAGCAGCCTCTGCCACCGTGTGTGTGTTTGTGCATGCCAGTGCTTGTTTTCAGTGCTAATAATGGTGTAAGGTATTTTTATTTCTCATGGCCTTTTTAATTTACTTATTTAATTTTTGATTATTCAAACCAGTGTTGTGCATGTCATAAGGCAGCAGCCACACATCATGTGACGTGTACGTAAGGAGCTACACGTGCGATGACCGTGTACAGTGATGAATTGAGAGAATAATTCCGCAAGTGTGTATTTTGTCAGTGGCAGTGTTTATGTATGGCTACCCTTGTTTGTGTGTTATTTAAAGGGTTGTGTCATTTGATTTTTTTAATTTAATAGTGCATTGTGTTATGATGTGTACACACCCACACGTACACAGGTGTAGGTCGTACACAGGCGTAGGTAGTGCGCCCAACAGCTCATGTCAATTGGTATGCAACTAAAGGTACGTTTAATTTAAGTGTTTTGATCAGGGTTCTATGTATTGTTTTAATAGTGTGTTTATGCAATTTTTTAAAGTGAACATTTTTGTTTACATATTACATGCAAAACCCTAAATAAAAATATAATACTGAAATAAAGATCTATTTTATATTAATGCGCTTCAGGGGGTGCTCTGACATAATGTGCTACAGTTTGCATTTTGCTGCATCCACACTTGTACTGCACTGCACTTACTGCTCCGCTCATCCAGTGTGCATCCCAATGGTGAAGCATCGTGGTGCCGCAGTTGGTAAACGGGCTTTGGATGGGCCACGTGACACACATCAACCCCCCCCCCCCCATAAACACAACTAGCACAAACAATGCACAAGACAGTTTGTAGCCACACAACATCACACACAACAGGGACACTTCTTCCCTGGCTGTCTTCTGGACAGTAGCTGATATGAATTCGTCATCACCTCCACGCTGTCTCGAAGTGCTTGCTGCGGTACCCTCCTTCTTCGATTCTACTTGTTGCGGGACATGTTCCCGCCCTCACATGCTGTACAGGTTCCTGGCAGTCTCCTCCGCCGATGTGATACGCGGGGATAGTACAAGCCGGCCGACCCGCAGCCCTTGCTGTCACCGCTTCTGCCTGTACTGCCTACTTGCTTACTCCCTCCATGCATAATTATCCAGTGCCGGATGCGACCCGAGCTACTGGCTTCCAGGTGGGCTGGGCACCCCTGGTGTGGCTCTCCCGCATCCTCCACTACTCTTGCTGTCCCTTGCGCTGCAGTTCCCCGGTCTTCCACTGGTGCTTCTTTAACAGGTGTTACTTCATCCACTGTCGGAGCTACTGTTGGCCATGCAGATACCGGTAGCTGCACTGGTTCTGGCGCTGTGATGCTTATCAGCACCTAGCCGTCAAGCATCATCAGGGCTGCTTCCTCCCATGTATGTTGCTCTCCACCTCCCTCGCTTACTTGCACATCTGCTCCTTCTCTTGCTTGTACATCTTCTTCCCTTGCATGCTTTTTCAGGGTGGTAGTGCTGGCCTGCACTCTTCCCGCATCCCATCTCATATCTGTGCCCAATCCACTCCTGGAAGATGTTGCCACATCTGGCATCGATGGCACTTGCGCAGAAGATTTGCTTCGCTGTGTATTGCGGATGCGCTCGCAGATATATTTGTTGAACTGCTAGCAGTACCGGCGATGGTCTCGTGGTTGTCGGGACACACTCTGTGGCATACTGCTGTTTGCAGCGTAGTTGTACATGTTGCTCTCTGTATCTTCTTTCTAGATGTCCTTCACTGCTTTCTTCACTGCTACATGTCGCTTCTTGCGGACATTACTTTTCTCCCTGCAAGGCCAAGTTGTGGTCTAGCAGGACCTGGGCGGGTGTTCGTCCCGTGGCATTCGTTAACACGCCAGCGAAGGAGAAGAGGGGGGCAGGCAGGTGTTCAGCCCACATGTTGTGTGGCTCACCCACAGGGAGCCGTAGTTGTACCTTCAAATCCTGGTTACGCTGCCATCTTCAAGTGGTACACCCCCTACTAGGTGCACTTCTCCTGCCAAGTTCTGCCGGTGAATTGTGTGCTGTTGTCGGTGAGCAGTTGCTTCGGGTCTCCCCAATGCAACGAAATATTCCTGCTCCAATACCTTCACAATGGATTGGAGGCACAGTGCCCACCGGTTAACTTGCTTCTTGCTTCCTTGGTGTTGTGAAGCAAGACAAGACAATGGTTGTCGGTGCGGAGCACAAACTGCCTGTACTCCAGGTAGGCATGGTACTTCTTAGCTGCCCACACTTCCGCGATACACTCACACTTGTTTACATCATATTTTCGCTCTGCTGCTGCCAACTTAGCGCTCGCAAAGTAGATTACCTGTCGCATGTTGTTTTCCACACTGGTAGAGTACAGCTCCAAGCCCTTCTTGGTTTACATCCGTTTGCATGTATAATTGCAGGCTCACATTATACCTTGCTAACGTCCGACAAGCTCAGAAACAGTACTTCATTCCTTGGGAAGCATGCTCCTCTTTCTCTCCCCACACAAACCTGCTTTGTGGTGAGAGTAAATCGGTTTGCGGCACTGTAACTACAGCCAACCCCTCAATGAATTCACGGAGCCAATCCACAAACCCGAAGTACTTGCGGACTTGTTTGCAGGTCTTCAGTGTGAGGTTGTTGTCGATCACCTGTAGTTGTTCTTGGTTTGGATGTTTCCCATTCTCCCACACAATATGCCCAAGGAATTCCAGGCTGCTCTTACCTAGGTGGCATTTATTCACTGTGCAGGTGAGTCCATTCATTTCCAGTCGTTCGAGGACCATGGACAGGTGGTACACGTATTCTTCCCAGCTGTTCGACCAGGCCACGACGTCGTCTAATTATGGTAATGTGCACTCCCTAATCAGTCCGTTCAGGACTGGAACCATCATGGTCTGAAACGTGGCAGGCGCACATTTAAGTCCGAATGGTATTGCGCATAACTGGTAACGCCTCCTATCCGGCATGGTGAATGCTGTTTTCTCCCTGTCCTCTTGATTTTTGGGCAGCTGCCAGTACCTGCTGTGCATGTCCAACAACATTATAATCTTTACATTGCCCAAGGAACTCAACACATCTTGCACATTCACATACGGTGGTAAGTCATTGCAGGTCACCTGATTTATGGGGCGGAAGTCCACACAGCACCTCCAGGTGCCATCTTTCTTTGGTGCGAGTGTAATCGCGGAGTTGTAGCGACTTCTATATGCTTATATGATGCCGTTCGCCAACATTTCTTTCCCCTGTTCTCATATGTTGCTTGCTTGGTGGAGTGTGTAGCTTATTGGTGCAGCATAAATCGGCTCCTCTCACTTTTACTTGATTTCGTCTTTCACCACAGTCATGCGCCAAAGTACGTCATGTTCCCCAAAAACTTCGCGACACTCATTCAGCAGTCGCTGAAACTCCATATGCTGTTGTGGTGGGACATCTTGGTCGAAATCAGAGTTTGACGGATGGTAACTGCTCTGGGTTCTTCCGATCGATGTTATGCACTGTATGTCGCTCAGTGGCACCAAAATGGATCCTCCTGGCGGTTGGTTGCACAATGGTGTTTTCCTCCTGCATCCATGACATATCTAGTTTTGCATCATCTCTAATCTCGTCAGTGATCATTGCTGTTGTGATCGTTTCCAGGTCATGTTTGCCCTGTTGCCAGTCTGATGACATGATTCGTGGGTGTGACGTCATTTGCATTTACAAATATTTTCCGTACTAAATTATGTGAATCAGTCTTGTCATTAGTGCGTGACATGGTTGCCCATTCAGGTGGATTTGAATTCTGATGAATTGTACCATGTTGCCGCTGATCTGATGTACAAATACTTGCTGTGGTGTTGTATCCAGGTGCTTCTTTCTGACTGGGGTGTCGGAGGCATCCGCTCACCTTACCCCTGGGGGCCGATTCCCTGATTGTGTATTGCCAGGCCACGATAACTGTCCAGGTGAGGATAGTTAGGACATCTGCTCTGCCAGTGGTAAACTTCAGCTGGCCGACAATAACGACATGGAGTTAGGAGCAGGTAGTCCTCTCCCTCTCTGCCATTAGGTCTTCCCTCGCCAGATCGCATGTTGTTCACCCGATGACCGGGGTTATCGTGGCTGTGTGCATTCGCCCTGCTCTTTGTTCATTGTCCCATTGCTCTGTCTCTTTGCTGATCTCCTCCCATTCTTGTTTGCCATTAGAATTATTCCCGGTGACATCATTATGTCAGAAATTGGGTATGCAGATGCCACAAATGTAATTTTTTTTCAAATCCCGGCTGTCTGACGGAAATCAACAACAATAGCCAAGGCAGCCTAAACGACTATTTGAAATGGTCTGTTTATATCTCATGGCGCCTTATTCGAAGTCAGCCATCAGAAGGTGATCATATTAGTAGTAACAGTCAGCTTTTCGAGATGGATCGAAGCTTACCTGGTACACAATGCTAGGACCGGGCTGATTGCGGAATGCATGGAAACTGAATTTTTTTACAAGCTGCGGATATCCAAGAGAGTTACTTATGGACAGCGGATCACAATTTACCGGGAAAAGATGGTGTGAACTTTGTATGAACTGGGGAGTGTGACACATAAAACTGCTATTTACCATGCCTGTGCGAACCGCACGGAGAGGTGCAACTAGGAGTTGAAGGTGCAACTCCGGCTCCGTGTTGGTAAGCACCATAACAGCTGGGCCGAACCCCTGCCGCCATACTCTTCACACTCAGGTGAAGAGTAAATGTCGCGATTGGACAAACCCCGGCACAAGTCATGCTAGGAAGAAATATAACACTTCCGAGTAAGCAAAATTGTTTGCAAGAGAGAGAGACATTGGGTAGCAAGACAGAAACAAGTGGTGCGCGAAACGAGAGGTGCAGGCACCTTACCGCGAACAATGGGATCGGCAGGTGAGATATGCAAATCACTAGTTGACAGAAACCAAACGACCACCAACAGCACTAACAATAGAACAGTCCCTATATGTCCGAGCTCATCCGCAGACCACGGCCCGCAAGTAGTTTTGCGCTGGACTGGCACAATACGAGACGGGGCCTCACCAAGAGGGAAAGACCTTGGACACAACCATATACCTGGTCAGAATGGGCCGTAAGACGCTAAGGATCCAATGTGATGACATTTGGGCAGCGGCTGAGAGCACTCCCGAGAACAACAGGGATGAGTCTCAAATCGGCCAGGACGGCCACACTCAGGATGAGCACTTCAGCAGTGATAGCGAAGGGAAAAGTGGTCCAGGACCTAAAGGAGGGGTTAGACAAACTAGTGCAGGTGGGGCGTCGAAGTCGAACAATACGAAGAACACCAGGGGTGTACGTCACGCCAGCACCACGAGCGAGCAGGTCGCTACATCTGAGAGGGATGGTGATGACACATTGATGAGGGGAGAAGGAACTCCCGCGGTGTGTGTAGAGCGAGAGGAACCGGAACCATCTGCGAGAAGCAAGGACCACCAGGAGCCCCATGATGGTGATGGCGCTGACGAGCTCCCTGGTGACTGCCCATCGATGGGAGGTGATGTAGTACCTAAAGAAAGTATACTGGCTGAGGACGCAGGGGTCCGGAGTCACCCGACACGGAGGTGCCTACAGGGGTCAGGCTGGTCCCCGACATCGGCAGGTCCGATGGGGTTAGGCATTCAAGAAGTACAGTCGAACAAGAAGAGCTGGAAACAGCACCGGTACTACAAGAAGACGTCAGGGAAGGGAAGGAACCAGATCCCACCCCGACGACACCACCTGTAAGCCTGCAGGAAGACAATGCACCAGTGCTTCGGGTCAGGACCCGACATACAGGAATGCTATTACCGGGTCGCAACCAGACATGACATGACTGCGGCAGTGAAGAGAGTGGACAGATAAGCTGTGAGGACAGCGAGAGTGCCCTGTTTACCAGCCCGTTACCTCTGCAACATCCCTAGAGGCGAAGAGCACATGCACGGGAACGTACCACCTCCGGAGAGTGCAGTTGACACACAGCAGCCACAGAACAACAGACTGCCAGCACGTAGGGAGGCCTATATGTTGCGTTCTCGCCACAGGAAGTAGAGGAGATGCTCCTGTTGCGAGTGAGTCGCCAGATGCAAACAGTTGCCTGTCAGAGGGAGGGGAGTGTGCATTTGATTAAATCTGTTTCCCCTAGCCCATTTTCCCGCCATCGCCTGCAGCTACTGCAGCTACCAGTACTCTACCGAGCGCTCATGCGCACCGATTGGAGCGGTCGAACTGTGAAGACCTCACTTATGAGTACGGCCGCAGGGGCCGAAGAGAGTGTTTGTGACATGAACAGGAAAGTGCAGGTGTTGAGCAAGCCACGTGCGCCTGCACACACATGTTTTAAAAGGAGACCCTGCAAATTTGGACCAAAGTGTAATCAAGCTTAATTAATAAATGCTCAATGACACCAATTCATGAAATCGCCAAGCAAGAAGCCCTATACTGTTTTGATGCCCCTGCTGGCCTTAATTACATTGATTTGTATTTTACATTATTTATAATTTTCATGTGTTTCAACCACATTTCATTTATACAGTGAAATATGTCAATTAAAGGGTTTTCTGTGCCCCTGAAGAGCCCGAAGACCATGAAATAATGTCCACATTAACAGTTCTCAATGCTTAATTTTACAGTTTATTTACCAAGACTCTCAGGCCTACAGTTTACATATAAAATCACACTTCACTGCTTCAACCTGCCCCATAGGTAATGCTGTAAAAATGGTGTGAAGCCAATAAAAGTGATGAGCAAGTTTTTTATCTTCCCAGGGCGAAGCAAGTATTGGGGCAGAGGGTGGTAATGTCATGGGCAGCAGAAGTACAACGGTTCCGGTGAATCAAAGTCTATGGAGATTGAATAATTGAAAAACAAATGTTGAAGGCCGCCAGAGTGCTAGAAACCCCAGCCATGGTAATGCACAACCACATCCCACAGATGCTTGTAGTTGACTGACTTGCATGCCAGGGCGCTCCAGCCGAGTTTTGCTGGCTGGCAGGCCACATGGATATACTTTCTTAAAATTTCTAAATACCCTTGTTGTGTTCCTTACCTTGTTGTGGAACATGTGTAAATAATTCTTATTAATTACACTGTATAAGGAACACAGATTACGTATGGGTAATGAGTTGAGGATGGCACACGTCTTGAATGATAAGTAATGAAATATTGAAAACAAGCTTTAATCACTCTGGAATGCACTGGGGTTGGTTCCTTGCCTAAATTACATAAATACGTAAACTCCCCATGTTTACATATTACACGCGAAACCCTACATAAAAGATATCACTGAAAGTAACAATATATTTTATATTAATAATCTACAGCAGGTGTTCTGACGTCACATGCTAAAGTTTGAATTACAATGCATCCACACTTGTACTGCACTGCACTTACTGCACATCCCAACTGTGCATCTTCGTGGTGCCACGACCGTCAAACGGGCTTTAGACAGTACATGTGGCACATGTCAATGTAACGACACACTTATTTCATCACTAGGGGCAGAGCTATGCTGTGTCTTCTATGATATGTTTTCTACTCTCTTTGCTCGAGTGGGCAGTTTCCCTACTTAATTGTGTGCAATTACAAGTAAAATTGCCTAAAAATGCTCCTATTAATTAATGCATCTCGGAAGCCGCTCGCCACATTACACTTCCTGTGATAATGTGATTCCCTGTCTTTTTACACTGCTTGGAACCATGTCGCACTCCGGATTCGCCAAGGGGACCCATCGACATGGTATACATCTTAAAGCTGAAGGAATAAGCAGCGTCGCTTATCCAGTGTTCCCTCTAATGGCTGTTGCATCTAATGGTTGTGACTTCCCGGGACACACTTGTTTAGGCCACATATCCATTCATCACGAGAGTTGCCTCTTGTGAGGAATGTTATATATTATCACCCGTGACCACGAGGGCACCAAGAAATATGTAAATGCCATTCTTGTTGTCCTGCACTGATCGAGACCACGACCTAATGTCGATCTGTTGAGTGTTGCTGTGTGGTTTATACATCGGCGATGGAACAAACGAGAACTGACATGTTTCCATATGACCCCTTCCCCCTTAGCCCGTTTGTGCGCCTCACCAGGTTCTGTAATGCTGTGTGTGTGCGTGCTCTATGAGCACGAGTGCCGTGCAGTGTGGCAAGGAACGATGCAGGTTCATACCAGAGAGAGCACGACCATGTGCACGGGGAACAGGAATTCGAAAATCGTCCCTGTGTAATTTCTGTTGTTTAATTCGTGTAATAAAAGGGAAAGGTAAGTTCATGCAAGGGGGCACAACTAATAAAAATGCCTGCCTTTGCAGCCTAAAGCCCTCATTGTTTTCGAAGTGACTTTTTGTAATTTTCAGTAATGTTCATTCACGTGTTTTCCATCTCCATATCATCCACACCGTGCAATGTTGTGGTATAATGAATAGTATTTACAGGGTTAATTTTAGGAGCAATATGTAACAACCGGCACAGAGGGTACGTGTCCGATTTGCAAATGTTGTGTGCAGGGAAGTTGTGCAGGGTGGTGCCAGCCCACCAAGCCAGGCTGCACGCTGCACGGATAAAGTCAGTAGTCGTTCGTCCTTGCGAGGGGTGTGCCGCGTCACATCGGAGCTCGTGTTTCACATGCGCTGGTAGCCATCACCATGTTGGACTAGTCATTTCACAGCAATAGTTACATTACCATACTTGAACCTTTTCTGTATTTCAGCTGTCCGAGATTCCACCGTCTCTTGCACCTACCCAGTGCTTGCATCGCCTGGGTAGGCTTAAATTGTACTTATATTATTTCATGTAACCATGTGTCTTTTGCACAGTATTACACGAGCTGACGTGTTCGTAAGCAGCACCCAATGTAAGCTTTTCCCGATGCGAAAGTAATCTGGTACTGAATGCATCGCAGCAGTGACGTGTTACTACGTGTGGTTTGTTTGAAGTAGTTAAAATGAGTTTAAGGTATAGGCCTTCTCCCTCAAATTTTCACAAAGTGTATCTCACTGTGCAAGTGTGATTGAAATGGTCACGAGTCAGTGTAATAATTAACAGTGCTTCGTATGGGTGTTTGGGGAGCCCAAATAACCCACAATGCAACAAGTAAGGGAGTTATTCAGTCAGTATTAATTTTTATTCTACGAGGAGACAACTGCACATGGAGGATTTGGCATGGTCGTCAGCCGAACGACCCTGAAGAACGAGTCCACAGCTGCTCTCCTACTTAACGATATTGTTAACCCAACAATATCTGGTGCCCTGGGTAATTTTCTCCTCCGAAATTCCAAAACTATAGTCACCACTCCTCACTTAACCAATATCCTTATTGACCAACACCTCGGCACTAGTTGCCAGTCCCCTGCACATTAGATAATTGTCAAATTCACTAGGGATATGTGGGCGTCAGGAATATGCCACAGTCTAGGGAGAAGTCATATCTTGATTTTTAAAAAAATTACTCTCTACACATTAATACGTTAATGTTTACATAACCCTGAATTAATGCTGTATTTATTTACGAAGTTGTAAATTGCACTTACATTAATACTAATATATAAAACATTTTTATTTACCTTTAAGCACTTTTTCCACAGACATACACTGATGTTACCAAATCATTAAAAAAAACCATTTGGTAGCATGATTGTGGAGGCTAATACGTGGCTCATTAAAACATTAAAATTGTGATTTAAAAAGGCCATGGAAAACAATAACACAAAACATTTACACTAAAAACACACATAAATTCACTTATCTATGGTTACTCTTGATTGTTTGTCTTCATTGCTGCTGTGGTGACGATTCGCACAACTACGGGTAAAGGGGGTTTATCGTAGTACCTGTCAAATTTTACTATGTTGCATACGTACCAACTTGGAAGGTTCTTGGCTGTTTAGCATATTATTTGGGGACTATGTTTCCCACTTGCATTGGAAATCCATTAAAACATAAAATACTTCCACAACACTGACATTACAAATTACTCAGCAACCATATGGAACTATAAAACACTTCGACAACATATGAGAATCAAGTGGGGATAAAACTAGTGAATTGTAATCAACTACCCTTTCCAAATAACAATTAGAATGATATAATAGCACCTGAATATATTTAGTATGGGCGTATCTGTAGTTCTATATTTTATGATTTAATCGGCGACAGCCTCCAATCCCCCTTAATTAGTGCCCTTTTGGAAATGGCATTACTTTACACGGCTTGGCACTGAGTTGCACTGCACTACACCACCGCTGTGTTGCACTTATTTTGCTGATATCTGTACTTCATTGTAATTTTTTTAATAGTATTTAATTTAATCTTTTGTATCGAGTATAATCGATTTATTGTTTGTTATACGTCGAATTATTTGTTTATAGTATAAACGTTCTATCTATTACTATTGCCTGGACCTAACCTCAACGAGTCATGTCTTTGTAAAATGTTTTGCACACAGTAGAGGCGCGAGATAAGTGTTTGGTTATCTGACGTAATGATAGATGAAGGATTAGGAAACAAACTAATGTTCACGTTGCAATCCCAAGATATGGGCTTCAGAAGGAAGTTGGTGGTAATATTCATAACAGTGTTTGTGATCGTGATATGGGTGCTTGGCATCAGAAACAGAGGTGAGTTTTGTTTTGGTTTATTGCATCCATAGGATCTTTTTTTTTTTTTTTCAATACATAGCTGTACAAAGTTTATGCACTGGACATTGTAAACACACACATATACACTTCTGACTACACGTGTCACTTCTTTTCCTCGTAATTTGACCAATCCTCTTCCAACATGCTTTCGGGCGTCGTCGTCTTGCTGAAACAGGAGAAAAACTGGAACAAGAAATGCATACAAAGATATGTTATGCAATCATTTCTTAATTTTTGTAGTTTAGATATTTATCTACACCACAAAGTGTAAGTTTAGAAAAAAAATTCTTTCAGCTGTTTTTTAAAGTTTTTGGTTAGAGAAGCAAATTTCTTGAAGGTGTGGTAACTTATTGAAAAGTTGGCTACCAAGGTAGGACGGCCCTTTCTGGACAAGTTTTAAGTCAACTGAAGACACGTGTAAGTGCTTTTATATTCTAGTGTCATGCTTATAGGAGGACTAATTTTTCTGACATAAATGACTGTTTTTGGACATGAATATAAGTACTGAAAACATGTACTCACATGCATATGTTAAAATCCCTGAGCTCATGAAAAGAGGTCTACAGGAGTCTGACTTTCTTTTGCCATTGATTATTCCTACAGCTCTCTTTTGCTGTCAGTGGAACTACCCCAAAAAGATATACCATAACACATGATGGAATGAAAATGTGCAAAATATTGTATTTTTGTTCAAGACCTCTGCAACACTCCGCAGGGCGAAACATGCTGAACTTAGTTTAGATAAAATATACGCAGTGTGAGATTTCCAGTTAAGTAAATTGCCTACTTTTAAGCCGAGAAACTTAATCACTGCAGTTTCATTAATTTTGTCTCTGTTACTGCTGACATATGAATTAATGTTTTTTCCGTTCTTTGTGAGGAAATTCATAAGATATGTTTTATCTAGGTTGAGATTTAATTTGTTTGCAGTAAACCATGCGTTTAGCTTTGTAAATATTGTGTCAATTTTTTGTGTAAGATTATTAACTGAGTCTCCAGAGACTATGATGGTAGTATCATCTGCAAATAAAATTGAAGTAGTTTCTGGGATTAAGGCACATTGAAGGTCATTGATATAAACTAGGAAGAGTAGTGGGCCTAATATTGATCCTTATGGCACCCTATGCTTGATTTTACCTGGTTCAGAATAGAATGAAGTAGGTTTGCCTTTGTTTCGCACTTGTTGTCTGTTTGAAAGATATGAGCTTATTAGTTTATTTGGCGTACCTGAGACTCTATAAAACTTTATTTTTCCTATAAGTATGTTATGATTTACACAGTCAAATGCTTTAGTGAGGTCGCAGAATATTCCATTAGATGGCATCTCTTTATCAAGTGTATTAAGAATGCTATTTGTTAGTTTGAAAATTGCATCATTTGTTGACATGTTTTTCCCAAGGCCGAACTGAAAATTTGATATGATTTTGTGATTCTCAAAATGTTGCAGCAACATCCTGTTCTAATTTATTTTTCTATTACTTTTGAAAAGGATGTAAGAAGTGAAGTGGGTCAATAATTGTTTACTTCGGTCTTGTCTCTTTTCTTGAACAATGGCGTTACCATAGCCCATTGGAGTCTGTCTGGAAACATTCACATATCATTACAGATATGGCTTAATGGAACACTGAATTCAAAAGTGCATTGCCTTAATAACCTACAGCTAATGCCATCATAGCCGCTAGATAATTTTGGCTGCAAAGAATTGATTGTTTTCCCCACTTCTTTTGGAGTTGTGTTTGTAAAAGATATAGCAGGTTATTCTGTACCCTGTTGTTTAGGAATACGGTTTAAGATAAACTTATCTTCTTACTGATAATAATAATAACAGGTTAGCTTTAAATGTAATACTCGAATTATAGCACTGTAATAACTGATGACAACTGGGTGTATGTTGTGTATGAGTTCAGACGGTAGCAGTACTTTTACAATATTTGTCTTTGGGCGCCCGTCTTTAGATAATGATTGATTAAATTCGTTATCTACAGTCGAAATGTGTAAGTGTGGGTGTGTTGTTTGAATGTGACCACAATTTGCAGTCGTGTGATAATGCCTCGGTAAGATACGTGCACAAAAGATAATCCAGGCCATGCACGCATCAAATGAACACACAAATACCATCACTCCAAGATTATAATTGCTACTTAAATATAGCAATTTAAGTAATTATTTTAGATAAGGAAAACAAAACGATATCTTTGAAACATTTACTGGGAATATGTGAGGGAAACAATAAAATAATATAACGCTTAACACAGCAGAACATATGCACTTCAGTTAAACTATAATAAAAATTAAATTATTTTACTAATATTAGTATTCAGCCACCAGTGTCATAAATTTAGGTTCTACCTAACAGATCACCAGAGTTCACACAGTATAACCAGACCACATAATGATGATGTTTGGATAGGGTCCAAATTAATGCTGTATTTTACTTATGCTTCGGGTGTGACTTGTCGGCAGAGCAAGCTTGAAACTCAAATTCTCTACAGGCCACTGGAACATGAGCAGGTCTCAATTACGTCAGTTCCATTACTAGTACAGCTTTTAATTTAGAAATTGCCGAAGATAAGAAAGTTACTTTTCATTCACTTACTCTGAACACTGCAATGGGACGATGTGAAGGTGATAGAAATGGGGTGAAAAAAAAAAAAAAAAAAAAAAACACTGCAATAATAACTCTAAATAACACTTTCTTTAGTAGCCTTTATTACAGGGCGTCCAATAAGCCATTTGGGAATCAAGGGTTCATACGGCATCTGCCGTTCTGACCTTTTTACTTTTGCATGCCTGATCCAGGACATCCCTCCTCCCCAAGCACTTTAATTTGTACTCTTTACCCATGAGGCACAAATATCTACATGTCAAGTTGAAGAGGCACTACATCACTCCACACATTCACCTGCAACTACAGTTTAACTGCATCTTATACTGTAGTAAAACAGTAGGCCTAGTTCAGTGCTACAGTACACAGACTGCTCATTTGTTTACAGCTAACAAATCACCGAGGTCCTTGAATGTAAACAAATATATTGACATACGTAGTGCAAACTAAGTAATTTTGTGCAATTAAAAAAATTACTCAAAAAATTAACATTGACTGCATGGTAATGAATCAACAAATTCAGTAAAGCCTAAAGACTGCAGTTTAAAAACTCCTCCCCTCCCCCCCAACTCACCTTCAATATAAAAAAAATTGTGGACAGTTTACTATGTATTGAAATGATAAAATGTAAGGCCTAGGTAAATATTAGCAGTTGAACACATATGTGTAAATATTAGCAGTTGAACATATATGTGTATTCAGGTTAATGTGATGGTAAATAAACAAATATACCCTGGGTGTACTCACCATGCTGGAACAGAATTGCAGGAGATAGGTAGTCTAAAATTGCTGGCTTAAATATAATTATGAGGAAATAGTTACCGGTTTCAGAATTACGTTGGATGACATTTAGCTATCGCTGGTAGAATTATTGGTTTTACCTATGATGGGTACGATAGAATTGCAGGTCATGGTTTTCAGGTAGGTGACCAATAGAATTGTAGTGAATGGACTTTGCCTAGCTCCTTTGGTTGAATTACAGAAAATAAGCTCAAGCAGGTTTCACACGATGCAAAATGAGAGCCAAACTTCTGCCAGAGTCCAACCTTGCACGAAAATTTCTTGCAGAAGTTTGTGTGCACGAAATGAGGGTGACGCCGGCTAACAGCCAGCAGTGCTAGAGCCCGTGACGGCGCTCACCGCGCACGTGTCCCGCACGTGCGCAAAGAGGCCAATAATTTTGAACTTTCGTATAATTGTTATTTTCTGTGAAAAATGTGTTCTATTATATTTGCAGTGTTTAACATGTCTTTACATGTTTTAAAGTGTTTGGTAGAGACGCTAAAATAATACTAAAATTCATAAGAAAATTAAAGAAATGTAAAACAATACTTAATTTAATTTGTGCCATTTTATTTTCAATATAAAATATTTCACTCTGTGTGCATAACACTTCCGCTTATGTGAACCCCCATAGGTCGCTATGGTAGGTCCGTGCGATGCTTGTATCTGGACAGTCTGTCGAGGAGAGCTGGAGAGGTAAGACACTGTCACGTACGCACTACAACTTTTGTTCACTGTTGTAGGTTTCAATAGTCAATGTAGTTTACTGGTTAATCTTTACTTGCTTACATTTTGCAAGACATTTTCCCCAGCATTATGCTTCCTCTTTACTAATTCTTACGCCCTTGTGGCATTTTTAACTTAATAGAGGAGAAGGAGGAGAAAGATGTCTGAGAGGTCACACAACCCACGCAACTTGAATCAGGCGCCATCTGCCTATGTTTATAGCGTTTCATTGTAACTTCTGCATCATTGCTACACACAATTTTAAGGGCTTTGTTTTTATGTATGTATTAGAGGGTATTTTTCGTGTTTGAATATTCTATGGCAACATCACGTATAACCACGTGGCTGACTGATGCCTAGTCTTTGTATACGCCATCATTGCGTTTGATAGCTTACTTACGTCACATTGTATGTGCAATAATTTATTAAGGATTCTATGTCAATTTTATTCAGGGTTTAATGAATTTTTCACTAAATTGATGCTTTTGTACTTAACCATGCGGTCACGTTAATGTTTGATTTTACCGCAATCAGGCATGTTACAAGCCTGTAACCACTGCAGTCGTTAAGAGAATAATTTTCTCAGCAAGGATAATATTTTGTCTGACTTTAATTTGCCGTTTCCATGCAGAAATATTGCAATTTCACCTGCACCATGTGGTCCGCTACAAACTTCATCCAGCGGCATCCGCGCCATCTAAACTTGAATTCACACATGTGTGTGTTTATTGTGAATAATCATCTCGTGTCCCATCTTGTTTCATGTATCATTCAAGGTTTTATGTAATTTTGTAATAAGCGTACGGTGCAATTATTCCCGTCCTAGCCGCCTCTGTGTATAGGCCGTCACCACACTAACCACATGCAGGAGTGCGAGCCCCGGCGAGTTTGCATTAGTAATGTGTATTAAGGGTTTTCATTTGTAATTCACCGTGTCCTGTCTTCAGGGAAAAACAGTCAGTCCACTCTAGTGGCTGTCAGCCCTCTTCCCTTGTGAAGACTGTGCTTTCACGCACCTCGCTGAGATCATCCATCTAGGCGCACGCTAGGTTAATTACAGGCTTGGGAAGACCCAAGTGGAATTGGCTAGTCATGATCGAAATAATCTTTTCATTGGCACGTTGATGTGTATGAATAATAATAATAATAATAATAATAAGTCTACTGTGAACTTAGTTCTTTTAATCAGTAGTGACAGTGTCCTAGCCACATATGTTTTATTAAGTGTTTATTTCCAGTGATGTTTAGTAAAAGTTTAGTATTGCCTACGTGTTTGTAAGTACGCTCAGGTGAGACGGACACACAGAACCCACAGCATCCCTGAGAACCCTGAGTCTCAATAGTGTGGTGATTGGGAAGCACCGCTGGCACCCAAATTACCAGTAAGTATTTGTGTCAGTGTTTGTCTCATGTCTCACCCGATAGTGTCAAGGAGATAGAGCTGGTCCTAATTTTCTCGTGCAAGGCAATGCAAGTTGCGATTCTGTTGGTACTTGTATACTGGTCATGTGACCTGTTGTAACATCAACCATAGAGTATAAGAAAATCATAATCTGAGGTGTGCGTAGAGGAATACAGGGAGATAAAATAGTGCTGGAAAATAACTTTAAAACGTAAATTGGAGTTCAGACAGTTTGCTCAGAATAAAATGAAAACAATTATATGTTGGAGGGATAGCTTTGAAGCAAATACCTTGTTGAAGTAAGCAACTTCATATTTTGTATTATAATGTCGTGGCTGTTTGGTACAACCCAGGGCTATCAACTAATTTTGAAGTGCTACAGTATTCATTTTATTTATCTGCGTGCAGACTCGTTTCTTACAAAATTTAATTGGCATTCTCGTACAAAATATTACACAAAATGCATCTTGCATTGTGTGAAGTTTACTTTAGCGTAGATTGCTGTAGTAAAATTACAGGATATAATTATGATATACCTGTTGTTGCCGAATTACAAGGAATGGACTTAATATAGTAGCTGCTTTTATAGCATCACAGGGTCAAGGTGTGAAAAAATTACTAAAATGCAAGTGACGATGTTATACATTCTGCATGCCCCATTTTTCCATGCAGCATACCATATACGATAAATTAGAAATTTAATGAACAGAAAACTATAAAGGTCATTAACAATCACATTCTTTGGAACTCATGTTGACCGACAAAATGTAAGAGTCATTCTGTTCATTAAAATATTGTTTTAAAATTCTTTGGTATATTGGGAATTAGAACAGTGAAGTTGCAGGTACATGTTTACCAACTTCTTTATTTTTTCCCAACATGATCAGGTACAGATTTTTCTTACAGTAACTACTTAATGTAACAACTACTATTAGACAAGCTGTGGACAGTTTATTTACGAATGTTGTCTTCCATGACTGAGAATGCAATGACATGACCTGCATATCATGAGATACTAAGATACACTCTCTGGTGGAGAATAATGTGTGTGCTGAGTTGATTTGCTGGTTTTTTATTGTTATAGTCGATTCACGGTTTCTTCGGATCTTTTGAAACGAACCTCTGACAAATCATCCTAGGAGTAAGATGTCAACCTGTTTTTTCAGTAACTTGTATTCTACAAATATATAACATTGTGATTTACTTTAAAGTACTGTATTCTTGAATAAATGAAACTTTAACTTATATCTCAATATACATTGTAATATTTATTTTGTATGAAATACAGTGAGAGCAGCGATGTGTTGGCAATGGCTAGTAAGAAACAGTTCACAGTTAAAATATGTTTTAACATAGTTTTTTGGGATGTTATTTGTAAATTAAACGTTGCCTATTGATATATTTGACTATTTAGGTAGCACCGATGGAAACATGTTTCATTATTACTGTTTAAAATAACAGCGTAAAATATTGTCTGTAGGCACTAGTGACATGGTGTTTGTTTTATTGACCGAGGAAAATACTGTCAGAGAGAGAGAGAGAGAGTGTGTGTGTATGTGTGTGTCTGTCTGTCTGTCTCTCTGTCTCTCCCCCTCTCTTCTTCTCCCTCCCACATTCTCCTCCCTCCCTCTCTCTATCTCTCCAGGTACATATATTCAATTTTAGCATATTTCATATGTATTCACGCAAAATGATTATTTTTGAATTTGTAATTTGCAACTGAACAGAGATTTTAATGTTTGAATACTTATTTTAAAATATTTAGATGTGTTGGTGGGAGGGATACAAATTCTAAGTTGACAGTAGTAGCGAGTCACGACATGGCGTGTTGCATTTTGCCAAATGAAGCGTTAATTTTTCTTGCTTCAAAAAATACTTTAAATTACCACATCAAGTTTATACACATTGATTTTTTTAAACCTACATAGGCAAGTTACAAGTTGTTTCCACTGCAAGAATAAATATACTGTAACGTGTGTCGTGTTCGCTGCATGTAACAGGGCATGGCAGCCACGTATTCTTATATGGTGGCTGCATCGTGGTCCTTACGGTGGCCTGATGTGTGTGTGATTTCAAATATTGGATGTGCAAAATTTATACGCTCTAACTATGAACTATTTTTATGGACTAAGTTAATTATTTTAATTCACATCTGTTTATTTATCACAGCGTTGTATCTTTGCCCTAGGTGTTTGAAACACAGTTGTGTAACTTGCTTACGTTTCCATTATGTGAATGTTTGCCACAATCACAACAAAATACTAAGCCCAGCCAGATAAATTTAAATAAATAACGAACTAAACCTAAAAGACAGTAAGAGCAGTGCATAGAAATACGAGAGGAATAAAATTTACGGTATGCCTATTTTTTGTGTGCATGTTCACCACTATCTTTTAAGTTTGTCACTGCTACGTACAAAACATTAGCAACACGAGTTGCGTGCTTGAATGTATTGTATCTGTTGGAATGGTTGTTCCCTCAATTTGATTTTGATTCCAGCAGGGTGAAACACAATAGCGGCAAAATATACTTGTGATGTGCTATGTCATGTATAACAAATATGTTTGTATGTAAAATAATAACCCTAAGAACTATCGTCAATACAGACATTTTTAAAAAGTCATAAAGCTGATCTATATATGGTTATAGGCTTACGAAATAGTTTTTGAAATATGACAGAATTCTTTGTACAGCTGAAAACAGTAAACAACACTTTTGACAGTTATAAAAGTAGAAGTCACATGGCAGTGTTTACGTTTAGGTGTAGCGGAAGGATACGTAATCAGTAACCAAAAGTAGAAATTTAGCAGGGCTTCAGAAAAATCCGAAGATACAGTGAATCGACTATATGAGAATGTTTGTTTTGTAACTTGTTAATATATAGTACTGTGCAATTCTTCCAGGTGCATATCAGCTGCCGGTTATACCAACTGAAGATGAAGTGGCAATCTTGAGGAAGAGGGTAAGTGGGTGTACTGACGGGAGTATGGATTTCTCTGAGTTAGCAAGACTTGTTACATTTCAAACAAATCACGATTGTACAATTATCATGTTAGGCACCGTTGAAAAGCAGGCAGCCTCCCTAGTAAGTTATGGTGCACTATAATGAAAAATATATATATAGTTTTATTAATTACTGCTGAATGAAAATAGGGAGTCCCCTGAAACTTTATATACACTTTGGAAATATTGTTCCCCACTGATTGATACCCCTTGGGGCCACGTAGCACTTTCGAAGCGGTCAGCAGGCCCGTTAGACGTCTTGCAAACTGTAAGGTTGTGGGGCGTCGTGGCGTCATCTGCCCCTACGTTCTCTCCAATTGCTCTTCTGCTCTATGTTTGTGACTTTAGGGTAGGGGTGGGCAAAGATTTGAAAATTTGAATTGGAATTAAATATTTTCAATATTCGGCTTCGTATTCAACATCAAATTTTTTCTTCGAACTTCGAAACAAAAAAAATTTTTTGGGCAACTTAAATTATTTCTTATTTCTTCAATGTGCACTTAATAATATCAACTTTTTATCCCACGTTTGCCGCACACATGACTAGTGAAACAAGAAAACATAACCTCTACTCAACAGAATGCCCACAAATTAGTCCAAACTGCATTCTGTGTAAAAATAATTATCTTTCCAAACTTAATTTAATCAGTATTATATGTTTATTTTCCTATGTACAACAAAGTTTTGCAGTGTGATAAATATGACATTAAGCTGCAAGTTTTACACACTTTAACTACTGCGAAAAGTGTGAAATTGAAACCACTGATATTGTGACATTGACTTATCAGTAAGCAAGCCTTGCCGCCTGTTTCCACGGAGTTTCCACTCATCACGGGACCCAAGATTGTATTTAGTCACCAGCTGCCGAGGCTATGCATCCAAGGCACCAAGTACCACGTCACACTGCTAGATGGCTCTACCAGTGCAATTTGCTATATCTTGATTCTCCAAGCCTGCCGGTGACGTCACTTCTCCAGTAAACTATGCTACAGATAACCCCTCTCCATTGCCACCCCTATCCAGCTGACTGGAAGGGAATAGCCAGCCAGAGTATAAATAGCATGTCACTCGCCCGCTTATGCCAGTCGTTCAGACGTCATCTTCTCCACCGGAGAACATGACCAGCCTGCTCACCTCGCTCTAGTCTACCCTCCTTCACCGCATTCACGCGGAAGGAACAATCTCTCCTTGGTCTCCACTGTGACTCGTCGCAGGAGCCAACCTTCTAAACCTGCTAGGTCTTTGCCACATTCGTGCTGAAGATACGCCATTGTCAACGTCGTCTACACACCCAGACATTGTGACCCTCCTCTGGGCAACACATGCGTAGGAATTATTACCAGTTAAAGTTATTTTCATAGCCCTCGTCTCGTCTCCATTATTAGCTTAACACCAGGTCGCCTCTACCTGGCTCAGCATAGGTTAAGCTTCCCTAAGCTCTTGCCAACGTTAGGAGGTAGTGTGACACCACTGTGTTTACTTCCTGTTAAAAGGAATAAACAGAAGTGTTACCAACTTAAGGGTATCCTTTCCCATAGTTGTAATACCTGACCTAGTGGACCTCATGCTGTTCAAGGAATTGTAGGTGACCGGGAAAGTTACTCAAATGAGCCAAACACACAGATTGAGTGCCCACACGCACATTGGACGGCCACCCTTTCTGTCCTCCCCGGAGTACAGAACGGTAGAACCCTGACACTAGGTACTCGGTCTCTTGAAGCCAGGTTGCCTGACTCAGTAGCGTACTCTCTCCACCGCGTTTTGACGCCGGAGTTAGTGTTCTGTGAGTGTGGGGAAATAGTTCCCTCGTGAGCCACTTGCTCACGTGCAGAGACTGTCAACGGCGAGGCCTGACTCCCACTGCTGAGATAGGTAGACCTCTTGAGTCGGCAGACACTACATATGGCTGTTCTTACAACAAGTAGTCTTTTCACAGATATGAGAGTGTTATTCAGACGCGATGCCCTACTCCCATCAGAATGGTATCCGAGAGGTCAGACAGCTGCTAACTTCCTCTGGGCAATTGCAGGAGCTTACTCTCCTCATCATTATGATCTTGCAGCTCTCCCCCAAGGATCAAGCCCAGACATTACGCTGTCTCCAGATTCCAGTTACACTTGAGATTCCTAAGTACCCCATCCGTTTGAGCGAAGAAATGCACCCATTACAAGCACCCGATCAAATACTCCCTCTTGCTGTAGTGACGTCCACTGCTACCCTACAGTTGTTGTACATCAATATAAATTATGTGATTTTCCCATATTAAATTATTATCAATAATTACTTTTAAATTTATTTAAAACGTGTTGTGTACCAATCAAAAATCAATGGTGTGAGTAAAATCATCTTTCAAGTAACAAACTGTGCTCTAATGCTGTAAAATATTTTCATGAATAGGAAGCTTTAGGTGTGTTTTCAATGTAACCACATTTTATAAAACAGTGCTCTTTTTGTTAAACTTTTTTTTTCAATAAATGCTTAAATTGGTTGGATATTTATCATTTTCATCTTGAAAACCTGGAAAAGTCTGAGAAATTAAATGTCTCCTGATCACATGACTAAACCGCTGGGTTCGCAGTCTGGCGTAGTGTTGATGGGCTGGTGCTTGCATAATGAGGCCTTGAGCGCCGGCCATGGGTAAGGGTTGCCAGATATAAATTATGTAGGATTCAAGTTAACAAAAATTGTTCTAATTATGAAGTGTGTTAATCTTAGCATCCTTTGTAAAACTTACAATTATAAATGTATTTTCAAGTATAAAAATCTGTCACGAACATAAAACGGATAGATGGACGAAACAGAATTCCAGTTAAGTTTGTGTAACATTAGAGTTGTTTGCATTTTTCACTTAAAATTAAACCTTCAGTGATGTTTATAAATATGTATTCTCAAGGGGAAAAAATGCTAAATAATGGCATGTTCAGACAAGTACCAGTATTTATAAATGTTTGTATTATTTTTTTTGCTCCATTGGAAGCACTTATTATTTTATAAGTTTGGTTAGTTAAATGTATGTCTGTTATTCGTGTATATTAATTAATGGTGGGTTGAAAGCACAAATTGCCCGGCCATGTTCTGTTCTCACTTAGTGAATATCGGGCGGCCCTAGGCGTGGATCTGTGTGACATATTGTGTGTGGACAGGTGGAAGCCCTGAGATATGAGTGCCATCACAACCAACAGCAATTCGACCCACGCCTGCCAGTCATCTACGCCATCACGCCCACCTTCGCCCGCCCCGTGCAGAAGGCCGAGCTCACCAGGTCAGTCCGCCATCCGTCAACAGAATGAACAAGCAAACATAGGTCCTCGAAGATTTGGAATTTGGTAGCAAATATTTGTATTCAATTAAGTAAAATGTAGTCATTTTATGGAAAACATTACTTTGCAGTGAAAGTTGCAAACTTGAAGGCAGACTTTTCAGTGCAGTTCAACAAGGAGATGAGATGTAGATGGCAATTGCACACTTGCTACAGGCCTGGAAAACCAGCAAGAAGAAAAAAAAATTCACGTGATGAAAATGGGTTCAATTTCTGGCCTGGTCGTCCCCAAATTTTTGCAAGTGAGAATTGTGCCGGACGATGTTGCTGGTCGGTGGGTTTCCTCTGGGATATCGCATTTCCCCTGCCTTTGCATTCTGTTGCTACTCTATTCTCACCTCATTTCACCCTCATCGGCTCTCAATACCTCATTGTTAAGATCTACCCAAATCTTTCAACTCCTCGATAGTTGGGGTTTAACCCTGGACCCACGAGTTGGAAGGCAACTCCCTGTCACCTGCAGTATGTTTAGTTTCTGAAGCAAGTTGACAGTATGTTATCCTAGTAATTCAAAAATAGAATTGAAAATTTTTTCTGAGCATGTTATTTAATGGTAAACTAGACTGCTCTCTGCAACGCATTATGCCTTCAATCGTAATAGGTGACTTAGCACAACATTTTGACTCATGGACACTAACCAAATGCAACAGGTCCTGTAAAACGGGAGTCCAAGGTCCACTTTCCCATACAAAGTAAAAACTTTGAAAGTTAAAAGCTTCTTTTAAGCACATTTACATATTTGTATTTGCAGCTATAAGAATGCAGAAGCTTGTATTATCATCATACATTGTCCACTTCTTTAAAATTCACTATGGCAAAAGACATGGTGTTAGGATATATAGTTTTTTTTGTTGGGCGATTTGCGTGGGAAAATATTACATGTCTATAAGGTGTTAACAACATGTAGGACGTGGAACCATTTATGTATGCAGCTCAGGCTCAGGCCTGTAAATTGACGGACACTAGAAATATTTGAAAATAACCTTGATATTTTCACTGCAATACACACTGTCAGTTTTAAGTGTATAGGCTGTTCGCGATATAATGAGCACTTTTGAAAGCCCTGCTTGAGATCTACTTGTATGCATGTTGTGTATTCTTCCGCCTTATGCAAAATTAACATTGCCATGGACCTCATCACTTTTTTTTCATGTTTCGGTCTAGTGGAACTGTGAAACTGAGAAATTATTAGAAAAGTAAATATTTTATAATTCTGTTAATTTTAACACATCTGATGCATTAAAAAACCAGGAACCCAAATAAATAATTTAAGTTGTCACAAATGGTTACCTAACACTTTTTATTTGACGTTAAGATAAGGAATTACTTTTCATCTATCGTTAAAATTTTACTGTGCGCATGTCACTAAATGTGCTCGTTAAAGTATATGCAGGCATGGGCAGTGACTGTTTTCTAAAGTTGATTTCAAAAGTGCTCACTTTATCGCGAACAGCCTTTCCAAAAAAAAAACACAATTGCAAATACCACAGGACAAACCTGTATTCCTCCTCCTCAAGGCAAGTAAGATAGGAAAAACATTCTCTTACTTTCAGGTCTTTCTGTTCAACAGAAATAGGCGCACACATAGGTGACATTGAATGTTACACATCTACTTTACATTGAAAAGACATATTATTTTCTGGCATGATTGTGAAATTATAATGAAATGGCAATTATTACTAAAAACAAGAAACATTTCAACACTCAATGAAACATGATAAAACATTGAGTGCAACAAAATTTAACATTGACTCAAGTTCTAACTCTAGCCACTTGAATTAAATGGGCTTTCAAGGCAAACAAAATTGTTTCAGCCATGAAAATCAAATAGCATAAATTGGCTTTTAATTTCCAATTGAGTTTCTTCTTTCGTTCAATTCTTTGGAATTATGGTGCTGACCAGCTGAGAGTACGAACATTCTTGTCTTGGCGCCTGGATGTAAAAATTATTAATTCATGGCTCAGTTAGTTTAAAAGTTTAAACTGGGTGTATCGTACCATCCTTGCAGATGCTACGTCAGCACCTCCTGTGACTTCACCAAGTGCATCTTGTGTAAAGCACGTAGAAAGCTAATAAAACTGAGCCTCTTCAAATGCCAGTTCACATTTACTAGCAGGGTGGCCACACTTCGAGAAAACCGGGAGAAGTCAGGGAATTTCCAAAAAATAGAGGGAATTATTGAGGCAGTAATAGTTTTATTTTGTGCATGCGTTATAATTTTTTTTACTTTTGTTTTCGAGTAATATCTTTTCCAGAATTCATAATGATACAATTATTTTGTTTCTGACGATGATGGATCAGCTGTGCAGTTAAAAACATTCTTCAGAGCCTATATTGATAGGACTTGAGTTTATATATTTTGTGACGCATGCCAGCATGCTGCGCAGTAAGTTTATGCGCTCTACGGACGACTTCGCCCCATCTACGAGCCACGTGCGCTCAGGGGTGGAATATATAAGCGTCAAACCAGAATATATGTATCGCGCTAATAAAGTCCACAAGCCTGGGTAGCCGATTACATCATTGTAAATTACGTGCATAATTACAATCCCCATTGCCCACCCAGATTTATGCTTGAGAAGGGCACCCCCAAGATTGGAATAAATATTATTGAGAATTCTACTACTCGTAGCTAACTCCGGAAGAAGTTCCGACAATCTCGACAGATGGCAGCACCCCCGTGACCTTGTGACGTCAGGACCCATCCATTTCAGAGACAGGGGTTTCAATTTGTTGTCGCATCTGCGCGGGCGATAAGAAAAGCGCAGCGCTTCTGCACCCCTGATAAACACGTCGCCGTGGTGAAAGGCTACACTACACCCCGCACCCCGAAGAACTGCTGATAAGTAGAAATTCAGTATAAATACAATCCCAACAGCCAGCACCGGCAGATGCACCGGGCTCTGCGACCAAAGAGGACGCGAGCCCCCCACCCGAGTCTGATAAAGACTCTAGGCCTACCTTGAGCCCGCAAAGACTCTTCTCAACCTTCCTCAGTCTGCACAAGGCTTACCTATCCTTGAGTCTGCAAGGACAACTCTACTCACCACCTTAATCCGACAAGAACTCTCAAGTTACCTCAGAAGACTTTCCTTTCAGTCCGATCAAGGACTATCTATCTCCTACCTAAACCTACACCTTAAAGCCTTTGTCAGTCTGCGGAGAAAAAAAACACACCTCTCTCTCTCTCCTCCCTCTCCCTCTCTCTCTCTCTCTCTCCCTCTCTCTCCCTCTCTCTCCCTCTCTCTCCCTCTCTCTCCCTCTCTCTCCCTCTCTCCCTCCCTCTCTCCCCCTCTCCTCTCTCCTCTCTCTCTCTCTCTCTCCTCTCCTCTCTCTCTCTCTCTCTCTCTCTCTCTCTCTCTCCTCTCTCTCTCTCCTCTCCTCCTCTCTCTCTCTCTCTCTCTCTCTCTCCCTCTCCTCTCTCTCTCTCTCTCTCTCTCTCTCTCTCTCTCTCTTCTCTCCTCTCTCTCTCCCTCTCCTCCCTCTCCCCTCCCTCTCTCCTCTCTCTCTCTTCTCTCTCTCTCTCTCTTTTTCTTTTCTGAAAAGTAAACAAACTGGCATTTTATTTCTGCCTTTACAATGACTTGTAATTTATGAACAAAGCAGGTGTTTTGGGAGTCCTCTATAATAACGAGGTTTCTGTCACTTTTTATTACTCTGTAGCAGTATAATGTAAACAAGGTTGCTGCTCATCTGGAAAACAAGAAATGTCAGGGAATTTAAAAACTCTCTGTGAAAGCAGGGAAATTTCGGGTTATTTGGGATACAGTAGTTGGATTTGATAAGATTTTGATATCTGGCTGTTATAAGAACTGAATGTGTACTGTGGTAGAAATAACTCATCTGAATAATATATGTGAATGCCTGTTGCCTATTGTACTAAACTTCAGATACTTGGTGGTTGCAGCTATCCACTGTATTGCTTGCTCATTTTACTGCAGCAGAGTTGGAACACTTTAGTTACAATATTATCTTCCCTTCTGGTTGAGTTTTGGTCAAGATAATAAATTCTGGGAAAAATGGGAAAAGGCTAACAAGACTGATAACGTGTTGTTTACGTCATTTGTGTGCAGGTTATCGTACACGTTCCGCTTGGTGCCAAACTTACACTGGCTCGTGGTGGAGGATGCGGAGGGCCCAACTGCCTTAGTGTCGAAGCTGCTCCAGCACTCGAAGATTAACCACACACTGCTCTACAAACCCACGCCAAGTGACATGAAGCTTAGTGAGAAGGTGAGAGATTAAATCAGGGCTGTAGGTTTTTCCTCCATGCACGTTAGTACCTTAATTATGGCCGAGTTGTTACAAGCAGGAGGTCGCGGCTGGTTATCGACCATATCAGAGGCGCACACATAATCTTGACGCGTGCCTGATTAGACTGACTTGGCATGTTGGTCGAGGATTTTATCCAGTAGACCAAAAGCGGGGTAGTTTGGTTTAGGTAGTCAGCGTGAGACGAGGGGTGTTGGTTAGCACTTACTTACTCCAGCTTCTTGGGCGTTGTGATCAAGGTAGGTTTCATCTAGACGCGACGGATTCTGTCCACACCGGATTGGAGATTTCACAGGTGTGCTTCGTTGGTCCAAAAGTTGAGGTCCCAGCCAAGTCGCACTTCGGTACCGGTCAGAAACCCTTTTACTAGAGAGTGACACGTAGAATGTATGCAGATACAAGGTGGGAATTCAATTACCAGAATCGAAGCAGGCGCGACTGCCTGACGTCTAAGTTCGGTGGTGCGGTTCCGTTCCACCTTCCTCTCCTGCATAGGATATGGTAGTGTTGATCCATGGTTTTAGAGCAGAGGGAGCCAGATATTGTTCTCTGCAGTTTCTACCACTCCTCTCCTCGTGAGGGATAGGGCAAACAGTTTGACAGCCTACGTGATGCACTTAGACAGGAAGATGGCAGTGTAACCCAATAGTGACTTGCTGGCATGAGCTCAATGAGGGCCCCCACAGTATGCAGGGAAGTGAAGCAGCGAGGACCGCCAAGTCACTACTGGTTGTGCTTTCACATTAGGACGAACAGCAAAACTTCAGGCTACGGTCACCGCTTACTGGCTTAGTGTGAGTGGTGAGAAATGACCTGAGTCTGTCGCCCCTCCCGATGTGAAGGTGATTTCGTTGCTGTTTCTCCCCCAGGAGCACTGACTTAGGGCTATTGTGTGACCGGGAAGAAACAGGTAGTCCTCGAGTATGTATGTCTTCTGACGTGCAGGGTTCCACAGTCAGGTTGACTCGGTTTAAATAAATCTGGTTCCTGTTGGCAGTGTACTGCATATTCTGTCTACAACTGTTAATTCAAACAGATATCCTGGAAATGAAAAACAGAAAGGTAGAGAACAATGAGTGTTTAATGACTATTCAATAAACGCGTGGCCCGTGCTACCTCCTGTCAAACTGTGGATGGAAGAAGGTAACTGCGCTTTCAGGTGTAGGCGACCTGGTTCTAAGTTAAAAGGAGGATAGTTGGTACTAGACGAAAACAAATTAGTTAAAGTTAATAAACTGCGAAGTAAAAATTGTCTAGAGGAGACAAAGTGAAGTTGAATACGTACGTTCGTGTTTTTTGGTCGTCGAGACGTAGTAAGTAGCCGCTGGGCGTGTACTTGAAGTTTCCAAGATCTTTGGAGGATGTGACGAGAGAGGGTTCGTAAGAAGTGACTCCTGAGCCCGACACCGTCCGGACTTATATAGTGGAAGCTTGTTGTCTGCCGGTGCAGGGTGCAGGGGAGACGTGGCGTCCTCCTGCCCTGGTTGGTGTGGGAAAACTCTGGTCAGCGTTTCTGCTTCATGCCTCGTCGCTGACGCTCGGCCTTGCCTGAGGTCTGGGCAGCTTGTAGGCTCTCAGCAGTGGAAAAAAGGGGGGGAGGGGTTGGCGTGCCTGCCAGGTTGCTTATCCACCAGGTGAAGAGAACTCTCTCATAAGTTCCTGTTGCCTGTGTGGTAGGCAACATGTCACTCAAGTCTGTAGTGGTGGAAGAGGTAATCTTGGCAATGGGTCATAATCGTATTAGATTAGTTGTATAAGCGCACACGTCAGTCTTTTCCTGGGAGAGGAAATGGAACATATTTAATGTACAAGTCAATCCATTAGTTGTATAACAAAAATCCTTTGTATTAATGGCTCTGCAATGTTGTATGTGAACAGTATAACTTAAGTTACATTACACATTTATCAGCTGCAGTGAGAAATAATTTATGTATTTATAGGACAGAAAATAAATTATGAAAATGTTATAAAATAGTTATCATTTACATGTTGCAGTGTATTTCAGGGTCATCAGGAATGGGTCTGTATCCACTGAAACCCCTCACTGTGTATTCTTCAGGCAATAGCTCAGAACTCAGACGCTGGGAATTAGCTCACCAATTTATAACTAAATCCAGGCAGCCACCAAGCTTCAACAAAAGATTATAACAGCGCCAAACTACACTCGTCAGCTATATCGGAGGATTTTCAATTTTCCTGGCCCTCCGTAGTTTGCCACCTGGTGACTACGTTTACTGTTAACAGCATACTGCAGTGTCCTACAACTCACCACGTGATGAAGCTGGTCTAGCCAGCACAACGGCATGGAAAATGTGTTGTCTTTCTTTGTGTATGTGTGCCTGTCCAGTACCACACTGTACTAGCGTTCCTATCCTTTTATATATTTGTGGTATCCTAGTGGCCTACTTGCAGCCTTAACTAACTTGTTTATGTATTATAGTGTGGAAGGTCGTCCTCTGTGAAGCATGTAAATATATTAGTTATGTAAGTACGAAGAATGTTTTGGTTAGAATTATAACTGAATAGACTTTATTAACCAAGGTGGCTAACAACTTCGAAAATTAGGAGCATAAGGTAACTTACCAAAACCTGAAAATGGCTGTTTAGAAAAGGAAACTTATAAAAATATTAGTCTGAAAATCATGTTTCATGTGTCCGTGAGACTCATATTTGGTGCTTGTAGATTGCAATTAACTGTTGCTGTAAAACTAATTTTCTATGAAATTGCTTGTGAATCTAACAATTTTAGTTAGTTCTTGTAGGTGCTTATAGTTTGATGCGTGATGTATTTTCTGATATTAATACAAGCTAGACTTCTCCTCATCTGAGACTGCCTACACTTCACTAAGACATGGTTGGAACAGTAGTAAGGGTTGGTCACATGCCTACAGGGTAAGCCCTTGCAATAAGGAGCTTTATTACAGTCACGTCCATCCAACTTTTACTGTTTGCTCTGCATTTTAAAAAATCAGACGTCATGTCAACCTCCCCGAAGTGAGATTTCACTATCGGCTGAGCGGTCGAGCCTGCTGCCCAAGGTCACCTAGTTCTACGGTGCACCAAAGGATGGCACCACACAGGTATAAACGCTGATGCGCACTGTCTCAGCATAAAATCACAGCAGCAGACAGCTCGTGGGGTTGTGCTCATCACCTCCCGCACCTCGGAGAGCCCTCAGACAAGGAGTAGTTAAGTCCCACAAATCCTCAGTTCACCTTGTTCCTTCCACCAGTGCCTGAAGGAACCTGCTCATAAGAGTTAGTCTTGCTTGCTCCACCGCACTGAACTGTGCCAGAGAGAGTAAGAGTTTTGTTCTGCACGACTGACCACTTTTGGAAACCATACCGAAGTCTCGTTGATGAGCAGCTAGAGGGAATCCAATACTCTGTATCCACCCTGCTTAACAGTGCCAGGGAAAGGAGCACAGTGTACAACTCTTGCCTGTCTGGCTTCGACTTTGGTTATACACACCACTCAGGACTTCGCCACCTGCTTCACCTTGTCGAGACTAGGTATAGTTCCTTTCCTTGATGCTCTATACTCAGAGGAAAAGTATTCATTTTAAAGAGAGAACTGCAGCTACTAACTACAAAGCTAAGCAGAGTTTTAACCCTGCCATAAGTGCCCTTAGCAGCATGACCCAACCAGAACGATCTCTTGTCGCCTGCAAACTAGAGAGGCCTCAGCTCCTCCCAAATCGTTATTTCCTATGCTCATCAAGACTGCCCGACAACCACATCCACTGGTAGCAGCTATTCGCCGGCGTGAGGACTTTGCATGGGTAGCATGACGGTCCACAAGCACTAAGCTCCAACATTTCAACATCACTATTCTCGTGTGACTGGCGATACAATTAAAACAGTAAAATTGAGTACAGTGTCAAGCTCACAGCCTAAGGCCACCATGTAATAAGGGTTTTCGTGGCACACCACAAAGGCCATCGTGCATCAAGTTTAAAATTAACTGTTGCAGTCAAATTGATTTTCTATGAAATTGATTGTGAATCCGACAATTTATTTAGTTCTTGAGCCTTGGCTTTTTTATTGTAATTCAATAAAAATATTTAGGTTATGCGATTTTTTAAATTTTAATTATTTGTAGATATATAGTGGTACAATTTGCAATGACAATCAGGAAAAATTATTCCAACATAAGAACAACTTAAGCAAATTCTTTTTGGTTTCCTTTGCTACAGGTTAGAAGAATATATAGGTTTTTGCAAAACTTTGACTATCTCAAATGTTAAGCTATATTAATTAACAGTAGTACATCGTAGTGTAAAAAAATGCATTTTGAGATGAGATTTTACTATGGATTAAGTTCTTTTAGTTATCGCTACTGAAAGATAAATTTATTTTTATTTTAAAAATATTATTTTATATTTGTAATACTTTAGCAGAAATCTTGGTCTAACAAAATTGCTGAAGTGGGTTTGTGTAAAATGTGTTTGAGATAAGGCTTGTGTATTGTTAAAATTGTTAATTTTTTTAAATTTAGCTCTTTTGAAAGCCCTGCATAAGATCTAGTTTTCTGTCCACTTTGTTCCTGTCATGCCATGGACTCCAGCACTTCATTAAAGTATCAGTCGACATTAGTGATGGGATGGTTCCACAATTTCCCAGTTCCAGTTCTCGGTTCTGTCCCCAATTCTGTTTCCGGTTCTCTGTTCTGTCTTCTATTTGGTTTCCGGTTCTCTGTTCTGATACCGGTTCTTGTACTGGTTAACTCTAAATTTGCACATTCACTGCTCGTACTTGTTTAAGAAAGTTGATGAAAATAAGTGAGCAACCAACTTATTTATTTTGTCTCGAGATTTCTGCCAAAACTGAGTCTTTCGCTGTTATTAAAATTTCTTTCTAGCACTGGGGGTAAACAAAGTTGTTTCGTGACGATATGTTTCTGTTGCATGTTAACATGTTTTTTGAGGTTGGAAGTGCTTTTTGACCTGCCTCGCGAGATTCATGCACCACAGTGATTGCAAATTTCATGTGACTTTGTTACTGTCAACCTTTAAATTATTCCACACCTCTGACATGTTTAAAATTTATCATGGTTCCCAACTAAATTTCTTCCATGCTGAAAGAAAAACGAAAGCATGCGCTTGTGATGGCGCTAAACAGTTGGGCAGTAGCTCAAAGTATAGTGCAATGTTGCCAAGATGAAAATTTAATGTACCCTTCTACAATGAATTCCCAGTTAAGTTCCAGCCTTGGACCCGCCAAATGTATTTTAGTTTGTGCGTTATTGTTGATAATAGCGAAGCCTTTGCAATATTGAAACATTTTTCCATGTCACATTAACATTATTCCTTTGCAAAAAAGGATGCATTGCAGCAAGGAAACAATGAATTGTGTTTAAATACCATCAGATTAGCCAAAACACGTTCATTGAGTCGTAAGGAAAAATTATTATTTTGTGTAGCGAGTGAGAAATAATGATGCTCTGTACAGTGCAGGTTTTCAAAATCATTAAAAATAGATTACCACACCACAAAATCTGTATTACAAGTTTCAAATGTCGTCACGTACCAATTTACGACAGCGTATCTTGCAAGTCTTTACCATTTGTTGTATTGAATCCTCTGGCTGCATTGAGGCCAACAGTGCTGTTACTTTGTTTACATTCCCAGGTAGCACCAAACTGCTCGTTGCAAAGTATAACGACAGGTAACAACTCTGCCGTAGACGTGGGTACATTTTAATTAAAATATTGATATACGAGGATGGATAAATGTTTTTATTTTTGTGTTGAACATAAACCAAGTCTAAAAGTTAGTGTGCACAGTAGTACAGGTAGCACGTACTAGCATAAAGCCATAGCCATGCCATTCTCATTTTCAACAGCATACAACATGCAAAATGGGCAATTTATTAATGTTGTGTTAACTTATCATTAAGGGGCAGTTACAGTAAATTACGAGGTCTGCTAGCGAAGATTTGGACCTATTTTGCACCAAAAATAAGAGTAAACAACGACTTTAATACAAATGTGAAACTACCTAGTAGACAAGGTAAGGTTTGACTGATACAGAGAACCAACGGTATAATCACCTCTGTTGTGGTTTCGGTCCTGCTCCTTTAAGAATCGACAGTTCCGTGGAACCAATAGTCCCATCACAAGTCGACATTATGAGGAATGGAAATATGTTACCAGTGTAAACAATCTTAATGTGTGCAGAACTAAAAGAATCTAAATGAAATTAATTAATTGTCCACAGATTTAAACATTACACTAAAAATACAAATTTTGTATAGAACTGTGTTTCTTACATCACTGCCAGCTTTACTGTATGCAGGTTTATATATAGTCCATTCACATTTTCTTCATATGTTTTGTATCAAACCTTTGAAAAATTACGCTAGGAGTAATATGTTAACCTATTTTTTAAATAATTTACGTATCACATGTATATAACACTGATTAAATTATACGTTTCCATAGTATCTTCTATAACTTGTTATATTTGAACATATTCAATACAAATTAAAAACAATGAGAGCAGCGATGTTTTGGCAAAAACTAATAAGAAATAGTGCCGAGTTAAAATATTATTTTAACCAAGCTTTTTGGCGTGCTATTTGTAAATTAAATGTTGCCTATAGAAATACATATTTAAATATTTAGGTGGCCTCAATGGAAACATTTTTCAATGTTGCAGTTTGAAACAACAGCATAAAATATTTTGCATAGGCCCTAGTGACATGGTGTTTGTTTTTTTTTTTTTCATAGGAAGAATCTGTTAGCTGAGCAGAGCTTGTCGGGGGGGGGGGGGTGTGCGCTTGCATGTGTCCCCTCCCCCTCCCCCGGGGAAGTTTCGCATTGCTAGAAGAAGCAGCAGAAAATTATACATGTTTTCAATTTTAGCATATTTCATACTTATTACAGCAAAATAATGATTTTTGTATTTGTAATTTACAACTAAAAAGAGGTAATGTTTGGATACTTATTTCAATACATTTTATGTGATGGCAGGAGTGACAATATGGCGTGGCATTTTGTTGTTGTTGCGCAACAAAGCATTAATTTCTCTTCCTCTGAAAAATACTTCAAATTACCACAACAATTTTGTACACATTGTGTTTGTTAAACCAACCTAGGCAAGTTACGATGTGATAAACCTGTGTTTCCATGGCAGTAATAAATATAGTGTTACGTGTGAAAGGGTTTGGCTGCCACGTAGTCATTACGCTACGCTTAAAAATCTGGTTGTCACCGGAGTGTCTATATATTGACTAAATCAATTTCTTGACTGAGTCCTGGGCCTTCCCATGCTGGGAGAGTTAGGGTCACACTGTTTAGGTGGAGATACCTTAATTGGAGGAGGGGAATCAAACCCCAGCATAAGCTTGACCCCGAATATCTCCCTCCCAGGGAGTTTTGTCCACCCTACCATAAAGGCCGTCAAAAGTCGTGACGCCAGTTGTCACAGGTTAAATAAGGGAAATCAATCAAAGTATGCCTATGTGAAGCCCGGCCAGAAATCTGACGTTTTTGAGTTTACTCTGTGCTGGTAGGGTTCTGATGTGGTTGGTTTCCTTGAAGAGATAAAGTCCTATGTAACTGACACTAGCTTATGCGTGGTGTTGGGTTTAGGAGGTATGCAAATTTTAAATACCTTTCCGGCGGCTGTTTGAACTATGTAAGTAACAGTGTGTTGTTGTACGGGAGTACAAGGGCGAGGCGGTGGGGTTGGTTCGGAACAAGACACTGGCGGATCTGGGTTGTCTATGTAATCAAGGTTATGCCAGGGCCAGTCTGTGCCTAGTAAGGAATCCCTGTCTTGCCTTAGAGTCTGAAATATAAGAGTGGAAGTTCGTCGCTTGGAGTTATGTCAGGGCCAAATAATGTTTGTAGTTTCCAATAAGTCCCAATGGGCTAATCTGTGTATTAGCTAGCTTTATCTTTTTGAATTATAAGACATTAAAAAAAAAATCAACACATGAGCATACTCCCCTGAATGCTAGGTGTATAATCAAGCCCTCCTGGGTTCAGTCTGTACTACAGACTGGGACCGAGGTAATGTGCAGTTAGATGACCCGGGGTCCTGGGTTTATATCCAGCCACAGGCCAATCGACCTGGTTCATTCCGTAAGTATTCTTGGTCTTGTTCAGTTGTTCAGGCCAAGAGTATCTAAGAACTTCCAGTTTTGATAGAAGCTAGCGGTTGGAAGGCTTTGGATTTGTGGTTCGTAGGAACTAGTGAAAATGCACTCTCTCAATTTATCCAGGGGATACTCAAGCCCTCCTGAGTCTGGTCCTTACTTCAGACTGGGACTGAGGTAATGAGTAGTTGTGATTCTGGATAATTCAGGGTGAATCTTATACAGATTAAGGATGATTATCCTGGCTTTGTACAAGCTGAGGATAACCGAACAGGTTCGGGTCGTCAGCTCCTGTCAGTAGACGGTTGCTTCATTATAATGAGCATTTGAAAATTATTATAAAATAAATAAAAGTGCCTTTTAGGTTGTTTAAAATGGGCAACAAAGAATTCATGTTACTACTGAATATATTTTTATTCATATGTCAAAATACAATGGAAATATGTAGCTCTTTACAATGATGATAAAAAAAAACAAAAGTTAATTTTATGACAGATAATGGCACACCTGCTTCAAAAAGAAAATAACACGCAATGATTAATGAGAATTATTACGTGATTCCATAAGAGAGGGGCGGAGGCAGTCCAGAAGGAACGAGAGCAAGACCTCAGAGGCTGGAAGGATTAGCTTGCGGGTAAGGGAACAGGTGAGGACGTCGAGATACCTCTGGCTGCGGACGGCATCGTAAGAGACAGTTGCTTTACTTCTACTTGAGACTTTCATTGATCACTTATTTTGATGTGAATGGTCTAGCGGTCATGAACAACCCTGGTTAAGATCTGGTTGAAGGTCTTTGCAGACTGCGAGACCAGGGTGACAGCCACGTCCTTTGTTGGTGCCCTCAGCCTTGTACAAGCTGGAGGGCAGACAAACTGTATTGAGCTGTGGTTGGCACCTCCTTATATATGGAGAATGTTAGCTTGTTGGCTGTAAGAGAGGTGTGGGGATGGCTAGCATGTGTGTTCGACGTACGAGTCCTTGAAGAGGAGCTCGGGTAAAACAAATTTGCAAAACCCTGTCGCCTGCTTCTTTCTGACGGACGTGGTGTTTACAGGGTGTAGTTCAGTCACCTAAGGAAAGGAAAATCAGAAGTAAGAGAAAACTCCTGTTTTATTCTTGAAAGGAATAAACACGGCTTCTGATTGTCTGGGAGACATTGAGGGTCAACACAGAGTTACAGCACGTGCGGTGATGGAGCGAGCTGTCGGGGCTGTGTGGCTCTAAGAAGAGCAAACACACAACTCACGTTTGGGTCACGCGCTGTTATAAATACTGCAGACCCACCCTCGTCCGGGCTGCTGGGGTGGGGGTCAACTCATTTGCTAGAGGTGGAGCCAAGGGTTGTCTGTTGGATGGCCGGAGTGTTGGTGGCGCCATCCCTCGGCGCACTCTCAACTACTTAACTGTAGAGGGTGATATCGGCCGCTGGCTCACTTATCTTCTGTGAGAGGGGTGGCGTGGCTTTCTGGCCGTGCGTGGTAAACAGTACAATACTGACATGTCTGTATCAGTCCCTGCAACAAGGGACGTAACCTGTAGGCATTCTAGTAGATATTATACTGGTTCGGATCCCGTCCAGTGCACCGAGGATGCACGCACATATGAGACTAAGTCGTTTGCGTATGGGTCAGTAAAGCGTCATGTGTCAAATCTCGTGATTTCAGCATCCATTAAAGACTTCCTTATTTGTTACCTTAAAGGCCGTAATATTTATATTCATAATTCAAATCACATTTCATAGTCGTGAAAGTTATGTTAAAGGTTGAAGTAATTTTTTTATATTTATTTATATATATATATATATATATATCTATAGCGTGATGTTTAGCAAACTGGAAACTCTGTGTAATTGTCATTATTACTAACTGTTTTTTACGACTTATTGACCCCAAATTGTGCATAGTTACTTAAGTAGAATATACTGGCTGCATTGATTCAGGGACATGTAGTTATATTGTGTAAGAGTACTGTGAAATCCTCCTATGGCAAGAGGTTTATATGAGAAAGTATTTGTGTCCAAAGCAGTTACACATGATGGCTAACAATTCTGCACCAGCTCACAGTTGGTTGTCTCTATCCTCGCTATCATTTGTTTCTACATTTATTTAAACATAACATGCGTGTACATTGGGTGAGAACATTTATTGATTAGTAACTAATTAAATTCGGAAAGGTATATACAGAACTAACGTACAAAATTCAATAATAAAATCGCAACACAAAGTACATAAAGAGACTTTAAATGTTGTATTCAATACGGAAAAGTACTTTGTCCTGAACAAGTATTTAATATTACATTTTACATTTGCCAGGGATTCTGAAAAGTACTTAAAACAAAGTGAAGTGCCTTATAATGTAACTTTATTGTGTGTTAGTACTGTGTACCCTCTTCCGAGCCAGTTTGTCAGTAACAATGCGTATTGTAGTATTTTAATGTTTAATGTAGTTGAATTTCATTCAAGATGTGATTGGACTTGTTTTCATTACCTGTGCCGACGACAAAATAAAACCATGTTCCTTGTGTACAGTGAAGTTTCAGGCACTGTGGAACTTTCATTTGACTCTTCTTCGATTGAAATAGGATTTAACAAGATATTATTTTTCTGTTTACAGCAAACTTTCAAACCTGGAATATATGTACTGGAGAATTTTGTATAACATTCAATTAATCTTCCTCTTGTGTGTGGGTGTGTGTGTGTGTGTGTGTGTGCATACGCACGTGTGTGTGTGTCTCTCTCCCTCTCTACCTCCCTTCCCCCCCCCCCTTTTCCCCCCCTCCCGCTCTCACAATTGTTTACAGTGGTTCTATTTTTTAATAAGCATAGGCATCAGAGGGAGTCTGATTTAATTGTGAAAATATCCTCTTGTGTATCTTGACACACCATCGAGGGGCTGCAGTTTGTATATTAGCAGCTACATCCCTTACCTCCCAACAATGCGAACTGGATTTGATTCCCGCTGCAGCAGTTCATGGATTTTCACATGTGGGGAAACCTGCTGGACAATGTTGCTGATTGGCAGGTTTTCTCAGGGATCTCTGATTTCCCCTATACTTGCATTGTGGCATTCCTCCATATCCACCTTGTTTCACGTTCAGTGGCTCTCAATACCGGGCGCGTTATGAGCTGCCCAAATGTCTCCACGCCATTGAACTGAGTGTGTCGAGTGTTGCTGATAGTTGAACACAGACTGTGGTCTGACGTGTGGTGAGGTGAGAGGCGAGTGTACCTGTGGTGTGTGTGTGTGTGTCGCAGGAAGGACACTGGACAAAGCCACGGGGAGTGGCGCAGAGGAACACAGCCTTGAAGTGGCTGCGGGACAACTTGGTGTTGGGCAAGGATATTGGGGTTGTCTACTTTGCTGATGATGACAACACCTACAGCCTCGAGCTCTTCGAGGAGGTACGTGGGTTCCCTGACAGCTTCTGGTTCGACACAGCAGCACTCATGCCAATATATATAATTATTTACTGGTCGGAATCTTGAAAGTTATGGTAGCTGTAAACATTTAGTTATGAATCACTTGTACTCCATAACTCACCTACAATTCTTGCATTCCACTTGGGTTGTAGTCCAAATTGCTGCCTGGGCCAGATAGTGGTAATTTTAGTTATTGCATGATTGATAAGATGGAGGAATGCAAGGAAGAGTTTGTCGTGACTTATAATGTACAGAATTATTAATTCCAAGTTGAAATTAAACATTTATGGCAACACGTACGTGCATAAAAAATTAACAGTTGAAAAGCTTAAAACTAATAGAAATTATTGTGAACTGGCTGCAGTAAGTTTGGTATACCACCCCCCTACATTTGTGTCATTAAGGGGCCCCAATCGTTTGTCCTGGCTCTCAGAATTCTTGCTATGGCTCAATGGCTCAGACCTCTTGGCAGTTTTAAAACGCTGGGTAGTTTTTTTTTGCGCCCTATTATATTACGAGTGATCTTGGTTTTGCTAAGCAAGTGTTTGTAGAGGAAGTATTACTGCTGTAACACATCTCACTGCAGGAATTTTTTTTTTTTTTTTTTAGATGACAGTGTATTGTACATGTCCAGCCCAATTTCCGTGATTACAATGCCACTTGTAAGAATGTGATTAGTACTCGACTATACAGCGAACAACAGTAATTTGTTTAGGATAGTTTTTAGAGCTGTTTACAGTTAGAATAATCAATTGACTGTTACTCAGCCACCAAAGTTTGCAATGTAACACACAGTACCTCACTTGTCAAGCTTCTTATCTAAAATAATAAATCACTTAATGTAGAAAATGAGTGAGAAAAACTAAAAAATGTGTACACATTGTTTTGTGTTATGTGAAATAATGTTAGTTATTAATCCTAAGCTTGTTAAGCCATTGGCTTGATAACCAAAGGCAGTCAAAATTTGGATTGTAAATGTAAAAGGTTGAAAGTACTTGTTCTTTGGAGTACAGTATTTTATTTTTCTGCATCCAAAAAGTAGGCTCTAATGTTTCACCTAATTTTTTTTTACTGTACATGTACATTGGTAATGTTCACAGTGATTGTGTACACTCAAATGGCAGTCATTGATAACTTCTCTTTGATGTGCTCTGAGTGGAGGCATGCCTGTGTGTGGTTGTGAGCGACTGTGAGAGGGATGTGTGGGGCAGATGCAGTGGACGACGCGGGTGAGCGTGTGGCCGGTAGGATTGGTGGGTGGCATGAGGGTGGAGCGTCCGCTGGTGGACCCTCACACCGGCAAAATCACCGGCTTCAACAGTGCATGGCACCCCGAGCGGCCTTTTCCCATCGACATGGCCGCCTTTGCCATCAACGTGAGCCTGCTGCTGGACACGCCGGCCGCCGTCTTCTCCTTCCAATCACACCGTGGCTACCAGGAGTCCGAGATCCTGCAGCACTTGGTGACCCGTGACCAGCTGGAGCCCCGTGCCGACCGCTGTACCAAGGTGAGTTGTCTGTAACATGCGGCCATCATTCCTGAGGGGAGCACATATGGGGTGGGACGGTGATTTAACTGTAATGAAATGAAGATGAAACCTGAGACTATAACTTGCACCCCTTGCATTATTAGCCTATACCCTTAATCACAAGACCAGTGTATGAACTTAACTATTATTTTTGTACTAAATATAGTTATAAATATCTGCAAAATATCAGTGAAGTTATTCGGTTAAGAAAATTGAAGAATACATTTATTTCATTTTATAAAGAGTTCTGTATAGATATGAAACATTGTGACCCTCAGATGGACATACGACTGACGGATGGGTTGAATGGGGTTGCGAGTCCAGTTTAATATGTAAATATGTGGCTACTGAAGTTAAGATATTTTTTTATGTACATAAAAATATGAATTTGCATATTATACAAAAGTTAGCTTTTCTAAAAATTGCAACATTTTCACTTGAATGGGGCATGAATAGAGAGAGTCGGTCTATGGCAGTGTTAATGCTACATATATCGGAAGGATAAGAAGTAAACCCTAAGCACGGTTTTTAAAAGTGCTCAGTTTAACATGAACGGTCTATATTTTGTAGTCAGTATGAGTTAAAATCACAGAGTAAATTGCAGTGTTGTTAATGGGTGGTAAGAAATTGTTTTCATGTAAAGTGTTATCAAATTGATTTTGACTTCTTGTAGGCAATTTGTAAAATAAATAACTCTATAAAGTGTTAGTTCAAATTGCAAATAGCAAATACCAGAAACACATGGAAATGTTTTGTAGTGATGCATCAGCCTTTTCTTTTTTTGGTGCACAATCCAGGTAGAACAAGCACCGAGGTGCAAAATACAACAATGCTAGGCTGGGTCGGGAGTTCCCCACCTTAGAGATACTTACAGTTTGGACTTCTTTATTGAAGTGGCGACCAAAGATGTACACTCGATCTGATATGTTTCCTGGTAGGAAACCTTGGTTCCGTTCACTTTTAAGGACGTCGGGTATAGTAAAGCCAGTTTCACGGGTAGCATTAGGGGAATTAGGTTGGGGCCTTTGGCTCCCGAGGTGCCCGACCTTTGTATAGAGTTGACCGACCTAGTAGGTTGACGAGAGGGTACAAAATCTGGAACTGTGGTTACTACCATACGTCTTTGAGATACCTGTTTTTTTTTTAATGTTCCCGTGCTTACTCAGCAGGTGAGCAGTGGTGCCATCATTGCCTGTGTGATGCCGGGGGGGGGGGGTGCTCATGCTCATGTCAGGGGGAATACTAGGCTGTGGGGGCTCTGGTAATTCAGGGCCAATCCAGACCCAGGAGAGCTTCCCCTTTCATACTGATATCCTCGATGGCAGGATTTTCTGTAATGGGTACCCTTGGCACTTCAAATAAAGGAATTTTTATTGAACAGGTTGGGAGATGTCACTATTATCTACAGTGGTTTCAACTGTAGTTAAAGTAATTAATTCTCTTATAGCGGCCCGCAGAACTCTTCTATGACTTTTGCTGAGACTACCCTGCTGGACGCAAGGCATTTAAACTCTTCGTGCGAACTGCAGAGGAGAAACTGGTAGTTCAAGTCCAGTCTTTGCAAGCTGGGACGGAACTGAGGGTGGTGCAGATTACTGAATCCCGGGTGAGTAACCTACAAGAGGTCAATCAGACATGAGTGCTGCTAGTCCCCCCTCTGGCCTTTGCAAACTGAGAGAATAACTGAACACACGGTCTGGTCGGTTCTCTACGAAGGTTAGGGTGCCTAGTGCCTTTGGCTCAGCAGGTCTACCTGTTGGCAGACCTTGGTTCGCCTCTTAATGTGTCTGTGTTCTCCCTTAGTTGCTATACGTGGCTACGAGGTTTTCCTCGGAGCATATTAATTTCCCTGCGTTTCTCATGTGACAGAAGTTTAAATAGAATTTCATAAATTAGGAAATATGGTTATACAAGTCATGTTAAAATGTGGTAAATATACGAAACTAAAAAGTAAAACACGGTGATGCCACGTTAACTCCTAAATGAGTTCACGGAAGCTACCTATGATTAAAATAGGCAAAGGCGACCTGTGCCAGAACTAGGTGTGTTAATTAGTGAGATCTGGTTAATGGATAACTAGCACATTTGACAGTGCCCAGTCTATCAGGAATGTGTTCTTAAGGAACCTAATCAAATTTCTATTACCTAAAGGGTAATTGAAGTAACAGCATTGTCCAGAAGGGACGTCTGCATGACCAATTACCAAGGGAGAGCTGATGGGTTACCAGGAGGTGGGTGAGGCTACAGTCTCGAGTTATTGCCTTATCCCACAGCACTGCTAGTGCTGGGATATTTTGTAGCTTGAGACCTGCCTCCTATTCCTATGTGGACGCACATCCAGTTTGGTGACCCAAACAGCTCCCCGTCTCTGATCAGCCCGCATAGCATGGGGGATCAGTGGTCAGCAAGCCAAAACCAGACTTAACTATAAATTGTATTTAGTTTGTTCGCGTCAGTGTGTACCCAGTATACTGTGAGCAGAGACTCTTATGTTTTACGGCCATATGCACAGCCAAAAACGTAGGGGACGAAATGCAGCATTCCTTGCCGCCAGACATTTGAGTGCACTCTCTCAACCTACACCGGAAAGGCCGGTGGAACGGATCCGCGCCGCCGAACTCCGCCACCAAGCTGTCGTGCCTACTTTGGTTGTAATCCCGAACAGCATCTCCAGCAATAACCAGGACGATGGTGTACGTCAGTTGCCAACACCCCTCGCCTAATACCGTTCAACCTAACTTAGACACCCCGCTATTGGCCTAACTGTAAAAATCCTCGACCAACGTGCCAGTCAGTCTAACCGGGCATGCGTCAAGAGATTTTTTGGTGCCCAATGTGGGGCGTCACACGAATAGCTGTGCGCAGTAAACGGCACAAACTAGACCAACCCATACCCCGAGAACTAAGGGTCGAAACAATCAGTCAAGCAGACTTCGGGGAGTTCCCAAAACACCCCGTGGCACCCTTAACCACTACCATATCAGACTGAGGTCAATGCCACCATCTGCGAAAATCTCAACAACGACCCCGACGTACAGCGTAGCCATGCCGACTGTCCAGGCCATGGCACACTAAGAATAGAATGCACCTACTGCACTAAACTCTTTCATTATGCCTGCATAGGCTGGCCTGAAGAGGCCCAGGATACAGACGGATTAGAGTACTGCTGTACAGCTTGCCATCAACAATTCACGAGTTTCTGCAATGAAATTACAACACATCTCTCACTCCTGCAGATCCAAGCCTTCCTGGATATGTATCCAACCGGGAACAGTACCTGGCCATCCAGCTACCGGTAGAGACGATGACATTCAGGTTATCGACTTTGCAGGTCGCCCACACGAAGACCCAGTAGCATTCATGCAGGAATGTGAAAAAGAATTCAAAGGAACGGACCTGCCACCTAACAATGGGTCGACAGGGCCCAACTGCATTTGAAGGGCCTCGCCCTCACATGGTGGAAAAGATACGAGAATTCTTAATGGACTGGAAGCAGTTTATTAACCGGATAGCGGCGGAATTCACTGGTGAGGAGTTGTTGGCTAGACTAACGACGCAGTTTTATAGCCAGACCCAGGACATGGATGAAGAGGGCAAACTGTTTATACAAAAAAAGGTCCGGATTTACCACAGCCTCTTCCCGGCAGAAAAAGACGAAGAAAATTGTGTACGCTTCATAGCTCGAATGCCATTACCGAAGCTGCATAATTTTCTACAACCCCAGAAGCCACAGTCAATAGCAAAGCTGATAGAACGCACACGGGAAATAGAGCGCAGTTACACAGAGCAAGCCGAGCTAGACTGTACGCAGGCTGACACGGGGAAGGAGGAGAGAACACTGACAGTCCATGCGCTCGCCCCTACGCCACCTGAAACCCCAACCTTGACTTCCCCTCCCCGCTATCAGGTGTCGTCAAAGTGTCTGGACTGCGCTGGCCAACATCACAACAGCGACTGCACCACGAAGAAAAGGAGGGTGAATTCGGAACCAGAACAAGGGGGAGATGAACCCCCAGTCTCGCTTCAAAATTTAACAAAAGGGTTTGATTTCCCTGGAATGTCCCATGTAGAGGTCCTCCTTAATAAAGGAAACACCGTGGCCACCACTGGAAATTTTATAAGGAGCGACCTACTCACACCCCGCCAACGAGCCTAACCGACCTCCATTAAAAGTAAGGTCAGACTCGCACAACTGGATCACTTCCTTCAGGTCGAAGAAGGCATAAAGTTATCAATCGGAATACATCATAAGGCATCACACATTTATTTTATAGCTATGCCCCATATCATGTAATCCATAATTATGGGGCAACCATGGCTACTGCAACAGCACTGCGTCCTCGACTATGGCCAGTGTCGCCTTCAACTGGGAAGAAACGGAGGAACCCTCATTAACTTGACACCGGGTAACAGCTGGCGGCGCTAGAGCCCATGACGGCGCTCACCATGCACGTGTCCCGCATTTGGGCAAAGAGGCCAATAATTTTGAACTCTCACATAAATATTATTTTTCAGTGTAAGTTTTTTTATATTGTATTTGCAGGGTTTAATATGTCTTAAAGTATTTGTTGCTATATTTAAATTGTTTGGTTATAAAATTCAAAGTGCCCGCAGCACCGAGGTTAAGAACACTGATATTCCGCCATGAACGCCATCATAAAGAGACACTAAATTAATATAACAAGTCATAAGAAAATTATAAAAATGTAACACAATATTTAATTTTAATTTCACTAATAAAATATTTTACTCTGCGTGCATAGCACTTCCGCTTATGTGAACCCCGTAGGCGGCCATGATAGGTCCGTGCGACACTTGTATCTGGACAGTCTGTCGAGGGGAGCTGGCGAGGCAAGACACTATCACGTACGCACTACAACTTTTGGTCACTGATGTAGGTTTCAATAGTCAATTTAGTTTACCAGTCAACATTTGCTTGCTTACGTTTTGCCAGGCATTTCCCCAGCATTATGCTTCCACTTTACTAATTCTTACAACCTTGTGGCATTTTTAACTTAATAGAGGAGAAGGAGGAGAAAGATGTCTGAGAGGTCACGCAACCCGCACAACTTGAATCAGGCGCCATCTGCCTATGTTTATAGCGTTTCATTGTAACTTCTGCATTATTGCTACACACAATTTTAAGGGCTTTGTTTTTATGTATGTATTAGAGGGTATTTTTCGTGTTTGAATATTTTATGGCAACATCATGTATAACCACGTGGCTGACTGATGCCTAGTCTTTGTATACGCCATCATTGCGTTTGATAGCTTACTTACGTCACATTGTATGTGCAATAATTTATTAAGGATTCTATGTCAATTTTATTCAGGGTTTAATGAATTTTTCACTAAATTGATGCTTTTGTACTTAACCACGCGGTCACGTTAATGTTTGATTTTACCGCAATCAGGCATGTTACAAGCCTGTAACCACTGCAGTCGTTAAGAGAATAATTTTCTCAGCAAGGATAATATTTTGTCTGACTTTAATTTGCCGTTTCCATGCAGAAATATTGCAATTTCACCTGCACCATGTGGTCCGCTACAAACTTCATCCAGCTGCATCCGTGCCATCTAAACTTGTTTTCACACATGTGTGTGTTTATTGTGAATACTCATCTTGTGTCCCATCTTATTTCATGTATCTTTTGAGGGTTTATTTTATTTTGTAATTAGTGTGTACGGTGCAATTATTCCCGTCCTAGCCGGCTCTGTGTATAGGCCGTCACCACACTAACCACGTGCTGGAGGGCAAGCCCTGACGAGTTTGCATTAGTGATGCAGAGTAATCACACGAGTTAATATGTTTCATCAAGGGTTTTCATTTGTAATTCACCGTATCCTGTCTTCAGGGAAAAACAGTCAGTCCACCCTAGCAGCTGTCAGCCCTCTTCCCTTGTGAAGGCTGTGCTTTCACGCACCTTGGTGAGATCATCCATCTAGGGGTTGCGCTAGGGTAATTGCGGACTGGGGAGCACCCAAGCAGAATTGGCTAGTCATGACAGAGATTATCATAATTTCATTGGCACATTGATTTGTATGCATTATAACAATAAAAGCAAGTCTACAGTGAACTTACATCTTTTATTCAGTAGTGAGTGTCCTATATCAGTTGTTTATTTCATGTGTTGTTTAGTAAACGTTTAGTATTATTACGGTACCGCACCGCTGAACTCAGACGTCAGGCAGTCGCACCTGTTCCGGTTGTATTTGTATATAGTTCCCCGTCACTTCGTACCAGCCCAGATTACTACCCCGTGGTGAGAGGGTTGGTGTACAAGACTGAGACTAGGTACGGTTGGTCAAACTTGCACTTTTGGAGCAGTGAGTCACGCTTGGAATCTCCGCTTCAGAGTGGGGCTATCCTGCCGCCATTGAGTGAGACCCGGACATCATCACCAGCATCAACCAGGATGATGGTGTAAGTCAATACCCAACACCCCTTGCCAAACCCCATTGAGTCTAATTTTAAAACCTCGCTATTGGTCTAGCGACAATATCCTCGACCAAGGTGCCATTCAGTTTAACCGGGCACGCATCAATATTTCGAAATTAAATTTATAATGCTATTATTTTGCAAGAAAATCGTTAATAAATGTACATAACCATGTATTGACTAAATCGTGACATTTCGAACACCCCCCTTATTATATACAAGAAATATATACATGCTCACATTATGGGCATTTTCTTACATTGAGTTGTTTCATATTAGGTGAAGACGTGCTCTGTCTAAATAAATATTTAAACCACAGTAAACATTTATTTTAACATTTTTATCGTAGTTTTTATACACTATGAAAGAAATAATCTTACATTTAGGAAATAGCAAAAAAAAAAAAATTTCTTCGCTTTCCGTGCTCATTTCAGCATTTCAAGAGCACTATATTATGAATGTTTCACAGGCAAGAAAGCAAATAATTGGGAAGGGGACCGGACAGATGGCAGCATTGTACTAATTCTAAGAATGTGGACCGAATTCAAGGGAGCACCACCTGCCTCTTTAGTTCATAATTCATGAAGGTCGCCTTACTTCAGTTATTCTTCCTACACACGAGATGAAACTACTGTAAATCAAGAAGTAACATAAAAGTAACTTTTATTTTTCTGATTTTTACAATTAATTAGTAATTTAGTTAAGTTACAAGTTGACTTGCAAAAAAATGTAACCAGTTACCCTAAAAAGTTACTTTAAAGTAACTAATTACTGAGAAACTTGTTACTTTTGTTAAGTTACTACCCAACACTGATAAAGAAATAAACAATAGTGTTTTGTTGACTCAGGTGTATGTATGGCACACGCGGACGGAGAACCCCAAACTGGAGGCTGAACAAGCTCTCAAGAAGAGAGGAATGAGGTCTGACGATGGGATTGAAGTCTAGCTCCGCTGGGATTGCACCCTAGCATTGCTCACCTGAGAGGTGAAAGGAGGTGATATTCTTGTTGTAGCAGTTCTGCTTAGACATTTTATTTGCTCATGTAGAATATCAGTGATTTGCAGTTAAGTCGCTGCATGCAGCATTGTTTCAGTTGCTGGGATGGCCGTGTCGCTATGGAAATAATATTGTTGATGGCCATTTACAATGCAATATAATGTGCTGCCGTGGTGCAGTATTGTTTCTAAAGGACTGTCATACGTGTGGTTCATTTTAATTATGTTGAAATACCTTGTTTCTATTGAAACTAATGTTTATTAACTTTTGAGTCTTCGTGTGAATGTAATGGTAGCGTGAATGTAATGGTAGTTGCGAGACCATTTTTTGAATATAAAATTCTTTATTCCGTCCTTTAAAAATGTGTTTCGCAAATGTATGTCACAGTGTGCATGTAAGAATAGTGATCCTTGTTCACGCATACTAGTACTTGCACATTATGCACTATTTTTTAGTGCTAATGGTTTGGTCAAATAGATGGGGTATGCTAAATACTTAATTTATTTTGAGGAGTTCTAGGTGTCAGAACACTGTACATATGACTAAAACTTGTTGCTTAATTAAATAGTGTGTGCACGTGCGTGCATATGTTCAGAATTGTCATTATGTATTGATTGTACACTTGTACTGAATGCATAGTTTTCAGCCATGGCTCACACCAATTTTGTATTCTGGTAATGAGAATTTTGTTCTTTGTGTGAAACAATTCATATATGCAACAACAGAAAATTATAGAAGATCACATAAGGCCATTGTTTTCATAAGAATGAAATTATATGTAATAAATCTTCTTGTTAACATGTATGTCAAGGGACCAGGACAAAATCTTTTGAAAATGAAATAAATGAAAATAAATTACTTAAAATGAAAATTTAACTGTGTCAGCATTCATATAAGAACTTTAACAGTATGTTATTCAAGATGCAATGTTTCTAATGATTTAGGCGCAATTTCATGTGATGATATGGAGGCAGATGAAGCATTTAATATGCCATTTGTGTATTCTGGTGTAGCATTTTTGTATGTCTGTTTCTTGGCATCGTATTGTTTAACCATATTTTACCTTTTGCGGCTTCTTTAGAAGGGATTTTCAGTCCTCTTTTGCAGAGTATCCTTTCTGTACAGTTGCAATTTCCTCAATCCACTCTCAGTGAAATTTCTTAAAAATGAGTTGGAATATAAATATAACTTAATTCAGAAATATGGCAAAATGTATGCTTCTGAACATGAATATTTTAATTAGATTTGAACACTTGGCATTGAAGACCAAAGTAAAAAAAGTTGTGTATAGTAGAACCTCTGTAAGTCAGCCCAAATTTCCAGATAATGCAGACCAATTTAGAGGAACAAGTAAAGAAGTTGTTAATAAAAATATGCATGATAATTAATAGAGTTTTTCTGATACCGATGCCCTTCGCACTGAATTTTAGAAAAGTATTACTGTTGATAATACATTAATAACATTTTTCCTAGACTCGTTTAAATAAAAAAAAATATTGTATTAAAATACTGTATATAATTTATTATAATCTGACACAAAATGCAAGCTGACCTGAAACTTTCAAACCCTCAGAAAATGAAAATAATATTACACCAAATGCAAGTCAAATTTTAAATGTCTCGCGTGCACTATCAGCTAAAAGTGCATGGAGGAGTTATTGATTGAGCAATGTGGTGGCTGTTGGTTGGTTGGGGGGGGGAGGAAGGGAGTGGCGACAGGAGGATTACCACACCGCTGCTTGTTGGTGACACCTTGCACGTGTGGCAAATGTCTGTCTGTTAAAGTAATCAATCATATTTTACTGCAAAAAAATTGTCATTTTTAGACACAAATAAGGTGAATATAATTGATTTCTTCACTGTCTTTAACAATTAATCATTCATAACCACGTCCTCTGATTTTCCCTGTCGTGAGTTACACTGCATTCGGTTCGGTGCTTACCTACCCATTATTAGACAGCAAAAGGTGTTGAATACATATTATCTGTTTATTCAAAGACCCGTATCTATTGAAATAAATTAGTATAAATCTCCCCCCCCCCCCCGCCCCCCTCTATTTCCTTGCAAGAAGTTGCTGAAAATGAACCAGTGTTGACTCAACAGAAGTGTTGGGAAGACAGTTATAAACGGCAGCGCATGTGATCTATTTTACATCCAGTTACTAGCTGTTTGCATAAACAACAATCTTACGTGACAGGACCCAAAATATGCTTCGATCAGCACAAAAAAATGCTATAAACTATAAAAGCTTATGTTAACATTATTTTAAAAGGATTTTCGCTGGGACCCACAAAAATTGTTGGTGAATGTGTGTGTGTGTGTGTTTGTTTGTTTACAACCTCGTTAATATGAAGTGCTCAGACCCGAAATTTTTAATTTCGAATCTAAAAAAAAAAGTTGTTTCATGTGTATTAAGGAAATGCACATCTTCCCTTTCCAATGGCCCCAGAAATAACTACCCTCTGGAAGTTACAATCCTGTTTTACGGGATCCATAAAATTTTTGGTTTAAAAACAGGTAGAAATTTGAAGGATTTAGCCCAAAAATAAGTTTGTTGTATTTATCTTGGTCATTAATTATATGTTCACGTGCAGTAAAATATAAGTGTTGCAATTGTCGCCTTTAATTGCTAAGATATAAAAAAAAGGTAAAGTTTGTTTAAAAACTGCAGCCGTGATAGCCGTTATCCTCTCACTCCCACTGTAAATGCACTTTCAGCGAATATTGTCTCAGTCCTATGCTGCGGGTGCTGGAGCCAAGTGCCGTGTGGTTCTTGTGTTAAGCAACCCCTCGATAAGCTGGGTCTGACCTCTGAAAAGGTCGCTCGCTCCTTACTAATTCCCCCCCCCCCCCCCCCCCAAATCCTCCACTCCAGTTTCCAGTCTTACCCTTCACACCGGCTGTCTATCATCCCACCCTTAGCAACGCTTCCCACACCACTTCGCTTCCTTCCTCCTTCCATCCTTCAGCCACGCCCACATCGCTACTCTCTTTTTCTCTCTCCATCATCAAGCCACGCTCACACTGCACCAAGCTTCCTTCCTCTCACCAACAGGCAGCCCGGAATTTTCTTTGTCCTACTCTCCCTAACGAATCTTTTCACCTCTTCAGCGGGCCGAAGAGGCGATGAAAACCAATCGACAGGTGTGAAAACTCTGGCATGATCATATAAAACCCTATTCTTCCGTTTGGGGGCGAATACACACTTTGAATTATATATGATTTTGAATTAACGAGGTTTTACTGTATACACACCAAAATACGGTAATCTTTGTCTCTAAAGAAAGTAATAACGTGGCATAATTGTCTACAACCAATACTAATGTATCTGCCCGATACCATACCCGATACAGATACCTAGTATTGGTATTGGAACAACTCTAATAATTATACAGAGCTAAAATTTACGAATAAACATTTTAAAAAATAAGAATGTATTTTGTGCCAAATTGTAGGCAGAGTTACTGCTTTAATTGATGTACACAATTGTATTGTACTGCACAGGGAGCACTCTACACAGGTTTGTAATCCTTTTCAATTATTTTGTTTAAAGTTATAGGCTAGATTTTCTGTAGAGGGAATAAATAGGGAACACAATTATGAATAACCATAACAAAGACTAAACAATTTGCTTGTTTCATTTGCAATCATTTTTAATATTTCTTGTACAAAATAATTATAACAGAGTATAAAGTACATACTGAAAAATTGCAATAAACATCGGCAACAGCCAAAATGATTGCATATTGGATTACAGATTCCATGTACTGTACGTACACATATGTACAAGTGCTGATTGCTTGTTCCTTTAAGTATGCTGTGTGTTAGGCAAACATCAGCTTCTTAAATGTTAAATCTACTTGAATCTCATCTTTAATACTCAGATTTGTCAAATTTTAGATGTGATTGTCCCATCTGTGTGAATTATCTTGCGTTAAATATGGTACCTATTCGTTTCGACTTGAAGTCGGTTCCCTCCCTGTATTCTGAAACCCGGGTACTTTACACTGCTTCTCCTGTTGGGTGCAAAATAGGGGTCGTTAACCTCAAGGGAATATTAAAATACGATTAAAGCCAGATGGGTCTGGATACTTCCCACGTATAGCTGTAGTGACAGGAGGATAGAAAATCCCTAAAGTTGACTTTGGTAGGACTCGCAATACGAGACTTTAGTTTTCCTTACAGTTAGGGCCGTCAAAGTCTGTGAACCAGCTTCACGAGTAACACACAAGTGGGGCCTACATGAAATTATCTGGTTTGCTATCTACCCGGCCTCAGTAGAGGGTAGGACGAGTCAAGATACGTACAAGTACGAAGTCCGAACTATTCAGTCTCTCTTTAGGAGGCTTGTGCCCTTGGGGTGGTAAACGCACGTGAATTATGTTATCCGAAGGGGTTCGTACCGTGTAAGTCATCTGTGAAGTACTCGCCAAAGACTGAGTTTGAGCAGTGGCAGGTGGGACTTCCACGGCTACCTCTACATGGGGCGTGTCCAAAAACTCTGTATTATGCCACTGCCAATCTAGTCCTAACAAACTGTCTCCGTACTATACAACAGCTTGGCTCAGGGCATCTATGCTTAATCTGGGCCTAGAATGGGGTCCAAATAAATGAACAGGTTTTCCCTCAATTAAGGGAGGGTTCACAATTAGTACGAGTACTCTCTGCTGAGGCTAATAATAACAATAATAATAGTTCTCTTACTGAGGCTCTGAATGTTTTTCTCCTGAGTTTACTCAAACTGCCTCTAGTGGCATAAGGCATTTAGTTGACAATGAACACAAGTAAGGTGGCGTGAAGCACCTCTGAACTCAGGGTGGTACCTGTGCCCTCTAGTCCAGCCTTTGCAAGCTAGAACTTAGGACAGTGGGTATCGTTAGAACCTGACGATCCGGAAACGTAACTTCCTGGAAGTTAACCAGCCCTAAATGCGCAAATTCTACCTCTGCCTTATGCAAATTGGGGTCAGGTTTGAACACATGACCAAAATTGTACCTCGGGACAAGTTGGAGAAAGAGAAGCTGGTATTTATTCTCGACCCTATTCAGTGTGCTTCCAGGGAACAGTATATTCCACTCCTAGTTCTCCCTTTGCCAGCTGGGTGAGTGACCCTCAAGCGTTCGATCAGGCTGGAGTACTTTAGATTCTCGTCCGGTCTTATTCAAGCTGGGAGTCGAACCAAGTACCCAGGCTGTCTGCAGCTCTCAGGGAGTACAGAGTTGCTAAGGGGTGATTTTGGGGTCCACCTGCGCTCTACCCTGGGACAGAACTTGATATAGCCTCTTAAGATGTGTGTATCTGCTGTCAGGGCGGTTTCACGTGGATACTAGTTTTACTTTTGTGGCTAGGATTATAAATTATAAAAATTAATGCCACTTGAGTTAATTCAAAGCACGTAAACATAGGGGGGGAAAAAGGGGGGGGGGGGAGAAACAGATGGGTTACACTCAAAATAAACTGATCTTGTGAACTAGGTTTTAATACATATTTTTAATATTACGTGATATGAAAACAAAATAATGCATAGCTCTCCTAAAAAAAAATCTAACTAGTGTTAACATTCTGAATTTATATTAGGAGGATGCAACCTATGGAACAGTGAATTTAAAATACGCAGGTATTATTAAGCAGATTTGTTGCTAATAATGGGGGGGGTTTGTGTGTTTAGAATAAACCACATTACCAACAGGTAATAATTTAATTATGGGTGTCCAGAAGGAACGTGTATGTGACCTGCTTTCACGGAAGGTATGGGTAGTAGCGGGGGGGGGTGCCCTTCAATACCGCTCTGGGGCTTATTGACTCACTGGACTGCTTCCTTAGGTAGCCAAACACTTTAACTAGAGCCTATTGGTTTCTCTCTGTTGGTATGACCTCTGGTCTTTGTAGACTGAGAGGAAGAGACTTTCCACTAGACTGCAGTTGCGCATCGGCGAAGAACCCTTGCAGAGCAGAGTCCAGTCTTCACAGACTGGGAGTCAGGGCTGCCACTTCCTTTGCCCTCAGCCATATGCAAACTGGAGGGTTGGTGAACTGTCTGGAGCCCTGGAAGGGTGCTTCCTTCTATACTGAAAATCTCAGTTTGGTGGCGTTCAGAGGGGTGCAGGGCTGGCTAGCCTCTCCCCGAGGATGATGAAATTTTGAGTGCTAGGCCAGCATGGCCCTTTTCTCATCGCCTGCGGTGGAGACGTTGACAGTTCCATCACCTCTACACGAGGCTCTTTTGACATTCCACCGGCAGGGATGCTGCTCCCTTGTAGCGACTTGTGGAATTTGGTGATCTTCAGGCGGGCTGTTGACGGCTTGTTGAACAGTACAATTCCCACATTGGAGTTAATGCCGACCGCATGACAGCTTTGAGTAAACAGTATAATTTATTTATTAACCACATGTCTGTAGTCGCGCTGCTGGACCCTGTAGGCACGTGATTATTGCCCAAATAAGCACTGCTGCTTGGAGATGGGGCGAAGTCGTAATGTAGAGTGCGCATGCCTAATGCGCAGAAATGCATCATGCGTCAGCTTTTATAATCAATCAATATGTGATTGTTACATTTTAAATACACGCACAGTTGCAAATAGTGCAAGCAACAACCAAACACACAATCTCTCACGCAGTGTGTTTGAAGTCTCGCGAAGTTACATTTTCACAGTCAACACAAATGTTAGTATGTCTTATTTACACCACTTGTCAATAATCAGTTGGCTGTTTCACACAGCAGCTGTAGACTTGGGGCATATTACATTAACTTTGCTGTGTGCACTTGAAATGGGAGGTGGTTTTGTTCCCTTAGCCACACACATTTGATGTAGATCATCCTGCGTCATTCTGTTCTTGTGTATTCATTTGAATTTGCTGCACAATATCTGGAGAACAAATGTTTTATACAGAGTTGTCACATTTGCACAATTGGTTGCTTGGAAAGTGCTAAATTTTAGGGTAGGAACTAAAATATTGTCAAGAGTTGCATTTGTATAGAAAGATATCTAATTGTATTTTTATTGTCTGCAATATGGTTAAGCTAGGTTATGTCATGTAGAAGAACAATAAATTGTTTTAAATAAGGTTACATAGTCTTAAGTTTGTATGGTCTCTGGAAACTTTTTCAGGCAAGATGTTGAAAGCAGCACATACTGGTCATTCCACATCCCCCAGTGCAACTGTGTATGCTTTGGGTAGTGAAACAATTCACACAAGAAACAAAACACAACGCCATTCTATCTACAGAGCTCTGTCTACAGAGCTGATGAAAACTTTGCCAGATGTATTGAAATTTGGAGATAATGCAACGTGGTGCATTGGCCTCCACACTCTTTCTCCCCGTATTTCCTTTTGTCTTTCTAGCCTGGAACATTCCAGTGTCATTATTGAAAGGAATATTTGCATGGTGGCAATTTGTTCTTCATAGCAGCTAATTGAAAATGTGTAAGTACATATCACACAAAAAGTTAAAATAGACTAAAAAGCTATAGTTTGGTGATCTGGAATTATCATAACCGTATCTTGCAGCATTGCTATGATACAGTGTCTATACAGTTTCTTAGGTCAGATAGCTGGTTGGCCAGCCCACAGGTATCACCCCTCTGTATTACGAACAAATTGTAACTCTGATAGCCTATCTCTGATTTAATCCAAGATATGGAGCATTCACTGTGAATATTTTATTAATTCTGCAGCATGAGGGAGCCCTGCCCCACTCATTGCAGCCAGGAGTCAAGTCTTTGTTGTGGGATGCTGCATGTGCTGCAGCTTAAAAATACCTCCTTTACACTCAGCAGTGCAAGTGGGGCCCTATTCTCTACAATTTTTTGCCTTATAAAATCAAATTAAGTTAATCTTTGAGTATCTGTAAGATCAACTATACAACGAAAATGGTCATTATATTGAGGTTTTGTCATGAAAACTTTAGATAATATGGATTGACATTGGGTTTTATCATATTGTGTGCTGTCTTAAAGAGTAACTAGGTTTTTTTCTTTCAAATGCTTGTTATTACAGAGACTATTAATTTCATTTTAACTTGTTTCGCTATTCCCATAACACATCACAAAATGCAATTTGAAAATAGCTTTTTGCCACTCTCAATAGTTTCAATTTACATTTCACAACCAATCACAAGTTTGCATGTATGCAAAAAAACAGCATTCGTAGTGTAAAACTATGGTATTAATAAAAGTTAGTGAGTTGTACGCTTTCAAGCAATTAGTCCTCATCACTATGAAACGTTATACAGTGAAACCCTGTTAAGAAGTTCTCACGTAAGGAGTTTTCCTGCCTAATAGGTTGAATAATTGTGCTCCTTGTCTATCAGCCAGTGTGAAATTTGACCCTTTTAGGTTTTCCTGGTTAATAAGCATTATTTTTTCAGTCCCTTAAGAAGTGTCTTAACAGAGTTTTTCTGTACATATTTTTACTCATGTTATTTTTAATGAATTTGCTTTTGCATACCAAAGTACATGTTTTTTTTAATTACTTTTCTATCCCCTGACTGATGTGTTACTAAAAAGAAGTACGTGTAAAAAACTTTCCTTAAAGAAAATTTAACTTTGTGAAGAATGTACTAGAAATGTATGGCATAAAAATTACATGAATGTATTTCATCTTAAAGATTATGTTGCTACAGCATGTGGGTATAACTTGAGAGATGTGTTTCTGTGATCCTGAAGGCTTGAGTACTTCAAGTAACTAGAAAAACTGTACAGTTTAAGCAATAAACACTTGTTCAACACTGACAAATTCTCTTAATAGTGTAACAGCCATGTTGTTTAGCCTGACAAGAGTAAAATTACTACCATTTCAAAGCTTTCAACTGTTATATTCAAAAACTATTCAGCAGTGAACTGTGATGTGTAAAGAAACTTACCAAATAAGGGCTTCAAGGGTAAAAATAGTAATTTAAAAAAAGGGGAAAATGTTAATACAGTTAAACCTCCAAAAAAACAAATCTCAAGGGACCAAAATCTTGGGGGTTTGTTAAATAGGGGATTTATACCAGTCATGTCAACTGACATAATTCACAGGAGGGCAAAATTAAGACTCTATATTTTACCGAATATAGTCGATGCTTTGAGTTTACTCAAAGCATTGAACCCGCTTGAACCGAAAGTCCGTGTCCAACGAGCATTTATATAAAGTATAGGAATTCAAATACTCACAGTCTAGTACTAGTCGATACACACACAAAGTAGGACAACACAGTTTTACCTACTTTGTGTGTGTGTCTATCGACAAATACTAGACTGCGAATACTTGGATTCCTGTCCTTTATATATTTTTAGTAGCCTAGCGGCCTATTTGCAATCCTAACTAACGTATTAAAAAAGTATACGTCAACTGTACTCGAGGCATACAAATTTCGGTACATAGTAAACATGCGCAAGTAATACCATGAGAAACCACAAAATTAATTTTCAACACACATTGTTTCTCTTACATCTCGCTGCCCTGCATTTAACCCTATTTATGTCATTTATAACTTCCAAAATAACCTGTAACTCTTACTGTGTAATAAAAAACAACAGACGTCTCAGACTAAACATTAGGTAGTTAGAGAGCACAAAATACAAAAAAATTGGGACAATGTGGGAGTACAGTACATATGAACAAGAAATATGTACTGTATAATTTTATTAGATTATCAACAAACTGCAGTGTTTACTGTGGCAGCTATGTTGTTAATGATCAACATCATGAACAGTGGTGCCATATTCTCGAGAAGTTGATTCACGATGCGACGTTGCCAACAATAGTAACTATAATTTTTCACGTGAATATTCATTCATGAAAATTACGAATGCACTATGTATAAAAATGTAACACTAATAAATATGCCCGCAAAGTAAGAAAATGTCAACTCAAATGTAAGGAAACCCTATTCACTGCACTCTATCAATAACAATATTGAAGTTTTACGTGAGAAAATAATTTTGCTGCTGTACAAGAGAAAGATATCTTACACAGTTTGCACAGCCACCGCCGCAGCGCCACAAATACACATTCATAGACGCCATTTTGTGCAACTTTTTTTTTCTCAAGTCACACTACCATCTGTGAAATAGTTATCATGTGACGTTTGATTGTAAACATAATACAAGTTTTCTGTCTCGAATTTTTTCGTTGTGGAGAAATTAAGTTGGAATTTATTATGTTTGCACGGAATCGTAACTTAACAATACTTACAGGAATGCAAAAATTCTGTGTGGCTTATCCATGCCAAAATATGGATTTCTGAGCAAGTGATTTTAAAAGAGATGTTTAAATATGAGTTTATTAAGTTTGAGTGCAAGTGTAATGGAAGAATTTTCTTTAATATTCCCATTTGCATTGATTTATTTTAATTAAACGTGACGAATACCTAACATAGGCCAATGAATATGTTTAATGAGGTTTTGTGTGTGTGCGTGCGGGGAGGCGGTCCACATCTACAGAATGTCCGCATCTATAGAATTTTTATTTCAGTCCCCTGAAATTAGATGGATAGCATGTCCGCTGTATAAGGATAGCAAGTATATATTGACATACCCGTGTCGTGGCGGTAGGAGGTACCTGGCCTATACCTTGATACTCCCTACCAGCACGGAGTCTCTCACCTCATTACGGAGATGCCTCACTGGAGGTGCATCTATCATTGGGGTGGATTGTTAGGAGTGCTGTTTTCCCTCCGGGTGGTTATAAGGGAGTCCTTTGCCTGGCAGGTTTGGGTCCATATGGGGGATACTACCTAGTGGAAGGGTTGCATTTGAACCCCAGGGTTGGCTTAACTCCCTCTCAGGGAGCGTGACCTTGTTCACTGTGAAGTTTCCAAAATACAGGACGTCAGCTTTCCAAAAGAATGAAATACTGTGAGTGGGGTTGTAAATGATGATGAAATGAGTCTGACTTTCTTTGGGCAGTTCCTACTCTGGGTCTCGTTCACTTCCAGCACTTCTGAAAGGGGTCGGCTTCGTAGACTTACGAGAAGGAACGGAGGGGAAGCTATCCGGAGTTTTGGGAGGTATGTCAAGTTTAATTACCTTCCCGGCTGCCATTCTAATCGTACACATCTTTGGTGGTGCAGTGTCGCTAACTTGGGATGGGGAAGGTAGCTTCACAATTGGTGCAGGGTTACGCGGGCTGAAAATGATAACGTATTTGCTTGGCCACGGCCAACAGGTGCCTAATTCAGAATCTAGTTCGGATTCGTGTTCATAAGCTATGTAGGGCGAAATTGGATGTGGTCTGGGATGGGGGTGCAGTGTCATGAGTGGAGTTTACTTAGCTTGACGCAGGTTCTCTGCACCCACTGTAATGTAGCTTCCATCAGGTAAGTCAGGAGTAAGCTACGCATGCCCTTGAATTTCTTCAAACTTATTAATAAATATTTGCTAGTAACTTGGTATTATTTAGCCAGCTGTCGAGTTCATTATACAATTTGCCACACAAATCTGGTATCCGCGAAAATACCCTAATGGTAATCACCCACAAACTGAGAGGAGAAAAAATTGATGTCTGCTGCTGGGTAGATCGTTGGTGGACCCCACAACACTAGCCACCTAGACTCAAGTACCCAAATCCAACTTCTCCAAAGTGGGAAGACCTCCGACCCAGCCTGGCAAATGAGGTTTATGTCCTTGTGATGGATTAGGTGGCTATTAATTTACTATTGAGGAATGGAGTCGGCACCCTGACCCTATTTATAAATTATTTAATATTATCGTCACCATACACGCGTCGCATTTCTTTCTTTGAAATTTTTTTTTTTTTCTGCTTTTGGTTAGTTTCTTTCTAAATCCTTCTTGAAACCCACTCGTTGACTTTTTTTTTTGTCAAATATATATGAAGAACCCTTGTTCTTTTTTTTTAATCTATTCTATTCCCATCCATTCTATACAAATCTCCAAAACAAATACGTCTTCATTTTTTTCATTGTTTGTAATATTTTCTCTATTTCATCACATCTCAGTTTCTAACCTTCTGCATTTTTTGTGGGCCTACTATTTTCTAATGATTCGTCTATCTAATATTTATATTATGCCCAAACTATAATTAAATACTAGATATTCACTTGCATATAGGCATTCAGACTTTATTATATTTTTGTATTCTTAGATACTCATTTTTTTATTGTAAATAGTTTAGGTGTTTTTCCTAGGTATACAATTGTAATTGTAAAAATATATCAACATGGTTTATTAGGCCTAATATTATACACACAGTAAATGTTTCTTCATTACACTTTCTTGACATTTTCAGAATTGGGTTCAAGTTCATAGATTTACCTTCACAATATCCACCCAGAGAGCCACAAGTAAAGAAGGGAAAAAAAAAAATATTTGGAATAAAATTCTAAATAATAAAAGCATGATATCAATCAGGCAAACACAGAAAAGTACCATACCAAAGAAAGATTAAATGCATACAATAGAGTTTAAAAGCAGACTTTAAATCAAACTATGCGAGACAACCACCCCAAACACAATTTTTTGCATGTGAATGCCATCCTCAATTTGATGGCATTTTGGAATTAATTGTGCTGAAGTTGCATTGGAAAAAGAGTGCACTTGCTCAACTCTATTTGCACACTGACACTGGAAACGGTGCAGAAATTATCACATTTTGAATGAATGTCTATCAAGATTTGTTCATATTGATTGCAAGTTCCCCCCCCCCCCCCTCACACACACACATTTCTTATAAAGTAGGATACTTTATATTATAGGGACATTTGATTGCTGAAAATCATGTTTACCAACAAGTTAAGAGGTTCATATCTAGTGTCTTCCAATACTACTGGTTTGCACTGAATACAATATTTTCCGCACTGGCTCTGGAGTCAGCGCAATATGGCGGCACTCACTTTGGGCAGTCGTGTGATATTTGCACTTTTCTAGTTTTTGGGACACTCAGTGAATTCAATTGGATGATGTCAATATTGTTCCTTTTAGTTGCACTTTGCAACAAACCAGGTTTCATACTGGTGTTTGTGTAGTCAATTCGCCACCCTTCTGATAAGACTATTTCACACAAAATTTCTCAACTTGAAAGCAATCCTCAAAACCTAGTTGACATGCAAAAAAATTACACAAGCCCATCCTACCAACCTGTACCACTCATTTACCATTCACGTACTATTATGCAATGAACTTGTACATGTGACTATAGGCTATTAATGGTAAAGTAAGCACTTTTTGAAGTACTCTCATTTGGAATAATAGTCAATAAACATATTTTATTGTAAACTTAGACATAAACTTTCAAGTCCGGTGACATATATACACTGTGTTTATTACTTACATGGCAATATTTACTTAAAATGGTGGGAGGATAGAAAGTGGCAGTAACTAGGGTCTCAAAAGTGCTCACTTTACCATGAATAGCCTATACATTCATGTAATATCCACACATACACAGAGAATAATAATTACAATCTGTTCAAACATTCTTAAAGTAAAGCATCCAAAACTGTAACATGCCAAAAAAAAAAAACTGAAGTGTGTATAAATATTTAACACATTTATTGCTAAAATGTGACATCCTTTAACAGCTGCATTTGAAAATTCTCAGGTTCCACAACTTCCTAACATATCCTAATTATAGCAAATCATAAATACAATAAATTAGGAATTCATTGGACAGCACCTTACAAAACATAGAGTATCTGTGAACAGAAACATGCATCAAAGAGAAAAAATACATGGTACTAATACTCAAATACAGGCACAGCTTATAAATCATGTTGAGGTAATATCGCACCCCCAATAAAAATACTATTGTAATTATAAAAAAAGTAATTTTCCGACTTGTTTTTCAAACTGTATAAGAGCAAATTTCTTATCATGGCTTTGCACAAAATGTTTTTCATATTAGATATAGCCATTACTGCAATTTAACTGCAGGGTTTCATTCATTTACTTAATGCACACATTCTGGTATACAACAGTATTTTATCGGTAGGCTGATATTACTACTTTCATTACACAGTAATGGTGAATTATTATTTTAATTAAGGACAGTAAAATGAAACTAATCTAACATACCTCCTAAACTATGGGCAGTTATACAACAAAATCACCACTATGTCCATCTCTTCTTGCTATAAGTGTCTGGCACGCTTTCATCTAATTGAAATGGGCAATGTTCAGTCAAATGTGGGAAAGGTGCATTTCAACAAAACAATCTTGCAAAAGTGCATGCCTTGCAATTACAGTGAGTTGTCAGCCAATCATTAATTTAAGATAGCTGGAGAGAACTTGAACCTATACTATAGTGGACACCAATAAGAGTGACATCGTGCAATTATTCTCTACATCAAAACTATAACAAGCAAATATTCCATTTTCAATTTTGATAAGAAAACTTGTTGCACAAGATTATAACCTTCAATGATTATTCTAGGACCAAATCTTTGTTTAGATGACAAACAATGAACATTTTGTCTGTACACGTGTGTTTATGTAATGTACTAAAATAACCATGCAAAACTGAACGGGAAATGTTGGCAGAATTCGTTTACAGTTTTTAAAGATTATTTCCTCCGTATGAAAAATTAAGTAACTTTAGGTAATTAAATACATACATATAAGCTGTTCACTGTAAAATGAGCACTTTTAAAAGCCCTGCTTAAGATCTACTCGTATACACATTGTGTGTTCTGCCGCCTTATGTAAAATTAACATTGCCATGGGCCTCATCATTTTATTCATGCGTCAATCAGGTGAAACTGAAATTATTAGAAAAGTAAATACTGTACAAATTGCTCATTTTTACACTGAAGCATTTAAAACAAACATAAAGAGATAGAAATTGTTGCATAACACTTTTTATTTGACGTTAATACAGGTATGTAACTACTTTTACTGGGCACATGTCACTCATTTCGCCCATTAAAATATATGCAGGTAGGGATAGTGGCATTTTTCTAAGGTGAACAGCCTTTAACAGAAATATTCTAGAAGTATGTACTGTATGATATCGACCACTGGTGTTACTATTTGAATGAATAATTATATTTTGCTGATTATATTGTTAAAATGTGTCTGACAAAACCAAATTAAAATTAATATTTATGTTAACTCTTCATTATGGATGAGCTCTCATGAAATTGTGATTAATTTTATTTCGGTTTTATGGAAGTCAACATATTTTCATTTCATAGAACAATCGCATTCACGCAACCCTAATCCAATAGAACAGCTACTTGTTTTAAACACACATATTTCTGTCTATTAATTCAAACAGCTGTTTCTTACCAGACTAAACATCTTGCAGCAAGTGTGGAGAGAAATCATATTTTGTTTACAAAACAAACAGGAAATTACAAAATCCAGTAACCTGAAGAGACCATTAACGGTTGAAACCAGTTATAAAATTCCTGTATATAAAACCATAATTTCACGGTAAGTCTTATTGGTTTAATTTCTGCAGATAAACAATGTTCATATTTTCCATTCACTGTCTATAACAACAGTACTTGTTTATTATGCAATTAGGTGCATTTTATGTTTATGGGCATGCATTAGTATGTGTATGCAGTAGTAAATTTAATATATGAATTTGCTATTTCAGAACAATACAAAGCTCTAAATGTTGCATGCCAAAAAGAAGAACACCACATATCGTAAAACCTCATTACAAAGGACATCTTTCAAATCCCTAGCAAATGTCATATTAACCTTGTTCAGTATGTAATTTACATAATAAGAATAAAGTATGAATTTCCAAGCATGGTTGGAAATATATCTGTTTGTGCAATTTTTGCATCATCACTGTGAATGGTGCCACAATGCTTTGATGAGTGTCCACAGCATAAACTCGACAACAGAAACTTTATGGATCCTACACCAACCTTCCACATTTCACTCCTAGGGGAGTTGCACTCAATATTTTCTCTGTCCTTGCACTCCACCACTGCTCCCCGAGTATCATTCTATGTCGCCATTTAGGTGTTACTCTATTTTTAAAGTGCATACTCCACACATACACTGCTGGCCATTAAAAATTACAACACCAAAAAGAATGTGCATAAGGTACCCCACATTGGGTAAATGTGTCGGGTAGGGCAATGTGATTAACTGTTCATCTGAGTGGCGTAGCTTGCCGCTGACCCTCCTATGCCACCAGAATGACACGTGTGTCGTGAGATTGGGAGCCGTAGCTCCCATAACTCACTGGGTGTTTGTAAGAACAGTTGCCACCCAATACTTGGACTAATCATAGGGTCTGCAGAAGGAGGCCATGTCAGTTTGTCTAGGGCACAGGACCCACATTTAGGCTAGCGTAGCTCGTGTACTAATGGCAACACTTGTAAGTGGAGGTTGGGGAGCAGCTGACAAGTAGAGGCATTATGTTTCCTCATCGTTCTTGTGCACACATGGAACAAGTATGTAGCATTTAAGGACAAACACAACCACCATACAAACAGGTTTCCTCCTTCCGTGGGTGAATTACAAGGTTTTTACCAGTCGTGGAAGCTACAGAAGTTAGAACAAAGTCACAGATTTTCGTACACATTTTACCACTGTAACTTGCATTCTACGTTAAAAATAACACCAAAATCCAGTATGCATTTACTTTTGTATGCAGCACATAATATGGCCCAGCAGAATGTTCATCTCACTTCCTGTTGTCCTTTGTGATTTTATATTGGCAGTGTGTCAAAAGGAAGTATTTCTAGCCTACATGTAATGCTACATTTCTTATGTGGGCTAAGTGTTGTATCACAGTGCTTAGTTTTTTTTTTCTTGATTGAGCTGCAAACATAACCCCTTCTCCCATACAACTCAAGCAAAAAAAATAAGCAGGGACAGATCCAACTCCAAATACGCTGTCGGCAACTATTGCAAACCACTGGCGAATTGGTGACGGTGAAAAAAAAAAGGGGGGGGATGGAGAGTGAATAGGTGTGATATGTGTAACTGTGGCAAATAATGCTTACTGATCCTCTGTGTTCTATTCCATGTCAAGCCTTTGGTGTGGTGTGCAGTTATTGTTATGCAATAAACGAAAGAAACAGTCATGCCTGTATCACGTCAACTGGAGGTCACAAATTTCAGTTTCAAGAAAGTAGAAAACAGTGCGTAATAGAATCCTTGTTCCGTGGTTGAAGAAACCATCTAAAAACAAGACATTGCATTTGACGAGGGATTACTGTGTACTATATTCATGTTCTCACCACAGTCCAGTTCACAGAAATATTTTGAAAGTACAGTAACTCTTGAATTTGACAATGTTTGCGGCTGTCGTCCTAAGGCAACTTGCTACTTTCCCATGCTAAATGGCCTGTAATAAGTGCTATCAAGCAGTATCCTATTATAGAGAAAATTAAATTTTTTTAAGTTGGAAATTAAAGCGATAAATAAACTGGATGTTTTTATTTTTCTACATAACAAAGCATCACCAGTAGAATGTTTTTATTTTGTACTTCTAACAAGATACTCTTGCATTAATTGATTACATTCACTTCAAGTTTCTAAAAACCTATTCAGGCATAGGAAGTGTGTAACATTTTTTATACACATATAAGAAATACTACTTGATTACTGCAAAATTGCTTTCCACTATAAAAATTTGAATGGTTACACTGAACAGGATGTAATTTCACTATACTACTAACAATCAAATACCTTGCCATAAAAAAAATGTCATCTTGTTTCGTTTTTAAATTTAATTCAAAAATTGGTTTCCCTACAGATCTAGAAACGTTACTGTCCCACCTACAAGGTTTTCCAAGACATTCGGATATACTTAGTTCAATGACTCAAAGAAGGCTAAACAAAAATGTACATACGAAACTATCACAGAATGGCTACATAATTCAGCGTGTGTACCACGCAAATTGTTAAGAAGTTACATACAGCCACACCAAAGATCCTCCTTTAGTTCAGGCATGTGGCACATCAATCTGTGTCCACAAACTTAAGTCATTGCCATCTGCAGCATTGCATTTTGTCCAGGTGCTAATTACTGCAGCTGCCACTAACCAATCACCACAGATGCCCACACCTGGAATGGTGCGTGGAACATTGGGCCTGGAGGTACGAGTCCCATTTCTGCTTGAAGCACCACATGGTCACATCAGTCAATGCTGCATGCATGGCCAAGTCCTGCATTATGTACCATCATACCGGCTTAGGCCCTATCCACAATTGACATGGCACATGCAACATGTATAGCATAAATAAATAAAAACCTGTATGTAAGATGGTTACGTCCACAACTAGTATTTGGCATGGACTTGGCGTTAAGATGGTCATCTCCGAGTAACTTACGCCAAGTTTTAAACGCCAGCAAATGAAAATGTGAAACATCATAAGAACTGCTGTAGCCAACTTATGCATACAAAAATTCTGTGCAGGGAAAATTTTTTCCTATTTGTTTGCTCTTTCTAATGGGTTAGAAAAGGGTTTTTTTTTTTCCCTTTCATGTTAACTCCAGTTGTAGACAGACTGTTTCACTTGTTATGCTTTGTAAATAATGTTATTTAACCCAAGTTGATTGTGGATGGGGCCTTAGTTCTTGGAGTTATGGTATGGGGTGCCATTAGATTCCAGTCCCCTCCCCCCCGTGGTTAGGTAGTCTGTACCGTTACCTTACCAAGATATTTTGAGCCTGCTTTCACTTCAGGGCCAGCCTGGGACCATATACCAATGGGACAATGTGTCGCACATCATCCGAAGATTCTCGGATGACCACCATGTTACACTGCTTCCTTCCCCTGCACGTTCACAAGATCACTTGCCCATTGAAATTGTCTAATCGAGGGCCCATAAAGGATATGCACGACCATAACTGATGAACTTTGGGCATGGGTGGATATACACCACTATGGACATCCAAAGTCTCTTCGTCGCATTGCCACGTTATGTAGCAGCAGTTATTGCTGCCCATGGTGCAGCCTCACAGCACCAATTTCCACATGTACAGTATGTCCCCGAGATGCAAGAGCAATCATATAACCTGCGTACAATGGGTATTCTGTCCAGTAAATCTGGTTGTGATGCATCACATCCTTTTTGTTTTTTGAAATATTAATTGCCAGCAGTGTATCATTACAACAAATTTTACCAGGTTTCAGAGCTAAAAGCAAACTTTACAAATGCATACATGGACTGAATATTTCTCCTTCAAATTGTGATTGCCAACATTGACTTCTTGGGTGGTACACCCACTTGTATGAATTCAAGAACTTACACTCAAAACTCAATTTTATGACATCTAGTTCATAGGCATCTCATTTGAATGAACAAATTTTTTAGAAATATTTTTTTTTTAAATTGACAAAAATTACTTTAAATAAAAAGTTTAAAAGCCTGCAATACTAAGGTAAAAGAACTAAAAATTGACACACACTAGAGAGAAGTGCAAAAGCCTGCCTGCCGCCAGCTGTTTCACATTGATGCAGTCCCCTTGCCTGCACTGTACTTGTCTGCCGAGATACACATTCTACACTCCAGCTACAACAGCACCAGCCAATGTCCACACTGATGCATGTCATAAATCGAAAAGAAAATAACAAATGTTTTATCCATTTTATTCCGATGCTTGGTATGCACGTTTTCCACCTGTGCTCTAAAATAAACTCCAGCTTTTGGTTAGATTACTGTTTTGATTTCAATTTATTAATGACAAAATTATGCTATTCAACTTAAATGCTTATTTTTTTCGCATACTGCTGGTTAGCCTGTGCAGCGATTCAGTTGTCAGTTAATTCTGACTCGTATAGTGGTCGTTTCTGCATAATTGTGGTAATTTTTACATAAAATACATTACTTCAGTAAATAAATTTTTATTTCATCAATAACCATGCTTAAATTTTACGTTAGTGATCTATGGACATAACTTCATGCACTCAGCAAAGTTTGCTGTTTTTGAAGCAATTTTGACTTTAAGAAGAGCCCAGGGGGGGAGCACATGGGTCATAATTTTGATATCTGTTCATGCATACGTATGGACAAATTGACGTTTGAGTGTAAATAATGTTGGTACTTTAGTGGAAAGACCTGATGCAGCACCAATTACAGCACATCACCTTGACAGAAGTCTGTTGTTTGACATTCACCAGCAATATACTAACTACAGTTTATGAACAGTATGAGGAAAATACTACTTTCAAGAGGAAATATATGAAAACAACGTAAGTATATAAAACAAACAGGCAGCAAACGTATAAACAAAATCCTCTATTTTCAGACTCATATCAAGAATAAATATCTAGACTGAGTAACACTGTCTCCAAAATAATCTACCATAAATATTAATAAAACCAATGGAGGAGAGTCCTAGTGCTTCCCAGTTCTAGGGATGTACCCGATACGCTTGCTTCACTGCAACCATTAGACAATCCCACAAATACCGAAGGCGTATGTTGGACAACATCCAAATTATTTTGCTACTGTTGCATTCTATAATAAAGCTTTTTGCAGAGTTCCAGCATGTTTCTGTTCATGTCTTTGTAACATGAGGCGGTTTAAAAATATATATAAAATATGTAGGTTTTTCCCACTCTCTTGGGAAGATGAGTTTAACTCAATTTAAAAAAACAAGAAAACAATTAGGAAAATATAGTTGTTAAAAATTAAGATGTAGCTATGTTTATACAGATGGATAATGAATAGCAAATAATACTGATTAAGTATGGCTCTACAAACAAGTGACGTAAACTCTTAAAGCACAAAAAAAAAAAAGTAACAAGTGATGACGTATTCAATTAGCTAAAGGAGTCGATACAGGCCGTGGACACTCCTTTAAAAGATGGCAGCATCCTTTATAATGCATTTCTAAGGGAAACCCCAGCTAACAGATCCATTTAAAGGGCTGTCCTACTGTTTGGCACTGAAATTGATGAGAATAGGAATATAAAACAGTTCCAATGTAAAGAAAACATCAACCTCGACACAACTAAATATAAAACGAGCCGACAGCCAGATAGCTGTCAGTGTCACAGTAATGGAGTGCTCCAGGCACCTTGGCAGGAAGATCTTGTGGCTGTCTGCTACTACCTTTCACAGTATCAAGGCAAAACAGGTGCACCAACACCTGTAAACTACCGAGGGTTGATACGGGCAATCACACCCAATCGCCTGGGCCAGCGGTAAAAATGCTACACAATGGATGGATCATGGAATTATACTTCAGTTGAACAAGGAATGAATAAGACAAAAAAGACAAGAAAAGCAGGACAACTAAAGATACAAATGCAGTGTTTGCCTGCTAAGTTGGCGGACAGTGTTCTATTACTTGTGCATAGTAATAGGAATATTTCCAGTTAGAATGACTGTTGAACCTGGAACTTGAGTGTGCTGATTATGCTATTGCTTGAATTCATAGAATGTTACTACTACCTCAACAGCTACTATCTATCAAGGTGGAAAGCGCTGTAGTCAATACATTTTGGCACCTTCAAACAGGCAATGGCAGACATTCACTAACACTTTTTTTTTAAAATCAAAACATAAGTTTTGGACAAACTATAACTTTGAGCCATCCTCTTACAGTTTCAAATCACTAAGACTGACAGGCATATCATACAGACTTTCACACTTGCATTCACAAATCTACTGATGGTATTATTTTTAAAAAAACCTGCCCTACCGTAACACATTTTCATTTTTATGTACGTGTTTCCTTTCATTGCAGAAGGAATGAAAAGGTACAACTCAACAAACATAAGCAAACGAGAAGACATATATAAATCCACGATGTCACTATTAATGATGACAACTTCTACTCTATAACAAATTTAAATGTCAAATACTTTGGTTCTACACTTATCATTGATGACACTACACATCCTCGGAGGTTACGTAAAAACATACCAACCTGTCACATGAGTTCACACACACTTTGTGTTCATGCAATAGTTATTTTATAATTTTCAACAACATCCAGGGACAGCAGGAAAATATATTCCAGCTGGAACCCTACATGAATAAAAACTTGGGCCTGCTTATCAAAACAGATTAACAAAGCTCACTTCTTTGCTGGGAAAACCACTAACATGAGCTTATCAATTGGAAAAGTGATATTGTTCCCAGATGCTACAGAGCAGGTACTAAATTGTATAACCAAGAGGTGGTCCTCTACCAAGGCAGGATGCTGCTTCACAACGTAGTGAAACTGTATGTAGCAGTCAGCGGCGTCCCTAACACGGGGGTGACCGTGATTGTCTCTACTTCAGATTGAGTAGAGAAGCACTCTGCGGGTGCTGTTGTGAGCTGGTATGATGGGTATGCCTCTGTGCCGGTCACGATGCTGGGACCTTGTATGATCTGCGACACGGGTGCCACAATGTAGGTCGTCTGCTTCTCTGGAGGCACGGTGCTGCCATCCGAGAACACGACTGGCATTTGCTCAATTTTCACACTTACCTCATCCTTCTGCTGAGATGCCCCTTCAGAGTCCTCTGTGCTGTCTTCCATGTCCTTCTCCAAGTGCTGCTTCAAGCCCTGCCCAATCTTGAGCTCTCCATCAGCGCTGGCTTTACCAGAGCCACCAGCTGCAGTCGGTTGCCCTGGGGGTTTTGTCGTCTCTATTTTGCAGAACTTGACATGGGGAAACTGTTCCTTCATGAAGTGCCGGAACGTCGAGTAGCCCATTACTTTTATTGTAGGCTCAAATAGTTCGCAATACTCTCGATAAGCATTGTGGATAGTTTTCCGCGTCACTTCTGGGGGAAGATAAAGAGGTGGGGTTTTAGAAACTGTCTTTTGCTTCTCCATGGACTGTATGCTGGACGCAGACTGGGCTGCTGCCTGGGGTGTGGATGATGTGGGAGTGTGTGATTTGATAAAGTGCTTAAGGAACATGGTGGTATGGCGATATATATCCAAAGAGAATGTGTTATGAGGCTTCTTACCATGGTTTCCATGAACCCTGGGCACCACTCCCCGTGTCATCACGTGCTTCCTGATGCGCTTCAGCTGGTAGTGAGTACAGTTCTCGAGGTAAAGGAAGGCATCGAGGCAGACGCGCCTACCTTGGAACACGTACTGGGACCTGAGTCGCCTGCGCTCCTTGTGCCTCACAGTTAGCTCTGGGTTAGTGAGGACGGCCATCGTGACACCCATGAGGTACATGTCGTGTTCCTCCTTGGTCAGCTCCGCGATGTTGAGCCGGTGGCGGTACACACTCTCTGGGTTCAACCCCTTGAAGCAGTTTTGCTCCTGACATTCGCAGCATCTCTCCAGCCGTTCTCGCACCTGCTGCACGTTGTCCTCTAGTTGGTTTGGCTCGCTGCCCGTCTCTCGTACATGACTGTACTTCTTAGGTCGCTTCACTACCTTCACTATATTTGCCATCTCCCCACCACCGTCCCCTGACTTGTCCACCTGCTCCTGCTCACTGGAGGAACTGGAGCGTCGCTTGTGCACCGCCAGCTGCTGTGCATCCCCCTCCCACAGCACCTGGCTCTCCGAGAAGTCTGTCTCGTCATCATCGCCAGTGATGGTGCTGAAGAGAGAATGGTGCAGCGTGACAGGTGCGCACCACTGCATGCTTCCTGAACCATTCTGTGCCTCCTGGCCACTTTGCTGTTGCGTCTCTGTGCTGCTGGGAGCACTGGGTCCCGCACATGTCACCACCACCACTACCTGCAATATAACTCACCACGTTGCCTTACTTCACTTTATATGATTATTTAAGAGAGCATGGGAAATAAATTAATGCTACAGAGTTTAATCATACTATGTCCCATGCCCTCTTAATCTTGGCACTTAAATAAAGGTTTAACAAAATCAAATTCTTTTAGTTAATAAAGTACATTATGTACTACACCACAATTGCACGAAAACATAAGGAAGCCAAACTTTCTAAGGACTTGCTTTCCTACGACCTGAAAACTGAACTCAAACTTGAAACTGAATTAATAGTTTAAGGTGTGTCGAGTTTTAAGTTCACTGCAGTTAAGTCTGCTTTCTTAGGAAACTTATAACTAAATGGAATGTAACTGAAGGGAGTATGATCTAATGCCAAAAAGGTGGAACACACATTGAGCAGGCTGCATCATGATAGAGTTGTTACTTGGTTTCCTGTCATGTCATTCCTGAGCAAGCATGGTGGACAGCTATCCGAGAAAACAAAGAATCGTCATGCTGTTCACTGCTCGGAGCGACAAGTCCAATGGTGTAGTGTGCCACTCGGAGGGCCGTGGCATTTTGCATTGTGGTCGGCTGGAGAATCTCTGCAGGCATGCAGTTCTCTCTCCTCCTGAACTATGTTTCGTCATACGACCTGTGAGTTGTGGCACATTCACCATCGGCTACATGCATTTCCAGCATGTGCTTCCGCACCTGAAGCGAGAACACTGGTTCCAAGCCCTGCACTCTACATACCTGGACTGCCGTAAGATCGGCGGACACTTTGATGTTTTATCATGAACTGTACGGAAGTATAAGGAACGTGGGGATTTTAAAAGGAAACAATACTTGTGTGCCATATAAAAGTAGTATTTGTTTAAAAATGCAATTTAACTTTTGCTTAGTGAATTGCAAATTGGCACACTTATTTTGCTATACATTCTCAGTCTTTTTCTTGAATAGTAGTTAGTAAAGGGGATTTCTTACAGTATTTCAACTTTATTCGTATTTTAATCAAAGGGATAAATTGTATTTTTGAAATAGTAATGTAATTATGAAAATCTATTTTTGTACCCAATTTTATATAAAAGATGCTGGTAAATTATTTCACATTTTAGGGAAAATAAACATTCAAAGACGCTTGCAGTTCTGGCAGCCATATTGCCAACAGCTGATACATTAATTTTCACTTTAATTAATTTTGCTGTTTGAGAAGGGTACAATGTATGTTTTGTTTGTGTAAAATTTTGTTATAGTGTTTTATGTCTTCTGCTTGCCTGTTCTGGCATTAAAACTTGTGCAAATCTCAGAGATGCTTAGCAACAATAACAAAAGACTTTCCTAAAGAGTTCTGAACATTCTAATTCACGTAAAATAATCCACTGATTATTTTCCTGCACTCAATTATTTTTTGAATGAAGTGTTTTGCATTTTGTCCTGTGTAAACATTTCCCTCTAGATACTGGCGGGAAGGTGTCCATTACTAATGGTACCTACATGCCACCATCTTTGGTCTGGTTCAATGGGTCTTGGAGGGCGGACGTGCGCTTCTTCGCGCTGCGTGCCACGGGAACATTATCAAGTTGTGTTAATCATTTAGGGTAACAATAGTTTAAAGCATATATTTATTCAAGAACCTTTTTCTTAGCTTTTGCTCTCCCGTGTGCCGACCATCCTCTCTGCCGACTCGCGACCCTGAAAGAATTTAACCACGTATCTTCCAGCTTGGCGAGTTAAGCCATTTTTCGCCGCATAGGCCCTTGGCAGGTCTCGTGTGCCAGGCCCGCTTTAGACACGAGGAGATTGTATGTTACCACGTGTAATCTTTCTGGCAATATATTTCTTTGTTGCAAACTACGTGTCTTATTTAACGTAAAGAACATTCACCTTGGGAACTGGCCCTAACCAGCAAGTGTAACCACGTGGTCGCCGACCACGTGCTCAGTGCGTTGCCATGACGTTCCTAAACATTTCATAAGACGAGTGCTGCGAGGGGATGCAGCAACAGGCTGTCGATCTGTAACGACCCTGAGAGGAGATCCTCGTGTTTTTCCAAGTAATTGAAAATCTGGTGCCCTGGGAAAACTACTATCTGAATCCACATCCATCGACGATATGGAGCATTATTAAGGTAATCTGCCATCGTACTCCTCTCGCAAGCCCCAAGCCATGTCAAAGTGTACAGTTTTAAATGGGCGAAGGTGAAAAAAAATAGTGTTAGAGAGCCGTGTGAGTTAGAAGTATCTGTACATTTTAAGCAACTGCTGTGATACTTTCACTTTTAAGTTCTAATCTCAAATAATCATGGATGGTATGACTATGGAGTCAGTATATTGGTTAATGCATGTAGCAGTGAGTGGGGGTGTTCTCTGGGTACTCCGTGTGAGTGCCTAGAAGATATCCAGCTGCTGTTGCAGCATCACTGTGTAGAAAATGAGAGCTGTAATGCAATTTATTTTGTGGATGAAGTGACATGTAAAATACAGCCTATGTTTGTCAATTTTCATTCTGAATGTGTCTATGTATTTTTTTGTTAAGAATTACTTGATAGGGCAATAATGCAAAATCTGTAGAGTATTTAGGTAAAAGACTCTACTTTTTCATTATATCCAAGAGCAAATCAAACCAAATATCAAGGTCAACACCTTGTAACAGCAGAAGAAAAGCTATGTAAAACCTTAACGCGAGTTACTTATAACATACATTCCATAGCAATTATTTTTGAAATAGCAACATTTACTTTGTGAAAAAAAAAATCATAGGGATGGTCGGGTACCCAAAATTTTGGGCAGTATTTCGGGTAATGGAAATGCCCGGAATATCAGGCGGGTATTGTGAATGCCCGAAAATATGGGGCCGACATTCTTCCAATATTCATCCAGCTTAATTTATATAACTCAAGTAGTATAGTAAAACTCACTTAAGACATTCAAAGGGCTGGATGCTAAAAACTTCTTATCAGGGAAAACTTATTCGGGGGGGAAAAGATATTTTAAATTTTAACAAAATTGCAGAATCTACAAAAAAATTGGCACCAAGTTTTCAGTTTGTGCTTTATAGGCCCGCGTACTTGCAGAAGCCATCAGACACTGCACTATAACTATTGCAGTATACACAAAAAAACTTATTTAAAGGGGCCTAAATGCACTTATGTAGGAAAATAACAGGTGCTTCCTAACCCTATTTTTTTTTTTTTTTTTTTTTTTACCAAAACAACTGCCAAATGCCAACATAAACAAGGGACGCACCAATGAATAACAGCCAGTGCCACGTCCACCTACATCACATTTCCGCACAGGTTCTAAACCTTTTACAAATGTTTTAATGCATATGTGCGTAAATATGAAAAATGTCCGTTGAATAATTAATAGTAATGTGAGACACCAAACACCCTTAAGATTACAGCATTTGTTATTTTTCTACAGATTTTGCGCCTGAAAAAATATGTATAATTTACACTAGCGCAGGCAAGTAAAGTGAACAGCCACACACTGCGGCGTGTGGTTTATGTTTTGTCCAAACTTCCTTGGAACCTGCGCAGTGTGCGGCTCAGGTTTCATTATCGCTAAAAGTTTATAAATTAGTTGTGATGTCTTTTCAAACAATGTGTATCGGGAAAGTATATAATTTAATTTTGTTTTTTATAAATATCCATTAGTTTTTAATGTTAAATGTGGGTTATCTTTCTTCAACAAAAATATTTTAAATGGGATTTACTAACATCGGGCTAAATGAAAGATCTAGGAAATTAAAAACATTGCCCTAATATTTCTAGTATTTAAAACTTACTATGAATCAATTTTTTTTACATCCGATGTACATTAATTTTTACCAAAAATGGATATCAGTGGATATTTTTATCCAAAATTCATCCCCTTATTTTAGTTTTAATGCCCGACCGAAATTGCCAGAGCCCGAAAATATGAGGTAAGTACTCGCCCTTTCTTCTTGTGCAGTACAGATCTTGATCTTAAGTTTTATGCTCATTTCTTATACCCAACACACAAGAAAGAATGTAAATCTCACCTACACTGTACTTACACATATTAAGTTAAGTCTTTAGTTACGTTCAGTTCAGTTCTGTTTTCAGATTTAAGAAATGCAAAACGCAAGCCTTAGTCCATTTCCACACTGTCTATTAGGTAGTGTATTTGAGATTTTGTTATTTGCCAGTTGCCTTGTAATGTAATGAAACACACATCTAGCCAAAAAAATAATAAAATATTGACTATCACTTGCTACTCCTTAACCCGTTCAGTCACGCATTAATTTCTTAGTCAAACTGTTTTGCAATAATGTAATATTTTGATGTGACTGTACTTGTGTCTAATGTACTGGTAACAAGTGAACAATGTGCTGCGTTACCATCAGCCAATCATAAACAAGAAGAGGTGTGGCAACTTTCACGAATCAGATTACCCACCAAGAAGACACTCGAGACATTGTGTACTTATTACTCGCTACGTACAGCACTGGCAATAAATATATTTCATGTGCAACACGTCCACGATCGTGAACACAGTGACTGAACGTGTTAAAGCAAGACCATTAACCTCAGAATTTCTAGTACCTATGTGAAAATAAGACCACTAATGTTTTTGAAGTAAAAATTGTTATGATAAATTTTCTCATATTCTGGTGAAACAGCACTACGCAGGCCACACACAACACAAGTCAGTATTCAAGTGTGTGTGCCAAACTATAGGCTATTCACGATAAAGTAAGCACTTTTTGAAGGTTTCATCACATAATAGTAAATCAAATTAGAGTAACTCTACCATATACAGATGTGAAACATGCTATAAAAATTTCTGTTTGAGGGACTAATTTATTTCTCTTTTAATTCCTTCAATTGCTAGAGAATGGATCTTACAGAAAATGATATGCTTGTATATTAACTGCTAAGTAATATTTTCCCAGTACATGCTTCACACCATGGTAAAGTATTGAATTTAAAGTAAGAACTAGTAGCTATAGTTAAAAATTCATGTTCAGTTTAAATAGCATCCTCACCCCGCCCTGCCTGAATATGCTTCCAAGTAAATATAAAATTGACTTGTTTCATGGCAGCTTTGGATAACAAGCTTCTGGTTCCAAACACCAGGTAAAAAGTGAGCGAAGACGTAAAGCCATCCCCTGATGGGAGTTCTAATATATAAAGGATACATTAGTGCTGCATTCCATTAATTCTGATGGCCAATCAAATCACTGATTTGTCAGTACTCGCATTGCAAGCAGTAAAGAAACATTAACACACTGCAGTGATGTCTATTTTAATTTGGCCTAAAGAAAAGGAATGAAACTAGAAATTTCTGTCCTAAATTTGATTTTTCTGCTGATTTAAAGACTGTTGACATATTAAACCACTTTAATAATTCTGGACTGAAAAAAAAAATAAATGTTCACAAGATATATATATGTATTTTTTAAGAATAGGGGCTTTTTTGGGGAAAAAATAACTTAAAGTGGTATAATTGCACTCTACTAATTACGCAGAACAGGAATTTACTAGGGGCATCAACATTTAACAATAGAAACCCTAGAAATGATAGTGGGGAGTGCTATGAAGATCAGCCCTTCCCACTATCCTATTTGTAAATTGTATTGGTAACATTGCCAATTTAGGTAATGTTCAGTCTTCGGTTTGAATTTTTTGCAATTGAACATGTTTTCATAATAAAATAATACAATATTACAAATAGAATGAAAATGTTAAATTGCAAAACACACATACATTATTTTCCAGTGAAATTGGGCTACACATGAACATCATTTCTGAGGAAACTCGAAGCTTCGCTGGTGTGTGACGCTTCACATCACCACCAAAAAAAAAATTGCAGGTTCACCTTGGATCACTGTTTTGGAGATTTACTGCCCTGCTGGCACTGAGACTATCACACTTTATTTTTTTACATCAAACTACATGGAGCCCCTCCAAAATTCCTAGTAATTATGATTAGTAATCATTATATCTTACATGTCCGGGTATTGTTTTCCTGATTTTCAAAAAAAGCCCCTATTCTTCAGAATTACTACTCTGCACCAGTAATACTCAGTGTTCTCTGTACTCGTCTGCAGCATCGGCACAACAGAGGCATTACTGAAATAACTCACCAGTAAAATCTATCTGTGAATATTAGAACATGGCATACGGATAATTAGGTTTTAAAAAATTTAATGAAATATACACATACAGACCTGATTCTGATCCTTCAAACTGAAGTTTGGTTTTTCAATCCTTTCAACTGAGAGAAGTTTGTGCAATACTTCGCTGGCTTCCTTCTCTGCAGCATCAACCCGCTCCATCAGGCTGCCAACATCAACAGTCGTGATTACCAAACTCGAATACCGGTAGTTACACATTTACATACAAAATTTAACGCTCTTCACTTGGACACTGTATTTGTTTATTTAGCGTCCATAATCACACAGACCATTGTGCTGGGAATGGTCCACAAAGACAGTTCAAATGAGAAGATTATCCTTGCACAGTTTGAGGAATGGAAACAAACGGGTAGTGGTGTATTTATTTATTCCCGTTAGTTAGGCTACTTTGTTGTTATTGTAGTGGTGGAGGTATTTTGATTGCATTATATTTTTTCTCATAAATAAATTTTTTTTTAATTATTAAGTTATTTATACAATTTTCTACAGTCACCTGTAACATGCTTACATGCAATACTGATGTGTACCAGACATACACGCTATGCCTTTGTGCCTATTTGTGCGACCGCAGTTGAATCAACCACAACAGCTGCACCAGACTGATCGACATTAAGTCTTTATCACGTAGGTGCAGACTGACGACAACTGCGCTCTACACTTTTCTTGTCAGGCTGCAACACGTGGTCCGCAAGCCACCACCCTACTTTAAATTTGTTGCAATGGGCAGCTCTTGTAATAAATTAGTATGCTGTCTCGAGTGATGCATCCCAGAAAGCCACTACTATTGGGCGCATCAACTATTGTAGGAAACACGGGGGTAGGTTCTATGTCAACGAACCTGCTTGCCATATTAGGAGTGCTATGTGGCCCCAAAGGGTGTCATTCAGTGGGGAATAATATTCCCAAGGTATATGTAAATTTTCAGGGAGCTCCCTATTTCCATCTGGCCTTAATAAATTAAACAGTGCATTTTTCTTAACATTGCACCATAAGTTACTACTAGAGAGGCAGCCTGCTTTACCATTGGTGTTATGGCAATTTCCAAACATTCAGGAGCTGGGACACGCTCCTGAAATGGAATGTTCCACTATGTCACACATACTCGAGTGAAATAGATCGATATCAGTGGAAGTGAAATGGAATGCAGAAATCCCCTAATTAGGGCTAATTCAACAAGGGTTCATTTGTATTAGATTTATAAGAGCGTATATATAATCATTCATCCCTCAACTGTCTGTAAAGGTCTCATTTCATTTAATATCACCTTTGAAGTGTGATCACATACCTGTGTGGCTTAGGCACTTACCGGTATGTCATCAATGTGTATTTAGTGAGTAGTCATAAATTTCCATAATCATCATTTGTTCAATCATAATAATTTTAAGTGTGCATTTTTTTTTTTTTTTTTCGTTTTGGCACCGGCTTCAGCGAGCTTCACTGAAGCTGCGGCCATGACAGTGGATCTAACTTGAGCACTCTGCCTACCGGCAGCACGAAAGTTTCGCTCCGCAGCGGACCTCGTCGGCACCCACAATTTAATCTTTATTCATCGTAACTACTATAGCAACTTAACACAGGAACGTTTGTATTCATCTGTGTGGGGAGGGTTGACCGGGCTGCATCGTAATGAACGTATCAGGACTTAGCGCACATCACCATGTAAGTTCTCCGCAAAAGTCCCTCGCCTTATTTTACAGTATGTCATCGGCAGGCTGCAAATGCGGAGCCCACGTAAGTGTTGAATGTGACGGCATAAGTGTTATGTATCATTCAGAGGGTCAATTAATAGTTATAAACTCAGTCATTGATTTTTACTGACTACTTTACTCTCCTGAGTATCATTGGGCACTGTGCCCTAATGCAGTAAAGATTCAAATCAGTGTTTCAGTGTAAAAATCTTGTATTCCTCCCTAAAGCAGGATCAATTCAGTTTTTTTAACGGTGTGCGAAGTGGTCTACAAGCTTCGTCCTTCAGCAAAGACCAATCATAATTAACGCAGTTAATTAACATTTAACAAAACATTCATATCTAATTGACAGCGGAACCACAGATCCCTTTAGACAGTTGGCCTACAGCCAACAACATTGTTCTACTGAATGTGACGCCATCCACCTCGCACACACTCCAGGCATCGCGGACTGTTAGCAGCTGCCCAAACGTCTTGTATCTCTCCACTTTCCTACAGTGAAGTGAGCATGGAAGGCCATACCCAGTCACCTACTTCATATTTTTATATTAGGTCTGTTTGTTTGAAGTAATTAATTTGCATATAGGATATTTGGATTTCTTCCACACTTTCATCAGTATTATTTTTACACATCAATTTCCCTGATCATAATAATAACCCTTCCCACTCCCTGTACATTTATTTTTAAAGTAGTAGTTGACGCCAGCTGACAGCCAGCGGCGCTAGAACCCATGACTGCGCTCACAACACACGTGTCACATGTCCTGCACGTGCGCAGAGAGGCCAATAACTTTGAACTTTCGTATAAATGTTATTTTCAGTGTAAAATATCTTCTATTGTACTTGCAGAGTTTAATATGTCTTAAAATGTGTTCAAGTGTTTGTTACTATTTTTAAATTGTTTGGCACAGAGATTAAGAACACTTAATATTCCGGCATGAACTCCGTCATAAAGAGACACTAAAATAATATTGAAATTCATAAGAAAATTATAGAAATGTAAAACAATACTGTATTTAATTTGTGACACTTTCTTTTCAATAATTGAATATTTACTCTGCGTACATAGCACTTCCACTTATGTGAACCCCCATAGGTGGCCATGGTAGGTCCGTGCGATGCTTGCATCTGGACAGTCTGTTGAGGAGAGCTGGTGAGGTAAGACACTGTCACATGCACACTACAACTATTGTTCACTGATGTAGGTTTCCATAGTCAATGTAGTTTACTGGTTAATCTTTGCTTGCTTACATTTTGCAAGACATTTTCCCCAGCATTATGCTTCCTCTTTACTAATTCTTACGCCCTTGTGGCATTTTTAACTTAATAGAGAAGGAGGAGAAAGATGTCTGAGAGGTCACACAACTTGAATCAGGCACCATCTGCCTATGTTTATAGCGTTTCATTGTAACTTCTGCATCATTGCTACACACAATTTTAAGAGCTTTATTTTTATGTATGTATTTGAGGAGATTTTTTGTATTTGAATATTTTACGGCAACATCGCGTATAACCACGTGGCCGACCGACGCCAAGTCTTTTAATACGCCAACGTCGCGTTTGAGAGCTTATTTATGTAACATTGCATGTGCAATCATTTATTTCAGGGTTCAATGTATTTTTCACGTAAATTGATGCTTTTTATAATTTACCATGCTGTCACGTTAATGTTTGATTTTACCACAATCAGGCATGTTACAAGCCTGTAACCACAGCAATCGTAAAGAGAATAATTTTCTCCGCAATAATAACCTTTTGTCTGAATTTAGTTTGCTGAAATATTGCAATTTCACCTGCATCACGTGGTCCGCTACGAACTTCATCCAGCGGCATCCGCGCCATCTAAGCTTGTTTTCACACATGTGTGTTTATTGTGAATACTCATCTCGTGTCCCATCTTGTTTCATGTATCATTTGAAGGTTTATGTAATTTTCAATTAGTGTGCGGTGCCATTATTCTCGTCCTAGCCGGCTCTGTGTATGGGCCATCACCACACTACCCACGTGCTGGAGGGCGAGCCTCGACGAGTTTGTGTTAGTGATGATGAGTAATCACACATGTTAAGTATTTAAGGTTTCATTTGTAATTCACCGTGTCCTGTCTTCAGGGAAAAACTGTCAGTCCACCCTAGCAGCTGTCAGCCATCTTCCCTTGTGAAGGCTGTGCTTTCACGCACCTCGGTGAGATCATCCATCTAGGCGTGCACTAGAGTAAAAGTCGTGACCGAGATAATCATAGTTTCATTGGCACGTTGATGTGTATGCATAGTAACAATAAAAACACGCCTACAGTGAACTTACCTCTGTTATTCAGTAGTGACAGTGTCCTAGCCACATGTATTTTATTAAGTGTTTATTTCCAGTGATGTTTAGTAAAAAGTTTAGTATTGCCTACATGTTTGTAAGTACGCACGGATGAGACGGACACACAGAACCCACAGCATCCCTGAGAACACTGAGTCTCAATAGTGTGGTGATTGGGAAGCACCACTGGCGACAAATTACCAATAAGTATTTGTGTCATCGTTTGTCTCATGTCTCACCTGACGGCGTCATAGTCTAGAAAAACAAACATACAGATGCAGAAATGAGTACAAACTTCAGGAGAGCAAAACGTATCTTTTTGAATACTCTCCTCCCCACTTTCTCAAACGTTATTACAGCGAACACTAGCAGTGACAGTCATAATATTAATTAGGCATACTTTCTAGTTAGCACTGGAAGGCATAGGGGTGATTGGAGTACCTATTTAAACAGGCACTGAAAATATTTTGCATATTAAACATGATAAAGGTGTTTTAATTGTACATGTCTAGAATGTTACTATAAGGTTGTAAAACAAATTACTGGTATCATTATGAATACTTCAGCAGAACGGTGTTGATATCTTCTCTGGTATTGAATGTGGCTATCACAATATGATATAGGTCCATCAACAATTTGCTGAAACACACTTTAATTCAGAATGTCTCTAACCAAACTAACACTCCCACTTTCCTGTGAGTGTCTGCTGGGAAATGCGAAGGTTGAACACACGAGCGGGCGAAGTGGGGGGGGGGGGGGGGCAGAACTGTCACAGAGTAGACTAAACAGAAGCGAAACTTGGTTGCTCATTGACCATTCAAAGTCTGGCAGTTGCACATAATGAAACATTCACATTTTGTCAAGCTAGTCAGGCATGTTATTCTCCAGGAGCTGATTGGTACACAACGTTCTGTTCTGCTCGCTGTGAGGCTGGAGTTCGCTACGTGTATCACCATTCTATTCCCCATTTCTCTGTGCCCCAATCATAGGCACCACGCCACTTTGTCTCGCCAATAGCAGCTCGCGGTCAGTCCCGAATGTTGGAACTTCTATTTGCTTCGAAGGAACAATACTGTTTCATCAAGTTTTACAAAAATTTTGACAAGTTATGCATGGTCTTTATTCGAAAGACCCAATAACAAATGACCCGAGTTTAATTCTGACCAAATAACCCACTAAAATAAATATCGAAGACTATCATTTATTACTATAAGAACATAACGTGACACGCCCCTTAAACGATTTTAAAGCGGTTCTGCCCGTCTACCAACGGCAAAATTACGTACATTTCATCAACACATTTATTTTTGGTGCGTTTAAATGTATAAAAATAATATAAATATCCCATATACTAAATGTAGACTTAATTATATGTGCAGTAGCAATTTCTCACAAACCCTCTCCCAAAAACCATCCAAACGCATTTCTTTCAATTCTGATCCTTATCGCAAGCACAAACGGTTGAAAATGGCATCTCACGCTCCGTGACACAATTGCATTCAATTTTGAACCGTATGTACACAACCCGTTCCCTAAAAACTACCAGTAAAAAGGAAAAACTACTCTTTACTTATAGTAACAAATACTGGAGAAATAAATGGTAAAATGCTACTACTTACGTTTATTTAACAACGAAAATTAAAGTGATAATACATAATCACAATAGAGGAATTTTTTATTATCCGATCTTCCATTGTCATGTAAAGTTTGATAGCCTTCGATCATATATTAGCAACAAGATAAAATGTTATAATTTGTATACACATTTATTTGCAAAAAAAAGGAATCAAAACAATTTCCAATAATTTCTTCTATAATTATAGAAACATTTATTTTAATTAATTTTAAAAATATTACTTTAAAAAAGGAAACATTTAAAAAAAGTTTGCGAAAAGAATTGATTTCTTTGCTAAGAAGATTATCTAACGGCTATGATGGCATTAGATGTAGATTATTAAAGCAATGCGCGTTTTAAATCAGTGTACCATTAAGCCAAATTTGTAATGATATCTTCAATACTTGATTGTTTCCAGACAGACTCCAATGGGCTATGGTAACGCCATTGTTCAAGAAAGGAGACAAGACCGAAGTAAACAATTATTAACCCACTTCACTTCTTACATCCTTTTCAAAAGTAATAGAAAAAAATTAGAACAGGATGTTGCTGCAACATTTTGAGAATCACAAAATCATATCAAATTTTCAGTTCGGCCTTGGGAAAAACATGTCAACAAATGATGCAATTTTCAAACTCACAAAAAGCATTCTTAATACACTTGATAAAGAGATGCCATCTAATGGAATATTCTGCGACCTCACTAAAGCATTTGACTGTGTAAATCATAACATACTTATAGGAAAAATAAAGTTTTATAGAGTCTCAGGTACGCCAAATAAACTAATAAGCTCATATCTTTCAAACAGACAACAAGTGCGAAACAAAGGCAAACCTACTTCATTCTATTCTTAACCAGGTAAAATCAAGCATAGGGTGCCATAAGGATCAATATTAGGCCCACTACTCTTCCTAGTTTATATCAATGACCTTCAATGTGCCTTAATCCCAGAAACTACTTCAATTTTATTTGCAGATGATACTACCATCATAGTCTCTGGAGACTCAGTTAATAATCTTACACAAAAAATTGACACAATATTTACAGAGCTAAACGCATGGTTTACTGCAAACAAATTATATATCAACCCAGATAAAACATATCTCATGAATGTCCTCACAAAGAACAGAAAAAAAAAAAAACATTAATTCATATGTTAGCAATAACAGAGACAAAATTATGGAAACTATAGTGATTAAGATTCTCGATTGAGGTAACTCCACTGACAGCGAAAAGTGTTTCACATGCAAAAGAGAACTGTAAGAATAATCCATGCAAAAGAAAGTCAGACTCATGTAGACCTCGTTTCAAGAGCTCAGAGATTTTAACATTCGCATGTGAAAACATGTTTTCTATACTTATATTCATGTCCAAAAACAGTCATTTATTTCAGAATAATGAATCCTTCCATAAGCATGACACTAGAATTTTAAAAAAAACCCTTACATGTAGCGTCAGTTTACTTAAAACTTGCCCAGAAAGAAATTTGCTTACCTAACCAAAAACTCTTTAAAAAAACACATTAAAGAATTTTTTGCTAAACTAACACTTTATAGTGTAGAAGAATATCTAAACTACAAAAATTAAGAAATTATTGCACAACATGTCTTTGTACGCATTTCTTGTTCCGGTTTACTCATTTCCTTTTTCTTCTGTTTAAGTTAAACAAAGATGCGCCACACCATGTTGGAGAAGGATTGCTCAAATTATGAAGAAAAGATGTGATGCATGTACGTGTAGTCTGAAATATATATGTGTGAGTTTACTATGTCTAATTTACAAACTTTGTATACTGTAATTTGACGTGTCCAATATCTTTGTACAGTTTCGTATTGAAAAACATCCTACAAATGCAATAAAACAAAACAAAAACAAAACAAAATAACATATATTCCCAAGCTGTCCTCTACATCGCCAGCACCAACACTCACAGTACCACGTGCCACCATGTGCAGACAGCAGAGAACATTCAGCCAGTGTTCAACGTGTGTGATGAGTGCATTAGTGCAGTGCATCAGGGGTTATTTATTTATTTAGTTGTTAAATAATAGGATCATATCTAGGCATTTTTAGCTGTGATTGTACCATAACTAACTGGGGAAACCACCCGCTCCAGCTTAAGGAGTAGATAACATATTATTGAATATAGGGTGTAACTCCACCCCGAGTAACCAAATCTGTGTGTCGTTATAACCATACACATTCCTGTAATTATAACCATTACGAACCACTCCAATTTTAATGTTAATTATAAGAGTGTACATGTAATCATCTATCGAGAATCAGCCACCTGAAGCACCATTTCATTTAATATCACCCTTCAAGAGCGGAATCATGGCGTCACATTCTTAGCCATATCTAGGGCTGTGGCAATCACGAGTATGTCACCAATGTATTTTTTTTTTTATAATTATCATAATTATGTACAATGTCAGTTTCATTTATCATGTTAATTATTAAGTTCTGTTTTTTTCATGTTTTCAAATTTGGCACCGGTTCGCCGGACATGCAACGAAGCCGACAGCAAAAACTTAGTACAATAGACAAATGTTTGTAGATTGACCTGCAATAATAGATCTTGTATATAGAAGTACGATTTATTCAGGTTACGTTTTACACAGGGCTTATGCCTGCCAGTAAGGCGGCACCGAAAAACGGCAAATGGACAACAATAATTAAGTGAAATTAAAGCTTCCCCAGATGCAAGCACTGGGGAAATGGAGGATAGGTGTCTCAAATGGCTAAAATGAAATGGTTCCAGGAATAAGTCTATTGCAGGTTAACAGTCAGTTCACAAAAAAGGAAGTGCCGTTAGGGGGCGCGAAATACAAAACATGCTACATACACGATCTGCACCTTCGGAAGCTGAGATCTTACTAACTATGTAGACATGGCATCGACTTGCAATACCGGCGAGTCACGAGGAACTACTTTCTAGTACAAGTTGCAATACGCTACTTACCACACTTACTGCACCCTAAAAAGACACACGTAATACCGCCTTCATAAAACATTCTTATAAGTAGCAGAATGAACACAGTGAGTGAGAAGTGGATGGTAAACAGGTGGATTGAATAAAACAGAAAATAAAATACATTACACTGCGGGTAATAAAAGAATGGGTGGCTTTATTTAGCATCTGTCCAAGTCTAACAACTAGATACTGACTGGCATCTTCCTTAAACCTGATGTGTAGCGAGCTTTACCATAGGGGAAATGAGGTATTGTGGATAGAAAAGCTACTTGCCAGGGTTAAGGGAGCCAGGCCGCAGTGCGAGCATGAAATTATACTTGCTAGAAACTGGTCGTGATGGCCAATGATCATTGGTCTGTCCCTTCTTGATGGTGTTATCAGTTGAAAGAACCTTCCCACTAGACATAAACTAAACTTCAAATAGACTCATTTAGTCAGGAATACCGCCCCCCAGCCACCCGCCTCGGTGTTATTCCAGCTCACTTGCATGGGTTATTTTGGGAACCCAACGGCATTATTAAAAACACATTGATGTATGTTGCCCTCGCCCGTGACCATTTTTCATACCGGCTGCTCCTAAATGCAGCACACATGCACTTTCGACGACTGATCACTGACGAGCAGCGTAGTGTAGTGTGAGTGCAGGATTGGGCAAGATCGGGCATTGCAGTACAGTGCAGGGAGTGTAGCGCCATGTTCGGCTACAAGCCTGAGAAAGCGGGCGCAGTAATACACTACCAAATGTGTTATGTAAAAAGGATCGTAGCATTTCCACAAATACATTTCTTGCTATGATATAAGGACACGTGACATGTAAATGAAGTGCAATATGTTTAGTTGCCTCTGCACCCAGTGTTATTGTTTTTAAAGTGTTATTGCTTTCTGTCACAAAAGTTTATTCTCCTCATCACCACCGATGTTATGTTCACCCCATGTCATTTCAAACGCAAGGTATTCTGTAGAATAATTATTGAATGGTTTTTTTAGCAGTATTTCAATGTATGATAGCATATACAGGCATATTTGGTTCTCCGTATGTGCAAGTAGATTCCTCCATGGCAGGTGGGCCCACCACTGCAAGCCCCCTCGTGCCACAGTGGAATGTCAGTCAGCAAGTCACAACTAGAGTAGGAGGCACATGTGAAACCGTGCTCATGTTGTCAACCTTCATCATCTGTCATTTTTTCAGCAAATTGTTAAGTATTACGAACCTTTTTTGTTTTAGCCGTCCAGGATACTCCCTCTCGTCACCCCAGGAATCGCATCGCCTGGGGAATTTATATCTTGATCAGCACACCTAATCTTAATGCAAGCCTAAGGCTTTATCTACTGCATAGCCTTTACCGCAGGTTCAAAGCGAGCAAGTGTATAAGTTATTCTCCAAGAGGGAATAATCAAATTTGTAATAAACCGCATGAACTGATGAGGGTGTTTATTCGATAGCCAAAAAGTGTTTCAGGGCACAGGCCCCTTAAAACATGCCATTTCCTGATGCAGTGTCTGTGAATTTTAAGGGTAAATATTATTTGAATGTGTGTGTCAACCTAACCAAAGTACCGTGAGTAGCATTTATGGGCATGTAGTTTGGCCCTGACAATCCAGGTATAGGGAATTCTGTTTTGATTACATCAAAGACATATTAAATTGCAATACCAAGCGGTGAATAGGCTGCCTGAAGAGCCCATCGTATAAAAAACAAGACTCCACATAAGGTGAACTATTGCAAGATCTAGGCGGGAATGGGTTCCGGGTGATCGAGCCACAACACCCCGAGGTTATCAGGACTCAGCTCTGCCACAACAGCAGCAGTGATGCTGCCACAGTGACATTTGGTGCCTACCAGGTATACAATTCCTAACGCTGCAAATTATGTTCACCACCTTTGTAAATCCCTATAAACCTCATATAGTCCAGTCAAGCCACATCAATTGGCGCCCAACATGAGTGATAATTATCCACCAAAATCCATGTATGAAATTTCGACCAACATTTCAAATTTCTTCCCACATCAAGTAGTCCAACGGCGCCATCCTAATCCCAACTAACTGCCTACCCGCAATAAGAGGAAGCAGAAGAGAACATAAACAGTGACGCAATGCCTTCCAGATGCCTGTGAAATGCAAGAAAAGGGACCATGTGTTCTGTGGGAAAAGTGGCATACAAATGATGGTTCATCACCATTGGGGGAAAGCGGAGAAGAAGGGTGAGAAAGGCAGCCATCTTTGTGCAGCATGTGACGTCAGGGTTCACATCGCCAGACAGGACATAGGACAAAGGAAGGGGAGGGAGTGCGTACCTGTGCCACCCCCTCTACAGCCAGCAGCAGTACCCAGCAGGACAGGAGTGTGGATCTAAGAGAGGGGGAATTACCCCTCCTTTCGTGTGCTCATCGCTTGTGCCGCACACCGGCGGTCAGCTGAGAAGGAACTGGTTTGTTGAACCCTTCGCCCACACTCGAGCAGGGCTGCCACGTAATGCCCACCGCACCATGCACGTAGACTGGAACTGTCATCTGCACCATACACGTTACTGTGAAATGTCAACATGGTTACCTACACCACATCCACCGCAACAGAAACACCATTGTGTTTACAGTCCCTCAAAGCACTTCCAGCTAGAAAGAACAGACAACTGCAAGCAGATTAGTGTTTATGTGTGGTACGTGCTACATTAATGACGGATAATGAAATGCACAACAACAAGTTCAGGACCTCTTGTCAACATGTCACATTCTATTGAGCAGTGGCGAGAGGTATCAAAATTTCAATTCGCAGGCAGACACAACATGCAAGAGTGATGAGATGCAAGGAAGCGTTGCACAAGTCGCATGAGAGGAGGAACACCAGGCAAACACAGCAGAAATGTAAGCAGGGGGGCAACTTCCACATGTCAACAGTGCGCATGTGGTGAGCGGAGTACCGACACAGTCGACATCAGCAGTGTTACCTCCACCCCGTCCAAATACAACTCCATTACAATATTTACCCATCAGTACCTATTTACTGCTAATGCCTACAATGTACCCAACACTCTTGTGCCCGTCAATCCTACCACCACAATCCATGCTTTTCCCTACCATGCCGTATGACACAGCAAGCAGAGGCAATACAATCAACATGAAGAACCGCATTGGAATCAGCTAGAAAGAGAGGGGCCACTGAGATACACTTCAACGCAACTCCACCAGGACAAACACACGAAGACACCCTGCAGATTTCAGATTTTGCCCGCATTTGAGGGTACATCGTCGAGAACCCCACACCCTTCCTAGAGAACTGCACCGACAGGCTCAATGGGTATGGTGTCAGTCATAAGGAATGGGCTAGCTGTGTTGGCATGCAGTTCCAAGGAGACGCACAGTTTTGATGGAAATCACTAAACCATTAAAGGCTACAGTGGCACGTTTTCGCCGTGTATTACAGAGCCATTCCAGGGGTGTGTTAAGCTCTATTCAGGTACAGAGAGGCCTCATGCTGGAAGAGCAACAGCCCAATGAACTAGTAACTGCATTCGTCACATGCAATGTACACCTAATCCACCAGGTTCCCCCGCAGTTACCGGACCGGGAAGTCTTGGGAAATATTGCGAAAAAAAGTCAGTCCAGAATTCAGGGCAGCACTGATACCGCTACTGAATGGGACCACTGAAGACATCATGCTCGCAGCAATCCTACTAGAACATGACCACATACAACTGCTCCACGATCCAGGTGTAGTTCGATGACATAACGAGAAGAGAGACACTCGGGGACATGCCGCCCCACCACCGGTACAGCAGGAGCAAAACAGTCAGTTCGGCCAACCTAAAAAAAAATTTTCCCACCACCAGTGAACAGACCAGCATACCAGAACGAGAGGAGGCATGAGGTGCAAGGTACAACACACTGTGCGGGATTGAAGCCACATGTGTGGGATGTAAGTCAACCATCCACTCATCCGTGTCAATATTGCCCTACACCGGCATACCACTATAATAGCAAATGCCCCAATAATCCCCATCTCTCACTCATTCAGGAAGCCGCAAGTAAGAAGCAGTGAAACAGGATGCGGTGGTGAGGTGGGGCTGGACATCTCTTCCACCTCTTTACTGCATCCGAAACTACATGACCAGACACAACAAGTCTTGTTAGAACAGGTTAGTAATGGCGAACAGCAATTTATCAGGATTCTTGTAAATGTAAAGGGACGTCAGTGCTAAGCACTAGTTGATACCGGAGCATCACACAACTTAATTAGGCCAGAATTTGTAAAATAACAAGATGTAGAACCTGATCATATTGTCGTTCGGTTAGCCACCAAAAATGAGAACGGTACAGCATTAAGTAAACACCAGGCCACTTTTCAACAGTTGTTAAATGAACACAAAGATGTATTTGGAAGACAGGATGCTTCACGCCGAACCACAATTGCAGAACATGAGATACTGTTACAAGCAGAACTTGTACGGACACCGCCAGGCAGTTATTTACCGCGCCAGGTGAGGATCATTAAATAGCAGATACAGGAAATGTTAAATTATGGTATTATTGAGCCAACAGAGAGTGTGTATAACTTCACAATAAAACTCGCGCCTAAAAAAGACCGCACATGGCATTTTTGTGTTGACTTGATGGCGTTAAACCTAGTTACCAACAATTCATTACCGCCATACATAAGCGTAAAAGTTGCTCTCAGCTCATTAGGAGAGGCAAAAATTATGACATCCCTTGACTTGAAAAGTTATTATCTGCAACTACCGGTTAAGATGGAAGGCCATAAGAAAACAGCATTCACCGCACCAGATGGGCGCCACTTTCAGTTCTGCGCTATTCCCTTTGTGCTTAAGTGCACCCCAGCCACCTTTCAATCCATGATAGTGTGAGTGTTAAAAATCAAAATAGGCGACTACACCATAGCCAACCTAGATGGCGTAATTGTATGGTCCAACACATGGGGGAACACTTGCAACATCTGTATGTCATGTTAGAGAGGTTAGATATTATTGGGCTGACATTTGCGCTGTAAAATGTCACATAGGGAAAACCAGTATTGACTTTCTAGGGCATGTCAAAGATACAGGGGGAAATAAGCCGAGTCCAGAACAGTTGAAATTAATAGCATATTATCCACAGCCAAAAACAAGGAAGCAGTAACAGAAATTTTTCGATTTAATAAATTGGTTAAGAGAGCACATTAAAAAGTTTCAGTCACAAATTAATTTTCACTTCAAAACAGATTTCAATGGTCAGAAGCAGCAGAACGGTCTTTTCAAGAAATTCAGGATAAATTTCAGAAGTGTCCAACACTGACAAGATACGATGAGGGCAAGCATTTGTATTTAAAAACCGACAAGAGCCAGAACGGACTAGAAGCAGTGCTTTATCAACTAGCTGATAATGGGAAATAATTGTAATTGACTTCGCTAACACCAAGCTAGGTCCTAACGAGCCCTGCTACAATGTCAACGAACATGAATGTCGCGCTGTAATCTGGGTGATATAAAAATACTGGGCATACTTAGAGTACCAGCGCTTTACATTAAGCACTGACAACAGATGCCTGCTCTGGCTTCATAACATGTGGGAGACCAGTAGTAAACTAACCAGATGGGCCTGTGTTCATTCGATTTCTCTGTGGAACACGTAGCAGGAAATTAGAAACCGTTGGCAGACATATTATCATGTGCACCCAACACACAAGTAATTTTGTAAGACGAAGCGGAATGGGAATAGATCCTTCCACCAGGTGACAGGACTATTTCCGAACTGAGTATCCAGCAAGTGAATACAGTGGAAGACAAGACGTGGCAGTGTGAGCAGGGACTAGTACAGAACTAGCGAGTCATGAATGACCAGTTAAAAACATGTTCGCTGGGTAACCCGGGTAGTGGAGAGTTTACGTCCCTACACGTGTGCTGGAGCAGGTGTTTGCCCATGCGAACAGTGGCAGTGCAGCCAGACACCACACGATGTCCCAAACATTTCGCAACATAATGGCGAATTTCTTTTGGCCAAGACTCACGAAACACGCACGCAGTTTAGTGCAGAAGTGTCAGAGGTGTAATTTGTTTAAAGGTCGCAGAACAGATGGCCGGCAACAACACCTGTGCATGCTGCAAAAGCCTTTCGAGACAGTGTGCCTTGATTAAATAGGACCATAACCTAGGTCAGTTAACGAGAAATGATTTCTAGTGGTAGTCACTGACAATTTTTCAAAATGGGTATTGGGGTACGCCATTAGTAGTGGCCGTACAAATAACATCGAAAGAGTGCTCAGTGATGACTTTTTCCCACATTGGGGTTTTCCTAAAAACCTATTTACTGATAACGGAACCCAGTTTACTGGAAAGCAGTGGCTCCAATTTACACAAGGTGGGGAGTGAGGCACATGACAATGGCAATTTAATACCCCAGGGCCAACCCAACGAAAAGGCTGAAACAGGAGACAAAAATTCAGTTTCTCCTCTGTATGGGTGACCAGCCCACAAAATGGCTGGAACATCTAGCAGACGCATTGTATACACTCCGCCGACGAGTCAATGCCGCAACCGGCAAAGCACCTGCCAATATATAGCTGGGAAGAAGCCTCCGCCTACCAGGCGAACGAAAATGCGGGAGACCGGACAACAGTGACGCACCAAGCAGTACTACTAATCGGCAAGCACGGAGAGAACGAGAGCAGCAGGTATGTGAGCACCACATGCGATACGCAGCAAAATGGGTACTGATAACAAGATGGTCACTGGTGCCGAAAGCAGGGCAAGAGGCGTATTTGAAGATGCACCATTAGTCCACTGCATTCAAGGATTTTTGCGCTGTGTTCATGGCAAAATGGAGTGGACCACACAAAGTGTTGCAGCAGTTGAGACCCACTACAAACTTGGTCTGCATCAGCAGGAGACACATGAGGGTGCATCAGGATGACATTCGGCTCACCCCAACTGTCGTCCATGATGAGGTTGGTTCCGATGTCCCTCAGCCCCAGGACAGAGATGGCGCTGCCGAGCTCACCGAAGCAGGGAGAGAAGTGGGAGTTGTGATGGCACATCTGGACGAAGGAGTAGTTCCAGCTCCGCAAGAAACGAGCCATCTGGGGGAACCACCTGTATGAGCCCCATGTGTAGTGGGAGACGAGCTCCCTGAGCACGCAAGAGGGCAGGAAACTGCAGCAGTACCTCCAACTATCGAACCAAGTCGAGGCATAGTTATCTGAAGCATTTGCAGGGTTACTCATCTGAGCTGTGTTTATGACAACTGATGAGTCTCTACTGGAATGACATTCCGCTGGCTTTACAAGTGGCAGTATACAGTGATCGTGGGAGGCTATTTTTAGGGCAAAACACACTGCACCCCTGTTGACACGTTCGTCTACATAGGTTTTTCGTGTATGGTTTTATGGGTTATATTACACCACCTTCAAGTTGTCTTGCTGTTCTGTAGTGATCACAATATGTACAATTGAAACTATTCGCAATCGTTCAGCTCTTTTTCGCTTTATTTTGTTGTGTCACAGCATCAGTTCGTTTATTTTAAATTTTTTGAAATGTTATGCAATTAATTCTAACCGTGTATTTCATGGGATAAAAAAGTTCGGTTTCGCGGTTTCTATACAACGCCAATGCGACTTGCCATTCTTTCTCAAAAGATTTCTTTTACCAGCTCAAACCCAAATCTCTAATATGTTCCTAGAGAAAATCGCGACGTTAATCTTCGTTGATGAAACCGACCCATACGCAACCAAAATTGGCAGTTTAATATTTTATCGAGGTGTTTAGAGAAAATCGGGAGTAATGTGTGGTGAAACATAATATACATATAATCGAGAGTATTTTGTCAGTTAATCTCGATAAACTATCATCTCGCGTGTGTAACCTACCCTTAGTAAAATTATATTATTTCTTCTATGGTTTTCAATAAAAATAAATAAGAAATGCATGATACTTCCGTGACGAATAGGGCTGGGAAAGAAGAAAATTCAAATGGTTGTTCCGTTAAGTCAAGCCATCACAAGGATGACACTCATGGACGATCGTTGGTATAGAAATATGCACCTAGCATGTTTATTAGATTTATTTGTACTTCATTGTATCCATAAAAGATTACTCGATGTTCATTCTCTCCATTATCGCATTTCATGGTATTAAATACGAATTATGTGATGTCCCCATGAAATTCATATTAAGTTTGATTGGTAATGTCAATATTGTGATGGTTAATCACAGGTAGTTTTATTTACATTTATTTTACTTCTGTTCAATGTTTACGATAAAATGAACACTTTTGAAAGCGCTACTTGTATGCAGTTACGTATTCTGCATTGTGAAAAATTTACTTTGCCATGGGCCTCATCACTTTATGCGTCGGTCAAATGGCACTTGAAATTATTAAGAAAGTAAATACAAAACAAATCTGCTCATTTTTACACTTCGATTCATTAAAAAAGACAACGCGAAAGATATAATTTAAAGTTATTACACATGGTTACCTTAGACTTTATTCAACGAAAATACAGAACTATTTCCCACCCATCATTACCAACTTGACATCTGGGTGGATGTCGCTCGGTGCGCCCATTAAAATATATGCATGCAGGGGCAGTGACTTTTTTATAAGGTTCATTTTTAAAGTGGTCACTTTATTGTGAACAGTCTTTATCTGCCATGTTTGACAGAACTAACCTCCCAAACACACAGTTTTTTTAATTTGTGTTTTTTTTTTATCAGTCATTAAAATTAAGTTTTAACTGACCTTTGCAATGTTTTATACACTCGTGTGTTAGTATTTTACAAAAAATTTCATCAATTTGTTGTAGACTATGTGATACGTTAATCCTTTTCATTTAAGGCAGTGCTACATTTGCCGTAAAAATTAACAGTAGCAAATTGAACACATACCTATGGATCCTGCTACAACACAACATACAGACGTAAGACGGACACCTGCTTGCAGTAACAGCGTAGGGAGGATTGAAAATGTTCTACTTTCTTACATGGACTCCTATGCCAACCAATTACATGACTGTAATCCCAACAGTGGCAGTCATTGCAAAACCAACTTGTTTCATGAAAGTGTGTTTTATGGACTTAGTATTACATTTCCACCTAACAAGATAACAAACGTGCACACGATTGACAGTGAACGGAAACAAATTTTGATAACTTTAGGTATGTGATGCAGTTGATTTGATGTAAAAAAAAAAAAAAAGTGATATTTTTTTTTTTTAGGGTTTACTAAAGCTAACAAAAATAATACAGAAAATTGTGGTGTGTGAAATTAAGGTAAACACAAACGGAAGAATATTTCTAATGAGACAGGTTAGCCAACACATGGTTTGTAAATTTCTGCAATCCATGTGAACTACATTTATGTTCCTAGTTGTTTTTGATTGGTCGCATTATACTTTTCTTACTGTGAATGTGGCACAAAATGTTCACGGCGAGCTAAGCCCTGTTGGGAGTTCTGCTTAAGATCTACTTGTACGCACATGATGTATTCTTCCACCATATGTAAGATTTACATGGCCATGGGCCTGCCCACTTTATTCATATGTCTGTCAAGCAAAACTGTGAAAGTATTAGAAATGTAAATATTTTACGAATTTGCTAAGTCTTACACTTGCATACCTACATTTAAAAAAAAAGGAAAGTAAAAGAAATCATATTCATTTTCATGAATGTTTACCAAACACTTTTCATTCAAAGTTAAAACATGGAAGTACTTTTCCTCCATCATTACCAACTCTCACATTCCCAGAAAGGGTGATTGGTTTCAACAACACTACAATTAAGAAACCAATTGCTATCTGCTGGAGGGTTGGTTGTTAGACACAAACGGTATACGTTTTTTCCTGTGTAACAGCAGCACCCAATCCACCCTTAACTGGAAGCTGAACTGACATACCTTCGCACAATTGCTTTCTGAAACTGTCACAATGGTACTCGTGTACTCTTCAAAAACAATATAATAGCGATTATCGAAATCCTGGGAGGTGAATTTCCGAACATTGGGGGAAAAAATGTTAGCCCCTTAGAAAATTCTATTATAGTAACGAGGCTTACCCATACAAGAAGGACCCAACAAATAAAGCTGCTTTTTCAAGAGCTCAGAGACTTTTTAATATTTGCATGCGAGTACAATGTTTTCAGTACTTATATTCATGTCCAAAAACAGCCATTTATTTCAGAAAAATGAATCCTTTCATAAGCATGACACTTGAATAACAAAACACTTACACATGGCTTCAGTTAACTTAAAACTTGTCCAGAAAGGGCCGCCCTACCTTGGTAGCCAACTTTTCAATAAATTTACCACTACACCTTCAAGAAATTTGCTTCTCTATCCAAAAACTCTTTAAAAAACAGCTGAAAGAATTTTTTATTGCATGTGCATTTTATAGTATAGATGAAATTAAGAAATGATTACTGCATTTCATTATATGCATCTCTTGTTCCAGTTTTTCTCGTTCCCTTTTTCTTCTGTTTCACTAAAATGATGATGCCCCCTCAGCATGTTGGAAGAAGATTGATCAAATTATGATGTGTGTACGTGCAATCTGATGCATACTACCAAAAAGTAATTGGGCACCCGGGAAGATAGGTAATTCAGTACATCAGTTGACTTGTGTTACACAGCCTTCAGCATAGGACAATTGGTGTTTGTCCATGGTATCATAAACACAGAGGCCCATTGTAAAATTCGGGATAGTGAAATGCTCCTAACATTGTGGTGTTTTTTTTTTACGGAATGGACCCGTGTTACTTCCCGGATGACTATGCCAGCTGCCATGTTTCAAGGGCTATAGGCTGTTCACTGTAAAGTGAGCACTTTTTAAAGGCCCTCCCAAGAGGCATTAACCACTAATGAATATATCTTATTGCAGCCTCAGACATTAAATTTTAAGGGTGGTGAATTGTATACACTGTGTTTATTGGTCACGTTGCAATGTTTATATTTAAAAGCAGCAGTAAGATGGAAATTGTATGAAAGGAAAATTTTATAATGGCCTTAAAAAGTGCTCACTTTACCTTGAACAGCCTATACTATGCAGTGGTACGCCAACAACAATGTTCGGCGATTGGACTGGCCCGCCCAGAGCACTGACCTCAGCCCTATAGAGCATCTTTGGGACGAATTGGATCGCCGGGTGAGGGCTCGTCAGGCACGGCCAAAATCCATTGCTCAACTCATGGAATGGTTTCTAGAGGAATGGCGACGAATCCCCGTGGATGTCCTGCAAACACTCGTAGAGAGCATGCCAGACATGGTGGCTGCTGTTATAGCTGCAAGTGGTGGCCCTACGAGATTCTAATGGGGTGACAACCACCGAGCAAACATTGCGGACATGTGCCCAATTACTTTTTGGTAGATCATGTGTGTGTGTGTGCGCATGCATGCATGCGTGCATCAATAAATAAAGAGCTGTGTTTTTAAAAAATGCATCACCCTCAGGATCCTGCAGTGAGAGATTACTTACAGTAGACCCCATTTTAATGTTTACATGCACTTGTCCAGGCGATTCCTTGCATAATTCACGCACCCTAATTATTTGCACTAATATTCTGTAAAACAGGTGCGAGAATTATGCTAGTAAATACTGGTATTTGGTTTGAGGCAGCCGTGCGGAGCTGTGACGGGCGAGTTATCGCTTACAGGGCAGTGCTTCGGCGGCCGAGTAAGCAATAGTGGGAAATGCTGCGTAGACCTGGCAACTGATTGTAGGCTAAGCGGCTATACTTACATGACACGGTCAGATTTTCTGCTCATTTTAACACAATCAGTTTTCATATAACACAATATCTTTACGTTATGGTGGTTTGAACACATTTAAAAGCAATTTTAGGGCGATTTTTTTTTTAAGTAGTAGGTCCTACTGGGGATCAAAATCGGTCTAATTTGGAAACAGCGAGGACACTCTTATAGCGAGGAACGAACCTGGAACCGTGACATCTCGCTATAACGGGGCTCTACTGTATTTCCAACAGCCCGTCAGTCAATTAAGGTAGTCAAATGAGGGGGGGAGGGGGGTACTACTGCTTGGTCAAATGTGAGTGCACCAGGAAATTGCTTCGCAGTCTTGGTACTGTCGAAGGATAACACTTCAAGAGAAAGATTAGGCTACTAAATCTTAACAGGTTACAATTAAGGAACATTCTCTAATAAAAGTTTTACATAAACTCTTCTTTTCATTTAAACTTAGTACTTCATGAATACTTTGGTAGTAGTTGCATTGAGTAAAGCAGTCATATACAATGCTGAAGGATTTTGGTTTTTATAAATGGCTGAAGTACCGAAAATTGTGATTCATCATTAACAAATATCATATGTTAGTCTAGGTGGCAAAATAGTAATTTATTGACTGCGATCCCATTGTGATATTGCATCGTACACTTGCATGGATGGGCTCAAGTGTACCCGATACCATTTATGATACTGTGTCATGCACTTGAGCAGATGGGCTCAAGTGTACTATCCGTTACCATATGTGGTATCGGGTAGTACACTTGAGTGGACTGTCTCTAGTGTACTTCCTGATACCAACGTCTATAAATGCTGAAATTGTCCCTGCCCAGAAACCCCCACATTCCTGTGGACGCCTCGTTAAAATTGTGATGGGAACGGGATGGGGCAATAGGAAAAAAATGTAACATCTCCTGTACCATTTGCCGACAACATAACCTTTGTGTAAACACACGGATATCAGGTTGTACACTAGTCCCCTTTATTCATGCGTTAGTCAAGTGAAACGGTGATACTACTATAGAAGTAAATATTTTACAAATTTGCTAATTCTTACTCATATGCATCAGAAGAAGCAAAAACAAAATAAAAATAATTTCTGTGTCCTCAAAATTTTTACGTAACACTTTCAATTTATCGTTAAGACATGAAACTACTTTCTCCTGTTACTACAAACTTTACTGAGCGCATACCATTCATTGTTCCTGTTAAAACATATGGAGGTGGATGCAGTGACATTCTAAATACAGTAAACTCCAGATTTTTCAGGGTAATGACTGGCTAAGGGTTCATGGATAATCAGTATTCACGGTTAAAGTAATTTTTGGGGCGGGGAAATGTTCACTTTAGGCCTACAAATTGTGCACGTAGGTTATATAAACAAATAATATATTCATATAAGAGTTCAATTTTTCAACAGCCAGTGTGTGGCAACATCATAGATGATATTAACATCATCACATACACAAAATCCTGTATCAGTTGATCCGTGAAAGATTACAAGAAGATTTCACGTTGGTTATTTTGATGACAGCCTACATTTGCACAAGAGACATCAGAGAAATATGTGGTAGAAATATATATGTATTTTATTTTATATTGTTACAAAACAGCTGTTGTTAGTGTAGCAAATTAAACTTCATTCTCCAATAATGTGTAGGTGTTAAAACAAAACGGAACACTGTATGCAATAGTTTAGCTTCTCTTGTCTCTTCTTCGTAGGCCATAGCTAGTGCTTGCTCCTAACGTCACTTCATATTAATTTAATAAAAGGTTAGGTTACTCATCTATTGCAAATTATTTTTCAAATATTTTTACATTAATTTGACGTAATTTATTTCAAACCAGAGATTTCTTGAGCCCACACAAGATGAAAAATTTACTTTTAAAATGGCATGATAGGTATACTTTTGAGGCACAGCAGCGAAATAGGTGACTGTACTGGCATCTGTTGGCCAGTGTGCGCTGCTCATTTCTAAAGCACACACCCCCACCCCCTCCCGAAATGACAAATTTTTCATGTGTAAAATTCACATATACGAACAGATTCCAGAGTTTTAAATTTTCCTCAACTCAATAAATATTTCAACGTAATGTATGGTCATGTGAAGCGATTCTGCTTGCTAATAATTTGGATTCGGCCTGCGATGGTCAAGCTTACCTCAGGCCTACTTGCCATGGTTTTTTTTTTTTTTTGTCCCGACTCTTCTCCTACTTCAGCAACAAAGCAAAAATAAATAATTATTTTATTTATTAAAACCACGCATTGTTTGCGATGGAATCATTTTGCAGCAAATAATATTTGTCAGCGTGATAGTTTATCTTCCAGTCACACTCTGCCACTGTATAAATAGTCTCTGCGTGTACGAACTACTGGAAACTACATGATCTCGCCTTTACGATGGACAGACACCAGTTTTTAATAATGAAATACTTTATTATAATGAAATACTTTATTATAATGAATGAAAATTTGCTGCCTGACAATTTCCCCAAAGTCCTAATACTTAAAAGTTTCAAATATATATTCACTGTTTGTGTGTAAATATATTACCTGAATACTTTTAAATTAAATACAGTATTAATATAATTAACAGTGTGTGCATGGGTTATTAATAGTGGCATGCGACTAGTAGCGGCCGTTCAGTATTTGATTTTGAACTGGTGGCTCCACGGCTAAGCCACAAAGCGATTAAGCCGCCTCTGGTAAATTGGGAGTTTACTCTAAATACATATACAGCAAAATTCAAAACCAATTAAGTGGCCTACCTGCTTTGAGTTACACAACGAATGTAATAATAATGTTTTATAGGTATGTGACAAAATTCTTTGTTGGAGCAGTACCTTGTAATCTTTACAACTGAAATTAACATGTACAGTGGATTCTCGAAAATACGTTTTTTGGTGGACCAAGAAAAAAAAGTGACATGCGGGAAACAATTGATGCAAACTTAGATTTTTGGTCTGAGAAAAACATACATAACCTCAAAATGCATGTTTGATTGAACCGACAGTTTAAATACAGTAAAATATTTTTAATTTGAAGTCGATTAATTCGAACTCGTATATAATTTGAAGTGTTTACTCGCCCCAAAATGGAAGAATAGGATTTTTTATGCTTTTAAGTTTGGTTAATTTGAAATTCGTCTTTTATGTAATTCGAAGTTGGATTTCATGCAAAAGTGTATGTGAAGTTCGGATTAATTAATCAACGCTATAATAATTATAATAAACATGCATCGCCTACACTGTTGCGTGTGTGTGCACGTAAACAAGCAATTTGTACACTTTTAGTGATAACGAAACCTGAGCAGCACGCCACAGTATGTTTCACGAATGTTTGACCATCATCTGCTCGCACCTGTATTGATCCAGTGCGCCGATATAACGATCATCTTGTGAAACCTGAACAGCATGCCACAAGCTGATCCAATATTCTGACTGTTCAATTTACGCGCCGGCGCTAGCGCTAATAATACGGACATTTTCCACAGTTACGCATGTATGCATTAAAACATTTGGGAAGCGACCAGTGGGGAAAATGTGGTGTAGGCGGACATGCCCTTGTTTATTGTGGCAGTTGTTTTATTTTAGCATATACAGAGTGCATTTAGGCCTCTTTAAATGAGTTTTTTTATTTTCTCGTCCAGTGTTCCGACTTCCTTTGTCAGCTGAGCTCAGTTCAATCCAGTGATGAATATTTCCATAATTTATTTACTAACGGCAGTTTTCGTCAACTATTATGTACTTGCTGAACAAACTTTAAACCTGTACAATAGTAAACAAACCTGCAATGGCTGCAACCAATTGCTTTCAATAATAATAACGCCGATCAAAATATTGCCACATCTTTCCTAATTCTGTTTACGAGAATAACATCATCATAGAACGTTCAAAAATGTCTGAGATTGTGAAATTCATTCTAGTTGTTGCCAACCCAATGGTGCTGTAAATGCATAAGAAGGAGATGAATGTGAAATGCTTTCTCACTGTCACCAACCTACGAGTGCCGTTAACACAGAAGAAGAAGAAAAATTGTACGAAATAGAACATGAAAAACTGCTGTAGGACGTAAACAATAATATCAATATCACCAGTTATCAATTATCCACATTGTTTTGCATTCGTGTAGAGTTAAAAACGATTGAAGTGCACAATCCGTGGTGAAAATACTCTCTGTCTTGAACAGACGTTATGGGAAAACAATCGGTGATAGTTGAAAGCTGTTATTAATTAGCATTGTTTATAGAAGAATTTTCGCAGGACCAAAATAAACGAACGAGGAATATGGTAAAACGTGCATAAGGGGAACGAATGTTCAAGAATCCACTGTACATAAATAAATTCAGGTGGACTTCTGAATAGCTGACCTAAGTATATGTCACATGATAATGTTTACATTGAGATATGGGCAGGATATCCAGGGGATTTGAAAGTAAAAACTATGCAGGGCTTTTAAAAGTGTTCACTTACTGTGAACAGCCTGTATAACTAAAATTTTACAGCAATGATTTGGCAATTTTGTCTAGGTATCACATATTAGCTTTACTAGAAAAATCTGTATGTTCGAACATGACCTGATAATTGTGTGCTAGGTTTCCTGTTTGTTAATAAACATGTATTTTGTGTAATCCAGGAAAGTGTACATAATGAACCCGACACAACAGGGAAACGAAAACTACGAAGCTGGCTGAACAAGAATTTGAAAATCGAGATGACAGATGGAAGAGTTTTGATAGGTGTTTTTTTGTGCACAGATAGAGATGGGAACGTGATACTTGGATCATGCTGTGAATATCTAAAGCCAGACAGTGAGTATAGCTTGGTTCTCTCGAGAGCTTTTTTCAACTGCCCTAACGCTGCTGTCACACCCAGTACTAAATCAAACACAGTGTTCGTATTTTTTATTAGTTATGTGTATTTATAAATACTCTAGGTATTCAAAAACTAAATGGCAAATACAGAAGTAGCTACCTGATGTAACTATGTACCATTGCAGTGAAACAAACGAGGGGGAAGAGAGGTCAAGATAGAGCAGTGGTGCAATATCCACCACATTTCCCACGTGCGTGAATCTGGGCTGACCCTGCGAGGAATTGAACCTGGATCACCTTAGTGGGAAGAAAATAGTCTGGCCCCCCCAAAACAAAAGACAAGTTGAAATGTGTGGTTACATGTTGCACAGTTAAGCCAAAATATTAACTTCGCTTATTGAAACTGCAGCATTTGTGAAATACTGTTGTGGAACTTCCATAAACAAGAAATGATATTGGAAGGCGCATTTTGTTTACAGTTTCATAAAAACTTAACTTTTTGTTGCTGCAGTTAACAGGAAATATACTTAATGTCTGCTAGTGCCACATGGTATTTGCTGCCATTATTTTTCACTTGGAAGAACTTTGCGTGGCTATTAGGTGAATTTGGTCACCAAAGTTTATCTTTGGTAGATTAAAGTGGTGTTAGTTCCGATTCAACCTCCTGGCCCAATTCAGTTTAGTAGCATTGTTTTCGTACTCTAATGGTGTTCAACCATATATAAACAGGAGGTTCTGGTGTTGCAACATTCATGGGTAATAAAGTAGAGTTTATTGGTTCTCACATTTTTAGTTCAGTTTGGTTTTTTGTTTAAAATGTCTGTTCTTGGTTCAGGTCTGCATGGATACACCTTTTTTAAAGAGTGCAAAAAAGATTACAAAAATATTAATGCACGCGAAAAGTCTGTTGTCAAATTCACTTTCATATCAAGCAAATGTTTAATGAGTTGTGTTTCACTTTATTTAAAGATATGAATCACCCTATAAAATTACCAGTATATATAACCAGAGAACAAGTGTATTTTTCGTAGCAACATGATGGGAATGTTCAACAACAGTGGTACACTTTATTTGCATTGTTTCAAATACCTGCTGCTGAAAACATTCTTCTGTGTAAAAAAGAACACAAAAATTCGGAGTAAAAATATTTATGCACACACGTCTAGTGTCAACTTTACTTTCATTTTAGAAAAAAAAATGGATTACTCTGTTAATATATTTGCATCTGCGCACGTTTCTACAACATTAACCAGCTACTATAAAAACTTTTTTTCCTCTCTAAATGTTTGAGAACAAATGAATTTCACTCAACTTGTATGGAAGTCGTTTCAGTTGGAAGCATGGCTAAAATAACGTAAACAAATATCTGCTGCAAGCAATGCAAGCTGTGTAAAACCTCACTAAAAAAATTCCTGCCCAAAGCAAAAATAAAATAAATTTTCTTTATTATTCTTTTAACTACACACGTGCAAACAATGGAACACAGCCTCACACAATAGCGAGACCACGACTGGTTTATAATCAGGCTGTTAAAAAACATGGAGTTAACCTAAATTGATTAGTGTTGCCCAAGAAAATGACAAAGCAGTCAGCAAGCAGAGAAACAAGAAAAACTGATCCTGTTCAGTATTGAGTCCATGTAATGAACAAAACTTGAGTCAGTACGTGTTCACCGGGAAGGGAAAACTGCATGAACAAGTATGTGGCAGCACTGGCTCCGTAGCACTATATTTATTTGCTAAATATTTACAATGGAGCCATGTACTTGCTTCGTTAATATGAAATTATAATTTAAGTAATTTACGTTACTAACATTTGTGTACACAATTTGAATATATAACCACGTTTAACAGAATTAAGTAAATTAAGGCACAATAAAACAGGTGTATTAGGAATCCATAACGTCTTTCCCAGGGATCTGTATAGGATGATTTGAACGCTACAAGACATTAGGTAGTAAAATTGTAAATATGACACATACACTATGTAATGTAATATAAGTAGAAGTGACATCATTTGGTAAATTTGTAACTATTTGTTTGTTTTAAATTCAGTGCACGAAAAAACCCAACTGGTGAGTTGTTTGTGAGAATTCGGGTCAGTTTCAGTTTTTATGAAAATGACCTCACCGAACCAAAAATTTGGTTAACCAATCAGCCCTAGAATACAGTGTAATTTAGATCCAAAACTTACAACTCCATTATGCCGGAGATTATAAAGACCCAATACATCTTTCCTTCTGTGATATGCCAGCAGACACTAATGTCAAAATTATGTTAAGCTGTGTCCAATAGAAAATTAAATAGATTACCCTGAATCTGAGGTGGCCACAGGTCATGATTACTTATTTATTCACTTTGAACAATTTTTTTTTTTTTACAGTACGATTATTAGGTACTGAATCAGTAGCTTGGATACTTAGAAGCAAAATAAGTTTCATATTAGGTCTAAAATTGAGGAACCATCCTTTATTTGAGGAGAACACTGGATAACTGAAATCTTGATATCTGTACTGGGAATCAAACCCGGGTCCTTGTGTGGGTGGATCCTGTTTCATCACTAGTCCTCCTTGATTTGGTTGGTAGACAGTATGATGGTATGGGTTTGTCAGAGAAATCTGCTTCTTTTCCCTCATTCTGCAACCACATTTCAATTTCCCAGTGCTTCACATGTTCTTCAGACTGGCAGACAGACTGATTTGTCCAGCAGGTGTGTACCGAGCTTCTCTTGTAACTTACGTATACTGATATGTCGAAGTACACTGTCATTTAGCGGCAAGTTCAATCTAACAAAAAGTTCACAATTTTTTTTGTATGTAAAGTAGTATTTTTTGTACTCAAGTATTTTGTTTTGTTACTGGTTTGACAGATACTTTACTCACTAGTAACTGATTTATGTATTAATAAATTCTAGTGAGCAATAGTTGTAAACCCAGAATAAACTATAGATTGCATACTGAAGAAATGTGATATTACGGACTGTCTGTTGTAGATTCTGGTACCGTGGAGGAACCCCGGGTACTGGGCTTGGTGATGGTCCCTGGGCGACACATAGTTTCTGTGTTTCTCGATGATGTGGCCAGCGCCTGCACCGAAGTTGTATAGACTTATAGACATAAAACACAAAAATAAATTGACAGTGTATACACACATTTGGTTTTTGTTTGTTGTGGAACAAACTGCCTTCCTGCTTCACCCCTTCTGCTTTTTTTTTTTAAAGGTAAGGGAGAAAAGGATGCTGTAAACACATTTGGAATTGTCGCATATGAGGTAATCAAAAGTACATTGTTCAACATACTTTGTATCATTAAATGGACAAGTGTTCAGCCATCCTTTGCTTTACTGCTCTCCGGGGCACAAAACATCAAGGCCCTGTCTCACAAATGTTTCTCACGATACTGGCATTGCAATATAAAATTGTTCCGAGTGACCATGAAAACGTACTTTGCCAAGTTTGGTATCATATTTAATTTCCTCAGTCGATGGTACAGACTTGATGCTAAGCCCAACTAGTAGAACCCAATCCCAGCTGGGCATACTTTAGTGTATAGTCTCCCTTTGGCGCTCAAGTATTACACCTAGTATGAGAATTCCAGAAGTATTTTAAGTTCATGTTCAATAGACTGTGGTCTTCCCTATAAAATTATCAACAGAAGGGTATCTGCAACCTCCCTCGTCATCAAACAATACAAAGACTCTTAAGATTGGAGCAGGCGTGCTTTTCAGCGAGCAAAAATTAAATTTTCAATGGCCTTTTGAAGAAAAACCAAAGGCTATTTTAACTAAACATTAATTTATATTGTTAAACAGGTGTCTTCCGAATATAATGATAACACAGAAAGGTATATGCAACTTACTTTATTGCGAATAAATTACAAAAACGTTAACACTGCAGACAACTTAATTTTTGCCTAACTAAAATAACATTATTAATGACTTTTGTTCATTAACATTTTGTACAGACGGCTTGCGAATAGAATGATTTTACAGAAGAGTATCTGCCAAGCAAAGGCATAATGGCAGGACCCCAGATGTGATGGTAGTCGCGTTCCGCGGAAGGTTGAAATATTTGGACGCCTGGGGAAGGGGGTTGGGTAGTCCAGTCGGTCACCTCGGCGAAAGATGGGTTTGGTATCTATTTTTAGATGTGCTCTACATCCAGTAGTGTTCACAAAGAGAAATGCAAAGTGTGCAACCAAAAAATAACAAATTTATTTTTCTGTAAATTTTTCCTGAAATTGTATGGTTCGTATTTGTGACATGCTGAGAATGTACCTGTCGACTTTCAGATTTCTGGTCTCGTCTGTCGCAGTGTGTGGTGACGCCGAACAGAGGAAGCAATGTGTCATGCAGCATCAGGTTTTATTGCAATCTAACATCACAACCAACCATGTATCAAGGCATGTCGCCAAATGGCAGTTTAGCAATGTATTGATTCACGAGACATGAAAATGATTTTCAAGTGCAAATATTTTGTTTTATAGCCTAAAAGCACTGTGACTCTACTTAAATGGTCAGTAGCTTGCTGCCTGCTGGACAAAAACTCTACTCGAATGACAAATCTATTTTTGTTAGTTTGACTCAACCAGATTTTTCGAGGCTTTATCCATCACTAGTTTAAACACAATATGGTTAATTTTTCGGCAGGATACAACTTTCTCTGTAGTGTAAAATAATGTTTGTCCTTCTGACACATCTGCTTTAATTGCAATTCATTAAATACTGCATAATAGCAGGTCATCCAAAATCAATTCCGAACACAATCCGAATTTGAAAACCAAATGGAGAAGCTAAAATCAAACTCATTACAGCAATTTCACAAAACTTGTCCAAAAACGAAACACTGTGCACACATGGCAAAGCGATCACGAAACTATGGACTGAAGGGGGGGGAAAGGTAGAGTGTGTAAATCATGTTATTATTGGCCAGCCTTGTTGCTTTTTGTGTACGGGGAAGAAGAGAGGGGTGGGGGGTCAAACAAAGCTTACCTTCATAATGTGTCGCACACAGGACAGGCCGACTAGCCGGCGCCGGGTGGTTCGCTCACTCCAAACCATCACTGCTGCATTTTATTTTACAGATTTTCTGCCCCCCCCCCCCCCCCCCCCAGATTACAACACATTAGGTTTTATTGCTGTGGACTAGTGTGAATGTCTTTTTAATCAATTTTCCTGGCTACTTTTTTAATTTTTGTCTGTATTTTTTCGTTAATGTTTGCGATTTTTAGACAGTGCCTGAAAATGACTTCGTAAAATTGGGTCCGACTCTACTTGCTAAATGGAAATGAAACTGTACAAATAATTGTGATAATTGTAGCTCAGTTGACAACTGACTGCACAAGGCGTGAGGAGATGGTGAAACTGTCAGAGTGGGACAAGACCAGTCTACAGCCAGAGGCAAGATAACACAGGTGGTTGTTCCACTTCTGCTCCTTTTTCCTAACACAGTAAATAAGTAGTTTTAAAAATTTGAACAACAATTTAAAACCTTCCTCAACATGCCACGGGCATCATCATCAACCCAATGTAGCCTCGCCACAGCCGCTGCCCCCTCTCAGGAAGAGACGTTACACAGATTGCCCTTGAAGTCCAGGATTGTCTCAGCACGCTGATGCATCCTGTTGGACCGCAATTTGATTTGCACCACGGCAGATACTCTACCCCTTTGGCCGCAGAGGGGAAACAAGTCGCCAGCTTCGGCCAACTATGCTGCCCCCTCTCTGCACACCCTGCGCTGCCTGTACTCTGGGTGTATATATATATAGCTAGCAGCCCGCAATTTGAGGCTGTATCTCACAACTCTGTTGTAGGTGTTACTCTGCCAGAACGCGCACTGACTTCAACAGCCAACGCTATCTCATGCGGCTTAGTAGTGGGACATTACTTTGCCCAACCACGCACTAAGTCATAAGTTTCGCTTACCGCTATCTGATCATCAGTCTAGATCGCCAAGCTGCCCTTCAGCTCATGGAAGCCTTCCACTCTTCTCAGCTACTCAACAGCTCTGCATTTAAAAGTCACAAGTACTATATGACTGGGGGGCGCCTACCGAGTTTAGGCTTCAATCTGGTTGGATCCTAGAATAGGCCCTTGAGGCCCTAGACAGGGTTCAAGCAATAAACTAACGTAATCCAAACTTAGTTGAGTTATCCCTCCCCACGCTCTTTGCTTCTACCTTGTTTCCGCTATCTCCTGCTTTGTCCATGGAAGCACTTAACCACTGTTCCCAACCTCACCAGGAGCCCCGACTCTTCGTTAGGACATGGATCTATGGCAAAAGTCCCACCTTCCTGAGTAACACAAGAGCGGATGCCCATCTCCTGCTGCTGACATGCCGGTGTAGTCCTGCCCACCAAGTCGCTTGCTGAATACTAGAAGATCAGGTCTACCCACCCCAGCCACCTTCCTACCTTTACATCCTTTCAGGCCATGCCCACCACTACAGTACACCCACAAACAAAATTTAACATATCAAAATTAAAGTGGGTTTCAACAGGTCATTAACATTTTTATGTTTTTGTTATTTACGAAAGTTTTTTTTTACACTGTTCATATAGCCTATATATTTAACACTAGGTACAAACATCGCTCATTTGAAGTGGCATGACCAAGTACTCCAGTCTCCTCCACATATTTGTTAGCAGTTCACAGCAAACTGCAATTTTCCCATTTACCTTATGTGCATGTGTCATTTCGGACTGCTTCACAATTAACAGCTGGTAGTGCAGTTTTTTCAGAATCAAGTGAAGTTTTACATAGCATTCCGACAGTTTGGAAGGATCATCACCTGAAACCAAATAAACCACCTCAGCAGAATATTATTCCCCCCCCCCCCCCCCCCCCCCCCAAATTTACTCAATATTTAAGTTGGCTCACTGCCTGGCCACTAGTTAAGCCCAAAACACTTCCATTCCTTCACAGGTGGTTCTTATACATGTAGCTAGCATACACTGATGTGGTGCAAGGGTTTCCTTTAGGAGGCCAGTTGGACACATCGTGGAGTCATGTCATTAGTTATGTTTGAGATTATTTTTTGAAAATGTGACTTTAAGACATACAAGTGGGTGGACAGGAGTACCACCCCTGTACTGAGGTGCCTAGCTCCAGTGATGAGAAACGGCAGTGGCGGAGAAAATGATTAATCTTTTAAGAGATAATTAACGTTCAACTCATTGTGCTACTATCATTTGTGCAATCATTCTGTAGGTACAAAGATTAATTCCCATTTATTTCACATGGTAAACAAATAAATATATTCCATTGTATTACAGTTACTCAATTGTTCAACTGTCTAAAATGCCCCTATGCCACTTCACAAGAGAAATTCCAATGAATAACAAATTTTGAATGCAAAAACTGGTAACACCAAAATATTTCTCTCATTTCCTCTTCATCTTTCCCGAATTACCCGACTGGCAATGAGCAAACTGCCTAAATGTAATATCAAAGTAATGGATTTACTTGTTTACCATATGGAATAGAAGAAAATGAACTATCAATTGCTTTCTGAGAATTACTACAGAAGTGACAATCTCAAGAACAAACTTGAAAAGTAAGGGTGCTGGTCTTACATGGATATTACGGTTTTGGATAAAAATACACAACTGAAAATGGTCGTGATCTGTATAACATAGACTGGTTTTCCCTCCATCAGGACAAGCGTATTGCTACAGCAAGGATGGTGCCACAAGACGTTTACAAAAACAAAGATACGAGTAGGAGCGCAGCTTTCAGGCTGGTCCGCACGTACGCAGCCTGTCTGGCTGACATGCAGTCCACACTTGAGTTTTTGTTCAAGTTGTTTGTGTTTTTCATAGAAGAGTAACTTTTTAAACTTTATCACAGTGAAATAATTATGGCATGTTTACAGTATTTATGCATATTCATGTTACATGCCACAAGATAAGTGGCATTTTGCATTGTGCTCAGATTGTAACCGGGGAGTGACAGTTTCCACATGTTATTAGTCACCCAGTAGGCAGAAATAGCAAGCATCAGCACGTGTTTCTGGGTGGCAAAACAGCCAAAATCACAAATATTATGCCCATCCTGTTTCTAAAAAACCATTAATTTCTTTAAACCAAAAATTGGAAGTGTTTATATTTCATAAATACAGTATAGCCTGTGCTACATTTAGTTTTCTAACAAAGTATGTTATTTTTTTATTCACCCACTTTGAGTGAATGAAAATGCCTTTGTGTTTCTTGTAGTTTAAATCATTTTTCTGTTTAACAAATAAAGTCCTGTGTAATTTATTTTATTAATTATAAACAAGCTAAATGTTTCTAAAAAGCCAACCTCCTGTGGCGCAGTCAGTTGGTGCACCACCAATCTGGGGTGCGGGTGGCTCTAGGTTTGAATCCCGGGTAAGGCTTGGGTGTTAACTTAAGTTAGGTTATAAGTGAGTCTGTAAACCGTCCACTCTTAAGCTTTGATGCATAAAACCGGAGGATGTTAAAAAGCTCTTTACAATACAGCTTGTAAAAAATTGTAACATAAAATAAAAAATTTAAAGACAGTTATATTTTTCTATGTCACACTTTTATTACTGCAGTTGGCATGATTAATTAATCCCACAAAACAGAAGTTCTTATGTGGAGTAAACCGTGACCTTGATTGACTGCTCAGAATATGAACTGCATGGAGTAGACTAGTCTCACATCTTTCACGATTGATGCTGTGCCAGTCTTTAGCCATTATTTCCAGCTCCTCCTTGGAGGAAACATTTCTGCTGTATACTAGACACATGCTCACAGATGTTCAATGGTGCTGAGGTCGGGGGGCAGTTTAAAGTTGTTTTGGAATGTTCCTAATTAACCATTCTTTATGAAGACAAACTGTATGCCTTAGGTCGTTGTCATGTTGAAAAATGTAGAAAGGCAACATTCTCAATGTTTCAGCACTGTGCTTGAAATTCTTCTTTAGAATGCAAGCGTGTCTTATTATACCATCAATGTTCCCGACCCATTTCATGGACATACACCCCCAAACTATAACTGAAACTCCCCTGTGTCGAACTGTGGGAGCGTGCGGTAACATTGTCAGCCATTTTTGCTATTCTCTGTAACCTACATATGGCAGCCAAGCCAAAAAAAAGTGTTGATTTTAGTCTCATTTGACCAAACTACGTTTAAAACCTCTGGGCAATTTTGGTGTTCTTTGGCAAAGAGCAATCTTGCAGCACGGTTATTCTTACTGACGTAGCCATTATAGCAGTATCTATGCAACACTCAATAAACTCATCGAACAAATTTCATTTCTGATAGCAATGTTCAATTTGGCTCGTAGTTTAGAAGCTCTTATACAAGGAAAAGTTTCAGTCGAAAATTTGAGACACCTCTAAAAATAGATACAGTAATCCCTTGCCAACCGTGGTTTCAGTTATGCACGGATTTGTTTTTGTAGACCATTTCTCCAACGCAGTACAAGTTTCTATGGGAAGTGGTCGCACATTTCTCAAGCTGCCATCAGACTTTGACATTTGTTGTCCCTAGCAGCATGAAGCAATAAATTACTTAATGCCAGAAAGGGACACTGGTGTACATTGTCCACAGCAGCACAAGGAAAGGAGGAAGAAGGGGGGAATCACAGATCAGGGCCCATGACAGTAAGGATTCTTTGTCCTAGTCACCATGCCGCCGCCTCTGCCTTACCCTCCCTGTCTTTTTTCGCTTCCATTATCCCTGCTCTTTTGCTATAAAAACAGCAGCACATTACTACAGACTAGTTTCTTAATAAATGTATGTATAACTTTAAATTTAATTCAATGTCCCTTTGTAAATGATTTTTTTTTTAAGTTTATGTTCGCCCATGCCTATATAATATGCTAATTTTTTTGGTGGGCAAATGGTTTTTTTTTCATGTGAAGTCAATTTTATGTGTTAAGTGAATAAAGGTAGGTAAGTGTATGCAAATAAAATGTGTTCTTACGTTACCATATTTTGGCGAGCAAAGCCATGTGCGTGGATAGGTCACGTCAGAAGTTTTTAGTGAAATATTCAGGTTCATTAATATTTCAAGTAGACCGCACAAAATTTTTATATTCCCATAAACATTGCCGGGCCTCATCGTGCCAGTGCAGAGGCCAACACGCCACCTATATTTCGTATAAATTCAACACATGTGAATCGCATCTATCAGCATGTTTTATCAACACCAGGCCGATGTTATGAAGTGAACCAGCCCTGCAGCGACCGACAGCTGCCCAGCCCGAAGATCTAGAACCGATCGGCAGATGCGAGTCACCGCGCCCGACCTCGCTGCAGAGGATCTAGGCGCTCGTGCAGCTACGTGTGCACGGCAGTGTATTCGCTGCTAGCCCCAGCACACAAGTGATCCAATGTATCTTCATGTATATTATCAATAAATAAAGTTCTGTATTTTGCTTCAAACATAAGGCATCTCCAACAGTGTTTAGTTATATTTTAATAATACGTAGTCTAATCTTTTCACACACTTTCAATGGCCACACCATACTGTGTTTAGGCCTTCTTTTTTACAAGGGGTTGTCCAATATGCCTTTCTTGGGTATAAAATTAATCAGGAGACGTCCAGCTATTAAAATATACATACCAATTTATATTTAATTAAAAAAGTGATTTTTTTTGTTATGTACTAGAGATGATTGAACATGAACTTCATGCAAAAAAATGGCAAGTTTGGAGGCATAGGGGTGGGTCAAAATCGGCCCAAAATTCTACAAATTTTTTATCAGGACCCTATTCTCGGGAACCGTGAGGGGTCGTAATAGAGAGGTTCTACTGTATGTTCCTAATTCCTAACTGGTCATTGTTATTTAAATATTTTATTTAAAATGAACTGAACTGTTGCATAACTCTTATTCACAATTTGTACTGTTTTTCTTAAGAAGAATCCTTAAGGGTGTTGGCTGGTTGAGAATTTGGTATAGGCAAATACATGTTAATGAAATTTGGTTTTTTGAAATCAATTTTGAAGATATAAACCTGAATCAAAAACCTAACCAATATAACAATTAGTTTTTCAGTAAATTTTTATTTAATTATTAAGTTTTCAGATCTTTCCAGGAAACACGCTATACATTAGTGTTATAAAATGCTGCAATAGCAAACAAGCGTATATTTTTTCTGCTCAAAAAAGTCCCCAGTGGTATGTCTTGTCAACCAGGCAACAACCTTAAAGGGGAGTGTTAAGATGTGCCAATGTCTAGTTATGTGTTTATGTTCATAATATTACAGGTAAGGTCAAAGTATTTCATGCAAAAATAATTTAAAATTATAAACAATAAAAATTTTGAATATTGAAGAAAATTATATGTTTTATGGTTTCTTTATAAAAAGCTATATAAACAACACCGCTACTTATTCTTTAGCGAAAAACATGTCATAAGTTCATATAAGATATAAACTCTGCCAAGACGTTAACATTTTACTTGTAGGAAGTTGTAACAGTCACATAGATTATTTTAATAGTCACTGTATGTGGCAGCTTTCAATCTACCAAATACTAAATTATTCAAATGAGTTTTTTCGTATGTTAAGTTTTGTAAAGTTAGAAAGTGACTTCGTTGTGGCATTCTACCATGTTTCTAGAAAACATAACAGCTGACAATTTTTTTATTTCTGTGACCCGTAACGTACACTAAGCTAACACTACACCATCAACGACATAGCCGTGGCTTTCATATGGTTTGCCATAGCTCTGTTTACTGCTGCACTCTGCACGACACAATGGAACTGCCTACTAGGACTGTACTCCTGATGTCTTCGATCAGCGTTGCCAGCTCACTTCTGAGCGTCCACTGCCACGGGCCTCAGGCCATAGAGAAAATAATCTACTAGTACTAGCCCCTGGGCTCGGGTGATACGTTTCTGTCATTAGCAGATATATTTTTAAAAATTTCAATACACTACATATCTCTTTTGTACTCTGCCAGTTATGCTGATGTATTCTGACAGGCTCCGAGGCGAAATATTTAATTCAAATTTACAATATACATCTCAGCAGACTCACCTAACGTAATTTACGTATTCACATGTGGCTATGAAAATAAAAAAAACAGCAGCACTTGGTCACTAAACATAGCACAGCTCAAAACCAACTTAGTTGAAAAACTGTGAGCTAACATTGGTTTCAGATTACTTTTGTAGGCTACAAAATGGTACCTCATATGTGGTTTCTGTAACTTGTTTATGAAATAAAATTACTAGGTATTGGCAGAACATACAGCAGAAGCTCTGATACGTAGAGCAAATAATTTTTATTTACTACTTAATATTATTTGTTTGTTACCTAGTTTTAAAATTCTCCTTTATTTAAATAAACTGATGCAGTGATCTCAAAAACATTATCATGGTGTATTGTTAAGATATATTACCGGTCTTTTTAAACAGAAAATTGGCTTTTCTAAGTTGATTTGAAGGGACAATGCTCTGGCAGAGTTTGCACACAGAATGCTTCCCTTTTATATTCTATGTCTAATGGAATTCAGTATTTGTATGATATACCACAAATGTTTAAAGTATGACAAACAGAAAATATACTATCACATAGGCCTAATAGACACTGCATGCACCAATACCAGTGGTGTAGCCAGAGAAGGGGGGGGGGGGGGGGGGAGGGGGACTAAGGGTGTTGTAACCACCCCCCTCCTTTTTTTTTCATACGTGGATATAAACTCTATTAGAATTTAAATTATTGATGAGCATTTCATTTCGATAAAATCATAATAGCTGTAAATTATGATGCATTCTGTAACACATCCATGTACTCTCATTTACATGTCCTGAAACTAGTATGCAGATCAACACATGTATTGTTTTGTACCATATCACACCTGCATATTTTGCATATGTTTAAGTAGTTACTTATTTTAAATTGGAAACCTTCTTCAATTTTATATATTTTATTTCATGATTTTTAAATGTGTAATGAGTTAGGATCCACCATTCTTTTCAGTTCTTGTGTGTTAATTTATGTTACTCCATAGTGAGTATGTACATTATTCTGAGCATTTTGGCTGTTTAACTTACTTAATGATTTTTCAGGATTTTACACGTCTCAGAATTTATTATTTTAATTTTTAAAACTGTTTATTTTCTTTTATTTACAGTTTTATTTTTATTTTGTGTTAAGCTGTATTTGTGACTTACTAAACCAGAAGTAGCTGAGCTCCATTGATAGGACTTGACGATGAAGTTGCCGAAAGTCAAGGGCTTCTGGGTACAGATCTGTAGATCCAAGGACGCTTGTTTAATAGCCAGGATTTCTTGGGTGAAATCGCCGGCATCAACATAATCTAGGTCTGTGTTTTTGGTACGCGAAGTTAGTTTAATTGAGGGCTAACTTGGCAAGTTAAGAAGAGGCCAAAGCCTAGCTGATTTAGTTTGGATTTATTAGTGGATGCAGTCACAGATGCGGAGTCTACATCGACGCCACAATGCCATACTAGTAATGTCAGCACTACCTACAGATTAAGGTAATGCCACCTAATTTTTGGACAGAGACTAATGCTTGGTAGTAGTATTTTATATGCTAGTTTATCATTACTCCTGAAATGATAGTGACAGATGATATAGTTTTGGAAGATTTAGTTGCAGCACCGAGTGCCACTTATTAATTCAGTCCAGTTGTCCTACGCTATCCAATTGAGCTAGTTACCAGAGCAAAACTTTTTGACTTCACAGTGATTTGAATATAAATTAGGAGTGGAGAACTATTTTTCCTATTTTTGGATTTGGACTTTACTTTGTTTGGAGAACATTGAACTTTTGCTAATTTTGAAGAGATTATGAACCCAAGTTAGATATGTGGGAAAGTGATTTGAAAGTGCAACGTTATAGGTTAATGGAGTTCACAAAATTTAAAACTTTGTTAAGAGGCGCTAAGGCCACAGACACTTTTATTGTAAAACAGTTTAATTAATCTACAGTTCATTTAATTATTTGAAAGCAGCGTTAATGACATTTAATTTTATTTTTATTATATTTTCAATTTAAGTAATTCTTTTGTTTCAATGGTGGTAATATTTTAATAATTTTAATCTACTTGCAGAATAGAATTTTTATTTAATTTATTTGATTTTTACACAGTTGTATTCTGATTTTAATTTCTAGTTTTATGCTTTGAATTAAAGATAATTAATAGTATCTTGTTTTCTTTTATTGGAAATGTCGAACCACCCACACGTCTAATTTTCTTTTACAAAGGTAACTAACCAAATGAAGTGCTTCTTAATAATATTTAGGTTTTTATGTATGGTGGATGCCCTTGCAGAGTTCCTGAAATGATCAGTTGGAGAGTAAGTTCTAAAGGTAAAATGTTAAACTCTTCTCTGCCACACACAAGTCCTATCTAAGCCTTTATATTATTTATATATATTATATATATATATATATATATATATATATATATATATATATATATATATATATATATATGCAAATTTGGGTTACTACAGCACCACACACAACCCAAATTTGCATAGTAATAAGTCTCCCCAATCTCCACCAATTTGCATAGTAATAAGTCTCACCAATCTCCACCAATTTGCATATTAATAAGTCTCCACCAATTTGCATAGTAATAAGTCTCCACCAATTTGCATAGTAATAAGTCTCCACCAATCTCCACCAATTTGCATAGTAATAAGTCTCCACCAATCTCATCACAATATCAAGCAGTACTACTAGTTTGTCAAATTTCGTATGAATCTGCCTTTTTTTTTTTTTTACTTTTTTTTTTTTTACTATATTTAATTGATAAACGTCAAACAATTTTTAATGGAAAACTAGGCTTAACCCCATACATATATACATTTATATATACACATATATGCATACATTCACACACATACATTACATGCTGACCCTGGCACAGGATATGAAAATGAGAGGTGGTGGTGTGGTAGGGACAATGCTATGTTAACTTTGCTATCAGTATTAGTTGCACAGTGAACATCATTTTATGGTACAGCCCATTTATAAACCCCAAAACACTCATTATTCCAAAATGTCCTCACTGCACAAATTTTTTTTTTTTTTCATTAAGTTTCTACTTCAGCTTTATTCATTATCCCCAACCCCCTAAAAATAAATTCAACTTTCCGATAGCTTTCCAGATATGTGAATGGTGGTTGAGACTTCTATTTACAAATCTATTAACAAGTAAGCAAATATAATCTGTTAACTGAATCTCAGTTAGGATTTAGGAAACATCATCCTACAACAACTGCACTTACGTTAGCCATAGACAGATATCAGAAACCAGCTGCATAGTAAATTTGTATTTGAATCTGAGTAAATATCTTAAAATTACAAACTTTATAAATAATACTGTACGAAAACATGGCAAATGAATAAATGTTTTGCGCGCAATAGTATTTAAATTAAGCAGTCATTTCGACTTGACTACATACAGTTATTAATGTGCCTCAGGTAACACTCCTCGCACTTTTAATTTATTCAAGCTTTGACAATACTTAATAAGGCAAGTTAATCCTATATGAAGAGGAAACGCTTAATGGTAGCCCACTAAAAGTTAACTTTTACAAAGAAATCTCACCCCCAAAATGAATATACGCTCACATATATACAACCCCCCCCCCCCCACCTCCACCACAGAACCCAACCCGCGTGCAATCAGAAATACTGACTGAGAGATGGTAAATTATGCGAGCTCTTAACACCGCAATATAAAGTGTACTGTTCAAACTGGCTGCAACTCAGACTGGTTTCGTTTTGTTTTATACTTACGTAGGCTCCTATCACAGTTTAGTGTCTCTGTGTCACATAGGCTATGTCATACAAGTATACTGTTCAGTGGTACGTGTAAGGCAGTGTTGATTTTTACATGTAATTGAAGGGCACGCAGTGGTCCAAAAAAAGAAAAGCTGGGTTTAGAAGTTAACTGCAAATCAGCCAAGTTAGTTTACATAAATCGTCAAAGGAAATAAAATTATTTCTTGTCCTTTTACTGTAAAATAAAACTATTTCTTTCAGAAGTGTAAAAAAATGTAAAACTTATTTGTACACCAGTTATATCCTACGATGCATATCCAACATTCCTACACTGTAAAAAAAATTTAGAACTACATATATTAATGTAAGTATAAAAGCCATATTCAAACAAGACATTTCAAGTTGCGATATCACATTGCGAAAATAATTTCATTACTCTGTTAAAGTTTAAGAAATGCAAGTGTGTATATATAGACATATTTATGCCTCGAACAGGTACGTTAAAAATTCTATTTATTTTGATTTTGGATTCGTAAGTATTTAACTACTTCCATATATGTAATTTCGTAAGAAGGTATTTAAGCGTATACAATTACATATGTAAACTTATAAAAGAATAGATTATTTAATTAGAATGAAACATATTTCTATGTCATGTTTGTATTTTGCACTGGTTTACACAAGGTTTGAAAGTTTTGCTACATGAATGACCAGCGCAATAAATTTATGTTATTCTCTATGACGCGAGCCGAGGAACCATCGTTGGCCAGTCGGGAGTCTGTTGTAGGAGAACTGGCAACAGTGTCCATGCTACACTTCTTTTTTTTGTTACGTTTTGCAGCTTCTGTCCCATTTAAACTATAATAGTGTTACCTAGCAGGAAACTCATGAACTGTGTGCGTGCAATTTCATTTTTATCTGCCTTCGCATCATGTGTCTAGTTTTTTACCCGTACGCACTTTGTCGAGACCACTGCATGTTGTATGCTAAACAGGAACAAACTACATACACATATCCCATGACTGTTTACACTAGACACAAGGCCATCAAACAACTGATGTGTACAAGTGTATGGATAGCAAAGTTACAACCATCACTTGGGGTTACTAACAGAGTTTCTTCTTAGAGACTGTGTTTGAGAAGAAATATTTTTTCTACCGGAATTATACATTTTGCTCGTATTTGTAACGTACAAAACTTCCGTACAGTAATTTTAATGACCAAATTGAAAAATAGATTGTTTTATAATGGCTAAAGCTGTGTATGAACAAAAATGTGACATACTGTATGTACAGCTTGTATAGCAGAGCTGTGCACTGAAACACAATTTTTATAACAGAATATGTATAAATATTTTTCCCTGGAGAATCAATATGTAGAATGCATGCCTTACATGGGGGCAGGTAGTACACACAGGTTAATCAGTAGTTTATAAAATATAATCAAATAATGTTTTATTCCCTAACAGAGTTCCATTTTCAAAAATTAATCTCAATCAGAAGATATAACCAAAAGAAAATAAAAACCCAAAATGACATGGGGGCTACAGTGGTGTATTGGTCATACTGCTCACGTCCAACCTACATGAACACGGTTCAATCCTGGTGGAATCGCTCCAGATTTTTGCATGTGGGAATCATGTCGTACAATGCTGCTGGTTAGCTGGTTTTCTCAGAGATCTCCTGTTTCCGCCTTTCCATTCCAGTGCTGCTTCACACTCACCCCGTTTCACCCTCATCGCTCATCATCTCTGTGTGACGAGTCACCCAAATCTCTCCACACCACTCTAAGACGACGCACACAATCCCACTTATAACCGCAGAAGAAACATTTTGAACTGGCAAAAAAAAAAAAACCTGTAGTTGGGCATTGGTAGGAAGACAAAACTGACAGAATTATTGGATTTATAACCAAAGGAATATTCAGGCCAAAATTTTTTTGTTATTGCCTCTATTTTGAAAGGATGGTTATGTTTTGCTGCAATAAACCTGATATTTTTCAATTTAACATCCCTCTTGTCGAAACTGTACCTACACTACTGATTTAAATTGACCTCGTCTCTGCTTTTTGCCAAGACCATTATTAATATGTTGATATAAAAGTAGCCTGTTCAGAGATTTATAAAACAAAAACTTAGTTACATAGGTTAATAGGACCTACTAAACTTTATTCGTGAGACTAGTTATAAGTTGACTTGCCATGGGCAACATCACAATCTGCTCTAGCCTCTGCCACAGCTGTGGCACCCTCTAATAAGAGACGTAGCTGCTACATGCCACAGAGCGCATAGCACGAGGTTACAGAAGTGCTGCATTGTCTCCTGTCAGTCCGCGACCTACTCAATGCCGAGGTCTTGCCTTCCCCTCTGGCGAGGCAGCTAAGGGGAAGTGAGCTGCTACCCCTGCACTGGCCCTGTAGCCCGGGTATATACAGCACTCGTAGTTCTCAGTTCAAGACTGACTCGCGCAGCTTTTCAGCAGAATGTCGCTTTTCCTCCCTGGCCATGTCCAGACTACTTCAATCACCAGCTGACATGCGCAGCTCACTTGTAGAATGTCACTCTGCCCGAACGTGCTCCAACACCACCGGCATCTTTCTCCAGACGAATAGCTGCCCACCAGTAGTATTCGCTCGCCGTCAACCAGCTAGGTCTTCAGACAAGCCAAACAGCTGTTTCCACAGCTCACCACGCATTCAGTCAGTACGAGTCTGAGTATTCGTTTGAATTGGGGTTACTCTCATCCCCCGCGCCACCCACCAAGTCTACCATGACTAGGAACTGCACCTGGGTTGGCATCCTAGGTCAGCCCCTCAAGCCACAGTCAAGGTACAGGCTGGTTTATGTATGTGTACCGCCTCAACAATAAACAGGCATAAACTAAGCTGGTTGAGTTATCCTTTCCACGCACTTTCTTTCTGCACCTAGTTCCTGATATTTCCTGTTTTACCCCATTTCCGTCTACACTCTTCAGGAGCAGGTACCTGCCTAACACCTGAAACCTATCCAACTCCGCTTGGAACCTCCATCTCCTTGGAGTGGAGGTTCTCATTCAGCTGATGCCACCTTTCTGTGGGTGTTTAGGTCTGCTGGCGACTTCCAGCCTAGCTATCCTTACTGTCCTTCCTGATACCTCCAGGTCGTACCTACCTCTACTGGTCACCCACTATCATCCCGTCTACACTACTCCCTTATGCCATGCCACAGGGCTGAGCGGGATAAGGCGACCAAGCTGGCTTTAGCCTTGGTAGGGGCCTAGTAGAGAAAGGGCCGGGTGCTACCAAGTTGTACACCTGGAAATGAGAAGAGGTTGCTAGAGAGAAGGGAACACCATATAGTGTTACCAGCCGGGACCGTAGCTTGCAGTTTGAGTTGTGGCACACACCGCCTCCCAAGAAGACTGTTGTCCACCAACTGCCGCACTATTAGCTCACCGAATAGCCATTACTCCTCGTTACACCCAGTTCGCACACACGCCATACCAACACCTTCGGTACCTCCATGGTACCATGGGCTGAAGTCATGCTAGATTATTAACCACTTACCCTGGAGACTGTAGGTGTGGCAACCTTCTGGAGGCTTCTGAAGAATGTTCGCAAAGTGGTCTAGTGGTCTGCGCCCTTATGAACAGTTCTCCGGCCTTCACGCGCTGAGAGAGAGAGGGTTGGCTGCTACTTACCCCTATTGATACCTTTGGCCTTTGCAGACTGAGAGGCACAGTTCGTAAATGGTTCAACGAATAACCAATCAATTTTTTTTTGCATTTTAATTTAACAAACACTCGTATTTAATACCTGTGTGAAGTCAGACAGCCAGCACCAGCCTGTGCAAGTTAATAACTCTATGAAGTTGGTGGCACCAGCTTTCATGTCGTCTATTGGTATCGCTTGTTTGATAAAGTATGCAATTGTGAATACGGATAAAAAATCTCTTAATGCTATTTCTGTTTGTGAATACACATCACTCCCGGTACACAGATAAGTGTAATCCCATCCAGGAGCATGCAGAGTGTTATCAGATGACTAGAAAACCGGTCCCAACACAAGCACGTGTGATTATAACCCAGAACATATGATACAGGTATACCCCTACTACTTATTTTCACATGCTCAAGGTTTATTGTGAAAATATTAATTCAGTTTTTACAAGTTTTAGTAAATGCTAATAGAACTGTTAAGTTAATAATGTGACAGAATACAGATTTTTTGGTACTTACACGACAACCAAATTAAATTTCCGTAGATGTAAATGCCAAATACAATAAAAAGCTACATTTGTAACATACAAATGCTCCAAAATGTCCAAAATACTGAATTTAAAATTCAAAATGCTAAATTTGGAGATTCTAAATGCTTCATATTTCCATTTCTAGTCATTAGTTATCCATAACTTGTTTTATGGTAACTTCTAGTTTTATGGTGATTTTATGCAGTTTAACCATGTTTTTGCCAGAAAAATGACTTAGCCTGTCATTACTTGGGGACTGTACTAGGGATCTGAATAGTGGGAGGCTACTCTGTAAACACATAGCCAAGAGTTGCAATACATAGTTTTAAACACAGAACAAAATGCATGCACTGGGTATGAGTGACTTACCAACTCTGATCAGTATATGAGAAATACTGTCAATATGACGTTCTAGTGATGATAACCTATCCATTACGAAGGTTGTGAACTCTTGTCCTTTTGAGAAGTGTGTGTCAATTTGCATCAAGTTTGCAACATTCGAAAATATCAACTCCAATATTTTACATTCTTCTCTGTATATGTTGCTCTCTCCATGGTCATATGGGTTTGAATGATTTACAGTGTCCAAAGTACGATGAACACATTTGAAATCTTCAGAGCATGAAAACATACTCCAGAAATATTTAAATATTTTATGTAAAGGCAGCATTTCTTCAAAATAATTCATGCTAAGAAGTTTACGAATACAGTGATATGGATTCACTGGTCCCACGCCAAAAGTTTCTGGTCTGAACTGTACAACAAATGCTGCCGCTTCATTCCTCACAGAGCTGCTTTCATCTTGAAGCAACATCAATGCTGTACCCAAGAAAGCTTTTCCAAGTTCTGTGTTACCACTGCCAAGAAGACACTTGAGTGACGGAGTCAATATCTGCATCGAGACAGCAGCGTAAAACCTGTAGTCCTCATGCTTCGAGTCAGGCATACTGTCCTCTTCAATAAGCCTTAGAACTATGGACAGAAGTTGTGCTGCATTTGCTGGACTTGTGTCCACAGTAAGTTGTGTCGACACGAGACTTGCTACAAAGGCAACAGCAACAGGTAAACCCTTCCTCAAAGAATCTAACTGATCTGCGTGTAATATGGAAATTAGTGATGTAAAGCTTTTGTTCTGTGACAAACAAACATGGTCAATATCAGTTTCTTTCAGTACCGTGAATGCAACCTCTAAAAGCAAGGAGGTACTCGATGCAGTTTTCAGCTGCAAAGTCCTGGAAATGGCTAATAATAGTATGCAAACAATATTTGTTTTGTCATCTTTTGTGAGACGACTATCCTTCTCTAGTCTGAATTTCAATGCTGTGAGGAAAGGTCTGGAAAACTCAACCTGGCCTCGGACACCAAGTGTCTCAGAACACAACTCGGGAAGTTCTTTTGGACTGCAAGTCAGGAAAGATAGTGCCTCAAATTTCTCTTGCATTACACTAGAAGCATCAGCTGAAGTCAGTGCCTCAAGAATTCTTATTTTGGAATTCTCATTTTCATTGGCTACAAGTATATTTTCTTGAATTTCCTTGTTGAAGTCTAGTATCAACACACTGTTGTAACTTGCAACACAATGAAAGTTCAGAATGGCATTTAAATCTAGTGTAATACATTTTTCTTGTGGCATTGCTATGCTTCCGAGTTTAAACCTTTCAGTTAAATGTTTGGCCAACATTATGATGCCATGAACCCCATTCTGTCCAAACTTGCATGATTCACCACTGCTCGTCTTCCTAAACAGGCTCGAAACATTTTCCGCTGCAAACAACACTTTTGAATGAGGCACAAAGTTGGCGTAGGCTCTTGCCGAAAGTTTCCGCACCATGTGGTCCTTGTTGGAGAGGAGCTTGCCAAAGCAGAGCTGAAACTCTGCCACTCTGGAATTGGTTTGGGTGTCTGCGAACTGCTCGACTGCAAAGGACAGCTTGCAGAGCAGTGAGAGGGCTGGGACAATGTGGGAAACAGGGGACTCGTGGGTAGACGATGCTGTCTTCAGGTGCTGAAGAAGCGTATCTGCAAGTTCCGGGTAGTGGCACATGAACTCCTCCACTGTACCACCATTCTTCCCAGCAATTTTTGTAACCAGAGCGCCAAACAGAAGTAAAGCTGCATTCCTACGCGAAAGAAGAAACACTGTCATTAGAGAGTGTGTGTGTGAGAGAAAGAGAGAGAGAGAGAGAGTGTGAGAGAGAGAGAGAGTGAGTGTGTGTGGAATTGGTACCTTATATGTATATGTTAATAACGTGTGCCCAGCTGTAACCCTGAGTAATGTTCCTGGAATCTAACAACTAACTACAGAAGAACCTTTATCTTACACTTTTCAAGGGATAAAGAAAAAATGGTGTAAATGAGGGGAAAGTGTAAATGAAGGGAAACACTAAATCGAAAGTAATTTGCCTTTTGTTTGAAATATTTTTATGTAAGTAATGTTCACAACCTGCTGTACATTCATGTAGGTCAAAAAAATTCGAAGTTTTAATACACTTTATTTTCTTTTGCATCGGCCCTAGTTCCTTAGCTAAGGAGACTCATGTGCCCATGTGTACCTTAATGCATTTTAGGATTTCCATTTTGCGTTCAATGATAAGACAATTTCTGTCTCGTTGGTTTGTCATTGTTAACTAATTTTAGGAACATTCACTCAATAATAAAACATGGATGCAGTAAACATGTATGTAACTGTAGTTACAGAGCAATTGTAAAAGTTTGGTTATGATTCAATAAACGCACACCAAAAGAAAACAAACATACAATGTACAAAAGATAAATGAGCACACATAGCCATCACAGAGGCAAATAGACTCCGGCGTGTTCTTGTTCTGCAACATGACAATATGAAACCTCTACAATGACACTGGCAACAGGAATTTTTCCCAGTGAGAAGAAAATATACAGTATTTATCGCAATGGTAAGCCATTTTTTTAATCAATTTGAACCTTCCTAAATCACACCTCCACTTAGAATTGGGACAAGGAATATTAAGTACAATTCCGACTAAGTATGTATGTATAAAACAAGCTGATAAAATTGTCTCCGTTCTTAAAAATGCACAATTTTTGTGTAAAAGCGCACCACCTTATTGCTTGGTTGGGTCTGACAGCAAAGTCGCGGCAGCAGCCGTGGAGTATTGGTCGCTGTTGGCCGCTCCTCTGCATCCTCCTCGCTCGCACGCCCACACTACTCCAAGCTCCCTACCTCATCTCTCATCCTTCTATCTCACTGTCTTTCTCCCTCCCCCACCTTTCCCCATATTAATCAGCATTCTAGCCCTCTAGCTCCAAACACCCCACCCCCTCCTTGTTAATGTATCCATCAAAACAAGCAGCCCATTTTTTTTCCTACTCTCCCTCCCTTCCACATTCCATGGCGGTGTAGCACCTCTCTTATCTTTTTCACTACGCCCGCCTCTTTATTCCCCCTTCACAAAACCATACACAGGCTGGGCGTCAACTTACAATGCCGTAAATACCGTACCTAATAAACGCACAAAAAGTGTAAATCACGGGAAGCCATATTTTCATGTGACGTAAACAGGAACGGAAAGCATTATAAATATAGGGTGTGTGCTGGGAAATAAAGAATATGGTGTAAGTAACGGGAAAGTGTAACTGACAGGAACATGAGATCAGGATTCTACTGTATATAGAAGTTACACATACCAGTGAAAGGACTGTGGTAGGTTTCCCAGTATGCCAAGTGCCAACAATTTTTATATCTAATAAACTATACACTGTGTTGTATTATGTTGACATGTGTTGCAAATTAACAGAAAAACAAGCATAGACTCATAGTAGGTACGTAATTTCAAATTTGTCATCTTTTGCAAAAAAAAAAATATTAGCACGTAGCATAATGTGTCTGGGAGATATTGGAGAGGGTGAAAAACTTTATAGAGGGACAGGAAAAGCAAAACAAAATGTCAGAAAAGTGAAGATAAAATGAATCAAAATTGTAACAGATGTTACAGCAGGGCTTCCTCTATTTACAAATAAGTATTTTGTAAACTTGTCACAACAAAATACAACATACAGTTATGTATATCATACTGACAAAAAATTATTATCGTTCATCAATTTCTATCTTGTATGTCATGTAGTCCTGTGGTGAAGACACTCTTGGGTTATGATACAACAGCTGCTTAGGTAACATTTGTATAAATTGTGAGTAATGAAGCAGTTAAATAAATAAAAAATATTGTCTGATTAAACTATCTTCCCATTAAATCAACGACAATGATGACGCAAGTTCAAATAATATATTTATCCAAATACAAAAATGTGATTTATTAATCTTCAAAAATTGAGGATGAACACATTTTCACTATAAATGTGCACTTTGAGATCAATAATTTTACTTGAGAAGTATTATGTCATAATTAAAATTTTTTTGACTTAATTCATGTGTAAAGTTCATTTTCAGTAACCTCTTGTGAGGAAATCTGACAATCTATATTGATTTATTTCAATAGACACATGTCTTTTGAATAAACTGATATATAAAATGTAAGGGGCCTATTCGACACCTTTTGCCATCTAATAATGGGTAAGTAATCACCGAGTCAACTGCAGTGTAACTCACGACAGGGAAAATCAGAGGATGTGGTTTTGAATTATTAATTAATAAAGACGAAGAAGAAATCAATTATAATCACCTTATTTATTCATTTCTGTCTCAAAATTACAAGTTTTCCTTGCAGTAAAATATAATTAATTACTTTAAAAGACAGACATTTGCCACGGGCGCAAGGCGTCGGCACTCTGCAAAAAGTAGCCATGTGAAGGGGCAATCCTTCTCCACCAGCCGCTGTGAACACATTACCCGATCAATAACTTCTCCGTGTGTTCTCAGCTGATTGAGAGCGCTGGGGACATTCAAAATTTGACTTGCATTCAGTGTCGTATTACTTTAATTTTCAGAGGGTTTGATAGTTTTAGGTCCGCATGCACTTGGTGTCGGAATACAATCAATTATATACTGTATTTTAAGACATCTTCGTTATTTAAATGAGTATAGGTGAAATGTTTCTTAATGTATTATTTACAATAATATTTTTTCTAAAATTCCCATTTTTATTGTGTTTATTAGCTAAACTGTATTCACAGATAATGTACAGCTCTTACTATACTCAACATAAAGTTTTATGAGGTTAGAAGTTGAATTTTAGATGTACATGTCCAAAACCTCATCTACTGAAATCCCGCATGTATGGACACTTTTTGGCAGTCCCCTGAATACCTATACATTGATTCGACTGTATCTCCAACATGGAGAACTCCCGACCCAGCCTGCATTCTTGTATCCTACAACTCGGTGCTTGTTCCACTGGGAATGCTCTATATTGTGCGCAAAAGAAAAAGGGTGATGCATCAAAACTAAATCACAGAGTAACATCATCTCCATTTAAGTTATCATTTGACTTATAATCATGTTGCACATCTGATAAATTATTTTCCAGTGTTAAATATTTTCAGGGTTGAAACTTCTACTTTCCAATTAAACTTTGTTGTAAACATTTTACTGCACTCTCAATATCTGCAAGAATGTGTTTTCTAAACAAGACTGCAATGTATGAATTATCAAATTGCAGTGTAAATAGCAGGAATTTGATACATTGTAAACATGTGGGAAATAGTGGAATCTGAATAAACTAGTGTATTTAAGAGTAAAATGTATGTCAAATCAAGGTTCACTTTTGATGTATTGTACTTAAAGCAAGGAGAGGTAAGAAACGGCCAGAGAAGAAATATTTCACCTGACGGGCCAGCGGGAGCAGGTCAGCCGGGACAGGCACAGCTGTGCAAGGGCTGGTGCACGTTGCGCAAGGTGCGGCCACAGCGCAGAGTCCTGGAAGAGCAGCCGCAACACGTGGAGGGCACGCCCCTGAGGACAGTCCACTAGCTCCGAGCTATGCTCATCCACAAGGCCATCTGCCACCTCCGTCACTTCCGACACCAAGCGCTGCAGCAGCCGCTGCAACACACGAGATGAACATCAGCTCTCGCTACACTGAAGTCTGTGCCACGGCTACCAACCACAGTTGGTTTACTAAGTAAGCGCCGACTGCTTCCAGAAATACCACTCGCAACAAACACACACACTTCTACACACTGTGCCTGTGGGGTAAGTTCTAATGCTGTATGCTGAGTTCAGGCGATATGTCTTTGAAAATTTCAGCAGCTTTGAAACAAATACAGTGGAACCATCTTTATAAGTTTCCCCACTTAAGTTTCCTGCTTAGTAAGATAATTAATTCCACATCTTATCTACATACACAAGTACAGTGAAATTACAGTACAGCATACTTCACACTAACGTATGATTTTCAATTCATGCCCAAACAACCTATGTGAACTATGTGCAAATATTTTACTTTAACATACAACATTTATGTTAATTTCCAGAACCACAATGATTATTGCAGTTTTTACATAAAGGTATTGATTTTTCATCCATTTCCAACCTGAATTGGGTTGTTTACCAATATGACATAAAAAACTTAATGAGTCACATTCAGTATATTGTTTACATATACGCTGCGAACAATAAATTCTGGCTGTCGACTTGCAACACTATCTATCCACTTGTGTCAACCTAGATTAATGGTGTTGACAACCAGCACCATCATAAATTCTTTCATACATAAAAACTAAATGTACAAATGGATAGCTGTATGTATGTTTTGGTACAGCATCTCTAACATACAGGTCCTTCAGACAGTTACTTTGTAAAATTTCTACCCTTGTAAAAATCAAAAGTAATTGATTTTAACCTTTAAATTATTTAGAAGTTCCTTCTCAAAGTGTGGTTTTTGTCCCGTATTTAAACATCTCCTGTGTATAACCAAAACAATTTTTATATGAAATATTAATTTAAACCAATAGCCAGATTTCTTACGAATAAAATGAAGCATAACAGTTTTCTTTCCTTGTCGTCAAAAACGTTTATTAACATCAAGTGACTCATTTTATCAAGTGGGAAGTCCATTTTTAGTATGCTTGGAGGGATAATAAAGAAGATTTGTTATTGAAATACGGTACTGATTTATTTCAATAGATAATTTCTAAATAAACTCCCTCTAGTGTTATTTGTTACAGGTAAGTGGTGTAATTTTCAAAGGAAACTTAACTAATATGTAAGCAGTATGTATTTGCAAACCACACATTATTTTATGTCTGCAGGATGTAATTTGTGGATTTTCATAACTTAGAAACTGCAATTTTTATCTTCAATTTCATATATTTCTTTGTGATTACATAATTTTTTTTTTACTGAAGTGACTAATTATGCCATAATTTCAAGGAACCGATATTGTTTAAATTAAGAATTTCAATATAAAGTATTTTCATTACTAAGTGTATAAAAGGACGCATGATGCCTCACGACTGTGAGGATCGTTATAGAGATCAAAAAGGAGGTCTTTGACAGGTGCTAAGCCAGGCACACCCTTCTGGTGGGTTTGACAAATTATTCTAGTCTCTACGTGGCACTGGTACATGTCCAGTGTAGAGGACTTGCCTTGTAGCTTTGCAGTAGGGCACAAATTTAGGTTCAAGCAGTTTGATATTACGTTTCAGATTCTGGGCTTTCGGCGGAATACCTGAGCGATGCGTAATCTCTGTGGTAGACTTGACATTGGTGGTTTTAGTTGGGCGTATGTGAGCCGCACGCAAATGTGTGCTCTGTGTTCTAACATATGAACGTGAATGTGGAGGCGGAGAAACTGGTTTGAGTCTGAAATAGGCACTAGGAACTACTGCGGGTTGTTCAGGCTGATTCAGATATTCTGCGAACCAAGGGTGTACCTCGTCGTTCACACGTGTCAGTGCTTCAAACAGATCCTTAGGCACCTTCAAAGTGATGGGTATCAGGAGAAAACGTAGTGATTGAGCTTGTTTCCTGGGTACGAGCTGGTTGAGAGTGTTGATGAGGGAGGGGGTAAGCTCTTGCAAGCGCCCAGAGACAATTAGCAACTGTTTCATCTTCTCACATAGACCACAACGGGAATAAGGCATTAGGACTGAGAGCACACTCTCACATCGATGAGGAGATTGAAGGGTATGAATAGTTCTACTAGTGTAGAACCACATGGAGTGTCAGGCCTTGTGGTCAACAGTCCCTGTACGTGGGTATATGCCTCAAGAACAGTCTTCCCAATTCAGTGAATAACCCCTCCGGCGCCAAAACACGGTGGAGAGGACGAGCACAGAATCAACAAGCTGTCCTATGAGAACGAGTACCTGGGTGTGGGCCCTACTGTTCTGCCTACCATGGTATGCAGAAAGGTTGGCCGATGCTAGTGTGTGTGGGTATCGGACAGTTTACTGGCTCAAACAAGTAACTTTCCTGGGTAACCTGCGTTCCCCTCAACAGCATGAAGTAAACTAGGAAAGATGCTATGTCTACAGGAAAGGAGTACTCGGGAGTCAGTTCAACTTTTGTTTATTCCGTCTGACCGGAAATAAACAAATGACGTGGCACTACCTCTTAACGGTGACAAGAAGTGACAAACACGTGTGTGCCAGAATCGCCACCACATTCCAGGCACATTGAAGTCCCTGCCAAGGCGGGAAATGCCGCGCAGCTGGGGCGCACGCGGGGCAGTCATCCCAGCCGAAGAAAGTACCCTTAATGTCATGCAGTTAAATAATTTTTACCACGAGAACATCCCACCCGAGGCACCACATATCCAGGTTGATATAAATGGCCGTCCTCGTCTGGCCTTACTAGATTCCACTGCAACAGGGAACTTCATAAGAAGGAGCCTATTGATAGTGAAACAGATCGCTAATTTACAGCCCCAGCCTCTAGTTTTAAGAATGGCCCAACCTAGCCAGATCTTAAAGGTCGACGGCAAGACACAGCTTACACTTGTGATCCATCACCTCTCGCACGTAATCAAGTTCTCGGTATCCCGGATATAGAGGAGGGGGTGATTTCAGGCCAACCTTGGCTAACCAGCCAGCGGTGCATGATGGATATACCTTGGGGCAACGAAATATGTGGTGATCCCCTGGGAGGCAGGACCCAGCACAATTGTTGCACAGTCAAGCGAGCCCAAGGATATCTCACCCAATCTTGATGCCGCTGGAATTCCTGAGCTTCAGGAGACCCCAGCCGAACACGCATGTGTTATGTGTTCCCAACAAAATCACCAGAAACATACGAGGAGGTAGACGTAACCACGATACCTGCTCGCGAGATCTAACTCCGACCTCCACAGGGGTTCGAACCTCCACAAACCTACAGTAGGACAGCAGTTCTACCGCCTTGTAGAAGTGGACTATCAACACGGACCCTCCCCTCCATTCCTAGTTCCTACTTGCCTTACTCACCCAAGCAATAGGGCAAGAGGACTAGAGTAGAGTCTGAAGTTTCCTGGCGGAGCCCTCTGGACTGAACCCCCCCACCCAAATCAGAGGCTTCTGCAATTGCCGAAGTTGACGAACCGAAGCACCCCGCCGAGGCGAAGGTTGTATGCCAACCTCTGCCACTAGCCCCAACTACATCAGTCACCCCTGCGCCAAGGGTGATGGCAGGGGTATTTGCCTGGGACCGGAGTGCCCAACTGTTGCTGGAACTCACCCTGACAGTAGTAGGAAAATGGCCCACAAAGTCTATCGCTCTAGGTTTTTGCGCCAAGGTGTGGAACCATAGGACTATAAGGTTTGCACCGTCAACTGCTGTTGGGCTTTACACTTAGTAGGGGTATCGTCAATTACTTGCACCAATGGAAATAAGTTAAGTGACGATACAGCCTCTATGCCATTTGGGCTCAGGCATGGTTCTCGAAGGCAGGAGGAGGAGTTCTTTACTGCAAAGCAAGTGGGCACCAATTAAATCACCCATCCACACTTGGTGGAGACACCCCACGGGAACGTGCTCAGTCTGCCCGTCACCTGGAGAGGCAGTCCTCTCCAGTGTACTTCCCCTCGCACACCGGACTTGGTGTTGAGACACATCCTGCAGTACGAGCACTAGTCCCTGGACTTGACGCGAGGTTGGGTATTGCCAACTTGTTTTGTGGAAGCAGTGCAGCCATCACCTGGAGCCAGAGATACCTGACCTCTCCGTACGGCACCTCTTCAACTAGCATCATCCAAGCAACTGCTGGCCCCAGCCGGCCTACCTCTACACCGGGACCCAGGAGACCGGTGAGTGAGTAACCTGGTAAGTCAGCCCTGCCTCAACAAACTAAGGTGGTAGTAAGAAATATTGCGGTACTGCCCACGACCCATGACAGACTTTATACCAAGCTGCCAGCCTACTAGACCAGTGCTAGTCTCTAGTAGGAAGCAGACTCAATCACAGTAACTGAGTACCCGAGCGCGCCTGATCTAGCGCTCACCAAAAGTAACATTGCCTAGTCTAAGCGACACACATCAAATTAAAGAACAGGATATTTTAATTTTCCCTGGTACAGTTTCCTGGCTTAGAAGTTTTTAATAGTTGGTGTCACGAAAAACATCTTATGAGATTTTTACTGCATAAAATATTTGTCCAACAACTTGGTTATGAGTCAATTGAAAGGAATATTATGTCTGAGCTATCAAAGTCATCAATTCCTACAGAAGATAGGTCTATAACTAAGAAGAAGATACTGACAGTCACTCACTCTGGTGCTCAGTGGTAAAAATAACAAAAGTGTCACAACATGTTGTGACAGACCAAGTTGCAGATGGTTCATGCTCTATCCCTGACATGACTCTAAACCGAGTGTAATCCAATGCTACCGGGGCCGCAGCGGTTGAGAGGTTAGACTGCTCGCTTCCCAACTAGGTCAATCTGTGGCCGATCACTCCTGGATTTTTGCAAGTAGGAATTGTGCAGGATGATACTGCTGGTTAGCTGATTTTCTCAAGGATCTCCCATTTTCCCCACCCTTGCATTCCTGTGCTGCTCCATTCTCACCTTATTTCACCCTCATCTGCTCTAAAGACCTCGTTGTTAAGAGCTGCCCAGATCTTTCAACTCAACTACAATGCTACCACCTTAAGCACTCATGCCCGTGGGCATACAATGGTAAACCAAAACATTAACATGCACCTTGCCAGGCAGGTTGTCTGCAGTGGCCAGCCTGTGTGCGAAGATGGCCAGGCCAGCAGACCTCCTGGTGGTGGAGGCCGCCCTTCCATGCAGGTGGTCCAGGAACTGCTCCAGGACACACTCTGCAATGGTCGCCGCACCTTGTGAGGTCGCCTCGCCGACAAGGTGGGCGAGGGCTTTACCTGCAGCCTCTATTGCCCCCTTATGCCTGCAGAGCACCAGTACGCGCACTATCACCCGCGCACACCGCTCACTCACTAGGTGCTCGCCTCCGAGACTGGCCACAGCGCTGGCCACCTTGCAGCATGCCTGTCGACAGAACATGCCTTCTCTTTCCTGCCCATAGCTCATGCCACCTGGCATACTTGACTCTTAAGAGCATACATACATACATACATACATACAGCACACTTTCCAACCATGTTGAATGAAGGAACAATATTTTTCCCAAAGATATGTTTAATTATCCAGCTCTAGTAAAAAAATAATAATGAAAGGCTTACGTTTAAAAATTTTGGAGATGGAGCAGTTTTCAGAAGACTAATGCTTGTGTACTTTTTACTTTAACTATGAACTCTTAGCATTGATCCTATAGTTGCTCACTGCTATGATCCTTTCCATGAAACTATACCCTAAACCATTCACATGAACAATCCAACGTACACCTTGTATCTCTGCATGTGGGATATGTACCAGCCACTAACGGCTTGTGGCTTTTCTGGGGGCACTCTTTACTTTCGTCACCACTGCACTATATTTGGAGTCTGTGTGTTCCAGTGTCAAGGAAAAAAAAAACACTCGGGAGCCTCGTCGTATGGCTACCATGGAGTTTCACTTCAAATTCTGATTTTTCGGCATTCTTAACAGCACCCTACCAATCCAACAATTTAGAACATACACTTTTGTTTTTTCTCCGGGGGCCGTAGAGGTACAATAGTCAAACTACTCACCCTTCCACCAAGGTGAATCCTGGGCTTGATTCCCGGCAAGATGACGTGAATTTTCGCATGTGGGGAACAAGGTGGAAGTTGCCTTTGGGAGGCAGGTTTTCTCTGGCTATTCCCATTTCCCCCCTTTCATTCTACCACTGCTCCATCTTCACCTCATTGCTGAAAACAGCACTGTACATCTCAACAACCACTATTTCCTTCCTTCTTGCAAAAGTAAAAAATTAGCCCTGTGTCAATAAATAAATAAATACATATAGTATTTACTCAAGTGTAGCGTACCTGTTTTTGCCAAAATAAATGAAAAATTTTCTGGGGTACGCACTATACGTGGAAAAAAAGAGGAAAGGGGAGTGGTAGCCATAAATTGTCCGGGGTGTTGAGGAAAGTGGCAGGACTGTTTGACTGTTTGTTGTCTCATCTCTCCCTCTTACATCACTCCTCTCTCTCTCAGCCACTTCAGTTATGTGTAGGTCGAAACCCAGCCCCCCCCCCCCCAACTAATGGCATCCTGTCAGGCCACAAAACTAGAGCTGCCACGTGTTTATGGTCCGCCACCCCCTTGTAATAACACCCAGATGTTGCTGTCGATAATTCCGCCATCCCTCTGTGTTTCCATGGCAGAGGCTAGCGAGCCATGTTCTCTGGAAGGAATTTGGGGGGGGGGGGGGGTGAGAGAAGAGATGAGGAGACCCTTTTTTTGTAATAAGGGTAGTGTGACATTCTAGCACGGCAAAACAAAAAAGGGAGCCGGGCACTGCTAAAAGGAGAAAGGAGAAACAAGAAATGCGAAGCTGAAAATGTTGAGCAGCAGGAGAAAGACGGTTCCGAAATTTTATTTTGACCTTTTGCACCCAAGTTATTTAATTAAAGTATTCTCCAAACATACCACAATCACCACACATTAATGTAAACAAGAATAATATGTACCATACTTACTAATAGGGCGCCACATTTATTTGGTGCAATTTTATTTTACAAAAATTTTATTCCCCGATACTTGTCAAAATCATGGTGCACGCTATACACGAGTGCGTGCTATACATGAGTAAACGGTAAATAAAAAATGAAAACATGTGAAACACATTTGACCTATTTTCAAACCACGAAATGATATGCACATCAGCTTTAACTTTTTGTACATTATTTCAAATGTTTGTGTAAAAATACTTCTTCTCCTGTCCCTTTAAGCTGTGTAATCATTTACAAGTTGAGTAAAAGCGAAATTTGTGTTAGTGAACCCATTATTTTCCCACTTAAATTTCTTGTCTCGTCTTAACAAACACTTATTTGGTATGGGTGGTAAAAATTGCTATAAAGAATGTGTAGCAAAATTCTTAATTTCCGTGTGACGGGATCGGGAACAGTTAATGGTGACATCACGGTCGGGAATAGTTTTGGGCGTGCAGGTTAGTCATACAAGGTTATGGCCACCCTCACTGACTGGCAGGATGGGACACGACCAGTATATAAAGTGGGGCGTGTAGCTTGGCGCGTGGAAACAAAGTCAATGGCTAGTTGAGCAATCCGGAGGGCTGAGTGGCTCGCGGCCACGGTTTCCCTGACGAGGCGCTGGTTGCCCTAAGGTTGGCGACTACTGTGACTGCCAGAGAAGCCGGATGTCCCGGTGATGCTCCGGCTGCCGAAGCTGGTGTAAGTTCTCACCGGGCTGGTGCTCCTAGGCCCGTCTTATTGGGGGCTGTGAACAGAAAAGGGGAGTTAACTTGGAGGTGTAGCCCCTCCAGCTGACGGGCGGCATGAGCTCGGTCCCGGGGGGATATCGTGGCAGAATGCCGAAGAGGATAGGTGCCGCTCCAGTTAGACTTGTAGGCGGCATGGTCTTTCCCTCCTGCAAGTCCTTCCCACCCCTTTTGGTGTAAGGCATGGAGGGTACTACTGTCTGCGCGCCACCTCTGAGACCGCTGGGTATGAGGAAAGGGGAAGGCAAGACAGTCAGTCACAGCTGGGAGTGGGGAGCGTGGTCACACATGTACTATCCGCAGTAATGCATTTAGCTCCGAAGTGTCATGAACATCGCCGCTGCGAGTGTTATCTCTGTCCGGAAGAAAAACACCGCCGTGCATTCTGAGGGCTGGAGAATCGTAAGTAAAATAATTGCAAAGTGTGATGAAGAAGCGAAACAAAAACATTATGCTTACACAGTAAACCAGGCGACAGCAAGAGCTGCGTTAATTAAAAACATATGGAAGGAACAGAAAGAACTAGATATCAAAGGGCGGTGGCTTGTACGCGCTGGGTAAATGACGGAAAACTAGACAATTACATAGTGTCGTGAATATTGATGACTTTGATCTATGTGCAATTCAGCAGACGATTCAGGATTTTTATATTCAGGAAAAACGTGTCCCTGCCATTGCAAAATTACTGCCCATGGTAAAGGAGAAAATAGATCATCCGTGGTCGCATACTTTGTTGTGTAAGGTGATAAAACAACTAGGTTTTCTGTGGAAAAAATCGCAAAGCCACAGGAAGAGAGACCTCACATAGTATCTTGGCGCTACGACTATCTAGTTGTAATGAAACAGCACAGATAAGGTGGGAAATAAAATTATCTACATAGACGAGATATGGATAGACGGTAATTTAATGTTTGGTAAATGTTGGCAACATGAAGAAGTGTTTGGCATACAAGCTAATGTGAATTCAGGTAACCGATTAATTGTAGTACACGCTGGGGGTGTTGACGGATTTATCGAAAATGCTCTCCTCGTCTATAAAGCCGGCACTGCCAGTGGCGATTATCATGGCCAAAGGAACAGTGTTAATTTCATAAAGTGGGTTACCGAGAAGCTGGCTCCTAACCTCCTGCAGTCATCTATAGTAGTGTTAGATAATGCACCGTATCATTGCACACAGACTGACAAGCCACCTACAAAATACTCTGTGAAAGCAGATATGTTAACATGGTTAACTGGTTAACAAACAAAGGCATAACTTGTCACACGTCGATGTGGAAAGAGGAGCTTTACAAATTGGTGGAACACGTGAAACACAAAGAGAAAGTGTACAAATTCGATACGCATCTGACATCTTTGGGACTGCTATTAAAGTGATAGGCAATGTAACAAAGACCGACTGGGAAGGGTACTGTGGTCAGGTACAGAAGCTAGAGACTGAATACTGGGGATAGGACGGTGTTTGTGTCAGATGTAACTGACAGTATAGTTGTACTTCTTGACAACAGTAGTGATTCCTCCAGTGCATCAGGCGCGTGCAGTTCAAGCAGAGAACAAGACAATCCGGGTTCACAATTAGCAACCCCGCTGCTTTGTGGTGAGTGAATGTTTTCTTTGTACGATAGTACAGTCGTATAGCATGGCCAGCTTATCGTTCCAAGGTCGCATTCCTGCCAGGGTTTCAGAGGTGGTGCGCGGATAGTACTATTAGCCTCGTGAGAGGGAAGCAGGTGACAATAGTCTCTAGCTACAGTGTTCAGCCACAGCCAAAGCCGAGCCGATGCAGAGATGTACCCTATCCCCAACCGGTGACACAAACAGCGTGGTGGTTACTCAAGTGTAGCGTGCCTGTTTTTGCCAAAATAAATGAAAAATTTTCTGGGGTACGCACTATATGCGGAAAAAAAGAGGAAAGGGGAGTGGTAGCCATAAATTGTCCGGGGTGTTGAGGAAAGTGGCAGGACTGTTTGTTGTCTCATCTCTCCCTCTTACAGCACTCCTCTCTCTCTCAGCCACTTCAGTTATGTGTAGGTCGAAACCTGCCCCCCCTCCCCCCCCACTAATGGCATCCTGTCACCACAAAACTAAAGCTGCCACGTGTTTATGGCCCGCCACCCCCTTGTAATAACACCCAAATGGCTCAGAGAAAACCTGTCTCAGGTTTTCTCTGAGCCGTCTGACGACAACTGTGGGTGTGGACCGAAAGGGACTAAGGACCCCAGACCCAGTTAAATACTCCCTCCGACGACATACCGGTGCGGCGGACAGAGTACAAACTGGCCTGGTTGACTAACCTCCTTATGCGTTGTCTTTCTAGCGGTTGTGGCTCTGCCTTTCAGTACACCGGGGTGCACCAAATGGGTGGCAGTCGAGCATATGTGTTGTTCCACATACGAGTTCCTGAAGGGGAGTTCGCAATTCTACACTACGTGTGGTAAAATCAGTTGGCAAAACCCTGTCGCCTGCTTCTCTCTGGCGGAAGTGGTGTTTACGGGGTGTAGTTTAGTCACCTAAGGAAAGGAAAATCAGAAGTAAGAGAAAACTCCTGTTTTATTCTTGAAAGGAATAAACACGGTGGCCCATACTATCTCCTGACTACCTCAAGCTGACCAGAAATGCTAAACTAGACAAATGCCAGGTGGAGGGGACCTGGTTCTGGACTGGAAGGCAGATTCAAATAGATAGCTAGATAACTGACCCTATCAGTTCGGTTCCATGTCCTGAAGGGACTTAGGGTGCCTACTTCCTGAAGGGCAGTGGGGTTTGTTGTTACCAGAGGTAAGTGGCAAAGGGGGCTGATAACTTCTTTGGAGTCTGCTGGTAGAGACCCTCTGGGAGGCTTTGGAGTTGCTGCTGAAGAGCTTCTGATTGTCTGGGAGACATTGAGGGTCAACACAGAGCTACAGCACGTGCGGTGATGGAGCGAGCTGTCGGGGCTGTGTGGCTCTAAGAAGAGCAAACACACAACTCACGTTTGGGTCATGCGCAGTTATAAATACTGCAGACCCACCCTCGTCCGGGCTGCTGGGGTGGGGGTCAACTCATTTGCTAGAGGTGGAGCCAAGGGTTGTCTGTTGGATGGCCGGAGTGTTGGTGGCACCATCCCTCGGCGCACTCTCAACTACTTAACTGTAGAGGGTGATATCGGCCGCTGGCTCACTTATCTTCTGTGAGAGGGGTGGCGTGGCTTTCTGGCCGTGCGTGGTAAACAGTACAGTACTGACATGTCTGTATCAGTCCCTGCAACAAGGGACGTAACCTGTAGGCATTCTAGTAGATATTATACTGGTTCGGATCCCATCCAGTGCACCGAGGATGCACGCACATATGAGACAAAGTCGTTTGCGTATGGGTCAGTAAAGCATCACATGAATCTTCTAATAACTTCAGGCTATCAACACATTATAATACATTTCTGGATAAGCTTCTAGCACCTGTGAAATAGGTAGAGAGGTGGAGCTTAACATCTTGTTGACAGCAAAGTCATTAGAGATGGAGCAAGTTACTCAGACAAGCAGAAACAGCCATGAATTGTAGTACGGAACCAACATAGCATTCGCTTGGAGAGCTTAAGGAAAACCATGGAGAACCGACATCAGGATGGTGGACCGGGAATCGAACCTGCGTTCTCCTGAATGTGAGTCCAATGGTTTACCACAGCATCACCTCACTCAATAACACTGGCGAGCAAACTTCACCGATTCACAGAAAAGTATCGTATGATTAAGTGATGAGGGTCTGCAACCTTGAGGTTCAGCCAGATGCAGGACAGGATGGTCTGGTGGGCTGCGGAGATGTGTGGGCTGTCTTCCTCCCCTACAACGTCCGAGATCTGCTCCTCTATTGCCTCCATCATCTTCGCAAATGACGGAGATGTACCTGTTGCAGCAACCGGGTCCACCCGTTGGTCACATTTTCCTCATCTTAAATACTAGAACTACTCAGATGATCACATTAAACATTAAGTATCCCTTTTCTCTGTACTTATGACCTAGAATTGAACTTTTCTGAGAAAAATAGAAAGTTTAGTTAGGATTTCATTAGAATACACTTCATCATGTAAGTATAAAAATTAAACCAGTAATTACAAAAAAATTATACACAAGTAAAACTTAATTTCTGATGAATTGGTGAGATGTTAGTGCATAATTTGGCTGCAGACCAGTCCACACTCAGGCACATGGACATAACATTTACAGTTTAGTATCAAAAAGTTGATGAATTGAGTGGTAAATATTTAATAGTTTTTATGTAACCAACAGTATCAAAATCAATATACGTATTCCTGATGGGCTGCAGAGAGTGTGTGTGTGTTGTGTGGTGTTTGTTGTGTTGTGTGGTGTGTGTGTATGTATATATATATATATTCACATGCACACGCACATGCACACACACATGCATGCGCATTCCCGTGTGCACACACAGAGTTAATCATCTAAATAAATATAATGCAATTAATTCTGACCACCATATATTCCTTTTGATGGTTATTTATTTATTACATATTTTACTGCATATTATATTACATGTTTGTACTCCTCATTAAATTAACAGGAATTAATTTGGAACAAAAAAGAGGTATGCTTCTATGGAGTTATAACCAGTCTAGAGCGACTGAGGAATTGACCCTACAATGTTACCATCAGTCAAGAGCATTCTGATTTGTGATAAAATGAGAACTCTAGGTGGTGTAAGAGATTTAAACTAGTTTCCTCAAAGTCAAAATGGAAGGTCATTCCGGAATCAAACATGGCTAAGACAACAGTTAAGGTAGTTATTAGCTAACATAGTAAAATATGTACTGCAATTGGCCAAAAACTGCTGCAACAGAAGATAATAATAATAAGAGATGGAAGGAGGAAGGCTGGAGGTAGCATTTATGCTGCTGATTTGATGGTATGTGATTGGAATGGGGATGGAGACATGCAAGAGATGCATGCTGGAAGTTAGGAGGCTAGCATTATGGCATGATGCTGAGCAACAGCAAGTGAATTGACAATGGTCACATGAACTGTGAATGCAGTAGGGAGGAGTATAGAGTACAGATAACACAGTAAAGTTCATATGGAGTTGAAACTGTGCACAACATAGAAACATACTGTATTAGCATGTAATAAATCTAATACAGCAGACAAGAGAACAGCTACCGAAAAAAATCCAACAGCAACATATGCAAGTGAGACGCTGAATAAGAAACATGTTAGCAGTAAGGAGACAGAAGACGATAAAGAATAAGAATGTACAAGTGAAAGCAGGACTACACGACAAGAATGAGACAACAGAAAATAGCTAGATTAAGATGGGAAGGTGATGTCGAGAGAATGTGAAAATATAGAGCAGAAGCAGAGAGCAAACAATCCTCACAAGAGAGCAGGAAAAAGGTGGGAAACCTGGTGAGGAAGTGGTAGAATGATGATGGCAAATGGTTATATACGTCTTCCTTTGTATAAAAACGATCAATACACTGCTTATATGAGTCTTGACTTATACGTCACACACACACACTTTAAGACAGATCAAACCCTTCCAGCTGAAAGGCAGGAAGGTGTGCACTCCAACCCCATACACCACCTGAATACCAAAATAATGAAATACAACAGAATGCAAGTTAGAGTAGAGGTGAGTACCTGTTGAGGCGGCAGACTTGCCGGAAAGAATGCCAAGCAGGTAGTCCACAGTCATCTCGACAAGACAGAGAAGCCTTTGAACCTCAGCAGGGCTCAGGGTACCATGTGATTGCGGAATGAACAGGGTGAACGCCGTGAGGAGGCCGTGTAGAGGGGCCCCGCACATCGCCGCTGATGCGAGGTCTCGCCGCAAGCAGTCCCCCTGATGCTCCGCACACAGCAGTAGCAAGCTAGCGATGCTCAGAGGCGGGTCCAACCCAGTCCTGACTGCACAGAAGCTCCCTGAGGCTGTCCGCCGGGCATTCTGGACTCATCCTGTGGCCTCCCATCACCCAGCACACAGCCCTTTGCTACTTCACATGTGTTGCTCATTCCCTTTACCCCTTCTGGCACTTCATTTCGCACTGTCTGTCCCTCTGCCCCATCACACACACTCTGCCCCTCCACACTTCCAACCTTGCACCACTCACTATAGTCACACTTAAGGAAATCTGACACCAACCTAACAGTTCTTCCCGGATGCTCTATGCTGAGCCAAGCTGCCACAACTTGAATCAGCAGAGCTCCACTCTCTGTCGTATAGAATTTTGAACACTTGCACAAGTTAATAGCAGTTCTAAAGAGATTCTTTTCTTCCAGATAATTTTTTGTGGACACGCAGAAAAACTGTGTCAGTATACTTAGGGATGTTTCCCTGATGTCATCGGTCCTGTCCAAAACTGACTTGAGCAAACTAAACCGCATTTGGTCCGAGTCAAAGAGTTTGTTTTTGGTGATAAGGATATGCAGTCCCACGCTGGTGGTTTTCAGATCTTTGCACTGTTTTTGGTGGAACATGCCACTGTTGTAAGGCATGCGGTCTGATCTAGTGACGTACAATAGAACACTTTTCAGTAGTTGGAGTGAGAGTATCTTCCTCTGGTAGTTTGAACCTGGCTCAAGATTCGAAATTATAAAATCATGAAGCCAGCGAAAAAAATATACAGTCAACATTAAAATCCCACTACCTCTAAAACTTGGGAAACACTCAGATAAACTCAGCTGCATGGAATGTCTTGCGTTAATAGATTCGTTCACTGTTATTTCAGTGTCTGCTACAGATACAATCTTTTTCAGTTCCTGCGCACAGTAGTCTCTTAATTTCAACAAGAATAATATGACGGAGTTTATAATGCACTGCCTCATCTGTGTATTGTCAGTGTTCACATTGTCAACTAGGAACATGCTCAGCATGTCAATCACTTGAAAATCCTGCAATAGGGTCGTTCCTAAGGAAGTACATAACAAGCAGACAGCCTCGTTTCTGACTGCAGGATCAGAATGCTTCAGTGATGCATCCAAGAGATTCTCTGCGCTGACAATGCCAAGCTCCTCCAGGTTTAGCGTAACACATTCCTTCTGACTTACTCGTAACAAACTGACAACTGCAAACAAGGCTGCTGGCCTGTTGGTGAAGTGTGGGTCCACAGTCAAGTGAAACATTAGCTCTGGTAGGAGGGAAGGGAATTTTTTCACAGTCGGTATGATCCAGTAACTGAACAGATTCTGCTCTTGCACACTGGAAATAAAGAAATATTACTACATGAACAGGATGTTTTGCTGGTACACACAGTTACCAATTCATCGAACTCGTATATTACAAGAAAACAGAACCACCTCAGCACCTGGTCACTTGACCAACCATTTAACCACTAAGGCCTTCAAGTAGATCAAGAAACTGGTGAGCTGAAAATGTTCCAAATCAACAGTCTCCGTAAAGTGGTGGAGATTGTCATTTTGAGGGGTTTTATTGAGGCTCTTCTAGTTAATTTCTCCATTTTTAACCCACTTTCCTCTCCATTTCACTACAGTAATTCCCAAGACTCGCTAGGAACAACAGGTGTTTCTTTCAAGTATGGCAGACAGCCTTCTCTCAGCCATGCTAACCTAGCCTGAGGGGGGAATCACTTGTGGTTTTTCGTATTCCCAGTCCTATGAAACTAAACTAGAGTAGTTGTAACTCAACACAGCAGATAAGTTAGCTTCATTAACCTGGTTCCAATACTTGTTCCACCACATTTTGTAAACAATATGGATCAATGCCAATTTATGCTAGGGATTTTTACTTTTACAGTTTAAAAAATAAATTATTTACTTTTTTTTTTTTATCATGAATATATTTCTTATAAATATTACAGCAATGCAGTAAACTTTTTAGTATAGCACGTCTGTCCCCAAAGACACTGACTGTTCTTTATACTAACATACTGAGCATAGTCACGTAAAAACATAACTGCATTACCTGACACCACATGACTGGGAAGTCAAGATGACCAGAACTGGGTCAAGAAAGTGCCGCAGCCAGTCCTCCAAGGCCATGTTGCTGAGACAAGTCTTGTACACTAGCGTGCCGGCGGAAGCCAGGAGAACCTGGGACAGGCTCCAGCACAGTCCCTCCACTAGACACGAAAACTGCCCCAGAGCCTGGCAACATAACATCATCTGCCTTACAACTTACAATCATTCATTAATTAAACCAGGGCCATGGTGGATGAGCGGTTAGTCTGCTCACCTCCCACTAAGGCGAACCGGGTTCGATCCCCGGCCGGATCACTTCCGGATTTCCGCAAGTGGGAATCAAGCCAGACGATGCTGCTGGTCGGCGGATTCCCCCGGGGATCTCCCTTTACCCCCACACATGCATTCTGGCACCGCTCCATTCTCACCTCATTTCACCCTCATCTGCTCTCGAGACCTTGTCGTTAAGAGCAAACCAAATCTCTTAACTCAACAACTCAATTTATGAAACCTTCCCAAAATTATGTAGTAAACACAAACTTTAAATACGGGAAGAGATAAATGGAGAAAACAGAAAATTAAGCTCTACTGGTCAAATTCTACATCACCCCACCAATCAGCTAATATCAACATATAATTTCTGTAAAATACACTCAAATACAAAAAAAAAAAAACTGATCACCCTGAAGATGCCGTTGCAGAGGCATGTAAGTGCATACAGGCACAGGACACGGTAGTATGTATACAGAAAACATCAAAATAATTTAGCACACCAAGCATTTATAGCAGGGGACCAACACTTGCAGGATGAACTTGGTATGGTATTGGAACACCCATAACATGGAGACAGGTGGTGTGATACAGTTAGACATGAAGGCATACAGATGTGACACGTTCTCCTGAGGAAGATCCTGCCACAGTTGAAGCAGCTGACCCTCCTAATCCAACGTAGTTGCCGCTGGCCAAGGAAGCATGTTGATATCATGAAAGCAGACCAGATACCCGTACTGTGCAAGGCCAGGCATTATCATGCTGGTTGTTAAGCTGCATCAGGAAGGGGAGCACACATGGTCACAGAATTTCCTGGACGTATCGCCGTGTCATCAAGGTTCCTTCAATCATCACCAGTGGAGTGTGAGAATCATAGGGAAAGACACCCAAACACCATGACACCTCTTGTTGGAGCAGCGCGTCTCTCTACAATGAAAGGTGGATCATTGCGCTGGCCACGACGTCTCCAGGGTGTGTACCCTCCTGTTCTGACTATGTCCAACACCAACTCACAGTGTAGGCAGAATGGTTGAAATGGTGAAACATGTCCAAAGTGTCCAACCTACCTCTCGGATGCGGCCTCCATCAAATTCATCCAGCTACGCAAAGGCGCATCAAATGTGTCGTTGGGGTACTCAAGTGTCCAATGAACTTGGCTCTGTTGTTCACACTGCTACTATAGGCTTATTCAGTGTTTTGCAGCTAACGTACATGGATGCACCTATGGCCTAGTGGCACATCCACACAAGAAAATTGCATTAAATGCAAATGGGACACATGTCAGGCTATCACGATACTGTGTGGCAACCTTTGTTGTATTTGCGCAATTTGTTCATGGTAATAAATTTTTTTGTAAACGAGTGTAGCAGTGGTATGGAGGGAGGGGGGAGGGAGACAGATCAAAATAAAAGTATTCTGTGAGTTTCAGCACAGCAAAAGATGGAATTGTCAGTCCAAAAATGTATCATACCATGGTGTCGGCAACAAAATGTTATGAAAGTCTGTGACAGAAATTACAAAATGTCTAAACTGCATATGTGCACAAAATTTTCAACATCAGTCACAAAACTGACAGTGGCATCAAAAGAGTTGTCCCTCGGGATAATAATTAGAGATAAATATGAGAAAGCCCTGCTTATCTTCCTCATACATTCCCTGAAAAAAAAAAAAAATACTAATAAATCTCCTATACTTTTCAGCCACTACTTCATGTCTCTCTTTGTCATTTTTCGTGAAATCAATGCCAGTATCTAATAGTGGCACGGGGCCAATCCCGCACCACAATCACCTTTAATAACCATAAAAGACACCGGTACTTACAGTAAAGGAGATGGGCGAATCACTCTTTGAACACTAACCAGTCTTTCAAAATTTAACGTGCGCCAGTATCTAATATAGAATCAAAAACCAACAGCCAAAGTTGGCCACTGGCCAGCCCTGTTGAACGAGCTGCATTATTGGTAACATAAATATTCTGTGGCCCATATTTTGTATTTGCCACTCCAGTTATACAAATCACTGTAACGTTATTTAGCATACAAAGTAGAGAACTTACCTTCTTTGTTCCATACTTTGGTAATACAACTTCCAAAATGAAGTATTTGCTCTTCATGTGCCATGGCTGATCCCACATTGTCCTTTCAAACAAAGCAGCTGCTGTGAGCGGTGTTGGCTGGGGACCGTTCAAGGTGTAGTTGCCGTTTTCACAGACTTCGAGAAGAGCTTTCAAAAGTCGGGAGTTCTGAGCTCTGACACCGTTCAGAGGATTCTCCCAGTTGCTATTCACAATTTTAAAAACTATGTTGGCTGTGGCATTCTCTAGTTTTGAAACCTCAGTCACTTTCTGCAGCCATAACAGTAACAACCGAAATGCAGAAAATGTGAATCTTGAGTACAACGTGCATTGTTTCTGGAGGTGCTCGAAAATTACACAGCCAAGTGAATATCCACTCTTATCAACACTGGACGATGCTTCAAAAATGCTGGAACAAGTTCTCATCTGCAGAATTCCGTGGCACATACCCATCTTGAAGCAGGCAGGGTGTCTAACTTCAAGATCGGTGGAGTGTAAACCCATTTTAAATCCGAGCCTACTCAGTGATTCTGTGATGCTCATGTAGGTGAGCAGCATCTGGACGACTTCACACAAGTGTTCTACTGCAAGAAGAACAGAGCAGAATGCAGCTGACACTAGCATGAGTGTGTCCTGAGCAAGTGCTCCTTCGCATAGGATCGTCAGCAGATGCTCGCCCAGTGACGTCACATCTTCCATTCCTCTGCAGAGTCCAGGTGCTAGTTTCTGGCAAACAGAAACTAGCTGCTGCAACACCACAATCATGCACATTAACGGCAGCTCACTGCAGCACTCATGTTCACTACAAACAAACTCAGGGCATTACTTTTGAGGGCCAACTGCTACAACGGATAAAACTCAAATATCTAAATACTGACATATTTCCTAAAGACAGGAGACTGCTATTCAGTTTAATAAGTTTTCTTAAGCCATTGAGACACCCTCTGAGGTTACCACCCCAATATACAGTTAGCAACCAATAAGTCCATAAAAAGTCTTCAATAAATTCACCACTCAATATCAGTCTATAAACAGATAGGCGAGTCATTATTTATTTTATAGCTACAGATGTGATTATTATCCCTAACTGTTATTTTCACAGGTTTTTTTTAATTAACTTATCACAAAACTTTACAGCTAGACTAGGTCTATGGTGATCACGTTGACTATGTCGTCATACTTTTGTGGCAAGGAGACTGGGTTTGTGATGGTTTGAGCGAATCTCTCAAATGACACAATTTATGAGAACCTAGTACCAAAGGCCTTTGCTCTGTCTTTCTGCGTTCTTAGTTATAAAAGCAGGAGTTGCTGGGGTGGAGGCACCAAGCTGCCGCTGCCCAAGCGAAAGAAGTAGCTTCTCTTGAGTTGTGCAGATTAAGTTACCCAGAGGACAAGCACACCACACCACCACTGGAGCAAAGCAATGTGTGTGAAACTGAGCAAGTTACAAATGATGAACGAGTTAGGGCGATGTCTTCTGATTGTACACCTAACAGGACAGACATTGTTGACATGAGCGTAGCAGTAGCCCCCTAGGTACACACACCAAGTGTGATAGCATACACGTTGCTTCGGTGCAGTCCAGTTCTATCTGCAAGTATTGTGTATGTGCGCAAGGCTATGGCTGCTGCAGCCATTATGAATCAGTGGAGTTTGGGCGGATACATATTGTAGGTAGACGTGCATGGAACACATTGTATTTTGCCCATTTTCTTTGCCCAACCAAGTATTGCCTTGGCTCAGTGTGGACACAAAGTAAGTTAAAAGTAAACTGCAGTGGTTTATTAAGCGTGCAACACAAGTTTCACAAGCGGCCATGCAGCACAAATGTACCATGATGCAGATATAGCATGTAATATTGCTCAACGACACTGAGCTAGCACCCAAACATTATAACATTCATTTTTTATTTCTTCTGCTTCACACTCTGTTTAACAATGTCAGTCATGTAACTTGTAAACACCTCAAGACCATACTTAAACCATATCAAGCAATGGTTATTTTTATCTGGAATCAATGTTTGAAACATTTTCACAACAAATGTGCCAACACATGCGCCATTATATAGTTTGTATATGTAAAATAAAAAATATAACATAAACTGAAAAATCTATACTGATATTGGCAATGCCCTGAGAAAAAATAGTGCCATACTGTTAAGATGTTAAAAATCTTAAGAGCATATGTTTAAAACTAAGCCAGCCACTGTAATCTGTTAAATTGGTATTTTACAAACATCATCTGCTGTAGTAGAAATTAATGTATATTTATTATTATAACAAATTCACATTGTCACTTAAATGACGAAAGGATACTACTTAAAAGGTGCACACAATTTTAACAATCGCTATGGAAGTATACAAGGTAGGTAGAAACATCGTTTTGTGTGGTCAAGAGACAGGAGCAGTAACAGTTGTAGCCTAATCTCTGGCACAACACGATATAGGCCATTCACGATAAAGTGAGCACTTTTGAGGCCCTAGTTACTGTTTTTATTTCAGCCGTTTCTTATCCTTTGACCAACTTTTAAAATAAATATAGCCATGTAAGTAATAAACAGAGCGTGTAGATTCCACCGCACTTGGAAATTCACGTCTAGTCTAAAATAGGATATATTTTTTGACTATTATTCCAAATGAGAGGGCTTTCAAAAAAGCTCACTTTGCCATGAATGGCCTATAAGCACTTTGTCTGTGATCAAATGGTTTGGAGCTTGCTTTATCAGGTGATTATTTTTAGCCATGGTAACAGTCTCATGTGAACCACACGCACACCTCACTGTACACTGTTCATGGTAAACTCGGCCTTTTTTTAAATCCCTGCTTATGATTTACTTGTATGAACATTGTGCCAGCTTACCAGCATATGTACGATCGACATTGCCATGAGCCTGATAATTTTATTCATGTGCCGGTCAAGTGAAACTGTGAAATTTAAAAAGCAAATATTTAACAAATTTGATTTTTGTTATATGTACACACATTAAAAAAAAGAAATTAAATAATTTCCGTATCAGAAATGTTTACATAACACTTTTAATGAAATGTTAAGATATGGAACTACTTTCCCTCCATCGTAACCAACTTTACTAGTTTAAATATACGAAGGTGAGAGAAGTGACATTTTCCTAATGTTGATTCCAAAAGTGCATAGTTAACTATGAACAGCGTATAGCATCCAGTCCTCACCTGCTTGGACACTACGCACAGTGTAGGTCATGTTCTGGAGCGCAGAAGTTCACGTTCAGGACAAAGGAGTTTGCCGGTGTGCTGCGCAGGATGGTTTGTTAATATTCCCTGGTTGGATAAGCCAATGGTCTACTCACGGCACAGCTGGTAAAAGTGGCTTCGGCACCCATCTCAAGGGAAGCGGAAAGCAAGAGGCCACCAGTGCCCTTCCACACACATCTAGACATTTTGCAGGGGACAAAGAGCATTGAAGAATCTGAGCTGTAGGCATTATGGGACAGAGGCAACCGTTGGCCGACTAGGAGCTCGCTTTCAACATCCAGAGTGCTGGCATGTTTACACCTCGTCGCATGACGAGCACTGAAAACACTGAAGGTTCATCAGTGTTCGCCAGCAGTAAGGGCAAGCTTACAGTAAATATTTTATTTCTCAGGGACTTCATTGTTTCAGAACCCTTAGCAGTGGTATTCACTAAAATTAAATAAAAGCAATTAAGTTATGAATTTAACTATTACTCTATTTCTCTTGAGTTAAAAAATTTCTTACGCATAATGTTAGTGATTTCAAATTTGAATAATAGAACTAACTGTCTAAATGCACATAATTGATCAATATACTGGATTTCACATTGCCTGCAGTACCCAGTATTAATCACTTATTGAAGTCAATTCTAAATTAGCAGAAACTTTTACACTACTTAATAAACTTGTGTTGGAAGCAACAAAAATATATTTTGCATTACTGGCAGTTGTGGCAACCAAACACTTCTGAATTAAAAGGTCAAACTCATATGTTGCAGCATAGGGGAAGAAAGTGGATTTCTGGATATGGGTTAAGTATCGATCATCAGTGCATGGGAAATTTGTCACGCAGCACTTGCAGATAGGCAAATACTGACACATGAGAGCAGTGTTGTTGGTAGACCTCACAGGTTATACAGCAACAATAAAATTGTTGTGTACATTGCAGTGGTTCAACAACTACAGACACCATCTTTGCCAGAGTTGATCACGGTCAGCAGGACCGACTGTGTAGCACCGAGGCAGCGGCACACCCCGGTCTTGAAGAGATCATCGACAAGTACCAGAAGGATCACAACACTGTCTGGCACGTGATTCCTCAGCAGCTCCTACACCCATAGCATGGAGGAGTCCCATTTACCACAGTGCATTCTCTTCACAGATAAAGTCAAATTCATCATGAAATGTGTGTTCAATTAGTGCAACAACCACATACATGGCTTCAGGGAACGATATGCCATCGACATGTGGACAGTGTTTCCAAACGGCCATGTGATTGGTCCATACCTTCTGCCACCTCAACTGATGACATGAGTCTCGTACTTGATTTTCCTGCACGACGTATTGCCCGAGCTTTTGTAAGATGTGCCAGTGAACCTCCCGCAAGTCATGTCGTTTCAACACGAAAGTACGCCACCACACTGGGCACGTGCTGCCTGCTGTCATCTTGTTGATCAATTAGGGCAACAGTGGATCGGCTGTGGCAGCCCCGTTGATTGGCCCGCATGTCTGCCACATTTTTGCCGCTGGATTATTTCCTGTGAGGCCACATGAAGAATTTGGTTTACGAGACCCCAGTGAATTCCCAGCACAATCTGCGACTACCAAGTGTACCACAACATGGTATGAAGGTACAATGTTCATATTCAAGTGGGTGGTCGCCACATCGAGCCATTAAGTGGACGCAGAAGCACTGCAACAACATACGTACTCCACTCGGCTCATTGACGCAATAGATGCAGGGCATGTCCACGCGTGGTGGTGTTTGGCTTGCAGCAGGGAAACGGTACGTTTCCGGACACGGGTTCCTGTGCAAAATGTTTTCTACTTGAAGCCATCTACAAGCCCTCCACATGTGTAATATGAATTTAGAAACATCCTGCATATTGCCCCCTCCTAAATTTAATAAAGGATGCCAGAAGTTTGTCATCGATTGGACGGAAGACCCCTGAAGAGATGTAAAAGAATAGTATTTTGGATAGCTTTCTGCAGTTCCCCAGTATCTGTAAGTGCAGGATCTTGCGTACAAGTAGACCTTACCAGCACATCCCATACAAGCTTGAATTCATGTCTGGCAAATTTGGTCAGACCTCGTCAAAATTTTCTGGAATCTTCGAAGGAAAAAACAAATCCCAAGCAACATGGGTCTAATAGAAGTGCACTATTATGCCACAGATACGTGCTAAATAATAATTTTTTAAACTAAAACAGTCACATAAAAATTTGTGAACTGAAATATTTACACACAGTGTACAAGTCTGAAACACAAGGGATTTAAGAATCCCAACGTTTAAACCGCCCGGTACAAGGTGAAATCTCTCTTTGTACCTGTAATGATGGCGGAGCACTGTATCAGTTAGCATCGATGACGTGAGGGATAAAACATAGTTTGCCAATGTGCATATTTCACCGGGGATGTACACCAATAAAAAGTTGTTCATCTACGGAGTCACCTGAGGGGTTGCGCACAAGTCCCAGGCTAGCAGATCAGGGGATTCTTCCCAAGTTGAATGGGGAGGCTATGAGATGAGGTATCTTGTGGCGAGTTAAGTGTGGGTGACTTGGGGATAGTAAACCCAACAAACAACTTTAGTTCAAATGTACGAGAGGCTTGGGCGACCTTCAAATACTTGGACGAAAGTATCGCATAAAGCATACCCTGGGAAAATTATTCCCGCTTGGGCAAGGAACCAGCATATATCGTGAGAAGTGTGGATTTGCATGTCGGGACAAAATTATTCACACTGGGCAAAACACCACGTCGACATGTTACCTGTGGTCTTGCTGGCAAAGGAGCTCTCCTCTGCTCCGCTGGTTGTGCTGGGGCAGCCGACTGAGGAACAGCGACCGACTCTGACTGCAGTGGTGAGGTGATCGTGCTGCTAGGTGAGGTGTGGGAAGGGTGTGGAGGGATGGCTGTATTTTCTGCCGAGAGTACCAAAGGTTCTATGCCTAATATGGCAGAATAATTAGATCCTCGATGGTTAATCTACCCAGAGTCTGAGTTGGCAAAGAATATAGTGAATCATTCTCTTGTGGCTCTGAAGTAGAATTATGGTTTATCCCCTCCTCAAGGAGTTTCACATTCCGTTCAAGATGGTTTTTAGTTCTAACCTTATAATCCTTTGGCACGAGGCCAAGGTACAAAAATTAAGATGTGCACATGCCGTGAAGCAGGGTATAGTTGAGAGGTCCTATAGTGTACGTTTGGATATATGACTAGACCCAACGTGTCTTGCCACTTAACCTCTCCTGGTCATTCACTAGCTCAAAGGGTTTTACAGCAGATCACGTGAGTAGCAGCAATACCAAGGCATATTGAGTTCCTAGTGAAGGACTCCACCGAAGATTATCCAGTGCAATACCCTGAGCATTACCATGGCCAAACTCGGAATACTGCTCGGTGTTACTTGTATTTGCTATTTGCGCATAACAGGTGTTACTTCCCAGTTTTTTAATCACAAGAAGCAGATGCCCGCTGGGATTTCTGAGACTGGAAAATAAAGTCTCGAGTACAATATATGTAAGTAATGTATATTTAATCATCATCATATTTTTAAATCACATATTTACTGACGCATGCAACTTCTACACCTATTATAATACAACTCCGACTCATCACCTAGGAGTACTGCTTGCATCTCTACAGACGTGAACAACACGTTGCCTATCCCTACATGCAACTGGAACTTCTGTGTTTTTCCTTCTTACCTGGAAGGCACGCATCCCGGCAGGCATGCCCCCCAAGCTCGACACCTACAAGCCGCCCAGACCTCGGGCATGGCCGAGCAGACCCAACGAGGCACGAAGCCAGAACTGCTGACGAGATAATTCTCACGCCACTCAGGGCCGGAGGACGTCATGCCTCCCCCGCTCCCCACGTCGGCATCCTACAAGCTACCACTCTATATAAGTCCAGCCGCAGCCGATTTCTGGAGTCATACTTTCGCATCTCTTGCACCGCCCACAGCATTCTTAGTGCTCAGGAGCTCTAGCGAAGTTCGAAGCCTACAAGTACGCCTTCGCTGCAACCAACTACATACATCGACGACCAGTCAACCTGGCGACATACCAACACGAACTTTAACACACGTTGCTACTTTTATTTCCAGGGTATATATCTGTATTCACAGTTGAAGGTAGATTATGTTGTGTACTGCCAATGGAATCCGGAGAAGTTATTAAACCGAACTAAACCATACACATTAGACGGATACCTGTTTCTTCCTATCAAACACACAGCACTATTAGTGCTCGTGGGGAAGAAACAGTAACGACCCAATCACTAGTAACACCTTCACACCAGGAGACACGACACACTCAGGTTGCTTCCCAACACTCGCACTATTAGTGCGCGGTGACTGTGACCTGCAGTGTTGCCGGGTCTTCTGGGTGGACGCACAACCAGTAGAGGCTTGGCGCGACTCCGGCTCAACGTCCCTGATCAGTCCACCTATGGTGGGTGATCAGTGGTGACTCTTATCGAGCCGGACGACAAGTCACTATTGGAGTACACTGTTAGTATTTCCATTTCAGTGCACTGCATGATTTATAGAACTGTTGCCCTATGCCTCATGAGAGAAGGAGTGGTAGGAGACGTAGAGAGCAACACCTGGCTCACCCTGCTGCCTGGCCGAGGATAGTATCACCCTAACCTACGCAGGATAGACAGGCGGAACGGGTCCATGCCGCCGAATTGGCGTCAAGCAGTCGCGCCTGCACTGGTAATATTAATTGAGTTTCCACCATGTGTCCGTACCAGCCACAAGTCTCACCCTGTTGTGTACGGCTTTTTAACTGGAGTGGAAGTTCGCCTAGGTTGGGACGACTTGGTCTTCTGGACGAAAGAAGCACGACTTTGGACCATTCGTGCAGGCATTCACCCCGCTTAAGACTAAACTTACCTCTACTACCTAACTAGACGTGAGAGTGCACCAGAACTAGCCAACACTCCCAGCATCATCCCCGCTACCTAATTCGCTTTTGGTCTAGCGAGTAAAATCTGTAACTATAGTGTCCAGTCAGTCTAATAGGACACGTGTCAACATATAAACATAAATAAATATAAAAAGATGAAAAAAAAATAGTAATAAAAATTTAGTTTACAGAAAACCTATACTGTCTCAATTTTCAAGTGTTGCGAAGCTTCAACACAAGAGTAAACTACATACTTGCTATGCATTAAACAAGGCTAGCACATTATCAAAACATATATGTACATATATATTAATCTTTAAATGACCACCAGAAAATTATACTGTACAAATATTTAAAAACTTGCTCAGTAATTTACATCATATATGCTCACTTCTTGATGTGCAGTATATTGTTAGTTAAGGTTGCAAGTAGCCTACTAGGCTACCAAAAATATTTAATGAGACAGGAATTCAAGTTCTCACAGTGTAGTACTTGAATTCCTGTCCCTTTATATATTCAAGATGTATATTGAATAAGTACATACATTCAAAAGGACAAATCTGTAAAAATAAATTGCTACATAATGTGACATGTTAGATTTGTATGTATTGTTTTCATGAAACTCTATGTTATTAAGTTAACATGTACTTCAACAACACCATTCTTTAAGATGCAGTCTCTAATTAATGATCCTATTATATTTATGGAAATGTGTATACTTAGAAACAGTAACAATTTCAGGTGAAATAAATCTCAAAAAACACAACCAAATAGCTGAATGATTTTTATAATAGCTCATTAACACTTGATAACATTAAAATTACATTTAAATAACTTTGTACTATTACTACAATTGTAAGCTATTCTTTTAATTATATGGATCAATTAAACACATTGTGAAAAAACAAATTCCTAACAATCATAACACATGACAATTATATCTGCACTGCATTACAAACGTCCACCAACTTTCGAAAGTCAAAAACTTTAAATAATAAAAAGCATGCAAACACAAATTTTAAAGAAATTTGTACCACCGTAACTAAACTATATTATACTTCGCATCTAGTAAATCACAAATGTTTCACATCTCCAAAACACGGGGCAGCATATATCACACCAGGCATATTTGGTATCAAGTATATTACAATTTACATTTACAAAACCAGTTTGTTTTATAGAGACATTTTAGCATTATATATTTTTTTGGAGAAAAATGTACAATGTAAAATATAATGCAGAACAATGAAAGAAATCTTTCATAATACAATATTAAATATTGTATTAACATTATCTCTGTTTTGATAATGTATGTGTTCAACATACCCCTAGATTTTTGCGAAATTCTTCATCATTCTGGCCCAAATAATTTTGTTTGACAGTCCGGCACAATTCTCTTATATGTTTCACATCTGCTGCTATAGCTGGTTCTTCACCCACAATGCCTTGCAGCTGCGACATCATGAAGGAACTAGTAGGGTGTCCTGCATTCGTCGTCACATCTACACCCGCAAAAAAATTAATGATGACCAACTTAATGGAACACAACAACATCCACCAAAAAGTACAACTTATAGCAAACAACAAAACAATTATTATATAGTCCAATTAATGTGAATTAAGTATGGTATTTATTTTTCTAACCTGTTACAAAATCATACACTTCTCCACTAGCTATAGGCAGAGAAAGTACACAACAGTAACAATAATGTAAGTGGGGGGGGAATGTACTTTGGGGAGGGGTTAACACCGACTAAAGTGATGAAACATCTGAAAATGGAGCCCAAAGGTGGCTGTCAGTAACCCCCCCCCCCCCCCCTTGACACCATGCAGTATGACGCTAAACAAGGCCATGTGATGGTGGAGTGACAATGTTCAACAACAGGGGAAAGGAAGTTCTCTGAAAAAACCCACCAGCCACACGCAATATTTGTAAAGTTTCCCACATGTGAAATTTTGTCATAAGAGGTCAAGAAACTGACTGGAGCGGAAAGGTTTGATTTGAGTGGCTCTTAGCAATAAAGTCTTGACAGGTGATGGTAAAATGAGAGAGATATGAAGCACCGTGTTGGTGGGCGACAGGAGATTCTTAAGAAAACCACCAACCAGCGGCATCATCCAGCACGATTCCCACATGTGACGAACTGAGAGGCAACCCTCCTGGGAATCGAACCCAGTTTTCCTTGAGAGGCAAGCGCACTATCCATTATGCCAACCGTTTGCTCCTCTAGTGAACTATACAGTCAATGGGCTGCACATGGAGCGGTGAAGACATACTACAGCTAGGAGATGCTGAAAGTGGTAAGCATTACCAGCTGGCGATAGACGCGGTGCCTCCTGGCGACCTCCGGAAACAGGCTGGCCTGCTGGGGGTGCAGTGCAATGGCCGGGCCCAGCGCCCGCCTGAAACACCAACCACACGTTCACCACTCCCGCTGTTACCACATTGGCCTGAGCACCGATGATCAACACAACTCTCTCTCCACGCTCATTCACAGCAACTTAGAAACCACGAGAGCAGGCACATACTTTAATATTTCTGGGCTATTCATTATATGAACGTTACAGTGGATAACAGACAGAATGGAATGGTAGAAGGAAACCATACAGAATTCTAAATATGTCATCTCAAATGTCCCGCCACCAAATTATCATTGATTCATTGAGTCCATGTAGTTTATACTGATAATTCCCACTGGGACTTTGAAAGGTCACCAACTGAGGATGAAACCTACGATGAGCCTGATGTTGAAATCTAAACAGAAAATAGACACAAGTCTACAGTCTACAAATTTCTCAAGAGTGTTTTATTGACACGTGTTGTGAAAGGTATGTTCACAGGTGTTGATCACTGAATTTAAACTTAGTTTCAGTCCTTATGCATCATGAGTCTTGTGTATTAGATGCGCTGCAATTCCCATCTTCTATTTCTAACAGTCACAGAAGATCTCTACTGCTGTGCTCAACTATGTATAGTAGTAAAAAATATATAAAACCAACAATAATAATAATAATTTATGTTACTATTATGGTAAGTCAATTTTACTAAAATATTGTGTAACAAAATAGAAACAATTTAGCAGTCATACATTTTCATTTCAAATATTCTTTAAAGGATGAAAAAATTAATGGCACCACCTCCCTTAATTTGGTACTTACCTAACTACACAATTACAATTTCATGTATGCAGTTACAGGTACATAGAGAATTGTTTTTTTTTTTTTAAATACTGATTTAGAAGAATTTTTAAATGCTGATTTAAAAGCGGACGTCAAAATTCATGAAATTTTACACACTCCAAATGAACAGCAAGATGTAATCTAATCAACCCATGGAAAAGACAACAGACACGTCACAGATACACACTAAGCAACAGCAAAGCGGGGTTGCCTTGCCTTGTACATCCCTGTAGCACTTTCCACACACACTGAACAATATGAGGGTGTGTCACTTTTGCATTGTTGAGTTCACAGCAATTGATTTGGTTACTGAAGTTGTAACGAAACAAAAATTCTCAATTTCAATGAATTTTCGGGTGTTTAATGAATGCTCATTTGGTACATCAGCAAAAGAAAATTTTGGCCCGTAAATCATGTTGTTTGTTTTTATTATTTTATAAGTGAAATAATTTTATAACATGAAAAATTAAATGTAAGCAAAAACACCAGACGGTAAATACTCCATTTCCTCTACTTTTTTAATTAATTTTGCAACAAATTTGCTACGAGTAACTTGATAAAATGTTATGGAATTTGTTCATCTTTTGTTAAGAATGAGCTCTTATGATATTTTTCATTTTCGTTTCATTTTCACAAAAGTTAATTTATCTTTAGTTTTCGTTTTGTGAGAAAAAAAGTTGCATTCGCACACACCCCCCTAATGAATGGTATTGTCAAACTGTCAAGATAATGACTGAAATGAACAAGTTAACGTATATTCACGAGGGAAATACTTAAGTCGAGCAATGTCGCAGAACTAAGGTAACACTTAATAATCCCAGTGCCCAATAGTCCAAGTCTTTCAAAAGTAACAATTGCTCAAATTCTTTGAGGCTGGCCATCCTTGTAGAAATCTTCTTGAATTTCACAACAAGCTTCAGAATACGATACAAGCATAGATAATAAATCACTTAATGAAAATAAAAATAAAAAGCAAATCAACCTTCATCATACTGAAGTGTTCCAGGGCACATGTGAGCCACAGAGCTACGTCATACGCTGCCTTGCAAACAGTTCCTGTCCGACATTTAAATAACGTCTTTGTTTTTGGCACTTTATTCCCATTTCAGACGTGTCTCGACAAATTCTTCTGGCCTTGTAGTGCATCAACTAAAGTCAATACGGAAGACCAGCAGTACATATTATAATTTAAAAAAAAAAGGAAATTCGGACAAAAGCAAACAATTCTGTGAAAAGAGTTTCCCCTTGAAGCTAACAGTAAAAGACACTTGACACAAGTTATATAATACTTTAAATAACACACAACAAATTTCACAAGGAGAAAATAGTTAGCATTCATATGCTAACTATTGCAAGTGTTTTAATGGATTTGGAGATACAAGAATGAAATTAGGTATAATTTAGAATTATATTTTATTACTTATGAAAATCAGATAAACAAATGTGTAAATTAATAAACATGTGACTAAACAACGTAGGCTACAGTTATATAACATTTCCAATGTATTGCTATAAAGTTGTTTCCTTGTATTCTACAACTCCGACTGCAAGCACTTTATACTAACACACACACTATTTTGGTTGAAATGTAGCTGTATAGGAAAAGCAAAAATTTCCGAAAAAAGGGTTTCTCGTTTAAAAAATGAAAATTATACACTGTGGTGATAAACAATATGAACAAGTTCTTTTAATGTTTATTAAATTTATGATAACTTCTATCTCATAACTTCCCCATACAGCAGTGTATTATTAATTAAATACAACTCCTTGTGGTATTTTGGTGAAGCTGCCTGTAATCTATACAATGGACATAGTATTATTTTTATAAGAGAACATATAGTACAAAACAGTTTTATATAAAGCTCCAGTCATCAGAAACACAACTTCATAGCACAACCTATAGCCCTACATAAATTTAAAATTGTGGTACTGAAAAACTATGCACAATATGTATCATCAACAAGTAACATCTCAAACAAGGAAACAGTTAAAGATTTTGTGATGAACAGAACACTACATTTGCAATATGGCAACTCTTCACAATATTCTATAGTCAAAGGTGGGCACTTATCGAGAAAAATAACTTCTAAATATTACACTGCAACATGTACTTTACTTCATCTCTGTATTTTTGTTGGATTTTGCTTTAGTACCTTGCATTTTACATAACGTAAAATAATGTACTCAAATCCCATTGCGACTTCATTCAGAAATCAACTGTCCCAGTGTGAGGGATTGTTAGCCACAAGCAGTTATTGATACTAATACCTACAACCATGGTATTCACTGTGAATGTATAAGCAAGTAACTGTTACAATGTCACTTACTTTTATACAAAAAAAAAAAAACAGCTGCATTAAAAAAAAAAAAAGCAGTTGCCATTAAATTAAAAAAAACAGAAGTAAAAAAAAATTGGTTATTGTGACAGTTGATTGAAAATGAGTGGAAATTAATCAAACCATTGCTACAAAAAAGTGAACGTTTATCGCAAAATAAAACTTGAGAAAAACAATGGACAGAAAATAGAAACAATAAAAAAAACTGCCAACAAGTCCGGAAAAAGGAAGCAATATTATTACAGTACATACATATTGACTTTTGAACACAACTTAAAATTCCTACAGTTAATAGTGCACAATTAACAAAGCATTAATCAAATATCAAATAAATACTACAATCAAAGTAAAATCAAAGCTTGAAGGGAGATGCCATTCCACTAGTAATTCCCCAGATTTGAATTTGACAAAAATAAATAAGAAAACAAAGGCCGCATCCGAAACACTAAATTTTGTTGTCAGCCAAATTTCATAAGTAAGTCTATAAACCACACATATTGCATTTCAATTGCAGCTAATGTTGGTATCAACCTGCAAATTAAGAACTGAGATTAAACTACATTTACTTAAAAACATATATGTATTGCATACCTACAAAGGCTTTCCTTTTTAGCAATGATATTTCTGAGTTATGATAATATGTTTGGCCAGTCTTATTTGTCTTGGAATACCTTTTTTTTTATAAAAGGAAACCGAAAATATTCACACAGGGACAGAAAATACAGCCACAGTTGAAATATTTATTAAGGAACACAAAGCATAACCATTACACATTCCCCTTGCACAAGAATTTACCGTAAGCATACATTACGGGCAAACATTTAGAAACTAAACGGAGCAGCTTGCTCTGCAAGTACACAACTATAGTGCAACTACAACCTGCGCTGCTCATCAGCTAGCGACAAGTCTCCCACCAGCAACATCTCCCTCCAAGCCCGCCATCGGCCCTAGCGAGACTGAAACAATGCATTACACTGTGCAGGGCGTTAGTCAGGCCTGGTATCTGCGCATTGGTTAATGGCACGACACGGCCGGGCTCATTTGAGAGGTTCATACCCCTCTTTCTCTATGCGGTCCTTGAACTTGAGGTAGCTTCTCTTGCGGTCAAAGTGCTTGACCTGCAACAACACATATCCAACATAATTCTTAAGAACCTTCCATAAACTAACCTCACAGAAAATAAATGCACATTACGTTACAACAAAGTTAGTTTGAATAGCTCCAATAAACAAATACAAGCGGAAACACAACGCAGTTTTAGTCATACAACACGCCCACACAGATACTGGGAATACTGATAAACTAGGTATATACATTAATAATATTATATATGTTACCTCTTTACAAAAGTCCCAAAATTAATAAAATAATGTTAGCAAGTTATAGCTTTCATTAACTACTTCACATAACCACATTTGAAAAGAAATATCTAAAGAGAAAGAGAGATTTCCAACAATCCTCCGCACCAACACCATGTCGTATTTAATGTGCGAACCATTATAACAGCTGAACAAAAAATAAGAAACTTGCAATAGATATGTAAGAATTTTACACACACTGTAATGAATTCAACATACACTAGAGGTGATTTATAAGCCCGAAAACACGCATTATGTTCAGAGTATTCTGTTTTCGGCTGTTGTATAATTGAAACATTTTACAAACAAGAAATGACGAACAGTTAGTTCAGAATTGTGTAAAAAAAAAAAAAAAGTTTTTAGATATAATGATGGCAATACTGTGTCAGGAAGATGTGAAAGCACGTGTTATATATCAGGCAGTGAACGACATCTGCTGCAGCCTGTGTCCATGCATGGATTGCCAAAGGAAGTCAGTGTAACGTGTATAGCAGCAGTACTACCAATGTTGAGACCATTTTATTTACAAACCTATCATTTTATGAAAAATGAGAAAAACCCAGTCAACCTTAAAAAATACATGGAGAATTAATTTCCAAAACTAAACCTATAATGAGGTGCAGCAATAAGACCTTTCAAGAATAAATAAGACAATGGTTACTGCTGATTGACAGTCTGTGCAGAATCTTCCTGTAGCTAAACGAGGTGGCATTGATACTGCAAATCTCTATCGTCGCTGTTCTTACGAGTTAGTAATAATTATAACAAATGTGAATACTGCCACAAAATAAGTCTCATATTTAGGCCAATGCACCAAACTGAACCTCGTCAATACTGACCAGACTCTGCAGGATGAATTTTACACGAGAGCACTTTACGATATTACTGCATGTAAAACCACTGTGACTATGGTTCAGACAGGGACGAGTTTTTGTAGCTTCACAAAGTCTAAATTCTGTTGATATCTACTACTAACTATATTACTTTTAGATCTGATGTCCTCTATATTTATTTAGTTTTCTATTTGTAACGTGACTATAACGGTTTGATGAATGAGGGCCCTCTGTCAATTGTGACATTCAAGTCCAAAACTGGCTGATGTTTCCTAAACCTTGCTTACAGTACCATTCCTGGACAACAGCCAACTTGGACTGCACTTGTTTGTAGTACTATTAAACACCTGGTGTAAACCAAAACAAGAACAAAGATAGAATAAAGATGTAGTTCTGTAACATTAGTGTGTTACCAGGTGAAACTTGCTAAATATTACGATGTTAACATTTTTGATGCGGCCAATTCTCTTACAAGATTAAGATTCACTACTCAAGTATTTCCAATATTTTATTTCTAAGTTGTAAACTTCCGTGTGTTAATAATAGTAATGACTCAACATGGCAACTGTTTTGTCTCATACATTCCAATTTTAGTTCAGTCAGGTTTTTGGAGTGAACTTTCAATCAAGATTCAATACTACAATCCTCATTACCAACTTGAGTGAATTATCTTGTCCCATTTACGTTTTACTTTGATCAGGGCAAGTGAAAGTTGAGTTTCACACAATATTCTTCATTCCAAGTTCAATCCTAGTAGATATACGGGAAGCGAGGTATTAGAGTACTAACGAATTGCTGAAGTAGGTGGCTTACTGACCCACTGTGCAGGGCACAGCGTCTCGTACAGTTCACGCAACTTCACACACTGCTCTGCCGCCTCCTTATTGGCGTCCAGACACTCCCAGTAGCGGTCACGCGAATCCCAGCACTTCTGTCGCACCTCCTTCGTTGGGAACGACATCACTGGCTGCAACACACACCTACCATTACACTCCACACATCAGGCGAAGCTGAGATGCAAGTTTCTATCCATCTCATCACACTATACAGCACATAACACACTGCTCTGCCGCCTCCTTATTGGCGTCCAGACACTCCCAGTAACGGTCACGCGAATCCCAGCACTTCTGTCGCACCTCCTTCGTTGGGAACGACATCACTGGCTGCAACAAACACCTACCATTACACTCCACACATCAGGCGAAGCTGAGATGCAAGTTTCTATCCAGCTCATCACACTATACAGCACATAACACACTGCTCTGCCGCCTCCTTATTGGCGTCCAGACACTCCAAGTAACGGTCACGCGAATCCCAGCACTTCTGTCGCACCTCCTTCGTTGGGAACGACATCACTGGCTGCAACAAACACCTACCATTACACTCCACACATCAGGCGAAGCTGAGATGCAAGTTTCTATCCAGCTCATCACACTATACAGCACATAACACACTGCTCTGCCGCCTCCTTATTGGCGTCCAGACACTCCCAGTAACGGTCACGCGAATCCCAGCACTTCTGTCGCACCTCCTTCGTTGGGAACGACATCACTGGCTGCAACACACACCTACCATTACACTCCACACATCAGGCGAAGCTGAGATGCAAGTTTCTATCCAGCTCATCACACTATACAGCACATAACACACTTATGTGAAAAAAAGATTTTTTCATTTGATATTGTTGTAATCATACCAAACAATATAATTGAAAATTTAAAAAAATTATTAATTAAGTGACAAATATATTCCACCAGATGATGAACCTGTGGATTCTGCAAACTTCCTTTTCTTATCTGGGTATGTATAAAATCTAACAACCACAAATTAAATTGTATGTTAGTGGAGAAAACATTGACACTAACATACAAACTTATAGTTGGTTAAAAATACAACTACTGAAAGGGCAAATAAAAATCCTCAGGGAAAAATCTCAAAGAAAATATAGTAGACAGAAACCCTTCCCAAATGTCAAGTATTTATTATAAATTCATCCCGCTTATCTGGCTATCCACTCCCAAGGATGAGGATAAAGGGAATGAAATGTTAAAGAAAGAGGCATGGTTCAAATTATTTTCAAATCTATCAATATTTTAAAAATGTACAAACTGCTGAAAATTAATAAAGAGAGGAAGTATAGCTCAAGGCAAGATCCTTAATAAGAACAGAAGTATGTGACAAAGAGAGTAGTCAAAATGGTGTTATTGATTTGGCACCATATCAGCAGTTATGGGCAACGTGTGCTATCAACAGACCGAGGACAGCACAGTTCCATCACCCATGGACGGCAGGTGGGAAACGCAAGTTGCCAGACGCTGGCTGTGGACAAAGGCGCTCACAGCCAGAGGCTCCTTACACCTGCAACGGGCATAACTTAAATTAAATGTTCGGAGTTTAAAGGAGTGAAGTTAACTGCTGTATAGCCATCAGATAGAGAGATTCAAAGATGGAAGGAAAAGCTACGAGTATGAAATGTTAAATCTGGCGAAATTTAAAATTTTTACACATCTCAAAACAGAATCCCTGGATAAACTTAAGAACTGCACTATTAGGATTAAAACTGGAATGTTTTCCACAAGTACTCCATATTTCCAGACCTTCTAGCGGCTCCCTAATCCATTCCCACAACAAAAACCATAATGTCTGGACTTATCTCTGTTTCTAACCAACCGAGGCCCCTACCCACCACTTGGCCGTGAGTTCTACAATGAATACTCATGACAATGGGTCACATTGTATATTCTGGGCAAACTAACTGGAATTTTTATTGAGTGCTGCATTAATGACATGTTAGATGAAATTAAAAACAGATTGCATGTGTAAATTTTACACATTGGTTTGGCAAGTAAAATGATTTATTATAATGCTACAAGTTAAAGGATTTAAGGAGGATGATGCACAAAAGCCATATATTGACCTCATTTTTATCATATATTTCAGAGAATTTTTTAAAATTTTTTGGTACAGCAAGGCAAAAATTATTTAAATTCCATCTTCTACTGTCTTTGTTATTCTTAGAACATTGATGAAAGATAGGACAGAATATCCATCTTTTATCTTCCATCAGTGCTCAGAGTATAATAAGACAGTGAATATCTAACAATGTGAGAAGGCATTCAAAATTATTATTGCCATAACAAAAATTTCAAAAAAACCTCTGAAAAACAAATTGTGACAAAAATATACAGCTTTCGTGCACAATTCCCCCTAACAAAAAATTTAAATACATTTTATCAAATAGCTTTTTTGTAGTTTATGATATGAGCCATATGGTTCCTGTCTTGTAACCATTACGCATAAATCTGGAAATGATTAAGAATTATTTTTAATATGCTGTCATGTCCAGTTGAGAATTTCCAAAACCAATACAGTTCTTCAAATATAGCATATGCCACAAAATTAAAATAGTGAATAAAATTGTACTGCTTTTCAAAGTGTGTGTAGTTTTGTGGGTGCTATATTTTCTTAGTGTTTACAGCACTAGCACTGCAATACACACTGTGATAGATCACAGACAAATGAGGTTTCCATATCTTCCTAGTTTTGATGCAATCAATCCAAATCATATCTCTTCCAGCTTCGACCTAACAATTTATATATGTATATACTAGGGGCCTATACATTTTTTTTTTATTTGGCATATTTTTGTCACAGTAGCATGGCTAGAGAAAGGTGTTCCCAAAGTATGCAAATGCAATGCTTGCACATTCGGAGAGCAACACTCCTCTTGTCCTGGAGCATGCCTGTAATTAAATACAAGTCCACCAAACTTGTAAGGCTATATTCTACTTTGTTTCCTATGTTACTCATCACTACCCGATCCTTATCCACCTTCAACCACATAACTGTGAATTATAACCAGTGCACCTAATTTACGTACTATATAACGGATGCACACAACAACTAGTGAAGAAAGAATAGTGACAATAACATTCTCATATCTATGGCCACATCTGAATTCAGGTACATAGTTTACTTACCCTTGGCACACTTAACTTAATGAATTCAGAAAGGTGGTCTTGTTGGCTTCAGTAACCGCAATGAGCCAGCTATTCACTTTAAATAAATGAAGAATAGACGCCGGCGATCCGCCAACAGCAGTTAGTCTATGACTGTCCTCACAGTTCACGTGACACGTGTGGGTGAGCACATGCGCGCAGATGCCGCAACCACGGACTTTCTCAAAACGGGATAAGTAATATTTTTCCAGTGCCATGTATGTCTATTATTTTCAGGTCAAAAGTGTTCTAAAAATGTAATATGTCTTTTCTAAAATATTGTGCTTTGTTGTTTTGAAATTTAAAATACGTGCTACGCGAAGTTACTATTTAAATTGTTCTTGTTACTATGAATTCCAATCTCTTTGGCGCCTTTTCATTTAAGGAAAAAGTTTTACTCTGCGTGAATAACAGAGCTGGCGTAAAACTGGCGAGGTAAGACGCTGTCATGTACGCACTTCATATTTTTGCACTGAGTTAGATTTCCATAGTTCACTTTAGTTTACCTGTTAACCTTTGCTTTGCGTACATTTTGCCAGACGTCCCCAGCATTATGCTTTCGCTTAAATAAATCTTTTACAGCCCTTGTGGCTTTTTGAACTTAATACGAGAGGAGGAGGAAAGATGTCAGAGGGGCCATGCGGCCTGTGCAACTTGTAAATCAGGCGACATCCGCCTATGTTAAGGGCTTTTCATTGTAACTTCTGCTTAAATGCTGTGAGTAATATTAAGGTTGATATTTCTATGAATGTATTTTTAGGGTTTTGTCATGTTAAATTGTTTTACAGCCACATCATTTACAACCACGTGGTTGACAGCCGCCAAGTCTGTATCTGTGCCAAAGTATTCTTGTTTGTAAAATATTGTGCACCTCAATCTCAGGGTTCTACGAATTGCTTTATTCACGGTTCCATGTATTTTTCATAATTGATGCTTTCTATGTCTGACCATGCGGGTTTGTTCACATGTTTGATTTTCCCGCCATCAGGCGTGCTACAAGCCTTTGTATGCTTGAATCACAAGGAGAATACTTTTCCTAATGCCGCTTCCACTTTGTCCAGTAATGATTTGCAGTTTGTCACTGAAAACTATTGCGATTTCATATGCACCACTTGATCCGCTACACACTTTATCCAACGGCATCTGCGCAATTTAAGAATGCTTTCACGCATTTGTGTGTTCATAATTCCTGTTCACATCTTGTCCCATGGTTTGTCATCAATATTTATGTAATTTGTACAGTGACATTTTCGTCCTAGTCCGTTAAGTTTAAAGGCAGTCGCCACACGCCACGTGGTTAGGAGACGTGTTCTGACGAGTATGCATTAGTGACGTAGGTAATCACACGTGTTAGTGTCCATTTGTAATTCTCCATGCTCTACCTCCAAGAAAATCTGCAGTCCAACCTAGCCGCTGTAGACCCCTTTCCTTATGGGGACTGTGTTTTCAAACACCCCGGAGAAAATCATCCATCTAGGAGTGCGCTAGTTAAATTACGAGCTGGGGGAATCACCCAACAGAGTTAGCTAGTCACGCCTGAGGTTAATCACTAATTCCCATTTCTGGCACTGAATGTACTTGGGAATAAATAAATGCCACTCTCAGTGTAAAAATCTATGTTTTCTATTTAACGTCAACCAGCAAACTCCTGCCTTTTTCAGTGTTAAATGTTTAGTAATGACCAGTGTTTTGTAAAGATGCTCGGGTGAGACGGACACACAGAACCCACAGTATCTCTGAGAACCCTGAGTCTCAAAAATGTAGTGTCTGGGAAACACTGCTGGCGCCCATATTACCAGTAAGTATTTTTGTCGTTGTTCGTCTTGTGTCTCAACTGATGGCGTCAGAACACAATTACCAAAATATATAGCGGTTAAATCAAGTATTAAATAATAATTCAGTTTGATTACGTAACATTTATTGTCTTGCATTATTGCACGTTAGACCTAGTGCAAATTTATTGTTTAAACCTTTCTTTCAGGTGCGCATTACAATAATTATTTACTCAGTTCAAAATTTTAAGCTACCAAGTGGTAATGTTGTCCTAATAAAATAATTGCGTTGAATATCAATTGTAACCTACAAATTTCTTCTTAAAATGGTGGCACATATACCACAAGCACATGAGAATTATACATCTTTGTATACTCGTATACTTGCATACTTCACTTGCAATTCAGACAGCACTTGGGATGTCACTTCTGGGGACAGGTACACACGAGTAGGTACTTCAGGCCAATTCGGACACAGCGTACGTCAGTAAGGACTGACTGGGATATGAACTGCCCAAGCAGTGGATTATTGTAACCAATAATACAAAGAAGCAGACACATCAAAAGACACTCAAAGTTAGAATATGGAACTTCATTATCCGAAGACGACAACTTGGCAACCTACGACCAGAGAGATCACCTGAAGATAAAACTACATGTATAAGAAGCGATCAACAAAGCTCACTCAGGTATAAAACGACATACACATACACATCTGGTGCATACGCTTATACATGCATGCACATGCTCAATACACTATTTCTATGAAGAATTTATAAAATCATCAAAAACAAAAAAAAAAATTGAGAGTTTAATTTATCGGCTCAGTTTCCACTCATATATAGGAAAGCATTGGAGCAAGTAGCACAGTTCCATCACGAGAGAGGCAACACTACCACAAACTGCTATGCACAATCTCTGCTGTGTACTGAATACACTTTAAACCAAAAGAAAGACAACGAGAGAGCAAAATAGTAAAATAATATTACTTCCACAACTGTTAACAATAGTCTATCACAGTATCTACAAACTTTTTGAATCAAACCTTTCCAAAATCACCCCATGTATGACATGTTTGGTGTTTTCCCTAAACATAGAAGTACGTTATATTTGATTAGATTGGACTGTTCCATAAATAATATTAAATGTACTATTAATATGAATAAAAACAGGGAAAAAATTGGTGCAATAATTCTCGCGCAAATCACTATTAAACTTAGTGTGCAGCACAAATGCAGTGCAGTGTCCTGCTGGTGTAATTTTTTAGACTTAATTAAGCTTGAGGTGGAGGGATATCCAGAAAGTAGACCCTTGCCTCAGGAATGTTGGGAGTACTGCCATGAATGGACTTTACTTATTGCTATGAATGTCTTGGGAGTAAAAGTTTCAAATCAGTAGCATTACTTTTTTTCACTAGAAACAAATATCAACACAGAAAATAACTATGGCATGGTCGATGCTCATGGAGAAGAAATTAAGCTATCAACTTTCCATCTTCCAGACTAAGACCATCAGGAAATTGGCTTCGACACCAAGTGAGCAAAATACTTCCCAACAGGTCAAATTCAAACAGTTTTGGGACACTTTTGTAAACCTATACCCAGTAGTAAAATGCAACCTCGCTTCATAGCGTGCATTTGGGCAGCCACATACTCTGCCAACAAACTGGATTTAGAAAATATAATGTGCACTTTTACGAGTGATGAGAAGTATTAAAGCTAAAAAATATTCCTCCAGACAAGCAAGTGAACTACTACAACATGAATACTATTAATATAAAACTCTAAACTGTGCCAATGACTTGCTACACACGTATATAAAAGGAAAAACTTAGATTCACAAACTATATCAGTGATCCAGTCATTCCTGCATTGCCAACAGTAAACCACAGGTGGTTTTCTTAACACGAGAACTACAATGCCACAAAAGTAATCAATATTTACTCACTCATAACAAATAAAGCTAAAAGAAAAGTTAGAGTTAGCAAGAACATCTTCCCTTTAACCCTAAAATATTTCTACTACCAAATATTATTTTGATGTTCCTGGCAAGAAATGAACAATCCTGGAGATGTAAAAGAGAGACAGTTGAAACAAATTAATCCAGCTGCACAGGCGTGCTACTACGCGCAAAGCGGCCAATGGCGGTCATCCACTTGAGGACGGAGACAACAGACTGGTGCGGGTCAGGTGTGGGATATGCTCAACGGGCGACAGAGCAGGGCCATCGTTATGGGCACCGGGCCAATTGAGCGAAGAAGAGAAATCGTAAAACAGAATTTCACACTCCTCCCCCCGCCAGCCCCCTGAACCCCTCCCTCCCACGCACACACAGTCCAATGAATGGCAGCCGAAGGACAAGTTAAAAATATGACACGCACGTTCCTTGCTGGACTATTTTTACAACAGTGATGTACTGGCAGAAAAACCCTCCTGCAGATACAATCCGTGTTTTATTGACACGCAACATTCCATCTTCATTGCAGTTGTATACACAAAGATCTTCATAAACAACTTTCCCAAAAATGAAATATAAAAAAAAAATTCTCTAACAAATTTACAAAAACCAAATTATTACATTAATATACATCTACTTACTTTTCTAACTGCTGAGCAAATAAAACACAAATATTACACATTCCAAGTTTACTGTACAGCACATTACTTTATTCAATACTTTAGTATGTACGAACAAAAGATGAGTCAGTATGCATCCTTTTTCAAAAGCATAAGCTGAATTGGATTTGTATAAAAGTAATGTTAACAGTAGTTATGATGATAAAAATGATATATGATCAACGAATCATTAACACATACAGATACTTCACACAAAACACATGTGTAAACAAAAGCAATGAAAAGAATACAAATGAGAGGGAAGCAGGAAATCATTCCATGTGTAGCAACTATTAATGTAATAATCTGGCGAAGTAGTTAACTCTATTAAATACTTTTTGAGATGGGTTTTGATTATTTAATGGATTTTTTGTTACTAAAGATTCCTTAGGTAAGTCAATATTAAATTCATCTAAACAATATAGGGATTCATATTTGCCACGTATGCAGGAACGTACTCCTTGTTGGCATTCCTGAAGTATTTACTATGCATATCACAGATATTTGTGTATCAATATGTAGAACTAAAAAGATAGTGCAATAAATGTATATACTACGCAAAGTCAGTGTTCTTAAGTGTGTGAATAATTGTCTAGAAGGATCAGTATTCAAGTTGTTATAGTTACAAGATGCCAGAGGGGCTGAAGGATGATGGTCTTAATAAAAATAAACTTAATTTGATTTCTAATTTATTCATACAGCTAATATTTACAGCATTAAAATATATATCTCCACTATTACTCTTTTTATTTCTTAGTGAGAGCAATATTAAGTGTCTATAACAACTCTAATTAACGTCCTTCACAATGTCTGTTTGTTAACAGTCAATTAACTCATACTCATTATTAACGCTTTGAAAACTTGTCACTGCCCCTAACTGCATACACTAAATATTTCAATGATCGCATTGGAGACATGCACTCAATAAAGTTGGTAGCCATGGAAGGAAAATAGTTCCATGTCTTAATGTTGAATTAAAAGTGTTAGGTAAACATTTGTAAACACAAAAATTATTTTTTCTTACCTTTTTGTTAAAGTATATAAATGTAACAAAAGAACTAGCAGATTTGTAAAATATAAAATTTTCTAACAATTACATTGTTTCATGTAACCAATGCACAAATAAAGTGATCAGGCAAATGGCAATATTAATTTTACATACAGTGGAAGAAAATGCAATGTGGATACAAGCAGCTGGACATTAAGTAGGGCTTTCGTAAGTGCTCAGTCTTCCATCAACATTCTAGTACTGCACCAATCAGTTGACAACAGATAACCTTTACTGTCTAAATCAGAAACTACATGATAGTACTTTCCACTAGCATGCCCTTTGGAATAATTTTTGAAGAATTTTACCAAATTTATAATGATGGTGGTATAGCAGACGATAGGATGTATTTTTACTATATGGAGTTGCAAAATTTTGAGGCAACATAGTTAGTGTTATTTTTTTTTGGGTGAGATGAATGTTTGTAACATCCTTGTGCATAGTTATCAAAGTGTGTTGGCAAAATCAAAACAACACTCGAGCAATGAAACCCCATGTCATGTTGAAACAAAAGCCTATTAAAGCAGAAAAAACTTGTACAAAATTTAAAAGTTCATATTTGTATTGCACATTATTGAAGAACACAAAGTACAGCTATGTCAGAATAAATATATCATGAAATTTGTACAAGGTCAGTACAGTATAGTGCAATGAAATGCAGTTTAATGAATTTACATTTATGAACAATTTACTTTCAATTTGCAGCATGTTTACATGATGCAGTCGGGCAAGATCTTCAGCTGGGAGGACAAACTTACTCTGAATTAGATTCTACTGTATTGCTTAAAGTATGAACATTCAGAATCACCTGTTCACAAAGTAAAAACATTCACTGTACAAAGAAATGAAAACAAAATGAAATACTAATCATAATCTCAATGCCATGAGTTGGAAGTGTCACAACATAAAATTTTACTAAAAAACTTATTTAAAATATATCTGCAGTATAAAGAAAATACACAGAATTCATTGTTTGCTTTTAGCAATTATTTAATTAAATAAACTGCAACTGAAACTAGTTAAAAATTTAAACAGTGCAAATGTTGAAAATTCAACTTTGAAGAAATCTAAAGATAAACACATTCTGAGCGGAGAGTGTGATGTCGTAAGCCCCCTCCGATACAAAAATAGCTTTCCACTTACGTAAATAAACACATAGTGGAGCGTCACAAATTTGGCACAAACACACAAATTACATAAATCTGTGTTTATTTTTAACTTGACGAGTACTTCACGTGCATGTGAAATGACAGAACTAGACTCCTTCCACATTTCTCTGCCTTGGCCCTCCTCGAGCACAGCTGGGAGCAAGGGACGAGGGTATTCTTGGGGCAGAATGATGACGTGAGCGTTTACCGTCACTTTCCACTTGGCATCTTCACACCTACGTACATAGTGCTACCGTTCATGAATCTACAATGCTATCAACCTTACTACATCAATCCACAAGGCACTGCTTTTCTTGAAACTACATTCCAGATCATGCCACCTGTGTCGCGTGAACTTTGCCACACAATCTATTAAACAACACAGAAACATCAATGTTCTGCTATTTTCTCAATCCCAATTTACTACGGCCAACTAACAACTAGGAGGTATATTTCTCCAGTGTGTGTACATAACACACGCAACCAGAATACTCATGTAGTGCCAGATTTGGCACTGTCATCAACTTGTTGAACTCGGTGCAATGCTGCAAATGACTCGCTACATCTGATGCATGGTCCACACTGCAGGGTTGCAAGATGACAAAAACAAATACAAAGAACTTACAAAATTCGTTGACACACTAACAGCGTGGCATTATTCACAATATAATTGTTTAATTTATTATACTGTAATGGAAAACCAAACTTTTCTTACATAGGTTGGTCATGGGAAACTCAGCACTTTTGAAAGCCCTGCCCAAGACCAACCTGTATGCACATCGTGTATTCTTCCACCATAGCACTTAATCGTTTAGATCACTTTATTCATGCATCTGTCAAATAAAACAATAGAATTATTAGAAAAGAAAATATTTTAGAAAATTTACTACATCGTACATTTATATAGTGTATTCCCATACATGCGGGAAGTAATCAAGGAGTGGGCATTACACCTAAAACAACACAAAATGTGTTGCTATGAACACATGTAAGGCAATAGTTTCAGAGTTGCCAACATTCCAACACTGTACCACACATAATGGTGGATAATAGTCAATCTTCTACGAGGTGCGCATGTTCACCTGAAATGTTGCGAGTGTTATTACCTATCCCACTGCACCGCTGATAGCAGACTCTTGTTGAATGCCATGAATCCAGAATCACTATTACCAGTGGGAGCATCTCAAGGCCTAGAGATGCTCCCACTACCTTTGTAGTGCTGAACATAGTGGAGGAGTTAATATTTTCCGGTCAGTTAGTAGGAGAAATTCTACAATGTGTTAGGTTACCAGTTCATCCATAACCCACCCCCACCCCTTCTCCATGAGATAACGGCAGATAGTAGGCCTGTTTGTAACCTTCATCCCAGCTCGCAGTACAGAATGCCATACAGCCTTTCTTATTGTCTCTACAAGATGCAGTAACTCAGCTACCCCTCAGGGCCTCTTCACTGCAACCACAAAATGAGCCTTGACCATATACAGAACCCCCATTGCACCAGGGGGGAAATTAAGCAGTTTGACACAGACCATCCGAAACTAAGGGACCCATCCAAGCTTTCAAACTTAGAAAGTTTTTCCCTATAACAATGCAAAACGCAGTCATAAAATAATGTATATGTACAATTAAAAACAAATATACAGAGCACAAGACAGTGTTGGGAGTTTGTTCACGAGGAAACTCACTGACCAGCTTAGTTCTGCACAGTCTGCTACGGCATCAAACAACCTTCTCAAAACCCACTGATACTGTAAACAGGATACTACTCTTTTATAAAACATCAATATTCACTTGCCCAATAGCAAACGGTACACCTGTTTCCAACCATGTTTTCTGCCAGTAATATAGGATAAACACAAAAGTAATATGTAATCAAAGTACATAGTGTCACGTCAAATAGGGGCCCCAGAAACACTTTGCCCTAGGCCCCCAAAATTCCCTGAGCAACCCTGCACTAAAACAGTGGCTGAACAAGGTAGCAAACCAAATATTAAGAATGTACATTTAGTGCTGAGCTGAAGAAAACCATGCTGATTTTTGACAGCACATTTAAAATTTCAGTACTGCAATGATGATGTATAGAGGACCGGAAAACTCCATTTGGGTGATTATGAAAATAACTCATTTTCCACACTAGCAATATACTATTGTGCTGGTAAAAGATGAAATTTAATGCAGTTAGTCAGCAATCAATTCTCTGTTTGCCTTCAAATCCAAAGTAATAGTTAGTTAATTATATGATAAACATCTTTGCTTGATAAAGTTTTACTTCTTTAATATGATGCCGGCTAAAAGCCAGCGGCAGTCAGACCATGACGGCGCTCACAGCTAGCATTACACGTGGGTAAGCACATGTGTGCAGCCTGCCATGACCACGGACTTTCCCAAAACGGGATGATTATTTTCAGAGTCCTATGTATTTCTTTTCAGCGTCAAAATATGTTACAAAGTGTAAAAATATTCTTTTCCAAATATTGTGCAATGTTTATGTTTCAAATTCAAAGTGTGCGCTGTGCCAAAGATCAGGACACTGATATTCAGGCAAGAACACCTTCAAAAGACCATTAATTAACAACATTATTTCCAGATTTAAAAATTTGTGTGCCACTTAAATTACAAACATTAATATTTAACTCTGCATGCAGAGCACTTCCGCTTGTGTGAACCCCGTAGGCAGCCATGGTAGGTCTGCACGACCCTTGCCTCTGGGCAGTCGTTCGAGGAGAGCTGGCGAGGTAAGACGCTGTCACGTACGCACTTCATATTTTTGCGCTGAGTTAGATTTCCATAGTTCACTTTAGTTTACCGGTTAACCTTCGCTTCGCGTACATTTTACCATACATCCCCAACATAATGATATCCACTTAACATAATAATTTGCAGCACTTGTTGCTTTTTCAACTTAAAACGAGAAGAGGAGAGATAATGTCGAAGAGGCCATGCGCCCCACGCAACTTGCGAATTAGGCGCAATCAGCCCATGTTTAGGGCTTTATATTGTAACTATGCTTGATTGCGACGAGCAACATTGAAGGTAGAATTTGTATGTGCTTATTTCAGGGTTTTATCATGTTTATTGTGTTACAGCCACATCACCCAGTGCCACTTGGTTAGCTACCGCCAAGTCAGTATCTGCGTTGTCACCATGTTTAGAGGGCTAATTCTTGTAATATCATGTGCACCGTAATTGATCTCAGGATGAAATGTATTGTTTTTATTCAGGGTACGTGTATTTTTCATAATTGATGCTTTTTGTGTATGACCACGCTGTCTATTTATATGTTTGGATTTTCCTGCCATCAGGCACGCTAAGAGATTTTGTATGCTCGCATATTGAAGGGAATAATTTTCCCAACACCGTTATCACTTTGTCCGGTAACAATTTCCCAATTTTCACGTAAAATAATGCATTTTTCATCTGTACACGTGGTGTGCTAAGAACTTCATCCAGCTGCAGCATTCGCGCCATCAAGATTGTTTTCACGCATCTGCATGTTTATTGTGCCTGTTCACGTCGGGTCCCATGTTCGTTTCAGTAATATATGTGTATTTCGTATGGCTGTATTATTTTCCATCCTAACCCGTCGCCACACATCACATGGTTCGGGGATGTGTCCCGACGAGTAGGCGTTAGTGACGAGGATAAACACAAGTGTTAGTGTCTACGTTCATACTCCGTGTCCAGTCTCCGGGTAAAATCTACCGTCCATCACAGTGGCTGTAGACCCTTTACTCTGTGGAGATTGTGTTCTCATGCACCGTGGAGAATCATCCATCTAGGAATGCGCAAGTTGAGTAACGTGTAGGGGGAATCACCCACCAGAAATGGCTAGTCACGTCAGAGTTTTAACAGTAAAAATCATTGGCAGGAGATATAATTTGGATAAATTAAACAGCTCTTACCAGGGTGAACTTGTGTTTTCTTGTAGCGTCACAACCCAGGTTTCTCCCAGTGTAAAGTGCAATGTTTAGTATGATGCCTTCAGGTAAGACATGAGACGAACAATGACACAAATACTTACTGGTAATACGTGCGCCAGCAGTACTTCCCATACACCACACTTTGAGACTCAGGGTTCTCAGGGATGCTGTGGGTTCTGTGTGTCCGTCTCATCCGTGCGTACTTACAAACAAGTAGAAAATACTAAACTTTTAATAAACATCACTGAAGTAAACAATAGCTAAAACATATGTGGCTAGGACACTGTCACTACTGAATAAAAGAATCGAGTTCACTGTAGACTTGTTTTTATTGATATTGTTCATACACATGCCAATGAAATGATTATCTCGGTCATGACTAGCCAACTCCGCTTGGGTGTTCCCCAGCCCGTAATTGATCTAGCGCACGCCTAAATGGATGATCTCAACGAGGTGCGCGAAAGCACAGTCTTCACAAGGGAAGACGGGCGACAGCCGCTAGGGTGGAATGATGGTTTTTCCCTGAAGACAGGACACGGTGAATTACAAATGAATACCCTTAACACACACTAACACGAGTGATTACTCTGCATCACTAAGCAAACTCGTCGGGGCTCGCCCTCCAGCACGTGGTTAGTGTGGTGACGGCCTATACAGAGCCGGCTAGGACGGGAATAATTGCACCGTACACTAATTACACAATTATGTAGACCCTTGAATGATACATGAAATAAGATGGGACAAGAGATGAATATTCACAATAAACACACACATGTGTGAAAACAAGCCTAGGTGGCGCAGACGTCGCTGGATAAAGTTCATAGCGGACCACGTGGTGCAGGTGAAATTGCAATATTTCTGCGTGGAAACTGCAAACTAAATACAGAAAAAATATTATTCGTGTTTGGCAAATGGTTCTCTTTACGATTAGCGTTGTTACAGGCTTGTAACATGCCTGATGGTGGTGAAATCAAACATTAACGTGACCACGTGGTCAAGTACAAAAAGCATCAATTTACATGAAAAATACATTGAATCCTGAATAAAACTGACATAGAACCCTGAAATAATTTATTTCACATACAATGTTACATAGATAAGCTCTTCAAACGCTATGATGGCGTATACAATGACTTGGCTTCAGTCGGCCACGTGGTTAGATGTGATGTTGCCGTAAAATATTCAAACACAAAAATTACTCTCAAATTCATACATAAAAATAAAGCTCTTAAAATTTTGTGTAGCAATTTTGCAGAAGTTACAATGAAACGCTATAAACATAGGCAGATGGCGCCTGATTCAAGTTGTGTGGGTTGCGCGACCTCTCAGACATCTTTCTCCTCCTCCTCCTCTATTAAGTTAAAAATGCCACAAGGGCGTAAGAATTAGTAAAGAGGAAGCATAATGCTGGGGAAAATGTCTTGCAAAATGTAAGCAAGTAAAGATTAACCAGTAAACAACATTGACTATGGAAACCTACATCAGTGAACAATAGTTGTAGTGTGCATGTGACAGTGTCTTACCTCACCAGCTCTCCTCGACAGACTGTCCAGATACAAGCATCGCACGGACCTACCATAGCGACCTATGGGGGTTCACATAAGCGGAAGTGTTATGCACGCAGAGTGAAATATTTTATATTGAAAATAAAATGGCACAAATTAAATTAAATATTGTTTTACTTTCCTATAATTTCTTATGAATTCCAATATTATTTTAATGTCTGTTTGTGATGGCGTTCATGCCAGAATATTAAGTGTTCTTAATCTCGGTGCCGTGGGCACTTTGAATATTCATAACCAAACAATTGAAATTAGTACACGCACTTTAAGACATATTAAACACACTAAAGACAATATAACACATTTTACCCTGAAATTAACATTTACAAGAAAGTCCAAAATTATCAGAGTCTTTGTGCACGTGTGAAACACGTGACAAGTGCACCCTCATGGGCTCTAGCGTCACTGGCTGTTAGCCGGCGTCAAGTATTGGTAGTGTTTTGTAAGTATGTACGGGTGAGACGAACACACAGAATCCACAGCATCCCTGAGATCACTGGGTCTCAAAGTGCGGTGTGTAGGAACCACAGCTGGCGCCCATCTACCAGTAAGTAAACAGTGTATTTGTTTGTCTGGTGTCTCACCCAACGGCGTCAATTGGAGTTCCCTAGTGAGACAAGTGTGTTCATCCACGTTGCTCCAACCGCATCATCCACGATAAAATGGAGGACACCACGCCAGAGCAATAGCAAGAAGATGCGAAGCCAACCGCACCAGCATCCACAACACGACTAGTTGGGACATACCAGTCGAACGATGAGTGCATCGCGGCCGACAAAGTCAGTTAAATCTGTTAGATGATAACTTGTGGGAATAAAACATCTGTCAATGTGCGTCCGATACCACGCCATCGCCGTCAGAGCAACGCCTGTGCGCACGCACTGGATATAATGGGGCGGGAAAGAAGTGGGCTACATGTCAGTAAGGCAAACAGAACTTTCACCTTAGATACATAAAGCTGGAGGAGTATGCAACCTTCCACGACGGAATTATAAACTGAACAGAGTGCCCGAACAATGACTGTGTAGGGAACACGCCGCCAGCACCACCGGAAAACAAGCCCACGCTGCCACCAGTTGTAGTTACGTACATGATCCAAGGTATGACAGGGCCAAATTGTAATATATTGCTACCAACTTTTGCGGGACATGATTCCGAAGATCCCAGTACTTTTCTAGCCATATGCGAAGAAAAACTGCACAGACACCGCATACATTGTGATGACAGGACTGAAGTTACCGCCAACCAACTGCGGGGAACTGCCACCACATGGTGGAATTTAGTTTGTGACTACTGGATCTCCTGGGACGAGTTTTGCGAGAGGATACTAGGCTGGTTTGACACTGACGGCGATACCATACAGGCATAGGTGAGGTTATTTCTGGAACTACAACGAGAGCGAGAAGGGATTGAAGAGTTTATCGAAAGGAAGTTATGGTTGTATAAGCATTAGCATCCAAGGCAGCCAACTCACGGAGTGCTGGGAATAATAGTCGCCTTGTCGACACCGGACATTAGGCCGTACATGCGTAGGGCAACGAGGAGAAGTGGTGAACAGTTCATGAGGGAGGTGTGCCTATATGAGAGAGATGTACGTGCAGGGCAGGAGTACCAATTGCAGCGACACAATCACAGAATGTCAACACCCGCGGTACTTGTAGATGCCACCACCGTTTACGCCAGTGTGGAGGACACGTGGACAGAGGCAGAACTATCACAATGGCCATGATAACTATTACCAGGGAAACTAAGTAGGGAGGTTGGGGAAACAGCACCTGCACCAATCTCACCGCCAGGCCAGAGAAGTCTGACAAATGTGGGTGCAAAAGTGTACCAAGTAAGTGACAGTACTGTACGTGCGTTACGTGTCAATATTGAACTCGAAGGTAAAAATGTCATTGCAGTTGTAGACACAGCGGCAAGTCACAGTTTTGTGCGTGAGGGACTAATAAAAGCCATTACCAACAGAGTGCGTCCCCATCGCTTACAATTTTCCCCCACAAACCAACAGGGTGAGGCCACAAGTGTAGTGCGTGTGACTGTAGGGATCCGCGACTTACGTACAAAAGGTGACGTGAATATTGTGTCAAACTTTTGCGAAGAAGCAATTTTGGGGTTACCGTGGTTAATCGATAACCAGACTGTCATCGAGCCACATCTTGACTGTCTTCATATGGGGACACGTGGGAATTGGAGGCTGTACGCCGTGGGAGCAACGCCGCCAACAACAACTGTCGTGCCACTCTAGAAGTTCTCGCACAAGGTGCGAGAACAGCATCGGGGAAGGCTGCAACATCTGCTGGACCAGTATGCCAGTGTGATTCACACCGAGGGGAAGCTGCAGTGCACCAAAGTCACAGAACACACCATTATCACAACGCACGAGGACCCGGTGTACTCCAAACCCCGAGACCCAGGTATTTTCTTCAGAAAAATGATAAACGAGCAGGTATGTGAAATGTTGATAAACAATGTTATTGAACATAAGCAAAGTCTCTATAAATCAGGCATTACACTAGCTCCTAAAAAGTACAGCAAATGGAAGTTTTGTGTGGACTTTCACCCATTAAACAAGATCACAGTAAATATGCCACCTCCTGTAATAAACATCAAGGACACTTTGTCAACACTAGGGCTAGCTGCTGTATTTACCTCACTAGATCTCAAGTCTGGATATTGCAGCAAGTGCCTATCCGCCCCCAAGCCATAGAAAACTGCCTTCACTACACCTTATGGGCAAAGATTTCAATTTGTTGCCATGCCCTTCAGTTTCAAATGTGATCCCGCTACCTTTCAAAACCTTATGGTCAACGTCTTAGACGGATACATAGAAGACTTTGCGATGGCATACCTTGATGATATGTTAGTGTGGTCGAGTAGTTGAACACCTACACCACCTGAGCCTTGTGTTCGAAAGGCTAGAACGTAACAAACTGACATGTAAAGTTGACAAGTGTAAGTTGGGCATGAGTAAAATGGAATTTTTAGGGCAGTAAGTCACAGGGGATGGACACAAAACAGAAAAACAACACATCCAACAGATACAGGAAAAACCAGCCGCAGGGTCGCAAAAGCAAGTGAAAAAAGTTTTTGGGTTAATTAATTGGTTGAGAAAATTTGTCCGAAATTTTCTGTCATTACTGTCCCACTTACAGAACTGCTACCTCAAAAACGTAAATTTGCATGGACACATCAAGCCAACAAATCATTTCAGTAAATCAAACTTACTTTTCTCAACTGCCAACCACTAGCCATATTTAAACCAGAACTTCTCGTTATCATGCAAACGGATGTTAGTCAAGAGGGCATTGGAGAGGTACTCTATCAAACAGACAAACAGGGACAGAAACAAATAATAAACTACCACAGTGCAAAATTCAGTAACAAGGAGAGGAAATATCATGTGAATGAACAGGAGTGTTTGGCGATAGTACATGCACTGCGCAAATACCGACCATACTTGCTAGGCCAAAAATTTACACTGAAAACCGACAACAGGTGTTTAGTTCGGTTGTAAGGGATGCACAACAGCAAAAGCAAACTCTCCCGCTGGGCCTTGCTGCTACAAGAATTTGATTTCCAGGTAGGGCATGTGGCAGGAGAAACAAACGAGTTAGCAGATGTGTTGTCGAGGAATCCCTGTACACTCATAACAGTAAGTGACAAAACTGAAACAAAAACCGGATTCCCACCACTCGTATAGCAGAATATTGTTGCCAAGTGCGGTGTGTAGGAATCTCTACCAGTAAGTTAACAGTGTATTTGTTCGTCTTGTGTCTCACCAGACGGCGTGAAATATGTATAAAGGATTTGTAAAAATAGAAAAATGTGGTAGTAGCATACAGGGGACAAAATAAACTGAAACAAAAGTGTGTATCAAGATATTGACGAAGAAGTGAAAGTAAGAGATAATCTTAATGCTTATTTGCATATAACCATCAACTTTAAGCAGACCTACCTACAATGCTGGCAGATAGCAAACATATTAATTACCTACTGGTTGATACGTAGCTGACGTGAGCCCACTCTGTGACTGTTCATTGCGTCATTAGCAACACAAGTAGACCTGGTTGAGCACCATGCAGATGACAATAACTTCGGATGTGCCCGTCAGCAGCAGTACCTAGTTGGTGTTTGGCGAGGCTCTCACTTCTCCCAACACTGCGCAAGTCAGCTGACAACAGTCCCACTTTGATCCAACCACGAGGGGCGACACAAGGTGGTTCGGATGCCAATTGACCGAAACATGTACTCCAATGCAACACTGTTCCGTCAAGGCGTAGCACAAATGACAGCAACACCAGGCATCGTAGCACCTCTGATCAAGGTGCAGACAAGGAGCCGCAGCCACATAGAAGTGTTGCATGAGCCAGTGTCTCTCAAAAGCAGTGTTTAAATCATTTTCCTTTAGCCCAGTGTATACCTCGGTACACAGTGTTTTTGAACGCAATTAAAATTACGTCAACAGTGTAATGCAATGATTTGTGACAGTCACAGGCCTCACCCGGACCAACCTAAGTATATTCTGTGTTTGCGAACTGGGACAGACATCCAGCTAGCAATTCAACACCGCAACCTTAACTACACCATATTGTGTTGTCATGCACTTTCATTAACATTTTATTAATTAATGGTTCATTAAGGAGCATGTATCATGTAATTTTGTTTAAGGGAGTTTTCCCCTCTTACACTAATTCAAGCATTCTGGCATTTCCCCAGCCTAACAGCGGAAAGACTCCGTAAGCCATTTTGTCTGGAATGGGCGTATATCGGAGCAGGCCACGTGTGGTCAGTGCCTCCCGGGCATTTTATCAACTTTTGTACTTATCACAACAGACAATAGCTTTACTTGTTTCTCAAAGGATCATGTAAGTATTTAACTTAATTTAGCCCGGGAGGAGCGCCTCTCCATCTCCTTCGCACTATGTATGCTAAGCCAACATGGTTTTGTACAAGTGACTGTGTCAAGATAAAATAAAACCTTACTAGCTCATGTTTCTGCCATTGATTTCAGGTGAAGCTGCTTAACTTCTCTTAGGGAGCTGGATCCACAAACTAGAACATCAAGGTTTCTTTAGCGTTCATTTCTAAAGTGTCCATTACATTGGTTACATGTAAGTGACATGTCGAGTGACCTTAGAGCTCAACATTTAGCTCAGCAGCAATATCAACATAACTTACACCTCACAATGGGCACTCACTGCAGCATTGGGCCGACCGCTAAGTAACAAATACTACTTCATCATTGACATGGAGGGACAGGGGAGTCTGGGGCCCTTGGGTGGTCGAACAGCACACATCACAACATCAGAGCAGCCGGTAAAGTATCTGCAAGAAGTCTCTGAACCTGTGAATGTTTCTCCACCAGAAACATGCACAACGTATTGTGCACACATGACATCTCCACCATCCTCCCCAACATCAAAGCATGGGAATTCAAACAACATATGTACTGGTACAGGAATGGTTATTGTTTACATCCCATTTGGATGGAAAATTCCATAACACTGACTATTTCGAAAAGAAAAAAAAAACTCTAAAAGTGGTATAAATCCACTCTACAGAACACAAATTTACTAGGGGCAATATGATATAACTAATAAAAACTACAAAAATGATAGTGGGCAGGGTTATGGCCATCAGAGAAATTGTGGGGTAAAACGAGAGGAAAATATGTACATAACTGTAATATTTATTCACGAAAATACATGAAATCGCAAAAAGTCTTAACCAAACACTACCTAAATTGACAATATTACCAATATAAGCTACAAATACGGTAGTGGGGAGGGCTATGAAGATCAGGGAAATTGAGTAAAATGAATTTAAAATATGTACAATTACAAGATTAGATTTTACCCAACAATTTCCCTCCAGTTTATACCTCTCACCACTATCGTATTTGCGACTTGTATAGGGAACATTTTCAAATTAGGTATTGTTCTATTTCATTTGTTTGCAATTATGAGTGTTTTTGTGATCAAATATATAACATTTTGATTACAAATATCACAAAAATTATTAAATTGCAAAATGACCTAACCAATCAATACCTAACACAAACACACACATTATTTCTGGGTGCAAATGTGCTACACATGAAAGTAATTTCTGGAGAAACTTCCAAGCTTCGCTGATGAACAATGTTTCACACCACCAAAAACAAAATTGCCGGCAAGGTTGAATCAGCGTTATGCCAGTTTTACTCCCCTGCTGACGCTGGGACTCTGGCTCGGTGCATAATGTTTGGCTATGCTTTTACAGTATTATTCCCTACGAGGGGACTACGCTTCAATATCATACATTATCATGATATATATATATATATGTGCACTAAAATTCCCATGAACTGTGATTAGTAATAATGGTATCTAACATCTCCCGGTATTATTTTCCAGATTTTCGAAAAAGCCCCAATTCTGGAATATTACCCATTTTTAACATTTGCTTACATTCTGAATGCTAGATTAATTTGTATCACCATTTCTTTTAATTATCCACAATAATTTTTCTAATTTTAAATTTATTGAACATTTCGTCACAGAAGTATGCATCAATTGACTTTTAAGTTCAATTTATTTCTCTTTGTCCGGATATAACATGTGTATACTGATAAGTTTAATTGCTAAGATATCGCCTGTGTTAATTTTATAGATATGCTTTCCTTAACAGGAAGCTATTTGTTCCGCGAGTATTGCACAGGACATAATTTTACTTTTGTAGCCACACTCTCGCAATTCTCAGAAGCGGTCAATCATGTAGGAATATTGCCAATACATATTTTAATAAAATTTTCTGTTTGCCCTCACATCCTAACATTGGGGACGATGGAGCCGAGACAATGTCAACACTGTAAATATACGCAGGTAAAAGACGTGGCCTACAGAACGACAGTAATTAAATTTTGAGTGCATTATACCTTCGGACTGGTGTCAAAGGGGGCTATTGATGCCGAAACTACTACAGCACAAGACTTTGCCCATCAAGTCTGATTCCGAGGTATAAAATACCCTATGTGTTTTCAGTATGTCAATTATTTATGACTTAAACTGCTTATAAAATTTAAAAGAATTTTATTATTAAAATTGGATACCGGACGTACCAGAGGTACTGAACAGAGAACTTTTGCTTTCACACTATCTTAGTTGGTGCTATATAAGTTCATTGAAAAAGCACTTTGATTCAGACAGAAGTTATATCACTGCCCAATCTTGAAGAATGAACTTCCCAATCAGCAATCTTCCCCACTGATCATATTCCTATTCACATAATACTGTCTTTGAGGCTTACCAACTTAGAGATAGTGAAAATAAGTTGTATATTCCCTGACGAATTTGTTAAATGAATCACACCTATAATAATTTAAATATTTAATTTTGAATTTTAATATTCACTTGTGTTATATGCTAATTTCTCCAGAATTTCTCAAGACCAAAGTGATAAAATGATAGACACTTGTGGGGACACATGTTTTTTTTTTTGTGAAAAAAATTAAGAATCAGTGCGCAACTCGCTTAAAAATGTATATTCGCACAATCGGAGGGCTCTGGCACGGTATCCAAAATACAAAAGCCTCCAAAAAATTATAAAATTACAGGCGACACTTGTGGGGACAAGTGTGTATAGCAGCCATACTGGTAAAAAAAATTATGAATAGGAGAGCGAAATGTGTAATGCTACTTATGTTTTTGTACTCTTGCACGCACATTACAAGCCAGCCAGGTGGCAGGATAGAGCCATCGGATAGAGCTAACATCAGTCCAGTTTATTTACCTTTATAAACTTACCGCCACAGCATAAATATACCCTGTTAATGACATTTTACCAATTAAGGATTGGTTTCAAAAGGTATTCTCTCATTTAATAAAATTGAGCGACCCCATATAAATATGTTGGACATAAATTGTACGTGTTTTACTGAATAAACACCCCATCTGTATAGCCCTCCTCACTATCATATTTTTTGGCATATCATGAAAATTACGAGACGCCCCAATCAAATTTGCATTGTAAGTGTATTAGAATTGACCATAAACAACATTTGCAGGTATTATTTTCCAGATGTTCGGAAACGCCACTATTCTTTATAAGTACCGACATTCCACAATAGCTGCAAGAAGGCAACCACTTCAACTCACCTGTCCAGACACTGAAGCTGTTACATCACCATCTCTATCACAATTCAAAACAAGAGGAATGAACCTGCAAATAGCACTGAGCACTGGCATCCCAAGAGCACGAATGTTGCCCTCTTTGTGTGTTCTACATATGAAATTAAATTTAATGGGCCCAGTGCTTTTAGATACTCCACGGTTAATGAATATTTTCATAAAAAAATAATTTCTTCACACCAATTACAGATTGATCAATTTACTGGCATCCTTTCTCGTCAGTACATACATATCAGAATAAGTGAGTGTATTACAAAAAAAACATATATTTACAATTACAACAGTCAATATGTAAGCCTACAGGAATGTAAGCCACAAATCAAAATCTAGTTTCAAGGGCCATGGGAAGTTACCGGTATGATGTTGCTTATAACCATTATATCAGAAAATAATAATAAACTTATCTAACTGATTAATAATTATTTTTCTGGGTCAGATCAAGACCGACCGCTACCAAGAAGTGAACTCAACATGCCATTAGCCATTACAAAGTACCATAATCAATAGAAACCGTCAAGAGAACATACCTACCACAATTGAATATGTACCATTTCCAGTGGTACTTAATTAAAATTAATTTACTTATTTTACCACAACCAGTAAAATGATATTAATTAAATTTTATAATAACGAACACGACTTATCCCTAACCTCATTTTTAACAGTACGTCCAAAGATAACCGCAACGAAAAATTAGGGATGTTAAGAACAATATAAAATGACTCTGATATCGATACTTTTAAATTATTATAATTTATTTTTTTAATCGTTTTTTTTTCGATACTTTAACAATAACATATCAGTTAATATTTGTATTACTATTCTTTTCTTTCAGAAAATCTTCTAGCTGTTTATTTCGAACACTTTCAATCAAACTCACCCAAAAATCAAACAAGTGCTTTACTCCATTAACTAATAATTTTAAAAGCAGCGCACATCAGTATTTTATTTGTTCTCTAATAATAACGATACGCAAAGATTACGAAAACTAAAAAGGGCTTTGCTTTGTATTTTTTTTAAAGCAAACCTAACATAAGAACAAAAAATAACCTTTCTATAGACATTTCCAAATAAGACATATAGAAAATTTTTTAGATCTCCATACTACAAGCAATGCTACGAGGAAAAAATGCGCGTTGGTGATGGAGAAATTTAATGGCCAACTGTTTGCATTAATCAGTGGTTTCGAATTAGAAAAATATTCAAATGTTATTAAGAGCGGAAAAAATGGTATTGTACATTAACTCTTAGCAATATACTAATCATATTTAGTAATAAGGCAGCTACGTTATGTTCTTAACTCGATTAACTCAGAATATTTGGGTAGATACAAGATAAACTTTTACTGAGGGTTTCTGTGAGACTGTAAGAGGATGCCTGCTTACATGATTAAATAAGTATTACAGGTCTCATATTCACCTCAGGCTCATGCGACTAAGACTAATAAGTGGCGCCATGGTGCTTCAGTGGGTAGAGGCAGGATTTAAGGAGCTGTGAAATTTTGAAGGTAATTTTTCCCGGAACGCCAGACATCGTGGACGATGTCATTAGAGTCAGTAAAGGCGAGGTTTCCTCCAGGGTAGTTTGCTGACGACCAATGCTATCCTTGACTGCCGCTCCATATAAATGTGCCGTGCAATTCTTCCAAATGCGAAGTACGCAGTAGCCAGTTCGGGTCAACTCACACATCCATGTTATGTAATATTGCGGTATACAAAAGCTCTTCGATGAAGTTGATGTAGTGACTTATCGGCTAATAACACGCCTACGTTTACACACACGATACTTGCACATTAACGAATAAAGAAACTACATATTAACACATTGGGTGGAAAAGGTGCGGGTATTCTAAGGGCCCGTGACCTGCAGAGCACTAAGAACATGAAATGATATCCACATTAACAGTTTTCAATGCTAAATAATGCAATTTATTTACTCAGGATCTTGGGCCAACACTTTACATATATAATCACACTTCATGGCTTCAACCTGCCGGTGAGGTATTGCTGTAAAATACGGCGAAGCCGATAAAAATTATGTGTAAGGTTTTAAGCTTCCCCAGGTGATGTCATGGTAACATGCAACCATACCCCCGAATTACTCATAGCTGAATGACTTGCACACAGTGGCATGCCAGCCGGGTTTGGCAGACCACGTAAATCTACAATTTTAATATTGCAAAATACAAAATAACCCTTTGCGTTCCTTGTCTTGTGCTGGAACATGCAAAGGTAATTCTTAAAAAAAACTTTTCATATGGAGCACTGCTTACATTTGGGTGAATGAGGTGAGGATGGCAAATGTTGTGAATGATACATAATGAAACAATGAAAAACAAACTTTACTTACTCCGAAATGAACTGGGGTTGTTTCCTTGCCTAAATAATGTAAACATGTGAATGCCCGTGTTTACATGTTACACACGAAACCCTAAATAAAAGATATCACCAAAAAACAAGACCACTTTTATATTACTACGGTACAGCGGATGCTCTGACGTCATGTGCTCAAGTTTGTGTTGTGTTGAGTCCACACTTGCACTGCACTGCACTTGCTACTCCGCTCATTAAGTGTGCATCCAAACTGCGCAATTTTATTGTGCCGCAGATGTCAAACAGGCTTCGGATGGGACACCTGACACACGTCAACTGTACATCTTTCAGATTATAACCAATAAGTACTCAATAGCCCTCTTTGTTTGTACTGCTGTGTACTCCAGCACCCTTAATTCTTAGATTGAGTACCGTTTTACACATTGAGGCCCTCCATATACAATATAATTAATGGAATCAGAACTCTGGACGAGCAGCCCTGGCTATTCAGTATAACGACGTATCACATTCAAGTTGGAGACCAGGTCCATTCACCATAATCAAATTTTCACTCAAAGTTCCAAATTCAAAATAACCTTACTGAGATAAGGCTTATCTCTAAAGGATATTCAAGAAACCCTTTCAGCCAGTGGCATCACATGCAGCTGCCAACTTATGTCAACCATAAATATGACTAAAATTTAACAACACTGTGAAAAAAACAAAATAAATTATGCTGCTTTTGGAAATTACAAATTACACAAAATAATTCACCTATAGGGCATATTTTCAATTTAGCATATCATAATAATAATTACGTTAAAAGTGTATGCGCAGTATCAAACTAAACATTTAATTTGGAAAAAATTGGCCCATGCCAATATGTTCTGATTCAGACCAACGCTGACACTAAATTAGATGACTTGGCTACTAGTACTTTGTGTACATTAATATTGTTGATTCATTTCTAACAATCTGTTACTTAACTTTGATAAAACTAATTGCATATTATTTTCTCCCAAATTAAAAGCAACAAAGTCAAATATCCTGCTAGGCAATACTAAATTTAAATCTGTTGAACATACTCGTTTCTTTGGAATTGAAAATCATAACTTTATATCTTCCAACCAACACACTCAATGTCTTCTAAGTAAATTAAACTGTACTTGTTATATGTTTAAAGTTCTCTCATGTATAACCACTAAAGTGTGTATTATGTTTGCCTATTTTGGTTATGTTTATTCACACATCAGTTATGGGATAATTTATTGGGGCCAAAGTAAATCGCATATTCTGTCAGTGTTTACTATTCAAAAGAAAATAATTAGAATAATTTTCCAAATGCAGTGTTCCGACAGCTGACGGGAAATTTTTAAATCTGCTGGTATTCATACTGTATGATGTATATATTTATGTAAAGTATTTATTTTTATTTTTATAAATAAACATAAATATTGTACAAATAACGAGATCTACCGAGGGTCAACAAAATAAACACCTTGAAATCTTTAGTAATACTGGGGTTCAGAATACATAATAAATTACCATCAGCTCTAAAATATATTAAGTAGTACTCTAAAATTAAACTTGAATAATATAGATTCCTCATAGACAAGTCCTAAAAGTTGAAGATGGTGTACAAACATGATTTATGGATATTGCCCATGTGTCTTAATGATTTATTTATTACATCTCTGTTTTGTTTCTGATTAACATTTTTATTGTTTTATAATATATGTTTTTTGTCCGATTAATATTTTGTGCTATATGTCAAGTTCTAAATACATTATATATGAAAGAAATAGTGTATTTCAACTTTGTATTTAAAGTACTGTACCTTGTGTATCCATTATATTAATATTAGTAATGTCTAATTATTTTGCATTTCTAATGAAAAAGAGACTAGTGGGTGTATATTGTTTTAATTTATTTATTTTCACTGATAGCTGTCTTTATAATAAGGACCTATAGAAATTGTTCTGTAATTCTTCATGATTTTCATAGTTTAACAACATTTGTTTGCTTGTTTAGCTTGTCCAAGTTATATAAATATGAATTATCCTGTAAATTATTCATAATTTAAGTTTAGCAACCCGTACAATTTTATGTAGTATGTAAGTAAATCTGACATGTCCTATACCATTATGCATGGTCTTTGGAAGAATAAAATTTATTGATTGACTGTCAATTACGTGCAAAATCAGAAATCACAGTATTGGATTATTAAAAATATAAATAAATAAGTGTTTACCATAGACTGAGAAATAACCACAATTATGCATTTATATTGCTGGACACGCCCATGGCGGACTTACCATGACACAATCTTGAATCACTTTAACTTTTAACAGTGTTATATTCGCAGGAACTTCTTGCGGCAAAACCATTGCTGTAGAAGAAAGTAGATCTCTGCAGAAGGATACACAAGTCTGATTGCATATTGCATAATACGCAACACTGGCCGCCGAGACCGGCAGAGGTTTCCAAGATTCAATCCAACAAGACACAACACAATTTTACACGCTACAGATACTATACATATTTACATGACACCACTGGCAGACTTCATTAAGCAGCTAGACAATGCAGATTGTCTACTGGTCTATGCAGCTGTCCCTTGTTGGTGCACACGTCCGCCACTCTGATCACACTGTATGATCCAGGATGAATGTTCACCACTCTAGCTAGGCACCAGCCAAGGGGCAATAAGCGATGTTCTCCCACAAGACAAGATCTCCAACTTCGAGTGCTGGCTGTTAGGTTTGCCACAAATCCATAGGTTGCAGCTGCTGCAGGTATTCTCCATACCATTGTTTCCAAAACTGGTTTGCTATGCGCACACCAACTTCCACCTTCTCAATAGACATATGTCACTATTTTCAGAGGACTCTCGTACAGCTACCAGAGGTCTACCGATGAAGAAGTATCCAGGTGTGAGGGCAGCCAAGTCATTTGGGTCTAGAGACAGTGGAGTCAGGGTCCTGAAATTGAGGACTGCTTCAACTCTAGTACATACCATAATCAATTCTTCCATACTGAGAATTTGGTTCCCAACTACTTGCCTGAGGTGATACTTAGCAGACTTTACAGCAGCTTCCCACAATCCTCCTTGATGAGGACTGGCAGGAAGGATAAAATGAAAACTAATTGAATGGGCTAAGGCAAAGTTTTCCAGGAGGGGAGACCGGAGGAGTTGGGTGAAAGATCGTCTGAGCTGTTTTGAAGCACCTATGAAATTGGTCCCCACAGTCAGAGTGGATATGAGCACACAGACCTCTCCACGATACAGACCAGGTAAGGGCAGCAACAAAACTGTCAACGATCAAGTCTGTAACAACTTTTGTCACAAAACAAATGAAAATGGAGAGATATGCTTTCTGGGTGACCATGCGATGCAGCTTGTTGAGCCTTATGGTGATAGGTCCAGCATAGTCCACACCAGTCCATTTGAAGGTACCAGCAGATGAGACACATTCAGAAGGCAAGTCGCCCATCAATGGGGGATTGTTTACAGGCCAACAAAAACAACGTACACACATAAAAACTCTCAAACGAGCCAAGGACTGTGCTGAGTGAATCCAGGACCCTTATGACAAAAGTGATTGCAGCAACTGAGGTGCTGCATGCAAATACTTTATGTTGTAGTGGTCTACAAAGGTTCAACAGCTACATGGTTTTTAGGTATTATAATAAGATGCTTTACTGAGAAATCTATGTTCGCATGTGACAAACGGCCGCCCGCCCTGAGCACGTCATTTTCATCCAAGAATGGTGCCAAATGCTGCACTCTTTTTGAGCAAGGTTCCCCCCCCTTTTAAGTCATTTCAAATCCTCTAACAAACACTCCTGTACTCCTGTTGGTTACTAAACGTAAAATATTTAAGCATGTACTGTTGACTGAAGTCACCGAAGTAGAATTTCACTATAAAGTCAGAAAATTGGGACAATTATATCTAAATATTCTTGTCAATGATTAAGGGACCGTTTCGCCACGTGAAATAACGATAGTTTATCGAGATCGAATGCCAAATTATCTTGAACTATCGGTATCTTATATTTCACCAGACACCTCAACACAATTTTCTCTGCATACCTAGAAAAAATATTTAAACCGCCAATTTTGGTGTATAACGTCTCATTATCGGGTACCTCACAATAAAATCTTGGGAATCGACATTCATACTTCCCCGACTAGTTTTTTTTAGTAGTTCTTGATGTATTGTTTCAAATCGTTAACATTGGCCGTAGCGTAAAACTGTTAGCTAACCAAATTCCTTTGAAAAAAAAAAAAAAAAAAAAAAGGTGTTTGTGTTCTGTGACTTCAAATATGTCGCTTGAATATGGTAATCCAACACCGGAAGATTTACAAAATAAAGTTTATTTTCTGTTGGAACAGCTACAGCAAATGTCTCTGGAATTGCCTACGTACGTTCATAATGTTTCAACATTAAATTGCATCCCTAGGAACAATGTATAATTTTAATACAGTTTTTGGTTATTTTGCAACCGTTCTGATGCACATTTCTCAGTGTTTTGTAATTTGGGGAGTAGTGTACAGCCCTATCTCACAATATTTACATTTTGTGGCGTCGATGACGTCATATGTATTTTAATTTTGTCTTCTCCTTTACCACGGGAATGTGGGGGTTTTCTGGCGAGGACAATTTTAGTATTTATATGTTAGAATCGGGAAGTACACTATAGAGTCCATTCGCTCAAGTGTACTACCCGATTACGTATATGGAATCGTGTAATAATAATAATATACATACACTTGCAATTAGGCTACCGCCCGGTGGCTAGCTCTCTCACCTCTCCCTTACCCTATCAAATTCCTCTTCCACTCCCTTCCTGAACTTACCAACCCCTCACAGATACCAGTTCCTCCCTCACAGACCTCACAAACATGGAAACATTCCAACACTGAAAAAGGCGAGAGGTTGCTGTCGCTACAGGGAAATACTTTATGCACTGTTCAGATTGCTTTTATTTTGCCACTCGTGCATAATCGTACCAGGATGAATTTTATGGTTAAAAACTCGGACGTGTCTAGCTAACTCCAGCGAGTGCACCTCCCCCCCCCCCCCTCAGCCTGCAATTATTCTAGCGCACTCCTAGATGGACGACTTCTCCATGGTGTTGGATAACACAATCGCCACAAGGAAAGGGGTTTACAGTCGCTAGGATGGACTGTAGAGTTTTCCTGAAGACAGGACATGGGGAGTTACAAATGGATCTGAACATGTGTGATTATTGTACGTCACTAATGAGGACTCATCGGGATGTGTCTCCCAGACTTGTAGCATGCCTGATGGCGGGAAAATCAAATATGAAAGAGACTCCGTGGTCATACATACAATGCATCAATCACGTGAAAATACACGAAACCATGAATAAAATAATACATAAAACCCTAAAATTAACTATGGTGGACATTATATTACACAATTAAACCCTCAATGTGCATGGATGGCGCAGATATTGACTTGGCGGCTGTTAACCACACGGTCGCAAATTATGCGGCCGTAAAACAATTTAACGTGACAAAAACCCTAAAATTCATACATTGAAATAAAGCCCTTAATATTGCACGCAGCAATTAAATAGAAATTTCACTGAAGCTCCTTTCACATAGGCGGATGGTGCCTGATTTCAAAGTTACGCAGACTGCGTAGCCTCTCCAACATCTTTCCTTCTTTCTCCTCGTTTAAGTTAAGCTGCAAGGGTGCAAATTATTAGGTTAAGTGGAAGCATAATGCTGGGGAATGTCTGGCAAAAGGTACGCAAGGCAAAGGTTAACCAGTATACTAAAAGTGAGTTATGGTAATCTACATCAGTGCAAAAGTTTGAAGTGTGTGTGTGACAGCATCTTACCTCGCCAGCTCTCCTCGACGAACTGCCCAGGGGCAGGGGTCGCGCGGACCTACCATGGCTGCCTACGGGGTTCACACAACCAGAAGTTCTATGCACCCCGAGTAAAACTTTTATATTTTAAAAGAAATGATACATAAGTAATTTAAATAGAGATTTCCATTAAACATTTAAACAGAGAATTTTCTGCATTTATTGAATGTCTTATATGACGGCGTTCACGCCAGAATAATAACTTTCTTAGTCTTCTCGGGAACGTGTATTTTGAAATTTAACCAAACATTGAGCAACATTTTAGAACATACATTTTTAACATTTAAAAACACTTGGTACCTGAAATAAATCAAAAGACATGGTTTACACTCCAAATACAAATCCCGCTACGGGAAAGTTCAGGTTATGGCCTCCTTGCGCACGTGCGTGCCCACATGTCATGTAAGTGGTGAGTGCCGTCATGGTCTTAACGATGCTGGCTGTTAGCCGGCATCACTCTAAACACCCCCTTACTAAGCTTGCAGTGTAGCCTTCCCCATCCTCCCTCTTCATTCACCACCCTGTACATCCTGACTAACCGTTCAACTTTCCTCCTGTCCTTCAATGAGCTCCACCCCATTTCTTTCATCATCACTGATGGCCTATAGTTCCCTTCTTCCTCACTATCCTGCCCCTGCCTTCACCACCTACACTTCACCCATCTTGCTGCCCTTCTCTGCACCTTTTCCAGTTCTCGCACCTCCACCTCCACATACGGGTCCCATACTGCTACAGCATATTCTAACATTGGCCATACCATTGTGCCATACGCCTTCACCTCACAGCTGACTCCATTCAGCACCCTTCCCAGCATACCCAGAGCCCTTCTTCCATTTGTTACCACCCTCTACCTGTTTTTACCCCTTGAGGTCTCTCTGCAGTACAATCCCTGGATACTTATAGAGCCCATCCGCCCAAGTGTACTATTCAATACCGCACAGGGATCATAGTCAATATATTACTATTTTGCTGCCAAAACTAATGTATCCAATTTGTAAACAATTCACTATTTTCAGTATTTTAGGCACCATTGTAATACTGGTTGATAAGTTAACTTAACTTTCGTATAAAACAACCATAAGCAGAGTGTTCTTAAAAGCAGACATTGTAAGTATGAATAGTAATGAATTTTCTCAAGAAGAGAATAAAAACATTGAAATGGTACTGCCTGCAATACTAATCATGATGAAGCGTAATTGCATTGGCACATTATCATATCAAGAGTAACTTTCGTGATGTGAAACGCTTAGACTGCACTCACAAATGGCTCCAGAAAAGTGAATTCATGTAAATCTTTGCTACCCTGCTGTCTGGAGCACAAGCAACGGGAGAATAGAGCTGTGATCCAACTGACCTAATTCTTACCAGGGTTGCTGCAGGACTAGAAAACCTAGAACAGTCAGAGAAATTTGATCCTATTTTGTAGCAGCCTTGATTATGTTTTTATCTGCTTCATATGTACCTAGTAAACATGCATAGATTTGCGTTTATTCATTGGTATGGAGCTGTTTTGTAGTCTGTTTAAATTCCCAACAGTTGTTAACCTGGAATAAATGTAAAACGAAATCATTCTACCATAGACAATAACAGCAACAAAAACTATGGACACCTGCACACTATGTCTCTGCAGCCACAGAGAATGCTTACAATATAGCCTATGGGAGAATATGCACTTGGGCACCATGGCCAGCTGGTCATGACGATCAAGGTTGCCAACATCGTGGTCACGACCATAGGTCATGCGGCTTGGTTGCCTAGTACGTGAGCGTTCTGCTCTACAATGCCCACCTCATAACAGCTACGCAAACATCAAGGATGTTATGAAAGAAAATTGCACATTCAACTCAATACTTGTGTTGATAAACTACCTTTTGTCAACTTATAAATAAAGCTAATGAACAAATAACTTTTTTTAAACCATGTACTGTGCTGAAAAGACTTGTTAATATTACACTGCACCATATATTTCTTGCTATGGATACTTGCCCTAATAGATCATTGTCATGAGATAAAAATTACTGACTACTGCCAATCAGTCACTGTTAAACCAACCTCAACTAAATACTGGAAAAGAAAATTCCAAACACCAGACAATCAATAAAAATTTGGGTACATCCAGAAAACACATTTTAATCTAGTGACCCCCGACTCCCGAAACACTCAAACTTCAGCATACCACGGCCGCGGTGGTGTAGTGGTTAGACTACTCGCCTCCCACCAAGGCGAACCGGGTTCAATTCCCGGCAGGGTCGACCCTGCATGTTGGAACTGTGCCGGATGAAGCCGCTGGTCTGCAGATTTTCTCTGAGGTCTCCCATTTCCCCCGCCCTTGCATTCCAGTGCCTCTCCATACTTGCCTCGCTTCACCCTCATCAGCTCTCAAAATCTCGATGTGAAGAGCCGCCCAAACCTCTTCACTTGTTCCGCATACCATTAAGGTATAAATATTAACACAGTCAAATTCCAAAAGTTCAGCGAATGCAACACTATTCCACGTGATGCAGATTGTACTTCTCCATATCTGCATCTGTCCATACATACCTTTTCCGCGATATTTTTTAAGCATTTCAGAAAAGCAGCTAGTCTTCATATTTACCATTCAACATTTCAGGAAATATCAGTCAATGTCTATAAACACCAGTAGTGTGCACCATATTTTCGTGATATTTTATCATTGTGTCAGTAAAATCAACAAAGTACGTAATTTCCTCTCCTGTTTGTTATATGGTGGTTTCTTGACCTGTACCAAGCAAATTAGTGCAGTGGTAAACCTGTGGACTCACATTTGGGAGGGCCGGGGTTCAAATCCAGGTCTCGCCATCCTGATTTTGGTTTTCCATAATTTCCCGGAATCACTCCAAGCTAATGCTCGTGTGGTTCCTTACTATATGTCATGGCAGGTTACGTCCCTGTTCCTGCATATCGGAGGTTCTCTAAATCACCTTGCTGTCAAGGAGACATTAAGCCCTACCTACCTTGACCTGCCTGTGTATGTGGTTTTTATTATAATTTTGGTTGTGTTGGCTGTGAAATTTTGGGTGTTGTAAAAGCGGTGTGTGCAGGAAATACCAGCAGCGCATCCCGTGTGAGCTGCTGTCAGGGCTGGCCAACTGTCTCCTCAACGAGACAGTATTCGAGATAGTGAAAGGACTGATGGAGATCCAGCACGTGACCGAGAAGCACCTGTTCCAACAGCGGCTCCAGCTCATCAACAAGCACAGCAGTGAGTGTCGCTGCGAGGAAACTAAGCTCCTGTAGTCGTCCCTAACTATTGGTTCATGACAGCTTTTAACTTTTCCTGAAGGACGCTTCGAGTCAATAATAAATTTGCAACAAAAAGCAGGCCAAATCATTGGTTTCTCACTGTAGCGCCTAGCAACCAATGAACTGTTTACATCTGTTTGACTACGCATTTGTAGCAGGGCCATGCACACAGAAGGGATTTTTTGTGGGGTTAAGCCCACCTCCCCGTGAAGTTACAAGAAATAAGAAATAAAACAAAAATTAAACATCATTTAAAAAACTATGCCAATCTCAGTTTTAAATTTCCTGTAAAATGTGATACTATTTGTTTCTCTCTTGAATATTTTTATATCTGGCCTGTTGTAACACTGAAGGCAGTGTCCTTGCCAGAACATCATCTCCCATTTTAAAATCCTATGCATGAGCGTAACATGAAGTCTAACATACACATACTGAAGTTGCAAATTTTTCTTCTTACTAATGATACGAGTAACAGTGTTGATTTTGCGTACTAGACAGATTGTTTTACTGTTGTTTGTGGCTGGAATTCACAGTACAGACTGCTGTTGCGCCTCTGTATTTCTAAGGTCGGGTGACATTTGACATAGCACATGTGCACAGCTGCAAAACAAACACTAAAAGCTCATACCCAGCCACTCCGGTTGTGTAGTGGCTGTGATTAGCTCACAAACAATTATCATGATAATGTTTAACGAGGTATGGATTTGTACCATATTGTGCACCCCATCTCCTATTCTCCTCCCATGTACCTTCCATAATTGGTTTTTCATCCTCCGGGTTTTCCCTTGCCAACATAGTGCATCCTCCCTTGAATAATCACTATAAATACATATAGTATAGAAATGTTAATGATATAGAAATACATTTCTGGTGCCGAAATCTTTTCAGTTCATTTTTGTTTGTAAACTATTTTGTTATCTCAGTAGGTATACCTGATTTTTCGCAGAAATATTTCATAATTGGTTGTGTTTCAAAACACTTGTTTTATCTACTGTTGTCGTTGAATTATTGTTACATGTCTTAGTGGCATCCTGTTAATCACAGATCCTTAGAATTGAGTAATGTTCCCTATTTAATTTACCTGAAAATTAAACAATGTATTATTCCAATCTTTTACAATTAAAAAAACATGTGGTTTTCATATTTTCGCATACGGTACCAAAAATTTAAGAGGTCAGTGTTTTTCCTAGACTAGTAGCAAGTAATGGTGAATATTTTTGACTAGACATATGTGACGCCAGTTAAGAGCCAGCAACAGATACACCAGGACAACAATCGCCGCCCTCACTGACACGTGGGTAGCACGTGTGCACAATCCACCACGACCACTGACTTTTACCAACTGGAAATTATTTCAGTACTATGTATTTTTATTTTCAGGGTTAAATTTGTGTCAGCGTATCATGTCTTTCTTTCAAGGTAAAATGTGTGTAAAATGTTCTTTTCACAATATTTCGTCATGTTGGCTTTTGAAATTTAAAGTGCACGCTGCGCCGAAGAGCTGGACACTGGTATGCAGCCATGAACGCCTTCAAATTACATTTCTTGATAATAATATTTCTGATTAATAATTGCTTTAATGATTTTGTATTGAAAATAATTTTTAAGTGCCATTTCTTTTCACATAATATTTTCGCTTGGCATGCATAGAACTTCTGCTTGTGTGAACTCCGTAGGCAGCCATGGTAAGTCCGCACGACCCCTGACTGGGCAGTCATTTCAGGAGAGCTGGCGAGGTAAGATGCTGTCACATACGCACTTCATATTTTTGCATTGAGTTAGGTTTTGATGCCGTCGGATGAGACACGAGACAAACTATGACACAATTTACTTACTGGTAGATGGGCAGCAGCGGTGTTTCCCAGACACCGCACTTCGAGACTCAGGGATGCTGTGGGTTCTGTGTGTTCATCTCACCCGAGCAGCGTCTTTACAAAACACTCGTCATTACTAAACATTTAACACTGAAGAAGGCGGGATACGGCTGGTTTGACGCTAAATAGAAACATAGTTTGTGCACCAGTAGAGTTGCTTTTATTTTACCATGAAAATATTTTAATGATTAACTTTAGACGTTTCTACCTAACTCCGTTGGGTGATTCCCCCATCTCGCAATTACTCTAGCGCACCCCTAGATGGATGATGTTCTCCGTGGTGTTTGAGAACACAGCCCCCAACAAGGAAAGGGGTTTACAGCTGCTAGGATGGACTGCAGATTTTTCCTGGGGACAGGACTCGTAGAATTACAAACAACAATTACAGTTTATTAATCTGGACTACCAAATACAGATGTGTAAAATAACCAAGCAGACTTGCTAACCAAGTTCATTAATGTCATGTAGCTCTGTAAACACACCAACCCCATGATAACAGCAATGAATCATACTCCAGGAAATTGTAAGCATCACACATTTCACCAGCTGGCGGGACGAAAAATAAATCGTTCAGGCAGGGCAGGAGTACTCACAAGAATTGTTTGATTTTGCTGATTGACACACATATCAGACTTGAAGCAGGGCTTCAATGGAAAAATTACAAGAACCCTTTTAATGAAACAATACATATTACCCTGAGAAAAATTATGGCGCACAAAATATTATCAACAAGAACACTTTAAGTGCGGTGATGGCGCAACACGGACTTGGCGGCGGTTAACCATGTGGTCGCAAGTGATGTGGCCGTAAAACTATGTACATGACAAAACCCTAAAATACATACGTACAAATTTACCCTTAATATTGCTCATGGCAATGGAACAGAAATTGCAATGCATAAGCCTTTAACATAGGTGGATGGCGCTTGATACAAAGTTGCGCGGGTCGTGTGGCCTCTTCGACATCTTTCCTCCTTCCATCGATTTAAGTTTCAAAAAGCAGCAAGGGCCCAAAGTAATAGTTTTATGTGGAAGCATTATGCTGGTGATGTCTGGAAAAACGTACGCAAAGCAAAGGTTAACCGGTAAACTAAAATGAACTATGGTAATCTAACTCAGTGCAAAAATATGAAGTGCATATGTGACAGCATCTTACCTCGCCATCTCTCCTAGGACGACTTCCCAGAGGCAGGGGTCGCGCGAACCTACCATGGCTGCCTACGGGGTTCACACAAGCGGAAGTGCTATGCACGCCGAGTAAAAATATTGGTACGTGAAAAGAAGTGCCACTTTAATTAATTTTTAATACAAATTATTAAAACAATTTTAAATGAGAAATATCACTATCAAGAAATTGTCTTTTGAAGACGTTAATGCCTGAACATCAATGTCTGTTTCTTCGCGTGGCGCACATTTTGAATTTGAAAAGAACATTGTGTAATATTTATGAAAATACATTTTGAACACTTTATAACACTTTTAGCCCTGAAGGAGAATGGAGAAACGTGCAGTACACTGCAAACAATAATAATCCCATTTTGGGAGAGTACATATTATGGCCTCTTTGTGTACGTGCGTACCCACATGTCACGTGAGTTGCGAGTGCCATCATGGTCTGACTACTGCTGGCTGTCAGCCAGCGCCAAACGACCCCTCTCTCGAAGGCCAAGACGGTGCGAGCAATTTAAGTTTGCTCTGGCGGGCTCCGCCCGGCTGTGAACCGGGACCACCGGTTGAGGACAAATACAGCATGGCCTCGGAGGTCTCCTCACTCTGTGGCGTTGTAGGTGGTGGGGGTGTAGGCTGGAACCATGTTGTTGGGACTGGGCGGCGACTCGCATCGCCTCTTACGAGTGACGTGATGCGGTTTGTTGACTTCCGGCATAACACTTACAGTCGTATTCACTTCCCTACTATCTTCCCCAAACCCCTTAAAACTCTCCTGCTCTACCAAGCTGTCCCCTGCGGGTATGGAAAAACCTCTGAAAGGTGTCTCATTCTCACTTGTTGTGTTGACATTTACATTTTCACTTTGGTTACAACCATTTTCACTCGTGCCTTGGTGAAACCCTTAAAACTATGGTGTTCTGCTAGGCTGTCCCTTATGGGTGCGGAAAAACCTTGGAAAGGTGTATCACTCTCACTGGTTGTGTTACAGTTTGTGTGTACACTGTTGTTACAACTTCCTCCCCCATTCACACAAACAAACTCTTACTGTGGTTTACCAAACTGTTGTTCTCCTCCTCTCTGTTCGGTGTAGAGTGTTCTGACGGCGCGAAGCCCCTGAATGACATGCTGTTTACAAAACTGTTATTTACTTTCACCGGGCGAGGGTTTCCAAGGCTAGTGTTGTTGTTGTTGACAATGGTGCACGTGTTCTTACTGTATCTGTGTGTACTTCCTAGTATGCTATGCCATGATCGCAAAGGTCGTCGTCGCTTTGCATCTTTTCCCTACAGGTGTGCGGTCTATACGCAGGTCGTCACAGTGCCGTTTTGTCACACGCCCCGGTCCTAACTTCACTAGGAACGTGGAATTCCCCATCTTCGCTGTTACTCTTACTGGCCCAATCTACCTGAGTGCCAGCCCTGCGCAATGGTTCTTCCGTCCCGCAGACAACGAGTTCTCTCTCACATTCCCTCACATACACATGCATGCCTGGTACTAACTCTGGCGGCTTCCTTCATTTTCCTCTGGCGGTATGGGCGGGTTTTCACGGAGTTCTCCTGGTGCATGCAATTCGCTGCCCTGTACCATCTTCGCTGGTGTTTGCCCTGTTGCAGCATTGACCCGGTTCCTTATGCTAAACATAACCTCTCTAATCAGTTCTGCCCACCTCGTGTGGTATGCTCCTAACCGGATTCGTAACTGGATTTTCACGTCTTGATTACGACATTCAGTTGAGTTCATCCTGGGGTGGTACGGTGTTCGGTTCCCCATGCGGTACAATACTCTCTCCACTTTCTTCCCGCAAACTGTGTACCATTGTCTGTTAACAGGTATTCTGGGTAACCCCATCTGGGAAAAAATTTGGTCTGCATTACGTGTCAACTGTGTGTGCACGGACATTACTGACGGGAATGCTTCGGTCCATCTGGTGAATAATTAGGTAACAACAATTAAGAAATGTTTTCTGCTTTTTGTGCGCTGCTACGGGCCCATGATGTCAAGCGTGACAGTTTTAAAGAGCTCTGTGGGCAGGCGGGGTTATTGGGGTGCATCGCCATCTGTTCTCCGCCGCTTCCGGGTGTTGCACATCACACAGCTCTGTACATGTCTCTCTGTACTCCTTACCAATGGAAAAACTTTTGTACATTCTTACGTGTTTGTTCTGAACCCGGGTGGCCATGCTCTAAGCTGTCGTGTTCATACATCAGCTCAAGTTCCCGCGTTTCCCTGAGTACATAGGTCCGCCATTTTGTATAATTTCCAGGTGGTTTCACTTGTATTTCCCATTGTACAACTCACCAGTGTTCGGGATATCTGTCTGTACAGTGTTGCCGGCGTTGCGCAGCATCCGGGGAATTTTCTTGCACCTAGTGCACTTCTCTTAAAACATTGCTGACATTTAGCGAGGTGGTGTGGCAACAATACTTTGCATAACAAAAGGTGTTGTTTCTGTTGGCATTGCAAGGTGGTAGCACCTCGTCCCACTCAGCGTCATCTGTTCCTGTTATGTGTTGGCAGAGGTTCCTAGACAGTGCATCTGCGAGTTTGTGGGTTTCCCCCGCCACGTGTTTTACCTGGAAGTCGTACTCTTGTAATAACGGAGGCCAGCATGCAAGTTTGCTCTTCCCGTTATGCATTCCCTCGAGCCAGGCTAGGCATCCATCGGTTGTCGGTTTTGAACTTCCTTCCTAACATATGGCCGGTACCTCCTCAGAGCATGCATGATCGTTAAACATTCCTGTTCGTTGACATGGTATTTCCTCTCGACATTACCAAACTTCACGCTCTGGTAGTTAATGATGTGTTTTCCCCCTTGTTCTCCCACTTGGTACAGTACTGCCCCAATGCTTTCTTGGCTCGCATCTGTTTGTACTACAACGGGCAGTTCTGGATGAAACCTAGCTACTGGTTGGCAGTTTAGGAAAGCCAGTTGTATGTCTTTGAACGCTTGGTCAGCTTCAGGTGTCCATACAAATTTATGTTTCTCAAATAACAACTTGGTCAATGGTGCAGTGATTGTTGGAAAATTCGGAACAAATGCTCTCAACCAGTTTATTAAACCAAAAAACTTTCTGACTTGTTTGCGTGATCTGGGTGTGGGTTTTTCCTTTATTTGTTGTACGTGTTGTCGCTCTGGTCCGTCCGCTGTGACATAGTACCCTAAAAATTCCATCTTACTCATCCCCAACTTACACTTGTCGATCTTACATGTCAGCTTGTTGTGTTCGAGCCTCTGGAACACAAGGCTCAGGTAGTGCAGGTGTTCCTCCCAGCTGTTTGACCACACAAGTACATCATCAAGATATGCCATCGCAAAGTCTCCTATGTAACCATCTAACACATTTACCATTAAGTTCTGAAAAGTGGCAGGAGCACATTTTAAGCCGAATGGCATTGCAACAAATTGGAATCTGTGCCCATCTAGTGTTGTAAAGGCAGTTTTCTTTCGATCTTGGGGGCAGATAGGCACTTGCCAATATCCCAACTTAAGGTCGAGTGAAGTAAACACAGCAGCTGGCCCTAGTGTTGACAAAGTGTCCTTGATGTTAATTACTGGAGGTGGCATGTTTACAGTTACTTTATGCAGCGGATGAAAATCTACACAAAACCTCAATTCACCGTCCTTTTTAGGGGCTAGTGTAATGCCTGAATTGTAGAGACTTTGCGTGGGTTTGATTACATTGTCACTCAACATCTTGCATACCTGTTGGTTGATCACGTGCCGGAAGAAAATACCTGGGTCTCGTGGCTTGGAGTACACCGGATTCTCAAGCGTCGTGATGATGGCATGCTGGATGATGCTGGTACGCCGCTACTTTCCGTCAGTGTGAAACACACCGGCATACTGGTCCAGCAGATGTTGTAGCTTCTCCTGATGTTGTTCGGGCACCTCGTGCACGAATTCTGCAAGCGGCACGGCAACTGTTGTCTGTGGCGTTGCTCCCACGGCGTACAGCGTCCACCTCCCACGTGTCCCCATGTGAAGACGGTCGAGATGCGATTCAATCACTGCTTGGTTGTCAATCAACCACGATAACCCCAAAATCATCTCCTCACACAAGTCTGGCACAATGTACACGTCACACTTTGTACGGAGTTCACGAATTCCTACACTCCAGTGCATTACACTTTTCACCTCACCCTGTTGGTTGGTAATAGCGAATTGCAGACAAGGTGGCAGCACTGTAGTTGTAATGGCCTGTATCAGTCCCTCATGTACAAAGTTGTGGCTTGCGGCAGTGTCTATTACTGCAATTACATTTTACCTTCAAGTTCTATATTTACCCTTAATGCATCTACAGTACCGTCACTAACCTGAAACACTTTAGCACCTTCATTAGGCGGATTCCTACGATCTGGCGGTGAGAATGGTGCAGGTGATGTTTCGCCAATCTCCCTATTCAGTTTCCCGACAGATTACCCTGATATTAGTTTTCACTGCTGTTGTGAAAGTTGCTTTGTCCACGGTTTGGCAGCACTGGCGTAAACGGCAGTGGTGGTCGCGTAACATCTACAATCATTGCTGGTGTTGACGTGCAGTAATTCTGCCTCAGGGATTGGTACTCTTGCCCCACCTAACATCTCGCTCATAGAGACATGCCTCCTTCGTGAATTGCTCTACGCTCGCACGTGTTGCTCGGCACAGGTACGGCATAATGTCTGGGGTTCACAGCCCAACAATAATTTCAAGAACTCCGTGGGTAGGTTGTCCTGGGTGTAGGCGTTTGTACAAACAGTGCTTCCTCTGGATGAACTCGATTTCCCCTCATGTTCGCGTTGTTGCTCTTGGTACAACCGCACTTAGGCTTGGATGGCATCGCCATCGGTGTCAAAGCTGCCAAGTAACCCGTCACAGAACTCTTCCCAGGTGACTCGGTAGTCACGAACTAGATTCCACCACATGGCAGCTGTTTCCCTCAGTCTATTGGCAGTAACTTTGGTCCAATCATGCCTATGCACGCGGTGTCGGCTTAGTTTCTCTTCGCAGACCGCGAGAAAAGTACCTGGGTCCTCTGAATCATGCCCCGCAAAAGTTGGCAAAAGTACGTTTCTGTCGGGTCTCATTATTCCCTGTGGCATGTATGTTACTACTACTGGTGGTGGCATGGGATTTACCTCTAGTGTTGCCGGTGGCGCGATCTCTACACACTTCGTCTTACGGCACTCGGTACAGTTGATTACACTATCGCGAAAGGTTACAAATTTCTCTGGCCGTATGCATTGCAAATGAGAGTCCTGTTTGCATTGTTGGCACTGTGTCCACTACGTTCCCGCCCCGTCATATCCAGTGTGTGTGCACAGGCGTTGTTCTGACGGCATTGACGTGATCTCGAGCGTACATTGGCATAGCGGTTCTTCCCGTTAATTTTCTTCATATTAATTTACCTCACTCGATTTGCCACAATGTATGCATTGTTCGATTGGTATGTTCAATGTTGACGCGTTCGCGATCACGGGTGTTGCGGTTGCTGACGCGGCTGTCATGATGCCTTCTCACGGATGATCTAGCATGGTGTCCGCCATTTTAACGCGGATGATGCGACATGGGTGAACACACTGATCCCACTTACGAACGCCAATTGACGCCATCGGGTGAGACACAAGACAAACGATGACACAATTTACTTACTGCAGGTTGGCACCAGCGGTGTTTCCCAGACACCGCACTTCGAGTCTCAGGGTTCTCAGGGATGCTGTGGGTTCTGTGCGTTTGTCTCACCCGAGTGTCTTTACAAAACACTAACATTTAACACTTAAAAAAGCGGGAAATAGCTGGTTTGATTTTAAATCGGAACATATTTTGTGCACTAGTAGAATTACATTTATTTTACCACTTTATCTTGCCAGGAAATGATTTAATGATTAACTTCGGATGTGTCTAGCTAACTCCGTTGGATGATTTTCTCCGGGGTGTTTGCGAACATAGCCTCCACAAGGAAAGGGGTCTACAGCCACTAGGATGGACTGTAGATTTTTCCTGGGGACAGGACATGGAGAATTGCAAATGAGCACTAACACGTGTGATTACTGACATCGCTAACGCATACTTGTCGGGATGCGCCTCCCAACCACGTGGTGTGTGGGTGACTTAGCAGGCTAGGTCGAAAATACACAAATATTGATGAGACAACATGGAACACAATATGAACAGGCACAATAAACACACAGATGCGTGAAAGCATTCTTACATGGCGCAGATGCCACTAGATGAAGTTCTTAGCGGGCCACGTGGTGCAGGTGAAATTGAAATATTTTCAGTGAAATTCATAAGCATCCAGTTCGACAAAATTACGGCAATCTTCAGAAAATTAATCTGATTGCATTTTAAGCACTCAATCATTGCTAGCGCGTCTGGTGATGGAAATATCCTTGTGTGCGGTTGACCGCGATTGTGTTACGGCCACATCATTTGCGACCACGCGGTCATCAGACGCTAAGTCCGTATCTGCACCAACCTTGCACTTACAGTGTAATTTCTTCTAATTTAATGTACGCCATAATTTTTTCAAAGTTTTATGTATTGTTTTTATTCGAGGTCTTGTAATTTTCATGTTTTGGTGATTTCATGTCTGACCACGCGGTCAAACGCATACGGGGATGTTTCCGCCATCAGGTACACCAGACGCGTTTGTATGCTTGAAAAGCAACGAGAATAATTTTCTGTATAGCACCGTAATTTTGTCCGACAGGGTTTCAATGATTTTTAGAGAAAATATTGCAACGTCATCTGCATCACGTAGCCCGCTACGAACCTCATGCAGCGTCATCCGCGCCATCTAAGATTGTTTTCACACATCCACGTGTTTATTCTACCTGTTCATGTCGTGCCTCACCTTCATTAAGTGATATTTTGTGTAATTTTGTACGGCAACATTATTTGGTCCTAGCCTGCTATGTATTTGACCGTCGCTTCACTGATACGTGGGGGACAAGTTCCGACCAATAAGCGTTTAGCGAGAGGATAAGCCCATAGTAACTTCATCATTTTCATTCCCCGTGTCCCGTCTCCAGGAAAACCGTCCAGACCACCCTCTTTCCTTGTGGAGACTGTGTCATCTGGCACCACGAGGAGATCATTCATCTAGGAGTGCGCGAGTTGAGTTGCATGCTGGGGGAATCACCCACCGGAACTGGCTAGTCACGTCCGAAGTTAACATTTAAAAATTATTCTGGCATGACGTGTAACGAACGGGAAAATAAAAACAATTGAGCAGTACAATTAATATGTGTTCTTGTAGTGTTGACACCCAGCAAACTCCTGAGTACGATGTTTTGTTATAAATGTTTAGTATTGACAAGTGTTTTGTAAAGATGCTTGGATGAGACAGCCACACCCAGAGCCCACAGCATCCCTGTGATCCCCGAGTCTCGAAGTGCAGTGTATGGGAAGCACCGCTGGCGCCCATTTGTGGTAAGTAAATAGTGTCATCGTTCGTCTCATGTCTCACCTGACGTCGTCATATGTTTTATTGCAGTACAAGCTCCATAACACAGTCTGGAAAACATCAACACATTATTCTTTATAATTATAGAAGTATAAGAATAGACAAAGTAAGTGGGACTATTTTAGTGTTTACTGCATTTCAGAAGTGTTAAAGACAGTACCCTTTCAAGTGCAAAGAATTTGGCCGTAATGTAATAGCCAATACAAAATAATTTCGCTAAGTTACAGGTCAACATAGTTTGTGGAGAAATAAATGTTTTCTGTAGACCAAATTAAAAACGTGTGGTTTGCCGTATTTTTTAAGTTGTCCTATATTCTGAAAATTCAACAAATCTGATTGGGCCCCGCAAGGCTGAGCATCATCTTTTTTGCATAAATTCTTTGTTTTCGCATCATAATTGCAGATTCAGAGTTATTACTGACAATGTACAATTATAGAAAAATTTACATTTCACAAGTTGTTTAGTATTTTTCTGCATCATTTTAATTGTATTTTATTTGCTTGTTATAAAAAGTCGAGAACTTATTAATAAAATATAAATATGTTCTCGACTTTTAACAACAAGCAGATAACACACAAATTTAGGCACAAAAATACTTAAACAACTCGTAAAATGTAACTTGTCTATAATCGCACATTTTCAGTAGACTATGAATCCAAAATTATGATACGAAAATGAAGAATTTCTGCACAAGATGGAAGCCAAGCATTGAGGGTGCTACCTTCTAACGGGGTGACAACCACCGAACAAATATTGTGGGCAGGCGCCCAATTACTTTTTGTCCAATAGTGTACAAATCACTTCCAAACAAACATAATGTGCACTTTTAAGAGGAGAACCGTGCTATTCAAAATCAATGAGTTTGTGTTTTGTTAAATCTTAATTTACTGATTATTTTCAGGATATTAAAAATGTTTATAGAAATGTGACTTGAGCTTTTTTTTTTTTTTTTTTTTTTATTGCACTTGGCAGGTTCCACACTAGACAGCTGCATTAAGTAAAGAGGAGAGGAGAGGCGACCATCAACTAAAGGAAAGTTGCACGTTGTACATGAAACGTTGAAGTTTATCGTATGTGTAAATCACTTTTCCCTATCTATCAGGTACATACAACTAATGTTGCTTTTACAATATTTAATTTTTTTGAGGTGGGTCCAAACCCCATTTTACAGATATTACCAATACTGATACTTTATGGCCAATCCCACAGATAGTGTCGATACAAATTATTTTATTTGTAATTTTTTTTTTTGGTGTCCAAGAGCAACAAAATACTTTTACCACATCATGAAATATGTTCATTACACAGTTTGCAAATGACTTTGTGGGAGCCATCTTAACATGAAAATATGCGCTGCAGCTTGCGCCGGGTAGGCTGTCCGGCATTGTGGGGGATGACCCTCCTTGATCCTCCCTGCTTCCCGGAACAACGCACTTGTTGCCTCGCCCCCCCCCCCCCTTTCTCTCTTTCTGGGAAGCCCGTGAACTATGGACAGCGTTACAGCCTTCCTCCTCCCCCCTCTGAATAGCCAACACATGTAGGAGGTGCACAAATATCATGGGAATTAGGATGCTCTGCACAGCGTGCGAGTTGGGGAAGATTCTGGGTGACAGCCTATGATGCTATATATACTTCCGCGATCCAGCGGCCGGGATTTAGAAAATTAGAATTAATTATATTATTTAATTAAAAACTCCATCCCTTAACGAACTTGGTTTAGCCCACTTAATCTCTATAAAGAGAAATTGTAACAATATATTTTTAGCGGTGTCGACTTAGAATAGCATTTAATAGATTTTCCACGTCTGAAATATACATCGTTTACATTTTCTGTTTGTCTCCAATGAAATAATGTTTGCAGTACGGGCTATTTAACATACCATAGGAACATACAACATACATTGTCTCTTTATTATTGTACCATGAAATGTTAGGGTTACCATTGAAAGTTTTATGGAGTGAGTTGACAAGAAAAAGACAGCACACTGTTTCAGTGCCTTGTGTATAAAGGCAACCAGACTTGTAATGTTTGTATCGAGGTCTTCCTTACTGCTCCCATGCTTCTGCCAGCCAGGTTGTGCCCTTGATTCACTACAAGTCCAAGAAATCAGCATTTTGTTATGAAGCCTGGGGATTTTGGGGGTTTCAATTATAATTGGTCCTACAGGAAAAAGGAGAGATTTCTCTACACTAACGTGGGTGTTAACATACCTACCCATCCAAAGTGCAACTGATTCCCCATTCTCAAGGCCGTCTGGGGTATCTGCTCTTTACCTCCTTGGTTAATAGACCGGCCCAGGTTAGCTCGGAATTAACACAATCTAAATGCCAGCTAGGTCAGGCGTCCTCCATGTTAGGAAGATGAGGAGCGGGGTCTAGAATTTTGTACCTTTAGTCTAAACCAAGGTGAAAGAGAGATAAATCCTGAAAGGAAAAGAACTCAGCATTCCTCTAGACCAGATGCCGGGGACTTAAGCACTCTCAAATACTTCAAGTTAAAATGTGATGTCAGTTTCGCAGAGGGAGGCGACCGTTGTAAATGGTGGGATGTGTGGACTTTCTATTTGGGACAAAGTCATCTACTACTGGGGCAACGTGACATTCGGCCGGGCTGTGTACCTGTGATGCAGCAGGAAGCAGCACACTTTGTTTAGCAGCACTCGCTGGGCGGGTGACAGCTGGAACAGCAGTCATTGTCGGTTGTGGCATAGTAAGGCAGTAGTGGTGGTTTTGTAGTTGCGGGGTGTGAGGGACGTTATGGTTGGACGTAAGTTGTCAATACCCAATAAGGTGTTGCCTTCTCTTAAAATAAAAGCTATTGCAGAATGATGTTCACCTGGTAATTTAATAAGTGGGCCAAAGAGTGGAACGTGTAATGTGGGTGAATTATTCACTGGTAAATTGGAACTGTCAATAAGTGAAGGACCAACATTCTCAGTATTCTCTGTATTTAGTGCCCTTACTGTTACTCTGAGAGCTCCTCTTCTTCAACTATTTTGCCTGCTGTGCTCTGCGTAAGGCATTGACCTACTAAATACACTAACCAGGAGGATCTACAAGTAATTAAAGCGCTCCTAACATGTTGAACCAAGAATCAGTGCCGTCAATTTCAGTACCCACTATCTGGCCTTATTCAGACTGGGACCGACTCAGAATGGCGTATATTCGCCTGAGACTTGGGTGAGGCATCCACCCGAGGTTGTCAATTGCAGGGTGTTCAGTTTTCCCTCCAGCCTTTTCATACTGGGAAGGAATAGTAGGAGATATGTTCTGACCAACCAAGGTGTGGATTTGTATACCTGCAGTGGGACGCTTTCAGTGAACTTCCTTAACGGCAGGTCTCAGTTTGCCGTCCTAGAGGTGTGTGTATTTTCCTTTGTGGTATGCATTACTTGTTAACCTGTGTTTTATTTACTGGCAGTAATTCTCAAGGATCTCAATAATTAATTTACTATGAATAAAGAGCTCTTTGATGATGTGAATGAAATTACCTTTAAGTAAAAGACAAAAAGGAAGATACATACACCGTATTTACCCGAAAGGAAGACGAGGTTTTTTGACAGAAAAGCAATAGAAAAAATGAAGGGTAGTCTACGATTAGAGAATCATCTTCAATTTAAAACCTAGGCGATTTTGACAAAGGCTTTTCATGCTTAAATACTGTGTGTCCTATGGTTGTAAGTATTTTTGTAGTGCTGAGACTGTACCTGTCCACTTTGACAAGGATCCCCTTATCTGAGGAAGAGCTTTGCTGGGAAGCAAAATGGCTTAAGTCACGAATAGGTCCACAAAAGTTTTATAGTGGAAGAAAAATTCTTCTACCATACAGCCAGTTTAGACACACTTATTTCATTGTGATTAGATTTTCTTTAAAAGTAAATAAAATATATCATATTATTCATATAATAGCATTTCTTCTGGAAGGGTTTGTCATAAATTCATGCAAAAATACTTCAACCTAAATAATTTTTTCCAGCATTTCACAGGGGTAGTCTTGAATTCAGGTTTAAATATTTTTTTAAGAAGGGGTCATCTTCTTTTTGGGTAAATACGGTAGTAAAATGTTACTTTCCAAATGAATTAGTTTTCATTCAACCTTTTTTAAGAAAAATGGGTTAGTCCCTACTCACTTTTAATATATTAAATACTTATTGAATAAATTAAGGAAGCTTTATCTTGTATGAAAGTTCAGACGAAGGCTGCCTGAGCAAAGTTAATTAATTAAAATGAAGTTCAAATAGAGCTCAATTAAGTTACCGTAATTTAATTGGGAGTGCTATGAAGGAGTCTGCCTCCCAAACCTGTTCCCAAGCTGAATTTTGCATGACACGAAAATGGTAAAAGGGAGGTTAGGTGGAGAGAGACTCACTGACGGCGGGCGTCTTCTCACTTTTAATTGCGCACTTCAGCACATGGCCTAGTGGTCAGCACATTACCGTAGTATTTTTCCTCTGCCTTGTTCAGACAGTGAGGTTGGTTGGCTGCCACTTACCCAGTTGGTCTAGTGATCATCACACTCTTGAGACATTTCTCCAACCGTATTTCAGACTAGAAGAGGGTGTAAGGTCCCTTGCCCCTATTGGTCCCTCTGCCTTATGCTGACTGGAGGAAGCGACAACTGCTCTCGTGCCTGCCATGGCTCCTCCTATTTATACACAAAATGTTTATTCTGGCTTCTGCACTGCGTTGTCATTCTCTTATCTCCTTGAGTAGAAGCGTTGACATATCTTATCGCCTCGGTGCAAGGCGCTAGAGGTCGCTGCGATCTTGTAGAATGGGTGCTGCGCTCCCACAGCAAACCCTTGGAACTACTTTATCTCTTTTGAGGATGTTAGTGGCTCTTCGAGATTAAAAATTCTTCCATTGGGGTTATGATGACAACGTGACTGCTTTAATAAATTTTTATATTTTTATTAACCACGGGTTTGTAATTTCAGTTGATGTGATGCTTGTAGTTCTAGTAGGCACGTCATTTAATATGATAATGCGTAGCGGACAAATGAGCGTAGGATGCTCAATGGTGGGGCAAAGTCCCAAGTAGAGAGTGCATGCCAACTGCGCAGGAATGCATCACGTGTCAGTGACATGAAGTCACCTTTATCGCCAGTTATTTCACAAAGTGTTGGCATTTGATGTCTTGTGTGTTTGTTGTGGCCACAGTGGAACTGCAGGACCTGTTGCACCGCTACCCGGACGACGAGACGAGGAGCCATCACAGAGCGCTCATGTTGCAGAAGCACAAGACGGAGATCAAGTCTACGGACATGAAGTTAGTTCTTCAGTTGGATCAGAAAGTAAGCCCAACATTTAACGTCATTCAAGCGTCTAAAACTGTTTTCAACATTTTAAGCATGTTACTTCCTTTTCTGGTGTGACATAGTCTGGTAAAAGTATAGAGATGAAGGAAAATAATTTTTTCAAAGTAAATAAAATGTGTCTTAAGTTAGGAAATTTAAATTTATTTGTACAAATGTCAAAATTAAACAAGATTATTTCTGTACTCCAGGATACAGCACAAAATAATTGTTAATACTGCAGTATTAGAATGTCGTGAAGAATATTTCTTGAATATTTGTTGGTTCGCTTTTATTTCAATTGTATCTTTTGATATAAAATTTTAATCAAAATTATTGTTGAACGTACACATCAGTTCACCCAAGTGTCGTATTTCAGAGTAATTGCTACATGCCACGCCTATGACTTCAATAAACTTGGCACGAATAGCCAAGAACCTTACGCAAGATATGTGCTTACTACGTTTATGCAAATGAGGTATACATTCTACATAGTTAAGAGCTTGACGCCATCGGGTTAGACACGAGACGAACAATGATATAAATACTTACCGGTAATACGTGCACCAGCGGTGCTTCCCATACACCACACTTTGAGACTCAGGGTTCTCAGGGATGCTGTGGGTTCTGTGTGTCCGTCTCACCTGAGCGTACTTACAAACATGTAGGCAATACTAAACTTTTACTAAACGTCACTTTGAAAATAAGCAATTGATAAAATACATGTGGCTAGGACACTGTCACTACTGAATAAAACAGGTAGGTTCACTGTAGACTTGCTTTTATTATTATTGCTTGTACAGATCAACGTGCCAATGAAACTGTGATACTCTCTGTCATGAATAGCCAATTCCGCTTGGGTGCTCTCCAGCCCACAATTACTCTAGCGCACACCTAGATGGATGATCTCACCGAGGTGCGTGAAAGCACAACAGCCTTCACAAGGGAAGAGAGTCGACAGCTACTAGGGTGGACTGACGGTTTTTCCCTGAAGACATGACACAGTGAATTTCAAAATGGAACCCTTGATGAAAACATTAACACGTGTGATTACTTGGCATCACTAACGTAAACTCGACTGGGCTCGCCCACCCACCAACACATGGGTAGTGTGGTGATGGCCTGTACACAATGCCGGCTAGGACAGAAGTACTATTACCGTACACAAATTACAAAATTACATAAGTTACACAAATACCGTTAGAAGATGATGGGACACGAGATGAGTATTCACAATAAACACACACATGTGTGAAAACAAGTTTATGTGGCGCGGATGCCGCTGGATGAAGTTCGTAGCAGACCACGTGGTGTAAGTGGAATTGCAATATTTCTTTGTGAAAATGGTAAATTAAATTCCAACTAAATATTATTCTGGTAGCGAAAATTATTCTCTGTACAACTGAAGTGATTACAGGCGTGTAGCATGCCTGTTGGCGGAAAAATCAAACATGAAAGTGACAGAGTGGTCAAACACAAAAGCATCCATTTACGTGAAAATTACATGGAACCTTGACAAAATTTAACATAGAACCCTGAATAAAATATTGTACACATGATATTACATAAATAAGCTCTCACAACGCAATGATGGCGTAGACATAGACTTGGCGTTCGGTTAGCCATGTGGTTGTACGTGATGTTGCCGTAAAATATTAAAACATGAAAAATACCCTTAATTACATATACGAAAACAAAGCCCTTCAAATTGCATGTAGCACTAATACAGAAATTACGATGAAATGCCTTAGCAGAAGCGGATGGCACTTGTTACAAGTTGCACGGGTCTCATGACCTGTCCGACATATTTCTCCTCCTCCTCGATTAAGTTGAAAATGTCACAAGGGCAAAATAAATTAGTTAAGCAGAAGCATAATGCTGGGGAAATATCTGGCAATACGTACGCAAGTAAAGGTTAACCGTATACTAAAAGTGCTATTGAAATCTACATCAATGAACAAAAGGTTGTAATGCATACGTGACAGTGTCTTACATAGCCAGCTCTCCTCGACAGACTGTCCAGAGGCAAGCGTCGCACGGACCTACCATGGCTGCCTACGGGGTTCACAAAGCGGTAGTGCTATGCACGCCAAGTAAAATATTTTATTATTGAAATAAAAGTGGCACAAATAAAATAAAATATTGTATTACATTTTATAATTTTCTTGTGAATTTTTCATGTTTATTTAGTGTCTCTTTATGATGGAGTTCGTGCCGGAATATTAGTGTTCTTCATCTCAGTGCTGCGGACACCTTGAATTTCATAACCAAACATTTTAAAATAACAACAAACGCTTTAAAACATTTTAAGACATTTCAAACCCTGAAAAATAAATATACAAGACACATTTTACACTGTAAAATAATATTTATGTAAAAGTTTAAAATATTGGCCTCTTTGCGCACGTGCAGGTACACGTGACACGTGTGGTGAGCGCCGTCATGGGCTCTAGCGCCGCTGGCTGTTAACCTGCATCAAACTTAAATATATGTTCTTACTACACTTACACAAACGAGGTATACGTTCTATATTGCACCAAGCTTTTATATACTAAATATAAATTGATACAAAACTATTAATTTGTAGTAAAGTTTATTACAGCTGTTCGTCCAGCTCGTACAGGTTTTACAAATTATGTAACTATTACTATAATATTAATTTTTATCTTTTTAGTGCATTTATAAATAAAAGTTTGGTTTTAAAATGTTTTTTACAGTTAATTTCTTTTTTACTTTTTAATCTCACCATTTAATTTTATTATTATAAAGGTAGACTATTTATATAATCACAGACTTGTCCATCATCTGTATCACTTACGATCTCGATGATGGACGAGTCTGTGAATGTATAAATAGACTACCTATATAATAATAAAACTAATTAGTGAGACTAAAAATGTGCACCCCTTCCACACTTCGGGCTGCAATCTGACAAACAGTTACGCAAAAAGAATACTTGAGACTAAAATGGTTAAAAAAGTATCAGTATATACATTCTGTTACATCCTTTAATTTGTTTTTATGAGTATTACTATCTCTATGTCACACTGATTGTAAATTTTTTTATGTATTTATATGTTACATCTTTCACAAGTCACTCCTCTAATGATCCTTTTAATCACCGTCATAATATTTTAACAATTTTTATAAAAGCTTATTCTTCTTTGCTATTGTAACATCTAAACCTAATGAAATTGCATTTATTACTTTAATAATTAATACACATTTTTCTTAAACTAAACTCTTATCTCTATAACACCATTATCACCATTTTAACATAAACACGAACCTTATTGTAGGGCACAAAAATCCCACAACTCTGGAAGTAGAGGGGAGGTCAGCTTCTGTAACTCGCCACTTTCCCCAAGGGGCACTATCGATTCCCCCTAGGCATGTTCCCGTCCTCACTGTTTTTGTGTAAAGTGTTAAACAAAACAAACAATGAGCGCCGGACAGACACCGTACATACAAGGACAGACACCATACATACAAACAAATCAAGTTAAATAAAAGCTTGTAAAAACTTTCCTCCAGTAATTGTACTTAGATGAGCTAATCAATGATTATTCATTTCTTTTCAAATACTGTGTGCATTGTTTTTGTAGTTCCATGTTGTCATGCTTCTGCCAGCAATAATGTGGAAAATACAGAGTGACAAATATTTACCTGACAAATTAATAACACTTTTCATGCATTCGGAAAGTTGTTAACAATCGTGGAAAAATTTGTTGTAACTATGAAATACATATAAGTCATAAGTGTTGCTAAGTTTTCAACTGGATATTCCTAATTCAACCATAAAGGATTTCTCTTGGACATTGAGGAGGTAAATGGACATCCTAAGGAGTTCCTTTAAGGACGAACTCGTTATATACTGACGAGTGACGGGTTCGAGTTCAGATTGATTATTGCTATGTCTCAAAGTGGCTACTTTGTTAGCGTCCGTTGGATGAGACTTTTGGGTGCAAACTGCGTCTCTCTTACTGCTGCTCAGGGACTCGACCTGTATACAGAGTGGGTCATGTCGGCTGCCAACTGGGAACAGTCATTTACTGGTTTGGCTATGGGCCTGCTGACGGATTTAGGTGCCAGTGGCTTACGCAGTCCTCTGCTAGGGTGGCTGACTGGTGCTGCTGGCTTCCTGGTGGATGCTGGATCCTCACTTTCCCATGGGCTGCTGTAACTACTACTGTCGAAGGACCTCGGCAGGCTGGGGTAGGGCCGGTCTTGAACCAAGGGTAGGCTGCTCCTACCAGAACCTTCTCTCCCTGATTGATGGCGGTGATGATAGGGTGAGCAGGGTCTGGAAGCTTCCGGGGTGGCTGAAACAAGGACGGGGAAGGAGTCGGGGTGCTAGTCCCCACCGATTATGATTAAAGGGTGGCTTGAGCTCGTTCCCGTGGTATTGAATGGCAAGAGTGCCTTACTGATTGGCTGCAACCCCAGGTAGACTGGTAGGCAGTAGTTGCCTGTCGTTCCCTAACTTCCTTCCCACCTCTCTTGGTGAAGGGCATTAGGTGCAAGTACCTTGGATCCGGGATATAGTAGTCAACGTGTGTTCGCTATCTAAATGTGTTCTACCATCTTAGGCGGACCAGAACAGTGCTGAGTACAACCTTATTCCTCAACCGGCAATACAAACGGTGCGGTTGTTGAAGAGCGGGTTCCCTCGGAGGCGCTTCAGTGGGTGAGCCTGTTAAGAGGACAGGTCCGACCCAGAGTCAAGCAAGCACTCCCTCCGGCAATACAAACGGTGCGGTGGATGGGTGCAAGTTGGTCTAGCGACTTATCCTCTCAAGCAGGAGTATGATTAGTGATTGTTACTTTACGTTTGATACAACACGTGTACCGAATGGGTGGTCGTCGAATGGTGTGTGTTTTGATGTATGAATTCCCCCGTCCCTAAGAACTTGTAGTCCTTCACTCTGTGAGACATAGGTTTTTATTATTGTAATCTGGATGCATGCTATGGAAAATAAGAAAGTAGTTAAGTTCAGATTGTGTTTATTCCTTGAGGAATAAGATACTTTAGCCCATACTATTTCCTGTCTACCCAGAATTGACTGGAAGTAGTAAACTATGATGTACAGGTGAATGTGACTTGCTTCTAATCTGGTTGGGGGCAGTTTTGACTAGATAGCTAATGACAACTTTCCGTGTCTGTGTTAAAGTGCCCAGGTGGGACTTAAGGTACCCATGTCCTGAAGGGCGTGTGGGGTAATCGTTGCCAGGGGCAAGCGACTAAGGGTGGCAGATGACTTCTGGAAGACTTCGCAGAGGGGAGAGCTTCAGAAGTTCTGCAGTAGGTGGCGGTGAGCTGAAGATACCAAGTGGTATATTGGTGACTGATTAGGACTCCGGCGAACTAGAGCGGTGGAGCTATCTGTCCATCTGGTGCGGCTGGTAGACAAGCCGATGAACAACCTCGGTGGATAGGTCAGGGAGCTCCGGCAGGCGAGCCCGGTGGAGCGAGCTACCTAGCTGGTGTTGTGATCCTCAGAAGAGCAAATAAACAACTGACGTTTACTGCCTCTGCACTGGCATATATTCTACTTCAGCTGAGGACACACCAGCCCGGTGGTGGGGGGTGTGATGGGCACTAATCTTGGGCGGCCATTGTTTCCATGGAAAATCTCTCGGTTCGCCCTCGTACTTCATCGGGGTTGCAGCGGGTGTCTATTACTAATAATCAGTTGTCTTCTTCTTGAGGTGAGGCAGCATTTTGCTTTCTTACTGGCTGGCGGTATTGGTGAAACATAGAACTCTTGACACGTCTGTAATAATACCTGGTCTAAGGAAAATCCTATATGCGCTCTGGTAGTAGTTTTATGCTTCCAAAACCTATTCATTGTTGCTTGTAGAGAAGCATTTTGATGAAGTGAAGTCGTTAACTCAATTAGTCAGTAAGCGGCATGCGTCATTAACAGTGGGATATATTTCTTAACTCCTTAAATGATGAACTTAGAGTATCCCAAGTTTTATCCACTGAGGATCTCTCTGGGACATTAAGGAGCTAAATGGGAGCTCCTTTATGGGAGATCATGGGATCTCCTAAAGGGATGTCCTTAAAATGTTGAGAGGACTTTGTGTGTTTGTTGGTCAGAGCTACCTACCTCTTGAGAAAGTCCAGAGTGTGGTTTGAGGATATGATCCAGGTTCTCGTAGGTGTGAGAACACTGCTACCCACTACTTCCTCGAGGTTATTATTATTCTTAGTGTCGACAGATTGAAGTATTTCACGTCAATGGGCTGCAAGTTATCTTTGGTCTCAGTAGTTGTGAAAGTTACAGTTAGCTGTAGAATATTATATGTCAATGGCCATTCTCATCACATAGCTGCACCATCATTGCACAGGTCAAAAATGTGTCATCATTACCTTCTTGTATATGATTGGAGCTTTGACTGCAGAAGCTTCAACAAGGATAATGTTGCCAGTTTGTGAATATTTTAGAGCAGAACCAGTCAGTCACTGGCCCATGGACATAACATTTCATCAAGAATTCTTTTCTTTAATATATTCTTCTGAATACAGTTACCTAATTAAACATCAACTGTAACTATCAGTAGTGTAATACTTGAAATCAAGTTATATATTATTTAATATATTTTTCCTTCACATTAATAAACTGACTATCTATAAGTGAGCTATGACTTTGCAGCAAGTGAGTGTTGCCTTTCAAACATTGTAATTATACCTGTACATTTCCCGATGGAGAAACAGATTTAATAGTCCGAATGGAGATTAATGTGTACTGGCAAAGTGTGCATGCCAGCTGTGCTAAGATCAGATTCTAAAGAGGCACAGCATATACAGCACTTGCCTCTTACCAAGGCGAGGCAGATTCTATTTCCAGAGTAGCCATTCTCAGATTTTTTCACGTATCACATTTTAAGCACTCCAATAAGCAATGCAAACATAAATATCTTGAAGTAAGTGCCAATAAACTGAAAATAAAGTAGATAAATTATCTGAAGGTGAATCTGTATTTACAACGTTAAATAACCTAGGAGGGGAATCATAGTAAACTATTGTCAATAAGACAGAATAAATACAAGCCGTATGAATAAACATTGATATAATTAAGTAAATAAATTGACGCGTGATGGGCTCGGGAACAGTCTAAGGCTACGTCATGGTTGAAGCGAGTTTTTAGTGTGCAGGTCAGTCTCACACGGGGTTAACTGTCGCTGTTCAGATTTACTTGCAAGCTGGGGTTCGACCAGTATATAGGGTGAGTCGCATCTCTTGATGGCTGGGCACGAAATCAAGTACTGGTTGAGCGACACGTCTAGCATTATGTCTTCGGGTCACTGCGTTACCTGTATGGGTGCTAGTTCAGCTGGACTGTTGTCCCGGTCAGGCAGGTGGGTAACAGCTGCTGGCAGTGCCGGTAGAACTGGGTGGTCTGAAGATGCTGCGGTGGCTGGGACTGGCTGGAACTCTGGGTCCCCCTGAATCAGGGGCAGGCGATGCCTAGCGGGACCTCCTCCCTTCGGCAGATGGAGGCTAGTACTGGGTGAGGCATCCCAGGATTCTTCTTCAGGGCTGAAAGTAGAGACGTGGAGGGAGGTGGGAGGTGTGGCCCCTCCAGCTGGTGGGTGGCGTGAGATCGGTCCCGGGGATTATCATGTCAGAGTGCCTTATTTGTTGAGGTGCAGCCCCAGGTAGACTAGTAAGTGGCCGCTGCCTTTCTCTCCTGCAAATCCTTACCACCCCTTTTGATGAAGGTATAGAGAGGGTACTACTACCGCCCTCACAAGAGGGGAGTAGACAAGGAACACTTCCTGACTAAGTGTTCGGCCACAGCTGTAGCCGAGCCGACATGGAGCTGTACCCTTACCCTAATCAACAACACAAACGGTGCGATGGTTGGAGGGCGGGTTTTCTCAGAGTAGTCCATCTATAACTGTGGGTGTGGGCCCAAAGGCGGTCATGCCTCCAGAACTGGTCAGATACCCCCTCCGGAAACACAGCGGTGCGGCGGACGGAGTACAAACTGGCCTGGTTGTCTAGTCTCCTTGAGTGTTGTCTTTCTAAGGATTGTGGCTCTGCCTTTCGGTACACCAGGGTGCACCAAACGGGTGGCCGTTGAGCGTGTGTGTTTATACAACGTACGCGCCCCCAAGGGGGAGCTCGCAGCTTTACATTAGGTTGGTAAAACAGTTGTCAAAACCCGGTGTTCTACTCCACTCTTGTGGGCATGGTGTTTGCTGGGAGTTCACAGTCACCTAAGGAAAGGAAAGTCAAAGTAAGAGAGAACTGGTTCTTTATTTCTGAGAGGAATAGACCTCCTAACTACCTTGAGCTGAGCGGAAGTGAAACTACGCAATATGTCAGCTGAAAGGGACCTGGTTCTAACTGGGTTTGGCAGATTTGACTAGGTAGTTGTTAACTTTCCCTATCTATCCTGTGCCATGTCCTGAAGGGACTTAGGGGGCCCACTTCCTGAAGGGTTTTGAGGGTTGCCGTTACCAGGGGTAAGAGGCAAGGGGGGGGTGGGGGTTGACGATTTCTTCAAGGTCTGCAGGGGGAGAACTTCTGGGAAGTCTGGATGATGTTGGTACTGGTGCTAAAGAACTTTTGGGCTGTGTGGAAGATGAAAAGCGGTGTCAGCTCACCCCATCACAGGAGGTAGTGGAGCGAGCTGCCTATGTAGTGTGGCTCTCGAAAGAGCCAATGAACAACTGGCGTATCTGAGCCATGCGCATGTATAAGTACCGGCCGGCTCGCCCTCACCCGGGCTGCATGGTAGGGGTGGTCAGCTATTGTTCGTGGGTGGAGCCAAGGGCTGTCTGCTACAGCGTCTGCTGCTGGTTGGAGTGCTGGTGGGGCTATCCCTTGGTGCACCCTTGAACTAAAACATGATTGTTTCCCACAGGTGCTGTTCCCAGATTTACACACATTGAATCATGCTAAGTGATTATGCTGGTTGGTTGGTTTTCTCTGGGTTCTCTTATTTCCCCTGCCCTTATATTCCGGTGCTGCTCCATACTCACCATATCTGTTCTCGAGAGCCACTCAAACATTTCAACTCCATTCCGCCAGATTGTGAATTCCAACACAATGATTTCTTTGCTACTGAAATAGTGAAAATATTTCCTTTATAAAACCACAGGATTGTGGACTGGTGAATTACTAGCAGATTTCGGGGTCATGCAAAGAGAATAAAATTCTTTTTGTTTTATACACAGATGTGATAGCGACTTGTTTACATTTCTCCCAGCACTGCAGTGTAACATGATCAGTTGTGGAATAAATGGGCTGGTCATAGTTCACTTCATTCAAAATGAGGCAGCCATGTGGCCTTGGGAGGGGAGGTACATCCTGTAAAACTTTGTAAAAATTTGATTTCATGGCAGTGTTTGGTGTGTGTGTGTGGTGTGTGTGTGTGTGTGTGTGTGTGTGTGTGTGTGTGTGTGTGTGTGTGTGTGTGTGTGTGTGTGTGTGTGTGTGTGTGTGTGTGTGTGTGTGTGTGTGTGTGTGTGTGTGTGTGTGTGTGTGTGTGTGGTGTGTGTGTGTGTGTGTGTTGTGTGTGTGTGTGTGTGTGTGTGTGGTGTGTGTGTGTGTGTGTGTGTGTGTGTGTGTGTGGTGTGTGTGTGTGTGTGTGTGTGTGTGTGTGTGTGTGTGTGTGTTGTGTGTGTGTGTGTGTGTGTGTGTGTGTGTGTGTGTGTGTGTGTGTGTGTGTGTGTGTGTGTGTGTGTGTGTGTGTGTGTGTGTGTGTGTGTGTGTGTGTGTGTGTGTGTGTGTGTGTGTGTGTGTGTGTGTGTGTGTGTGTGTGTGTGTGTGTGTGTGTGTGTGTGTGTGTGGTGTGTGTGTTGGTGTGTGTGTGTGTGTGTGTGTGTGGTGTGTGTGTGTGGTGTGTGGTGTGTGTCGTGTGGTTGTGTGTGTGTGGGGGGGGGGGGGGTTGTTTGTTGTTGTTGTTTTTTTTTTTTTTTACTAAAAATACTTTTTTAACGACTTACTTTAATATTAGTTATTAGTTTATTATTTTAAGTAAATATAATGAAATGTATAAATAACATTTTTAATCTGCACACACATTGCAATTCATATTATTGTACTAGGCTTACTTGGGCCAGAGTTGGGCCGTCACTTTTTTCTGTGGTACCGTGGCTGTACTGAGGCAAGAGTTGTTTTTTGTAGTGTACAGGTGTAATATTAAATTTAAAAATTTTCCATAGGACAACACATTGGATCGTCAGTGTATTCATGTGATATAACAAAACAGTGTGTTGAGATAGAATGTGTAAGAACAAAACTCCAACTTTAATTATACACAGTAGCAACAGTATGGGTTTAATGATATGTCCAGCTTAAACTATGTAGGACCTGTACTCGTGTAACACAACACATCAACTATGCCTGTATATGACATACACTCATGTTCCAGTATATCAACAACTAGAAGCAAATAGAACATAAGAATTTTCTTTCCATTAATTTAATAAATTCAAAGATTCTCAAAAACAAATTATTCTAACCGATGCGGATTTGACCTAATACATATCAAAATTTCTTGAGAAGAATTAAATTTCCTAAGTCACCTTTACAAAATTACCAATAAAAATAGTTCCAAAAAATGTGTTCTCAAATTTAAACATTTTCACATTGTTTTGAACTAGAAAGTCCACTCAGATAATGTACTGGCCTGAAACATTGTTAATCTTTTAATACAAATAAGTTTTGTCCAACTGCTAGTATGTTATCATTAGCAGTTGGATATCTTAGGGCAGTGCAGGGTGTTTAATACTGGCTTTGTATCGTTACTCACAAATTACATTTCTGAAAATTTGACTGAATTTAAACGCTTTCACACATTCATAGTTAATTTATATATATATATATATATATATATATATATATATATATATATATATATATATATATATATATATATATATATATATATAAAGAGAGAAAAATACACAAACACTTTACAATTCAGCTAATATTATGGTCAAGAAAAAGATAATTTTGTAGGATTAATGGAACAGTGTTACTCTGGAGTCTGCATGGATGTGTGGAGATGGCACTTTTTTTTATTGAAAATCAATTTTCCGGCCATGTTTGGACATCTTGTTTGTTTTATCTGCCTGGTCAGCAGTGCCACACATTTTAAAGTGTCATTGATGAAATTTTCAAAATTTACTGAATAAAAATTAATTGAGCTGCACTCGGGACACGCTCGTCCATCACAAACGATCAGAACATTGTATCCAAAATATTTGGTGATTGGTAGGTTACTGTGTTCAAACTGAGTTCGAAAATATCATACAAAGTTGATAAACCTTATGAAATCTTCAAACACATTTAAATTGTACAAAATAATGAATTTCAAAATACAGATATTGCTTATACTTTTGTCTTAAACATATAATTTAGGGAGCTAAAAGTGACCCAATAGCAATGTTCTTTAAAGTCATAACTGAGCACAATTTAAAGATCAAACATATGAAAGTATTTACTTGGAGGGCAAGAATATTTGGAAAATAAAATGTATGTGTGTGTATTTACTATGTATTAATATCTTTATGACCAAAATAAAATACTCAGTGGACAACATTCATAAGTACAACATCTATAGTTTGACAGTGCCCAGAGTAGAGTGTTCTATGAGTTAGGACTATTCACATCAAACTTTGGCCAACGATGTTTGAGGTTAAGTGCAATGTAAATCTTGTTTATGTTACGTTTGAGAAAAAGAGGCCAATTTTACAGTTTTTTGTCTATGATGCCAGAATCACAATGTACATGGGGTGCCTTAATGCTTGACTGGCACACAGCCAGTTTACAAGACAGGTCTGGTGGCCTGTCAAAGGAGTTTGAAGTTCAGAGACAGGCTGTCCCTTATGGAACGTGTTGTTACGTTGCTCGGCTGCAGAGACTGTCCCTGTCGTGGTGATGGCAGGTCTCTGCGGCTGTCATCCCCGGGACGTGAGCTGGTTGCTGGAGGAAGATGGTAGATTTCCAGTGAGGCGATCACAAAAAACTGGTTAGTGGTTCCGTATGGAAGTACCTCTCCTCTTCACAGTGCTTCGACCCAGTGATGAGAGATTCCTATGGTCTTAATAAGAGGGGAAAATGAAGGTGTCTGCCCCGCTGAACTCTGATTGCAGTAGAAGGGGTGGGTTTGCAGTTCGGATTACCTTCGAAGGTGTAAGCTGCCTTTCTCAACTTTGTTTGCATGCTTCCCTTCCGAGAGTATGGCATGCATAGGTGGTGGGGGCAAATACGGCCTCGCAAAAGACAAGCCTGTGACTCAAATCCCTAGCGTGTATTTGTAAGTTATATCACAGCCGCACAAGCAGGACTGTACTGTACCTCTTGCTCCCTTTGTCTGGCCCTGTTGTGAGCTGTGGGCAGAGCGGTAGGTTGGCTCAAGCTATTTGACAGGATACTTAGATGTGGTATACACAGGAGGTCAATCAATCTAAGGTAGTTGCAGTCCCCTTCAATCATTTCCATATGTTCAAAGACTGGCCAAACATGCCCTTTTGAATGGTACATCCTCGTTTTTAGATGCTACCAAAAGCATCCCATCACTTTATATTTGTTCTCTTTTTAAGAGGACTAATCAATAAAGAGAATAAGTAAATATTATAAAATTAAAAAAACTGTGACTAATTAATGCAAATGAAGTTACATCTTGTAGCACCTAAAAAGTATCATTTTATTAATTTTTATAGATTTTTTTGAGTTGGGAAATGATAGACATTGGTTACAACTCTAGATTAAACATGTTGAATCGTTTGGGGGGGGGGGGGGAGGGTTGTGTTACATTGAATGCCTGTGCACGAAAAAAGCTGAATACAACAGAATGTGAGCCACTCCTGGGGATTGGGCATGACCCAGCATATACAGTAGACTCAATACAAAGTACACATACTGACTTCAAATTATGTAGAAAACTACTTTATATTGAGTATGTACTTAGTGATATATCTGTCAGAGATTGTAAACTTGTACTTTAATGTGATGTACTTCTTTGTACTGAATTTTTACTACACTGAAATTTTGCGATTGTGTGTCAGTGGGTCAGTTGCCCCGACCCAAATTCTGCAGTTCTGGTGAAGGGTGGAGGCCATTGGTTAAGAACTTGGTTTTACCAGTACATTAAGGAGGGGAGACATAAGGGGTCTAACTGCCTGGTGCTTCAGCTCTATTACAGTATGTTTGAAATAAAGTGTTTGTCACAAAACTATTAAACATGCATCCAATGTGCTGATGAATGAAAAAAAACATGCACTTCAGGTGATGCTTGTTCAGGGCTTTCAAGACACCGTGCTCAATAAAAACACCATTTCAGAGCATTCCAACATGGCTAAAAACTGCTGTTTCAAAATTCTCTATCTCAAAATATAAACATCTGGTATATACATAAGTGCCCTGATTGTAACCTATTCCCCACCAATATAACAATATGGTGATCATGGAAAGGCTCGTAGGTACACGCAGCACAATGAGAACACTGCACGCCAGTTCAGAGCCGCGTGCTTAGTAGCAAGAGCACACTTGATGTGCAGTGTAGCCCTTATTGCTCCCGCGCTCGAGGCAGGTGTAATTTGCAAGATGGTATTGCAAGGTGGTATGTCTCCAGGTTAGCGACCAACAGGTGGTACTGGAGAAGGCCGGAGTGCCGGGGTTCTTCGTCACCAATAACCCCATGGACGTGAAGGTGCAGATGTTCCTGCTTGACTTCATACTGAGGCTTAGCAAGATGAAGGTGCCCTCGTGAAGCCACGGGGTGCCGACTGCGGCACGCAACAAGTGAAGCACCTGTTTCACTTCATGTTAGACTACGTTGAGGACGTGTTACGCGCACTAAGTCCAAAGACTACATTGTTTTTCAGGTGTCTTACGAAACAAACCTGATGACTTTTTATTGACTTCAAGCAGTGGTTCAACTATGTTAGGTTTTGTATAATGCATATTTTAAACGCCCAAACAATAAATGAATTTAAAATAACAATTTTTTCCCTTCATTTATGAAATGGTGGACAATAGTGCATAAAATCAGCTTAAAGCTGACGAGTGGTGATTTATTTTACACTGAATGCACAGCTCTGCTCCTGTTTCTTGGTGATTGAACAGCCGAGGGCAGAAAGACGACACTGAAACACACAAGCTTACAGAGTGAGCTTCGCATTCTTCATGAGGCAGAAAGACAAGGTGATAAAAATAGAAAATAAAAATTCACAATTTTTTTTGTGGTTTTATTGGTAATATCATATTATTTATTTACATAGCTCTGTATTGTCTGCTGAGCTACCCAAATCTCTCACATATGTTCCTTGCTCATGATGCTGTGGAAAATTTATATAGGGTAAATATTGACTGTTGTGAACTGAAAAAATAAATTTTGCATTTGTTACAGGTGCAATGACTGATGCCACTGTAAAAGTTGTTCAAGATGTAATGAATGTTAACATATTTACCCTTACAAAAATTTTAATCATTTCCAGAGCTGATTTTGTATCGCACAGTAATGTATGAAAGTATGTATACTGGTTTCATTATTTTGAAGTGGGTACAATTTGAGTTGTGTGGTCCATTCCAGTGGTTGATGGATACAGAAATGAGTACTGGATGTCTCTTTGATGAATCATTTAGGATTCTAGTAGTACAGTCAATTCTCATTTCTAAGATCCCTGAAATAACAACCCTTCTCATGAAAACCATGAAAGGTCTTAGAATCAAGAGTTTATTTTATGTATAGTCTATAATCTGTTTTATAGCTCAGTACACACGGTTTAGCAGTGACAAACTACTAAAGCATTTTGTGAGAGATGTTTGATTACATGCTGGAAATTCACACTATAACTGTTTCTTATGACACATTTGCAGGGCACATTAATAATTGTATATGGTACTAGCATTATGATAATTATTTGCAGTGCAAGCAAACAATTCACTTTTAATCAGTTCCCTGCAGGTTTGCTAATCAAATTTTTTTCCAACATATGTGCGCAATTGGAATGTCACTTTTGTGCTATCACTATGTACATGGCAGTTAGTGCGCACATGTGCTATACAGACTGGGGTAAAATTTGACTGACAAACTTCATGGAATGATTCCTTATGCAAAATCAGGTGGGAAATATATGTACATTTTCTACCTAAACATATGTTTATGACATGCTACAGTGCCTGCTGCACATACCTTGAAGAACATTTATAACACTTACCAACTGTAAACTGAATGTACCTCTTTACTTTAATAAGCGTACAGTACTAAAGTTGCCTGTTTCTGGCAACAGTAGGTATGTGACTCTGTACAGGGAGTATTGGTATTGTCTGCTTGCTAATCATATCACTACAGCAGCAGAAGTTTACTGTGTGTTTTATACAAAGCCAGTGGATCCTGGATAGTTGCAGTATAAGAACCACTTCTGTTGATTAAGTAATTCTGTTCAATAAACCACATACATACGTACATACATACACACATACGTACACACATACACATATACATACATAATTCCCAACAGTAAAATGTTGTATTCAATTAGAGGATGGTCACCCCTGGTATTTTCATTATAAATAAGAGTTTTCTGTTAGATTGGAGATCCCGATAACATAAAACAATGTTCGGAGAATTGTAATTTCATTTTGTTTCCTTTCCCATATTTTTCAAAAATTGTTTTTTTAAAAAATCTTCATTTTCAACGGTGTATATCACCTCAATATACCTCATATTCTCCCCACTTTATCTTGCTGAATGAATCACCACAAAGTTTTTCAATCAAATTACGCCCAATTCTGTACAATGTCACACTGTGACAGCATGATGCAATGTTGAACAGGTAATTGTATAAATTACCAATATGTTGGAAAGTATACTGAATTAATTGTGAATTAGAATTGTGTTAAAATGTAAACAAAATGAAACTTGAGTTAACTGCAGTTGGTCTGTGATGTAGTTCTTTGTAGCATTCACATGTGTATTGCCAGTAAGAGACTGTTGTGCACTGTCTGCCTATCGTTTACACATGCTGTCACCTGTTGTGACAACTTTTCAGTCAGACCTGTCTTTTTGCCAGTATACACAAACACAAAACCACAGAAAAGGGAAGGGATATAGAAATGGCACTGTCGCAATAACAAATGAAACCATGTACAGAAGCAACGTCAAGCGGACAGACCAAAACTATGATAAGTTTCCAATTGCTATTGTATTTTTTTGTGTAGTCGATTGTACAATACAGATAAGACTCCCTAACCGATATTCTCGCTTACTCATTGTTGAAATTAGCAATACGTAATATGTAGACACAAACATTTGTGTTATTTATTATATATATATGTAAATTGTTTTTGCTCACCTGATGTATGTTATTGTTGTTTGCCGCCAGCACATTTTCTGTGTGTGTATCATCTAACCATTATGTGGAGTCGTAAATTAAGTGTTAACATGGTATTGTGCTTAATAATACAAGTTATAGGCTCAGGATTTAGCCATGTGCGCATAATTCTTTAAGCATGGTGAATGCGCGAGATTTGCTTACGCGTTGACAACTGGATGTAATTGAGTGCGTCTGGATCCTTCATTGCCATCTCTACCGAAGCGACAATTACCTTTGCTACCATGGCGAACTCCGGATTGCTACCTCAAATTGAGAAGTTTGAAGATACCAGTAATTACAATAACTTGAAATTTTTGAGGGAGCTCCACCTAGTGCACAAAGATTTGTGGGATTGTGTCTTCCCGGATGAAGGTGCAAAAGCGGCCGCCGACCCAAAGAAAGATCAAAAGGCAAGAGCATAGATTTGTTTGATGATACACATGGGATAACCTCAAAAGTGCTTACAAAAACAAGGGACTTACAAGGAGGTCAGATCGGTTGCAAAACTTGTTCGGAGTGAAACTGGAGGATCACAAGACCATGGATGAATATGTATCTGAGGAGGTCATGTCGCTTGCACAGCAACTAGCAGACATCGGTGCACCGATTGATGACGAATTTGTGGGAGTCAGTGACTTGCCTTCCAAATATGATGCTATGGTGATGGCAGTGGAGAGCTCAGGGTCCACAATAACAAGTGTCTTTTTAAAGGGGAAGACATTCAGGAAGACACTTAGCGCACACTTGTGGATCAGAGACATTCAGGTGATGCAGCCTTTGTAGCCAACAAAACCAGTGAGAGGTATGAGCTTGTAACAAAAACTGGGGTAGTGGTGTATTCAGGTGTTTTAGTTGCAACGAGCCAGGCCATGTGACTGTCCTAAGAAGCAAGGAAGGAGTGAACCATGAGACGGCGACTTGTCGCTACTGACAGCATTATCTGCAAATGGAAATGGAAGTGATTGGTACGTGGACTCGGGCACCACCAACCATATGATGAACTGCAAAGATTGGTTAGAGGATTAACATGTTTCAGAACAGCAAGAACGAATGTGTGTGATTGGTACAGAGAACGTAAAAGTTCAGGTAGCTGGCAAGGGGAATGTGAGAACAATCCAAGGCATTACTTGCATGCCGAATCTATCAACAAATTTACTGACAGTCAGTGCAATTGTCCACTCCAGAGGGCTGTCAGATTTATAAAGACACTGATTGCAGAAATGAAGATGAAGTAAAGGTAAGTGCGACTGAAGTTGGGAGCATCTATAAACTAAATGTGGTACCAATCAAAGCTAATCTTGCAGTGAAGAGTAACACAGAGATATTGTGGCATAGGACATAGGAGATTAGGGCACTTGAGTTGGAATAACATGAAGTTACTGCGAGATGGCATGGCATTAGGTATAAACTTTATGAGTGAAGATAAGCCCTGCAGCCCTGGTTTTGAAGGGAAGCACTCAAGAAAATGTTACGACACAAAAGGGTCCTAGAAAGCAGCACACAAATTAGAACTTGTTCACGCAGATTTGTGCGGGCCGTTGGAAAGAGAGTCCATAAATGGTTTACAGTATGTGCTGACATTTATCGACGATGCCACCCAGAAGACTTTCGGCTACTTCATTAAGTCAGAGGATGAAGTGCCAAGCTAGTTCTGCAAATTCAAGGCCAGGGTAGAAACTGAAACCAGAAAGAAGTCAAAATACTTTGGGCTGACAATGGAAAGGAATATGTTAACCGAATGATGCAAGGAATTTTTGTATAGCTGGGATAAAGCATCAGTAAACAGTCGAGTACACCCTAGAGCAAAACGAGCTGGGGGAAAGAGCGAATAGGACCATTGTTGAGAAAGCTCACACAATATTGCAAGATGCCGGACTGGATAAAAAATATTAGGCTGATGCTAACACAGATAAAGAACAGATCACAGATAAAGGCCTTAAAGGACATGATACCTGAAGAAGCGTGGTTGGGACAAAAGGTGGATCTGAGCAAGTTGAGAGTGTTTGGATGTAGCGCCTTAATGCACGTACCCAAAAGCGTACAGAGTCGTTGATCCCAAGAGTCTGAAAAGAATCTGTAGGTCCCATGATGTTGTGTTCATAGAAGAGGGATCTATATGTCTAGACGTGACTGATGAAATAGAAGTGTCCATGATGAAATTTGCAGAACCAGAATGTGACACGGAGACTGAAATGCAACGTGGAAGGCTGTCACCAGACTTTCTTGGCTTTGCATCACCACCTTTGTGCAGGAACAATGAGTCTAACATTGAAGACACCAAATCAGTGCAGCAGTTGGCAGAACAGGGATGTAATAATCAACAAGAAGTGAAGAAAGAAGATTCCCAAGAAGGGGAATGTTTTCAAAGTGTTCACTGACATGGTGACATACAGTGGAACCTCTCTATCACGACCCAGTTCCAAGGAACCATGAAAAGTGTTCACTGATATGGTGACATACAGTGAAACCTCTCTATCACGACCCAGTTCCCAGGAACCATGAAAAGTGTTCACTGATATGGTGACATACAGTGAAACCTCTCTATCACGACCCAGTCCCAAGGAACCATGAAAAGTGTTCACTGATATGGTGACATACAGTGAAACCTCTCTATCACGACCCAGTCCCAAGGAACCATGAAAAGTGTTCACTGATATGGTGACATACAGTGAAACCTCTCTATCACGACCCAGTCCCAAGGAACCATGAAAAGTGTTCACTGATATGGTGACATACAGTGAAACCTCTCTATCACGACCCAGTTCCAAGGAACCATGAAAAGTGTTCACTGATATGGTGACATACAGTGAAACCTCTCTATCATGACCCAGTTCCAAGGAACCATGAAAAGTGTTCACCTACATGGTGACATACAGTGAAACCTCTCTATCACGACCCAGTTCCAAGGAACCATGAAAAGTGTTCATTGATATGGTGACATACAGTGAAACCTCTCTATCACGACCCAGTTCCAAGGAACCATGAAAAGTGTTCACTGATATGGTGACATACAGTGAAACCTCTCTATCACGACCCAGTTCCAAGGAACCATGAAAAGTGTTCACTGATATGGTGACATACAGTGAAACCTCTCTATCACGACCCAGTTCCCAGGAACCATGAAAAGTGTTCACTGATATGGTGACATACAGTGAAACCTCTCTATCACGACCCAGTTCCAAGGAACCATGAAAAGTGTTCACCTACATGGTGACATACAGTGAAACCTCTCTATCACGACCCAGTTCCAAGGAACCATGAAAAGTGTTCATTGATATGGTGACATACAGTGAAACCTCTCTATCACGACCCAGTTCCAAGGAACCATGAAAAGTGTTCACTGATATGGTGACGTACAGTGAAACCTCTCTATCACGACCCAGTTCCAAGGAACCATGAAAAGTGTTCACTGATATGGTGACATACAGTGAAACCTCTCTATCACGACCCAGTTCCAAGGAACCATGAAAAGTGTTCACCTACATGGTGACATACAGTGAAACCTCTCTATCACGACCCAGTTCCAAGGAACCATGAAAAGTTTGGCTCGAAAAAGTCGAAAATTTGAGGCACGTCAAAAAATTAATACAGTAATCCCTCACCAACAGTAGTATGTTGAACTTGTTTTTGTAGACGTTTTCTCCAACCACTGTACTAGTCTCTATTATCCAAGGTTTTCAGTCTATGGATGTTAGTGGTCCCACAGAATCTCTCAAGCTACCATCATAAACTTTGACATTTGTTGTCCCAAGCAGCGTGAAGCAATAAATTACCTCAATGCCAGAAGGGACACTGGTGTATTGTTTGGGGGGGGGGGGGGCTCTGCCTTACCCTCCCTGTCTTTTTTCGGTCCCATTATCCCTCCTCTTTTGCTGTAAGAACAGCGGTACATTACACAGACTAGCTTCTTAATCATAGTATGTATGATAACTCCAAATTTAATTCAATGCCCTTTTTTTTTTAATGATTATTTTTAAGTTTGTGTGTGCCCACGCCTACATAATATGCTAATTTTTGCAATTGTTTTTTTTTCGTGTGAAATCAATTTTATGTGTAAAGTGAATAAAGATAAGTGTGTGCAAATAAAATGTGTTCTTATGTTACCGGTACCATATAATGACGAGTGATTCCATGCACGTGTATAGTCAAAGTCAAAAGTTTTTGATGAAAAATTTGGGATAATTAATACTTCAAGTAGACCACACTAAATATATATTTATATTCCCAAAAACATTGCCGGCCTAATGCCAGTGCAGAAGCCGACATGACGCCTACATTTCGTATAAATTCAACATATTGACGTGAATCACATCTATCAGCAAGTTTTCCCAACGCCGGGCCGCTGTTACGAACACGTTACGGAGTGAACCGGCCCTGCAGTGGCGCTTGCCGCCTGCCATCTTGTAGCGAGCGACCGACGGACAGCTGCCGAGCCTGAGGATTTACGACTGAGCTTCAGCAGCAAACCGCCACGCCTACGCCCGCCCGCACTGCAGAGGATCTGCTTGTCCAACTACGTACACGTGGCAGCCGGCAATGTATTCGCTGCCCGCCCCAGCACACGAGTGATTTATTTTTTAATATGTATCTTCATATATATTATCAATAAAGTGCTGTGTTTTGCTTCAAACATAAGGCATCTCCAACAGTGTGTGTGTGTGTGTGTGGTTACTGTTTTGTACATAATACATCCGATTTTCTAGTAATGAAACGCTAAACAGTTGGCCCGCAAGGGATGGTTCAATATGCCTTTCTTGGGTATCAAATTAATCAGGAGACATCCAGCTATTAAGATATACATACATATTTATATTTAATTTAAAAAGTGGTTTTTATGCGCTAGAGGTGATTGAACATGAACTTCATGCAATCTGCCTAAAATTTTCCAAATTTTTTATTTTGACCCTATTCTTGAGAACCGTTAGGGGTTGTAATAGAGAGGTTTTACTGTAGGAAACTGTGTGGGATATTGGTCTGTCACAGATGCTCTCTCAAGTGGAAACAATACAAGTGGCAATCCGCACTGGTCAAACATCATGATGCATGGATCCTGACCGATGCACCTGAGAACAAAAAAGTGGTAAAGAGCAAGTGGGTGTTTACTGTGAAGAGGGTTGAAGATTGCAGTGTCACCTAGTACGAAGCTCGACTGGTCGCAAAGGAATTCACCCAGGAAGCAGGATTGATTATGGAGAAACCTTCCCTGTGGTAGGGAACTCGATGGTCAGGATACTATTGGCACTCTCAGCTGAACGGCAATGGGATGCAGACCATCTGGATGTTGCAACTGTCTTATTAAACTGTGAGCTGGAGAAGGAAGTGCTCATGGAACAACCAGAGGGCTTCATCGTTGCCGGCCAGGAAACAAAGTTATGTCTACTTAAAAAAAGAATTGTATGTTCTTACACAGTCATCCAGAGTATGGAAAGAGAGACTGCATGGTACAATGCTTGAGATGGACTATGAAGTTTCTGAGTATGAACGTGTGTATATAGCTGAGAGAATATTTTTTGTGATTGATAACCGTCTCGCCGGCCGTATCCCGACGTTCATCATCGCTTGCCGCTCATCTGTTTGCCCTCCTCCCCTCTCCACCGCTTCCCTTCTTTCCCCTGTACCCCTTCCTCTCCCGTGCTAGGTCTGGTTTATGTGCCCAGCCATGTCATTCTCCAGCCTGCTTTTCACCTGTCATCGCAGCTAGCCTACGCTCCTAATGTGGGCCTTGTTTACGACATCTTGCATCGGCCCATTGATCATCACCGATAGCTGGGCAAGCTAACGACATTTACCATGGGCATTCGTCAGATATTACCATTGCAGCTATAAATTAGGGTTATCGATGTCTAGTAAAGTGGTATATAGTGAGTCACTCCAGTTGACAGTTAATAAGTTCATTTTAGTTTATGGCAAGATAATGGTTAAATGTATGAAGGACTTAGTCAGCACTGTGAGATGACTATCTTTTAAAATTCCCTTTTGGCAGTCCAATCAAAACTGTGTTTAGGTCAATTACTTTGGTAATTCGCTGTTTGTTTGAGACAGGTTATGGATTTAGTTTACATTGCTGGCTGAGGTTCAGAGAAATGGTTTCCGTATTCATTACGATTGGTATTTTTAATTGTCATAGTATGTTTTATCAGGTGAAGCTCTGATAAGCATTTGCTCTAAGTTTTTTTTTTATTAATGTTTTACTCTCTTGTTTTAAAGTGATCATTTAAATGGGGCCGCGGCTCTGTTCGGGCTTCATGGTCGCCCATTGGCTCATTTTAAAGAAGAAATAGTCTGTTTGAGGTTCTGAAGCCCCTATGGCTAGTATGTGTATTTTAATCATGTATGGTATTGGTGCAATTTTTTAATGTTTAAAGGAGATTGATGCCATTATTAACATTTTAATTTGCCCATGTTGTGATTGGCAAGTGCAGCATTGGCGAGGAGGATTGGGCTCGTTCTTGTTAAGTTATTAAATTGTATCTGATTATTTTAAGAGAATTGTTTTTAATATGCTTGTGGTTGATCAGGTTGGCATCTCCTTGGGCATTATTATTATTGAAAGGGTTTATATATTTTATGTAGGAAATAAGGTTAGATCTGTATGAGAATATTGTAAAAGAATTATAGTGTAGTGATCATTTCACTTCTTGGGCACTAAGTGGGGATGTTGAGTCAAAGTGTATAGTCGGCTTTGTGGGTCTGACTAAGTTAACTGGTTGTGACAATTTTAAGAAACTTAGCTGCTCACATGGGTCTTGCTGACATGCAGCTAAGTAATCCCTTGTAAGAAGGGCAATGTGTGTATCAAATAAAGAATATCTTTATGATTATTCTGTGGAAATACAAATGTTTTATCTGAACCCTTCGTAGATAAATACGTGTGCTTTAGTTATTGTTTGGAGCTCTTGTTATATAGTTTCCAATTGTCGTTCTTTACTAACATGGCTTGTAAAGAGTTTCCCTGTGGAAGTTCATTGAGGAGAGTGTTTACTTGAGGTGTTGGCTTGTACCTGAGGATTGAAATAAATACTGTTGTGCCCGTGAAGTGTTTGTTCTTATTTGTCCTGCGAGACACAGCGAAGTTTGTGAAGAAAATATTGTCATTGTTGGTGTGTATGTCGATGACCTTGTAATTTTTTCAAATGGTGTGGAGGAAAAAAAGGAAGCTCAAGAATTAAATTATGAATAGATTAAAATGCAGGGATCTCGGTGAAGCAAGCAATTGCCTTGGACTGAGAATTCAGTGTAACAGAGAGATGGGAGAGATCTACGTCAATTACCTATCCCAAATCCTAGATAGATTTGGAATGAGTGACTGCAAACCAGTCAACACACTATTGGATTTGAATTGCGACATGAGTAAAGCAGACCCCATCTGCAATGTGGCCTTATGTTTGCCATACCAATGCTTGGTATGTTGCAGACCAGACATTGCATATGCTGTGAGCGTGCTTAAAGGCTGTTCATGGTAAAGTGAGCACTTATGAAATCAACCTTAGGAAAATGTCGCTGCTTCTGCCTGACATACATTGCAATGGGCTCACTGAGTGACATGAGCCAAGTAAAATTGGTAACGATGGAAGGAAAGTAATTAAATATCGTAACGTCCAACAAAAAGTGATAGGTAACCATTTGTGATTTTTTTTTTTTTTTTTTTTGTGTAAAAATGGACAGATTTGTAAAATATTTACTTTTCTAATAATATTACAGTTTCACTTCACAGACGTATGAATAAAGTGATGAAGCCCATGGCAATGTTAATTTTACATATGTTGGAGGAATACACACCGTGTATACAAATAGATCTTATGCAGGGCTTTCAAAAGTGCTCATTTTACAGTGAACAGTCTATAGTCAATTTAACTAAGCGTATATTGAAGAGCATTGCAAGACTGCAAAAGATTGTTAAGATATTTGAAAAGCACTTACATCTACTACCTCTTCTATAGGAAGACAGGAAACGCAGTCTTCAGTTATGTGGATGCTGATTGGGCCATTGACAAGCAAGGAAAGAACATCTTATACAGGTTTTGTATTTTGATTAGGAGCAGCAGCTGTTGCCTGGGAGTCTAGGAAGCAGCGAACAGTAGCGTTATCCAGCACAGAGGCTCAGTACATGGCCTTGTATGAGAAAAGTAAGGATAGTCTTATTTTTGCATACTAAATTGATGCTTGCTGCTTATACCAATTAACTACAAATGATTACGACTCATCTCACTGCAACCCTAGTGTACTACTTCTACACACGTGAGATTCAAACCCCGTGCCATCTCGTACACGGAAGTAATGGTCTCCCACAATCCTGGAGGGCGGCCGGACACATGGATACGAGAGGTTGCAAAAGACAGCAGCACATCCCCCTCCCCCACGCTCAGAGCCCACAAGCCATCAGCCACCTCGGACCACCAGAGGCTGTTATCCTTGACATCGTCATAAGAGCTCTGCAGCCCCGCTAATGGACGCTCCAGTTACACCAATAGTTACCAGAAGCTTTCTCTAGCTACAGTACATACCACATGTAATTTTCTTTGTCTCCTACAGACACCCCATTTAGAGTTAGGTTTGTATCTAAGTAATTTTCGTCAATTTTCACTTCACTTCCCCACTTAGCTTAGGACCAAGTCACCTACACGTGGATACTGTAAGATTACTTCCAACCACCGGTCTACCTGGCAGGAGAGCACGTATCGCCGTGTTTAATAAGTTTTTAATAAACACGGCTTTGTTTCTCTTACCCTCGAGTCTCATTCATAGAGTAATTTGTCACCAATTACTGGCAGAACCTCGAGCTGAGTACCACCGACCGGAAACTGGAAATTATTCTTATTACGAAATTAGCTACAACTGGAGACTCCCCCCCCCCCCCCCCCCCCCCCCAGGCGGCTCCAAGTCGAATACGCACCCATTAGATGGCCAGCTATTTTATTCCTACCAAGTATACAGGTACTGGAGGAGTAGAATAGACGAGCCACAACCGTAAGTGGGGAGATCTTCTGAGGCACCAGAGCTCGCGTTGGCAAGACTGTTACCAGGCAACACTAATCTAGGCGAGGTTCTCAGTAGTTAAACCCCCTGTATGCCATTTAAGGTGAGGCACTGCATCAGGAGAGGGTAGCAAAGAGTTGCGTGCCTTGCTGCCAGGTAGCTGGCTGGTCTCATCCCACTCACAGCTAGTTGATGAGCCGAACGAGATTGTGCCACCTTACTCCGGTCACTGGCACCACCGACATTGACTGTAGTTAATCCAGCTGCTTTCTCATCAGCACCACTGCGTACGCATCCGACTTGCCATCCAGTGGTAAGAGAGTTACTCAATCAGACCGAGAATCGGCTAGACATCTCCAACAGTAACTTCTGGAACGGGGCATCAGAGGACTGGAATGGCGAGTTCTGTGTTGTGTCACGTAGTCCCCTCGCTACTGCCCAAACCGAAGACAAGAGACTTAATCAGCTATATCTAGCTACCCCATGCCCGCAAAACGACAAGGCATCTACCCCTAGCACCTCCCGCCCGTTGTCAACTACAACTAGCTCCAAAATGAATCCTAAGCCCGACCAATCAAAGGGACTCATGACTCGTAAAATCGAGAACTTCGTACCAACCCGTAAGGCCACGTGCCCGACCGCTATATCCAGCCGTAAATAAGCATAAGCCAACCCGTACGCACAACCGACCGAAGTGCAACCAGAGCCACAGGACCATGATCCAGCCTTAGCTAATCGGACACATGTTAAAACATTTATAAGGTGAAAGGTGAATGTTTTTGCTTTAGTAGTAGCAAGTAACTATCAATGTCTTTTGACTAAACATGTTTCATTACATTACAAGTAGGGCCCCACATCTATGGTAAATAAAATGAGCTTTGTCACTGAAATGTTACCATTTCATCATGAAAATATTTTCATTTTGTCAAATTTTATAGCAGAAATGTTCACATTACGGTATTAGGTCGTGAATCTACGTTTTTTATAACAATTTCAGTTCAACCTAAATGGAACTTCTATTCATTAATCTTAATTGATACATATTTCTATGAAAACTGACTGTGTGGTGCGGTGTGAGATTGGGTTGTTTAAGTTTTGAGGAGCTGCAAATTCATTTACCAGGAAAAAGGTGTTGGAAATATACTGTTACCCGGGGCGCCAGATATTGTTCAGCGAACAATACAGTGATGTGATAATGTGGAGAGCTGACTCTGTTATCACATTGTGTGCCGACGACCAAAGGCGGCTATCTTTGTGGCATGCTGCTCTACTGCTCCTCAGATATATTCCAATTTGTATCTCGTACTATGCGGTGGACTATTGGGGCTGACCATACGCCCATATGAACGGTTGAACACAATTACACGTGGAGAATTACACAGTACCCTTAAAGACATGTTAACACTTTTGGCGGGAAGGTAAGAGTCCGCACCCTGAAATGCCCAAGGGCAAACCAAATAAAACACGACACCATTTACGTGGAATTATTGGGTTTGTTATTACAGTTCTGCATGAGAAGATTCGCCGGGCTTAAAACTGCCAACTGAGGTAGCACAGTACAAAATGGCGCAAAGCCAAATAATTAATTAAATGGTGAAGTTACGCTTCCCCCGCCGATTCAAGCACTGGGGAACATGAGAGGTGGAATACCCAATTGCCTACTGTCCCTTGTATGGGCCTGATGTCTACAAGGAGAGGTACTATGGTTACGGGAGTGATATTCGTAAGTTGGTAAAACAGTGTTTATTTCTTTCTGTGGAAATAAACTGTGACTGTGAAGTACTATCCCCTATCCGTGTGAGTTTACAGAAGTCTTTAACACCTGACGTGAACACAGGTGAAGGCTACCTGCTTCTAGACTAACAGAGTAAGCAATAAAGTGGCTATCAAAACAATTCTGACTTTAAGCTACACTATGAGTTGTCCAGAAGGGACCCGTACGTGCCTCGGTGTAAGCTGCAACACAAGACTGGTGAGAAGAAGGATCTTCGGCCCCCTGAGGGTGCAGTGAAGTCTTGAGGAGCAGACATGTCTTCGGCACCACTAGTGCGCGATGAAGACCAAGGTAGAAGCTGATGGTTCCCGCACCACCGTGAGGTGCGGTGAAGGAACATGACAGACGTCAATTGCTTGAAGACTGGTTCGGAGCCTTCATGCGGCCCTATATTTATACTCCTCGGTGGCGTACCCCTTGCTCGCCAGACATAGAGGGTTGTCTTGGAGAGGGGGTAGCAGCTGCGAAGAACGTGACATAGATCCTCGGCGAGTGACGTCAGTAGCAGGTGCTGGATTCTGGCTCATGCCTCAGCGAAGGTATGGGTAGTGGTATAGTATTAGTAGCCTGCTGCTGTACTCGGTTCATCCCGCTGCATCACTTCAGTGACTCGGCCGATGAATAATATATTTGGCGTGGAGCCTTGGGTAGGTAGAACAATTTCTGACGTCTGAGTAGAAGATGTTTAAATTATATGTAAGACAGATATGTGTCAATGTATTGAACCAAAACAAAATTTCACAGCTGAAGTTGGTACAAATTGCTTCACTCACTCACAACTAGTAAGATAACACAAACGATACATATCACAGGAAGACTTGGATATTCCATGTAAGTTGCAGGAACGTAATGTATTGTAAACATAGCGGAAATGGTGGGATCGTATGATAGTGGTGTATTTGACGGAAAAATGTTATTGGCGTAGTGACATTTTTTCTGTTGTTACGATTGCAAAGGGTTCCTGAAGAGTTATCGTTCATGGTCCCACAAGGACTAGAGCCACGTAGCGCGTCAATTTTGACGAATACAGAAGTCCATTTTCTGCGACTTCTTGTGAGAAAATCAAAATATTTATCACTGAAGTTTGCATAATATATAAAACTATGAAATCAGGGTAAATGCATAAAATAAGAGTTATACTGTAAATGTAACAACAAATTACACAAAAAAAATGTTAAAATATTTATTTTTACAATACACATGAGATTGTTATCAATGCTACATCACCAGTGCATAGTCCACTAATGACAAAAAGTACCCAAACATACTAATTGTCTGGCATATATAGTATATGTACACTCATGTTTGCATTGCTCTTTCAATCCAACTATGTAAAACTATAATTAGTGATCACAGTTTTTATAGTCTCATAAATCATGGCTAATGGACATAAAAATATCTAAAAAGTCATAAATGTAATAATATAATCATTACACACTAGTAATACTTTACACAGGTGATAAATTATTCTAAAGCTTTAGATCAAGATTCAGGATGGAAGACAATTATACGGCAAATGAAACGCAGGTTGTATTTACTAGTAAAATTGGCATCCAAAAGACAATATTATACCAACATTTGGAGTACAGTGGAGTCTCTATCCATCGTTTCTCAGGGAACTGACAAAAATTTCAATACATAGAGGTACCACTGTAGTCTAAAACTTATGATTGTTCACAAATGGCTGTAAAGGAATACCACAGAAAGTAACATTACTTCTACGTACATATTTCTTACAAATTAAATATACATACACAATTTAATTTTTATATTTTTTTCTCAACAACACATCTGACAATTCCGAGAGAGCAATTTGAGCTAGCATTCACATGAACATAGTACTAACTACTCGTACACATCTGAAAGCATGTTTCAGCAGAACTTGAACATGTCTTTAACTTGGTTACACGCGCTACTAATATGGAAGTCGCAAGTTTATTTGAAACTTTCCTGTCACATGAAAATACGCCAAGCAAACAGAAATAAATTTATTACAGCAGAGCTGTCTCGACTTTGCATTATTTTCCAGGTAAATGAGCCTTTTTTTTTTCTTCAGATGTATATCTATATTTCAGGTACAATCATGCTTGAAAGGATTTGAAAAAATTATCAAAGTTTGACCTGTGTTATCAGAAACTTCCTTAATTGCTCTCGTGTATCTAAAATATATTTATGTGGTAAAAGCCATGAATGGTTCAGAAGTATGAATAACTTACAATTGCAACTTCTTTGTAATTTTGGGGGGGGGGGGGGGGGGGGATTTTTTCAAAATTTCAAATGCTATCAAGATAACAAATGTGGATGCAGCTGATACCATGTATGAAAGAAAGTGCTCTGTACACAAATCAGTGCACATCTTAAGATGCTTGAACAGCTTTGCAATGTTTGAAATACATCTTTTTCTACAAAACTATCAAATGTGCACGCAATGTACTGATGATGTATGAAAGAACACACACTTCAGGCGATGCCTGTGAAGTACTTACTTTCAAGAAGTCACATTGGTTAGAAACTCCTTTTCAAAACACTCGAGCATATTTAAAAATAGGTTTTTTGAAAAGCTGTCTCTTGAAATATATAGTATGTATACACACCGGATGACAAACGAAAATACTTAAGAAGCCTGCATTGAACAAGGATATTCCTGCGGAAACCTGGTGTTTCCTAAAAACCGTGCACATGTTTCATAGCCATTCAACACTCTCCGCTGCAAGATGCATTTTATCAGCTAGTAAAAACTGCTTCCATGTCCTGTCTTGTTCTCTTCGGTATTTGGTGACAGCAAGGCAGGCGTCAAAGATTTGCAAGCATGAAAACCTTGAAAGTTGTGAAAGCAGCTCTGAACTTAGGGCTTACCTACCTATAGCAGCTTTCCGTTCCTGAGCCAGACAAGGGCCAGAGCAATAAGGGCTACAATTACACTTGCATCAAGTGTGCCATCACCCCTAAGCACAAGGCTCAGGAATGGTGTACAGTGTTCTTGTGCAGAGTGTACCTCTATGACTTTTGAGCAATGACAGCGGTTGGCAATCTGTGACAAGGTTCAATGCAGGGTCATTGAGTAATCTTGTGCGTTGGTTGCGTACCTGATGCATATACGACGTACTACCTATTTTGAGGTACAGCACTTTGAAAAAGATTTTGGAGTGCTCTGAATTGTGTTGAAAGCACTCAACAGTCCTTGTTTGAAGTATGTTCTTTTTGTAGACAAGCACATTAGACGTAATACGTACACCTACTTGGAAAACAACGTATGTATTCAAGCACACTGTACAAGCAGACCAACTAAGTGGCTTTAAAATTATTGTATTAAGAGAAGCCACCTGAGGGAGAGTGGTGTTGAGAATGTACCGACTAACAATGTGTACACAAAAAAATTACATCATATACAATGTGCGGTGAACATATGCAAGGCACCAAAGAGTACTTTATACAATGCTCAAAAATTTAATTCACTTGTATAAAAAGTCAAAAATATTCTTTTTCAGCACACTTTGAACCTGTTATATACCCATAGAACACTGCAAAGAATCTTTCAAAATCACAACAAATATAATTAAGTCAATAATTGTAATTAATGATATCCAAAATGCCTTCTACAAACCATTCACTTATCAAATAAACATATATACAGCAGACACAATGCACATTAATAGATTTACAATCTGATTTCACAACAAAAACTAGAATTTTCATACACTGTAAAAATATGGTATACAGACATCATTGCATAAATATAGCATGCACATGCTTTGATTTTGTTTATCAAATGTACAAAATAATCAAAACTTTCAACTAGCATCCCGAGCAGATCTAGATTTTTTATTTGGAATAAGGAAAAAAAAAGGGGGGGGGCAGGCAGTGTTCCCACTGTCCCAATCTAGGACTAAACTTTCAATTCATGACATCGGAAGCATGTTTATTCACAGTTTTAGAAAACAATATTAATAAAATGAAATACGTATTTTTAACAATTATGATATTTCATTTCAGTTTTAAAACATTCACAGAACAGTTTCATGGGGTTTGGTCAGGAAAGGGATGCAAAGGGTCATATCCCTGTGACCTCTGTAGATCCCGCCCCACAAAGCATAAACATAGGTTCTTAAAGATGGATGGTTCTCTGTAGAGATAGAAAAAATATATGTTCACACCAGAAAAATAAATACTGTTCTGGTCTGGGAAACTTGTGTTCTGTTTAATTGTTATTTGCCAGACATAGTTGCATGCACGTGTGTGTATCAAAAAAAGTTTCGTTTGTAAAAATTTTGACATGAAAATGAATAGAATCTGCAGGGAAAATAAACTTCATTAAACATTTATTTCATGTAGCATACATTCCTTTAAAAGCATGCGGTATTTCCTATAGTTTTTTATACCAAGTAACAGTTTTAGGGTAATTCTTGTTACATGCCATTAAAATGAACCATATGAACAAAAAAATTCATCTTAATTGGAACCACACTCACCTTGCTTTTTGTGCTACAAATGAGAACAGTTGTACATTCTGACCTAAATTCCAACTACTGTAATACCCGAGTTTAGTTGTTTATACTGCACGCACAACCAAACACACAACATGGGGGCTTATGATGGGTTTCAAGGAGCAACGAAACTCTATTTTCATGTTGTTTACACCACACACAAACTTAACTTTGTGAAACCCAAGCTAACGAAACTCTACTTTCATGTTGTTTACACCACACACAAACTTAACTTTGTGAAACCCAAGCTAAAGAAACTCTACTTTCATGTTGTTTACACCACACACAAACTTAACTTTGTGAAACCCAAGCTAACGAAATTCTACTTTCATTTTGTTTACACCCACACACAAACTTAACTTTGTGAAACCCAAGCTAACGAAACTCTACTTTCATGTTGTTTACACCACACACAGTTAACTTTGTGAAACCCGAGCTAAAGAAACTCTACTTTCATGTTGTTTACACCACACACAAACTTAACTTTGTGAAACCCGAGCTAAAGAAACTACTTTCATGTTGTTTACACCACACACAAACTTAACTTTGTGAAACCCAAGCTAACGAAACTCTACTTTCATTTTGTTTACACCACACACAAACTTAACTTTGTGAAACCCAAGCTAACGAAATTCTACTTTCATTTTGTTTACACCCACACACAAACTTAACTTTGTGAAACCCAAGCTAACGAAACTCTACTTTCATGTTGTTTACACCACACACAGTTAACTTTGTGAAACCCGAGCTAAAGAAACTCTACTTTCATGTTGTTTACACCACACACAAACTTAACTTTGTGAAACCCGAGCTAAAGAAACTACTTTCATGTTGTTTACACCACACACAAACTTAACTTTGTGAAACCCAAGCTAACGAAACTCTACTTTCATTTTGTTTACACCACACACAAACTTAACTTTGTGAAACCCAAGCTAACGAAACTCTACTTTCATTTTGTTTACACCACACACAAACTTAACTTTGTGAAACCCAAGCTAACGAAACTCTACTTTCATGTTGTTTACACCACACACAAACTTAACTTTGTGAAACCCAAGCTAACGAAACTCTACTTTCATTTTGTTTACACCACACACAAACTTAACTTTGTGAAACCCAAGCTAACGAAACTCTACTTTCGAGTGACAGTATAAAAATACCCGTACATAAGTAATAAAATGAAAATGATAATGAATGGATACATAAGTACATTTAGCAGAATATGAGATAACTACTTTATCAGATGGCTCTCACAACTACAATATTTTTCTCAGAATGATGAAACATTGTAATATCTGGTAATCGATGCACAGGCTCAACTATTGGAGGAACATACCATTTTCGCAAACAAAACAGAACTCTCACATCCACTGTGATACGTTGGACTAAAACTGCCCAACATGTGAACACAATATTGTTGACATAGCAGCAGAAGACAATCTGGAAAAATGGGAATTAGAAAGACTACACATCAGCCAATTGTGTTCAGAAATTAAAATTTTCAGACTAGGTTACAGTTTTACACAATATCTACAGAGGGTGAAAAATTGTAAAAACGATATTGCCGCAAATAAATGTGATAAGTTATTTACCTACAATCAAACACCAAAATCCCATTTTCTAGCAAACTGGCACAAAAAGTCTCTAATCTAATTTACCGCATAAAAACACAGACCACCATATTGCAGTAACTTATTAGTTATTAGTATGTCATCCATACAATGAATTGCAGCTAACACTGTTTTTGCCAGCACCAACAACGTCTACAAACAATATGAGACAAAGAACATATGGCTGCGATACACTTTCTCCGTGGAAAAAGCAAAGTATAATGTGTGTTACTATAGTTTGATACATATATTGATTGTCGACCAAATGTAGTGTAATTTGCTACACATACAGTGTGGTATACTCTGCTATCTTCACGCTGTGTTTATCAAAATATATATGTAAATTTTAGACAAAGTGGTTGTATTTTTAAGGCTACAGCAACTGTTTCCATTGTGTTTACATGAAAATGGGACAGACCAAATCCGTTTTGGTACATTCGTAGGCAACTGAGTATAGGTGCCATTATTTTTATGCAAGTGATACGAATATTTTGATGTGCAAGCTGTGCAACCTTTGCATTAACTGACTTTTTTCAGTTTTTTCCCATATCATAATTAGCGCTGTTGCATGACACGTTCCTGCACATTGGGCATGTGCACTCTATGCCAAGACTAAGACAGTGACAATAAGGCTTCATATACAGTTTTGTACATTTCGTAAAATTACCTTGTAGTTCCTTGTTTCAACTGCATACTTATACTTACATGTATCCAGCACGACAGCTTACTCATGCTACTCAACATACAAAAAAATTGACATTATTATAAACTAAATTTAACATTGCAAATGAAAAATTTCATCAGCATGCATGCACATGAATTCAGATGTTAATAACACTACCCTTTCAAGGGAAAAATCTTACAAAATTTATAAGATCAGTTTACTTAGATATATCGCCTAGAAAATACTTTTACAGAAATCATATTTTTTATATATCACAAGTACACATGGTCAGTTACTGAAACTAAAATATAGAAGAAGACTTTTTCATATATCCAGCATTGCTGCCAACTGCATTTCATTATCAGAATGCCATGGAATAAGTTTCCAAGTACAAATGGTGTAATTAAACAAGCAATTGAGTGAAAAATAAAAGTATATTTACAAGAAGGCAGATATAACAAGTTAAGAGTAGTAATGAAAAACCAAAATATTGAAAACTTAAAAAAACACAGTATATGAAGTTGTAATTTAAAGCAAGATTATTCAATTAGCGACCTGCAGGTCTTGTGCAGCCCACCCATCACACTGGCCTGCAGACAAAATTGTTTTGTCAGGAATTATTTTTTAAGTAATACAATTACCTAACTGAACATGAACTGTAACTATGACTAGCATAAAACTTATAATAATAATAATAATAATAATAATATTACACCATTTATTGCATCTTCACATAAATTAACTCTGCAAACATGAACCATGACTTCATAATAAGTGTGTGTAGTCTTTATAATTATTAGCAAGCGGCCTGAAAAGAAAACTAACTGAATAGCCCTGGTTTACAGTTTTTGAGGTTGCGGAAAACTAACTTGAAATTTCAGTTGAAAAGGATTTCTATCACCCCAAATAGATAGGTATACAGAAAATAAATGATACGTGGAAAAACGGACAGGAAATAAGCTCTGAAAATACTTGGCAACACTACAGTTAATTTTCTGCTCCATCATGCACACAACAAATGGCAAATAACCTTTAGTAGATTCAGTTAGTGTCAGTATTGTTTCTAGCCTACCAAAATTTGGATTTTAAATGTAAATTTGATTGTCATTGTGGGATTCTGGTTCACGTTCAAGGAAACTGTCCATCCCTGGGTAACTTTACAATTACTGTGGTTCACATTATAGTTTTGTAAAAGTTATTTTTCAGCACCTGGCAACATATTTCAGATGTGTTTCAAGTAGGTACAGCATATTCTTACCATATAAAACTTAAACATGGCATACGTGTGTATGTGTGTGTCTATATATACATCACCAATAGAAATTGTGCATAACAGGCATGACTGCTGAACCCTAATTCTCGAAAAGAAGCTTCTGGTGAGACGTATTAGTAGTCTGCTCGAGTGCGACTTGCGCAGCCCGCATTTGTGACAATGTACGGCTGCACTGGAACTGTCTCATTCCGAACCATTTAGAACAGGTGTAGTGTTCTAAAGAACAACATAGTAAAGTCCATACCACTGGCGCAACCACTATATACCAGATAATGTGGGCCGAGTTTACATACGCCAGCAACAGTCCTAATGGAGTCAAAACACCAAGGCACAAAGCAGGCAGACTACGTATATTTACAATCTGCAGAAGATTATTCACATATGATCACAGGCAAAGTTCTTTATCCATGATTCCTTGGACACTTCAGTCTCAAAACAAGTCTTAAAAAAATAAAACACGCAGCTGAGTTTGTCCGCGCAGTATTTACACATGTCGCTCCGTCGTCGCGCACTGCTGGTGATGGTGGCGCCGTACGTGAAGTCTTGTCTTATCAGGTAACTCAGAGCCAGCTGGGTTCGAGACGTGGGGAGGTTACGACCCCTGGGGGTTGGTGGCAGGAGGTGCTAGCGTCAGCTCCACCGGGGAGAACCCATCATCACTGAAGTACGGGTGACGTAACGCGTTCTTGGCAGTGATCCGTTGTTCTGGGTCAAACTTCAGCATCTTCTGCAAGAAAGTAAGTCACGTGTCTGGTTATTTAACTACACTTCACCCAGTTTACTCGTAAGAAACCTGCACCAGAACCTTCTCTACTTGACATTTCACAGTCGCATAGCAGCAGTTGCGGACAATGGACGTATATGGTGTGTCTCCTTTGTGGTAGGTGTGACAGTGCAACAAGGTATTAAAGTTCAAAATGAATGTTCATTCTAGTTTGAAAGTTTCTCTGACCTAGATGCCATCAATCATACCAAGTCCGCAATATGCCATACAATCAAATATACTAAATATATAGAGCTAATGAGTTGCTTACAAGACTGCAACACAACAGCACAAAGAGTCTGTGCAGAAAATTAAGAAGAAGTAAACTGGATAAATTATAAACTCATATTTTTGTAGCAAATACAGTTTAAATATAGTTGATAACAAAGGACAAGACGAGACAACTTGGGACACAAAATATGAAACAATCATAAAGTTCATCATGTCATGAAGTGACCTTGTAAATAACCTGTTAAGTGAAATGTTACTGAGTTAAAATGTTACAGCACAGTATTAAAAACAATACCAGATGACAGTTGCGAAGAGACTGCTGAACTTACGAAATTTACTTAATTAAAATAAAATCCTATATGAAAAACAAGAGCAGTTATCTGTTCGCTCGTTTAGCAAAGTTCTTTCAAGTTCCCAGAAAATGAAGCATGACTTACGAGTCAGTTTCACAAGGCCTGGTTTTGATTAAAATTTAAAAGTTTGTTACTGACATGTTCTGTTTCTCAAAGCATGGTTAAGGATAACCAACCTTTCATTTACCTGTAACAATGGTTATCTTAAACACAAGAATAGGTTGTGATTACTTACAAACATTCACTACATATATTCCAGTAGCCATGCTTGACTAATGTAAGGTTATGTGTGATTATTTAAATTTTTTGTAGTGTTAGCAGAAGATTTAAAGATGATGATGACAAAAGTATTGATCACATGAGTTAATCACAATTATTCAAAAGCAGAATATAATTTTTTTTTAATTAGGAATATTTTTATTGTAATATTTTGTCTGACTATAATTAGGTGTTATAATTCAGCTTGAAATATTTTTAAAAATACTTTAAATTATTTCAGGTTATTGTAACTGCATGTAATAATTTGGTTTCTTGAACCATGTCATCAACAATCATACTAAAAACAGTGATGTTTGTTTTTCCATTAATTAGAAAATATAACATGCAGAAATTTTCCCTGAACTATCCCCAAGTTAATAGCAATTCAGCCTTTATTAATTAACAGCTGATGTCCTGTCGACAAAGGTGTAAATGTAAAAGTCATGACTACTTCCAACTACCTGTCACTACCCGCGACAACTTGCTACTACCTGCGACAACTTGTGACAACTTGCGACTGCCTGCGACTACGGGAACTTTTGCACGTGCAGCCTGCCATCGCTTCGCTCACGTGTTATAGAGTTTTTGGTAAGATGTATTTTTACTATGTTTTTTCCAAAAACTAATGTACCTCTTTCTATTTCATTTCGACAATTTGTGACTACTTGTAACTACTCATGACTACCCACGACTACCAGTGACCACAGGAACTTCGTCATATGCTCGCTCGCACATCCTGACTTCGTCTTGGAACTTCGGGATGTGCTCGCTCACGCCAATCGGCGTTCGCTCGCACATCCCATCCTGCAGTTGCATACATAACATAAAGATTTAAAAATTAATATCTAATGCAGAAGATATAAAATTTAAATTGTAAGACATAAGATTTAAGACTTAAGGTGGAAGACTTAAAATGTAAAACTTAACATGTAAGACTTAAGATGTAAGACTTAGACGTAAAACTTAACACTTAAGATGTAAAACTTAGCCCGAAGGGCCTAACTTCCTATAGGGGGAGTGTGGGGCATAAAAATGCAACCCTCCCCTAAATCCCAAGAAAAATTGTCAAAAAATGCACCTTCCAGGCCAAAAATAAAGCGAAAAAACACACCGCAATCCTCCCAGGGGAGGGTGAGAAGTGGGGGTTGGGGGAGGGACCAATAGGCAAAGGTCCAAGGGTGTGCACAGTAAAACCCCACTCTGCTACAATTTCTTCTAACATTGTTTCTATTTATCTTTAATAATGGTTTTGTTTGTGCACGCTTAGAAAGCATCCAGTAGCTCATTTCTCTCTTTACAAATTTTGAAATTTCTCATGGATTTTTTTAATAATTAAACAAGCCGATGTCCATCTGGAAGAATGTACCTTTCTAATAGTGAAATAATTGTGAGAATGGCCGTGTAGTTTCCGAGCTTACCAGAGACATACAAACAAATAAACAAACTCATAATAGCTCTTTATAATATTATATCTCTATCCACTAGGCCACTGCGGCCCCACTTGGCATTACTCTATCCACTGAGCCTCTGTAGCCCCACTTTACATATTTCTATCCACTGAGCCACTGCGGCCCCATTTGAGAATGCAGATGCCACTGAGCCAATGCATCCCCACTTGGGATTGCTCTACCCACCAGCCCACTAAGGCCCCACTTGGCATTACTCTACCCACTGGGCCTCTGTGACCCCACTTGAAGAACGTAACTTTCTAACAGTGAAAGAATTATACATATCGGCCATGTAGTTTCCGAGATTACCCGAGACATATAAACTCACATTATCTCTTTATAATATTAGTATAGATTTCTAACACAACAGCTACACATTCCAACACAATAATTCATGATAATTAACTTCAACACACAATAAATTAAATTTAATCTTGTACCTAAACCATTCAAGTTGTGTTGAATGCACCATTTAATAATTTTTAACATTAACTTCCTTCGGCTATTAACCTCCGCCCCTTCAGGGACTAGCAATAGATTAAAAGCACTGAATTATTCAAAATTCCGTCAGTATTAACTTCTCCCCCTCCCTTTTAACCCCCTCAGGCAGGGGAAAAGAGAGCTAAAAACAGTATTGGGAACAGATCGCAAGGCGCTACCCTGGGATACTTAACTTAACCCTCTTTGCCATCACTTAAGGTAGCCACAGAATTTAAATGAGAAATCAATGTTCAAGAAATTCTCAGTGAATCTGTTTTAAAGATAAGTGTTTCAAAATTTTAAAAAAATACTCAAGGGAACATTCTCAGAGAATACTACCACGTTAAATATATTTAAAAAATTTATTAATTCATTTTTTTTCTTGTAAAATGTAAATTTTAATGTAAAATTTCTGAAAGAAAAAATAATTAACATGCAAATTGGAAAGATTTATTAACGTGCCAGTATTCCTTATGAAATGTCACTTAGATTACTTTTTGTTTGAAATGGTTATCTATAAAATTGATGCACTGAGAAGGAATTTCTTTTTAACATTGATTCCCTATTTAAGCTTGTAGCTGCATGCTAGGCAGGCCTAATAACTGAGCGCTATCTAAAGTATACAGTACAAACTACATTATTACTACACTTCCGTTCAAATATTTTTAATTAAGTCCAAGCAAAAAGGTTAATAAAACCCGATTAAACACAAAAAATTAACCCGTCTGGGTTTTTGCCAATCCTGCCAGTTGCTGTGGACGAACGATGCAGTATGCCTACCTTGAGGAGATCCTCGCCCGGAATGCAGATCTCTGGAACCAGGGTGCAGAGCACGGCTGGCGGGCGATACACGATGGACGACCAGAGAATGGACGAGCGCTCCGGCCACTGTGCCTGGCTGGGCGTCCCGATCACCCTGCGCCCAACACACACGTCGTTAACACTCTAGATCCTGATCTCTTGAGATACCTTACAAGACAACCACGTTCATCATTACCTCTCCATTAATTCTTGCCCACTCAAAACTACACTGAAATTTGAAATTTTTTTACCAATTTAGGCATGTATATTTAAAAGTACGTAGGTATGTAGATATGCAGGTAGATATGTAGATATCTGGACTGATTTGGGAAACCATGGAAAACCAAAATCAGAATGCCCAGACTGGTAATAAAATGTAGATCCTCCTGGAGCAAGTCCACTGCACTACCTCACTTAGTGGCTTTGTGACTCTACTGAAAACTAGCTACATAACTGGATAATGAGCCACACCCAAAACACTAGGGGGCTGCTTATGTGATATTTCATTAAAATTAACTTAATTTATCTACATAGACCAAGAAATTTTGTAAGTTAATTTGATGGCTAGGCTGAACTCAACAGATGTGTACACACGTCAGGTGCAGTCATTTGTTCATTGGCTAGTGCCTTCATGATGAGCACTTTATACTGTGTACTAGGTTGTATGTGGTTCGCTCAGTCTCTTCCAACACGTGTATTACTGGTTCACTGTCCTGTAAGGTGTGTCAGAAAATGAGTGACCCAACCACATATCTAACTAGAATGTACGAGTGTTTGTAAGTCCTCTCCGAGGCAGTTGTTTGTCACCCAAGTATGAAAAACAGTACTGTATTTTTTTCCTGCACAAATGGTGCCCCATACTTCAGATGGCCAAAAGGAAACAAACATAAAGTCAGTATTGCCAACATTACTTCTATGCCCTTAGTGTAAGCAAAAATTATGCTTTTGTCATAAATATAATGGGACCTCAAGATCTCGCTGTTAAGAGCCGCCCAAATCTCTTCACTCACTCTTAAATAATGAGAGGGAAAGAGCTTTAAGAATTCCATAATCAGCACAGTGCATGGCTGCTGTTTGTTAGTCCAGTGCTGTATGTGTACAGAAACGTGCTAGAGTCATATCTGGAGCAGCCATGCTCCCTTGCTGTGGCTGAAGCACATATCACACAATGGACAACGTGAAGTCGGCACTCACTGGAATATTCTGTCGAGCTGGTCGCCTTCAGAAGTGCCAGGGAAGAGCGGGGAGCGGCGGAACAGCTCGGCCATGATGCAGCCGCACGACCAGAGGTCCAGGGCGGAGGAGTAGGATTGGCCGAGCAGCACCTCTGGGGAGCGGTACCACAATGTCACCACCTGGAACACACAGCCAATCTCCGTCAACACCCCCTCCTTTCATTACGCTTGTGTTACTGCAAACACACTGGCTATTTAAACAACACACAAATCTTTACTGGAAAAGGATATCACAAAGTATACTGCAACAGGACAATGCTCATCCTCATGCAACAGCCGTCTAAAGAGTGTACATTGATGCCATGGATACTCTGTTATAGCTGCCGGCCCAAAGTCATGTGTGTAGTGCTATAAATATTGCTCGTGCCGGTCTCAATTTCTTATAATTTCTTGTTCTTGGTGACTTTAGCCTACCTTATGAATAGCATTGTAATCCAACACATTCTGGTGGATATAACCATATTCTGGTGGATATAACCACATTCTGGTGGATATAACCATATTCTGGTGGATATAACCATATTCTGGTGGATATAACCATATTCTGGTGGATATAACCACATTCTGGTGGATATAACCACATTCTGGTGGATATAACCACATTCTGGTGGATATAACCATATTCTGGTGGATATAACCATATTCTGGTGGATATAACCATATACTATGGATATAACTATATTCTGGTGTATATAACTATATTCTGGTGTATATAACCATATTCTGGTGGATATAACCACATTCTGGTGGATATAACCACATTCTGGTGAATATAACCATATTCTGGTGTATATAACCATATTCTGGTGGATATAACCATATTCTGGTGGATATAACCATATTCTGGTGGATATAACCATATTCTGGTGGATATAACCATATTCTGGTGAATATAACCATATACTGGTGGATATAACTATATTCTGGTGTATATAACCATATTCTGGTGGATATAACCATATTCTGGTGGATATAACCATATTCTGAAAAACGAGTGTATGTGCAGTGCTATCTCGAGTACTGTTGTCATAAAAAGCAACTAACTCCCTTTTGGTACAAAAAATATATCAAAACAGGGACA